>HG993146.1:5217500-7717500 GCA_905231865.2 Boloria selene | reverse complement strand
ATGAAAAGATATCAAAGTTTCTTGGAAAATTATAGAAGAACTATCGCGTTTTATGTGACATTTTTGTATAAATCCAAGTTAGTTTTACTTAGAAACTCAGACTAGCACTTCATCAGATTTTAAAGGTTAAAGTAAAATAATTCCAATATTCAAATGTATATCACTAATAGAATCATAATAGCCCGGATAGGGGGATCCGGTAAATCCCCCATTTATCTACAAGTTACGTTACGCTACGGAAATGTCAGTCATTGTATATGCATACTTCTGAAGATCCCTAAAATATGGGAGAGATAAGCGTAAAGCTTCCGAGGAAAACCTCAATTCTAGTGTAATCAAATATTTTATACAAAATGATTCAACACGGATCTCGAAGTAATACTATACATTTGTCAAATATTAATGCATTTCTTTATTTATGTGTTTGCTAAATCATATTAAGTAATAATTAATAAAAAAATCTTTTTGGAATATAAAACCTTGACAAAATAATTATATTTGTCTCTCAATGATAAATAGCTTCTTTGCGCCGATACTTTGAGCGATTGGAACCATGGAAAGTAACATGGTACTCTATTGATTTTAAGAGCTAATCGTTTCTTAAATTTCGTTCGTTAAATTCTAAAATTTACGATTACTTTATATCGCTTTAATAAAGAATTTAATTTATATCAAATATAGTATATGTAATTATTATTTATGCCTACAAGACCTTGATTCTTTTATATTTGCCCTATCCGGTAATCGAATTCACTTTTCACGAAATCATGGCGTGTTGATTTTCAATATTACTTGAAAAATATTATAGCCGAAAGTTTATTTTTAAAATTCCATTCATTATAGCCGAGGTAAATCAAATCACCTCACATAATATTAGTTTCGCGTGTCACATCCACTTGCCGATCCCTGCTCTTACTTAGGTAAGGGTCATAAAATTTCATTTATGGTTGAACATATATTGCCGTAACTATTCAAGCAACTATACGATATCAGAAATGCCATCAATTCTAATAAGCATCTAAAACGGGACAATATGTTCGTGTGATTTGTAAAAATGTTAAATGTTTGGTAAAAACATGAAAATATTGAAAGTTGGGATTTGAACCGCTTTACTTCATTTTACAAACTTTGCCA
The DNA here is from genome assembly GCA_905231865.2 of Boloria selene. Lineage (NCBI taxonomy): Eukaryota > Metazoa > Arthropoda > Insecta > Lepidoptera > Nymphalidae > Boloria > Boloria selene. The sequence goes on along the minus strand of HG993146.1, from coordinate 7,716,366 downwards.
CTGAGTCATCAGTGACTTACTCTACTTGTATACGCAAGTTATACTGTATAATATGTACTATGTACGTAGCGTAATAAATAAAATTAATTTATGCGTTATTTGATCCATCATCTCACTTTTATTGTCTTTCTCTTTGTTTTGAGGCATTATTATTAATACGTGTATTTCGTCGCTTCGACTTACACGTAAAAGCTTGGGGTGGTTGGGGTGTAATGTACGAAGTTATGAACTTGAAAATCGAACTGGTATGGTTCACATAATATATAGTAATTTAATAGGTTGTTATAAATACATTTTAATTAACTTAATACAATTATTATAAATGTCTAATTTATTTTGAAATTTTTCTCTTCTGACATAATTTATTTTTCTCTTCTGACAGAACAGTGGATCGACGTGATTTCTTATAGAGCTTGTAAGCCTTCTATAGAATTTGTTACGATATTTAACTATGAGAGGGTAAGTAATTTATTTTAATAGAAATCCGTTTCAAAGTATTAACAATAAATCATCTGGATAGGTAAAATATTCTTCGTCTCTTCCTTAATATTATAATTTTATATAGACATATCAACAGTAAAAAAAGATAATACTATATATTTAAAAAACTGTATATTCACCAGAGTTCAAAATCGTTAATTACGTTTTGTTGAGATTTATGTCTAGGTCAAATTAGTGGGGACATCCTGCTAACAGTATTTTACCGATAGTGAGTTACCTCGGTGGTTGAGCAGTAAACTATTTACATGCACTTGGAGGATTGTAGGTCAAGGCCGGTCCTAAATAAGTTATCGGAAGCTAATGCAGTTCTCATGTTAGTTCAAGTACACATACTTTACCTATATGAAGGAAATTGAGTTACGTACGGTCTGAGTTATTGAACGTAACTATGGAATTTATTTAGAAAGCTTCATATTTTATATGTTAAGTGATGTAATATTTATAAAATCTAGCGGCTTTACCTTGCTTCGCTTGGCTGCGTTTCTGGTGACTAAAGGTTACTTTTATACCTATGTTAATAATTTTATGCTCATCTTTATAAAAAAAAACATTTAAATACGACCAGCCAAACGGCTAGTGATATACATATGCACACCACACTGTCTAATTTTAAACAAAATATCAATTTTTTACAATACTTAAGTAAGTATATAAAATCATCACTTAAATTGTCACGCCATAACCCAGCTAAATGGGGCTCCAGGTGGTCGAAAAACGAATTAAAAATGTTAAACCGTAAAGACGGTCAATGAAGGAAACAAGTGAAATAAAAAGTAATAAAATGCTTTTTAATAATTATGATATTTTTTGAAGTGAAACTTCTTTAGAATCGTTGTGATTTCAAACTCGATGAATCGAAAAAATAAGTCCATAGTACCAGGCACTCAGAAACGGGGAAGTCTAACTCGTGGGTGTGACCATCGCGTCATCTCCCTCTCTCAACGAGCTTAGACGGGTACGGTTAGTATAAAATATAAACGAGATTTAAAAATTAGTTTGCCAAAGAAGTTTTACTTCTGACATGTGTACTTTGTACACACGGATTTTCTTTTTTTTACAAATAGAACCTCAAATACTTATATATATTTAATGCCCCCATCAAATAAGCAAAATATTCATGCCATTGATTTTAAGTTTTTTATGTCAGTCAGCTAGTCTCCGATTGTTGAATCTTCTACTGAGGTAATGTACTTAATATCGTACTATGTTCCTAATAGAATTGTAATACAAAATGAATAGCAATATTTTCATAGAAATAGTTCTTTGTATGCTAAAAGGAAGCCAGCTTACAACATATTCATACTTTGATGAATTTAATCTTCTGACATGACATAAATTCATACGCTGTTATTGTTTCAATGTGTTGTTTAACGTTATTAAGAAGGTTCTTAATAACTCACCAAGGTTGCTGAGTTATTATTCTAAATCGCTTATTATAAAAATAAAGAAAAAAAGAGCAAAATTGTTAAAATTAAACGATAAACATAATAATATTATGTATGTATTATTTTTCCCATTTCCAACATCATGCGAGTACACGATATAGAAAAAATTACGTAAACAAACACCGTGAAAGCCGATGTGCAAATAATCCATGCTTCGCATGCTTTTGTGAGTTTTTTTCTTATATTTACAGAGTTAAAGGCATATTTTTATGTATTTCTTAAAGCGTTCCTCAACAGATTTACTTGATGTTTCGTTGAATCGAAAACCATTTCTAAATATAGCCCGGGGATCAATTTCCAATAATCCTGGACTCTTCTATCCAGATTTCTATATACAAAGTAAAACCGTTAATGCAGCTATTTCCTACTGATCTCTGGGAAAATAACGTCGATTTGAGATTTATGCTCTTTGCTGTCTTATGAGCTCAGCCTATAATCCATCTAAGGCTTAGATAGCTCTTTTGAATTATACAAAGCGATATTAATAATTACTTCTCATAATATTATATCAGATAATTTTGCAGTAACATATATTTTAAGTTTTCTATTTTAGTAAATATTAGTTAGTCATCATAGAATATTTATAAAAATTTCAAAGAAAATCGTTTATTGCCAATCATGTTTCAAGATTTGATTGGAATATTAATTACAATTTATTCGATGTAAATATTTCAATCTCTTTGTAATTAATTAAATTTAAAATAATCGAATATTAGTAGCCCAAAGTTATAACTGAGTGATGCGGGTTCGAATCCGGGTCTCGCGACGCTGATATTTTTATGTGCGAATCATTTCTAACATGATTACGACTTGTCTTACGGTGAAGGAAAATATTGTGATAAAACCTGCATATCTTAGAAAACGTGGCAAGTTTTCAAAAGACATATGACGACCGCCACGTGGTGGACATGACACGATCCCTCCCATCTTGATGGGAGGCCCGTGCCCAGCAGTGGAACGTTAAACAGAACTGAATACAAAATTGAAGATTAATTATGTACCGAGAGCAAATGATTCAATTTCATACCTTATTCAAATCAGCCTAAAATATTTCAGATAGTTTTTTAGAGAGCTAGAGAGTTGTATTTATACATATCTAAACCATTCAAGCGATTGCAATAAGCATTTGCTAAGTTGTCACGAGCAAATCCACGAAGGTTTCTGACAAAATTCCAACGAAACGTAGTCAATCGGGCTTGAGCAATTATTTGACTAGCTCTGTATATAGCACCGAAGAGGAAATTGTTATATATGTATATAATATGGTCAAAATAAATAAGTACGTATAACGTTTATTTAACCATATTAACAACAACTTTTATTATTATCATATTATATTTTATGCATATACATTTATACTTGGACTATGGGCTATACTTCTAAAATATAAGTAAATAAATGTTGCCTTTTTGTAAAGTGTACGAAAGCTAAAATTACATTTACTGCCTCACTCTATTATCTGTTGATCTCATTCTACAAAGCTACTGGGCTACATTTTTCCCTGACTGCTTAAGTTAATTTTTTATTCCGTTAAGATAAATCTTTGTCAAGAAATTAAGATATCTGTAATTCCAGCGTAAAGATATAAACCATTGGCCTAAAAAATAAAATAAAGGACTATATAAATTATTGGTCATTTATGCATTTTATATCCTTTTTAAGCTTAAATTTTCATTTGCGACTTATTTCGAACATGATTACCACTTTTCCTGCAGTGAAGGAAAACATCGTCAGGAAAACTGCAAATACATATCTGAAAAAACCTAGCAAGTTTTTGAAAGACTGTTGTGAAGTTCAGCAACCCGCACTTGTTCACCTTGGTGGCATATGGCTTAATTACCTTCGTATATAAGGGAGGCTCGTGCTCAGCAATGGGACATTAAAAAGGACTACAGTTCTCGAGGCATAAGCTCAGCTTTGCATTTGTGTGAGTGACAGTGAAAAGCCAATAGCCGCGCATCAAAAACCAGTTAAAACGGGTTTAAACCTCGCAACGTCTATACGTATCGTCGTAGCTATCCGTACACTGCACTCACACAAATGCAAAGCTGAGCTTATGCCTCGAGAAACGTACGTACATACATGTATACACACATACATTTTTATTACATTGTAACAACTTCTGTATTAATTAATTAGTTATTTGGACTTAGATCGATATTTTAACAATGGAGTCATATCAAAACATATAACCGTATATGTAAAGAGAGCAGTGAGGTTCTAATTGAACAGGTATCATATTATTTGGTAAATACAATTTCCAATCAGCATAATAGGTCTCAGACAATGCCTAGATCATGTTGTTGATAGTACCGACAACTATCCCCGGAAACTATATACATTTAATTAAAAGGAGAAGGACCCTTAAATCAAAGAATATATTAGATATTCCTATAAAATTTTAGTTGGTTTAAAAGAAATTATTGTAGTAGAAAAAGATAATTAACAGATTTAATATTTATTATTTAACAAATATACAATGTTGTTAAAACTGTGTTAAAAATGTGTATTAAAAAAGAGCTGAATTTTTATAATTTAAATAATTTATGACAATTATATTGATTATTTTCTTTATTTACACTTCTCCTTAACAAATTGTAAGTGCTACGAATTGTCACTTGTAATCAACCCGCAGGCAAAATTATCAAATTAAAACTATTTTCATAATTTACAAAATCAAAAAACGATTTAAATAAAATTAGCTTATACTCAAAGGCACATTTTACTCAATGATCCCTAAAATATAAAAAAATATATATTGTATGAATAGATCTGCAACTCAGGTGTGAAATTAAATAACTGACTGTCAATCACTTATGTCTTTGACAATATCGTATTATTATCAATACATATTCCACATAAAGGATCGAAATTTCTTTTTCACTTGTGGCAGCTATAACTTTCATGGTATAAAAAAAATCATTCATGTTTGTCGTAAACATAAAGTAAAGAAGAAAATTGAGTAAAGTAAGGAGTTTCAAAAGAACCCACAACCCTCGTCAACGCGCTAACGACAGGGTCTTCCGCGAAATATTTGATAGCAGCAAAAGGAGCTGTTTTGTGCTATAATTAGGATAATAATGTGTGTGTGATATAAAATATGATATAAAATATGATACAAGTATACTTTACGTTAAATAAAACTGAAAATTTATTGTACTGTTATGAAGCATAAAGCCCTGACCTACTTATTTTCTCATAGTTCGCCATTTTATGGAATAAATTATGAAATCGGATAAAATAAGTTTATAATTATTAAGCAAGCATATTAATTCAATTATTACTTTAAAACATTTTCTGTATAGTAGTTGACTGACCCTGCTTTCTGCGCCAGCGGTCGCGGGTTCGAGTCCCGCTGGGGGCATACATTTGTTGAGCACGAATGTTTGTACTCCAGTCATGGATGTTTATATTTATAATATGTATGTATTTAAACTTCTATATATGTAGTATATCAACCATCTAGTATCTATAACACAAGGCTCGTACCTTATCGTGGAACTAGATAGTGCTGTGTGTAAATGTCCCAACATATTTATTAAAAATAGGGATCGGTGGTAGAAGGGTGAATATTTAGGGTAATAAGTATTTTTTGATGCCAAATCATAAAATTAAAAATTTGGCTTAAAAATAAAAAAAAATAATACAATAAGTACGACTCTTATCACCTAGCGGAAAAAACATAAAATTCGGTCAAACTGTTTCGGAGGAGTTCGATAACAAACACTGACACGAGATTTGTATATTATTAGAATTTCAATAAATAAATATTAATTAATTTATATTACACTTTTTTACGTTCCTTTATTTCTTCGTTTCGTTTCGTTCATTCTGGAGTAAGCAGTTATATTTAAGATAAAAAATAAAAACAGGTTTACTTATGTTGCCTACGGCGGTTTTATATATAATTAATGTGTAGGCTGGATATTATTATTAAACTTATACAAATTATGTTATATTGATGTTCCTAGTTAAAAATAATAACGATATGTAAGTTACTGTGATTAATATTTAAACATGCTTTGTTATTATAGAAAAACTGGGAGTTACCACCTCTTTGCTCTCGTTCAAATTCCTATCGTTAACACACTTTACATTATCCCCGTTATGTTATTTTAAAAATTACCTGAAAATGTCATAAAAACTGCTTCATCGATTCATCATTTTTTTATATAATTAGATAGTAGCGCCTTATTCGGTGTAAAAATATTATGAAATCATGGATAATAACTAGTACAAATTATAGCTGCTACATTATATTCACTAGAATGGTCCGGGAATACTTTACTATATACATAGGTACATTTATATCACGTATCACCCATTTTGCAAATTAAAAGAATGCAATTTGCGCTAAATGTTCTTTTTACCGTACACATTCATATATAAAACTTGAATGTATTTTAAAAGCATATTTCAAAGAGCTTTACGTCCTCTTACTTGTGATTAAAGCGGGTTTAATGGAAACTCTTATTATTTGTTATTATTATTAGATGTAGTTATAATTAGTAAAACTTTTAGTCCCTACAATAATAACTCATAGCCCAAAAACGTTTTCATTGTTCTCTGCTTGAATAGATGTCGAAGTTGGTTGTGATAGAGATTTACGATATATTCTACGAGCGAACATTGAAGATTGTATTCATATAAAACGTACAATATTCTATCACGTTGTACGTTATATACATCATATATATTGTATGTACCAAGTGGTACAATTTTTGTAACAACAAGCTTTCGCTTAATAAAATTCTGCGACCGTGAAAACTTTAATGGTCCTTAAGCCTCAGTGCTAGTAATAGCGTGCGCAAAAGTTTGTTGCTATTATAAAATACAGATTGAATTATTTTTTTTAAATTAATACATATTATTTTTTTATTTTACTTTTATGAAGTATTTCCGTCTCTTAAAAACCTAGCATATTATAACAACAGAGTATTTTCACTTTACTTTATTTCTTTAACTGCACTACAATAAAGACATGTCATGATAAAAGCTGGTTATCCGAATCATCATAAAGGATGATTTTTAATCTCTCTCTCTCTCTCTCTCTTTCTATCTTTGTCAAAAGATTTTCTTCATATATAAATAAGAAATAGCATTATATAGACTGAACTTTGTTAATAAAAAACGTATAATATACGCGTACCAACCATTCAATGAAGGTCAATCATGTGATCAATATAGATTCTCCCTAAATCATTAATCTATTTTGAGTTTCACATAAATCGATGGTACCGGCCCTAAATTCGCATATATATTGAACACATTAATTCTACTTCAATATACTTAATGATGCATGACAAACCTACACCTTAAATATTTAAATTATTACTAAAATGCGAATATCCAGTGGCTCAGTTTTTTTTATTCATAAGAAATACAAACAATGATAAAATCAATATACCTAAATGGATAGGGCACTGAAGGAGCTTAATTATAAGTTAAGCTTGATGAAAGCTTTCCTATAGATCTGTTGTATAGAAAAAAAACATATATACTTATTAATTAATAAATATAAATGATTACGGCAGTTATGCCAAAGCAAATATTGGTTAAAATTCCTCCCAAATCTATCTAACATGACACTATTCGATATCACTTGCTCGTTTTTTTTTTATAATTTCTAGTTACATACTACTTATAGGACTATAAAATAGTCTATACGGTTATCCAGGGTATAAGATATTTATTAGGTATTTATTTATTTATAAGATAGACCCACAAAGACTCGAGAGACTCCCTATTAATGGCAAGATGTACCTACATAAACTAACTCGTCGTCGGCTTTCGAGGCTGTCCTAATGAACGAAAACGGCAGCTGTCTCCTATGCTCACTTCAACTTGAGACAATAGTTGTTTTTTCAAGAAATTGTATTTTGTATACCATCAGTAGGTAACTAAGTCACCTTTATTCTATTATCAATAAGTACCCCTTGGCTCGTCTGCCATTATCTATCGATTTGAAGTTACGAGTATATTGTTCTCGGAAGCTATGTATCAATGAATTTCACTGAACCATATTCGGACAAGAACAGCATCAACGCGCCATAGCTATGGTAGAATTATCTTGCGTTCAAGAATACTTTATATTAGGATGTATGTTGAAAGAAATGAAATTTTGCCTTAGATACTTATCGCTTTTGAAAAGGTCTCTTGTATATAAAATAGAAGCAAGCAAAACATGCTAATACTAAAGATTTTACTATTTTTTTTAATAATCATGAACGAAAAGACTTATTAAATAATTGAATTATATTGAATCGTTTCAATAATAAAAATAAATTTGAAGAAACAGTAATTATTACCACTGAAGCCTTTGAAAATTAATAATTAATTAAACAAACCCCTCAATCACTGTCTTTATGAAGGCGAATCTTTGTTTCTCGGCTTTCTCGTTTCTTTTACATTGGAGTGGCTTCATCGAGGTACTTGATTAATAGCCTCAATTAGATGATACCAAATGATTACATGAAGTACTATAGGTACTGAGACTTTTCTTAATATTTAATTAGTATTTTAACTTCTTTATTAATTTGAATCTAGTTTTCTTTCCTAACATTAGATTTCACTACATTATTTTATTCTCGTACATTCGTATGAATCGATCAATAAATAAATTGGCCAATGCAAGAATAGTAGATATATAACTTGTAAACTTGAGTTATAATGTATTTTTTTGAAATACGAGAATAAAATTTCAAATTTTTAATTTTAAATTTGTAACAATAGATATTCGACCTTCGAAATGGGGTTTATTTTCCGTCTCCGTCTGCAAACAATGCTTACTTTGTTACGAAACATTCAGCCTTTAAAAATTTGTTAGAAATTCTTAAAAATCTTCGTGTCCACAAACGGTATATATTTTCATATTTACTGTTTATTTTAAGCTTTCAAGCAATTGTAAATATTTTAAAAATATAAGATTACTTTATATTTATTTTATTTATATAGTATTATATTCTCGATAGCGCTGTAATGATGTTTTCAGGATTCAATATAAGAAACCAGAGTACGAATTAGATACCATTTTTCATAGACAATTATTTGATATTTTTATATCAACTGCTCAAAAAAAGGAAATTACAAGTAAACTTAACTATATATACAAATCAAATATACACTTAATTATAACTGTGCAAGTCGTGTCCGCGTGGAATAGTAGCAAGAATGGTTAATTAAAGAAATACATTTAAAGTAGCACTAATTTTAACCCCCTTAAATCACTAAAAATCCTAAGTGAAGGAAATAAACGAAAAGTTCTAAAAATTATAATCCACTAGTGGAACCCGCGGCTTCGCTCGCGCTTAATCTAGTGACGAACCCGAGCGTAGTGAGGGTGAGTCGCTTGTTTATAAACATTTCCATCATACATTACATATGTGTAACTCCATCGGTTTTGGCAGCGCACGCCAGAATAGCTCGCAGATGGTAGATTTTTTACTACTTACTTGACACTTATCGTCATATTTTGGAAATTTTACACAATATCTTTATAAATTTTAGCCTATGTGTTATTCTGATGTATAAGCTATATTATTGTAAAGTTTCATTAAAATCCATTCAGTAGTTTTTACGTGAAAGAGTAACAAACATCCATACTTACAAACTTTCGCGTTTATAATATAGTTGATGATTGGTTTATGCTATGACTTCATAAAACATTCGCAATACTCTCAAAGTATAACTTTTTTTTTTTCAAAAAAAATAACCGTAGACACAGACATTTCATCAATAAAGCAATAAATTGCTAACGACATCATTCATTTTAGTCAAGCCAAGACAAATATGTCAAATATAATTGGTTAAAAGTAGCCGACCACTCGGTGGCTTATAGAATTTTTAAGATATAACATAATTTCATCATTTTACTTCCATTATGGACTCGGCTATATAGAAAATAATTCTATTTTACCAAAGAAAATCTCATAACAAGTACTAAATTTTATTTAGGGTCAAATAATATATTTTCATTTAAGTGTTGAATATTCTTATTTTATATACGCGCATCTACTCTGCACTGTCTTACTATAAATGGAGATTGCCCGGCGGACAGTATTGATTTTCACTATAAATACATTACCATACTAGCTCTCTGACTAAAAATAAGACAAAAAAGTAGTATATTTATATCACATGGAGTTAGTCCCCTTTTTAGAATTTTAGAAATTATAGAGACAACAAAAGCTTCAAAATACCCTCAAATACTATAATATTCAAAGGAATTACACTTGATAATATTTAATTATACTTTATATATTATTAAGATAATCAATTAAAATATGTGTACTAGTTTTTTATCATTAAAAGTTTAAACATAACAAAAAAGTATATTTATGCAGACTATTTTATGACATATAAACTGTATAGTTTGCTTGTTAGTAAGGCCTCAATTTATTTTTCCGTTATGAATAAATTGTGTTTTTGTCATAGTCTCATTATTAAAAATAAATGGCCTAATACTGAAATAGAAACTAGTGAAAATCAAATAAACAGGACATATTATAGGCAAAGAGATTTGTAGTCCAGCGGTAACGCGCTAGTTTGGACCGAGTGATGCGAGTTCAAATAAGGGTCTCGCACCTCTGATATTTTCATATGCGAATCATTTCTATTAAGATTACCATAATATGTCATGGTGAAGATAAACCTCGTGAGGAATCCTGCATGTCTGAGAAAACCTAGAAAGTTTTCGAAAGACGTGTGAAGTCCGCCAACATGTACTAGGCCAGCCTGGTAGACAATGGCCTCCCCCTCGTACTGACGGAGGCCCGTGCCCAGCAGTGGGACTTTAAAAAGGACTGAAGATATCATTATAGGCAAGGGTGCGTAGGCACAAGTGCACACTAAATTCCTTCAAAATACTCATACTCAGGTCGGATAGGAACTCTATTCATGCAAAAGTATTCAATTCTTTATTCAGAAAACAAATAAAAATACTATTTTAAAATATATTTATAACAGTTTTTTAAATTTTTACTATATAATTTTACTATATTTGCATTAACCTATGATTTTAAACAAGAAAAGCAATCTGTGCTGTTCACACTTGGTTCTCTGTACTAAGCGAAATTAATTTAACTTTACCAGAAATTAATAACCCCTGGCGAGGCATAGTAAATTCAACACGTTTTAACACGTCATTCATCGAGAATGTTAGCGTCGCCACTTCATAAGTTCCAACGATCTGCTAACCAAATTGGTATAAAAGCATATGCATATTATTTAACAAATATATAAAAGAAGAATTATCAGAAATCATGCCTCTCAAACAAAGAAACAAGACTGCGGAAAGAAGATTTTTTTTAACTTACCTTATTCTTAGAGCAAAAATTTTAGGACTGAATTTGATTTCTACAATTTTTACCTATAGTATAGGTATTATAAAATTCTGAGTTGATCAAAACGGCTCATTAAATATTTTTTGAAAAATTCTACTAAAATAGACATTATTACCAAGACGGAGACCGAATTTGTAGTCGCAGTAGTCATTGGTTTACACTCAGACGCAATATAAGTCAGATATCATATAACTAATTATGAAGCCACAAATAATATTTTATAGTACATATACTAGCTGACCGTGCCCACTTCGTTGGGCATAATTTTAATAATCCTTTTTTAGTACAGAGTGTTTAAGTTAGACATATGCTGTCGTTGACTTTTTTGTAGGCATTTTCAAGCTCCACATCTTTTCTCTAGAACTCAAAAATATATCTTTCATAGTTAAGGCAGCGTTCGTAAGAAACGCTTTCATTCTACCGTTTTTTCTCCGATTCACTTTGCAAAATGGACTACCACATAAAATGCCTTTTTTTTTTTCGGTTTTTATATAGCCTATGACACTCAGCAATAATGTGGCTTTCTATTGGGGAAAGAATTTTTAAAATCGGTTCAGTAGATCCCGAGATTACCCCTTACAATTTAACAAATAAAAAAACTTTACTTCTTTATAATATTAGTATAGATTAATAGAATACTAATCACTGTGATTAATAAATATCAAGGGTAATAAATAAATATAGATAAATAATAAATATTACGAGTATGTTTATTCTAACATATAAATATTGTAAATTAGGTTTTTTCAACACAAAATTAAAAATCAACGCAAATGAAAACATTACAAAGACAATGCTGTATATTGTATTCAGGTATTTTGAATACGTTTTACGTATTTTTAATTTATATCGGAGGAACAAAAGAACTTCAAAGAAAGGGTCCGGACTTCATTAAGGTAATATCATCATGTTACATAGACGAAGACAATAATTACACCCCTTTAAAAGTAAACAGAGGTTTCCTATTTACTTGCGAAAACATTGAATACATTTTTATAAGTTTCCTTTTCTATTAAATAAATCACCATATATTTAAAATAAAATTTGCTTAACTCCAGGCACGTCTCTTCGGTTTGGTTAATGTAAACAATTTTCGTGCAAAGTGATGAAATTTGAACATTAAAGGTGAAAACTTTGAGGTTTTCTTCGCAACGTCCATTGAATTAAACGCTGGCGCAAAATGGATCCTTGAACAACAAAACACCCTATACATATCTTGTTGTTATTAATACAGGTATAATTAAAAGGAATACCTAGTCATGAATGCGTAATATGATACTTGTATTTAAATTATGCTAATTAATATCACTGACCACAGTTATTCTCTAAACTAATATACAATTTCTGCAAACATCTCATATTTGTAATAACATCAGTTGTTAATTTTCTGCTTAATAAACTGAAACTCATCATACAGTTGTTCAAATAGACCCTTACAAGTACTTTGCTTACTCAATTTACATTTTCGTAAAAGTTTATGCTAAGTGTGAAAGTGATATAATAAGGGAGAATTATTATATTTCATTAATATTATAGGGCTTGGAAATAGTATGGTGAAAGCTATATTGATAAAAGATATCCAATGTACCTACTCGTATGTACGAGTATGATATGCCGTTGATGAAAAAATGTTGCAGTCACTCATCTGTTTTCATGTCATTTTTAACGTACTGAAATGAAACTTTGTTGCGTAGACTCTTTTAATTAAACAAACTATACTGACGTTCGTATATAAATGATAAAAAATATAGTAAAACGGTTTTTGATTGAACTTTATTATTACTACTTCATCTACTATTCCGGTATAACGAGAAATATTTTTTCATTTCTTTATTGCGCCTACACGATATCAATCTTTCATTCCCACGGGGAAACACAATAACGGGTTCCGTCGAGTCGTCTTTTGTTTACATGGCTGACACTTCTATAGGTCTAAAAACCTACAGAAAAATCTGTAGCATGTCTTCTATGGTTCACTTCCAATAACTACTTTTATCTATTTAAAAATTATAGTTTAAAACTGCAGATATATTTTTTTAATTATTAGGCAAGCCAACGCAACATACAATATGATATAAAATTAAAAATAAAAAACAAATTTTAAAAGTATTACACCGTACAGCTCAACATGTAATTTAAAAAGGTATTCTCTACTGCCAAGTGCCAAGCTTAGTACCGACACCCAAGCAAAAATTAAACTAAATTAAAGATAAAAAAACAGTACAAAATGAAAATAATAACAAATTTACACCCAGAAACAATAAAAATAACCTTATTTAACAATTTATATATGTATAGCTAATAACTACTTAATATCATTTAATATATTCAAATCAATTATTAAATATATTGAATAAGGAATAAATTTATCGAAGAATTTAATAAAACTTTAAGTCGTCGTACATAATGAGTGCAAAACGCAGTGACCTGTCGCGATTTCACGCTGAGCCAAGTTTGAACGACCCGTACGGGCGGATAAACGCAACGTACATCAAAGGAACCAAATACACCATTGTTACAGTTTTTACCAAGGGCACACAATGTTCACAGTATTTCATAAATAATGCAAATACATTATTCACTTTTTAATGTCATGTTGTAGATCTATTTTATAATCAGATTACGGGGATTCCTTCCACATCCTCTATATCCGCTCTAATTTTGTTAAGATATACCCATATATGTACCAAACATTGTAATTTTAATAACAGTCGGTGTGCTTAATCTGTCATAGAAATAGTGAAAAGTCTTAAAACTACTCAAAATAAGTTTCGACTGTAGTAAATTTTCTCGTAGAATCGCTACGACGCGACGTTTAGTTGGATGTAAAAATGACCCAGTGATTAGTGTCACTTTGTGGTAGAGGCGATAAACGAGTTGCAATGTCTTAGGTTGCATAAAATTTAATGTGTGGTAGGTTATAAATATATTTTTATAGTTTCACTATTATATGAAAAAGTAATATGTCAACACTTTATTGAGAAATGATGACATGATATTTTTACATATCACCTTTACTTGTACTCGTATATGGTTTAAAAGCCAGTACTACCCACTCAAACCTAACGAAACCATAACTAACTTACCAAGGTCTTGAGGTTGATAGCAATAACCAGGTGGAACTCTAGTAGCACTCTACAAGTCAAGTGTTGATGAATAATAGTTCATTTAGATAATGTTGAAGACTCCAATTACACTTGTGACGAGGGTCTGACGATGTAGTCTAAGATTACATGTTTATACCGTTACTTCAAAATAATTACAGCGTTTTATCACATTTTCAAGCCCTTAAACCATTATATTCGTAAAAGTATTGCAGTATATTTTAAGTCATATTTAATAATCATAGGTTATTTCTTAAGTGTTTATTTTAAATTGTAGAATGAATATAATAATAAATTTATTGAAGAAAATATTATAGTGGTGGTATAATTAAAACTATAAATATCCGAGACAGAGAATAAGTAATAAACCTACGAGTAATACAGATTTTAATTCTAAAACTTTTATTAAACCTATTAAGATTTATATTAATCATATTTTATTTATGAGCTTCTCTTACTAACGTTTTTGTGTAAACTATTACAAAGTTTGAAACTTATTGTATATTCGTTTTATTAGTCAAATAAAATGAATACAAGCGAAGAAGTTGATTCATAACTAACGGTCTTGGTGAAAATATGAAAATTTTTACAAAATTTAAAGCATCTGCTTCAGAGAGCGTAAGTTGACAACTTTAACTACCTTGTTACGTCTTGCGAGTTAAAAAGTTTCTTTATTTACATTTTATGCCATGAAAAGTCTATTTACTCATTTCATGGTTTATTTCGTACTCAACAACTTGTTACCGACGGTATAATATTTTTTAATAACATGTATTATATTTTACGTTACTGCTTCTTAATACATGTATTTTGTTGACTCTCAATTTAATTTATGGTGGACAGACTCTATAACGGCAAGTCACAGAAATAACTGACGATAAATTCGAATATAACATAATAGGTAATATAATGTTAATAAAAGTGAAAACATTAAAAAAAATAAACGATTGGTGTAATTTTCAAATAAAAAATTTTGCTCTTCCAACAATAGCTACTACTAGAGAAACATAATTGTCCCCAGTAATAAAGATACGTACATTTCTGTCTTGTCTGTTTGTCTGATTGCTCTTTATGCAAAACCTATGTACTGAATAGATTTGAACTAGACATACAAAATGTATGTACATACACACTAATGTAAATGTATTTACTTTACATATACACTACAAACAATTGCATTTTAAGGAGGTAAGTACAGGTTAAAACAATACTACCTACAAATAACATTTTCTTTTTTTTATCTCTATCATTCACAAACCTAGTAAGTGAGAAGAAAGTATCATTCGCAGCTTAGAGATTGCGTATTTCAAATTTAATCCAATTACTAAAGATGTTCCTTCAAAGATCGACGTTTCTGTAAAGAATAATATAGACACGGAAAAGCATTTAGTAGATAATAGTTTTAAAGTGAAAATCGATAAATAAGAAACCAGTGACATATTTCAGCTGTAAGAACATATTCGTTCATTTGGTCTTTTAAGTATTAAATGGGAATATATAAATTAAGATAACTGAGCAAAGAGAAAACACTTATCACTTGACAATACCTAAAAATATAATATGCCATATTATATATAAATATATAAAAGCGAAGGTAACTCACTCATTCACTAATCACGAAATATCCAAAACTGTTTGACGAAAAAAGATGAAATTTAGCAGGGAGGTAGCTTACGGTTAGAAGAGGTCCGCTTCGAACAGCTTTTACGACAGGGCCGGATTAAGGAGGTCTAAGGGCTCTCGCAAGTTTCAAGTATGTCGTTCTTTTTTTGTGCTACAAACTAGGGACGAACCCGAGCGCAGCGAGAGTCTCTAGTATTTTTATATAAGAGTGATTGATGTAGACCTATTTCAGGCAGTGACAGTCTAGAAATGTGTTTTCAAGACCAACTGAATAGGACAAAGTTTTATCTCTCCCTTTGTAGATAACAAACAAACAGTGCTCACAAAACAATGTGGTATGTGTGTAAGCATTATTTCGTTTAGGGAAACGTTCAAACAAAATGCAAAATATTTCGACTACAGTGGTATTTCAATTTACTGCTGATGTAAGAAAAATCAACTAAAAGAGCCAAATAAAATTCTTTGTCTTTAAAAGAATGGATTTGGAAGCACTTTGTTTAGCGTCCTTTGAGTTTTAGATGAGATTTTTAAAAATACGTAGATTTACGTTATTCGCACTGATTATATTAAAGTTTCTGATAATTTTTGTGATCGTTTTTATTCAGAATTTGTTTATTTATGACACGAGATTAAACGATAACCACATTCAATAACATTCATTTAAAATCCAATCAACGTGAAAATATTTTAATATTATTGATATGTCCACTTTGGCATAATATTATCACCGTTTGTTTTAGTAAAAGTGGTTGTAGGTTTGATTCCACACAATGCGATTTTTTGTTTTATAGTATAAAATAATTTTCCAGTATTTAAGAACTGAACACGCATAATCATTTCAAAATAAGAGTTCCATGCTCACATGATTTTCTATAAGCTAATTGTCTAAACATCGCACATAAAGTATTTATTTAACTTTTATCATTGATTGCTGCCGAGTTCTGCTGATTGTATTGAAATACATTTTAGACTCTGATATCACGTTACACTCTTTAAACTTACCGATCATGTTAAACCGATCTACGATAATTATTTCATAGACGGTGCAGTGTAAATAACAATGAGAAACAAGTTATAAACGCTGCCGAGAATGTGAAAATCCAAAATTTCTATTAATATTTCTAAAACTCTATCGTCTCAAGTTCTTTCACAAATATCAAAAACATCTAGAGGAAATCTACATGTCTGGCCTGATCCCCCGTGTCGTAGAAAGGCACCAGCATCTGTGACGTGAAAAAGGATGGGTGTTTATGAGACTGCCCGTGCCCATATTGAAATTACGATACAACTCTATCTAAATCTATACATGTAAATAAAGCTACTTGATACACAGCTAACATGATAATCTCTAGAAAAACCGGTCAATTTAAAAATATAATTTATAGCATGAAGCATAGGTACTATAAAGTATCTATTGGACTACGCGACATCATGTTACCGACTTACACCGGAATAATCATAAGCACAAACAAAGTACTCGTACCTGTGTACCTAGTCAAATGCACATAAATGCTAGTACACGCTTACTATTTAGTATATATACAAAGTAAATATTAAAAGTAATTCCCGGCACTAATATTTCAGGTATGCAGTAACATTTAATAACTCTAAAGGCTAAATTCAGCGTTGCGCTCTGGCCTATTCAGATATTTGTGCTAGTATAATGAATGCGGTTCAAAGGCTACCTATGTATCTAGATTGGGATGCATTCAGCCTAACTCCTAACTAATTAACTAGAGTGAACGCCACGTAAATGGTTGAAAGCGGCATCACAAAGCTTAATGGTCATCCATTGATAGATGCCAAGTTCTGCGTTCGTGCATATCATTCGATTATAGGTGTAAAAACATCGAAACTGTTTTATAGTGTCGTACTCGATTGTTTTTTTTTATCAAATGATTTTCCATAACTATTAAAAATAGTTCTGTTTGTGGCCGGCGTCTTTGCGAGCGTGTTAAGTTAAATTATTTCTAGAAGTTCTAAGACTTTAAGTTTTAGCAAGTGCAATAAAAAGCCATTAGCCATGTAATAACCATCACATTAGTAACATTAATGATACAAAAAAGATAATATGTATTAGATACGAACTTTCTCATAATGAGTTACATTAGTGGTGCCAATGATTCAAAATATTAAAGCTTATTATTATTAAAATTATATGTAAAGAATTGACAAAGATTATGAAAAATTATATAAAAATGTTTAGCTTTTCCTTTACTATGTACAATGTAAATAAATTAATTATACTTTCGTTCTCTGATACATGAATTTAATTTCGTACATAAATCATTTTGGAATTGGATTTTTTATTATATATAAAAATGTTATTTCACATGAAATGCCCTCATTTTAAAAATGGATAATATGTATAATGCAGAGCATAATATGTGGAATGCTGGCATTAAAATATTCTGAGAAGAAACTCTATCACATATAATGCTTACAAAATATAGCTCTAGAAACTTTCATCATTTATCACACAAGTATAACCCAAACTGTAATGCTTAATTTTGAATATGATATATTAAAACCATGAGTTTTCAGCATCCTTCATTCCACCACACACTTTATTGTTCAACGTGAATTAATTAAGCTTTAATAAATTGACATTAATTATTTTGGTACTGGAGAAACCAATATGAAATTTCAAAGTTCATTACATAATTTGTAGGTATATATGAGGTAGTTATTAATAAATTCAGTGTTTTCTTTTAATAGCATATTGTATTAAATATTAATATTTTTATTTTTTACATATGAATGTAGTCGTAACATAATATGTCTATAATATTTGTCATAAAAATATAACTAATAGATAACTTTAAATATCTTTAAATGATAGTTTATCGCCTTTTTATTATTTTAAAAAAGGTTTTTCACAATATACAGCGGACTTAGAGCTTTAAAAATTATTTGACCGGCTTCAATCTTAGAAAAACGCGGGCAGAGCAAGTAGCGGAAGCCAGCTAGAAAATTAATTATACATACAGTAGCACTAACGTAAAAATTTGTTCCTAATTTTCCGCATGTCAGTGGACAGCATTCTTATGATAATGATATTAATAAAATAATATATGTAAGGCTCTACGTAGAGACTTAATAAGTCTTCCATAATTTACTTTGCGGTTGCATTATTAAATCAACTAGACCACATAATATAATTGGATTTTTTATTATATATAAAAATGTTATTTCACATGAAATGCCCTCATTTTAAAAATGGATAATATGTATAATGCAGAGCATAATATGTGGAATGCTGGCATTAAAATATTCTGAGAAGAAACTCTATCACATATAATGCTTACAAAATATAGCTCTAGAAACTTTCATCATTTATCACACAAGTATAACCCAAACTGTAATGCTTAATTTTGAATATGATATATTAAAACCATGAGTTTTCAGCATCCTTCATTCCACCACACACTTTATTGTTCAACGTGAATTAATTAAGCTTTAATAAATTGACATTAATTATTTTGGTACTGGAGAAACCAATATGAAATTTCAAAGTTCATTACATAATTTGTAGGTATATATGAGGTAGTTATTAATAAATTCAGTGTTTTCTTTTAATAGCATATTGTATTAAATATTAATATTTTTATTTTTTACATATGAATGTAGTCGTAACATAATATGTCTATAATATTTGTCATAAAAATATAACTAATAGATAACTTTAAATATCTTTAAATGATAGTTTATCGCCTTTTTATTATTTTAAAAAAGGTTTTTCACAATATACAGCGGACTTAGAGCTTTAAAAATTATTTGACCGGCTTCAATCTTAGAAAAACGCGGGCAGAGCAAGTAGCGGAAGCCAGCTAGAAAATTAATTATACATACAGTAGCACTAACGTAAAAATTTGTTCCTAATTTTCCGCATGTCAGTGGACAGCATTCTTATGATAATGATATTAATAAAATAATATATGTAAGGCTCTACGTAGAGACTTAATAAGTCTTCCATAATTTACTTTGCGGTTGCATTATTAAATCAACTAGACCACATAATATTAACATCATTAATTATAATGGAAATTAAGCCACACGCACTATATCATTATAACATAAAAAACGTTATACCTACAAATATAGCAAAATACTAGTATGGTAAAGTAAAGTATAGGTCTATAAGTATACATATTACTTTTGTAAATTCAAAATAATTATAAATCACTTCGAAAAGTTGACAAAATAAAATTAAAATATAACCAACTGTTACTACAGTGAAGAATCGAACCCAAATACTTCGTCAGACTAGCCATCAACGCAACTTCATTGGACAAGCTACCAATCTTAAATTAATAAAGTTAGAAAAGTCAAAATACAAAAACAAAGGGACAGCATTGATATTTCAATACGAACCATTTCCAAATATTGATAGTACCCTTTAATCCCAGTATGATACCGTTATTGGAAACTCGGTTAGGCTTTTAACAAATATGGCATAGACAGCCACTAGTGAATCAAACACACATCGCCAGTAACATATTCAATTCAACTGAAATATTTGCAACACAGAATATCGAATTCCTTACCATAAATTGACTATTGGTTTCAGCAAATAAATTCGGTTTACTGAAACCAATAAGCTCATATTTAACGTTATTATTATCTTTATACTGTAACTTTTATATTTATATAAGTTGATTTAGTGAAAGAAGAAACCATGTATTTTTTACGTGGTGTATGTTTTTTTATGTGGCGATTCTATAAAAAATCCTGAATCTTACATGACAGTATGTAATGTTTTAAGTTTTGTGACCATGTTTAAAATATTTGATTCCTTTAGGTTGTAAGCATGGCAAAAAAAAAATTTGCTCCACAATTGTAGTTTTTATTTCATGTTCGCTCCAAGTCGAGGCCACGTGAATTTATTATATATGTATTACTGGTGTGTGTGAGTAAGAGAGATGAATGAGAATCAACGAGAGTGAGATGAGATGAGAAAAGCTATTTATTACATGAAAAAAATCTTAATACAGTTCTTTAATAACTAATAAATATAATATAATAAATTAAGCTTGGGGCATATAAGCTTCTTTTTATCTCACTACACTTCTTATAATACTCTACATACATAAAACTGTACCAACTTTCTAAAGGACACTACATCTAGTATCTACGCAAATTAGGGGTCGAACCAAAGAAGTCACAAAAATTAAATAAGATGTTGTTTTTGAGGCGAATTGTTTGTCTTTATCTATACTTATTTTTATATTCTATTTTTTAACAACAGTTATAAATAATACCAAATATCTTTTGAGGTCAACTGATTAACTTTACGAAATAATAAGAATCATTGTATTATTTTGCCATAAATATAAAAACAAAATAAATAAGGTCGAAGGAAGTAAGACATGATGATTAAATAAGATACAATGAAATACAATAATTGAAATATCCCAAAGTAAGCTTCTATAAGGAAATTCACGTTCAAAATATACATAAGCCTTATTAGCGTCGGCGACATATTTATTTATCTATGTGCTTCATTATTTTAGAGTATATACAATTAAAGTGTGTGACGAGACGTCTATCCCAATAAACACTTTCCGACGATGAGCATTTTTCTATTATAAAAAAAATTCAGGAGTATAGCTAATTCATCAATGTCTCTAGCGAGAATCGAATAAAATAGTCACAGTCGTAAAACATTAGAGAGTTGAAAAACGAATGATTGTTTTATCTCGATTGTTTATTCTGTGCGCATGAGTTTTCACTTGTATTAACATTTTAGTTAAATTCATTAAAATTTGGTATAATTTCGTAATGCAAAATATTTAAAACAGTTGCAGTCAACGTTATTAATATAGTAGGCATTTTTTTATCATTAATATCGATTTAGGATTTATACTCGATATATTTGAAATCGAATGAAAAGAAAGTTTTATACATTTATATTAGGTTGGTAGATTGTATTAACTTTCGGCGCCATTTTAGTTAAATTCAATAAAATTTGGTATAATTTTGTAATGCTATGATTGCAAAACATTTAAAACAGTTGCAGTCAACGTTATTAATATAGCAGGCATTTTCTATCATTAATATCGATTTAGGATTTATACTCGATATATTTAGGATCGAATTAAAGAAAGTTTTATGAAGTTGGTAGCATGACTAGGATTAGGAGAGAATCGCGAGGGGAAGTGACAGGAGGGGGCGCGGGAAAAGGGGTATAAAAAACGAATACGCAAAAATATTGGGATCATTATTAGAATATTTTTTACGGTGCATTAAATACTAAAGTAGGACCATTATTATTTTTCCCAGATCATTAGGATCATTAATTTAAAATATTTTTCGAGCATTAAGTTTTCTTTAAAGTAATTTTTTTTTCAATTTAAAAGAAAGTTTCCCGGGATTAAGAGGTACGTAGTAAATTATTATTCAGAACTAGGGATTTAGGATTCATATAATTGCATATTAATCGTTTAAGCAGTAATACTTTGTTGAGATGAGATTTTATAAATTCAGAAGTAATTATACGTGTCGCTAAATGTATATCAAGTATTGTCGAATATTTAACCCGTGTTTAGATAGGAATAGTGTAATATTTTAATCGCATAAATATTTAAAACGTAATACATATAATTATCTTAATCGTAATAAATAGCCGGGGTAACTTATTGAACATAATTTGGAGTAGAATTTCGTTTGTGGTTGACAATTTCTTTATCTGATTTGAAAGTATAGAATAAAATTCATAATTTAGAAGGACATTGTGGGTGAAATAAAATAGTTTTGAATTAAAATATGATAATTTTTTTTTGAGGGTTAACTTAAAATTCTCATAAATAAGACGGGTAGATATATGTTTTAAAATACAGAATATTGGCGGTTTGGAATTAATTTTCAAAGAATTGTTCGTAAAGTGATTAGTTATATTATAAATTCGATTACATTGAAATTCGTAGAAAGTATTCTCACTGCTGGAAATCGGTTTTCCTTTTGTATGTATAGTTAACGGTGCAATTGAGGGCAAGTGTAGGTAGATAAGATTTAAAGAGTGCTTTTGTTTCGTCCTTGGGTCCGTCTTGGCCGGGCTGACGCGGGAACGAGACAATAGTTATTCTATGATCACGATCTTGGTTGTTTCATGCCTGGCTAGGAGACCTCGAGGCTTTTACCTTGTGTGGGGCGACTAAGTACGTGTTTGAATCTTAGTTTCCAATTGAGGAGATAGGAGTAGAAGAGGATTACAATACGAGAATAAAATTTTAAAGTTCTAGATAATTTATAGTGAATTTGTGGGCTAATTTTCTTTGGATAGCTTAGAATATGAATCTCGTAGGTACTTTTAGGGCTAGATTAGAGATGTTAGGATGATTTTATTGTTGTGTAAAAGTGTTACAAGTGAGAGAGTAGCTGTAGCGGTAAGTATATGAAGAGTTCGTCGAGTTCGGTATGTGAAATTTTATATTATTATATGTTCTGTGTCTTCTTTTATTAAATTCCTTAATATTTAAGTCATATTAATTAAGCCCGGAACACCTAGATTTAATACATTCAGTGCGTTAATATCTAATAATTCGCCTTGAAGGATTTAATTGTGTATTTAATTAAATCTGATACTTTTTGGTTCAAGTCATAAATTAACTACTAATAATACATATTAATTTTTCAATGCTATTCTAGGTTTTGAGGTTAGGCAGGTAATGATAGCTTTTATAAGTTAGATATCCAGAAGTCTATAATAATCCACTGATAGAAGTAATATTATTATCCAAACCATGGTTTGTTATATTATTTTATTAAATAATGTATATGTATATATGCACCTATATAAATATAATTACTTATGATGATATTCATATCCCTCAGTACATTATTAGCATTACACAAAGTAATTCTGAACAGCCTCAGTAATTCTTTCAAATGTCTGAAAACGTTCAGAATGAGGTAACGGTAATTACACTATATGTACTCAACACACATTACACAATATTTTGTAGTTTTGGGTGAACTTACGAGCTCCTTTGTCTCTTAAGGAAACTCAAAACGAGGTAAAGGTGTTTGAGTAATAGAGCTATCTTGTTTTACAATAAATTTAATGTAATTCAAATGCCTACTTGGGCTGGGAGGACCAGCAAACGATTGTACTCGTCATGCGTTTTATTTTAGGGCTCCCTTACTGGTGAGGGCCTGTCCAGGCCTTGTTGTAGCGACTATGTGGGTTTGGTGGATATGAGTCTATTTTACATAGAGTATTTGTCAAATAGACATGGTTGTTACATAATCAGCCTTTAAAGGCTGACGAACCTCGCGTCGCTATGTGTCAGCCAGGCTGCACTTAAGCCCGATCTGATGGATCGCCATTGCGAGCTAGCAGCAAGAGTTAGTAGTGGGTTGTTGGAGTGTGTTGTGTGGATTTGCTTAGGGTCCCTTACCCAGCTAAAGAAACATAATCACATTCTGAGTTAGTCCATTGCTAATTTTTGTGGACGGTCTCAGAAAGGTCCTAAAGGCGGATGTTCTGAGATATAGCCCTAGCCAGACCACTTGTCCTCTGTGTTGTGTATACTTACAGACGTCTGCTGGACTAACATACCCATCAAATACAGGCCTATCTTTCATTGTAAGATGAGAAGCTCTGAGGTAATGGTATTGATTCTACTTGAATAAATGATCGCTATATCATACCTACTGAGCAGTTTTATTTATCTCTCGACATTTACTTGTCCATGATAAATCCAATCAGTTCCTGAGAGAGCCTGATATATTCAAATGTTTAACAACTTATTTACTGGTTCAATGTTTCAATTGAACAACCCATTCTGTTTAATGGATGCTGTTTCATGTGAGTGCCGTGAGTCATGCAAGGGCAAACCTGCATAATACACCCACTCTACGTGTTATGATATTATATTTATACTATTCCTGATTCCCTTATAGGACACTCGAAAGGTTGCGTTGTCGCGAAATCGCTGGTCGCCGTCTGACCCATCACACAATGGTGGCGAGGCTTGACACTATAGCGAGGACGGTAGACTCGTAACTTAGTAGGACTTCCTATGGGATCTTACATTATACAATCCTTGTGTTCATGAGGAAAACATCTTCGTACCATGTCTGTTTACAGCTTGGTAACTACATCAACACTAGTAATTCAATGGTTATGTCTATATGGCATTCCAAGGGATTACTCAAATACAGTCATTGCATGATTGTACTGCAACAGTATGGGACAAGCATTTGTTAAATAGGATATATTTCCATTTAACTTACTCTAGAGAATTGGGTTCTCTCATTCTCCTATCTTACTACCCTCTTTTGATTTAATAGCACCGATGTTGTGCCTAATTTAACTTAGTGCCTTCAGCACGGTGTGGATTGGTTGGGTTGGAGGGGATTTGGTGGTGCGACCCCCGGGTTCAGTAGAACCCGGCCCTATAATTCCCTGATACTTATAAACCTCATCCTAACAGATTAACACATACAAGCAGACACTACAATTTATCTTTTCACAATTATCTGAGATAATTTATTGGCTAAATAAATTATTTCAAGATGGTTGATACTATGTAATTATGTATTTAATCATTATTCCATTTACTTATTCATCAATATTTATTAATTATATGAATTATAAAACTCAACTCAAATTATCTATAAGTCTCATACATTTCTATTGATTGTAGAATCGAAGGATAATTCTAAAGGAACACATATTATTAGGTACCTATGGTTTGTCTTTATTATTATATCAAGATTTGATCTAAAAAAGGAACTTAGACACTATTCAATTAAACCATGTCTTTGTAGGATATTCGGTATGTATTTAAATTTATTTCTAATTTTAGCTATATAGATCCACTGAAAATATTAGCAATATAATTTACACATTCATAAGAAGATATCAGACCTTTAGTTAAACAGTGTAGATGATAGTTATTTCTAAATGAATAAGTTTTATTTCTATTTATTCTTAATGGTTAGAATTTACTAAATTTTATTAATTCTAAATAAGTTACTTATTAGGTGATGTAAAGTTTAATATCTATTTTTTTCTTTCTAGTAGTATCTCAGAAGTTAGTTATCTATTGTATTTATATCACTGGTAAGTGTAAATATCTTTTCAATTAAACTTTAGGATAAATTAATTTCAGTAATTTAATGTCATTATGTAGAAATGTTATTTTTAATTAGTGACTAGGTAAGATGTTAGTTAGTTGTAGAGTTTATATAGAAATCATAGCTTCTAATAACATATACTATGTCTTTCCTTCGGCATACCACAATAAGAACTTAAGTTACTCTAAAACAAAAATCAAACACAACGTAGAGTCCCTATTTATACTAGACAATCACATTTATAAGGCCAAAGACATTTGATGTCATCTTAAGCTTAACATTAGCTTGTAACACCCTCATCAGGGGCAACAGGGTTAATTGGTAGATGGTACAATTTGGTGCCGTGACCAGGACTGATATAAATTACTTAATTACTTAAGAAGGAGGAGTGGTACAAGTGGTAATGCCATGTTTGTTACCTTCGGGTAGCAACCGAATGGGCCGGCACGCTCCGTATAGTTCATTAGTACCACTCTCTCACAGAAGACCGGCGTGAAGTGGCAGCTATGCTGTAGCGTTTCGTCCGGTGAGTGAGAGTCCGGGAGGCCCACTCTCCTTCCCCCCTCCCTCTTCCCTTCATCCTCCGCCTTCGTTCCCCCCTCCCTCCCACTTCCCTCCCTCCTCCATCCCTCCCTTTCCTGAAAGGCCGGCAACGCATCTGCAAGCCTGGCTTGCAGATGTCCATGGGCGGAGGTGATCACTTCCCATCAGGTGAGCCTCCTGCCCGTTTGCCCCCTTTTTACCATTAAAAAAAAATATATATATTTATAAGCGATCAAACTTTTTGGTGATATACTGTTTTAAAAGAAATAAATTGTTTACAATTATTATCATTTACCTACTTTTTTTTACGACAAAGATACTTTTTTACATTTAATTAATTAATAAATTATATCCATTGTTACAGATAATCTCGAAAAATAATATTGGTAAGTACTCATCTATCAGAAAGAATAACATCCTCATATTTGTGAAAAATCTGTCCGACCATTCGTCTTCTGTCACAAACAAGTTCTCAAGATCAATCCTGAAACGCAGGTGTTGGTTACAAATTGGTCTTACGATGAACTGTAGGTATTCTAAAGCTACATTACAACAAAATTATTGTTGTATCTCCATGATTTATACGAGCCTATTACTCGCACTTGGCTACTGCATATTATTAAGGATAAAACAAATGGCACTCTAAACCTTTATGCGTCCTTTGAAGTTATTAAGAAGGATACAATACAATTTACTTTCCCTATTTATTAATATTTAGCTTGCCTTCTGCTTAATGTACATACTTATATGCCTTACTTAACTTTTTAGAAGGAATTTATAATATTTTAATTGAAAAATTGGCCCTGACTTACTGCGACAAAGATTGCGGGTTCGAGTACCCATGGGAGCATTCATTAGTATGATGAGTACTTATGATCGTACTCTAGTTATGGGTGCTTATATTTATAATACGTATGTATTCAAAGTTATATATGAGTAGGGTATCTGTTACCATACCATGGACCAAGATGGTGCTGTGTTAATGCCCAAACAAATTTATATTTAAATAAGAATGAACTTCTTTGTCTGGGTCCTCACAATCGCCCTCATTGTGAATAACGCGAAGAATAAAATAAATATTAAAAAACACAATAACTCATCTTTATATATGTGCATATATCTTTTACGTTGAAACTAAAACTTAGAACAAAGTGAAGGTCGCTGGAGATTTAGTGTACAAAGTAGTTTAAATGACTCGAGCATACATTATACTACAAATCCAACCTACTATTTTATTCAAGATATAATATATAAAAGTCTGTGAAATAGAAGCAAACTTTATATGAAATACAGATGTACTTTCACACCACTACAATTCTTGTATAAATGAACCATTATTTGACTTACATAAACTTTATTAAAAGGATTCTTTCTGTAATGAATATTGTTACGGTTGCTATATAAGCTTATCTTAAATAAAAGTTATCTGTACCACAAAGTCCTATTTAAAACGGTCCTATTTAAATATTTTCTTGTAAAGTTATAACTTAGGAATATGATAAAAAAATCTGTAATAATTTTCAATATGACAGGGACTTTAATAATACAATATATAATATAATGGAAAAGTTAACTGAAACCTATTTTTTTAAATCAGTTTATAAATACTAAAATACTTTTTAAGAAAACAACAATTGTCTATATTCTGTATTAACTAGATTTTGAAGGTTTTAAAAAATATTTATAAAACAAATAACTGGTAAATTCAGTCGTAGTTAGGTTTTTTTTTTGAAATGAGTAGCTGCTAATAAATTTACTTAATGTTACTTAAGTCCTCGACGCTTGTGTAAAGAAATAATCAAATTAGTCTTAACTTGATTCTTACCCTTAGGCAAACTCTGGATCATTTACTTTGATTTTCAGTTCATTTTCTACAAGCTTAGGTTGTTTCGACCCGGCTTAACCTGTTGGACTCTTAATATTTAAGGAAAATAATGTAGGTAAATCTAATGTATTCGTTTTATTTCGTTAAGTATTTATCGGGTTATTTTCTATAAGATGTATTTATTCTCATCATACATCTGTTTCATATGTGAGAGTTTTATTCAATTAATATAAAAGACTTTTATGTACAATTTTACAAGTGCTAGGCACGTAACATAAATTATTAAATAACCTCTTTATTATCCAAAAAATTGAAACATACACCAGTAAAATTAAATGTAATGATATTTTCTAAAGAATCAAATATGTTTTAATTGGTATATGTTATTGACTGTTCTTACAAATTATAACCAAATTAATTGGTTGCCAGTAGAATTTAAATTATAATAAACCTTAAATTCAATATGACAGTTAATTAATTGAAATTCAATTAAGCAAAATCAAGATTCGGTTAAAACAAGAATCAGTTCAAAGTCTCGTATAGTATATTTAATTAGAAATGTTCAGAACACGTAACACGTCGTATTTCTAGTGGCTAATAATTAAACTTTTTTAATTTAAATTATATATTTTAAAATATCAGCGTAAAAGAAATGTATTATTAAAGCTATGGAAACTTATATTAAAAAGGGTTAATATAGGTTCAGTAATTTACAGTTATATGCTCGGTATAAATAAATTAATGCGTTGAGACATTAACACACAGCATCATCTAGTTCCATGTAAAGCTACGAGGCTTATGCTATGGATACCAGATAGTAGAGACACTATAAATATAAATCTTGGAAGTAAAATCATTTATGAGCCCGTGGAACAGCAATCGCTGGCATGTAGAGTCACTAAAAACTGAGCTAAACGTCTTTTTTTATAATTTTGGGAAATGCATTAACGCCTACCACAAGTGGTTATATTATGTACTAAAACCCAACAGATCTCAATCGTCTTAATGGGGCGTCGTAGGATTGCTTGCGCATGCAGCTACGACCGGCAGGTCTGCCGAAGCAGACCACACAGCCAAGGGGTTGCTCCACAGTCCACTCTGTTCTCAAAGAAGTACCAGGAGCAACCCGCATCAAAAATAAAAAACTAGTTTGTTATACCAATAATCTCGCTGAACCTTTATTTCTTATAATCTTAAAGTTTATTCTCTAGCATGAGCAGAAATTAATGGTTTTTTGTCCATTTAAATTTATGCAAAAATTCACTGCTAAGCGCAATGAAGATATATTATGCAAATGAAGCAGAGCAGAAATGTGCTCAGATACTTTAGCTACGCTTAAGGAATTAATAACAAAGACGAAAGAATGATAAAATGGGGTACAATAGTTGTTTGAGTGGACGGAACTCGAACTTCCATTCCGTTGAGTTGGAAGTGAAATTTTGACTACAAGTGTCTATTATACTTAAAAAGGTAAGATTAGAAGTTCGATAACTTGTACAAAAAGATCTCGTTGCTATTTTCAGATAGTAAAGCCTCGCGAGAATAGAGTATTCTCTCTGAACCTCGAAATAAAAGATAAATAAGTGATACGTATAAGTAAATAAGTAGCTCGGCGTACTCTTTGTCCCCAACATATAAGATTACAAAATCGGTATGAGAAATTTGCGGGAATGACTATAGAAAATGTCACAATAACAAAAATGATTAAATTAATACGCCAACACATTAACCTTAAAGGTATAATTATTTTACTGATACTCGCTTTTATCATCATCCGTCATCCTTAAAAATGCATAATATCGACATATATTATTAAAGACTAGCGGAACCCGCGGCTACGCTCGCGCTAAATCGCTAGTATAGTATAGATATAAAATATTATAGCAATACAATGAGCACTTACTTAAATTAAATAATAAAAATATTAATAACCCATCTATTAGAAATCATAACGCATCATTTAATAAGTGAAAACGGAATTATGATTTAAGAGTTTAGAACACATCATTAATCATTATATTATTCTTTTTTAACAGTATTTTAGGAATTAAATGTTTTTTTTATGTAGTAAATATATAATATTTTATTTAATTATAATATATACCTATATTTTATTTTATAGACTTTTGTTGTCTGTGACGTTTCGCTAGACTGGCCAATATGGCGACTACGATTTGTCTGTCAGCATCATTACAATTAAACAAAATACTCGACAATCCGAATTTTGCGAATATATGCTGTCGACTCGAAATCTTTATTTTTGTATGTTTTATTATTCAGTTAAGGTTTCGATCGAGTCTACCGTAACCCTTGACGAAATAATTAATATAGATATTGCATAACACATCCAAAAAAATATCTGAGTTTTGTATCAATACGAGTATCTTACGGAAATCTAGTAACCGTCATTCAATTTCGCTATTTTCTGTCTACAACTACGCGTTACTCGAGTCGAATTCACTAATTAAATGACATCCGAATATAAGTACAATTTAAATTGAAATGAAAGGAAAAAATACTTTTCTTCGTACAACTAGATATTACTCGAAGGTTACAAGGCAGATGGTGCGATGGTGGATAATATATAATATAATATAAAGAAATCCTTTTTAATAATTATTAATATAAAATAGAAAAAGTGTTCATCGCTCTCGGAACCGGGAGAGGCCTAATAGTTATGTCAAATTAAACAAAGAATGCATCGATATTACTCCCAGTCGTATCATTGCAATTTATAGCAAGACACCTTGTTGATGTTTGAAGATCTACATTGGAAACTCACAGCAGCACGGCTTATTTATAGTAAGCTTATATATAGATACCCCACACAATCGTCTCTTCAAACATTTGACTGAAAGCTTATAGGTATCAGTACGCCGTCCATGACAGTATACGCTATGGAGAGGAAATCGAATCATACTAGGTTTCAAAGGCGTCTTATAGATATTGCATGTGTTCCAATAGCAAAACCACATTCGTACAGCTCAAAAACCAACTAAATGTCAGACTACTAGAATACTCGTAATTAAAACCTTCATATTATCTTAATACATTATATATGTATTTATACCATCTTGGTAAAGGATGACATGAAATTAGTTAAATTAATAGTAAACAGCATATAAAGACAGCCTGATTGAAGGAGATGACAGCTTGTGTTCACATGGTGCTTATATTAAACTCATATTGAAGATAATATGGGAGGCATATCGTATAATATTATGATGATTGCTATACACTCAATTATATACATATGTATAGTATAGCGATTTTCTTCGGGTTCATAGCTATCTTTTTAACGTTTAATATTTATTTCTCAAAGATGAGACATTTTTCAACAGTAAAAAGTGCCCGATATGTTGACTCGTAACCAGTTATAATCATACTGAATTTCATTAAATGTTACTCAGTGATTTTCTCTTCAGACAGAAATACAAACAGACACACAGACATAAATTATAAAAACTTTACTTCTACTTTGTGATATGTGGTATCGATAATAATGACTACATCGATAAGTAAATTAATTACTGTACTGCAGATTCGACTCAGTTATTATATGTATGTAATTATTATATGTATAGTTATTTTCATTACATGTATAATAACTAACTTACATGATGGATCTCTAAGCTTTTCGCAAGAAACATTTAACAAATGCGACTCTATGTAATGGGATAAATAATGCTTCGAAACGAGTGACTTCTACTGATGGTCATAAACTTAATACATGACTGTTGCATTAGCACATAAAAGAAAAATAGAGCAATAAACACTTGTACCATTAGTAGTATATTAAGTTTTTTTCTCTAAAGTTGTATTAGGTATATAAAACCAAAAGGTCACTCAGTCATCACGAAATATCGAAAACGGCTTGCGTATAAAGATGAAATTTTGCTGGGAGGTAGTTTCTATTTAGTAGACATCCACTAAGGAAGGAATTCGCGAGAGGTCCTGATTAAGGAGGTCCAAGGGCTGTCACAAGTTTGTATAAACGTTCTTTATTTTTAGTGCTACAAACTTTAAATTTGGCATAAAGCACCCATGGACGTATCCGAGCTAAATGAGCGTGACGTCGCTTGTACGGCTATAAAAATCTTTGTTTAGTACGACGTATAATGCTCTCAATTTTAATTAAATAATTATAAGCTACCTTTCATTTTGCACTGCTAACTTAAAGGTTGAACTTCACTTTCAAGACTACATTAATTGCTTGTCTCGAACAGATTTTAGTTTAACCGTTTTCCGAAGCTTTAGCGAAACGGGTTGGAACATAAATAAATTGTGTCTTATCTCTTGATTTCAACATTTTCTCTATTCTATAACACGGTTTGAAGAATGTTGAATGCTTTTTTATTATAAAATATATTTTCATTTAAGCAGCAAAATCTAAAATAAATATAAGTTTCACTAAAAGGTTACATAGTACGATACTAATATAATAATTAATGAGTAAGCTTATTGCCTTATGATGTAAGTACTCAACGAATTTTTCTAACGTTATAGCAGTAGATCATATCCTGGTGTAAATTAGCCTATATGACTTCTTTTCATAAAATTTTTACGTTTACGGGAGTGAAAGAATAAAAATAAATTATAGAGAGAGAGAATAAGAATAAACAAAATTTATTTTATTTAAATATTTTTTCATATAAATAGTGACATCCCCTGGGATTCTTGTAGTAGACATAGGTACTATGTATGTACGAGTATGTACAATGAACATAGTACATAATTCACTTCAAAATCTGTTCCAAATTTCAACTCTTTTTATCCAGAATACTCGAAAGATATATGTCGAAACGAGTGCCGGATTTTTTCATCAAACGTGAAGTTTTCCTGAAAATATACAAAATATTAATATATAATATATTACTGTTAGCTGGTAGGCGAGCTAATACAAAATACGCTGAAATCTACTTTGATAAAAGTAACAAATAATTGTATCAGGCAGATGCAGTAATAAGTTTTTCTGTTTATATCTTTAGTACTGAAAAACATCATAAAATACTAAATAATCCTTTGCCTTTGACATACATTTGATGTTGTGTTTCCATAAATATTAACTATTATTGGGTCGATAGGTAGTTTATATTTTACTTTGGTATGAAATAAAATATCTGTATTACAATATTTATAACTTGTCTATATTTCATTTCATATCAAATATTTTCATGAACAAATAAATGGAAGTGTACACAGAAATTGTTAGTTTTTATATTTATTAAAAAAATAATCAATATTGCAACCGCTAACCCGAGCGATCTATTATTGTAACGCAAAGTCAAATCCGCACTCTCCCAACACACATGATGGAAAATGGCCAAAATCTAACATTTTTAGAGTTAGTTTTTGTAAACTTTTTGTCAATCTGCGAGATGGATTCCAATTTTAATCTGCTTTTCACCAAAAGAAACGTACGTTTTGCCCCGCATTTGAGTTTTCTTTTTTACTTTTTAAAACCTTCCATTTCAGCTGAGTAATGAGTGGTATTCGCAGTAATTATTATATAATCTATGTCTAAGTACACAGACTAAGCAAATACACTTAGTTAGACTCGAGGAAAATTGAAATGAATTACTTAATGGATGGTCTCTAAATGATATTTAACGAGAGATTAATAGCATCATTGTTATATTCTAAATAAGGCTGAAAGAAACAATTAATCTACGACAACTGTGTTTTATAACATTTATTTTCCGAATATTTTAATTATTGAGTTGGCTATTTATCCGGAAGAAATAAAATATATTTACACACGAGCTGTTGAAAGAAAGATTAGTTTTTTATTATCAAGTTGTTTCAATTTAGTTAAGATAGGCTTTACTTTATTTATTCTTATTCTATTTAGGGACATTTTAAGCATAATGCTAAAATGTTAGCCCCATCGTTTCCTAAAAATATATCCCACATCAACTTATATAACTATAATTACTATTAATTAAACCTAAATTTGTATAACTAATAAATATTACAAAAATAAAACATAATAAATGAGCTATTTTATTACTGAAACCATAGCCTTATTGAAGCCATTCAATGAGTTACGTTAAAGAGAGTTAAAGTTTGAACATAAAGAACACTGTCGTATCAAAGTTAGGATATTGCGATAGGATAAAATGAAAGTTATTAATATTTTATACTATCCTAGATACTATCTATCATAATATTATATTATTCCCATACTATCCTATATTTCAATTAAAATACTCATTAAATAAAATACTAGTTACTTTCATTAATATTTGAAATGAAAAAAATTCTATAAATAACATTGTAGATATTTGCTCTTGTATAATATCACACGAAACTCGTAGCACTAGTTTATAAGGAACTCAGCACACAAATCATGTTTTAGAGTAACACGTAGGAAATAATATATATCAATGTAGTTTAACTTTAATAGTACTTTAGCAATAAACTTATTTTGACTTTATAAAATATGATACTGATGAAAAATTAAAAAAAACTTTACTTTACGCTTGGGTGAAGTTATGTACAAAAAGTTGTATATTATATACGACACGTTAGGCTCAGTTGGTAGTGATCCTACTTTCTGCGCCAGTGGTCGCAGGTTCGAGTCCCGCTGGAGGCATTCATTTTTTTGAGCACGAATGTTTGTACTCCAGTCATGGGTGTTTATATTTTTAATATGTATGTATTTAAAAATTTATATAAGTGTAGTATATCGAATGTTTCGTATCCGTAACACGAGCCTCGTAGATTACCACGGAACTAGATGGTGCTGTTGTAATAATGTCCCAACATATATTACTTTTATTAGCCTACCTGTGCCACTAAATCATATCACTAAGCCGTATACACAAATATATAAATTTAATGAGGTATAAGTCTTCAGTCCGCCAGCTTAATCTCTCTCTTGATTTCCGAGTCACGTTCTAGCATGCACCTTGTACTGTCTCTCCTGTCTCCTTGTATCGGTTTCCATGATATATTGCCTCATACAGGTTTTATTTCTGAATCATTATTTTTGTCGACTTTTTGAAAGAAAGTCTATTAGACTATTACTAAATAGTGGAATATCGCAATTTACATAATATTATGTCTTAAGCGAAATTCGCAATCAACCCGTGTCATACAAGTATGTTTAACACTTAAACATTCCATACCTTCCGTTTAAATCCATAGAACTATGTCATATAAATTAGGCATCGCTTCTTTTTTGTCACAAGAAAATGCCTTTAGACATACCACATGCCCCCTTCGAGCATACAAGTGGTTATGTGAAATTCACTGGCTAGAAGAGCCGGAATACCCGCTAAAACCCAACAGTGCTCTCATCATCCTAATGGAACTTTGTGAGAATATCTTTGCATATTGCCACAAATATTTACATAAATGTCCCAAATTTAGGGTGGACGATTACTCAATCACGCCAAAACGGTTCAACGGCTGGAATAGCACGTAGGCTAGGTATTTTTATCCTGTAAAATGTAATTGGGATAGATTTTTCTCTTCAGCGACGGTAAATAGTGACTGAATTAATAACAAAATATGAACAGGAAGGAATTAAAATTACCTTAAAGTATCGGACTGAAACATTACTTGTTCCATTATGTATGGAACCCTAAAATTGAATTCCGATTTTCTAATACAAGAGTTACACAGTTTTTAATTAAAAATGTAATAAAATGAAGCTCTTTAGTTACTTGACTAAACAATTTCATGTACAGATTGTTTGAAAAATATTTCAATATGTCGGCGATTTAATTAGTAACATGTATAAAATAGATATGAGTGGTTAAAACTTTACGTAACTGTGTCATTCAATTAAGAACTATTTTACTTTCTAAACTAAAAATTGAAGTATTTTATGTACCATCAGCATAATTATATTTTTGCAATTTACAAACATATTTACTCGTATAAATTCTACACAAACACAAAAATTCAAAGTATTATTTATTAATTGTACTAACATAATATACAGTTTGTATATAACACTTTGTAGTTCAATATTGTGAACAAAATTCTATTTGTCATATTAACTTTGCGCATAGATTCTGTTTCTGTTATTATAGAATTCATTTTTCCAAGATACAAAAAACATATTGCGCAAATTTTAAAAGGACACTACCTATTCACAAATTTGTATAAGCAAATCACTCCTCAGTGTCATAGAAGTCTACTGGTGACTATAAATAAGGTTTAACTAAACATGATATATCTATAAATTTACTTGTAAATCTTCTACACAATACACAATATACTTGATTAATGTACGGTACCAGTCGGTCCCAAATGCTTCAAATGTACGGACTAATCCTAAGATTATTAGGGATTTCTCTCTCGATTTCGATTGTCGTTTGGTTTGTAAAGAACTCTTCGCTAATAAGATGTTAGTATAAAAGCAACCACGTGATCTGATTTTCCTTTCATTTTCTTTAATGGTATTTGTTACAGAAACATGGGGCTGTATTTCTTTGAGGAAGTTAGAAAAATATATTCTTTATACTAATTCGCACTTTTCCCAATTATAATTTTGTTACAATAGATACTAATTTTAGTCATTTAATCATATATATAAAAATCAAACCGTTCGTTAGTATCGCTACAACTCAAAACGGCTAAACGGATTTGAGTAATTCTTTTTTTATTTTATTCGGGTGTGTCATAGCTGGTGTAAGTAAAAAACAGGATAATAAACAATTGAAAGATGGAAAAGTTGAGAACGGAACGAACCCGAGCGAAGCGCAGGTGATTCTATAGTTTCAGAAAAAAAAACTTATATTTTTCTTAACATTTATATATACAAATTTATTTTAAGCAATATGCATTATATAACAGATGTTTATAAAGATATTAAAAATCCCTCTTTAGTGATGAATAAACACATTAACTTTCCTCTTTTCAGCTTTTCTTTGAACCAAACATGTTATAATTCAGAAAATAATGCAAAATATTAAAAAAAAAATAATTATTATCTAATTTTAAAGTGCAACAAAGAATAGAATTATATACTATTCTATTATATAAAACACAAAATCAACTTATCTTAACTTGATCATAATCACTAACTACTTAACTTAACTAACCAAAACTGATGATTAGGTAGGTTAGACATAAGTTTTTAACGAGATAAGTTGTCTGCTTCAGCAGACTAGAAATATTCATCTTTCTAGTGCTAATATAAACGTAACATTTTAAGATTTTCAAGTTTATATAAAACTAGCTGACCCAGCGACCTCTGTTCCGCCAGAATACAAATTATTGATTTCTGACAAAATTTATAATTATCAAATTTTCTACCATACTTAACCATAGACAAAATTACGTTTAGCTATCATTTGCGTTTTGTTACTCCATGTCAGATGCGTTTGTCTTATACCACATTTTATAGTGATTTGTATTCTCTTTGACGTTTTATGTCACGTCACACGGGAACTCGGTCGAACGGGATAAAAAGTATCTTACGTCCGTCTCCTGGTTCTAAGCTATCTCCCCACCAATTTTCAGCCAAATTGATTCAGCCGTTCTTGAGTTATAAATAGTATAACAAACACGACTTTCTTTTATATATGTTGCGACTGAATATTTTATATGATGACATTTTGTTTGTCTACATTAATCCTGCATTATTACCACTTTTTTTTCACATTCCAAAACAACTACCTAAAGGCCAGTTCAATGAATCTAAACTCTAAAATGTGACTGATTATAAGGTCTGCTAACGATTGAACTGATACAAACTACTAACAGATATATTAAACTTCTAACATTCGTCGGGGACTAAAAACGAGTATTGTATTTTTACAGTGTAAAATATATATACTTATGTGTAAGGTACCCTTTACATTTTCTTCATCTTAAAATGACGGAAACGACATCCTCCGTCGCGGTTTACAGGAAATTGGAAAGCCTATTTCAAGTTTCCTCATTTTACAAGGACAACCGTTATTGAATACAAAAAGAAAAATCAGGCTACTTCAAATATTTATATTTAGAAAATAAATCTTATATTATAAAATTCAACAATTCTTATATACTTTATCTTATTAATGTTATAATTCCAAAAGTTTAGATGGATGTGGTTACTCAATTACACCGGAACAGCTGAACGGATGATATTTAATACAGAGATAGATTATAGTCTGAAAAGGCGCATAAGTTTCTTATTATTTTGAAAAATTGTACGGATCCTGTAGGATGTTTTTTTATATCTCTAAGGACTTACCAAAGCTTATCGAGTGTAAACCGCTCTAACAGATTTAATTAAATTTTATACTTAATCAATATACATACATATTACTAGCGATTCACCCTCGCTAGCGCTCGTACCTAGATTCAGCGTGAGCGTAGCAGCAGGTTTCGCTAATAAATGTATGTATAAGAAAACTTGACAAATTATATACTAAAACCTTCCTCGAGAACCAGCTGTTTTTTAGTTCTATCCGTAGCATGAAAATCGGTGCAGTAGTTTTTAAGTTTATCGCACAGCAGACACACAGACAAACAGACAGACGCGGCGGAGAACTTTGTTTTATAATATGTAGTGATGATTTTATCTAGCGATGATGAGAGATAGCGTTAACGCGTCGCTCGGATAACCGAGTGATGCGGGTTCAAATCCGGGTCTCGCACCTTTGATATTTTCATGTGCGAATCATTTATATTATGATTACCACTTATCTTACGGTGAAGGAAAACATCGTGAGGAAACCTGCATGTCTGAAAAAACCTAGCAAGTTTTCGAAAGACATGTGAAGTCCACCAACTCGCACTAGGCCAGCGCGGTGGACTATGGCCTGATCCCCCTCGTACTGAG
Source organism: Boloria selene (assembly GCA_905231865.2). NCBI lineage: Eukaryota > Metazoa > Arthropoda > Insecta > Lepidoptera > Nymphalidae > Boloria > Boloria selene. Next base: position 7,677,115 of record HG993146.1, on the reverse strand, counting down.
AGAGGCCTGTGCCCAGCAGTGGGACGTTAAAAAGGGCTGATGATGTCGCCAATGGATAATAAACAAAAAAGGATCAAAATATTTATTTCAAAGCCCCTTCACTATTATAATCATTACAATACCGAACATCAGTTTTATTTTAATATATGATTAGAAAATTTATTAGAAATGAATAAAAATATATTTTAGTACCATATAAAAGTTTTATAAGACAAATGAAATTGACATTAATTTGACAGGACGAAAATATGCACTAATACGACATTTGAGACGTAGTATAACCCTTTATAATACGTCACATTTCATCTCGTCAATGCTTATTAGTTATTTTTATTACGTTCACTGTATCAAACCTATATCTCTTTAAATATATACAACAATAAATTATTTTATAAGCAATTTAATAAATCATCATAAAGCAGGGTCTTGAAGAGGGTAATCTTTGGCAGAATTTATACAAACCTAATTTCATTAAATTAGAATTGAAAGGGTTGTGTCAACTGAGTTCTACTTGTATCTCTACTTTGTTTTAACTTTATAAACTTGGTTTACGTCTATTTTACGCAACAGATGTTGTAGTTTTCTATTTTCAAATCATTATTTTTAAATCGCAACATAGTAGGTATATAACAAAGTCGCTTCCCGCTGTCTGTCCATATATGCTTAGATCTTTAGAACTACGCAACGTTTTTTTTTTAATATAAGAGTGATTCAAGAGGAAGGTTTTAGTATATAATTTGTCAAGTTTAAGCGAAACTCGCGGCTTCGCTCACGCTAAATCTAAGGAAGAGCCCGAGCGAAGCGAGGGCGAGTCGCTAGTCATAAATACATTTTCTAATTTTCAGGTTAGTTTTTTTTTCCTTTGCTTTTTTGTGATTTTTTAAAGAAAATAGATAAATTAGTTCAGCCTTATTAAATTACGAAAACGGAAATTGTTTTTTGTCTGTTTTTTTTTTTAAATCTGTGTGGTACTGAAAGTTTCAAACAAACAAAGAACCTAAAAATGTATATTGTTTGTGTAGATTCATGTTTGCTTGGTCTTAAAAAAGGATAATAATAAATTCCGGAGCCGTAGCGTTATATACAGACAATTTTGCAGCGCTGTGGTCGAGTTATTTATACAGGTCGCTAGTACCTACATTTATGAAATCTAAACTACACTTTTAACGTAGCTATTCATTAAGCCAGTGAAAGTTGCTTGCTTAAATCCAATAAGTTTACTTACTTCACTACCGTTTATTATGTTTGCTCTACAAAGTGATGAGAAAAGTATTAAAAACTTAAAATATTTTATCCTTAAAAACTAATATTTCCTATGTAATAAACTAGACCCTTTTAAGATATTTTTCAAATTAAAATTAAATTAATCAAAACCTTAAAAAATAAATTTCAAGCTTCTAGCTTTTAAATTGACGTAATTTCCATACAAACTTTCATCTATTATTTCAACCCGTTATACTCTTTTCGTCTTGAAAAGTCAGATCATTAGTTTTGGCATGAAAGCATGACAGACAGACAGACAGACAGAGTGTTTTTAGCATTCATATTTTAGTAAGGACGAGTAGTATCACCTTTACATATTAAATTTTATTTTATTTTATTTTTTTATTAGTAACTAGTAATTATGGATTACGATTTATTTTGTTATATTAATTTGCCGTAGTGTACTTTATTTGAAAGACACGAATATGAGTAAAAGCAATATTTATTTATATAAACGTCATTCGTCAACGCAGTCATGGCTGATCAACTAAATGATAAAAAAATAATTTGTTCTTGAAAAAATTCGCCGCTAACATTGATCTCTACCATTGTTGCAGATGCTGTTTCGCACGATACTCGGATGAAGACTCGTTGACATTTTTTAAACAAAATGTAAGTATAAGCATTTTACTTATTCCGCTCATGCCAAAAATTCGAAAAAATATCAAAAGATTTTTTTCTTAATATGTGTACTAATTGGTGTTTTAGATTTGTGTCCCTTATTTCACTTGCTATATGTATTTTATGTTGATGTTTATTTAAATATGAATACTTTATGAATGTTTGTATGATGATATAATTTAGTTCTAAGTTCTGACACACTACAGCGAGAACACTATACAAAATCATGTATAGTCTATTTTTTCTTACTTGTCTTAAGTAGTAAACAAATATGGCGGACAGGTAACCAGAGATAATTTCATAGAGATTGCAATGACGAATGAATGACAACGACTGAACTTAATGGTTTTTATGCAGTGAACGTAAAGTATTGGGTAGAAATAATACGACAAGTTAATTTGATAATTTTATTACTCGGATATCACCTCCTTACTAATAATAATTTTAATAATTTTATTTTCCTTTTTGTCTTAATATAAAGTCATTTTTAAAACTTTAAACTAAAAAAGCAAATAAGCGATCGAAAGATCTCCGAGAGCGAAGTCCCTCACTCCATTTTATTACACAGTGCAATAAGATAAGAAATAATAATAATTACAATAACAAATAAATAATCAGTATAAGTTGGTTAAAAGCAATTAAAAATCTTCTATATTCTACAGATGACACTCCTATTTTAAAACCTAATAAAATTTGAAGAAAAATGTCGTACTTTGTAATTTACAAATATTGTTATTTTTTTAAAAGTTCAGTTTCCATTCTCGCCAAATAATTTTACATGTTACATCTCTATGATTCAAAGACAAAGTAGCGTATCGAAACGTCAAAATGTTTTGTTCATATTTTATCTATAGAATTTAGTTCTGTTAAAATTTCAATTTTAGCAAAAATAATGTGTTCAAATCATATATAAACAGCTTTTATAAGTGTAATTCATAGTGTGTGTGTTTCTAAAATAGTAATAAACGATGAAACCAAGTCTAAAATGCGGGATTTTCCGAAAATAAGTGATTTTCGTTCAAGGCAGTGTTTGTTTACCATTTAGGACAAGTAAGAAAAAATGGACTATACATAGTCACATTTATTTATGTTTTTCATTTTATACATAATATTCAGTCCAAAAAATAGTACCAACACGCCAGGTCAAACGTATACAAGATAATGGTATAGAAATTGCTATTTATATTTAGACAAAATAAAAATATAAATAGTCTTATCTTAATCTCAATAATCCTAATCAAGTCGATAAATAAATGAAGAATTAACGTGTATTTTAAATTAAGTCCGTGCTTTGATGGTTAAATTGTTAGCAAAAGTCCCCGTTTTACACAAAGTAAACAAACACCAGGTAATTCAAGCCTCATCTGATTAATTGAATCGTCTTGTTAATTGAAGAGTCCACAGTAACTTAACATTTTAATCTTTGGAAGGCGATTTTGGAACAAGATTCCTCAAACTTTGTAAAGAAATTCATTACTTGCCTACGATTTGATGACAAAATGCCTAGATTATAAAGCTATTATGGTGTTTCATGAGTTAAATTTTGTATGAAACTGTGACTCACTCTCGCTCATCTCGTGGTCGTTCCTTAGGTTATAAGATATACGAAACCTACAAGAAAAGAAAAAAACTCATAGTACAAGCATATTATATTTATTCATTACATGCCTTTGCATACATAATAATTACACTACAAATTGGAAACAAAACATTGACTCTATTTAAATTATTTTGCAAACAGGGAAATTCAAATTATTCATTAATTGAACTGACATTACAAAATATTTTTCGTTGGATAAGAAACAAGCACAAAAGCATGCTTCCGACATATTTCATTTACTTGTATCGAACATTCAGTTCAGTGAAAAAGATATTATTATCGGGAATATTCTCCCGTCTCCGTGTATATTGAAACCATTCAATAATTTACGTGATTGTGGTTTTTGTAATCTCCTTTTATTAATAGCTCAGGTAATTTAATAAAATGAGGGTTGTTTTGCTCGAAAACATCGAGATTGTTATCTTCAAAATTCCACAGAGGATACACAAGACATATGGATTTTTAAAGAATAAATGTATTATAAAAATGAATTTTCTTTCTTATATCTTATTTAAACGTAATCCGTGTTAGGAATATTGAGAGAAAATATATTTTTCTATACAACACGCCGCTAGAAAAGTAAATGCTCTCCTAGCACAAAGGCTTGAAAGACTCTGACTAACTCTTTGAGGTATTCACACAATATTTTATTTTTTATCGAAGATATGTCTATAAAGCATAATTTTATAATGAGAACAGATTATTTTCCTTACAATTTTCACTAAGAATCACACATAAACTCGTATTTAACTCGACTCAAACTCGAACAAACCCTAATATATTTCTATATATAATATGGCAAAGATAAAACAATTTAGTGCACTTTTCTCCTGTTTATCAACCGAATTCTTTTTTGTGTTTAGCAACTATTAAGATCCCGTAAAGTCCCGACATACATGGTTGGGACATTTATATGTTATGGTCAAACTTCGACCCCGGTACCAAACACGAGTACCTATATGGAAGTATCTATACAGTACATTTCTTCCATATATAAACTCAGTCAATCCATTGTTGCTTTAATACTTTGAAGAAAAGGGTAAAACTAACAAGGTTTTATATTAGGTACTACAAGCAATTATAATAGGTACCTACTATAAATTTATGAAAAGTCAATATCATAGTTTATAAAAATAAAATATATTTTTATTACATAATCCTTTCTTTAAGTTATTATTAAGCTCTTCCATGATGTTTTGATTTCAATCTGAATTGCCGAAAGCTTTAATGTTTACAATCTTTACATATTTCTTTGAAAAAAAAAATTTATAACGTAAAATTTTTATATCCTATATTATATCAAGTTAGATATGTTTTCACTAATAATATCTAATTAATTACTTTCTTAGTAATTAATCTTGTTTATTTTCCAGAAGATCTCTAAGCATAAGATGTGTACGTATTTACAAAGGACGCAATACACATCAAGTTAATTGCGTTTTGGTTTGGTTTCATGGTCTGTTTGTGACGTGACATTTATACTATTTGTTCGACTGTTATGAAGTATTGTGCGTTCGCCCGCGATAGTTCTAATATACTAGCAACAACCTACGATATAGGTAACTTGAGATTTGTTACGCTTCGCTGATCAATCCTCGAGATTTACATATATTACTTAGTTTACTTACTGTATGTAGGTACTTGTTGAACCGTTTTGTTCTTCGGCTATTTGATCCGTTCTCCGACTATTTAACGTCTTTGTAGTTGTGCCATTCTATTTCTGTGTCATCAAAAATGGATTTATATTTTATTTCGTACGAGCGACTCAACCTCGCTTCGCTTGGTTTCGTTCCTAGGTATCTAGGTTCCTAGGTATTTTTAAGATATTTTTTTACAAAGTTTGAACGTCTTCTATATTTACATCTAATCAAAAACCTAAAAAAGAAGTTTCGAGCTCCTAGCGTTAAAAATGAAACTTTATCCCTTATTTCACCCTTATAGCCCTTTTTTGCCTTGAAAATTAGCTTACGCCTTTTGTCAGGCTCTAGACTATTTGTGTACCAAATTTCATTTAAACCGGTTCAGTAGTTTTGGCTTGAAAGCGCGACAGACAGAGACACACACAGACAAACAGACAGACAGAGTTACTTTCGCATTTATAGTATTAGTAAGGAAGTAAGGACTTTGGGAAGAGATGAAATGAAAATAACAGAAGAATAGACTATCGAACAGTTTCAACCCATCAAAACTGTTTTTTGTTAAGACATTAATAAGGAATTCATATAATATTGTAATACTTTGTCTAAAAGTTTATAGGTACTATACTAATTATATTGTATAAAATATATACTGTATATATATATAAAGGCTATTTTAGTGAGAAAGGCTACATTTCTATTAATACTGTATAGTGTTACAGTACATAATGGGTAGCCAATCATTGAAGCTCGGAATGAGGAGCTCAAAGGGAAATGAGAAATTCAATGAAGTTTGAAATAAACAAGTTACTTTAATACTATTAATGTCTTAGCAATAACTGTCTTAATAAAAGTAAAAATACATATTTCAAATTACTTTATAAATAAGTACGAGTAATAACTCCCTTAGGAGTATTTTTTAACTTTAATAAGGCAGTGGTGTCAACTAAAGTTTTAAGAAAACATCGTTTCAAAAACTTTGAGACATTCGATAATAATGAAATTGGGTGTTAGTTGATGGTTTCACATATAACGCAAAAAAACCATACAAAGAAAAGAGGTTCCTCTTTGAAAAATGGGGATGGAATTGGAAATATAAGTCTGCTGTTTTTGCGTAATTTCGTTGCATGCATTTATCTGTATTTGATAATCTGTTTATATAATCTTATATATATTACTAAAGAACGGGTTTCTTTGGTCTTTTTTATAGTGTTCATTAGAATCCTTCTACTATTACTATATTCTGCGTGTTTCTTTATAACTAGGAATAATCTTTAATCAATAAAGACGAAAATATATAAGCATGAGAGCTGAGTCGCAGGCAGTAGCTAGTATAACAAAAATATCTAAGAAGTATCTGGATTGATGTAGCTCGCACGAAAATCAAATTCGCTTGGATTCTATTAGATTTCAGTAAATTCAAAGATGCCACGATGCAATTCGGCTTAAAATATTTTTTATAAGATTTTGATCGAAATTTTTTTTAATTTATTCATATATAAATACCTGATTTTCAATAATAGAATACGATTTTAGAAATAAATATCCTGATTATTCTAAACCATGACCTATTTAGACTTTATCAATTGCTCTATTAAATAATAATGCCTCAAATCAGACTGTGAACAAACGTACTCTATAAACAAAATAAATAAACATAAAAGTTTTGTTACTTATTTTTGATAATTTATTGATAAAACCCCTGATGATAAATGTGATAAATATTTAACTTATTTTGTTTCCTGAAATGATAGTATAGGAGATCTTTCTTCTATACTCTCTTTCAAAAAATCGCGTTCTATATTTCTTTCTATATAGCTTTCTTTATTGTTAATAAAAGCATTTGCGATTACCACCTAATGTATACATTAAAGTGTGGCTAATTCAAAGCATTCAATAATCGAACCACCTTTCACAAATTTATCAATAGTAGTACTTCACAGGCCATATCATCTACCGATGATTATTTGTAATAAAATGGTTGAAAACAACATCTTCTAAAATTTACTTAAAAATATGTTAATACGAAAATAAATAAAAAAACATATTTAAGGATTTTAAAATGCTCTTAATAGAAATAGCTAGTTATCTAACCTAATTAACCATTATTCATACTCGAATTGAAATTGTGCACAAAGCTTGACAGAGCTCCTGCTCTACAACTTATTAACGAAACGTATACTTGTTAAGGCAATACATAATATGAAAACGTATAGTAGGAGAGGTAGCGTAGCGTAACATTTGAGTTAGTCGTGTTATGCCGACTGAAATTTATAATAATACTTTGAAACTTTAAGCTTCAGGCTCTTAGAACCTGTGAAGCGTGAGAGTATTAAACTTTTTAAAAGAACATTTAGGTAAGAATTTTTAGACAAAAGGCATGGAATAGTTTTCAGTTTTTTTTGTTAACAAAAATATTCATTCATTTAACGATCATACGTCAGTTCAATGCGTTATTAATTATAAGTATAACGATTATTTTAAACTTTTTAATACTTATAATAATATATCTAAAAGCGAAAGGTTATGTTACGAAATATCTAAAACTGCCACTTAGACACAGGGCGCATCTAAAAACGAACCGGAGCGAAGCGAACGTGAGTCGCTAGTCACGAATATAATTATCATTCACATTCAGTGATGTAAGCGTAAGCGTTACTGTACGCTGATGCTTCATCATCATTCATCATCATCAGCCCTTTTTAACGTCCCACTGCTGGGCACGGGCCTCCCTCAGTACGAGGGGGATCAGGCCATAGTCCACCGCGCTGTCCTGGTGCGTGTTGGCGGACTTCACATGTCTTTCGAAAACTTGCTAGGTTTTTTCAGACATGCAGGTTTCCTCACGATATTTTCCTTCACCGAAAGACAAGTGGTAATCATGATAGAAATGAATTGCACATGAAAATATCAGAGGTGCGAGACCCGGATTTGAACCCGCATCACTCGTTTATCCAAGCGAGCGCGTTTTACCGCTGGGCTACCACTGTCATCTTCACGCTGATGCTTACTTTGCTTTAAAATTAAGCAATATTTAAATATTTTTATTTGCTAATCCTTAAAAGTACTACTCTACCTCCCCAACCAGTGTCATCTGAAATGTTCTAAATACTTATTCCCCAAAAAAAAACTAAATTTTTAAACAAAAATTCTAACAATTTTCTGGGATGAAAAAGAATCGTTTCATAGATTTCAAACAAGAATATCTACCGACAAACAGTTCTATTTACGTGGGATGAAAGGACAAGCGGAAAATTAAATTACCTACAACGTATAATCTGTAAACTTCTCTCGAATTTTGATATAATATTACATCGCCAATTACTGTGTAATTCACCTGGAAATAAACCTGGATTTCAATCCAATATTGACTAAGTTATTAATACAGTGTGCCGTGTACATTTAATTAAATATTAACTAAGCGTAATTTGTTCATATTTTTTAAACATTAATTGTAACGTATCGTGTACATATATTAAAGACCGCAAAACAATAATTATGTATATCTGTAGGCATTTCACGCGAAATGTATTATACCAATTTTCACAAAAAAAAATGGTGTAATTATGTTTTGATATTCAGATCATCGTTTTGGATACCTACTTTTTACTTTTACTGCAGGAAATTTGATCGCTTTCATTTTCGACTGATTAAATGTGACAAGATAAGAAAAATTGAGTTTATGTGCATTCGCAATAATATCGTTTCACCTGAAAATATTCTGGCTGATGTTCGTAATAATATTATCTACATTATAAATAAGGAATTTTGTGAGTTGAAGAATACGCCAAAAAGCTGATGGCATAAATGAGAATTAACAAGAGCTTTCAGTAGTAAAATAACACCTATGTAAACTTTTTTTACGTTTCTTACTCATCATGGTAGAGATTTCAAATTAGAGCATAGTAATAATATAGCTTACTCTTAGTGAAAGAATTTTCAATATGGGATCAGCACTTTCAGAGATTACCTCTACTACTATTATAAACGTAAATGTATGTAGGTAAAGGGCTAAATGAACAACCGGGCAAAAGTTTCCTATATCCAAAGCAGGGTCCGTTTATGTGGGTTGCTTCATCTAAATGTTTAATTAAAAATAAACTCTTAACCAGACGTGATTAAAAGCTGAATAAAATTTTAAAGCCCTACTAACAAAATATGCGGGAAAACTTTACCCTGATGTGTCTACTGTTACTGATATGTTCGCTTCGCATGAGTTCGCCCTTATAAGTACGTTTTAACGAGTAGTTTAGCCTTTGTATAGATACAATGTACAGTGTAAATTCATACGTATACTTTAATGTTTACCTTATTTTCTACATAGTATAAAACAAAGTCGCCTTTTCTGTCCCTATATCCCTATGTGCGCTTAAATCTTTAAAACTACGCAACGGATTTTGATGCGGTTTTTTTTAATAGATAGAGTGATTCAAGAGGAAGGTTTATATGCATAACTAGCAGATCCCGCGGCTTTACCTGTGCTAAATCTAGGGAAGAGCCCGAGCGAAGCGAGGGCGAGTCGCTAGTTTTCTATATATAAAACAAAATAAGTTATTTAATCCTTACTATAAATGCGAAAGTAACTCTGTCTGACTGTCTGTCTGCTTGTCGCGCTCTCACGCCAAAACTACCGATTTAAATGAAAAAAACCGATTTAAATGAAATTTGATACACAGATAGTCTAGAGCCTGAGAAAGGACATAGGCTATTTGGTATAGGTGAAAAAAGGGTTACTATTACTACTTCATTTTTAAAGCTTGAAGCTTGAAATTTATTTTTTATTCTATTGATTAGGTATAAATAAATAGGACATTAGAAATTTGTAAAAGAAATATCCTAAAGGGGGTACCTAGGGTAGAACCGTAGTAAATATATATTCCTTCCTTTAGAAATAATTGATTCCCTATTTATACTTTCATATCCCTTTTCTAATTACGACTCAATAGAACCAGTTGTGTTTTCCCGCGGGAATATATTTTTTTCTGTAAGCAAAAGCTATGTACCTATTCCGTATCCGATTAATTAGTTATTCCTTTATAAACTTTAGTTTAAATTGGTTCAGTGGTTTTAAATCTTTTTATTTAAAATACGCAAATCTATATCGTTAGTAACCTTTTTAATATATGTATAGATATTTAATAATCGCGCAATTTATTAATAATTGCGCTTTACAATCGTTTTTTTCTAATTATATTATTATTTTTTACATAAACCCTTTGATAAAAAATACTTAATAATTTTAATGGAAATCAAATAGGTAAATGAAATTGCATGTTGATACTAGAGGGAGTAAAAAGGAAGGGGAGCGACATTCATTTAAAAGTTTACCCCTGTCCATCAATCAAAACCCAATCTAAATTGGACAACATTTCCGTTTGTTGGACACTTTTAAAAAAAGCAAGCAGTTAACACTCGTTAATGAGTTATATTTCAGACAATTAATGCTTTTATCAATATTATTGCTCCTTATTTATTCGTTATTCAAGATACGATGTTTATCAATGTATTTAACAAGTAATTGTACTTCAATTTAAATTACCTGTATTAATCCTCTAAATGTTGCCTTCATACAATACAACATAATACCGCCCACTAACGGTTTCGAGCATATTTAAGCTATTTGAACGAATGCTGCCGGCTTTTAGCCACTTGTATCAAATATTAACATTGAAAAGGCTTTGTGTCTTTAGAGCCCCATTTCGTAAGCGGCTTCAACGAACGTAGCTAAGAAAATTAATTGGCAAAATACCTAGGGGTAAAATTGAAAGGCGGTAAAATCGGAATTGGTACTTTGCTACAATACAAATAGAAATTTGTGTCGCTATTGTGGTATTTAAGAGCACCAACTTAAGGTCTATAGACTTAAGCCTCTAAGTATACCCGTACGAATCTCTTTATATTATTTGCGTAGGGTTTCTACTTCATAGTACTTGGAAGCAATTAAGTAAATTAGGAGTAGGTATGTCTACTAATATATTTAAGAACATAGTAATGCTCAATACCAATAACTGTTCGTCTGTTAATATACCGACAACTAATGTAAGATACTTAATACTGACATAACGAATTTAGTATTAAATATGATAACCATGAATAAATTTAAATATTGAAATTTTGTTATACTATTTGTATAGACATTTTCACTTTGATAAAAATTTAGGTCTCAATATTTAACAACACAATTCCATTTTTTATCATATAGGTATACGAAAATATTAAATACTTAAGAAAATACTAAAACTTTTCAAATGAGGTACTTTCATATAAAGTTAGTAATTTCACAAAAAATTAAACACGCCATCTATAGCCTTGCCTAAGAAGTTCTTGCAAGGAATAATATGTTAGGTACATAGGATAACATCCTGCCACCTATCGGTGCAACACAAGACTGTACAGAGGCATGAAAAGCTCTTGGAAAGTCGATTTCGGAAGCTTTTCGCTCTGTGTCGCTACAAGCAACTTTTTAACTGAAAAAAATAAAATTGATTCTTTGTAATAGTTGATTATTGCCTAATAAGTAGTGATGTCACAAATATTTTACAGCGAGAAGTTCACAAAATAAAAATACAAGATAATATTCCTTCGTAAAATACATTATTTTACATTATTATCATTTCTTTAAATAAAACCATCTATAATTTAATTCACTACATAAACTAGTTCGATTATTAGACACAAACTTTACATACACACTACACTGATCAATCTAATGCCGAATATTGTTTCAGATTTACAAAGTGTTTGATGTGATATATGTCGAATTACCCTGAACTAGCTCCGCCCCCATGCCTCGGCTTTCGACATGCAATCCCCTTCACCTCGACTACGCCACTACAGGTTCCCCGAATATTCCTAGCATGATAACGTCCATTGTGCTAGCTTTTATTTTAAGAAGTATAGATCTAGTAACATTAATCTCAAAGTACTTTCAATTTTATTGAAAAAACAATCTTGAGGATAAAAATTGTTGTGTATCTAGATTTATTCTCGAGGGTACAATAATACTAATAGTTTAAACGAGCATTCCTATAATAAATTATAATAGTTAAAGTTTTACTTATTTGTTAATTTGTTAGTACTTATTTATTAAGAGGCTCGCCAAAACTATTATTACCATTATTTACCCGAGTATGCTAACATTGGCCATTCCAAAGCTAAGGTAGTACACAAAGCAGCATGAATTTTGCATGTATGCGCTTATTTTTTATAAGTATTGCTTTATCAATCTCAGTAGTTTTTATCCGCCCCAGTATCCTACATTAGGCTGCCTCTAAGGAAAGAAGAAATTTATGAGAAATAAAGATAGAAATGTATAAAAAATTATATTTAAAAATATCGAATACATATGTTTTTAAAAATATATTACAATAGATAGGTACATATAAGTCATCTCAACAAACAATAAACATCTAAGGAATGCATCTTACCAATTTAGGTTTGTAATTTATGGTCAATTATGTCTCCAGAAGTTACGCAAGTATAAATCAGACATGACAGCTGTGTATGTAAATGTATCCAGTACTATATTCTTCAAAATACACATTTTTAACAAATATCTTATATTTTTTAATGTAAATATTAGTTATAAAAAGTTACACTATTAGCCAGCTACTTGACATAGTGCTTGAGCCAATTAGATCACGATGATTGTCTTAGCCTAAGAAAAAAGCCTAATAAAGGATTTACTCATTATAATATAAAGATAACATTTTCTTTATAAAATATTTGTAAATACAAGCTTTTAATTCAATTAAATAAAATCAAATATGAAAGTTATGAAGCTCAATAATACCTAGTAATAACTTATAGTTAAAAAGATTTTTTGATACATACAATGATAATAATACAATAAGTACCAAAACATATATTCTTCATAATATAGAATAGAACACAAAAGCTTATTTCACATAGGTAGTTAATAGTCAATAATATTAAGAAACTTATTGATTGTAGTATACGATAAGATGGCATAAGTAGATCAAACATCTTACACAAGACTGAGTAGTTGTAGTAAGTATAATACACTTAAGACTGCCTACGTAAGTATTCTACTCTTGTTGAAAGCTTTACTACACAAAGTAGATTTTTGGTTTCTGATCATATCATTAATATAAAGAATATTAAAAACACATCTTTCAATGTCAATTAAAACAATAATCTTTCATGAACTAAATTGCCTTAACTTTGTTTAATTTTCCAACACTTGAAACTCATTGAACAGATAATTTCGAACCGATTGAATACATTCAAAGTTTCTATCTCGTCAAATATTGGCACATCTTCATACAATGCCAAATCGTCTGCGGCGCTTCAAGGGGGTAACGCATTCAGGCGAATAGCCAATAGATAGCTTATCAACACATCACGTACCGCCTCACGACGCAATAATGTCACTTTATTATCAATCATGCCAATGTCCTACGATAAATTTATATAATTAAGTCTCCGGATATATTGTCTATGAACAATCGTTAATACGCTATTAATAAAATATATATTTTCGAAATTATTAGATAATATAATAATTAAGCCTTTTAATTGTAAAGACAAATAGGCCAATATATTGCCTTTAATTCCTAGTTCCACAGTTTATTATGGAAACCGACCGCACATTTAGATAATAATATTCATAAAGTACGTGTACATGGAAGAATATATTTGAATATCTCATCAATAGTTTATTGGTACAATTCATATGTCGTCACGCATGGGAGCGGTTATTACTTAGTATCGCGCCGCTTGTTCAGTTATCAGTCCGGTGATGCGAAAACAAGGGCGTGATATGCGCCTTTACGCTTTGTACACGGAGTAGTCCTCGAACTGCCAACATGTATCCCATTACACATTTTCATAATAATAAAGCGTGAGTGATTACCAAATACTTAATTAAAATAAGATTAGAATTAGGAAACACTTATTTTAAACTGTGAAATATTATTTCTGTTTATTCATCAAGTTTTTCTGTAACAGGACAATGACAGCAATATGCTTCGTCTGCAATCTACCAATTTTATCTCACCAAGTGGGACTCGTTTGGGCCGGGGGAAATGGATGGGACGAGCTGACGCGATCCACTTTGGAAGAGACCACACTACGACAGCGCCTAGGCAATCGACGAGATTCTGCTGCCCAGGTGTGTTGCCTTTCGCCGCCAGAACCCGACGCTGCAGATCAATCCAGAGGTAAAAAAATAAATATATAATTAAATAATATTCATTTTTAATATTAAATTACAATTACACTTTTAAAGAATACATGACGTATTAAAATGATACAAAATATTTTTTTGTGAAACCTAGATTTTTTTCTAGGTGGACCTCGTCGCCGACGATCATCTCTGGCTCAGCTGACAGATATTCTGCGCGAATGGGGTGGAGGTGGAAGCAGTGCACCTAGACGTCAAAGAGCTCCTTTATCCAGACGTGAAACTCTAGCAGATCTGGCCCGATCTCTCCCGTGGGCCCGACATGAACCACCTGTACGTCGCCGACGTGAATCTTCAGCAGATTCTGGTATTAAATCTGCAGTCTCAAGGCGACGCGATTCAAAAGCTGCCATACCTCAAGATTTTAAATCTGAATTTCCATCATATTTAGAACGCAAAGATTCTACAACAGTTATGTCATCAAGACGAGAAGAGCGACGTATTAAAAGACGCGGCTCTGGTGACGGTAAAGAACGTCGAGATTCAATAGATGGTCATCGTCAGCGACGAGATTCAGTAGTAGCCCCACCACCACGAATAGTTGCCACTCACAAAAAGAGAAGGGCTTCTCCACCAACACCAGCTCCACCATCTTTCAAAGAGGCATCTTCAGATCCAGGTCCGACATCACATCCACCTGCTGTAACTGTAGTGACTGTACATGAACCAAGTCGATCAGATGGAGAATGCCCTCCAATGACTATGCCAACTATTATAACATCGGCGGTTACTCCTTCGCCAACATCACCAACTATACCAACCACTACTGCTACCCAAGCAACACAAGCTAGTCAATCTACTCAAGCAACACCAGTAACTCCTGGAGGAAAATCTCCACCAAATTTAGGAAGCCGAAGAGATTCAACAACACAATGTGGTCGGGCAAGAAGAGACTCACGGGCAACTGCTAGTCCAGAGCGTAGACTAGGAAGACTACAAAGACAAGCGACCGCATTTGATGATCCAAATGGTCCTCCTGGAGCTCGACGACGAGATTCTGGCCCTTCATTAGATCCAGAAGATGCTGCTAAAGCTAGGCGAGACTCCTTAAGTCCAGATTCAGCAGCGCGCCCTCGTCGTGAAAGAAATCAACTAAGTCCAGATAGGGCAGGTGGTGGCGAATTAAGTCCTTCTGCAGCTAGAAGACGTAGTCGTTTAAGGAGACAAGCCTCATGTGCTCGGGTAGGTCGAGCTCGAAGTCCAGAATCAAGTTCATGTTCTAGTCGAGACCCTAGCCCTTGCGCTCGGCCACCTGAACGAACGATGTTTAGACGGCAGTCAACTACAGAAGAAATACTGATAGCTCGTGGCTTTCGACGCCAATCTACTACAGAAGAAATGATTCGTTGCCGTAATTTCCGCCGACAGAGCTCCCAGAGTGACGATGCCTGTATGCGTGCTCGTGGTCGTCGTGACTCATCCACACAAATACTAGACGGAACTATTGGTACTATGACTGTCGAAACTACCAGCACGTTTTTCGATTCCAGTACACAAACAGGTTAGTTATTCTAACTTTTATACCTTGCTTGTCATGCACAAAGTTGTGTAAAAATCGCGTATAATACTATTTTTAAATTCAATAAACTTTTTTTCATTGACTAAGACAAATACGAAGTTTGAAAATCTAAAGTTGACATAACTCTAAGAAAACAGCGCCATACAACGGTGAAAATATGAAATACGTTGAAAAACAACACAGGTTCTACTACACAACCGCATCTCAAGTTACAAATGGTTCTGCCACGTGCTTGCTCCCCGCCCATTTCCGTCAACCAATCGATTCACGCGTAATTTCGGTATCTCTCTCCCCCGCGACTGCTTTATCGACGAAGAGGAGTAGGGTGAATTTCTCTATCATGAAAGGATCGTCTACAGTGGCGCCCTCGTAAGTTTAGGCGGGCATCGCTCGGCAGCCACTTTAAACTGGCAGCGAGTTCGCGCGGACCTCGGGGACGGGATGAGATGAGCGCGGTCGTCCGGCGCAGGCTCGCACGCCCGCGTCATCTGTTGCCCACTAACGCTGCCATGTTTACTAAAACGAAAGTGACGTGCACACAACGAATAACCTACAACGTTACGTTGACAGTCTAAAATCGCGAGTAAATATTTGCGGACAATTAGTCGAAGTTGACTCCACAACGAATAGGTTTCCTAATTTTTGGACCTACTAACGAAAATACAATTTTAAGTCTATTTTAGAATTTTTTGCCTACATTTTTAATTTTATTATACAAGTGATGTGATTTGGTACAGAGACTGTGAAGGTGTGACATTGGACAACAATATTACGAAAGTAGATGTAGCTAGGTATATGATAACAAAGTTTTAAAGAAATCGAAACACCAATAAGATTAATAATAAGTAAATACTTGTATTTATTTTTAATTAGAAACGTAATTTGAATAAAATATTATATACATCATAACAGAAAATAAATATGGTAAGTACTCACTAAGTATATTTCTCTAAATTTATTAAGTTATGTTTATTATTATTTACATTACATTACAATTTTGAAAAATTAATAAGTTAAGAAAAATAATTATCTTAAAAACAATATTTGTTTATGTTAATATAAATATACTCGTACATTTAGAAGAGTTTTTGCTTTTTAGTAAATTCAAAGTATTCAATTCAATTTTAAATTTATATTCAGTTTTTCGAGTGCCGGTTTGGCACTGTATTTGAGATCTTTCAATTAGAGATCTTTTATTTATAAATCAATAAAATTATATCAATTTATCAAAGTCAATATAAAAGTCCACAAGAAAACAAACATAAAAGCTTAAAAAGCTTAGCTTATCCCTAGTCTAAAATGACTAATCTGCAGTTTACGTTTTCGTATTTAAGGACTTCTATTTCTTATTATTAGATAAAAATGTTACATATTAAAAGTTACTTGGTACCTATAACCAAACCGACTTCATAAAGTTTTACATTACTATACATAATAATTCTAAAGAACACGTAAGTGTTCACTTATACTAAAGTCTAAATCGTAAACGTATGTATGTAAAACTGCAAATAACGTATTCATATACGGATATTTTAAATTTCACTACGCAGCGTAAAACATATCGTTTCGATAGTGTATTGATGTCACGTTGACATTATTATGAATGTCTGCGATAGTCGTTCTCATGGAGAAAATTATCACGAAATTTTGTCACGTAAGTTCGCGCCTGTATTTATGAAGTAGTCAGATGATATAAATTCTATAGCGAACATATCGGGTGTATTACACAGCATATCTTATGTAGACATTGTATAGAACCATACAACTTTCCTTTCAATGTTATTAAACATTGGAAAGTTATTTTTCACAGTTAAAACACTTTTAAGTTTTACATAGATTCAGAATGTTTCAGATTGCATACATACAGTTACAAATTTAAAAACTTTTTAAGTCTTACAAGCTATTAAACATAACACACTATAAAGAATTAACTATATTTATGGGTTAATGATTTTTTTTTGAAAATAAGTAACATGTACTTGTTAAAACATTCTTGATGAAAATTATTTCAGCAGTTTGATGGTCTCATCGAACAGACCGCATAATATTTTCGAGAGACTTACTGATTGAATGCTTTAATTAATCCACCTAGCTTCATTATTCGTGATTTTGATCATCCGGAGCTAATCGTAAAGCATTGTAAGGGAACATCCCTTTGTGGCGTAATTTTTTTTTAATTATGAATATACTACAGAGTCTCTATAATACATTTATCTATATAGTCTCTATAATATATTATATAGGTATTAAAAGTATATAAAAATAATATCGGATTGATATTAAAACTCTATGATTTCAAATCCACCCCAATTGCTCTCTTGTTGGTATTTGTACAGTAGCAAAGGTCAAAATTTCAATTACTACGAATTATTTTCTCCGTGTTTCCTTTACAAGCCTGGGCCTTGCAAGCAAACGACGGATATCGAAATTGCGACAAAATAGAATATTTTTAATTTCCGAAAAAATATTTCCGGTGATAGAAAATAAAATAAAATTGCTAAACCTATTTTAAAAGAAGTTCTATTAGCACATAGGATTAATACATGTCATTAACAGTCTAATTTTCTTGTTTCAATACGCTGACATGACGTTTTGACACTGTAATAACATTTCCAAGTAATTCATTTAAATTAAAAATGTTAAAAGTTTACTTTAAATTTCAGTAAAATACTTATTTCACAATGGTATACCTATGAAACATTAAAATATGACCTTTAAATATTTTTATTTGCAAAACGACTAACATTGAAGTAAACATTATCGTATCAGATAATAAAGATTGAAATACTTATTTTCTGCTCATTTTACTGCCTGCGATCGCTTTAATTATAACCTATAGGTACTATATTGCGTACTTTTAGTGCTTCAATAAAATTTGTAGGTAGTTTTTATGATGTTTATATTACAAGGTTCTTTGTATAAAGTTATGATAAAATTTTAATGTTTAAGAACTGGTGGTGATAAGCTAATGGAATTCTGAAAGACTAAGTTAAAAGGTAGTTAATTTTACGGCAAAAAGAAATGG
Source organism: Boloria selene (assembly GCA_905231865.2). Lineage (NCBI taxonomy): Eukaryota > Metazoa > Arthropoda > Insecta > Lepidoptera > Nymphalidae > Boloria > Boloria selene. The sequence continues at coordinate 7,658,245 of HG993146.1, read as the reverse complement.
TTTCTCTTTATTATTTGCTATATTCAATAAAATAACCTATTATAATACAGTTATTATAATAACTGTGTTATAATAAGTTGTAAACCACATTATTTTTCAATAATGAAATAAGCACTTGTAATTTTAAATAATTTTACTAAAATATCGCATCTACATATTGTATGTTTTTACTTTAAAATTTTAAAAGTTCAGAAAAATTTGGCCATCCTGCCAGCGGTGCTAATATGCCCTTTGGCGTCAAGCCAATGGAAAACGCTTTCACTTTCAACGACCAAGTAATTTGGCATACACGCAATTCACATAATTCATATATTGTTCGCTGTAATATTCATATAAATGAGTTTATAATCCCTTAAGCCTGTTAAATCACTCACCTGTAATTCTAAACTGTCTGATTGCTTTAGATTCATGTTTAGAATACAGTACCTTTTTATTATTTACAAGAAATAAAAACTATTTTATTCCCTCATTCTTACAGCCTTTTCTTCCTTTTTAAATACTTAAATATTATTTTTTATAATTAAATGAATAATACAGCCCCTAAGGAAATATTTAATCACGTGTCACTCGAAATAAGGTGGACGGATGTTGTGGGAAAACTTTCGCTCTATAGCCAAAACTTGTTTTAGTTTGGATCAATCGATCAATTAGATCCTAATCGCTAACTAATAGAATAGGGATTTATTAATATATCTAGAGCTAGCACAATACAGGTAGTTATAAATTCTATATTTTTTATGTAAAAATTACGGTTCAAAAGAACTCGTAAAAGTCTATTTGAATCAAGTACATTTTGGTTTGATTTGATATATTGGGAAAGTAAAGTGAGGATTACTTTAAGTTTGTCGGTATAAAAAAAAATAGCCATATCGCCTTAAACATAGTAAAATATAAAAATACTGTATTTTTAACGCTATTATGAAAGCTTTCATTATGATTTCAAAAATAATCCCGATTACGTGACGATCGGATGTTCTATGTCTCAGACCCTCATATAAGTGTACAGGATGTCTTATTCGTTTTAACTTTGCATATTATTCGAAGCTAACATTTAACACTATTACGAGTACCATTTTCTACAAATGGTCTATTAAATGGCTTAAAACAGTCCGATAAATGCATATTTCTCTAAGTTTATTTCCTTACCTTCGTCGAGAATGAGCTTTATAAAATTAATTGGTGATTGCGCTATCTATATTGAAGATCTCCTGAAATATATTACCTGAAAGTAGAATTCATTGGCTCATTGCTGTTAAAACTTCTCAAAGTTTGATTAAATTACTTTACTGTATTTATTTGTGTATTATTATAATTTATATTGTTTTAAATGTAATTTCTTCTAAATATGTCCATCTTGCCAAATTAGAAACTAAAACTTTATTAATTACGAAGTAAAGTAACTACTTACCTGAATGAATCAAATCGCACATCGTTCCTCCGAATAATTATTTACAAGAATTAGAAGTGTTCAATTTATATAACGTTTTATTTCTAATACGTATAAAGATTTTGAATACTATCTGTTACTTATTAAACGGTAAAATTCAAACTAACAGGACCCTTCTTCTTTTAAATCTACAATTTTCATTATGCCCAAGTATACGAGTGATGTAGATCAGCGATATCTGGATTTTCATGTAGTATAAAGTAAAATAAAAACTTGCTAAAATAATTTACTTCTAAGTAAACAACCAAATATGGTGCACTTTAATATCGTTACAATATTGTTGCAATTATTAAAACTTAATGATTTTCATAAATAAAAATAGTACATTTTAAATCATTTTGTACCCCAAATCTCAATGGACATGAGCAATACCGTGAGCAGAACCTATTGTATACGATTTTTAATAGCTCATTAGTTATTCTTTAAAAAAACCAAAGCAGAAATTTTCATTAATTCTTTTTTCCAGAGCCGTCCCCATTGTATGACAACAATCACTACCACGAGGAATGTCTACGCTGCAACTCCTGCGGGCTAAACCTCACTGGGCCCAATCAGGTAAGTCATAAGAAATCAATATTTTTATATTTAATATAGTACTAGCGACTCACCCTCGCTTCGCTTGGAGTTTGTCTCTAGATTTAGCGCGAGCCTAGCCGTGGGTAACGCTAGTAAATTTATACAAAAACTGATTATCATAAGTATCTATGTAAGACCTGTCAATTTCATCTCAGTCTCACCTTACCTGAGAATTTAATTTAAATGCCGACTTAGTGACCTCTTCTTTTATTATCTTAAAAATAATCATTGTAGAACAATCTGCTTTACAGCCATTTTGTACAAACCGCTATGATGGTAAATTTTGAAAATCCCACCCTTAGGGTGAAGAGGAGATGTGAATCTTGTATAAGAAAGCGTTGGCAAACTATTATAACTAGTTTTGAATAAAAAGAAAACAAACACTATAAATTTTCCTTAATGGACTTACAAAATGAATAACTCGGCGCAAGTACGTTGTCAAATTCAAAATACTAACATCAACAGTCGAGTACCTACGTAATATGTCATGGAGTGAGACCGTCGAGTAAAGAGGGAACGAATCCAGTTTAGTTTAGTTTTATATTCTTTCTTCGATAATATAGAAAATTATAACAAATCGATGAAGTATCAAGAAAAATTGTTTAAGTCTGGCATATTGTACGTCTTAAGTAATTTATAGCTTGTTCCTCCATTATATCTCGTATAACTTTGCAAATTTTCCTTTAATAGACACATAGATTTATCATATAAACAGACACTTTTAGTCCGTAAAAAAGCTGGTCTCCTTAAATCATAAAGTTTATAATCTTTACTTTCTTTTTCTTTTCTTTAGTCCTTCTCTTATATTCTTGGAATATACGAGGAGTTTGCGTTACGAACAATATTTGGTCATAATTTTCAAATTCGAATTTATTTCAAATTAAGACTTCTATATTTGTATTTCAAATTTAGTAATTCACTAGATTTTTACTTGACATCGTTCTGTTTAAAATATGGAAAACTAAAAATGTCGCGTTATTTACGAATACGAGTACCACCCTGGAACTAGCAGCGTTGGACAGACAGCTCGAAGGATTAATGATGTGAATAGGGAAGCGACTGTGAAAGAGGGTACAATACGTGTTTGGTTTCAATGTTTTCGTTCTGTAAATTTGGGTAAAAAGTAACTGACTTGGATTCCTGATATATTATTTCATATAATATATTTTAACGCTAAGTGGATAAGTAAGGACTCAATAATAAAATAATTAAGAAGTTATCATCAGATACCTATCATGTGCTTATTTAATTGATTTTCTATACATACATACTTACTATACTAAAATAACGTTCACAGAAAAGTTGAACTGAATTTTTTATAAAAACTTTATAATTATAAAATTTATAATTTTATATAAAAGCAACCAAAAGAATATCGACATCAAAAATTATTAATAAAACATGTTTTTAAGATCACATATATCTAAACAGATGTTAATTTTCTGTCTGAAACTTCTATGAAAATTATAACAGTCCCTAAGATAATATTTGTTACTTCCAACTGCTATGCTGCTTTTAATTAAGCCTGCTGTTTGACTTGCCAAAAGTTACCTATTTTACCCAAATTTGAAAACGTAATTACTGACCACTTTCTCTCAGATATTTTCTTACATACAATATTTATTTTACTCAAAAAATTTTTATTCTAATTAAAAAAAGTCTTCTGCCGCAAGCTCAAATGATTTTTATTAACTAATAAAATTAAACGTCTGACTTCGTTTCCAGAATACAGACTTACTCGTATATTAAATTGTAGAATTCCATGTAGGTATAATAATTTCATTTGCATTGCTCCGCGTCTTCACAATATCAGTTTTATTAGATTAGTCTAAAATATTATAAGATATTTGTACATATACATGAACCTATTATAGTGAAAGTAATTTAATGTAGCAAAGTTTGATGAAATATTTTTAATTTTCTGTATAATGGACTAAATTGCGATAGATTTTTTTAGTTTGTACCTACATAATTGCGAAACCAAACCGTGGAATGATCCTGACCTAAATGTTCGCAATAAATTAAGAACAGTAGGTAATACACCTATCCTTGAACGAAATTAATCAAAGGAATCAAACGAAGCCCATTACAGCGATTGCCTGATTGAGAATCGATCAAAGCGTCGAAACGCCTTTAGTGCTAAACAATACTCTTGATTTCTATAAGTGCTATAAATAATATAATAATAATAATAATAAAGCCTTTTTATTCGGATAATAGTCTTACAATTTTTGTTTCTTACACTAGCGCACTGTTATATTTATATCTTTTACATAACTAAACATTATTCACGTAATTGGTGCTTCTTTATTTTTTGTAGATCCGTTTGCCAGTTGGCAAAGGCCTCCTCCAACCTACTCCATTCTAATCTCTCTCTAGCTACTCTACTCCATGTTATGCCTGCAACCTGTCTTATATCATCGTCCCATCTTTTTTCTTGTCTACCTCTTTTCCTTTTACCTTCCCTTGGGTACCATTCTGTAACTCTCTTACTCCATTTGTCCTTTCCTCTGATCATATGTCCCGACCACTTCCATTTTAGCCTTTTTATTTTTAGTGTAACATCCTGTATCCTAGTCTTTTTCCTAATGTTTATGTTTTTTATTCTATCTCTCCGCTTTACTCCTAACATGCTTCTCTCCATTGCTCGTTGGCAGGTAGCAAGTCTATTGGTTATGTTTTTTGTTATGGCCCATGTTTGACTTCCATACATTAGAATTGGTAGAATACAGATATTGAATAATTTGCTCTTTGTTGTTATGTGTAGATTTTTGTCTTTCATTACTTCTCTTAGGCTCCAGTACCTTTTCCAACTATTCGCTATCCTTCTTTCAATTTCTTTCCTTATGTTATCTTTAGGTGATATCAGCTGTCCGAGGTATACATATTCTTCAACATAACTAATTTGTGAATCGCCTATATTTATGCTGCTTTTATTTCCGTTAGTCATAACTTTTGTCTTTTCGGGATTTAATTTTAGGCCTACTTTTTCACTCTCTGATGCTAGTTCATTTAACATTTTGTTCAGTTCTCCTGGCGTTTTAGCGAATAATACAATGTCGTCGGCAAATCTTAAATGTGTTAATGTGCGACCGTTGATATTTAAACCCAGATTTTCCCATTCGAAGCTTCTAAAGATCATTTCCAAAACAGCGGAGAAAAGTTTTGGAGAGAGAGGATCTCCTTGTCTTACACCTTTTTGTATCTTAAATGAATCTCCTTTCTTTTCTAGCTGAATACACGCCGTGCTGTTTTCGTATACATTCCTAATCAATCTTATGTACTTTTGTTCTATCCCTTGTAGTCTTAGTGCTTCCCAAATGCTTGAATGTGTTAACGAGTCGAATGCCTTGCTATAATCGATAAATGCTAAATAGTATGTGAGTTGATATTCCGCATATTTCTCGATGATTTGCCTAACAGTATGTATATTATCAAGTACCGAGTAGACACAACATAAACGTAATATTATGTACCTATATACATTTATCTTAACGTTAATACAAATATTCAGTCCTTCCACTACATACAGACGAATAAAGGTAGTCATCCAAATTAAAATATAAATATAACAAGAATAGAATATGTGGTTTTAAGAAAGTTCAATAAAACTTTGCATACGTGGGTGAAGTCAAGTACCCTTGCAAGTTAAAGAATTTTACTTGACTTTTATCTTACTGCCAGAAGAGGGTAATGCTTATAGAGCATACTCGTAAGTCGTATGTATAAATAAATGTTTGTGTATGTATATTTCTTTCTTTGTATACCGCTACAGCCTACAGCCAGCCAAGTATTTAAAAATATATTTTTATAATATATTTATTTTATTTGCTCTATTTATAATAAATAAGAGCTAGTAATAAGCCGAAGAGGCTTTACTATTTTTCCACAATCTATGAAAACTATTTTACATATAAAATGAAAACATGAAACTAATTATTGTAAAAGTAAGAATAAATTGTAAAGTGAAAAAAATGGAATGATATTTTTTTCCATCGAACGAAGTAATTCAGATCGTGTTCTGAATTTATAATTTGGGTAGATATAGAGATCAAGTTTTATGAATATTTTCATGCTAGTGTTTTCCCTCATCTTCTCATGCGTAATTCAATTATGTACCACAATTTTTTTTTAATTTAAAATTTAACTCTGAGTTATAAGCTATATTACTTCAAAGTTGTTTAAAAATTAAAATTAAAAAAAGTAAGATTGTAATTGTAAAAAGATTTGTATCGTAAACGAAAAAAAATAAAAATTAAGAATTATATTTCAGCACTATTTAGCCAAAGATAAATAATAAATTTAGTAATCATCTCAAGTTATTTAGAGTAATGCTTTACGATGACTGCTCCAATATTAAGATAATTGTGTTAAAAGCTGCCCCAGAAACGGTGCTGCCTAATGGATGTCTTAACATTTCCCTAAACGAAATAAGTATTGACGTTCAATAGCAGTTAAATGGCCTGTGGGCACTTTTTAAATTTCATCTTTAATTTGTAAAGCCGATTCTTAAGCATCAAATTATTCTCTGGTTGTTATTAGTATGATAAATACATACGTACATGTTAATATTAATTATAGCTGTGCCATTATAAAAAAAACTTTAAAGTGCAGAGCAAAAATATATTAGAAAATTGAATAATTTTAATTAAAAACAATAATAAAATATAGTTCTTACTAGACAAACAATGCAAGTAAGTTATATTGCCTTAATGCAGATAAGTTTAAACATAAAAAATCTCACTAGTTTACGTACTTGCCATGATAAAATGTATATATACACGAAGTTGGAATGGTTAAAGTTGTTACCTATTAAGTATTATGTTTATTTTTCTTAAGACGAGGGTTGACACATTTGCTGGATATCTGTTTCAATTATCCTTTTGTTTCAAAACGCTAACAGGTATAGGTAAAACGGCTGCCCCAAATTTATTTTATTATTTACATCACCATGACAGAGTTATTGGCTTTGTCTTGGAATTTATGACAAAGCTTTAGAAGCTAGAAGCAAGCAAAATGATCGTGATAGTTAAACAAAGGTACTAAACTAATAAATAATAATATAGAGGAAAGATTTGTATTTTTGTATGTAACGAATAAACTCAAAAACTACTGGACCGATTTCAAAAATTCTTTTGTCATTAGAATCTACATTATCACTGAGTAACATAAACTATATTTATTACTAGCGGAACCCGCGGCTTCACTTGCGAATAAAAGACGAATTTCGTTGCGTCGTTCAACAAAGTATCGTTTTTTATCATTGAACTAAACATTCAGTTCATATACATAACTATGTATAGTTCGAATATCATTATTAACAAAAAAAGGTTATGGCTATCACAACTATTACTTATATTATTATTACTGCAAGACTGATATTATATTCGTTCTTTTTTATTAAGGCGTTTTCCTTTAAATAACTGTGTTCCCTTAATGCTACGACACGTTGGAAAAATAAAGTTAAGACGCCGCAACTCTGTTCAAAGGACTGCATCAAATTTCCTTTCACGTAAACAAAAGAGTTTAAATCTTCACTTTCTTCGCAAAGCTGTGGGGCTTCAGCAGAGATTCCTTTCTTTTGAATTATACTTGTATAAAGTTTATTAAGTATGTCAGGAGGGGACAAGTGTTCTCGAGTTGTTCAGATTTGATCAGTTTGACATTTTTAATTATTAGCTCTGATAACATAAGTCTCTTAAACTCTATATTACTGTTGAAAGATAAATTATTATAATAATTGGTTATTTATTACACAGGACAAACAAAATAATACCCCAGTTAAGATCCCAAATAGAATTCAGTTACCGTAGCTATAGAGCACGTGTCGCCCAGTATTGGCTTCAGTCTTAATGCCGTACTAGCGACTACCTTCGAGTATTCCCCTTGAAGTTTTTCCGATTGTAGGTTTAAATTTCTACTATTGTACTAAATTTCATCCAAATATGTTATCTTTTCGACTTTTAGAAGCAACAAACACGACATATAGACACACACCTACAAATTTTCCTATTTATAATATTGGTCCGATATACTAATTGACTCGTTTTGAACTAGAAACGCGCACGCCGCTTCAAGAACCAGATCCTGTGCGACCTGCACTTCGCAGACGTAGCGCTGATGGAGTGCAGCGACTTCATGCAGCAACTACGCAGCTTCAAACCCCAGTCCCTGGGCTGCGCTGTTGCGAGGCGCAAGTCTTCCACCACACTTATCTTCCCGCTACCACCACAAGCTTGCTCAGGTATGTTACATAGGTAACAGGTAGGGTTTTATTATTATTACATAAATGTTGTATGAGTGTGTGTATGAATGTTTGTATGTATGTATGTATGTATGTATGTATGTATGTATGTACGTTTCTTTATTGTATATAGATATATATGTTTCAGCAATTTTAATGTTCCCCTGCTAAACAAGGGCCTCTATATCCGACACAAGGGAGATTAGGTCATAGGTCATTATTCCGTATCCTAACGCAATGGTCACGTACTTATCCTGAGGGATATAACATATACCCAAATGGGTCAGTATGTGTTAATTGCTTTTCATCACCCAGCAATAGAAATTGGAATGACGAATTGATATGATTTTTTGATTTAAGGGATAGTTAATCTATACATTGAATAAAATTCTAACTTTGTCGAATCTGTACATTGTTTTTTTTATTTATATCTAATTGGAATAGTCATTATTAACGATAATGGAGGCCGAAACTATATTTTTTTTAATTTTTGTCTGTCTTTCTATGACCGCATCACGAGAAAACCACTTGACTTGTGATAGCTGGTTGTCCGGGTCCATATACGGGTCCATATACGATACTTTTAACTGCAGGAAAATATCCTATTTTTGAGGAATGTAACGTTTAGTATAAATATTAACGTCTAGTTATAATAAAAAAGTAAGATTAAGTTGAGAAGAGACTTTAAGAAAATTATTAATACACGAAAGTTAAAAAAGGAAATATAACTATTTTATATAAATTTTCTACAAGAAATAGTATAGAAAGCAGTGCAAAATATGCTATAAAAGTTAATCTCTAGATACTAGGACATTATTATTTTGAACTTACGGTACCTACATAGTTCTCGTTCACTTCAAGGTGGAAAAATCAAATGAAAATATTTTATGAGTGAGGTACTAGTGTTTTATTTATGTTGAAAAGCATATTTTATGGGTTTTATAGTCTTGTGTATTCTGCCCTCTATAACGTCTCGCGGTTGTACACTGCTCTCCCTATAATTTGAGAGAAATCAGAGCAAAATCAACAGCTATCACACCAGGTTATTTATTTATTTAATGGGCTTAAGATATTAATTTTGTAGGATTCTTTTAGATATGCAAGTTTTCTTGCAGTCTTTTCTTTCGTCTAGAGAAAAAGAATATTTAAAAGAGCAAGCATATTTTCAAAATCATGTTTATTCACTCATGAAAATGATAGAGCGAGACTTTTTTAAGCAAATAATTTGGAATACAAAGTTTGTAGTACTTGTACTTAAAAGTAATTAAAATATATATTTGTATTTCTTAATAATTTTTTATGGCTTTAAAGATTTCACAATTAAATAATTAACGAATAAAAACGCTATTTTTACGAGCCAAAAACATTTAACAAGATGAGTTTAATATATTTTGCTGAGATTAGTTCAATCCTTGATGGTTGTTGAGTAATTTTACGTACATTTTATATGAAGCAATTCGTATATTACAGCAAAGAGTCCTGGAATTTGGTGAATTTTGTCCTTTATAAAAGCAGGATGCTTTAAAGAAATCCGTTGGGTAACGTTTTAAATATATATGAATACATATAATATTAAAACATTTATATAATAACTATCAATTCCCGCGGTTTCGCCCGCGTTCTAATCACTATTAAAAAGATGGAATTGGTGGAAATGTCCACCTTTATCACCTGGAATAAAAAATAGCCTACGACCTATTCTAAGACCTACCAAATGAACACAAACTACACAAAAAAATCATGAAAATCAGTCAAGCCATGTCGGAGAAGTTCGATAACAAACACTGTGACACGTGATTTTTATTATAAAAATATTAACAAACTGAACGTAATTTGCTTAACACTACAAGTACATAAATATATATTATGAAATAAAGTAAAGAATAAGCTCATTTACTAAGTTATTATGTAATATCCATTTAATTGCTTCTCTGTAGCAAATGAAGCATAAGTATAGCCAAATTGTATGAAAAGTACACAGTGATAATTTCTAATAACTATAATATTACACTATCGGACTACTAAAATAAATAAATGAAAGTTTTTAAAGAGTTAGGTTGGAAGGGAAATAAGATAAACACAGACGCTGCTGATCATAAAATTTTAATCAAAGAATGCATGAGTCATAGTAAAACATCCCTACTAATATTATAAATGTGAATGTAAGTTTGTTTGTTACGCTTTCACGCGAAAACTACTCAACCGATCATCATGAAACTTTGCACACATATTCTTGGAGTTATTAGAAGTAACATAGGATACTTTTATTAAAAATATATATATTTTTACGAAAAATTTAAAAATGGGTTCTGAAATAGCTAGAGTAATTTTCTTCTCTAACATCCTACAAATCAACCTAATGATTATCATATTATTGGTAGATTAGCAATTAAAAAAAACAACGCGGGCGACGCCGCGTTTTTAATTGGGTGCTTGCGGCGGAATAAGCGTCTTCAGTCTTTCAGAAGGTAGTTATATAATTTTCTTTAATGCACTTAAAATTTAAACAATTAACGTTAATAAATAAAGTTTATATAGCTTTAAATATCGTATCAAAATTAGAACTGTCTGAATGTCTATTTTTATGTACCTAGCTTTGATTGGGTTTCTCCCTAGGAACGTCTTAACGGTAAGTATATAACCATCAGAGTACGATACGGTTTTCTAAAAATAATGTATAAATATGAAGAGATACTTTACTTTAACAACAAGGGTTTAGTTTATCCTATTTGTGGTATGGGCATTGATATCGCAATCTGTGTTTTCAAAATAGCGACCCAATATTGAAATCCTGTACAAATACGATTCCAAATACAAAAACATCTAAAAATCTCTGAACATTTTATATATATTTTAATAGAACTTGAACTTCTTTTAAGTTATACATAAGTGTTAGCTATAGGCATATAGGCTATATTTTATCCTCAAATAGCATTTTTTTAGTATTAAAAAATTTTCTATTATTTTATAGAGGTTGCAATCAGAGCCGAAATAAAGCGACGACTGTCGTATAAAAGTAAAAATAAACATAACAACTCTTTTAAAACTTAATTAATTACAATGATAGTAAAAAAGCTCTAGTTAGCTTTAAAAGTAATAACTTAGTGTATAAAACTACGATTAAGAAAAATAAAATTTATTATTGAAAGGAAAATATCAATATAAATTACATTCTACTTTTCTTACTTAACTGCAGTCAGATAAAAAGAAAGCTTAGATACAAGCAATTCATCACTGAAATAAAGCAAGACTGTTCACACCATCACACATTATAAATAATAAATTAGATTTAAATTATAACTTCATCATTTTACTAGCTTTATAGCAGCTGTTTGTATACAAAAAATCAATTATGTTAAGGGTTTTAACAGAAAGGTTGTAAAAATACCTATATAGTTAGGGTCAAAAAACGGTACTTAACTTTTCTAGTGTCTAAAGGTATCTTTTAAAGTTTACCACATCTATCATATGAAAAAAAAATAAGTTAATCTAAAAAAATATTATATTACATTTTCAATATATAGTGAAAGTAGTCTTTTGGTCATATATCAATAAGCTAACTATTAACAAGTATGGTTCATATATTTTTATCTATAACAAAATAAGTCATTCTTAAATTAATTTGGTATGCAAATAGGTGAACTGCCTTACTTGAGATTGTAACAGCTGACAACAGCTAATTTGTAAAGTTTATTTTTCATTAAAACAATTTCGGAAATGACAAATCAAATTACATCAAACCTTTAATCAATAGTTATTATAACTTAGTTATCATATAGATCTGAGCAAATCACAACATTTTAAATTTACAAAGATAAATTCGAGTCATCCGAAATAGATAAATCATTAAATCTGCAACTGTTTTCGTCTGTTGTTAGATTTGGCTAACTATAGTGAAGCTCAGATTTCTATTCATGTACAGACTGCATTGTACCCGCGTCTGTCGGCCAGTCAATAACTGTCAGACCAAAATGGAGGAAACATGTTCAATAGCTTTGTTTTATTATGGCATATCGAATATTGTATACGTTGGATTGATGTCAACTGTGATTGTCTGTGCCTAGTGCTTAGTGACAAATAGAATAGAAAGCACTTTAGCTCTCCAATCTATTAATTCAAACGGAAGTCAAAACGACAGAAAATTATCTTTCTTTTAAATTTTAGTTACATTGATGATTGACAAAAATTTTGTGTTAAATGATTTATAATAAGTTTAATGAACAATTAAAAAAATGTATACAACAAACGTTAAATACTGCGATTTTTGTAAAAATACACTTCATTTTGCCTTTGTAAAGAAATAACTTTTATTTATATTCAGTTTTTTAAGACATTAATACAACAGCACCATTTAGTTCCATGGTAAGCTACGAGGCTTGTGTTTCGGATACCAGATAGATGATATACTACACATACATATTATAAATATAAATATTATAAACCCAACACCCATGACTAGAGCACAAACATTCGTTCAAAAAATAAATGTCCCCAGCGGGACTCAAACCCGCGACCGCTGGCGCAGAAAGCAGGGTCACTATCAACGTATCGTCAGTAGTTTCAAATACCGTAGGTAATCTTAAATGAACATGTATTAAAGTTTTGTAAATCGAATATTCATGATCCTTCGTTCGAAGGTTGACAATAGGTGGTTACGGAAACGCCAACCATGAAATGAAATGCGAGGTAACTTAATTTCCCCTTGTTTCCCGTTTAGGTCAAAATCCACGTAAAATAGAAACTTTGTCGACTTACCCGCGTCACAGCCAGAACTTTGAGATACCTTTATAAAATATTAAAGCCACTTTGCCAAAGGACCCCGTCAGTTGTAGTCTAGCGTAAAACTTTTATGAAATAATTGAATAGAGTATATTCGTATATACATGTTACGATCAGTAATAATATATAAGTCGTCTATGTACGAGTATATTATGTCAGAAATTGCCCTATTAAATTTAATGACTACTACTATTTAATTACCCTATTCATATAAAATTACGATATGTACAAATGGAGAGACAAATAATATATTTTTTGTATTAATTTGTTACCTTCATTAAAGAATCATTTAATTATTTACGCATAAATAAATGCAATATATTTATTAAATACTAAAAAGTGCAAATAAAAATTGATAAATGAAAACTTTCTATAAATAGGTAACAGTTTATACAGACAGGCACCTAAAAACTAAAATGTATAACGTCGACTTCTTACAAAGTACAACGCAGATAATAATCGACATTAATATCAATAATTAAAAAGTTGTAATTTTTATTCAATAAAATCGTGAAATATCAAAAATTTCAAAAAAATTGTTTATTGCACGAAAATTCTGAGCGTTTTCGTATAACGAATTATTTTCATCCTTCGTAGATTTAGTTTAACATCAAAGGATTTCATTTACACTAGATACAAAGCTGCGTCTATTTGCTTCACTTTTATGAAAGTAAATAAATGTTAAACTATGTTTGGAAAACGGCAAATACATACTACGAAACACACTTTAGTATACACTATAATAATATGTTTGGGAAAATACATAATAAGACAATATTTGCTTTCCATGAGCTTTATGAATAATTCAAATATGTTATTTTAGTTTTATTGATGTGTTACTTTGTTATTAATTATAATTTTATTCTATTTCAATATATTTTATATTAGCCTTTCCCACGGCTTCGCTCGCGTACTAAGATATCCATTCAAATCAAACGATGCCAAGAGTAATTTTATTTAAAATTAAATACTTGTAATGAGTATTTACATATTTATCTTTTAAAACAAACAAACAAACTCTTCAGCTTTATAATATTAGTATAGATTTATGTAATAATGTTAAAATCCAAGCAAGCAAAGGAAGTTCAGTAGATTTGTAAGAAATCGAAGAGCGTTTTCAAAGAGTCTCAATAAAATTGCACGTGGCTCCTTTCCGGATATCGAGCTCCTGCTCGACTATAAAGTGTAAGAAGATCCTTCATGTTGAAACGTTGTATTCTTGTTATTATATTATACTGATGCATTCTGTAATGTAAAAACGAGTAACGTTTGTTATGTGTTAACATAAGATGATGACAAAAAAATCATTAGAAATTTTGTAATAAAAGTTACATAATGAAAATATAGTAATAACTCATACCGTATGATATCTTTATCATACGGTATGAGTTATTACTATATTTTCATTATGTAAACTATCTTTAGTATTAATTTCTTCATAGTATAAGTCGTTTCTGATATTATTCAAGTTGCAAACATTGTAAAAGCATAATTATAATGGATGATTCTAATGTATCAGAATCATTATTAAAAAGGACATGTACGATATGATTTTATTAATAAAACTATCTTTTTAGATTTTATCGCGGACACTTATTATTTTTATTTAATTACGAGGGACAAAGCAATGCTAGTAAAGCGCTCACGGGGTCTTCTTGTTGTCTTAAGTCGCTTTAATACTGACTAACTTTGTATAATCAAATATAATAATTAATTTAGTTATTCGTTTAAATAATAAATAAATTGTTACCAATTAAGAGAAATATGAGTAAACTGACTCTTGATGAGAATTGAGTTCCACTTATAATTGAGTTATGTACTCATTTGAAGGCTTTATAACTCAAAGACTAAAAACGAAAATGTAATTTGGTTAGTTTCAAACATTTGTGGAAAACAAGGTTATATGAAACAAAACAATTTAAATATAACGCAGTTGGAGTTTTAAGATTATTACTTTTATGATACTTTAACTTGAGGAATCTAATAATAATTATTACTTATTTTAATTGATTTATTATTTAACGTGAAATAATTTTCTTACTTGACTAGATATTTTAATACTTATTATTAATAGACGCTATTTTTGAAATTATATTTGACTATTATTGCTAATGACAATTATAAATATTAGCGAACTAGCAAGGCGTTCCTTTTTTTAATCGCTACTAAACTTCATTCGATCACTCGCTGGGTTGAAAATTCTCTAAAATTACTCCAGCTTTAATATACTCCTAAGCCGGCTACCTATTTCATAATATATATTATGTGCGGCGTGCACTCCTCCACCTCTCCTGTTATTGTAGTTTTAGTAGGGATACTTCTTTTTTTTCTTGCAATTAAAATAGCCTATATTAATCAGTGTTAATGTAGCATTCAAATGGTGAAAGAATTTTTAAAATCAGTCCAGTACTTTTTGAATCAAGTCGTTACAAGCATACAACCCCTTCCTTTTTATTTATAATATTAGTATAGAAAAGTAAATTCTTAAATTTTTATTATTGGAAAAAAAAACTTTTTTAATTCTAATATTTTATTTTAAAATAAACTTAGCTAGAAATAAATATTATACTTTAAAGGAAAAAGGTGGGTCGCATCAATCTAAATTGTGTTTACTCCTCGACCTGTACTATGTAGGGTTTAATATATTTGCGCTTCATGCTGCACCAGCCCATCCTTTGTTTTGCATACCGAACAAGATCTTATTGCGTTTGAGACTAACTCAAGATCTATTACTTAGTGCACTAGATGTGTACAAGTATGGCTTCGATCAACTAATCTTAATCTTATGTAAATACTAGCAACTCACACTTGCTTCGCTCGGGTTCATCCCTACGGTAATTAACGATAAGTGTATATTTTCAGATATGATATATTTTGCCACTATAAAAATACGGTCACAGACAGAAAAAAAGACATAAATTCTACAAACTATAGATTTGGCCTTGTATCTGTAAAAAAGATTAATATCAATCAGAAGTCAAAAAATATTGAATACAATTCGACTTCGTTAGATCTTTAGCATATGTATAGAGAAGTATTTTTTAGTCAAAACCTATTTAGCAAGATCCCATAACAAAGTGGATGGAGGAAAATAATGAGAAAGGAGTTATTTTGAGATCAAGTAATATGTATATTATAATATTTATAAAAGAAATTACATATTAATTCCAAACAAACTTAAGTGATTCATGTATCAAGATTTTATTATTGTTAAAACAGAAGGGGTATACTTAAGCCCGTTCGCCGGATATAAGCCCAACAAAATATTTAGATATTAATAGGATGCGATGGAAAGAAATAAATATTAACAGAGCCGTCCTTAGCCTATGGGAGGCCTGAGCAAATAAGGATCACAGGGCCCTTATGTAGGATAAGAAAAAATCTAAAATTATTCAGCAATAATTTAGTAGGAAAATTATAATATGTTGACTTGTTTCTCGACTTCATTAATATTATGCTAATTGGGTCATTATGCAATGTGACTGTTTCATATCAACCCATCTTTGAGCGATTAACTTTCATTTATGTTCAATTGAACATGATTAAATTATATAAAACATGTAAACGAAACATATACTAGTTGATTTAAGCTTAACTTAGGGCTAGAAACTTATTGTAAATCGCACTGCAAATCTATTATTTTGTCTTGAATCAGTCGTTCTAATAAAAATGCGTAGAGTATAAAACACAACGTTAGTTGCAAAAAATATTTTATTACATAGCAAACAGCCCGGGGCGCTACTTGCTAGAGTGTATAATAGAAGATAGAGGCTTCTATAAAAAAGTACTCTCATTATATCATCTAAAATTCTCAAAAACTTATATGTTTTTAATTATTTTAAGCCCAAATACAAGCATAAACGTAACATGATATCAAATTAAAATTTAGCAAAGCTTCGGGTTTACTGAGAGCCAAAACACACAGTGAAATATTAATTAAACCTTCACATGAAATGATAAAGCACGGACTTCGTAAAAATTCCTATTTACATTAACTTCTACACGTTTGACACACTTTTCTGCACTTTAATGTAGTCAAGCTAATATGTAATATAACATCTATGTACTGTAGTCAGGCCTTTTTTACGTCCCACTGCTGGGCACGGGCCTCTCAATACGAGTTTAAAATAATTAAATATGGTCTATATACAAATAAGTGATTCTTGTTCTCTGTCAAGGCAGCAACTGTCACAATTCACAAGCAATGCATTTCGTACATGATGTAGTACGGATGTTTTTTAGTTGGTAAATACCTTCATATGTATAATTTAATAAATCATAATATGATTGTTTAATCAATACTGCTTTTTTGTTATTTTTGAAAAGTATATTAAAATTTATATCTAGTTTCTTCTGGCTTCTTTCTTCTATATATATGCATATAGTTACAAACTATCGTACGCCATGCACTTTTTTCCAGAAAATTTTCAAATGTTTTAATAATTATTCTACTATTCCAGACAGTAACAATATATAAATCAAAGATCAGAAAAATCGGTCCAGCCGTTTTCGAGTTTTGTATGATAACTAAGCTGTCTTTGTTGTATGTATGCATTATTATTACTTATATGGATTTGGTTGAACCTCAAAGATGGTTCTTCATATTCAATAGAAAACAAATTCTGGAATTCTATTTTTATCTGTTCTAATAAAGGTATTACATTAATTTAAATACGATTTTTATATATATTATTTAAATAAGAAGAAAGTAATTATTATATGTATACCCAGCTTAGTTTCGTGATTATTATTTAAACTTAACTTCTGTAGACAGTTTTACTAACAAATCATTTATACATATGTATTACGTTTGTATTCAGTGAACGCCGAAATAGGCATCTGCATTAAATCGATAGCCTATTTCAATCTACATACATATGAATGATGTATGTAACTTAAATATTATGACTTACAAATTAAAATATGAGTATGCAGTGTACATCGTTCGAAAATAAGTAATAATGTGAAAAAATAATGGTTTTATATTTAATACAGTGAGGTACAAAGCACATGATCAAGAATTCTTTTAAAGATAAAATCGTAGTGATATCTTAATACTTAATACTTAAAAAAATAATACTTATCGCCTCGCGATCTACAACTTTATCTACTGATGCGAATTGAAGTTAAATTGAGAGGACTTTTTAATATTCATGTAATAAGTTATAAAAACTCCACGGGCTTGAGGAATAAACTTACTTGCAATAGAGGCTTTGACACCTTTTGACCCCTTATGGAGTAAAGATTTCAGTAATTCCTTTTAGTAGTAACAATATACTAACCCATTATATCTCTATACAATATTTATACAGTTATTATTAATATTATTTGTCTGAGAATTCATACAAACACATGAAATAGAAACCTTTTCCATTACGCGGAAATTAATATTTCCTTTGTGTCTCCCTACAAACAGCTATATGGGTCGCGGATCTTTTTATTGCAAATAAACATTAGAAAGTCGTCTGCGTTCTATATTAACAGCGACCACTAATGACTTACTGTTTTTTTTAACGGTCAAGTGCATGTTAACTTTATATAATTTTACTGTTGTGTAAATCAAGTAAGGCTATTATTATTATTCTTTTTTATGAAACAATTTGTAATTGTCCAGTATGTTCTCAAGCATAACGCGCAGTCTTTCCCTCTCCATATCTTTCACTCTCAAACTCTGATGAAACGGCAATCCAGTCTAGTGATAAGAGATCAGTTTATTAGAATTTATTGACCGAAAAACCTTATAAATAATTGAAATTCAACTGGGCCCGGGACTCTAACCCAAAACCTACAGAACTGCTGACACACATTGTGTAGATACTAGACGTACCCTTCAACTATGACTTGGTACAAAATGAGTATATAAAAATAAAATATGAGATAAATACGTTTTGTATTATGGAAACCTATTTTATTTTATCTTGTTTAATTAATTGTTAATTAAATGAATTATACTTTTGTATAAATCGTGAACGGCTACATCGTATATAGCATTACAAATTTAAAAATAAAAAATTGTTACGTTGACTATTACGAAATTGTCTGTAGAATTTTTTGGACCCACTGATCAAATTTCAGTCGATTACACCTATCAAGTAATGAAATTGGGCTTATTTTCGTATAACTAAATTAGTTTTTAAATTTTTCAGTTACGGACAAATTATATTTTAATTTAAAGACGTTTGCCGCATGCAGTGCATAATTCCATCATAAATTGATATGTAATAAAAATACTTGTTATTGTTCCCACGTCAAGCAATCAAGATGAGGAAGATTTAGTGAACCGTCGTCTCACTCTAAGTATGAACGCCAAGCGTAATAAATAAGTTTGGTGTTCTACCTTACAGTGAGATGTGTGTTCTTTGACATCGAGGCAAAATAAGAAGAAAGAAGAAGGAAGAACAGAAGACATATTAATACCTCCTGCACATTTATACTTAATCCGGAAGGTTTATATTATTATTCTACCTTGTAGCATAACTGCTACGCCAGTTCGTAGCGTTTCGTCGTAAATTTACATGTTTTAAGTACACTTACATTGTTAATAATTCATTTTATACAATGTGTTTATTTCCAAAGAATATTTTATTATGCATAAAAAAATATTGTAAATAAATAAAAATGGCCATTAACACCATCACCATCTCGTTATAGAACGGGACTCGAACTCGCGACCACAAACTAAGCCAAACATGTCGTCAGTAGGATTATTTAAAATATTATATTATTTACCTATATTATGTAGTTTTCTTAATAATTAGTTAACTAAGTTTTATTTTTCGATGTCTTTATAATACTTATTATTATCTTTTTAATACACTTGTAGAATTTCAGATTAATATTAATCTACTAAGTGCTAAATCTGGTTCCTCATACACTATTGTATTATAACACAATCTAATAGCTTTAGATGACCGTCGTAGCCTCGAATGTGCTTAACCAATACTGTCTACGATGATTAATATCGTTCCTTTGTATTAATTACTAGTGACTCACCCTTAATCCGCTCGGGCTCGTTACTAGGTACGTTTAATAGTTAGCATATATTTCTCATAGATAAGATATTTTTCCACTGTAAAAAGTTTCTAAGGTATAGATTCGCATAACTAGCTTTTATCGTATCGCATTTTTTATTTAAAAAAAAACAATTATATTATAATTTGGCTTTGATTTCTTTTTATTACAATACTCGTACATAAAATGAGAGTTATTTAAATATAATAAGCATATTTATTACGGTTACTATAATTTAATAAATATTTTACATTGTATGGAAAATGTATTTTATGGTAATACCGCAGGAAATAGGAAACTATCCTAATTCGACCCTTTCGCCACAACACATCCTAAAGGGTAAGACGTAGTAGATTGAAAAGAGGTTTAGTAACCCGACGCTTAAATCAATAATCTAAAAAGCCGTTGAAATCCTTGTATAATATATTAACACGAACGTTTTTTAAAACAGAATTTCGCCTTTATAAAAATTCAATAAAGGTTGCATCAGTAAAATGACGTGGTAACATTGTGGCCGCGTTTTCCGCGCATTGATCTTACGGTTTTCCAAGCTCCGGTAGTCTCGCGTCGGACCCAGTGTAAATATTTTATTTAAAAAACTGTAACAGCATCAGACACAGAATTCATGTTTGAAACTAAGGATCATTCAAATGAAATATTAACATGAGAAATTTAATGTTGTTTAAACTTATTTCAAGACTTATATAACTTATATAACAAAATTAATAATATGAATCGATGTTGCAATCTTTACATTTTTAATCATTAAATTGTTTATGAAACATTCGTTCCAAGGGCAAGTAAAGGCAAGGTAATATATTAAGATAGATAACTCGATTCTATCTAGTAATAATTCTCAATGTCGGCTTTTGGGTTGATCCAAAGGGCAAAGGTAATTGAGATAAGAATGTCGGTCAAATTCCAACTGTTGACAGGTAATTTCAGTACAATTCTATTATATATGATACAAATATTAGGTATTATTTATAATAGGAATGTCAATCATAATAAGTTTAGTCATTTAGTAATCAGAATAATATAAAAATAAACGAAACGTATTGCATTGTAGGATTTTTGTAGAATTTTATCTAAACTCATGCAGTTATTTCTGCAGTATGAAGGAAGGAAGGAGTAAAAAACACACAGACATTTAATTTATAGCTCTTATTAAGGTAATATGGGCACATTTCGTTTAAATATGAAAACGTAAAAATATTTAATATGTAAAAATATATTTTTTGTAGTTTAAACTCCTAATAAAAAAATCAGTTTCTAACTAGGCCGCAGTTCGCTTGGAAGCAAACTAATAAAAACAGTTACAACGATTGAGTTACATCAAATGAAAAAGGGTTTACCGAAAAAGTTATTAAGTAAACCGGATTTATACAGTTCCGCGAGTTCGGATACTCCGCTCTCGCTTAAGCTTCTCTCCTGAGAGTTTGCTAATAAAAAAACTTTTCAAATTAGGGACGGTAACTCTACAGATCGTAATATAATAAAACTGGCACAATGTCACACTGAGGAATGGACAGTTTCATTGTTCAAATCTCATTCTTCATTCGCAGAGTGGAAAACGATTTACTTGCACGAACATGTTAATAATTGAAATAACAAAACAAAATATCTTTTGAGAATATATTATGAAATTGACCTCGTAGGTACGAAGTAACGTTAAATTAACATCAAAAAAGCCTTTTAGGATACCCATAAAAGGAGGTCATCAATTTATAATTAAACGCTTAATTATTCACGACAAGACAAAGACAGATTATTTAATAGCTTTTCCAAGTTTCCTCATACGGAATAGGGTAAATACCAAAAACGTATAAGTATAGCGTGTCCATTTTAACAATACTTGTAAAGGTAGCGATTTCAATTAAACTTTGATCCGTAGTCATATTAATTATGGATATATTTTAATGGTACAAGGCGAAAACGAAGTATTTCTAAAAGCTAGGCCCAGTTTGACAGGCTCTTTTTCATCCAAAATTATTTTCACTCACGGCTCCGCTCATATAGTTTATTTATATTAGCTTAGCCCCGTCTGAAAACTATCCCCAATCTATAAATATAATAAAATTCGAACTTAGTCGAATAATTAGATAAAATATTTTTGGAAAGTCGCATTGAAATTGTCAGTATTATCAATACCATGAACGAATTAGCCACTGGACCCGATATAAAATACAAATGCATGAAAAATCGTTCAACTAATTGGAGCATAACGCACACAAAGATTTTAATTCATTATTATCACACATATACAAAATACATAAAAATTCATTCTACTTCTAGTGCTTAAACATAGTCGATAAAATACATATATCGATTTACAATATATTTATAAAGTATTTGTCTAATTCGTTTAGTTGTAACCTATGTTACATATTATAATAGATAATAAATAGGTGGCGTTACTAGTAAAACTAAAACGCGCTAACAAAGTTACACATCGAATGTATGACCCTAGCCGATGGGCAATTTTTGGTATGAGTTTGTTTTACTAAAGTTTAATACAGTGATACGTGTTACAGTACAAGTGAGTATTTTATTTGTGTTGAAAGAGGACGTTTTTACAGTATTTTATGGTATTGTACTGTACATATGTATAACATCATGATAGCGGTCATCCGGGTCAACATGTACGGTACTTTTTACTGCAGGAAAATATCTCATTTCCGAGAAATTTATATTAACAGATAAATAGCTAAAAATAAGTATAATATAAAATAAAAAATGCTAATGAGAAAAAATACACTTTGAAAAACTAAAACTCCTTTACTTTTTCTAACTTATATCTCTTTTACAGATGAATTTTGTGAAGAGTACCCTCACAACTTGATCCCAACGCCCGGCTACTGGATAGAGTGCTCCCGCCAGAAGATAGCCACTGACACTATATGGGACGAGTCGGAGTCTGAACATGACAGCGGTCCTGATGGAGATGGTAAGTTATACTACATAATATTACTAGTTTGAGCTCACTGGCTATAAAAGCCAGTAGCTACCATCCACTAAAACCCCATAGTAATGGGGCGTCACATGATCACTTAAGCAATCAAACACGACGCTCTGACAGCAGGTGTACAGACCACACAGCCAAGGAGTTACCCCACAGTCTACTCTGCCATCACAGAAGTAACTCGCAGGATACCACCTACCGAAGTAGGCCACCTTCTTTTTGCCGGCTGGTTTTCCGGATGAACCCACCCACTAAGACTTAAAGTGAACGCGTAATACTTTCTTAGGTTTACGCGAATATTTGACATTATAAATGAAACTATCTTTTCGGATTTTGTCGCGGATTTATTTATATTTTGGTTCCCGACGTTTCGAATGCTTTACAGCTATCACTCCAACCTTGGGCAGTTACTGAATAATTGACTTCAGAATATGTTTAAGGTTTTATAATAAATAACTAATCCTGTATTAGTTATTTATTATATTACTGTATTACTTTTATCGTTATTGTCAATAAATAATTTATAACTATTAAACACTAACCAAAATATTATAATTCATGAAATGATGGTTTGTAATAATAATTAATATATTAAATTATAATATTAAGATACACACTATGTATTCTCAACTTTTAAAATACCAAAATAAATGAAAATATAAATAAAACAAACAGTTCTTAGTAGGAAATAAATAGGTTTTAAAATTTAAATTTAGGTCAATAAATTACATAATCTTTAATCATTCTTGGCAAGCTGTTGAAATGACTTATAACTATCGCGTGACTGGCGCCAGGCGAGTCCGATTCAATTTGCGTGTAGTGTAAATTGTAATGAAATATAGTTTAATGAAATGTCACTACAAGTCTTACAAGCTATAAATGATAGAAGTAACTGATTTAACTATAGAATTTAATATTTTTGTATAAATATTCAATTCCATTCCATACTCAATATATTAAATGTTTTTTAGTATCCGCCTACTATACAATACTGCCCTTTATAGAATTTACATAATATCGGCCTTATATATGGCATGGTGCATTTACACTATTAATAATAATTACATTTTAAGTTCTATAATTCTTAGATCCTACTTTCACAAAAGCTTAAAAGCGAAAATTATACTATAAGCCCATTAAAAGCCCTCGCCACAAACGACTACTTGGTAGTTCACTTTACCTTTGAGTACTTTCCAACCAATTTCAATATTCGTATGCTTCAAATGCTAAAATAACTTAAAGATATCGACAGTGGATGGACTATTTACAATTGAATTTTCTTCACAGTAACTTGACTTTTTAATATTTAAATGAAGTTTAAATTATATTTTCAATAGAAATACGAGGATAACTGTTATGCTCTCAATTATACTCGCTGATTTACCTGGATTCACTTCTTTGTTATAAAATCTGTTTTATATTATTCTTAAAACCATATTATATAATTTTAGTTATTTTTAAACGCCTAACAAAACTACGAAAAGATTTCCAGATTATATAATCTATAATAAAATTACTATACGCATATAAGTATATTTTTTGGAAAAAGAAAATATCAAACTAACATAAAATACTTACGTTTAAAAATGTTACTGTGAACAAGCTTTTATATCTCTATACAGCAAAAGTAGAATTCAATTTTCTGCTTCTTGTTAACGCTCTCATACGTAGCATAAACATTTATTTTAGATTTTTAACATTTATATTTGATTTTCTTCAAAAATGTACTTTACGACATCTATGGGTTGTTAAATGCTATCGTTTCGTAAAGTTGTTTGGATTGTACCTTTGTGCATTTCCGCTTATCTGGTCTAATATATTACAAAACATATGTTTACGACCCAAAAATAATATTATTGTGAGAAAAACGTTACGAGTATGAATTGAAAAAGTAAATCAATAAATAATATAAAAAAGCCGAATAACCTTAATATGCCAGAACAAAAATAATGCATATTGAGCAAGTTATTCCAAGACCAGTCACTATCGCTTATAATATTCTTAAAATTGTCTCAGAAAATATTTACATTGAGCAAATTTTGCGATGGTACACCTTAAGAAACGCTTGTCTATGAGTAGACTAAACAAGACTGTTTTTTTTTATGGTAAAAAGGGGGCAAACGGGCAGGAGGCTCACCTGATGGGAAGTGATCACCTCCGCCCATGGACATCTGCAAGTCAGGCTTGCAGATGCGTTGCCGGCCTTTCAGGAAAGGGAGGGATGGAGGAGGGGGGGTAACGAAGGCAGAGGATGAAGGGAAGAGGGAGGGGGGAAGGAGTGAGCCTCCCGGACTCTCACTCACCGGACGAAACGCGACAGCATAGCTGCCACTTCACGCCGGTCCTCTGTGAGAGAGTGGTACTAATGAACTATACGGGGCGTGCCGGCCCATTTGGTTGCTACCCTTTAATAAATAATGATGATGATAGCGTCAATAAATAAAATAGTAGGTTTAATTCCAACCTATAGCTTTGCAGCTTAAACAATAGTGTTATTTTTTTTAAACTGACTATATAACCGCTCTGTGTTTACTGTTTAGCTCGCCAGCCTAATGTAGTATATTTAGTATTATTAGTATTTTATAGTATGTATAATGTCATCGAATTATAATAGACAAAAATGAGATTTCTGCAACGAATAAAATTACACATTAAGGAAAAGAAAGAAAGATTGATTAAATTAAGGCATCAAGAAATGATAAATATGTATGGCAAAGACCCATCCGTCATGTGAAAATATGGGTTATATCGCAATATTCGGTTAGACAATAACAACAGAAAATTAGATTTTATTATTTCTGAAAATATAATTGTATTATTTTAGTTTAACGTACATAAAAGATAGCGGTAACATCAACTCATGAAAGTACAACTTAGAGTCTTTGACAATGCAATATATTATGTATCTATAGATGTTAGATATATGTACTTTTGTAGCGTAAGTGTTTTGCCCTGATTAAATTAAATTACACAAACAAAAGTAAGCTGTGAGAAGTAAGGAAGCGTTATTATTTCTCTTTACATTTAGTTGGGAAGCTGGAATCTTTTGATTAAGTGTGATGCTAGTATTTACTCGTAGTCCTTGGCCAGGTTGTATATTATAGACAGATAGTATTTGATAGAAATCAAAAAATTATAAAAAATTTAATGAAGGTATCCCTGATCAAAGTACGTTTTTTAATAGTTATTAAGCTACTTGTCAGTAGATATAATATCCGAAATGGATGAATGTAATTTATCTTTTAAATAAATTAATATTAATAAATTATAATAATAATTGCTCAAAAGTCCAATTTTAGGTTAACTTTGGGTATCTATGGGTCTACAACATATTATTAGCACCTATATTATAATATGATAAAAAAACTATTACCACTAATTAATATTTTAATAAAAAACTAATCTTGTAACAAATTTAATTTAAGTAAAAGTATTCTTAAAAATCAAAGTCTCCGTAAAACAAATTATTCACGTAATTACCTTAAAAAAACTTGTTTCAAAATGATTCAATCTTAATAATAAAGAAACACCAGCTCTTAAATGTGTCTGAACGAACACGGATGACAAATGATTTCTGAAATTAAGGCGACCCTTACAAAATTTTACAATTACAAAAGTGAGGGCTACAAAATTTATTTTACTTTCCCAATTGACCGTAAGAAAGGCGTTTAAAATGAAACTTTTTCGATTACAATCAATTCAATTATATCAGTTTTCAAAAGTTCCAATTTTATTTTAAGCACGCTCGATTCACTTGAATTATAGTTTTATATTTGTAAATATAACTTAAATCTATAATTTAAGTAGAAGCTATATATAACAAAAATTGTAGGTACTATTCATCATATTTACATTATGTGTCGATCGTTTCCGTTTTTTATATAATTTATTTATTCTAAATAGATTTCAATGTATTATACTTTACGCGAATTAAATTTTACTAAAATAATATTGTCCTGGTTTTTTCATATTGATATTATTAAGTATTTATTTCCGCGTACTTCCTCCATATAAGAAGTTGATTATGAGGATGACCCCATCCTGGCTAGAGAAGCCAGTACTACTCACTAAAACCCACCAAAAACTACCCCATTTGAATTCCTTCATTTGAGACTGCGATGCACAATCATCACGCTTTGAATTACGTCTTCGTAATTCCTAACTGCAACCTGAAGCAACCCACCCACGGAGATGGGTAGCCTTCCAGTATATTTCTTGGCTTGGGATGGATTACCGTACGCTTTTTATTTTTAAATGTTCATTATTGGTTCGTGTAAATTCATTCATCCCCTATTTTACGAGTGTATTTTTTGTGAGATTTTGAGGGAACTAAATATTATATGAAAAATACAAATAAGAACTTCTTCCTTTTTACAGTCCGTTGAAAATGTTTTTATTTCACACACTAAAAGGTTGATTGTTTTTCACTTAAAGATTGTGAAAAGTCAGAGACGACTTATTCTAATACATTAATTGCAAAAAGTTTAAATACTTTTAACTTTTAACGTTAAAGCAAAAACAATTATTATACTAAGTAAATTTTCCAGATTCGTTGCAACTGACATAAGTTATATTACGTTTTGTCGAATAAGTCAAAATAAATGTCGCTAACAAAGTATTTAAAACGGAACACTGACTTAGCGGAGATAACTCCAGGACTAAGCATATTAAGTTATGATAAATGTGTTACTTGTTATTCTGTTGTAAAGTCCCGCTTTGAAACTGTAGATAACTGTATAGGTATTTAATTACTGAGTTTCCACATGTATCGTACTTGTGCCTCTTGAAGATATTTCTGAAGTACTCAAGTACATAAATAAATTAAACAAGTAAATTACTTTGATTTGTCGTATATTTTGTTATAGCGAAGGTAAATGTGCTCTATCACATGTAAATATCACTAGTATTCATAATATTAATAATAAATTGACATGAAGTCTGAGTATAAATTGTTTTAACTAACTCATTTAATATTTAGTGAAACGTTTGAGGGTTGAAATTAAAAACAGACACTTCAATTTTATTTATATATATACTGATACTGATTAAAACGTTGTATCATGTAGAGTAAAACATACACGATAACTATTGTAACAACGTACTTATAAGTTTGGACACATTTGGTTGGTGAAAGCAAACTTACTTGGTTTGCTTGCAAAGTTATTATGGGATATGATGAAACATCACGCCCTTAGCATCACTACTAACAAACTTATATACTATACGTATGTTAAGCAACAGTAGTATTATTTATATAAGCCACTTACGAGTACTAAGAATATCTAATTTCATTTATTCATCATATAAATTACTAAAAGTGTCAATAATTTTGCATAACAAATATTTATTACAAAGCTCTAATGCAAACTTGATAAAAGTTTAGTTACTTCGTAACCGCGTAGGTTTTTTCAAAATATCATAAAAATATCAATGCTGTTTCAGCACTTAAAGCGGATGATATCTTTTTCTTTAATACAGTTTTACCTGTGCATTTTATATAGAGTCATGTCTATATATTTCTTGTATGTATACATATGTATTGTGTATGTTATACTTTATCATAAGTTGATATAATAATTAAAAGCAAATTTCATGATGGAAACATACATTCCTCGTTATTTCACATTGTTATGATATTTAGTGTACACAAATCACAATTTAATCTCTAGAAGCGATACCTCTGTACATTGAAAGTGTCTTGCTCAAGTTTATCCTAACTAATTTGATTAGGAGATAATCTCTACGGGTGCCCATCTGTTCCATTTCATTCAACACACGTTTTCAATTTATCGGCGCTTTATCTTCTTAGTGCTAGGATCTTTGACGCCCAGTCTCTCGTTCATAAATAACTTGCCTCAATTTATTTTTTCATAGAATAATTTTAGATTTCACTATAAAATATTTTTTCCGGTTCTGGAGTTGATTCCGTAAATCTCTCTTAAGATATTCCTGACAATTTAACCGTGTCTTTGAAGAAAATCGCACAATTAATATAGCATATATTTAATTGCTAATTTTGATTCTTTATATATTTTATAGGTCAAATAATTGTTCTAATTAGGCAATATTACAAAATACAAGACGTGTTGTGCCGTGTAAGTATTAAGCTGACCACTATATCAAGGTGAATCTTTACATGAATCTTTACAATTTCAACGTTGGCACTTAATTATCTCATTAAATTAATACACTTAATACGTATAAAGGATGAACTTGAGCTGGCGCCAGACTACTCGTCTCGCTTGTCACAGATACCGTTCTTAGAGAGTCTTTAGCTGTTTGTCTTCAATTTCAGTAAAGCAAAACCAATTAGCGTACTTTTTTCAACTTCAACTTTGCTTCATGATGAAAAAAGGTGGTTAAATATTTATCAGTCACAGGTTAATAAAGAGTGAGGTTTATTTCTGAACTACTACGATTATCTGCAGTCATGGACGTATTACCTAAGGACCAGTCATAAAATACAAATGCATGAAAACACTTTCAACCATTTGAAGTATAACGCACACAAAGAATTGACACAATACATCAAAATTCACTTTAATGCTAGTGCTTGAACGTAGTCGATAAAATACATACATCAATGACATTTTAAATATTAATAATAAATATTGTTTGATTTTTCGCCGACAATCAAACCCAGAACGTTCGAATGGGAAAGAAAAGGCGTATCATAAATAAGCTGTAAGGCAAAGAAAATAAAGGGAGAATAAAGGTGGGGTAAGCTTCCGGTATTTATATTTTAATTATACTAAAATAAGCAGGACATTGTTATGAACTTTTTACTCAATTATAGTTATTATAGACTTCAAATTTTTTGTTAAGAATTTCTTTTCTCTTTCGAGAAGGATCCCTAGGAAATCTAAAATTTTGTGTAATTTATGTGTTAAAATAAAATAAAAATTAAGTACACATACTAATTATAATTTTTGCATTTATAATGTTTTTATTTAATTATAAAAATATTATTATAAATTTATTGTCATCAGATTGTAGGATACTGCGATAAAAGTATTTTATGTTATTGTACTGTACAAATAACATCCATTATTCGCTTAGTTATTTCGTCAAATATCGATATATTTTTCGACATTGTCAAGCACTAGTCGATGTCAAATGGACTTACTCGACGGTTCTGTCATTTGTTTTGAACGGTATAATCCAGCTAGACTTGTGTAGTTCGCGAACGAACTAGTTCGAAAGAGCGATCCCACAGACGAACTACGCGAACTAGTTCTCAGATCCCTCGCTCCTTAGTTCTTTAGTTCATTACTATGGATCCTTTTTCGAATTCGAAGACTCAGCTGTCAAGTACTTCACAAACGATTAACGAACGAAACGAACGAAATCAAATCCCATTACGATAAAAAAGGTTTCAGCTATAATAGTAAAAATATTATATTTTATTTTATTATAATATATATTTTATTTTATATACCTACACTTTTGTTACTTTTTTATTTATTTCTTATTTATTATTTATATTTATATACATACATATATGTATATTAGATCTTATATTATTATTTTTACTAGATATGATATGGTTTTATTAAAAAATACTTTTAAAATAATATTACATATTATTTTTTTTGTAAACGCCTGAAATAAAAGTATTTATTTTATTTTATTTTTTTTTTATTTATTTATACTAATACATTTCGAGGTTCGAATCTATTTGGCTGTATGTGTGCGTACATTCGGTTGTAAAGACGTGACACTTTAAGAAAATTCTCATTCATAAATTGAGCCATGCCGGAATCCGGATCGGGCGAACGATCTGTCTCGGATTTGAGAAAGGAACTAACGAACTAAAAGAACGACCTAGTTCGCTAAGGACCTGCGAACTAAATTGACCGCTCCCAGTCGCGAACTATTACGCGCAAGTCTAAATCCAGCCATTTTATGATGGTTGTCAGATGTCAACAATACATAGATATATCGACTATATTTAACATAGTTGAATAATACGAAATTTTATTTTACATTTACTTAAATTTTGTGATAAATAACATTAAATGTAATAAAATATATTACTTACAAGTGAAAAGAAATAGTGCTGCTTCCGCTGCTTTAGTTTTTACACCATCTAATAGAACATTTAGTCATTTTTGGGAGATGTTTTGTTGACAAGTAAGTGCTTGAGACTGACGTAAAATCAAACGGCCAGGCCTAAAATATCCTGATTACTGTCAAGGCCGGTAAAGGTACGTCAGCTTATGTGTCTCGTCCTTAGTTAATACGTCTATGTCTGCAGTCTTCAGTTGTATATATACTATACTAGCTTTAGCGCAGCCGTAGGTTTCGCTGGTTACACATATAAACATTCCTCTTGAATCACTCTATCTATTAAAAACGTAAAATTTAAAGATCTAAGCATACATAGGGACAGACAGACAACGGGAAACGACTTTGTTTATTTATAGTATGTATAGAAATGAAAAATACAATTATATATTTTAGAATAATTGCTTCTTATACCATTTTAAAGCATGCCCAACTATTACTACAATATCAGCTAATTTTGTCTAATATATAATAATTATAATAAAATTCATCAGAGTCTATCAGTACACTGTTAGAAATATTTAAAATTATCTTTTGCGCGAGATATCGATTATCCTTTTTATAGCGTTACATTTTCAGTCTTACAAATATAACGACGTATAAAGAATCTCACCTTTACTTAGATATAAAATAAATGGCAATTTAGATCATATCAAAGAGTTCTTTATTAATAATAAGTCAATATTAAAATTTTATTCTTTAGAAGTCGAATTCTAGAAAATAGAGTAATAGCTTAATGTTAGATTTATTTTACGCTTTGATATTATCTATCGTAATTAAAAAAGTTATCCATATTATTACCTTCCCGAGTGAAGATTATAAATAAACGATTTGTTATCTAAATGAAATAAATACAGGTGCATGTTTTAGGATTTCTAATAAATATGTATGACAATTATGTACCTAATGCAGAAATTTCGTGAGGCATGCAAGCTCTACTAGAGTTAGACTGATTTACGTCTTGCTCCCAACTTACATTGACTTTTGAAACGCACAAGTGCAAAATATGCATTTTTGTCCTTACTGACATAATCAAAATAAGTGTAAGTAAAATTATCCGTCGGTCTATTAAGTTTTCACTCCTAAACCACTCCTCAATACTAAAATAGTTTTAAAGAATTGTATTATGTGGATATATACGACAGATTGAATGAATGTACAGATCTTTGTGAAGGTCAGGAAAATGTAAAAGAAGGCCGGTTTGGGATTATAATAAATGCAAAATCTATTGGTGCACCAGAGTGAACCGACGGTATGCCATTAGTAATAATAGAAAAGCAATAGCAATTATGATTTGCGTTCCGTGTCAAGTTATTACATAATATTATGTCGTCGAAATAACTTGAGTGTGTAATCGTACTTTACCGTCTTCACTAAATTCAAAGAGGCATCGTTCCATCTTGTCTAACATTCACTTTCCTTCGCCTGCTATTTCGATGTGTTCCTTTACTTTGTAAACGGCAATCCCAGGGCATAGAATATTCATTTCTCATCTCGTAGTAGGCTGCCTAATCCTGTTGGAGGGTATAAAAAATATTTCCCATGATGTTTTCTCGCATTATAGATGCATAAGCGAAACTTTACATTCACCTTTTTATTTTTGAAATGTTCATAAATGAATTAAAATATTTTGCCCTTGCTTTAATATTTTACTGTTTGTTTCAGATAGTATCTACATTTTATTTATGGACAGGAATTTTATAATCTGCTGATATATTAATTTAAATTGATGATTAAGGATATGAATATTTTTACAAACAAACGTTATTAGCGCGTAACTACTAACACATAACGCATTCTTAGGCTGAGAAAATATTACAAGTGCAATAAAAATTAGCTATTTTTTAAAAACAACAATATTCAATTCATTTTATAATGTTTTTTTAAGAAAATTCAGACTCTATCAGAGTATAGTAATAGCTAGTATAGTGTTATGTGATCTGGAGGTGAGCTTTCAAAACTATATTATGTACCAAGGGCAGACTGCAAAAAAACTTCGTTCCTATCAGGTGTCCCACAACACCCCTCGTTTTTTAAACTTTTTAAGGTAATAATATTATGCTTGTTCCTTTTTGTTTTAGCTAAAAATGTCAAAAATTATTTTTGTCAAAACTCACTTATGACGAAGGAAAACGTCACTCTAATATTCTTGAGAAATTTTGTCGTCAGTATCATTTTTAATGATTTGCCTGGCATCATGTCATTTCCAATTTACAAAACAACTAGCGACCTGTAAAAGTAATTTTTGTATAAGTAATCTACTTTTTCCTTTGTATCAAAATTTAAAATTTAAAATATTCTCATTTATTTATTTAGGTTGAGACATTAAAAATTTCAAGCATGGTAGTAATAAATATTTCGTACAATATAACCTACTAACTCACTCTTCACTCTCAGAAACTACTGGGCCGAAATGCAAAATTCTTTTTGTGTTGGATAGTCCGTTTATCGAGGAAGGCTACAGGCTATATTTCATAACGTTACGATTAATAGGAGCAGAGCATCAATAAAAATGTTCTGAAAACGGGAAGGGCGTTAGTTTTACGAGATACCATACCGCGCGACTCAGAAAAAAATTGGTTTCCTGGACTCAGAAAAAAATTGGAAATGCCGCGGGAAATGCTTGTAGCTTGTTATCATATTAGTATTGTAAAATTATAAAATGTAAAAACATCACTTGCAGGGTTCATTGAGTTCAAATCTAAAGTGATTTTAATAATTTATACAGTCGATCCGTTAATATTAAAGTTAAAATCAAAAAAGCCAGCAAGGTAAAAAAGTTAAACATTTTTTTCAATTCTTAGTTCATTAGGCTCTTTTTTATCTTTAAAAGAGCTAAAAGTATTACCTAAAGTCTACTCTAAATGCAAAAGTCTAGGGCAATTCAAGTTAATTCAAATGAGAATAACAGCTTACCACGTCTTTCAACGTCTTAAGATAAGCATTTCAAATAACTTAACGTGGCATACTTAACAAAGAGTTAGGTTTATAACGTCAGCAAGAAATTTAAATAAAAATTTTACAATTGAGATTGTTGATTTTTGGACCGTAACATTTTATTGTTGTTTGTCTTTGTAATTTTAATATTCACTTTTCAAATATACATATTAGATATTGTTTCGTCGAAGATTTTAGCATTAAAAATTGCTTTCACATTGAGCTAGGTCGTAGATTTGCAAATACTGAAAAAAATGTAAATAATTATGAACTCTCTTTTCAAGCAGTCAAAACTCGAATTGTCGCTGAAGATATACTAGTTTTTTTATTATTAATAAAAGATTTATCTTCCTTTTCCATTTAAAAATACAATTTTATTTGTCCCACCCTGGCTTCATTTGGGTTCGTCCCTAGTGAAAACAAAACATCAATTTAAACCGTACATTTTTCCGGAAATAAATAAAAGTAATATTACTAATAGTAGGTAAGCAAATAGTCTGGAATAGCATAAAGGGTCTAAAAGTCTAAAATCGATTTCTGTGATAAATTTCATTACAATTTCATACAGATCCGTTGTACTTGTTGTTTTAAAAAAATCCTTTTATGATTAAAATATAATAAAGTAAGTTTTTCTAAACCTAAACATAACTGTGCACACCAATAAACAGTAAAAGTCATTCTTGCAAGTGAACACGTGAAATCAAACTTGACACGTCTGGACTCGTTAAGCTCGGGCTTAGAGCGATACAAGCCCCTGCGATAACAGTGAGATTTAAACTAGGTTTAAGCCTGAGTACTATTAAAATTGGAAATGTTTTCTCTAAGTCATTTTTAGGAATTTCATTAATTTGCAGTCATGAAATATCTAGTTAATATTTTTTAGATGACTTTTATCCGAAGTGGTGTACCGTTGAAAAATCTTGATAAATTTATATCGAAATATTAAGCCCACCATCACTACTACCACCCATTTCTTTAATTAAGTTCATCATCTCTATATGAATTTTACTGAAATTAAATTTTTCGGCGTAGGATGACCAACATCAGAAGTATCCATTGTAGTGGGAGAACTTTAGTGTCTTGATAATGACAATTAATTGTGTTAAAAATGACAAATACCTAAGTCAATTTCACTTCGCACACTCACAACTAAAATATAATATTCACTAAACAAGCATAAATGAAACATTACATAATCAATAATAATAAATGCGGAAATAAATATTTCGAGTCGAATTCGCAAGGGTGGTCCAAATCTTACATTACTCTTATTGTTTTTCAAATACTCAACCATATTATAATTTTTCTTTAAAACGTACTAACTTGTATCAACATGCTACCATCACTTCAACGCTTTACTAGAGTGCGCTATTAATGCCTGACTTCACACTCGAATCCAATAAGCTTACCAAAAATCACCAGATAGCACACAGAGCACGTCAAATTCGTTATATTGCAAAGCCTTTCGATGTGTTAAGCTCGAGCTTCATCCAGGATATAGGAATATATTATAGAAATTATTACAGGTGTCTTATATGTACGATATTTTGTATTCCTTACGGTGAGAAATGATATTAAATATAATATACACATAATGTAGATATCTCATCAGATTTTCAGCTATGTTGTAAATTTAATGTGATTATAACATGTACGCGAAAGTTTTGCATAATCTAATTATTTCAATCCATCAAGCCCTATACTAATGTACTAAGCTAACTTAGGGTTTTTACTTTTTCAAAATAAAAATATCTCTTATAAAATATGACAAAGTATACCGATATAATATGACTTATTTAACTGATTGTTTATTTGTTTTTGTTTCTAGTGCTACAACTTTTTTGCAATAATATCGGATCATTTTACCCAAATAAGAACTGTTTTTCTTTATTTTAATGCTTTTCATCTAAACAGTGTTAAATAATATACTAAGACTTCTTAAAGAAATGAACAAATACATCTAAGATAAAAGCTTGTCCGAGTAAAACAAGTAATCACAGTAATGGAACGATGGATTAACAATAATCTGGCTAATGAATTTTTAATATTCATAATTAATGATGTTTCTGTACTTAAGTAATATTAATTTATGTGAGCCGTCTGATTTTTATAGATTTTAACTAGCCTTCATGTTTCTTAAATAGTATTTTAAATACAAGAGCTATGCGGGAAAACTAAAAATGTCAAACTAAATTGAAGGGTTAATTAACAAAGAACTATATTTTTAGTTCGTTGTTAAGATACGTAGCAAAGAAAGAATAAAAAAAACTGAATATTTCAAAAAGTATTTAGTTTTTTAAGTACCTTTCTTTATCGCCGCAATGGCACATATATTAAATTTTTTCACGTGTTTTAGAGGACTCAAGTACAAACAGTAAATAAATTGTATACTACAATACTTTGAAATTATTACATTTTGTGTACATTTAATAAAATCTAATTTTGATATATAAATATTTGACCAACAGAGCGTCGAAGAACATCAGGATCTCTCGACGAAGCCGCTGAAGACAGCAGCGATAATGGAGGTAGTACACCAAAGAAAAAAACCGCAATCGAAGAACAATGGGACAGGGCAGGTGGCTTCGAACTTACATCAGTGGAGCAGGAAACCTATGAAAAATATTTCTACGCAACAGAACATTGGAACTACTTTACGAATGATGAAGATCTCGGTCCTGTTATACTGTCTATAAAGCAAGAAACACTCAACGGTAGAGATCAGTTTAGGTAAGTCAATAATAAATACATTATCTTTTTCTCACCACAACTAAAGACCACAAACATAAATATTTAATAATAAGTTGTAGATCGCTAATACCTACGAAAACCGTGCTACAGAATGTCAAGTCTCAGCCTTAGCAAAGTTGAATTGGTTATTGTTTTATAAGCAAATGTTCACTAGACACGCATAAACAGGTCGTTAAATAGTTATGATATGCATAAGCTCTTACCATATTCTGCTTTTTGTAATCGTTACGATTATATAGATTATCTTTAAAAAATTGCAAAACCAAAGCTGTTTCCAATAACCCAACAAGAATAATATTATTGAATTACGCAAATATTATAAATGTAAAAGTTCTTTTCACGCTGTTACGGCTAAATGGATTTGAATAAAATTTGCAATGAAGATAGCTATCATCCTTTTTTTATTACGCTGGGGAAACCCGTCATGGATATAAAAACAAAATCCTTGTAAGAACAAAGTGTAGCGGAACAAAATGATTTCTCACAACGCACACGTAAGATACGTAAAGAGGTTATGATACAAACTCGAAAAACACAAAAAAGCTCTTTATTAGAATTTTAGATTGAATCCATGTTTTATATTAAACTTGTATTTTTAATATGGAAACATAGTCAATTATTTGTTTATTTATATTTTCATTATGATCATTGTAATAAAGGACCCGTTTTTATTATTGCCTAAACGAAAAATGTAATTTCCTCCTAATGATTTATACGGCTGATATTTTTTCCATTTAATGTTAAACTTTTTAATGTAAACCTTTCTCATCATTTATCTTTCATATTACTCTATATAAAATTGTTATTAATTATTCTATAATAAAATTAAGTATATTTGATTTATTCCAAAGTTACTATACGTATTTTAGTAAAACTTTATCTTTTTCTTTACACGGAATTTACTGTATATAAAAAAATCAACTCTATACTTTAAATATACGCTTAGACCTCAAAACTAACATTGTTGAATTTTTTGTATGTATGTCTATTTAATTTTCTCTTTCTCTTTAAATATATTCTATTACCCCTAGATGAAACAATAAATAAATAAAACTCAATCATACAATCATACAATATCTCTCTATTATAGATATTTATTTCCCCGGCGCGGAGCTTCTGCGA
The DNA here is from genome assembly GCA_905231865.2 of Boloria selene. Lineage (NCBI taxonomy): Eukaryota > Metazoa > Arthropoda > Insecta > Lepidoptera > Nymphalidae > Boloria > Boloria selene. The sequence continues at coordinate 7,620,349 of HG993146.1, read as the reverse complement.
GAAGTAAATAGTCAATGTAGAGTCAAAGGCAACGTAATTCAAATATAATTAAATATTTAGATTTTCTGTAGCTTCTCTACGCTCATAAGAAATTTTGTGAAATCGTATCAGATAACATCATGCTTTATTAGATTGCTTGCTTGCTTCACAAAGGTCGAGATCGATCTCACCCGGGCAAATGTTAAATATTGACTGTAATTTTCATTATTCATCTTGATATATTGAAATTGGCGTAAAGTTTTGTAAAAAGAAAAATGCCGGTGTAACGACAAAGCTCTTTCAATGAAAAAAGTTTTTTCTCTGCTTTTCTATTTAACTCTTGTCACATGGCTGCTTGAAGTGGTCATATTATAATGGTTTATAAGGCTTTCAATCATTAATCGTAACTATACGAAGTAAAGTAGAAACGAAGTAAATAGTACATTATAAATAAATGTAATCAAATTTTAGAATATCAATTAAACTTTTATTTTGTACTAAATACCTAATAGCATTTGAAGAGCATCTAGTATTTCCATAATTTCCACTTACACCATATTTATTTAGAAGGATTTCTGTTATAATATTATATTCTATTTACTGAAATACATACAAATAATCTACTCAAACATTTACAACGTTCATAATATGTTGACTCGTTACTACCACAGCATCTCTCAAAGGAATCCCGCTTAAATAACAAGAAATACAGTTACTTGGCATTAATGACGGCGCGGTTCCTTAATACTTATTCTATAGGGGCCCTATATATTATGGAAGTTCGTACACTAACTTTAAACATTCAAACCATACCATAACCATCACTTTTTATAATTTTTTGATTTGACTACACGTTTGGCTCTAAACTGTCACACTTGTGAAGGATTACGTGATACGTTTGATTAAATTTTTTGTAATTTCTTTAATTATCGCCATTCCGATCTACTATTTATTTTACAAATACTCGAACTAGGTACCGCACGATCTCAACCAGTTCATACACACCAACATGCAGTTTTTTCCGAAGTAATACTTTCAGGAGAAACTTTTTTATTGGCAACTTTTTTGTATTACCCATGGGACATTGACGCTGGTATATTGCAAAAGCAAAAGGTTACCGAAGGACGGAGCGAGGTCGGGTCGCTAGCTGAGACTAAAATAACAAGACAGACAGACATATCTATGTCAAGGAAACCATGAAATGTCTAATAATTTTTAAATATTATTTCTCATATAACTTTTAATTGTTCTTTTCACCAGGTTTAAGAAATAAAGCAAGCATACTGTATAAATGTATTTTGTTTACTTTGCGTCTTATTACATATCAGTCTTATTGTTACGCTCATGATAATGTTATTATAAAAAATAAATTTGAATTTCATCTACAATATTTTCATAAACTCTATTTAAGTCTTACTTGTTCTTTTAGTAAAAATCACATAAGTCAGAATGTGATAAAACTTTAATATATACTAAACCACTACAACAATAAGTTACACAAATATATTGAACTACTATTGATATTTAATTATTAGTAAATACTACTAAATTTACCAAAGTAGTAATCGAAATTTAACATCTACAAAATAATATATTGTAATTAGAGTATATTCCGTGAGGGATTATTTGAAATAAATACAACTTTACAAATACATGAGATCATACATTATGAAATAATTAAAAGTTAATATTTCTGAAACGAATGTCGATATACTTTAAGCACGTAGTTTCAGTTCATCAGAGACATTCTCACGCGTACTGTTTTAAAGACGTAAAAACTTTCAACTTTGAACAAATATATTATTGTGATTAAATCTGAAAATTACAGAAAGGTTTTATTGCTTTCAGTGGAAAAGTATATCGAAATGTGTTTTTAAGCCCTATGGTTCTGATTTATATGCCTTAACCAAAAAAAGAAATCGTTGCAGAAAATTTCTTTTTGAATACCATTTTATTTTACTATTTAGTAATAAATAAATATTTTAGCAGTACAATATCTTAATTATAGTACTTTTGAAGTTAAAGCATTATGTTGCAAATTGTTATCATTTTTGTAACAAAGCTAATGATACGTCTTCGCTTCATATCATTTTACTTCGCACTACTACATTCCCACTAGAACCACTTACTGTACTAGAACAAAGAATAGCTCATATTACTCAGTGACCCATAAACTTGTTCAACCGCTGCTCTGTTGCCGTGCTGTTGTTCATTGTCACTTAGTTCAAGAAAAATTTACTTTGAAACCCTGCTCTTACAATATAGAGATAGAAAAAATGCAAGTGCATATTTTAAAGCACTTTAACAATAATAAACTAGGTACCTATATAAATAAATAAACTTTTCACTACATGCATTTGTAATTATATACGGTACAATTTTTACGGTTACCATTTATGTCTGACTCTCTCTAGTCTCTACCTGTCAGTTCCTGTTCTGGCCTATATACTATTATGACAAAAAATATTTGTTACTGTAGACCAAATAAAAGTAGGAAATCTGAAGAAAGCTTCATAAGCTTTAGAGACTTGTAAAAGTAAAATGTACGTTTACAGAACGCGGTCGCATCAATTGACATAAGAAGGAACTCAAAGCCGAAGTCAAATGAACATTCTAAAGCGGTAAATGAGATCATAATGCTATAATACAAAGGCGTATGACGAGAAGGGATATGACGTTATGTGAAATCTAGAGACACCACAAAAAATGTCTGCTTCACGTAGGAATTATTCACGGGAAGATTCCAGGGACGCTTACGGATACCGGCATTTTCATTACTCTCTGTCATAGGAAAACTGAAACGCGTCGAGAAAATTGGGGGAATTTAATTAAAATGTTATGTGCAAATTTTTACAGTCATGGGATACATTGACTTGTTACTCTTATAGTCCGGGAGGTAGTGTCAAATTTGACCGGAGCATTTTGGCATGGCTTTTGTTTTTTTGTTTAGTCAGTTGTTCCAACGCTTATTAATAAATAAATTGTCAGTTGGCCCAAAACCGGGGCATAAGATCAGAAAATGCCAGGAAACTTGATAGTAAAAAAATGTTCTTGGACTATTTTGGCAAAGATAAAAAAGTATAAATAATTAGTTTATGAATTGTAGATCTCAAAAAAAAGTGTCAGCTGTATCATGTACGTGACAAAATATGTTAGCTTATCATGTGAACATGTCCAAAAATCAGAAAACCTTGTAGCATTTTGGCAAAGCTGAAAATTTTATATATTGAAGATTATAATTCAATAATCATAATAATTTATGTCAGCTGGAATTTTAACAAGGCACAACCTGTTAGCTTGACTTTCAAAGTTTGGTTATTAGGTATATCAGATCATTATGGCACGGTTTTTGGTTTTTTGTATAGTCAGTTGTTCCATCGCTTATTAATAAATGAGGTATCAGTTGGCCCAAAACCGGGGCATAAGATGAGAAAATGCCAGGAAACTTCAATAAAAAAAATTTTTTTTGACTATTTTGGCAAAGATGAAAAAGTATAAATAATTAGTTAATGAATTGTAGATCTTAAAAAAAAGTGTCAGCTGTATCATGTACGTGACAAAATATGTTAGCTGATCATGTAAACATGTTAAAAAATCAGAAAAACTTGTAGCATTTTGGCAAAGCTGAAAATTGTATATATTAAAGATTATAATTCAATAATCATAATAATTTATGTCAGCTGGAATTTTAACGAGGCACAACCTGTTAGTTTGACTTTCAAAGTTTGGTTATGAAGTATAATATCAGATCATTTTGGCATGACTTTTGTTTTTTTGTATAGTCAGTTGTTCCAACGCTTATTAATAAATGAGGTGTCAGTTGACCCAAAACCGGGGCATAAGATGAGAAAATGCCAGGAAACTTGATAGTAAAAAAAATTTTTTTGGACTATTTTGGCAAAGATGAAAAAGTATAAATAATTAGTTAATGAATTGTAGATCTTAAAAAAAAGTGTCAGCTGTATCGTGTACGTGACAAAATATGCTAGCTGATCTGATATTATACTTCATAACCAAACTTTGAAAGTCAAGCTAACAGGTTGTACCTCGTTAAAATTCCAGCTGACATAAATTATTATGATTATTGAATTGTAATCTTTAATATATACAATTTTCAGCTTTGCCAAAATGGTACAAGTTTTTCTGATTTTTTGACATGTTCACATGATCAGCTAACATATTTTGTCACGTACATGATATAGCTGACACTTTTTTTTAAGATCTACAATTCATAAACTAAATTATTTATACATTTTCATCATTGCCAAAATAGTCCAAGAATATTTTTTTTTCATCTACGTTAATATTTTCTCTAGCCCAAAAGCCCCGGAGTCGCGCCAGCTGACAATTATTTTAGTTCTCATAAAAGTACTAACTATCAAAATAAGTTCATAGAGTCCATGCCAAAATCACCGTAAAAATTTGACACTACCTCCCGGACTATTATGTTTTTCGCATAAAATATTTCTATGTTATTAAAATTTGTGAGCTTTCGTCTAAAACATATTATTATCTAAAAAAGAATATATTATGTATACAATCTCTACCCTTTCTTTATAATGATAATAAATATATTCGGACATTTTTACAACAGCACCATCTAGTTCCGTGGTAAGCTACGAGGCTTGTATTACAGATACCAGGTAGTTGATGTACTACACATATAATTTTTAAATACATACATAATTTAAATATAAACTGAAGTACAAACATGATCTCAACTCGTTCTCAACAAATGAATGCCCCCAGCGGGACTCGAACCCGCGACCGCTGGCGGAGAAAGTTCTACACTACCAACTGAACCAAACGTGTTGTCAATAAAACGGATATATTCCCCTGAACGACGATGCGTATATTTAGCAGAATATTGAGTGAATTTAAATTTTACAGTATCAAACGCTAATATAGTAGTTTCCTTTTGCAATAATAATTGATATTGTAATATGTGAATACACTATTGCACCAATATTTTGTGGTAAACTGTAACCATGTTCCCCACACAAACTAGTTCTGTCTAATTTAATATTGTAACTCCATTTAGAGTTCAAATCAACAGTCGTAACCACTGAACTGACAATAATTATAGTTTACACAATTTAAGTCAGTTCTTCCTAATTTCAACTCGGATATTAGAATTCTTGTCTACGAAGATCTGCCTCCCTTTTGTTGGAATTGTTACCTACAATTGTATAGATGTTTTATGAAAATTTAATGGTTTAAAGCATTGTTTTGATTATCTTCGTTTGCACAAACGGATTATAACAATCATCAAAAGCTAGATATGAACACGAGTAAACACCATCCGCCTTGATTACATTGTAATGCCAACAACCTGCAACCAATTAAATTTTAGGGAAAACAACAAAATAAGAAAATAAACTTCTAATCGAAAACCTCTAATCTGTTTTCAAAGTATATACGATTATTTGTACAATAACTAAACATTATATATTGCATCTTATAGTATATGTATATATTCATTACATACATTATGAAGTGAACAATAACATAACAACTTTAAATAAAAAATTCCACGCCTGTGAAGGAGAATATGAAAGATATTTCAGCCATTTATTTTTCGAGTATAGGCAAAAGTCATTCTTCTCATTATCTGAGAAAATATCTCGGATTTCTTCACATAAAACATTTTCTGAAGAATGTTACTCCTGTATAATAATTATGTTTATATTATCTTTTAGGATCCTCGTGCGAGCCATAAGCTACACAGTGCATGGATTAATCCCGGCATCGTGCGTGTTCGCCGACCGTTATAATCGAGAGGAAGTCGTTAGGTCACTGGGCAAAGAGGTTAATATTAATCCTCCTCTGATGCTCGGACAGCTTCCTGACACTCCTGAAGAACTATTGAAGTTGGATCAAGTAAGTCCAAATTTTGTAATTTTTCATTTGAAAAAAGTATTGTAAAGGATAGATAAGCATAACTAATGTAAACGAAATAATTTCAACTTATTAATATACTATATCTATTGAAAAGTATATAACTTCATTAAAAAGTACATCATACTCGGGTACGCTACGTACTAAAGGTTGTCTATATACTACTCCCGGTCACAATCTCTCTGCATAAATCCAAATCTTTAACATGGATATCAAATAACTCCGAACTCTAGACGGGAAAATAAATCATTGCTCTTATAATTGTTCACTAAGGCTATTTCAATTACTAAATTAGTCCTTAAAAAACAAAAGCAATTTGCCTTGTAATTTAATTTCATTGCAAATAAATTCACCTGAGAAATAATACTAGTGCGGGTCCCTCCAGGTAAGAGTATAAATACTTAATGACACAATAAAATCGCAGTGGAAGTACAATAAAATCGACCTTAACTGGAGTGTCTTATGTCCTTTGGCATAAGAAGTAAACCAAAGCCAGAATAAATAAGAAAGTTCTTTTCTCCGATTGTTTTTTCACTTCTCAATTACGAAATAAACGTTGCTACCATTCATAGTCCTGAAACATTAATGAGGCCTATTTAGTCGAGGACACCTATCATCTCCCCTCTGCCCTTCTCTGTAACAAACTCTACGTGTGAGCGAGAAACTAATCACGATAATGAACTAATGACAAGTTTGTAGCAACTACTTTAGAGGCACTATTAACTTTGCCTTTAGCATGAATATTACTTGTTAATACTATGTATTATATTAAATATATAATAAAAGGTAATTAATTTCACAGTTTTGCATACCTTGTAATGAATTAAAAGATGAAATAGGAGAGCGGAAAGAAATAATCGACACCTCCAAAACAATCGTTAAGCTTCCTAACATAAAATGAGAAAGTAAAGTACGCTTTAAAAGCTTCGTACATCTTTAATACATTAAAAGCATCTAGTATTCAAAATAAAAGTAAACGCTCTATCAGACCTGTACATTCAGCATAGCATAGGTACATAGAACTCCATTATCCTCCCATCGGTTTCCTCTACCACTCGGAATAATAAGGTTTTCCGAAAATATTAAAGCCAAATTTACACTGCTAATTTTAAAACACATGGTTTTACGCCAAAATAAAGTTACGAGGTACGTAAAATAAGATTCAATTTTGAAAATCGTAGGGGTGTGGGGTAAGTTTGTTCGATCCAGTGAACTGCCAATTTTCATTAGGTGCCGTCGGAGGTATAAGTCGGAACTTTGTTGAGAGCGAGCCATGCTGTCCGTCCTTTACATTTCACATTCACTTAAATGTCGGATTTTGTGAATATAACAGGCAGATTCAGATATGTGAATTAATGCCTACAAATGAAATTTCAGCTCGAAATATTTCAAATGGCAGACAATGCTATTCCAAAAATATTACATTAGGTTTGAATTCTCATGAAGTTCTGTATTGTAAAAGCTTTATTTTATAACTGCTAGATGATTTATGACTACTAATACTGAAAGTGGCGTTAGTTACTAATACTGAAAGTTAATATTTAAAAAAAACAGAGATCGCTTGCCTAGAAAATAGTAAGTTTCCTAAACATATGAAATTTCGAAATCAAAAAGCTTTTTACTTTACCAATAAATAAAGACATAGACCGCAGAATAGAAGTTTGATACAAATGTATGATATGAGTGATAAGTGATTACGAAAAAAAATAATAAAAAACTTAATACATGAATTTGTAGCGTAGTGTGATATATTAATGAGAAGAACGTGTACAAAATATTTTATTTTGTACTAGCGACTCGCCCTCGCTTCGCTTGGGCTTTTTCCTAGATTTAGCACAGGCAAAGCCGCGGGATCCGCTAATTATGCATATAAATCTATTAAAAAAACCGCATCAAAATCCGTTGCGTAGTTTTAAAGATTTAAGCATACATAGGGATATAGGGACAGAGAAATTGACTTTGTTTTATGCTATGTAGTGAAGAAACATATTTTTTTAATGTCAATTAGATTCACACATGAACGAATTAGGATTCACACAATGTCAACATTAAAAAGAAATAAAGCTCTCTCACGTCTAAAAGAATACACCTTTAAAGTAATGAACGGCAAACAACCAATTTCGTTAACAGTACACGTGGTTGAGGGAGACGCGAATACTAATAGTAGCCATTCTGGCTTACCGACTACTCTCAATCTCTAGTTACCCCACTTTCTCTGATTAACATTTACTGATAATCTGAAACTATTGTTAACCTGTCTATAAAGTGTATAACACATCTATAATTAGTATAACAAAACTTTTAAGATGTTTGTATGAATGTTTTATAAATCTTCTTTATGTAAACGTTATTTACCTGTAGTATACTCGTAAAATGTCAAGTGACATATGCTTTCAGCTTTGCTTTGGGGTCACGGATCGTATTTATTTGACTTGACATCCACTTGCTATCGCTAAGTACGAGTAACATTGGACTTAGTTGATTTAGGTTCGCTTATTTAGGATCAAGTGCTTTTAAAATAAAGCTTTATATGTTTAGGCTGTATGTTGAATGGAGGATGTTTTTCCAGGTGTGAAAATTAAAAAAGGGTACTACTTATGGAGATCGATATTGTTTTTTGTTTCATCCATTTACGTAATGCGAGAATTAATCAAAACACAAAGTTATTTAAAGACCAAATATTTATTTTTATGTATTACGTTTTATGATTGATAAAAAAAGAACCTTATTAAACTAGATCTCAACATTTTAATCGTAATTTTAGAAAGATAAGAAATTTTATTGCAATTAACTTTACGAATAGATTCTCTCATCAGTACGAGCAGTTTTTATTACCTTTTACCCAAACAATTTGTAAACGTAATGAAGCACGCTTTATTATCCAATTTTATGACACTTTAAAAGCGCTTATAAGGGCCAGTACATAATATTATCGGCGCGACATGACTTTGCAAAGCTTGCAGTGACGTCCTTCCGATGGCGCGTTAAAGCTTTTATTCCTATGCGAAGTGAAACATAATGTTCTATTGATATATTTGAAATGAATAGTGCATGATACCATTTTACCAAGTATTATTTAAAAACTCATCTGTAAGTGTTTTAATTATTTTTTGATTTACTTTGCTTTTTGCATTAAAAGAAATATTTAAAGTCAATTTGCAGCTTACACTGGGCCTAAGCTGATAATGAGAGAGTAGGTAGACGATGTATATTAAACGGTCTATTGTATATTATGTCGGTACCACCACGTACGTTAAATCTCATAAATGTACTTCAGCCGCAACTGGAGAATTTGCGGGTCAAACAAGTACAGTAATAAAGTTCTCATAAAAAGTGTACCAAGGTACAGAGCTACTAATACTTTTATGGTTGCTTTATTGGACGAAAAGGCCGTAAAATACTTTTTTCCATCAGACGGTTGCCTTGTTGTATATAATTTTCTTTATAACTGTACCAAACCATATTTCATAATATTGGAGACTATTGCATGTTAGATCATGTTATTATTAAGGAACCTAAAGTTGAAAAATGTCCACGATTACTTTTTCTACCCATTTAGAAACAACAATAAAAAAACTTTTGTAATATCTTTATATTTATTTGTCTCCTAGTAATTAATGTTCGTATAATTTCCTTAAATACCGAATGTAACTTATGTATTTTAATTAATAGATGTTTGATGTTTGATAATAATCAAATTGATTTAATTATATTTATAAAAAGTACCTCAATGTCATCTAAGTGTTAAATTGACACTCTTGTTCAATTTAAATGACAGTGAAATATATAGTTATAATATTTTTCAAACCACTATGTTGCTTAGATTAAAAGATATAGCGCAGTTAATCACCATGTTACGACAATAGAGATCTCATAAAAGAGCAATACTAACTGGAAATCGTGGCATTAAACTGAATTAACTATTAATTACCCAGGTGTTTAAGTATTCGTAATAAAGCACCTCTAAAAGTTATTTATGATAATGGAACAGGATTCTCGTAATGGTATTCGGATTAATTGATATTTTCCCTATAATCATGAACTCACGCTCGCGATATTCAATTTAGTTAGCATTAGATACGATTTGAACACGATTTTGAATATAGGTATAATAATTATTTTTAATAGCAGGTACTTATTATTATTTTGTACATAAAATATTATACTTAATATCTACTCTCTGTTATTCCCGTTCTTTGTGTGCAATATGAAGGCAGTGGATGCCCAGTGCCCAGTCACAAACTTAGCATTCAAATAAAGCGGATTCAAATCCCGGGCCTGGCAATTTTGATAATCTTGTATGCGAATAGAAAACGAAGAAAATAATATAAAAATATCTTTATTATAAATAAAAATATCTTGTGATAAATCTATGAGAAATCAATTTATGGTTTAATTGAAACCTTCGCCTAAATATTATATAAATTAGGATAAACATCATCTTTCTTATTACAATAAGTGAGATGTCCCCCGAGCAATATATAGACGATACTTTCGATCAAAGCGCAATACCGGATAAAATTGCCTCCCAACAGTAATAAATTTATAAATTACCCTCCGTTTTCGTACAAAATATGAGATTATTCAGCATTATAGCTTCCTGAAATGAAATTTTTGCTTACATCTTTGCTTCACCTTTCAATTGAAAATTTTATAAATAAAACGTGGAAGGCCTGGAAATATATGTATATCTATCGGCACAATTGTCGTTAATATGCCAAATATCATATAAGATAAACTACGAATGTAAGTTACGCTTAATTAATGATGAATTGATCTCAATGACTACATAGTATAAAGCAAAGTCGCTTCTAACTGTATGTCTGTCCCTATGTATGCTAGATCTTTAAAACTACACAAAAGATTTTGATGCGGTTTTTTTAATAGATAGAGTGATTAAAGAGGAAGGTTTAAATGTATAATACACTAGCGGAATCCGCGGCTTCGCTCGTGCAAGATCTAATAATAGATCTCGCTAATTGATAATAATTAATGTAAATAATCAAACAATCCTAACAACACAATTATTATTGACCTATTTTACTGAAATATATTCCTATACAATATGCTCATAACTGATATATTTAACTAGATACATTTCTATAACAAAATCAGGTAGAGTTTTCTTTTGCTCCGAAAATTGTTTATAAATATTTGTTCTTTATCGCATAAATTTACAAAATGAATATCTTTTTATATTTCAGGTATTCATTAAATCTGAGTTAAAGGTCGGTATAATATACGTTAAAGAAACCCAATACACAGAAGAAGAAATTTTAGACAATAATGAGAACTCACCGCTTTTTGAAGAGTTTCTACAAGTTCTCGGCGAAAAAGTTCGCCTCAAAGGTATACAACTAATTGAGTTTTCTTTATTTTTATTGGTGCTTATAACAATTTACGTGAATCTAGTTATTTGTTTGCAGACAAATAAGATTTACTATAATAGTTAAAGATTTGAAATATAATGCTCCTAAGATATCATAATAGTTTTGAAATAAGTAATTCACTAAGCATATAGTTCAACATTAATAAATAGTGCCAGTAAGGGTATATCCTTACTTTAGTCAGGAGCGTTATTACGCGGCTTACACTACGAAACTTAAATATTGCTATATTATACCGTGGTCTTTATATGTACCTTCTTTTCGTCTAAATACATCTAGGGTGAAGAAGAAACAAACAAACATACATTCACATATTTAAAGTGAAAGTAGGATAACCTTTATATTTTACTTGTGCAATTTCAGGATTTGATAAATACAAGGGTGGTCTAGACACTGTCCATGACCTAACTGGATTGTATTCAGTATATACTAACTGGAGAGGCATAGAAATAATGTTCCACGTGTCAACCCTTTTGCCATACGAAAAGCATGACGCTCAGAAATTACAAAGAAAACGTCATATTGGAAATGATATCGTCTGCGTTGTGTTTTTGGAAGCGGACAATACTGCATTTTCGCCGGCTTGTATCAAGAGCCATTTCTTACACACATTTATTTTAGGTAAGCTTCTATCGCACATATTATTATTTTATATTTACATTACTCAGCCACTTGACCCTTGAATACGGGATTACGGGCCAGTATGTAATTTTAAATAACGAAAGGTCTATAAAAAATGCAATAAAGGGTTAAAATTTTAAATTCCAGTGCGGGTGTCAGCTAAAATTAAAAGGCGGCCCACTAGGTATGAAGTGTCGGTGGTAACTCGGGACGAAGTGGGTGCGTACAAGCCCTACTTATGGGAGCAGAGTGTGTTCGACAAAGGAGCCATGTTCAGGTGCGTTTAAGGGTTATTGAACTTCCTGACTGTTAGAACATTCCAGTAAATATCCAAGGATGAAACTTACATGGCTTTACATCATTTTAATACTTAAAATAGGTATAAAAATAGATAAATTATAATTAGTAAAAGCCCTAAATATTTTTTATCCGATACTTTATTTCTGTGGTTTAGTTAAGAATTGTTACTAAAATTGGCAAAAAATATGCATATAATATTAACAAATAATATAGTCCAAATTCTAAATTTAACTAAAATATGCCGTTACATAACGCATGAGTTAGGTACCAAAGTCCTACTAAATACCCAAATTTCTCATAAACATAATTAATAATATTACTGAGATTATCATAAACATACACTACCATCCAAAAGTATTTGAACACCTACCAAATACCTATTAAAGTAAATTTTAATGTTATAAAACTTTATTACTCCTTTCTAAAATTTAATTTATATTATTATTAATTACATAATGGTTTATTAACAACCGCTTGAAACTAAATAATCATAATTTTCATTCGTCAATATGTCCTTCTCTGGGTTTTTATTATAGCCTGACAGATTTTGGGAAATCATGAAAACGAATTTTTCTAATGTGGATGTTTTTTTTTTTTTTTTTTTTTTTTTTTTTTCTGAATTAGTGCTTGACTGCGTTCCACCTGATGGTAAGTGGAAACGCAGTCGGAGATGGTAAGTTGCACTAATTCAGTAGCCACCTATTCACTCTTGCCTTGAAGACACCCATATTGTAATCGGACGGAAACACTGACGCAGGCAGGTTGTTCCAATCCTTAGCCGCACGTATAATAAATGACGAAGTGAAACGCTTCGTCCGGACGGGTGGAATGTCCACGACATAAGAATGGAGACCAGCCGTTCGTCGAGTCGTCCGATGATGGAAAGGGGATGGGGGAATTAAGTCGTGTAATTCCTGCGCACACTCTCCGAAATGCAACCTATAGAATACACAAAGGCTGGCAACCCTACGTCGGTGATCGAGGCTTTGTAAGTTGGCTTTTACCAGGGTAGGGTCACCAATAAGTCTCAGCGCACGCCTCTCAATTGAGTCCAAGGCTGACAGATGGCATTTCGCAGCACCAGCCCATATGTGACTACAGTATTCCACGCACGACCGGACTTGAGCTTTGTATAGATTAAGAAGCTGTCCCGGCGTGAAATACTGTCGGACCTTTGCGAGGATGCCAACTTTCCTCGCTGCTACATTAGCCTTAGACGCGATGAACCGCCCGTAGTTCATGTTGGGGCTAATGTCCATTCCCAACAACTGCAGACGATCAGTGTATTCAAGAGGCACATTTCGGAAAGTAGGAGTCAAGGTAAAAGGACTCCTTTTTGTGGTGAACAGACACGCCTGTGTTTTGGTGGCGTTGAAACTCACAAGATTGGCATCGCCCCAAGTGGAGACTGCCTTGAGTGTGAGATTTAAACGCTCTACCATGGCCTCTCTTTCGGACTGAATTTGATCTCTACTGGCCCGAGCACTCGGCAGGTATCTCTCTACAACAGTGCTGTCGTCTGCGTACCCATAGATACCGGGTATAAGCAGATCGTTAATATGCAGCAGGAACAAGGTTGCAGAGAGAACAGATCCCTGAGGAACTCCAGAGTTGGTCTTTAAGGATTCTGATGAACAGCCTTCAACCACAACTCTGAGTGATCGGTCGCTCAGGAAGTCTTTTATCCAGCCGATCAGGCCAGGAGATATGCCATAGGCTGAAAGCTTGCTTATAAGACTAGCGTGCCAAACCCTGTCAAAGGCCTTTGAGACATCGAGGGAGACAGCAATCGCCTCGCCACTTCGCTCAAGAGCTTCGCCAATGGTGTGGTTGGCATACACTAGAAGGTCCCCAGTCGACCGATTCCGGCGAAACCCATATTGTCGATCACTGAGGAGATCGTTCTGTTCTAGGTATGCCATAAGACGAGTGTTCAATACACGCTCCATAATCTTGCAGAGTATGGAGGTGATTGAAATTGGACGATAATTGGCAGGGTCAGCACGGCTACCTTTCTTGGGCACAGGTTGCACATTGGCAAGCTTCCAGGATTTAGGCACTATTCCAGTCTTAAGAGAAAGGCGGTACAGACGTGTCAGTATCGGAGACAACTCGGGAGCACATGTTTTGAGCACTATCGCTGGTATACCATCGGGACCACTGGCTTTATTCACGTCTAGACGACACAATATTCTCTTTACCTCCTTATTAGTTATGGATATTTCGGGCATTGAGATCCCGCAGTGAGGTAGATGTGGTGGAGTAGTATTGCCAGAGTCTAGATATGAATTTTGGGCAAAAAGCGAGGCAAGTAAAGACGCCTTCTCCATTGCCGTATGAGCCAGGGATCCGTCTGATTTTACCAGCGGTGGCAGTGAAGGCCGACAGAAGTTCGTCTCGACCGCTTTGGCAAGGGACCAAAAAGCTCTGCTACCAGATGGTTGGGCAGAGAGCTTTGCGCCAAAATGTGTAATTCGGTCAAGACGAGCCTTCTTTAATGTCTTTTTGTAGGACTTGGCGGCTAAGTTAAAGGCTCTCTTCTTAGGTCTTACATCCGGAGCTTTGCGGTCTCGAGCATCAACCCAGGCAAGGTAAGCCGACTGCTTACGCTTTTCAGCAAAGATGCATTCGGTATTAAACCATGGGCGAGCTTTGCCACCAACGGGTACATCAGAGAATGGGATAAAATATTCCATCGCTTGATGTACCACATCAGTTATAGCATCCGCACAGCTCGACGGATCGGAAGAAGAGAAGCAGACCTGCCGCCAAGGAAAGGATGCAAAAAAGTGTCGCATCTCATCCCAATCTGCTGACTTGTATTGCCATACTCGTCTAACACCAATAAAGTCGTTACCAGGTGGAGAGTAAGGCAATACAGTTTTTACCAGACAGTGGTCAGAGCTACCCAATGGGGATGAAACCTGGATGTTATATCTGTCCGGATCAGTTGTCAGCAGAAGGTCCAGACAATTAGCTGTGTGGCTGTCCACATCCGGTACCCTCGTCGCTTGGTCAACCAACTGGGAGAGTCCAAGTGACACTGCAAACTTCCACGCCTCTCTCCCAGCATGGTCCGTCTTCTGGTATGGGAACAACAAATCTTCATGATGGGCGTTAAAGTCCCCCAGAAAGACAAGCTGCGCGGTGGGGTACCGTTGGATGGCCTCATCAGCGGCCTCACTGAGATGTCCAAATAATCGAGTTGTCTCCTGGTCACCTGTGTGCGATCGGTAGACACAGGAATACAGGATCTTTTCGATTCCTGTATCTACGATAACCCAGATCGTAGAGAATGTAGGGTCTTCAAGGTGGCGGAGACGCTGGAAACAGAGGTCATTTCGCACGTACAAACAGACTCCGGCCCGCGAGCTGAAGTTATGCTCCAACGTGTAACCGGGATAGTCCAGGTACGCAGCGCTTAATGGACATTGAATCTGCGTCTCCGTCAAAAAGAGCATGTGTGGCTGCGCAGTCTCGAGATGGAAGTGGACCGATGAGAGGTTTGTGTGCAATCCTCGGATATTTGTGAGGTGCACATTAAGTGAGGGGGAGTGCAGCCGCTTAAAAACATTACTCCTTTTGTGTATAGCCATGATTGAGTTTTTAATATAAGAGTGAATAGGATGGAGAACGGCAGTTGAACGAGGTGTTGCACGAGCCCGGCAGTGATATTGGTGTTGTCATGTCGTTGAGGGCTTAGTCTGGAGACTGCGGGGACGCCCGAACCCCCCCAAGGATCGCCATCGGGCCCCCTCCTCTGGTCGCCAACCAGCACGATGGAGCCACCCTGGGATTTTTCACAGATGGCGGGGCAGCCTTTCATGGGTGGCTAGCCCACTAGTTGGGCCCCCAACTGTCTGCGGTCGGCCAGCGGCAAGCCGTGCTTCGGATCCCGCTACCCTCCGCGACTAAGCTCTCGACACAACAAACAACGATCCACCACCAACACGGCTACTGTGCAACACAACTATTCAGACCCATTCCCCATACGGCTTCATCAGCTCCCACATGCCGGAACGCGCTGTTAGGCGCTTGGCGGCACGACTTCTGCTGATGGGTGGTAACTCTGCCGTCGGCTGATGTTGGAGCCTACCACCGAGACTACCATGGTGTTCGGTAGTTTTTCCCTTAGTCGCCTTTTACGACACCCACGGGAAGATATGGGGTGGCTATATTCTTCTTGCCGTAGCCACACAGCCAAAAAAAAGTACTAATTTATTGCCATTGATCTTGTAATAATCTCTACAAGTGTTCTTGAGATATAGGGCAACTTTTCCTCTCTTGTCTATCGAGTTCATCCCACAGCATCTCTATGGGTTTCAAGTCTGTACTCGTCTGTCTGTAGTAAGTCTGTAGTCTATGTTGTTGTTATTTTTGGACCAAGAACTGCTGGCACAGTTTTGAAGTATGCTTCGCATCGTTATCATGCTCAAAAACAAACTAAGGACCTATAAGATAGGTTCCAACAGGAACATCATGATTTTTCAAAATTTACCTGTAACCTTCTTTTTCAATATTCCCTATATTTTAACACTGTCTGTAGCAGAATCACCGAAACAGCCCCAAACTATCACAAATACTCCGTCCTGCATAACTGAAGGAACGATGCATGATACTGATGCTGTTTCTTTAAGCCTACGTCGAACAAACGTTGTTCGCTTTGAACCAAAACCTTCAAATTTGGAGTCATCGCTCCAGATGAGTTTTTTCCATTGATCAATTGTCCAATTCTGATGTGCTCCTGTTTATCAAGCCAATTTTTCTTGTTTATCATCTTGAGACATGGTTTTGATACTGCTATACACCCCTTCAGACCAGCGTCAAGTAACCCTCTTTTTTTGTAGTCGTACTCACTGGTTTACTGCGGCCTATATTCAAATCCGCACATATTTCGGGTACAGTCAAGCGTATGTTGCTCTTGCTCTTCATCACTATGTTTAAATCTTCAGTTGAAGTCATAACTCTAGGTCTGCCTGAACGAAAATTATTAGATGTTTTGCCTTGAGACTAAATTTCTTGACAATGTAGTGTACAGTTGATAGTGGCATCTTCTGGAGTTTTTAATTTTTGCGAATAAATTTACCTGACTAATGAAGACCGATGAATATTCCCTTAATCAATTTGGAATATTCTTTTGGTTTACCCATTTTTCTTAAAAAAAAAGAAAAATCGTGCTTTACTTAAAAAAATGAATCTTTATATTATTATAGCACGTTTTTTAGTGAAGTAAGACAAGATAACTCAAACAAAACTATTCTATAACATAACGCACTTATCAAAATATTAAAAAAATAAATTAAAGCACAAAGCCAAAGAGTATACAGTTGATAGAAGAAAAAAATGATAAAAGTTATAAATGCAATGAAATTTCTATTTATTATTTTTAAGACTATAAATAAATTCATCAATATAATTGACAATGTTTTGATTTAAATAACATTATGGCATTGGGTTTTACAGGACTACATACAATAAATATATCTTTGATGCTTCATTTCGATGATATATAGGAATATGCAGGTGTTCAAATACTTTTGGACGGTAGTGTAGGTATAATATTATTATTATATAATGATAACATCGTTATAATTATTCCAGGGAATGGTTACTCACAAAAATAGTAAATGGAGAAAGAGCATCATACTCAGCGCCTAAGTTTGCAAGAATGCAAGAACGCACAAGAAGTCAAATGCTAGAAGATATTGTGGCGAATCTCCAAAACCATGCGGAAACTGGCCAAATACCAAAACCCTACAGAAGAGGTAATTTTTTTTATTAACTTATTTACTCCGTAATTTACACTTATTGGGTTTCTAAAATTATATGCTCAACCATTATTTTAAAAAAGTAGTCATTTGACATACCTTTAACAAGTATTTTCTTTAAAAACAAAATAAATCCTTAAAAATATATGAGCCATTAAATACCCAAATTGCACTTCAGTGGAATTCGTATAAGCTTTTATGTACGAACAATCGTTCTTGGCAAAGTCAAACATGAAACAATAATTTATATCACTAAGGATTACTTTTGGCTTGAAAACTCAAAACAAGTATTATGTTTCGAATGCTTCTTAAAATAGTTTACTGTCACAACGTATTACCACAATAACGCCCTATAAATTTTAATATTAGAACAATATAAACCGATCTGTTGATATTGATATTATTAGCCATTCAAATTTATACAACTTCTTTCAGGTTCATGGCGACCCATTGGGCACATGAGACCGTCATCCCCTCTGCTGGATTCAGTAAGAGATCAGTTTGAAGATTATGATCAACTGGCAAAAGATTTTACAAGAGTGTTTTTGAATAATGAGCTAAACTCCGCACAAAACGCTCAACTCTTCGACGTAGTCTTCCTAGTTGGACAATCAAAACAGAAAACTAAATTTATTGGCGTCAGAGCCATATTGGGTGTAAGGAGTAGGTAAGTGTACCTATATGATTTAATGAGTATTGTTAAATATAGGGTATATATTGACCGCGAAGTCTAAGTAAAAAGTAATATTTCTATTACAAAGAAAGATTAAAACAAAATTTGAAATACTTGCAACTCACCCTTGCTTCGCTCGGGTTCATCTCTAGGTTAAGCGCTGAAAAAGTCACGGATTCTGCTAGTTCAAATAAGTAAAATTTCTAAAATATAAACTCCTCCTTTTTTGAAGTCAGCCTAAGTTACGCGTTATAACAGCTATGTACAAGTAAAAGTCTCGTCAAAATCTGTCCAGCCGTTTCAGAAATTAGCCGGAACCATATTAACTCAATGGCCGGAACAAACGGACAGACAAAAATGCATTTAGTGAAAAGCTGTGAATTTGAAATTAAAAACAGACACTGCAATTTTATTTATATGTATAGACTACATTGAAAAAGTATTAATGTTAAAAATATAAAAATAATTAACACTTATATCTTATAATTTTATAATAATAAATGATATATTTTAGAGTGTTCCAAGAAATGCTGTACGGCATACAAACAGGCTTTGGTTCACCACAAGTACCTGTTGCGGAACTGCTCGCCAGACCGGCACCTACACTACTCTCGCCTACTCCAGCGAGACAGAAAAGCAGCAATTTCCTACAAGTGCCAGATATTGAATCGCCAAGGTACTAGTTACAGGACTATATTGAAATGTTTATTTTAAATTATCTATCCTTTTCATCACTACAAAAAAATTACAACCTAAACGTTAATTTTATTAGTGAAAGTGCGATTAAGAATTCTATTTATTAAATTAAAATTACAATCCTTTTTTTATTAAGTGCGTTATTTGTTTTTCAGACCAAAAAGTGTGCCAAGTTCACCAATGGTGAAAAGGGCATTCTCTCGTTTGGGTACCATCACCGCAGGCTGGGGTCGCTCGATACGAAAACAGCATTCACAGCTCAACGCTGATGATAAGAAGAAGTGGGCCAGCTCTCAAGATTGTTCAAGTAAATATTTTTTAATAAAATAATTATATCTTACGACATATTCATTTAAAGAAAATTACTTTAGTTGAAATTCATTGTACTAACATTCCTAAATACATATATTTTGTAAGACACCAACAATAACTAATATAATAATTCCTCCAGTTAGCTTACAAAGAATGTATTTCAATTTCAGATAAGGAAAACAAAGAAAAGGACAAAGACAAGAACGCAGCGTTGGCGGTGCCGCGGCTGTCAGTGTGCGCAGATGCACAAAAAGTGGACCGTGCTAAGCTCGCGCAAACTGAGGTACACATTAAACTTAATTTACTAATATAATTTAAATATTAATAATATAATAAAAACTAGATGAATACAGTAATCTTCTTGATTCATAGTCAGTGAGTCAGTCTTAAACAAATATATATTTCTTTCAGTTTTCAATAATCGAATTTGATCCAGAAACGTTCAGGATTCTGCTTGATTATCTTCACACGGGCAGCTGTCCGCTGACGTGCGCCTCAATTCCGGGGCTAATCTGTGCGGCGGAGCATTACGACTTACCTGAATTATTACAGGCTTGTTTCCATCATGCTAAGCAATTTCTTAGAATTGAAGTGGTTAGTTAACTTGATATATTAATGATATTTTTGATCTTTATTTTTAAGCGGTTTGGTCACAAAGTGATCATGCCACCCCCATTGGGATAACTAAATATAAATAATACACATTGATTAATCAGTCTTATAAATAACAAAAATTAAGAATATCTACGTTTTAGTCCGACTTGTACTATTTTTTTTTATTCAAACTTTATTTTACGATCTATCGCTTACGTAAAATATAATTTTTATTTAGTTTAATAACTCTACATAAAAGTCCAAACACATTGATGTTATGAATAGCTAAAACTTTTATTTTTCTTATTCTTATAGGTATGCACAATGCTTATATCATTGGAAAATTATTACTGGAGATACACGTCAGCCTCGGAACTGGTAAATATGATTTTAGCCTTCATAGAACAAAGAGCGTACGCACTTTTTCAAACTCCTGAATTCCTTAACCTCTCGGAGTCCATGGTACAAATGATCATGTGTAGAAATCTCGAGGTACCAGAGGTGAGGAAGTTCGAAGCAATGCTTAGCTGGGCTCGTAATAAAATCAAAGGAAAATCTGCCAATAAGACTGATGCCAAAAATGAGTTTAAATGCATTATGGATAGGTTAGCGAGGGACTTGAAACTTTATAGGATATCACCACAAGAACTTATAAAAGTGGTTTTACCCTCAAAAGCGATCAAGAACGAACGCATCTTAGAAACACTCATGTATCAAGCAAACTCTGGTATGTACAGAATTCAAGAAGATTATTTAGAAGCATGTCAGCAACGACTTCAGAAACAAGATTCGAGGTATTCAGAATTTGAAAGTTTTGACTATGGAATATAAAGGAGCTGTGAAGGATATCAGTGTATTAGATAGATTACGAAAGATTGGGTTCTTCTCATTGTAGTGTGTTGACGCCTTCTGAAAGTATTATTGTTATAGATGTACTTTAGTATGTGCGAGAAATATTTGTACACTTCTCGAATTATATTCCTTGTTGTTGTTCATTGATACCTATATTTTATACATCTAGCTAGACGTGTTCAGTATAAACATCTCTATTTTTGGTACCAAGATTGAGAAAACTTTTGGCAAATAAATAAACAAACCGGTTTTTGCAAGATTGTAATATTTATAACGATAAAAGATGGTTTACTTCTGTGATTTAAACTGGAAATAGCCAAATGGGTCGCAACCTGGGGATCGTTTAGTTGTATTTTACATTTACGATTACAATAAAGCTTATGAAGTGAAAAATATCCGCCCTGACAGTTAACTAAAGCGGAATCAGTTTGCTCACTGTACTAATTAGAGTTTGGAAGCATCTTTCTACGTTTAAGTATTGTTAAAAACATTTTATATACGTTTAGTTCCCCAGCAAGATCCATACAAAACTGCTTTTAGAACAGCATGCAAATAAATGACTGACTGCTGATTTAATATAGGTATAATATTAACACATGTAATCGAATTCTAAATGTTAGATGTAAAATGTTACATACTCGTAACCCTATAATGGATATAGTGTATTGGATAATAAAACTAATTGGCATATTATGTCTTAAGTTGTGTAGATT
This sequence comes from Boloria selene, assembly GCA_905231865.2. NCBI lineage: Eukaryota > Metazoa > Arthropoda > Insecta > Lepidoptera > Nymphalidae > Boloria > Boloria selene. The sequence goes on along the minus strand of HG993146.1, from coordinate 7,598,556 downwards.
AAAATGTGTAGTCGAATCTCAAGTGAGATACCTTCATACTGCGATAGGAAGTCTTGCTATGATATTTATATTCTCGTAAGCTTCGTAAAGCAAATTCACAGAAAGAATATATTATAATTCAATAAAAAATATAAGTTTTAATATATACTTAATTAATTCTTTTGTGAATTTGTTCAACGAAGAATACATCTAGATTTATTTTTATTTTCTACCTATTCTTCTAGTCAAATGTGAATGATCTCCTCTCCTATAATTCACACTATCTTACATACATCAATATATGTACAACATTTACAACTTACATAATATATTTTTTTCTACAAATGAAGCTTTAAATTTCCCATTATACCTTTGTGTGCCTACATTGTAGTGTGTACCTTGAATGGATGTCAAAATTTCCATATAATATTATATTATATATCCCCACTGTTAGTTTTTACCAAATTATATATCTGTGTTGAGCAAACGAAAAATAAAAAAAAATAAAATCTGTCTGTATTTTCCTACTACCATATTATTGTAGCTCATATGAAATATATGTTAAATGTTTGTAAATGTCCAAATATTTCAGATTAAATTTAATATTTATCTTATATTATGTGGCTCATTTGCCATAATATAATAATTATTATATTCTATCTATGACTAGTAATTAATGCAAGAATACGGTTTTCTTTTTAAACCCAATGTGGGTTATTCTTTATTTTATTAGTACAATTGCATTTTAGTTTTCTTAAATTTTAAACTAAGTGTAATGAAAACAATAATATTTCTTAAATGTTATAAAAACAACTTAAGTATTAAATATATTTTGTTTATTAAAGGAAACCGCGTTTCTCAATCATTGATTTTTACGTATTCTTGTATACATACTTATTTGTATTTTATTTTAATGATGATAATAATAAGTAGGCATTATATATAATATAACACCATGTTATGTATAAATACATAAGAGTGTATGTATGCAGTCTGTGCTTCGTATAACTTTAATGTTACAACAGATTATTCAGAAACAGACTGCAGAATATAAGTAATTAACATAAATATAAAAATTATATAAAATATGCATACTTTAGAATCTTCCCCTAATTAAATTAGATGAAGTATACTACCAAACGTGTTAAATGTTATGAATCTTCTGAACCAATAGTTTTGGCGGTGATAAAACTTTCCTAGTGGTAGCTTTTGGAACAAACGCTACATTTTCCATTAGTAGTAAGTATTTAAATGTTCTATTTACTTAATTGGATGTGGATATTTTTATCTAAGTTCTTATTAAAACTGATCACCGCCATTGGGATACCTATATACCTACACTTATTTCCTTAATGTTGACCCATTTGACATAATAATATGATTTATATTACTATTTTTAATAATAAATTACACAAAATTACTATAAAAAAACGACCGACAATAAAATTTGTAGAAATTAAAGAAACACCTAACTATAACACAGTATATATATCTCTATCACTTTCTAAGACTTAGCTCATTTCGTAAAATTATCTTTTTTATATTAAATTTTACATACCTATATTGTCTATAATTTATGTATTCAGATATGAATACTTTGATGTCCTAGTAGAATTTGTTTACCAAGTATATCGTGTACTTAATGATTCTACTATATTATATGAAATAAAATATTCATTTTCTTTTTTAACCCTCTGAATTAAAATAATAAAGTAAAAAACCATTATTATTATATATTAAAAATGTGAAATGGGTCTGAACATTTGAAAATCTGTTAAAATAGACATTAAATATATACCTAGTAGCCTAAAGTTAAAGGATCTTCTGCAAAATTGTTACGAACGTTTTTATACTTCTGAAATTTACAATTGAGCGATTATAAATTATTATGTACAGTGATACCTACGTTGTTGTAATGTTGCTCAAAGCTTAAAAACTTTTTACCTTTTGTTAACCTACAGGTGAAGCGATAAAAAAAATCTTTTAAGTTTTTTTTGATTTCACGTGATTACAATTTTATGTTACACATTCATTTTAAAATGTTATGTATTAAAATTTCTGATTTACATTAGAAAAGATTATTTATTAATAAATATTACACAGTAATATTGTATGGATGTATATTCTATTATTATTTACATTGATTTTAATATATAACACTTAACGTACTTATAGTAAATTAATTAATCGACAGACAACGCACAGGCACAATCTACTCGTAAACTGCAATTTTTGGAACGTTTGCAATTATTATATTTAAAATTGATCCCGTAAAAGACTTTAAATAGTAAAGAACCGTCTATACAACGTTCGCCGTTTTTAGTAATAAATATAGAAGTTGATGAGAAAGCTCCCGCAATAATGCTTATGGTAAATTTCGTCGGGAGTACTAAGTTCTTGTAATTTATAACTTGATTATCGCTTTTCCTGTAGGATAGTTAAATGTAACGTATGTGAATTTCTGTCAGTGTTGCATGAAAGCTTAGAACAGTTCACCTTTATGTGTAATACTCATAATATTATGTATAAAATAGTTGTTAATTTGTAGAAACACCAAATATTAACTTCATACTCTATGGTTAAATAACTTTTCTATTCCAAAATTTTACCTTCCTGTGATTGTGAATGTTGCTATATAGTTTGATAATAAATGGGATCTTCAAAAAATACAAAATTGTATCTATATCTGTTATTTTGCGTGAGCAAGAATATTCAAGGAAATTTTATGTGGTGAATAAATTCATTTGTGTATTTATAGAATAGTTTTACTTAACACCTATATTCACTTATCCATGTCTACATCTTACCCAATGTACTATGTGATCTTACCTATGGCTATGAGTTATTCAGTATTCTGATTCAAAGTTCAAACATCCATCAGAATCAAACATGCCATTAAGTCATGGTAATATACGCCTTATTTGTAAATACATAAAGCATATTAGCACCGGTGATGTTTCTTTATCAATAAGTCGCTGCTTTAATTTAAAATTTCATAATTTACTGTTTAGTCTGTTATGTATATGTATAAATATATAGGTATAAATAACTTATTAGTTATTAAGGTTCCATAAACAGCTACCTCCGCCAATAAAAAGAATTATATCAGATCAGATACCTATTTTATAATGAACTTGGTTACCAAAAATATCGTAGTAGAGAAAATAATATTATATAGGTAGGGTAGCTGATGTGTCTTTAGAATAATAAAGTAAGGTTGTGACTTTAAAATGTATTCGCAGTTAAAACAAAATTTCTCACTCCTTCTAACATTAAATCAATAGATACTGTATTTATAGTTCCACTTAGAATAAACTTTTGTTTAAATTTTGGATCTTAGAGTAATAAACTTCACATTGAATTATTCTAATAATACAAGATGGCGTGATCAGTTATTAACCATAGATTAAATAGAAAGATAACTAATAGTAATAAGCAATGTTGCCAACATAATTTTATAATACAGATTAGACATAAATACAATCAAGTGAGAGCTGTGAGCGTAGAATGGAATGCGTTTAAAAAGTTCCGCACGCCGCCGCCAGCAGCGCTCATGCGCCAGTCTTCTTGCAGCGGGCGTGTAGCCGGCTGCCTGTTGCAGTGCGTGGTGCGGACTAATACACACGAGTTCGCGGTCATAGGCTCGAACGAACAGCGAAATCGACGGTCAGTGCGGTGACCATGATGATGGAAAACGGGATGATAACAAATAACTATGAGTACGGGGATGGGTACATGGAACAGGAAGAGGAATGGGAGCGCGAGGGTCTTCTAGACCCGGCTTGGGAGAAACAACAGAAAAAGGTCAGTTTCAACGACAAATTCACACTGGTTAATAGTAAATATATAGTTATGAAGGAAAATATTTCATGCTTAAACCTAACAATATCCTTATCACATTTATGAGTCACATATTTTATAGTGTTTATGTTTTAAATTTATAATTTAAATTGGCTGGACCAAACATTAATGTATACCCCCGTGGTTATTAATTAATACTACATGCCGTTTTTTTAATAACCGCTTAAAGTTGTAGATAGTATTATAAAATCAGATTATGAATCTATTTTTAGATAGCGCCTGCTTTCAGAATATCAATGAGCTAGATAACACTAAACGGCTTAGGTACCCCGCAGTATAAGCCAAAACATTAACTAATTAAACCATTAGTTCCGTTAAATATTATAGCAAGAGTTATATATCATTGTTAATAATTTACATTTTTTTTACGGTCACTTTAAATTTTACTATAACAGTCGTATAAATAATAATAAATTAAAAAAATATTTGAATAAAACGAGCTTACGCATGAAGAAAAATTTACATAATATTTTAGAATTTCCCGCCGCAAGTTGAAAGTAGATCGCGGCCGTGGACACTATTAAAAGATTTCTTGAAGCTTTTGGTGCGAGTGAGACGGGTGCACGTCGCATCCCACGGGCGGGAACGGGCCGGAGCGAGAGGAATCGAATTTCCGTTAGTCATGTCCTAAAATGGGTCCGACGCAGGCGCCGCTGAAAAGCGAGGGCGTCCGACTTTGCGTCACCATGAAACAGGCGTTTCAGGGAAACTATGGCCTCATAATGTGCGTGAAAATGCATCCAATAAGTCCTATTTACGTGAAGGTTTACAGCTCTATGACGAATGCTGTGACGCACCCCGTGAGCTCCACTCGAGAGGAATGTCATTAACGACTTGCGAAAGCACTTGACTCTAGGGCTAGGTTATTAGGAGTACTCTCAAAATAAATTGTCTGCTGTCAAGAAATGATAGTGAAGACCGAAAATAATCAAAAGGGGAGAGTGGTTTTATGTCATTAAATTATTTTTTACAGGCTATAAAAATAATTTATAGTATTACGAGCAAACTTGATAGATATTGTAAACCTAGAATCATTGGCAAATAAGCGTCAATTTATTTAATTAAACTAATTAATTTCCAAGAACTAAGTGTAATTTTTTAAATTACTTAGTTCAAAGGAAACAAATTCCACATCTGTAAAAAGCTTATTAAGTGCAATTGATTGTGCTTCATTAGTTGTCTGTTTTTGTGCGTTGACAACGTAAGATGTGCATGCGTAAAGAATTAAGGATAACGACCGCCGCGCACGAAGTGTCGTAGGATACAAACGCAATATAAACAAAGAGCCTGCGACAAACCCGGTGCATTGGCCGTACGTGGCTGACGGGTCAATGTCGCGGTCGAGCTGAGTCTTGAGATGCGTCTGTGGAGAACTTATCCGACTAGTCATAAGTGCACCGTACATTGGAACCACTCTTCCGCAAGGAGGTCACTAGCACAGTGTTTTCCTTATTGAACACCAAAAAAGGAAACGTGACGCTCCTTACATTCGTCAATTATGAATCATTAATTTTCTATATTTCGCTGTATCGTGCAGAGGTCGTGCAAATTAATATTTTAATAACTAACCGAACAATCTAGAGGCGTCACGAAATATGCAAAATAATATTTTTTTGCCCATAGAACACAAAGCCAAACGAATATAATAAACTTAACATTAAAGTTAATTGAAAACTGATCAATGAATGAAAGCGATAATAGTTTCTGGTTGCGCTAGAAATCACGCGTGAAAGTGGTGAGGAACAGCCCGGAACTATCAATAAATTTACTAATTTACATAAATCTATTACCCACGGCTCTCTCCATAACGACGATTCTGATGGGATTCTTACTATTAAAATTCTAAAAATCTTATGCAGAAAATGAAATTGCTATTTTGTACTCAAAGTCAGAGTAAAAGTTACATCTGGTGCATAAATTCGATACCCAAACATATAAAACGACATCATTTTATAGCATGAACATAAGAAGAGATAATAAAATGTAACAAATATTCTTTTTCACACTTACAATCCACATCCAATACATAGCTACGTAAAATACCTCTGGCCACTAAATACATAAGTTATCACCTTGTGGCATACCTTTCGCATAATTCCTCTGAATCCGAGGTCATTGACTGCCGATAAGCATTACATACCAAAGAGATTTTATCGTCCTGACCAAAATTTATTACTTTTTCACTATATTGCAAGTGCACTTTCATTGTAGTTACTTTCTGTACTTAGTGTTGTTCTTAATTTTTAAATGTATTGAAGAGGAACTGTGTAAGATTGATGCCTGATGAATTGTTGACGTGTATTTTGGGTTACGCAACGCGCGACAGCTATTTTTTCCTTGTCGTTGTTAGCTGGCTGTTGGCACTCACCCAACAAACATTCGAAACAACGCCGTGCTAAGCTTTAACATAAAATGCATAGTAAATATCGATCATAAAAAATTAAATATTATATCTAATTTTTTAAATAATTTACATTTTATGATTCTTGAATTGTAAGGTATTTTCTTGGATGCTTCTAAAATTTTACATTATGATGGCCTTGTCAAAGCTATTTTCAGCTGCTTCTCATTTAAAAAAATGTGATTTGGTGTCCCACTTTTTTGAAATAGTATTATACCTAGGTATGACATTTGTAATAAAATTATACAAAGGAATGAAAAACCCTTTTTACTTTCAACTTTCAATTCAAGTTAATAAATATAACGTTTATGGTATCAAGTGTACTTCAACGTGTGTAGTACTTCAACACATAAAAGTGAAATTTCAATGCTTGGAACTGTAATGATTGTCATTGATGCTTAACCATCAACAATAAAAGTAAATTTAAAAAATAATAAAGTACTATCCACGTGTATAAAAAAAATTACCAAGTCATTTAATCAAATAGGTTTAACTTATACTTTTAGTGAGCAATAATGAATAAGACAACTTAACAATATCACATTCACATCCGATCTGTTACAAAGGACCAAAACCACATCCACGGTGTCAAATGTAGGTATACCCAAGTATCTATGACAGTTCCTGCCCACACCTACCCACTTAGTATTGTTAAACAAACAGGTTCTGCAAAAACTATCGACTGTCCTTTATACTGGCACAATATTATCTTGTTATCGTTGTTAACTTACAATTAGAACGGAAACGAGTTTTTTGTCCGTATAAATGAAAGGGCGGTCGTCCTCTATTTCGTTACATAACTAGTTTTTACCTACGGATACGCTTGCATGTTGACGGTGATGATAAAAATATAGGTTAAGCCGCTTCGTGATGCAATCCTACCAAAATTTCCCCGAAATTTTGATCCGCGGCTTAAACGTTGTAAACATATAAACTTACATCATTATCATCATCATCATCAGCCCTTTTTAACGTCCCACTGCTGGACACGGGCCTCCCTCAGTACGAGGGGGATCATAATATTATGTATTTATAATATAAATACAGATGGTTTTATTTTAATTGAACCAAGGATTTACAGCAAAACTTTGTACCAAGGGTGAGTCGCTAATTGTAAATAATATAATTATTTATTGTTAGGAAGTTTAGTAGCTACAATATTGATTAAAAAACCTCAATAAAAAATACATAATATTATTAGTTATGTCCAGATTATAAACTCAAGGCCGGAAAAAATCGGAAAGTAGCATAATTGCTTTCCGATATTCGTGCCCAATGGTGAACTTTCACTTATTTTAATTTTAGGCAATTTATGGGATTTTTTCTTTCTAATTCTATATTCATATTACACATAGGAAAACATCTTGCTTTCATTTTATGTTCCTACATGTGAATTTATAATGAATTAACCGATAACTGTACGTTTTTTCAACGCGAACTTTATTCAAATAAAACGTTTTAGATATACCTACCTACTAAATTCGACTGGCATAATTTTAACATTTATTTATTTGGCTTATTTCAACATTTACTCGTAAGTACACTAAAACAAAAATAAATTTAATTCTGTTGAATAATTTTTATTAAACTTAATAGGTCATATTTAATGAAAGTAATGAATAAACCTCTGGATAATTTAGTAAATGCAAATGTAGCATCCACTTTATTTATGCATAGGTATATATGCATTTTAAGATCTAAAAAGGGAAGAAGAACGTGTCACCATTATTAAAAAGTCGTTAGGTTTCTAATAAAAGCCTTCGGTTTCACCCTATGCTGTCGACCTTGAACATTGAACTCAAACTGTGATAGTAGATACCTATACATTAACATAATGCTAGAGAAACGCAGCTTTCTAACTAGATACATGTGTTATCAATATATAAGTATGCATATATGTACTTATGCGTTATATCTGAGTACATATTTTTTGGGAATTATAGAAATATCTTATTTTGGGTTATTATGGTGATATGTTTAAATATACTTTAAATATAAGCAAGCAAGAATACTTCCTTATATCAGTCACACGGAATTATTCTTGTTAAAATGTAAGAAGCAAAATCATAATTCTCATTAAATTAATAATGGATTTCTTTGAAAACTTGAGCGACATACTTTGAAAATACATACAAACCCACGTCACCTACATCACGAAAGAGACCGGTTCGATGCGGACAATTCTAAGTATGTGGATACATTAAATTATAGACCCATCATGTAACTTAATTTTATACTTGACTCATACAATCAACCGCTGAGTGTTTGCTTTTGACATCAATTAAATGTTGATTAATAACTTAAGTAAGCGTTCAATCACTTATGTCAATACACTTTGAAAAATATTTTCTTTTTACTTATTATTTACTGTTACTTATTATACTACATTGCATCATTTGAAATATTGCTTTTGTTTTATTATAAGTCCGTTCAAAAAACCCATGTTCAAGTTTTTATGATAAAATTCTCTGTACTTATGCAAGACTGAATTTTTCTCAAACATTTCTTATATTCTAATTAAAAATGACCTTATAGAATTTTAAGCGCCTCATTAATCAATAAACAAGTCTAAACTTAAAAGCAAAGGCAGTTGAACTTTAAAGTAAGTCGTTACCGCACATGCGACTGAAATATAAAAGCTCACACAAGAATACCATATAAGACCAACAAAACCTCGTAAAATGGAATATGGAGCTTAACAACGAACAAGAAGGACGCAACTATTGTCATAGAACGTCTTGCTATTCTATAGTTTAGTGAAGTTGTGCATTTCAAAACAGCCGAGGCAAGCTGACCCGCCTACGCCCAGGTGCGTTGCATATCAACCACTCTTATCATTACACAACCTCGTTGTTCCATTAACATACGATGCTATGGAACATATTTCTAAACGAGATAGTACACTTTTAACAAACTAATGTATGAATAGAATATTTAATAAGTATGCAGGTAGCATTTGTAGTTAGGTCATAATAATTTATAGATGCACATTTCAATAATTTTCACCACTTCTTTAGAGTTGTATAATGTTGTTAAAATCATTGCGAGTGTTTATACTATTATATTAAAAGAAAAGGCTGGACTTGCTTTAAAGTGGAAGAAGGATAATAACTGAGAGACGAATATAACAATAAATAAACGTAGTTAAAACTGACAACTCAAGATCTCTTTGATCGATGTTCAAAAATATAAAATTAACGAAACGGATAGACGAGTTCAGGTTATATCGCATTGCAAGTCGACCGCTGCCAAAGTTTATTTCAGTATCTGTCCTCACACCTACGCAAATTGCTTACACTCACTTGCTATTATAATTAGAAAATAGTTGTACTATATTTACCTCCAATGTAACGTCATATGTATGCAGGCGTTGTTTGTCAGACATTAATAAATCCATTCAATATTACGGCCATAGGGGACCATAGACCAATGTAAAGTATGTATTAAACTTAAATCGCAAACTGCATTTAACTTATCTTGCTGTCCTTATCACACCTTTTTATCTCCGCCGATAATCTGCTCTGATAAACCCAGCAGCCGTCGTAACTGCGAGGGGAACTTTCGAATTATTATTTGTTTGAACCCCCCATTCGCGCCTGCGGTGGACAACAGATCTACGAGGGAGAAATCAGTTTTAAAGTTGCTAAGGATGTCGAAGTTATTTCGAATTAAAATTGATATTGGGTAAATTATGCTCAATTCTAAAACATATACATGTTATTTCTCTTCTTATTAACCTTCTATAATTTTAATACAAATGTTTATTGTTATATTATTTAATTTGTATTTAATAACATTATTTACTCCAGCTTTTGGAATAAAGCTTAAAGTATTAAATTATTGGTACAGACTTAATTGGTTATTTCATGTGGACAACATGAAATAACCAAATAAGTCTAGACCCTATGAAAGAAAGTATCAATAAAGTATTAATTGTATCCGTGTGATGGGTTATGTTGGTGTCAACGGTGTGTCGCATTCTTGCCTCTAGAACGTAAATGCAATGTAGGTACGACTGCGCCATATCAGCAAATGAAACATGACTAAAGTATTTCTTTGATATATGAGCAATTCATTAAAGGAATGTTCATTTTTATAAACACAATGGCTACACTATCGTAAATATAATAAAACAAAAATAATAATAAAAATTAGTAAGATACATCTTTTAAATGGACGTTCATTTGATACATGTATATCTGAAAATGAATTCAAAGATATTTATTTTCTACTTTGACTAACTTGTGTCATATTAACACGTATAGTATATACCTTTGTCGTAATGTGTTATTACAAAGATAGAAATTCGATGTCATCGCAAAGTATCTAGTATGTATATGATATCTACGGAGAAGCTACTACTTTAAGAGATATGATAAGGTATATTAGTTTGTTTATGTTAGGTTCTTTTTATTAATACAATATAACATTCGTATATGTAAGCTAATTCACCGACATACATACTTTTGTAATGGATTACTTTTTAAAGGCTTCGCAACAAAGGTCGATTGTGCAGCTTTGTTACCAAACGTAAATATTATGACTGTTCACAGGATGCCTGGAAGGGCCTTCCGTTGCAATTACATTATTGCTCTACAACATAAACGTCCTATTTTAGAATTAATATTATTTGTTAAATTATAACATCAAAATATACATATAATAATAATAAATGTATTACCCTCAATTGAGTAGTGCACTTTCATCAACTATTATAAAATAACTAGCTGCGCCCGCGGTTTCACCCACGTAGTTGCCGTTCCCGTGGGATTACAGGGATAAAAAGTAGACTATGTCCTTTCTGAAGGTCTTCTCTATCTGTGTACCAAATTTCATCGAATTCGGTTCAGCGGCTTAGGCGTGAAAGCGTAACAAACAGACAGACAGACAGACAGAGTTACTTTCGCATTTATAATATTAGTTAGGATAAACGAAAAATATAAAAATTTATAACAACAAAAAACCTCTGTTCCATAACATCTCGTTTTTTCTTCATATTCGCTATAGTAAGCGTCAGATCCAGGTAAAAATAACGTAATAGGTACTTCTTAGAATTAAATCTCAACACGTGAAGTATATATAACTATGAAACCTTGACTTTGTTTGGAATGTAGTAAATTATGACATGCTGCTTCGTACAGATACCTATTCGGAATACACAAACATATATCTAAAAATCTGTTCTCTCATCCAGTACGTACTGGCATGTTATTCTTAGTGCTTAGTGATCATAAATATGAATTTTATTAAAACCAGAACTTGTAAAACTGTACAGAAACTACGTAATTTGCACGATTTTAGAATCAAACTAGATAGTTATTACTAATCTATATCGAGTCTGTCCACGCATTGGTATTCAAACACGTCGAACCTTTAACAATACCTGTAAGTGGCGACCTTCCAAGTGGTATCTTGAGTAGGCGTAATGCTTTTTGGCTACTACGCCTGTTGTTTACATTGTAACACGTTCAATTTTTTTTACTTAATAAATAAACATTTTAATAACCACGAGTCACGACCGAATAAAATTATTTAAAAAAATGCAGATTTACCAAAACTATTACAAACATGGAAGTCCGTATGACTATTTATAAATTTACCTATTTGTACACAGTACACTTTAATATGGTCAACAATTATTATTTTGGGTACATGTAATATGACATATGCAAGTATGACGAAACAAGTCCCAACATAGATATCTCATCCGCGCTCTACCTAAGGCGACACTCTTTTGTTATGTTACAATGTCTGCATCACTCTGTCATTCTTTATTTATATTATGTACATGCAAACTTCATTCCATAAGGGGCTTAGCGACGGCTAAATATAACGAATAAGACACACCTAGGTCTCTATAAAAGATAGGACAGTGAAGTGGCACAGTATTTTAATGGATGTTAATGTTTTTTCTCGGCTGCGTAACACTCTTTATGATAACATAACAAATAATTTTGCCGCTGCTATTTAAAACTGTGATCACTGGACTTGAAGTTACGTCCAATAACGTAAAAAAGAGAAATAGGTATTTATCTCCAAATTCTTTATCGTATACATAAAAATGCAAATGTAGTAAATGGAAAACCGTAAATCTTCATAAGTTATTTACTGATAGCTTAGAAATTATGTCACATTTATAGTGTTTTATATGGAGAAAGTTAAAAACTATCTAATCCGCTACAACTCACCATACGATGGCGTTGCATCGCTTAAAATACTAATCGTCGTAAAAATGATATATTAATTTACGCAACGATGTCACAAGCCCCTAGCCGAAAGTATATAGAATTAACATTACCTAATAACGTATTTCATAGATATAAACTGTACTTTCTTAGATTAATGCGTATCTTTGATATTTTAAATAAACTATCTTTTCGGGTTTTTCGCGGATCTATTTTCATTTTTGTTTCTAGTGTGGAATGGGAATGCCAGTTTATATATTTAGATGATATAAGAATTTCGTTTTTATTCAAGTAATTTAGGCCACTCTTCTTCGAATAGATGAACCGCAGCGGAACTAGATGATACAAATGATCATTGTTGCCTTTCGACCGGAACGTACTTCTGACCTCCTAACTATGTTAATGTTACTAGGCAGTAAGAATATGCAACGTTTTAGTTAACTATTAGTTACTGAAAGACTTTTTAAATGAAATCTTTTCTTATATCCTTGATTAATAAAAAGAATGAATTTAAAAATTTAAATATGAACATTTACAATACGCATGAACTGTATTATTAGAATCTTTCTGATTTAACATTAAAAATACTTTTATACAAAAACGTATCTTTATAGTCACATGCATTATAAGTAAGAATCTACTGAATGAAACTATAATTTATTATTCCTATTGTTAAAAATGCAAAGTATGTATTTAAGTAATCACATGTGAAGTATGTAACCTGTGAAGTAAAGTGAAACTCTGTTATCGAGTGAAATAGATACCGCTAGGTTAGCTTTTCTCATCGCGTCGTCTTCACATTACTTACTCTTATTAGATTAAAATAAATGGGTGAAGCAAAAAGTATTAAAAAACAGATTGTAATACAATCCGTTTATTAAATCTTAAACGTTGTTCTCAATCTCAGGTGCAAACGGTATTCTTTATTTAGATTAAAGATACTTCCTATGCTACTATTGACGATTAGTATCAAAATAAGTCTAGAAATAATTTTAGCGCAATTCTGACCCAGATTTATATAGAAATTAAAGCCGAATGTGTAAATGTAATGAAACCTATTAGTCACAATATGTAACATAGTCGCAGTTACATATAATACTTACATACTTTTCCATTAAGGCATTGAGAGAACACGTTTAGGTCACGTCAGCGTCTCGTTCAGTTTTAATGATTCAGTATTTATTTTCGGGAAATATTCCCATTTTCCGATCCCGCATACTTGTGTAAGATTTGATCATAGCCGGGCTTTATTTATAGTTTGACAGGGAACGCGTTGGCGCGGAAATAGGTTTATTACGGGTATTTAAAAATACGTGAGTAATCACTTTAGATATAACTATACTAAGAACAGACATATTTGTTTTTCACACAACTAAAACTCGCATAAAGTTCATAGGTTGTAGGCGGTCTAACGTTCAGAAGACTATAAACCCCTCAGCCCACGTTAACATATCTAGAAGTAACGCTTTACTAGTCTTAGTTTATACCAAGCTAGTCGTAGTCAAGCGATATGCAACCAAGTCTAGCAAAATTTATATAAAGTAATTGGTAATTAGTATACATGTTTTACAAATTTATACATTGTTTTGATTAAAGTGGTACTTCCTCCAATAAAGAGCTCCAAGAGTCAAGAGATATCCGCCTTACGAAATCCAATTTCGATCGTTCTTCTTTTAATTGAACTACCCCTAATAGTAGTATATAAAGATCAAATGACGATTTACTACGAGGATGAGCAGAATAGCTCTTCAAAATAGTTAACGCTCGCGAGGTCTACAGAACTACTAGTGATAAATTTCTTCTAGAACTCTCATTTCGGATGTGTTTTAATAATAGCCATCGTTGGATGAAAATATACCAGACGGCTTCTACGCGCCCACGCGAAAAATTATTCCTATCTTTAATATACTAATAGGATGTATCTATGCCGAATTTTACTCTTTCGTTGGACAAGATACTGCTAGATATATAGATACGTTTAAACAGATATTTTCCCATGGTAAAAAGTTGACTCGGATAATCAGCTTTTTTATTTCAAATTTCATAAAAATCTGTCCATTGGTTTTCACGTGATGTGGTCAAAGACAGACAGGAGAAAATTCTAAAAACTATATATGTATATATTTAGCCTCTGTATCGTTAATAATGACTCTTTCAATTAGATTTTCCAAAAAAAAATATTTTAAATTAAGTACTATTAAATTTGCATATTTTAGACCATGATGCATTTTTTATACCAATAAAATTTATCTTTTCCAGGTATTGAAACCACACAAGACACTTTCACTGGACACACATACAGGATATTAAATAGATATTAAGGTATTGTCGTATAAAAATGTAGTACCGCAAATTAGGCATCGTAGAAATTCTTATGAAATGTTTTTTTTTTCATATAGAAAATAAAACAATATTTTTGGATCAAAATACAAATAACATAACTAAATATATGCTTAAAACACCTATTGGACGATCTCGGTGATCCATATTCATGCTGAGGTAGACTGTATAACACTATCAAGTCTGTAAATATTTGTTTACTTTGAAGTATGTTGGTTAACGATCCATTCATGATTGATCAAAATAATACAATCTTGGCTTTGGACTAAATTGAAATAGCCTTTATTAGTGAAACCTTATGTAGACTTGGCTCGGGATACTTATTTTACCTTATTTTGGTTATCAAATATGTGTTGTAGTTAAAGATAGTTAAAATTTATAAGTCAATTAGATTTGTTAAATTTTTACCAAAATGCTTTAACAAAAGTGTTTTCGTAAATAAATCATACTTCGATTCGAACTCCCACATACTTTTTAGTTACGATATAATATAAAACTTAGAGGTATTTTGTAATCCAAACTCGATTTTGTTAGTATTTTTACTGAAAAGCAATACATAATAAACACATTGACTTTACTGCATATTATTATTGACATACTTGTCATATTGGATTGGCTGCATAATGAGCTGCATCGAATGTGTATTAACTAAATGTTAAATATTCATTCGATGATTCAAATTTTTACCCCAAAGATTCAATATTCGACGACCCTATGAAGCCAACAGTATTTGATAAAGTGAGGGGACTGCTTACTTTTAAATGGCTACAATAATTAGGTCTCAATTGAACAAACATGAGCGAATTTGTTTACTTTGATCACAAACGCACACACGGACACTGTAATACACACTGGTAATACAGTTGTTGTAATGATCTCATTTATTGGTTATTCCAATATTGTTTAATCATTTAATCTGTTATTAGATATAATATTTTTAATTACATAATTTGTATTAAGTACATGTGATATGATCTTAATGTGTAGCGAATATAAACAAAAAAAGTATATGTATTCAAAATCAAAATTAAATTTTCTATAAATCCTCATATTGGTTCTTGGAAAACCATTATTCCACCATTAGAACAACATCGCCTACGTCCGGCCGTCATCAATCAATATAATCACCGATTGTCTTGTCACTTTCTTTAAATAGTATATGTACCGATTGAAATTGTCAATGGCAATATACATTTTTCTTCTAATCTAATAAAAATACTGCTGGTGTCAACTACCTATTGGTTTATTTAGGACTAGTGGAACCCGCGGCTTCGCTCGCGCTAAATCTAGGGACGATCCCGAGCGAAGTGAGGGTGAGTCGCTTGTTAAGATAAACATTTCCATCATACATTACATATGTATAACTCTAGCGGTTTTGGCAGCGCACGCCAGAATAGCTCGCAGATGGTAGATTTTTTACTACTTACTTGATACTTATCGTCATATTTTGGACAATTCACACAATATCTTTATAATTTGTAGCCTATGTGATATTCTGATGTATAAGCTATATTATTGTAAAGTTTCATTAAAATCCATTCAGTAGTTATTACGTGAAAGAGTAACAAACATCCATACATCCATACTTACAAACTTTCGCGTTTATAATATTAGTATAGATATATGATGCACATGACAGGTGATAAACTGAATAAAATCGTTTAATACGAGTAAAAGATACAGCTTTATTTAAAGACTAGCTGATACCCGCGACTTCGTCCGCGTTGAAATATTAACAAAGTTTTCCGCATGGCGCTACGCCGCTTGCCCCACTACTCCGCGAGAAGGAAACATACATACTGCATCACTGAACACGCAGTACATATACAAATCGTTTTTTCTTGAAACTTTAATAAATTTTTATTAAATGAAGATATCGCAATCTTTTTTTATATAAGGGCCAAGTGTCTAAGAAATAAAACTTAGAAAGTTTCATTTAAATCTATCCAGTACTTTTTCCGTGATGCGCGCACAAGTTTGGAAACATAAATTTAACATTCTCACACCCACCCCCGCAATCCCTATTGGAAATAGAATTTCGTAAAATCCTATTTGAGATGATTTCTGCATGACAAATAAAAGATTACTACCAAATTTAAAGTCTATAGAGGTTACAGTTTGGAAATAGAAATTTCACATTTTAACACCCACTACCGCAATCTTTTTCGGCGGTGGGTTGTTGTAAAATCCGCTCTTAAATCATTTCTGCATCACATATAAACGACTCTAGCTAAATTTCGAGTCTGTAGGAGCTACGGCATAAAAAATTAAAAATTTTCATTGTTAAACCACCCCCGCAACCCCCTGTGGGATGAGCTACCGTAAAATTCGTTCATAGACTATTTCTACATCTCTTACAGAAGATTCCTACCAAATTTGGAATTTATAGGAGCTATAGTTTAAAAACGGGAATTGTTCATTGTTAACGCCCCCGCAATCCCCTTTGGGGGATGAATTTCTTAAAATCCGTTTTTAGTTGACCTCTACATAATGAAAGTAATATTCCTACCAAGTTTCACATTTCTAAGTCCTATAGTTCCCGAGATTTCGTGATGAGTAACTATAGAAATTGGAATACTTCGATTATCATCGAAATTTTTAACGTTTTGGCAGACTTTTTTTTAATTTTCTTACATATAAACATTCTCCTGACAATTCTGAAGACAACAAAAAAAAATTAACCCAATCGGTCCAGCCGTTCTCAAGTGATACTCGATCATAGATACGGCATTTTATTTTTATCAAAAAATGAGAGTGGGTGTGCAGGGGTGCGTGGGAGTTGGTGGGTGGATGCGTGGAAGTTTGTAAGTAGATTCTTAGCTGAATGTAAAAGAACATTATCCGTTTAGTAAACTCCGTTGAAATCCATGAAAACAAAAGAATCAAGAGAAAACGCTTGTCTTTTGTTTTTATTAGCGGGATAAATGTTCATAAAAGTAAAACAGCAATAAAAAAATGAAGGAACTTTAGAATTCGAAAAATAAATAGCCATAAACCATCTAGGAAAAATTTCGCATCGAATGGTGGTAGTTTCATGTCGATACGATCAGTGGTTTAGGCGTGATTGAGCCTCAAACGAACACCATTTTCATTATATATATATAGATTATTATTAATTGTCGGCTAATAAATATTCATTTCGCATACTACCTTCAAGTTATAACTTGATATTGAATATTTATTGAAACCAATTAAGTGAATCATCAAAATATAAATTTTAATAACTTTCTAAGTACCTATATGGTTTTTCACAGACGCTTTCATCGATTATGCACTCTTAACCTTCTACTATCGTGTAAATTTAGCATTGTAACAGAATTAAATAGAATAGTGCTCGTCGACCTCTTAATTAAGAATTAAGAATACCTATCTATATAAATAAGGGTTAAGAGGATAGTGCTTCGGTAAAAATGGAAGGAAGCACGATCAATAATAATCATAAATTTTAAATATTAATTTAACATTTCTAATTATTCTTCATCACGATCCCTTTTTTCCGCCATATTATGCCTCAAAATAAGCTTAATAAAAGTTTTGAATACATTGATGTAGTAAAAAAAAAAATAACTGCGCAAAAGAGCGAATAATTACAAAGAAACTGGATGGACACAGCAGTCGCTGGAGGTCATGACTGATAAACAACAATTAACTACCTACTTCTCATATGTGAAATTTCGTTTTTAATTCAACATCACAATTATTAATAGAAATCGCGTAAACACTGATCGAAAGATGTTAACATTCATAGTGTATATAACTATAATTCTTAAATTAATGATCCGTAACGATAATCGAGAGGTTTATTGGAATACGTACATAAAACTGTTAAATTTTACACAAATGTACTCTCGTTACTTTTAATAAGCAATGTTTGTACTCATTTTCATAGTCGTATAAAAAGTAGCGTATTTATTCCCCTTTATTTTAAATTAATATAAAGGCTTCTTCATGTTTCTTAACATTATTTATCAGGTTTTATAAGCAAATGCAATTACAGTACTTCAATCTTGTTACAAAATTCACGGAGATATTACAATTTGCAAATGAGACTGTCAATGAAGCACTATGAGTAGTCGAAGGTTATTTCTTTTGATTTTGATGTTAAATTAAATATAAATTCCACATAAATCAAAGTAATTTAATAGACAGTAACGCCTAAGATAAATAAAGGCCATACTCATATGTATCAAACAGTTTTGCAAGCCAAACGTATGACATGCCAAATAATTCATATACTGATTGACTTGGTCGTTCATTTTCACAAACTACTTTATCATTACATATTTAAAATAAAGTCCTCCGCCGTGTCTGTGTGTCTGTCTGTCTGTTCGCGGTAAACTCAAAAACTACCGCACCGTTTTTCATGTAAATAAAGAAGTATGTTATCTATTTACAATATTATACTATTGATTTACCGCCAACAAAGTAAGATTAGGGACAAAGCCGAGGGACGCGATGTAGTGTACTTATAAATGCATCGTGTTACGTGTATTACGATGGATTGAACCCGCATTTCACATCATTGTAGTAGTTATACCATAATGCAAGGGTAACAAAGAATTATTATCATAAGATATATATTTTTTTGATAATTTCTTTAAATAACATCTAATTAATATACCTACATAAACTACATTCAGATGTTATAGAAACAATTTTCATTCTATTCCATTTGACAAATGATAGTTCCACGGTCGTGACCAATAATATATTATTCTCTATCTCGTATAATACAAATGTTGTTATTAAAAGAATGGCTAGTCTAGATCTAAACGAGTATTGTGCAACGTTAGGAGGTAACATAACAATAGCACACTAATGATCTACAGGAGGCTGTTTTATGCAAAACAATTTAGAGTAAAATTTTCCAACAATAACAAGTTAGCTTCAAAAATTACTCAGCATTGAAACGATACAATTCTAAATACCTCTTCTACACCTGCACTTTATTTTAGCTCTACACTGGCCGTGAGAGTCGCAAGGTGATGCGAGGTTATTTTCACATTCTAGGTCGCGTATGTTTTATCTCAGGGACATTTTCTTTGTATGCTGGTCTGCTAAACATATCGCTGTGGCAACTTATCATTTTTTTGTTTTAGAAATATTCATTGCCTAACCAATGTATGTCATCACGTTTTATTTTCATTTTATTGTTTGAGAAACGTATTATTTATTAAACGTATATTGAAGGAGTGATAACACATAATAAATAATAAAAATATAACAAATTAATAACATATAACAATTATACTATCCAAAAAAGTCATAATTAACTGAAAACTGTTATTTATCTGCAATACACGTACTATAAATTCAAAACACCAAATAAACCTGTCACAGTGTTTAATTAATCATAAACTGCCCTCGTTCTGAACAGATGACCTTAGGACCGTTCGGAGATGTATATTTATTACAGAACTTTTAGGTTATGCTTGTAAAAATCGTCCCCGTTTTCTTGCACCGTTAATCTGATGACACGGGCAATATACGGCTTACTGTAGGTCAAACATTTATAGCAAGTATTATTGTCAACCATCCTTTGCCAAGCTTTCAATGGGTGACTCATATAATATGTAATACGACGTCAGAATGCTCAAACGCGTTTTGTAATGTTAATGTTTTCTTTTTAAACATTTTAATCTACCTATTTAATTTATTCAACATTATCATTTTATAGCGCACATAGTTTGGCAAGGACAGCTACATTTTGCAATATTGTACTCATTAGAATGGCTTCAGAATTAAATTCTAATTTTATAAGAATTAAAGTCTAGAAAATAATCACGATAAAATCAATTATTAATACATTTACGTAATACCCTCTTGTATTTTTTTTCTACTAAATGTCTATAGACAAGATGGACGAATAGCCACAAATAAAAATACAAGTAGGTACTTTATTGAATTGATCAATGCCAATTGAAACGATTCCTAATAATAATTATAAATATACACAATTCTTTCAATTTTATAATAAAACTAGCTGCGCCCCGCGGTTTCACCCACGTAGTTGCCGTTCCCGTGGGATTACAGGGATAAAAAGTAGCCTATGTCCTTTCTGAAGGTCTTCTCTATCTGTGTACCAAATTTCATCGAATTCGGTTCAGCGGTTTAGGCGTGAAAGCGTAACAGACAGACAGACAGACAGAGTTACTTTCGCATTTATAATAGTAGTTAGGATTGTTTGTTTTTTATATTTAAATGAATAAACATATGAAAGGGAAACTCTATAACGGTTAAATCAGAAACGATAACAGCATCCGTTGTTAAAATCATTATACCTATTGTTTTCATACGTCGCGTTACTTCCTATGTTAAACAGCTAGGTAGAGACAAGAATAGGATGTATATTATCAGTTAAAACGATTTTGTCCCTTTTCTTGCTTGTTTTTGTCCTTAAGAACTATTCTTGGTGCAAGACTATAAACTACGTACTACTTTTTCAATGATCACCATTACAATAATGTCCATGAACAGTGAACCCAAGCAATAAATCAATTTATTTTATTACTTCGACTTCCGCGATACAGGCGCAGTGGCGTGTTATCGTTTCAGACGAGCGAAAGATCGGCCTAACTGTCAGGTACATTGTCGATAGAACGCGAGCCCGTTTAGAATGAACTGATAGGTGTATTGCTATTTATCAGTTGTGGCCTTGAGGCGACTGGAACCAATCGTTTACATTACATAGGTGCGCCATTTACTATAGTATGAGCCGGGCCTAACTACGCAAAACTAGAAACAGTGTAAGTATATATATTCGGATATATCCCGATCACCTGCTTTTTTGCAGCTGCGAAGAATTTCACCCTGCGATTTTTTTTCTACTATAAATTAAACCATATTGAAATAAATTCCTGTCATATCTTACAAATGGTTTACCTTGCACCTTTAAATGGACATATTTTTGAAAGTAAGGCATTTGACTGTGCATTATTAAACGAATTACACAAGTGTTTTAAAGTGAATATATAATTTTAAATAATTAAGTAAGTAATAAGAAACATAAATCCTAAGTATAAAATTAAAATATACTTTACTCATTAGAGACATAAACCAAAAATAGTTATTGAAAAAAGATCGCTGACATTTATTTATTATTGTCTGAATTTGTTACCTTCAAGTTTCAAGATAGCGCTATTTCCTTTGCCTAGACAGACAAAAGCAAAATAGATACCAACCACATATTGTAGTCAGATACAAAATACAAGTCTGTTCGAACGTAGGCACTGGAAGTAAACTATAATTCAATGTGAATAATTCATATACATTTTTCTACAAGAAGACTAGAGTAGGGTCAGAATTAAATAAATAACCTTGCCGTTACGAAATGGCCCTTCTATTGTTAGACTATCTAAATAATTGAAACTTAATAACGGTTGCTGTATAGAGTTTAAAATGTTATCTTGACCATCGGATTGACATAAATTGCCATATTAACAATAACAAATCGTGTACCTATGAATGTGGCTCATTTGTGCGCTATTTTCAATATTGCAACTTTCATTCTTACCCAATGCAACAGGCAACGAGGCCAAATGCGTGATTGTAGTATTAGGTTTATTTGGAAAGGTACTATCTTGGTCCCGGATATTTTAGGATGTTAATAAATTTTGAAATTAAATACAGACACTCCAATTTTATTTATATCATGTATAGATGTATAGACTAGTTACATAGCAAAAATAATAAAGAGGTAGGTATTTAATACTAAGTTACTGACTAACCTAACCTATCTACCTACGCCTAACCGACTTACAAACAAAAAATAAAAAAAATATTATAATAAAATGTGTGACTCATGATATATTTGTGGCAATTAATAAAGTTGCTGGATAACGTAAAATAATGTTGTTAATAAACGAAGTTTAAACCCATTTTACAAAACAACTTTGACTATGCTTTCGATTTACCTACATCAACTTTTTACTCATTTACATATGATTTAAAATACTTATATTCTCATCATCACTACATAGTATAAAACAAAGTCGCCTTTTCTGTCCCTATATCCCTATGTGCGCTTAAATCTTTAAAACTACGCAACGGATTTTGATGCGGTTTTTTTTAATAGATAGAGTGATTCAAGAGGAAGGTTTATATGCATAACTAGCAGATCCCGCGGCTTTACCTGTGCTAAATCTAGGGAAGAGCCCGAGCGAAGCGAGGGCGAGTCGCTAGTATATTATATTTGACAGGCCTAAGCGTATTTCGAATTATAATATAAGTATGTTAATAATAGATTTCTAAGAGATGATAATATACATTTCCACAGTAAAAGTATCTTATATGTTGACCCGGATAATCAAATAATAAATAAAACGTATAATAAATATTAAATAATTAACACAGCTATCATCATACTAAACTTCAGCAAAATCTGTCCTGTGATTTTCTCGTGATGCGGTCACTGAAAATGCTAAAAATTATCGATTCTGCATATTTATCGATAAAAGTGAATAGTAATTTATTAGACTATTTTAATGTAACGATTCGACTCAAATTACATATATTATACGAGTATGTCCTTGTTAAGAGTACGTACTTATGGATTATATAAAATTTTGTAATATGTATGTAAAAACTAAAAATGGACTCTATTATTTGTAAGTACAGTCGTAAGCAATGACATGTATACATTGACAACTTTTCAAATATATGTAAACATCAATCGTTTCAAAAGAAAGTATACAAGCTTTGTGTCAAAATAAAGTATACGTATGTTGCTTCATATTTAAGTATACATTTTTATCAATTCATAGTAAATAACATAAAACGAATACTATTATATAAAAGTCTCGTGTTATAACTATGTAGCCATTAGTCTAAGAACTAAGAATAAAACATTAAATATTATTTTCGTATTTAACAAAGTTTTCTAATACAAATACTGTGTCTCTTTCATTAAATACGTGAATTCTTTAAACTGGTCGTTAGAAGTTTAATTTATTTTTATATGTTAAGGTATTGAATCAATTCGACTAATTGCGACCTGATTCTCTAGGATGCGCCTTGGATTCACTTTAGGCAGAGCTCTCCTAAACAGCTTTACCCAGGGTATATGAGATATCTTCTGCAGCCAACAGCACAGACAGGATTTAAAATATTGTAACACCATGATTCGTAAACTTATTAATTAGATAATTAACAGTAAAATATGTTTTAAGATCTTAGGCTTCTTGCATCGGAAAATGAAGCATAATACTTTGCTTTTAAAAATGTTAGTGTCCGACCGAAACTGGTTTTTACGACCGAAACCGAAACCGAATTTCGGCAACGGTCTCAGTTTCGGCCGAAACCGAAACCGAAACCGAAACTTTCTTATAAGGATCATGTTTTCAGAGAAAAATAAAGAAAATGTATTATAATCAGTCAGTTTTAATTAGTAAAATAAATATAAGTGTTAATTTTATACGGATAACCAGGTAGGTATCTACTCGTTTAATTATAAGTGTTAATTTGTAAAAAAAACAATTATTATATCGGTACCTACTTACTATTTATTAAATTGAACTCGAAACTAAGCGAACTAAATCCTTAATATTATCACCACTAATGCACTATAACTTCAACTCCGTAACTTCAAGTCACGTGTTTCTTTCTACACTATAGTAAATACCATGTACCTAACTAATGTTTGTTTACATATAGCATTAGCGAAAGAGTTAAATTAACCACAAAATGTTTAGATTTTTAATTTTTTATGGTAAACTTGATTCTACTATAATCTAGGTACTCCTTTGTTATATTAAATTACTTTTCGAGGTACTCTTATATTATATCACATGATAAAACTTACCGAATTCAAAACATATCACACGAAAACTCATAACAAACAAAATGCACTGCAAACGAACAGGTCACGACATGATTACTTACGCACGCGGACGCGGCCAAATGTTATCGTCGCTTGGATGTCATTTACCGCGCCGAACACATCCGAGCACAGCGCGGAAACTCCCGAATGCAGTTTCGGTTTCGGTCGTAGTTTCGGCAGGTTTGCTGCCGAAACCGAAACATAACCGAAACTCGTTTTTTTGCCGAAACTCGACCGAAACCGAAACCGAAACCGAACATTCGGTCGGACACTAAAAAATGTATTATTATGTATTTAAATTTAAATTTTATAATACATTTTTAAATCATACGTATAATACAAATATTATCGCGTAATAGACTGTGCATATGTGTATGTGTAAGAGCACGTTTGTAACACATTCACAACATTGGATGACAGTTTTAAACTTTTGACAATTCGAGGACAAGATCAGTTTATTTAAAATTTTAATGTGTAACAAAGCATTGAAAAGAATTCGAAATTATTAGAATTACAACTGACAATTCTCTATTTGTTTAGTTTGCGTTGTTATGAGAAACTTACTTTTTCATGAATTCGCCCAATGATACTAAGTTGTCATAGCTCAATTGGCGTAGTTGTAGTATGCGTATAATATCCTTGCGACGCGGGTTCAAATCCCGCGCGTGGATAACTTTTTTAATTTTTGTTTCGTGCGTATCTTTTAATTTATGCATTATATACTGGATGGCGATTTAGGGACAAGGAGTCATCATCATTGAGTATATGTTTTCCACATTTGTGAATTTATAAGAATATATAGTAGGTAATACGTATAATTATAATAGAACAGTGAGTTAAAAAATCTATACATGAAATATTTTTTTTTGTTTTTATAAAAAATATACTGTAACGTATAGTGCATTGAATATAAATCCCAAAAAATATGTTTTAATTTTTTTTGTCTGTTTGTATGTTTTCGTTTAACACAAAAAGTACTTGGCTGATTTTAACCAAATTGTGTAGTTACCTATAACATATTTCTCGGACCATGACTTAGGATACTTTTCATTACATAAAAGCATTTTAATTTACAGGAAAAAATAATAATTGGTTGTATTGAGTTTTCCTTGGATAGCTAGTGATTACACGGTAAGTTCATCTGTGTCTATTTTACGAGCCGAGTTTGAGCTTCTCGCCGGTTCTTCTCAGCAGAACAGCTTTCCGAGCCGGTGGTAGTTTACTCACAGACTTACAGACTGACTTTTAATTTTGATAATGTAAAAATGACGATTCAAAAGAGCTTGTTAAAGTCTATTTGAATAAAAAATATTTTGATTTGATTGATTTACGCAAATTTTTGAACGTAAACCTAATTTTTTTATAATTAATATTTACCACTAGCGAGCCCGGACCGCTGCGCTCGGCGCAAGATAAAATAAAAAAACAGTTTTCATAATTAAAAGTAGCATAAGTTACTCCTTAAAACAAAATTAGTGTAGCCGTTTCGAGGATTAGCCGAAACTAACAGACAGACAGACAATTGATGTATGGATGTAAGTACCGTATATACTTTATATGCATTGAGTCTTCTTCTTCTTGCCGAGTCGATGGCAATAGTTAAAGTAAGAAAGAAAAAAAAGAAGCCCAAAACTCGGCCACCATAATAATTGCATAAGCTCCTGTAAGATGCAGGTAACAGGACCAGGAGGTCATATAAGTAAGTGTAAGAGAGATAAGAGAGGAAGAGTACAAGTCTGCACTCCAGGTCAATTCGCAAATCCCCACCTGGTTGAGTATACTTATCTGTTTTTTATCACACTATGATTAATTCATATTTTATTTAGAAGAATATTTAAAGAAATGTATCTTTTTAAAAATGTAAGAAACTAGCATTTCCCGCGGCCCCGCCCACGTTCTAAAGACTGGAAACAAAATACTTAGATTTCACACACCGTGTGACGTTTTATAGTCGGTTTGTAACGGTTAGTAGATATTTCTTACAAAATCATCATCAAAACCTGTCCTGAGGTTTTCTCGTGATGCAGTCACAGAAAGACAGACAGACAAACATTTTAAAAACGATAGATTTGATTGTATGGATAATAATGTCTATCTATTTTAATTACATTTTTATCTATTTTAATTAGATTTAAAAAAAAGTTATGTACAGATTTGACTCAGTTACAATTATTTTATTATATATGTTTATGATAGATAGTGAATTATTTGACTTTTCAAAATAGATTTTAAGTAGACGTCTTTGTATCGATGCGCAAAACGGCAACGTCGCGTCGCTTACGACGGTTGCCGTTCCGTCAAATAACATGTGGCCTAATATAAATTTATCTTGACACATTGTAATTTGTAGTAGCGCTGTGGTAACGTGCTTGCTTCGATATCCGTGTGATGAGGGTTCAAGTCTGAGTTTGAGTTAAACGGGCTAAATACATATAAATTTATCTGCCAGTTACTTTATTGGGAAGTTTTATTATGAAACAGATAAAATATATCAGCAACCATTATCGCTAATCGACTACTAAACGCTTATTACCTACTAAGGTCAATATTTAGGATACCGTTTACTACAGGATAATCGTTTATTCTTACTGGATAATACAATAACTGGTTCTATGGACCACCCACATAAAAGCGTGGCGGAAATTTAAATGGGAATTTAATTATTATAAGTAATAGCATAATATTGTCATAAAATATGAACTAAAAAAATGTTAATGGAAGAGACACACTATATATGCGTTAGAAAACTTTGTTTCAAATACGAAAATATTATTTTATGCTTTTCGAGCGCAAACCTGTGCACTTTTTTGTGCACAGACTAATGGCTAACTACTTATATTACGAAAAGTATACAATAATTTTCGTTTAATGTTATTTACTATGAATTGATAAAAATGTATACATAATTATGAAACATCTTACGTATACTTTATTTTGACACAAAGCTTGTATACTTTCTTTTGAAACGATTGATGTTTACATATATTTGAAAAGTTGTCAATGTATACATGTCATTGCTTACGACTGTACCTACCTATATTAAAATAATAAAGTTGTATGATCTTTAAATATGCAACAAAATAATTTTAACACCAACCGGTACACATATAGGTACATCGCGAATTTCGACTATGGGGGTCCGACCCTCGTCGTCTCCCCCGTGTGCAGTATTGATTAACGACACTTGTAGCTGCATTTAAATGGGATTCCCGATATTTTACATTTAACTAAACACAGGTGCTCTTGAAACACGACACAACACATACTTATGTAGGTACATATCATATGTCAGACATTCGCTAAGTAAAAGTCTGGTGCCCTTTAAAGTTAAACTATTCTGTCGCCTATACTATCAATATAATATAGGCTATTTTTTTCACCCATTATATTTACAAAAGTCTTCAAAACAACTTCTAACTTAATAACAGTCTTTCCTGTGACTATGATTACTATAAAGCATTCGAATGAATTCGCGACAAAATCCGAAAAGATACTTTCATTTATAATATCAAATATTCACGTGAATCTAAGAAAGTATTAATTATATGAGAATGCATACGTAAAGAATTACCTCTGCATACCTATAGGCCAATTCATTTATTTGAGTTATTCAAATCAATATTCAATGGCAAATGAAATATTTTACGATAATTAATTTCCGCAACGTCTGGCAAGTAGTGTTTTGGTGATGATCTCACTAAAACCTGTTAAACAAATTTAATTATTAATATCAACAAGAGTGTGAGTTGTATTACTTTACAAACAAGCTTATATGTATATTTAAACATATAGATACATAAATCGTTTATAATTTAAACAAATATATTCTTATAATAAAAAAAACTATTTTCAGTTTTATAGTTCTACCGCTTAAATACTATCTTTTGTTTTCAGACTTTTACAGCATGGTGCAACAGTCACTTGAGGAAGGCTGGCACCGGCATCGAAAACATCGACGAGGACTTTCGCAATGGCCTCAAACTGATGCTTCTGCTAGAAGTTATCTCCGGCGAAACTCTACCCAAGCCCGACCGTGGCAAAATGCGCTTCCACAAGATCGCCAACGTCAACAAGGCTCTGGACTTCATCGCATCCAAAGGTTAGCAGATACTATTATGATTTGTGACTTAAGCAACAAACTTAACGATAAAGAATATTAAATTGGACGAACTTTTACTAAAATAACCATATTTTTTATAAATTTACATAATTTATACATATTATGTATTTAAAGTTATCATTATTATTTTACATAGCAAGTAGGTTATTCATTTTTTTCGTACAATAAAAATAGTTTGTATGTATTATGTTATGTTATTCATGAGTATAATTAAGTATTCATCCAATCATGTTAAATGTATCTGGGTTTCTAGGTTTAGATTAGTTATCTAATTTTGGCGTTTTTATTATATTATCCAGTGGCTACTAGCGATGATATGTTACGATGATATTGTATGCGTTGGAAACTATTTATATTTTTCGTGAATTAAATAGCCCAGTGGTAACACGCTCGCTTGGATAACCGAGTGATGCGAGTTCAAATCTGGGTCTCGAACCTCTGATATTTTCATGTGCGAATAATTTCTATCATGATTACCATTTGTCTTACGGTAAAGGAATACATCGTGAGAAAACTTACATGTCTGAGAAAACCTAGCAAGTTTTAGAAAGACATGTGAAGTCCACCAACACGCTACACTAGGCCATTGTGGTGGACTATGGCGTGTTTCCCCTCGTACTGAGGGAGGCCCAGCGGTGGGACGTTAAAAAAGGCCGAAGATAAATAATTGAAAGTTATAAAGTTACCATAACAAAAATAATAATAGATACTAGTTCAAAACTATGTTTCTCTCATGACTGTTTGGGGCACTCGAAACATCTGGAATGAAAACTTAGGATAAATTCTTAACTAAGTAGATAAATAGAAAATGTCAAATACTTTCGTATATCTAAGATTCCGTGATTTACATACTAATTACGAAACTTGTAAATCATTAACTATGTATAAAACACAAACGGAGGAAATAGGTTTAATTTCTCAATGCAAGCAGAGAATCATTTCGTATTAATGAATGCATATTTTATACAAATTTAATTATGGACTACATAAAATATAATTTTGTAGATCTTGATATGCAGTATGCTTGACCGCGAATAACACGTTTATAAATGTTTTTATTAAGACGGCTGCTATTAATAAGGGTCTGGCCTAACTCAAAACTAGAACACGAGAGAAGGGATGAAGATTATGTAAAAAAATACTAATAATAATGGAAATAATTATAATCAATGTATTTAGCTTTACTTAAAACAACAACTTGCGTTATTCTAACTTGCGTTATTCTAATCTAGTAAGATCAATTTATTACGTTATGAAAATTTCGAAAATCTTCGCATAATATATTATTAATCACTAGCACAAATACTTATAAACTTCATCATAATTATATTTAACTTGGAAGTTTGAGACATTCTACTTATAAATAGAATTAAATAAATTCTTCGATAAATCTCTAGTCATAGAATCTAAATGATCTTAGTAATCTAAACTAATGGAGGTGTTTATTCTTAGAGCCATTGGGTCAAGGCGCCTGTCTTCAGCTCATTGCGTCTTACTGTAATTACTTATACCTTCTGTTTGGACTAAATATATTATATTATAGTATTTAGATATATTATGCAATTTTTGCTTATATTTAAAAGAAATTGATTGATCGTAATATAGTGTTTATAATACACACAGTAATTAATTCCTTCATAAAGTAGTTTCGCAAGTATCACAAATATGTGACTAAAAACCGTGCTTAATATTCCAGGAGTAAAATTGGTGTCAATTGGTGCAGAAGAAATCGTTGATGGCAATCTTAAGATGACACTCGGTATGATCTGGACCATCATTTTGAGATTCGCCATCCAAGATATCTCAGTAGAAGAAATGACTGCTAAGGTAAATGAATAACATGACTCAGCTTTTTAAGATCTTTAAGATTTCACTATGTTTTTGACTCATTTGACCTTTACTTTAGCTTTGAGTCACTCATTAACCTACATCGCAAATAAATGATATTTTTTATTTTGTGTTATAGGAAGGTCTACTTTTATGGTGCCAGCGCAAGACTGCTCCCTACAAGAATGTTAATGTACAAAACTTCCATCTCTCATTCAAGGACGGTTTAGCGTTCTGTGCTCTCATTCACAGGCACAGGCCGGACTTAATCGATTACAGCAAGCTTTCTAAGGACAATCCACTAGAGAACTTAAACACCGCATTCGATGTTGCCGAGAAGTATCTCGACATCCCCCGCATGTTGGACCCCGACGGTATTTTATTTAAATTATATGCTTTATTAAATAAAGTTCTATTAAGACAATTGCATAAATTAGTTAAAATAATTTTAAATTCAAGATTAATAGAGTTTACAAAATTTTATAAGTTAATCAAATATTCAAACTGTGATGACAAATGAGAACAGCTTTCTGTATGCTGTTAAAAAATAGATAATGAAAGTAAGCTCCTGAATCCACCAGCTCTTGAGCACTATATGTCACTTAAAAATTTAACAGTTCAATTTAAATATTACAGAACAATTTTCATTCCAAAGTGATTATAAAAAATGTAAACAATGAATCACAGTTATAGTATACTTACAGACCTTATAAACACGCCCAAGCCGGACGAACGCGCCATTATGACCTATGTGTCATGTTACTACCACGCGTTCCAAGGCGCGCAACAGGTATAAAAAACAGAATGGCTGCCAGAATTCGATACCCGAGCCCTAACGCCTTTGTGTGTCACTTATAGCATGATCCGAATGTTAGCAGTGTATGTAGGGGATATATGTTGGTAATGGGAGCTATATATTATACCTATGAATAGGCAAAATCTGTGCGAATCATTCGCAACTGTCTTACTGTCGCTTTATGCTTACGCTTATCTATGATAAACACATTCTATTGGCTTTTATACATCATTTGACAGGTTTATCTCATGCCAAATACATCATGCCAATTTCGATGGTGTTACTCGTTCCATTTTTCAAGCTCCCATAACCATCCTCCTCTACATGTGTTCAATAGTCCAACCAGTTTTATATGATGAAGGTTTAAGTCTATGTGTAAGCTCTAAAGCAAAACTACCTCTTAAAATGATATCATATACTTTATACCTACCTTAATTTAGATTCGTTTATATTTTGAATAACAGTATTTTAGCTTAGTTTCGTAATTAACTCTTTAATAACGTTAAATTGAAAACAAATCTTGGGATGTTTGTATTTTTTTTTTTTTTGTATTTAATACTTCTCATATTATGACAATTAAATTAAAATAATAATTATAACTTTTATTTTGAATTGTGAAAATTTATTTAAAATTAAACAATAAGAACAAAATAAAAAAATAACAAATAAGCAAAAATGTTCTTTGGAGGTGCTGGGATTTGAACCCAGGACTTTCAGCATGCGAAGCAGACACTCTACCACTGAGTTATAACTTCATATTTATTACTATTATTACATTATACCACATACATTTTAAACCATAATTTATATTTTAAAAAAATATTTCTCTGCAATTATATGTATTTATTTGTTTATAAAATAATACATTATCTATTTTAATTAATTAAAATGATTATAATTTCAGAATCTAAAACATGCATTTATATTATCATGCATTTATAATACCATATCATTGATAAAATCATTTATTATAATTCGGGCTTATCATCATAGCTATACTATTTGTGTAATATGAATATCAGTGACCTTGATACAATATCAAGGCTATAATCCAAAACGAGATAAGAAATAATGTGTTTTCTAAACAACAAATAACATTTCTACATTGAAATAAAACACAGAAACCATACTTCATAATTACATCAAATTTAATAATATATTATCATGTTTATATACAAAATATAAATACATAAATATAGAAAATCTAACATAACATACATATATATGTATATATAAAAAATATGTCCGAATACAAACATCCCAATAAAAGCCGCATGAACTAACTCCGTGTCGCTTGCGTGCGCCGCTAGATCTGCAGAATACCGCGATGCCGGACGAGCGTGCCGTCATGACCTACGTATCTTCATACTACCATTGCTTCTCTGGCGCGCAAAAGGTTTGTGTTGTTCTAACATGTGCTTTTGTTTGTTTTTAATGGAGTGTACAGGTAAAAGGAGTTCCATCTATGAATTATTGTCCGTAAAATGTGTCCAATAAGGGTGGCGCTGCAGTAGTATAGGACAAATTTTAAAGAAAGCGCCAAAAGTAATAAGAATAATTATTATTATAGAATAAAAGAGGATCGTCGATTTCTTCTTGGTTTTTGCGCACTTTTCCAACGAAATATATGGTCTGATATTATGATATAATAATCATTCAATACTTGAACTCGGCAAACTTCACTCTGTCTATAATCGATATGTTCATATCGTAGATTTTCGTACACTAGCGCCATTATTGTCAATTGTACAAATGGACACTCTTTCAACTTCTCTTGTACTCCTTATACCTCTACCATTCATAGTTTTAAATTAAATCAAATTCATAGATATCAGCATATCATTTATAAGAATTATTACAGCCAATATATGAATGATCCAGTTCAAGAAATCATTAAATCAATTTTCATTAAGATCATTAAATTTTATCATGAATTGATTTGATTTGGCCAGCCTTTTTTCAATATAGCCGCAGAGATATATACAATTTACAAATAAATAAATATTTTTAATAGCATAAATGAAGAAAAATCATTATTTTGAACTGGGCATTTACTATATGCTTGTTTTGTTGCTTACATTAGACAAATGTATTAAAAAATTACGTATTCAATATTTTCTGTTAAATAACCGACAGGCTGAAACAGCCGCGAACCGCATCTGCAAAGTTCTCAAAGTCAATCAAGAGAACGAACGCCTTATGGAAGAGTACGAACGTCTCGCCAGTGATGTAAGTATCATAAAAAACATTTTTTTTATGTATTTTGTGAAGAATATAAAAAGAATATTCCATGTTTGATTTTAAATTTTTTATGAATAGTTATTGGACTGGATCCGCCGCACAATGCCATGGCTCAACAGCCGTCAAACCGATAACTCGCTTGCCGGTTGCCAGAAGAAACTGGAGGACTACCGTACTTACAGGTAAATATAATAAGAAAATTAGTCTTTAAAAATCTCTCGATCTCTAGTAAATTAAGTAGAACGTAACTTCGTGCAACTTGATATAATTCGTTCAAATTAAAACCATTTAACAAATATAATATTATTTTCAGGCGTAAACACAAGCCACCACGTGTAGAACAGAAGGCCAAACTGGAGACCAACTTCAACACCCTACAAACCAAACTGCGCCTCAGCAACCGCCCCGCCTACATGCCCACTGAGGGCAAGATGGTCTCTGTAAGTACATATAATATCATATAAGATATTCATCAACTTCTCTCGATAATACGTATTTATTATAGTCTTTTCGCACAGAGTCACTTTCGCACGGAATAAGAAATCCAAAAAATGAATTAGTTCTATTAAATTCTAAATAATTGGCATGTCAACTGCATAATATATCAAATCAAATCAAATCTATAAGTATAACTTCCAGATTTACCCGAATAATTGACATGTACCTAACATTGAAACAGTTTCTCCCCTAACCATGATTGGGAACCTATAATATATTTTTATTAATATAAGTATTATATTTTTTCCTAATTAATTAACAGGACATCGCTCAAGCATGGAAAGGTTTGGAAATCGCCGAAAAAGCATTCGAGGAGTGGCTCTTAAGTGAAATGATGCGTCTTGAGCGTCTCGAGTATCTTGCGCAGAAGTTCAAGCACAAGGCTGACATCCACGAAGACTGGACCAGAGGTATTTTTCAAATTAAAATAATGCAACTGTTAATATTTATAACAATTACATATTCATTTAAAATAGAATAAGTAAATATAATATGAAGATCATAATCTACTTTAAAATGTATACTTCGATATTTCCTAATCCGGCTAGAAGGACCAAAGCTTAATATTATAAATATAAACAGTAAAAATTATATTATTATTAATACAAGCTAAATTTAAACTATTGAATTATTAAATTTCCACCAGGTAAAGAGGAGATGCTCCAATCGCAAGACTTCAGACAGTGCAAGTTGTACGACATCAAGGCTTTGAAAAAGAAGCACGAGGCCTTCGAGTCGGACCTCGCGGCGCACCAGGACCGCGTCGAACAAATAGCTGCTATCGCGCAGGAGCTTAAGTATGTGTTTTCTTCTGGTAATCGTTTTATATTAGCATTTTATACTAGCATTGTGCGCGGCTCTGCCCGAAATCGAAGTTTTTATACTTTGCATATACTAAACCTTCACTGAGACACGCTGCATTCTATGAAAATAAGTTCCATGTCCATCCGTTTTGTAGTTATTGCAATTAGAGTGAACAACCATGTTGACAAAGATCCAACTTGAAAGATAAGATAGCTTACATCTTAATTTATAGTCGCAATATTATTTTATTTCTAATTAAATGTTTATTATACGACTTTCGTGTGTATGTATTTATCGGTTAGTTCTATAAAATCCTAATAGATGGCGGTTTAGCATCTAAGTTGCACAGATATTGCTATATGCTATTTCTAGATTATAGATGCCGCGTGGCCAAAATGTAGTAAGGAGTAGTATTTTATTTTATTAAAATATATATAAAAATCGTTTAATTTATTTTAACTTACGCCCAGCGAAGCGGGCTGGGTTTGCTAGTTATTAATAATTATTAATTTATTATATCCAATTGTTTGTACTTAGTACCTTGGAGTACCACGAGGTGGCGTCAGTGAACGCGCGCTGCCAGCGCATCTGCGGGCAGTGGGACCGGCTGGGCGCGCTCACGCAGCGCCGCCGCCTCGCGCTGGACGACGCCGAGCGCGTGCTCGAGCAGATCGACCTGCTGCACCTCGAGTTCGCTAAACGCGCCGCGCCATTCAACAACTGGTGAGACAGCTTTCCATCGTCTTTATCGCTAGTTGATAAATATTCGGACTTATCACTTTTTCCGATTTATGTATGTCTATCTTTTAGAAACACATCTTTATATTTTCATCATCAGTCACAATCTTTTTACTTAACATCTAACTACATTCTTCATTTAAAAGTAATAAGAGGTTTACTATCTCTATACGTTACTATAACTATATGTTGAGACATTATTACAACAGCGCCATCTAATTGCGTAGTAAGCTACGAGGCTTGTGTTACGGATACCAGATAGTAGTATACACATATACTATATAAATTTTAAATGTTTATATATTATAAATATAAATATGTCGATAACGATATTGAGTATATCTAATAAAAGGAAAATATATGGCGGAAAATATATCGTGTATATTTTACAAAACAACCAATTATCATGTCAGGCTGGACGGCACTCGCGAGGACCTGGTGGACATGTTCATCGTGCACACCATCGAGGAGATCTCGGGGCTGATGGACGCCCACGCGCGCTTCAAGGCCACACTAGGGGAGGCAGATAAGGAGTACCAGGCCATCGTCAACCTCGTGCACCAGGTCGAGGCCATCGTCAAGCAGCACCAGATACCTGGTGGCTTGGAGAACCCCTACACCACGCTGACTGCTCACGTTAGTAGATTTGACCTTTGTTTCTAGTATATGATTAAAAACCTACAAAACTACAAACACAAACTATTGTAATAAATTCTTGAGAAATTATAGTACAGAGGGAGTGAGAGGAGGGATTTTAGTGAACAAGTAAGTGCCTAAACTTGAACAGAAAAATTTACCTACTGTACTAAAATTCAAATCCAGGACCACTATATCTTTCTGTACATACTGTTTCTAGATTGAAGAGTCAAATGAACTATGATTAACTAATAAACAATTTATAGCTATCCAAGCAATATAAATAAAAAGTGTATAATTTAGATCACATTAGACCAAATAGAGGTTGACAATGGTAGCCCAGCGGTAACGCGCTCGCTTGGATAACCGAGTGATGCGGGTTCAAATCCGGGTCTTGCACCACTGATATTTTCATGTGCGAATCATTTCTATCATGATTACCACTTGTTTTACGATGAAGGAAAACATCGTGATGAAACCTGCATGTCTGAGAAAACCTAGCAAGTTTTCGAAAGACATGTGAAGTCTGGACTATGGCCTGATCCCCTCGTACTGAGGGAGGCCCGTGCCCAGCAGTGGACCATTAAAAAGGGCTGATAATAATAATATAATAGACAAAATGAATATTGTTATGCAAACCAGAACCAACCCACAATAGTGGTTAAATTGAGTTAAGTACACAGGTAGGTCCAAAATTGCGTGATTTATATATGCTAAAAAGATCAAAGCATATACATATTCTATAATATTATAAAGGTATTTTTGGGAAAGAGGTTATAGAAACTTTGTATACAGTTTTTGTTAAAATCGATCACATCAGATTATAGAATGACTTTTTTCATTCTGTTGTTTGGTTCTGGTTTGCATAACTATGTCCAAATATGGCAGACAAGAAATAAAAAAGCCTATTTCTTCAGGAGCTAAACCGCAAGTGGTCGGACGTGCGCCAGCTGGTGCCTCAGCGCGACGGCACGCTGGCCGCGGAGTTGCGCAAGCAACAGAACAACGAGACGCTGCGCCGACAGTTCGCGGAGAAGGCCAACGCCGTCGGGCCCTGGATCGAGAGACAGATGGACGCCGTTACCGCTATCGGCATGGGCTTGCAGGTACACACACATACACACACACACACATACATACATACATGCAAACATACTAGAGACAGCTTCACTCGGGTTCGTTACTAACTTCGTTTCACACACACACACACACACCACACACTGTCACGGTTAACCCTGGTCTACAAGGGTCAGAAATGAAAAGACCAAGTTTCATGCAAATAAATTAATTTATTAAAAAAAACTCGACCCGGTGGAAAAAAAAATAATAACGGGCGGGGCGAGCACTTAATCCACACAAGTTCCTAAGCTTCGTCGGTTCCCGGGAGTCACACACACGTACACACGTGCCTGTATACACACATGTCACTCTTAAAGTCTGATGACGTCGGTTACCAGTACAGAATGCATGAATACACTTTCAGGGTTTCTTATGACACTATTGCACACAAAAAAAATTACAAGTGAAAAAACAATTATATAGTAAAGGCGACCATTATCACTAAAAGTTATACCTTACAGGTAACCGACTGATTGATTGATTGCTGTAAAGAATTCAAAACGTCGGGAACCAAAAATCATGATAAATCCGCAAAGATAGTTTCATTTATAATGCTACCATTGGACTATAT
The DNA here is from genome assembly GCA_905231865.2 of Boloria selene. Lineage (NCBI taxonomy): Eukaryota > Metazoa > Arthropoda > Insecta > Lepidoptera > Nymphalidae > Boloria > Boloria selene. Next base: position 7,560,623 of record HG993146.1, on the reverse strand, counting down.
GACTATAAGTTCTGAGATTTCACTGGCATAAAAAAAATTAAATAAAAATTTTCAAAAAATATATTCAATATTCAAAAAATATACATAAATACTAACTAATATAAAATTCTAGGGCTCGCTAGAAGACCAGTTACACCGACTCAAGGAGTACGAAGCGGGCGTGTACGCATACAAGCCGCACATCGAGGAGCTAGAGCGCATACATCAAGCTGTGCAGGAGGGCATGATCTTCGAGAACAGGTTAGAATTTGCTTTAAATATGAATCTTAAAAGTTTTAAGTTATATATGTACAATACATAGAGCAGATATTTACTTGATATTTACCTTCTCAACTTTTTGAGATAAAACTTACTTATGCTTTTTGTTTCAATTAATTAATTATTGAACTTATCTTTAAAAAACTAATCAGTGGAACTGGACATACAGAAAGAAATAAAAAAAAAAATTCTTCAATATACAAGTGTTTTTTTTTTATTAACTCAATTTTTTTACATAAGTTTTACTTTCCAACGTAAAACTTACTATATTGACTTAATCAATTAAAAAAAAACATTTGGAACCTTTTTAAGTAACGCGCAATTAAACACATCAATAAAAATAATATATAAAAAAATGTCTTCAAACCTTTAACTAAATTCCAGTAAGACCATCGTAGTTAAGAAATATTTTTAAATATCTTTCACATATATAACACAAAATCCAGGTATTCTCAATACACAATGGAGACACTCCGCGTGGGCTGGGAACAACTCCTGACTTCCATCAACCGCACCATCAACGAGGTGGAGAACCAGATCCTCACGCGCGACTCCAAGGGCATCACGCAGGAACAGCTCACCGAGTTCCGTGCCTCATTCAACCACTTCGACAAGAACCGCACCGGTATGAATGTTGTGTTAATAGATCTAATTCTGATGGCTGATTGCAATTGCGATTCTTTTTATAAATTATGATAGCTATATAATATATACCTAGTTATATAATAATAAAAAATAGCCAGCATATAAAAACGTTTAAAAAAGTTTGAAATATCGTACAGATAGGGATACTTAAAACATTCCCCATTTTGACGTGCTTTTCGTGGTCATAGTCTACATATATAATATGTATATCGTACAACTTTGCAATTAGCGAATGCACCGATATACAATTTTGATGAAAAACTGATGAAAACGACTAACGTTACGTTCAATCTGACCAATGCAATAGCGTTGCGTTTCAACTTCAAACCCAACTAAACCCAGCTATATTTGCACTTTTCGATGATTATTTGCTTAATTAAAAAGAAATAACATAAAGCTATAATGACAGAGGCTTAAGCCTGTATTAATTCAGAAGCAAAAAAGATATTCCGAAACTTAACATAAAAAATCTTTTACCGAACATATTATATTTAAATTAATTAATAATTCAACACGGCCTGTTATAAAAAAAGAAACATATTCCCGCCCCGTCTAAAATTGTAGAAGATCGTTAAAAATTATTGATTTATATTTGCTGCTTATAAAAATGTTATACTATTAACTAAAATAATTAATTATATAATACAGGTCGCCTCGCCCCCGAAGAGCTGAAGTCTTGCCTCGTGTCGCTGGGCTACAGTATCGGCAAGGACCGTCAAGGAGAGCTCGACTTCCAACGCATACTCGCCGTCGTCGACCCCAACAATACTGGTTATTATAATTTAATTACAACCATATACAGTTCGCATCACGTAAAAAGAACGCTGGAAGAAAGTGGTGGGGGGTGTGTTTGCGCATCGGTACATTCGCATACGAAATTCCTAAGCCTATTCTTTTATTTTTGAACTAGCCTTTCGCTCACGATGTATATTGATTATTGGTAGGTACATTCAAAAATATATTAGATAGAATGTCATTTAATAGAATTCTATTATTTAATAAAATATGCTTGATTCAGTGTAGAATGTTTAATCTATTTACAAAAAATTAAATTAATTCGTTTAATATATATTTTTTAATTATTAACTGCATTATTATCAGACTCTCTCTTTATAAAACAATATACGTCAAAAATATTTTTTCACTATTTTTTATATAAAATCATTTCGTAATTAATAACTTTTGTGTTCGCGATGGTATTTTAATTTGACAAACCAATAGCGAGCCGGAAAGCATGCCACGCGTGCCTCGACGTCCCGCACCCCGCGTCTTACCACTACCACCAAATTGGCCTATAAATCGCCTCTGCGCAACTTGACAGCCAGCGTTCTTTTTACATGACGCGAATTATACACTAGTCTTATTTTTTAGAGTACCTAAATATTTTTATATGTACGATGTACCTCTGATAGAAATGGAACCCTCTACCTATTGTCGCGGAATATAGTGCGAACTCGTCATAATAGCACGCTTGTACCATGCCTTACAACAGCGAATGTCAATTTCTAACTTTTGACAATTAGATAACAAGAACAGTTTATTACAAATTTTAATGTGACAGAAAGAGATAACGCATTTTCAGGAACAATTTGGAAGTTACTAGAAACATTTTGAATTTTCGATACTAGAATGTTCTAAATTTACGCATATAAAAAGGCCGGCAGTGTGTCGAGAGATCAGTTGACGTTCGGAGTTAAGTGAAGATTACGAAGAGATACGAAATAGTGGAAAAGTGAAGAAAAGTACAGTGAATTATTAAAAGTGGTGGATTATAGTGCTAAAAAAAATAAATTAAACTAGTGCTGTGTACAGACTGCGCGTGTACATAAAGTGTAAATAAAACATCTTAAGTGTGAGAACGATTTTAATTTCCGATCCCGAACCCGTACTACGTAACAACTGGTGTCAGAAGTGGGATCGGAAATGCCGTTAGTACCGAGGCACGAGAAGGAAGGAGTTACTACACGCGCAATGGCAGAACAGCAAAGGGAAGATTCTGGCCCAAGTACATCGAGTGGGGAGTCCGCGGCTCAACAGAGCACCGCGCCGGACATGAACGCCCTTCTGCATCAAATGGCGTTCATGATGCAGGAACAAATGCGTCGCCAAGAGGAACAACTGCGCGCACTTCAAGAGGAGCAGGCTCGCCGCCAGGATGAACAGCTGCGCGCACTCGAAGAAAAGCAAGCCCGACGCCAAGAAGAACAGCTGCGCGCATTCCAAGAAGAGCAGGCTCGCCACCAGGATGAACAGCTGCGCGCACTTGAAGAAAAGCAAGCCCGACGCCAAGAGGAGCAGCTACGCGCACTCCAAGACGGCATTCACAAGGAGGTAATAGTCGCACTCCATCAAAATAAGGAACGGGTTGAAGCCGTTGAAAGGGAAGTCGAGGGAATTAAGACGACACTCGGTGAGGCCATAGAGGAGTACGACTCAAAACTATCTAAAATAGAGAAAAGGGTCGAGGCGACACTCGGTGAGGCCATAGAGGTGTATGATTTAAAACTATCTAAAATAGAGAAAAGGGTCGATTACATGGAAACTCAAAATCTTTAAAGTCCCTTACTTCGACGGAAAATCTTCTTGGGCCGCATTTAAGATCCAGTTTGAGACGATCAAGGAGACAAGTGGATGGACAGATGATGAAGCCCGATCTGCCCTTACCGTCGCACTTAGAGAGGAGGCTCTGAATGTATTGGAGGCGCTCTGTGCTAGCGACCCTGGCAGGAAGACCACATACAGTAAGCTACTCAGCGCTTTAGAGTCTCGGTATGGTGATAGTCATCTGGAGCACGTGTACAGAGCTCAAATTAAAGACCGTACACAACAAGCCAATGAAACCCTGCAGCAGTGGTCCGTAGAGATTGAGAGGCTCGTACGGAAGGCATATCAATCTTCGCCAGCTACCATAGAAACCATTCTTCTGCAGGCTTTTGTGGACGGGATTCGCGACTCGGAGGTACGTGCCGCTGTACGCCTAAAACACCATACAAGTTTCAGAGAAGCTGTCGCTCATGCTCTAGAGATTGAAGCTGTGCGTCATGACTCTAGACCTTGGAGGGTGCAGGAAGCTACCACGGGAGGATTAACCACCCGGAGACGTCTTTTCAACCCAAGGTGCTATGAGTGTGGTGAGCGGGGCCATCTTCGAAGTGACTGCCCTAAAAGGAAGAATGGTCGACTATACTCAGATGTTGGTGTACCAACCTGCGATCAAGTAAGAGGAGAATTGATCTCAGCCAGAGCTAGGAGGTGGGCGCTGGCCGGGGGATCTACAACCTCACCCATAGAAGTAAAACAGGCAATAGATGGAAACACTTTGGTTATACATGGCGCTATTAATGGAGTGACATGTAAACTGACACTGGATACCGGAGCTTCGCGAACTGTCATTAATCACCGAAAGCTGAAACACATTGCGGACAATAATTTGCAAGATAGAAGGCACATCACCCTTATGACAGCCACTGGTCAGCGCATACCTGTTTGGGGGGAAAGAAAAATTGCTATAAAAATTGGGGACAACGTCTATTGGCATAACGCAATAGTTGCAGATATCGTGGATGATTGCATCATTGGATTGGACTTTCTTCAAAATTATCAGTGTACGATCGACATGAAATATGGAGTTTTAAAGTGCAGAAATAAGGAAGTACCGATAAGTGGTGGAGTTCAGGGGAATGTTTGTTGCTTAAAAGACACCGCTCTTCCACCAAGATCACAGACTCTAGTACCTGTCGCTTTACCTCACAACACGTCAGGTAGTCCATGGTCGTGCGCTATCATAGAGAAGTTTGAAGATGAGAGCTCGTGGATCCCGGCAAGAGTTATTGTAGGTAAAGCTTCCACATCCATGATTCCAGTGCTAAACCCTAGTAACTTTACTCAAACCATTCAGAGAGGCGAAGTTGTGGGAACTTGCGAAGAGATAGCCTGGTTAAACAGATGTCAACCGAACGTGAAGGTACCGAACAAGGATAGAGAGCAAGCGACGAAACTTATCGAAGACTGTAAAGAAAATCTCACAAGTTCTCAGAAGACAGAAGCTGAAAATTTACTGTACCGATATTCAGATTTGTTTTCCAAACATGAGAACGATATAGGAAGAACCGGCTTAGTGAAGCACAAAATCAATACAGGTGATGTTGCGCCTATCCGACAGCGACCTAGACGAATTCCATGGGCCAGGGAAAAGGAAGTGGACGACATGATTCAAAACATGAGAGAGAACAACATCATCGAACACTCCACTAGCCCTTGGTGTTCTCCGGTAGTACTAGTTAGGAAGAAGGATGGTTCTACAAGGTTTTGCATCGATTACCGCAGACTCAATGATGTGACCAAAAAGGATAGTTATCCCCTGCCTCGAATCGACGACACCTTAGACACTCTAAGTGGTATGAAATGGTTTTCAACTCTCGATTTGAAGAGTGGCTATTGGCAAGTGGACATGGACCCCGTGGATAAGGAGAAAACTGCGTTTTCAACTGGAAAAGGGTTATGGCAGTTTAAGGTTATGCCGTTTGGGTTATGTAATGCACCAGCTACATTTGAGAGGTTGATGGAACGCATACTCGCCGGATTACTAGGAGAAGCCTGCCTTGTTTACCTAGATGACATAATTATTGTGGGGCGTGATTTCAATGACCATCTTAGGAAACTCGAAGCAGTATTCGATAAACTAAGGGAAGCTAATTTAAAGTTAAGTCCGAAGAAGTGCTTATTCTTCAGAAAACAAGTGAATTACCTTGGACACGTAGTTTCAGAAAACGGAGTAGAAACGGATCCTGAGAAAATCACCGCTGTAAAAGATTGGCCGACCCCTAAGGACAAGACGCAAGTGAGAGCATTTCTAGGATTGTGCTCTTACTATCGACGGTTTGTGAAAGGGTTTTCTGACATCGCCAAACCACTCCATAAGCTAACCGAGGAGAAGAAACCTTTCGTATGGGACCATAATTGCGAATTGGCCTTCCAAGAATTAAAGAAACATCTTTGACAAACACCGATCCTCGGGTATCCAGACACAAAGGGAGAGTTTATTGTCGACACTGATGCCAGTAATATCGGTATTGGAGGTGTATTGTCCCAGCGGAAGGGTGAGCAGGAGGTGGTAATCGCATATTTCAGTAAGTCACTCTCTAAACCGGAAAAGAATTATTGCGTTACTCGAAGAGAGCTACTTGCTGTAGTAAAAACCTTACAACATTTTAAGAAATACTTGCTAGGACGCAAATTTTTGGTAAGAACCGATCACGCTGCCCTGAAATGGTTATTAGAATTCAAGGATCCCGAAGAGCAGGTAGCACGATGGATTGAACAACTTCAAGAATTCCAGTTTGATATAGAACATCGAGGGGGTAAAAATCACAGCAACGCCGATGCTCTATCTAGAAGACCCTGTGAAGACGACTGCAAGCACTGTCAAAGACAAGAGGCAAAGGAATTGGAATCAATTAAAGTTATTAGAACAGACTCGTTAGATGAACGTTGGAGTGATGAAGCCATGAGGAGAGCTCAAGAAGAAGACCGAGATATACGACCTATCATGGAATGGCTAAGTAGTGGTAGGCCAAAACCTAAGTGGACTGACATAGCACAGTACAGCACCGCTACGAAAAGTTTGTGGGCACAATGGGACAGTTTGCTGTTACACAATGGAGTATTGTGCCGGAAATGGGAGAAGACACGTAGAAATGATAGCCATCTCCAACTAGTGGTTCCTAAAATAAAAGTATCCGAGATACTTCGAGTCTACCATGATGGTTCTTCTGGTGGACACTTAGGGGTAAGAAGAACGTTAATCAAGATCAAGGAGCGATTTTACTGGCTGCATTGTCGAGATGATGTTGAGGACTGGTGTCGGAAATGCGTGCAATGTGCCTCTGTCAAAGGCCCGCAGACCAGAAGTCGAGGAGTAATGAAATTATACAACGTTGGGGCACCTTGGGAGAGAATCGCATTAGACGTAGCAGGACCATTTCCGATTACTAATTCCGGGAACCGATATATTTTAGTTGTGATCGACTATTTTACAAAATGGCCTGAGGCATTCGCCATCCCAAATCAAGAAGCAGTAACTATCGCAAATACTTTGGTAAAAGATGTATTTTGCAGATTCGGCGTTCCGTTAGAAATGCACAGTGATCAAGGAAGAAACTTTGAATCGCATATATTTCAGGAAGTATGTAAAATCATGGGGGTGCACAAGACTCGAACCACACCACATCATCCACAGTCAGATGGAATGGTTGAAAGGTTTAACCAGACTTTGGAACGCCATCTAGCTAAGGTTGTGGATAAACATCAAAAGGATTGGGACGAGTATTTATCATTGTTCCTGCTATCTTACCGGACTGCTGTACACGAAAGCATTACCATAACACCTGCTTTTGCAAATTTCGGAAGAGAATTGCGACTACCAGCGGATCTGTTAAGTGGTTGCCCGCCGGATACTCCCAGTTGCATAACAGAATATGCCAGTGAACTACGAGCGAAGATGATTGGTGTTCATGAGCAGATACGAGATGCAGGGCTACAAGCAAGTGAACGCATGAAAACTCGTTATGACCGAAAGGCGACAGGAACGAACTTCGAGGAAGGCTCATTGGTATGGCTGCATAACCCGGTGAGACGAAAGGGTAAATCGCCAAAGCTACAACCCAGTTGGGAGGGGCCTTACAAGGTTATAACGAAAATTAACGACGTCACTTTCCGAATTCAACGTACATCTAGAAGCCCGGCTAAAATCGTGCATGTGGACCGATTAGCCAAGTATCACGGCAACAACGATGCTCGAGACGAGCATGTCTTAGGAGGGGGTAATGTCGCGGAATATAGTGCGAACTCGTCATAATAGCACGCTTCCATGCCTTACAACAGCGAATGTCAATTTCTAACTTTTGACAATTAGATAACAAGAACAGTTTATTACAAATTTTAATGTGACAGAAAGAGATAACGCATTTTCAGGAACAATTTGGAAGTTACTAGAAACATTTTGAATTTTCGATACTAGAATGTTCTAAATTTACGCATATAAAAAGGCCGGCAGTGTGTCGAGAGATCAGTTGACGTTCGGAGTTAAGTGAAGATTACGAAGAGATACGAAATAGTGGAAAAGTGAAGAAAAGTACAGTGAATTATTAAAAGTGGTGGATTATAGTGCTCAAAAAAATAAATTAAACTAGTGCTGTGTACAGACTGCGCGTGTACATAAAGTGTAAATAAAACATCTTAAGTGTGAGAACGATTTTAATTTCCGATCCCGAACCCGTACTACGTAACACTATTATGTATATGCCTATATATAGATAATGATATTTAATTATATATCTTGCTAGATTGTCCGTTAGAAAAAATACCAAAAAATTAAAAATAATATTTATAAAAATGTCAATATACTAATACTTTGTTAAGATTAACTTATTATGGTCACTTAAATGAGATATTATGCCAAATTAAATAAATATATTCAAAATAATGATTTATTTCTAGGCTACGTATCGTTCGACGCGTTCCTGGACTTCATGACGCGGGAGTCCACCGACACCGACACCGCCGAGCAGGTCATCGACAGCTTCAGGATTCTGGCTGGTGACAAGGTATAATAAAAATGGCAGTAAATACCGCCACTTTGTTTTTTTTAACGAAATCTTTAAAAATGAACTAATTACAAGTTGCAATAGGCTTTATTCAGATTTAATCATATTTAATTTAGGCCCTTTCAATTATAATTAAACTATAGTTACATTTTAAACATTTGTGCGCATTCCTATTCAATGGACTGTCACTAAGAAGAATAAATACCTTATATTATATTGTATCTGGACTAATTACCAATAGAATAACAACGATCTCGTGGTGTATAATTTTTCTTCAACTTATTTTATGTAAATCCATATTTGTGAACCAAACGTTAGACAAGGAAGGATACCACTATGCTTGTCTTGTTTATAACATACGAGTATTATAAATGAAACTATCTTTTCGGATTTTGTCGCGGATTTATTATGATGATGAGTCTCTCCCGTGACCATGATTGCTGTGAAGCATTCTAAACGTCGGGAACCAAAAATCATAATAAATCCGCGACAAAATCCGAAAAGATAGTTTCATTTATAATGTCAAATATTCGCGTAAACCTAAGAAAGTATTACCAACCATACGAGTATAATAATATTATAACTTTCCCCACAGCCGTACATAACGGCGGACGAGCTGCGCCGCGAGCTGCCGCCCGACCAGGCGGAGTACTGCGTGGCGCGCATGCCGCCCTACCGCGGGCCCAACGCGCCGCCGCACGCGCTCGACTACATGGCCTTCTCCACCGCGCTCTACGGAGAGACCGACCTCTAGGTAACACACACACACACACACACACACACACACACACACACAAATGTACACACACTAGACACACGCGCGCACACACGCACGCACAAATGTACACACACTAGACACACACACACACACACACACACACACACACACACACACACACACACACACACACACACATATATACTACATTAAATATAATCCATACTAGAAACAGCCTCGCTCTGCCAGGGGGTCGTTCCTAACTTCTTTTTAATTTTCAAAATTAAATCTGTACAGTCCCACAATAAAAAGTATCCATATAGGATAAACTCCGAAAATCCTATGATCATCAGTTTTTTTGATGCAAGTTACAGATAGACAGACAAAAGCTATAAAAACTTCAACTCAATTCGGTATCTCTATCGATAATAATAATTAATATAAGATTCTCCAAATAATATTCAATGTACTGATTTCACTTGAGAATATATATAATTAGAATTTTTTATGTGTCATAGATGTATAACATACAACTATTAATTGTTTATTAGCAAATTCTTAAATTGATTAATAATTACACTCTTTTCACATCTAGAAAATAGTGTAGGTAGTAGGTACACTGAATATGTTGTTTTCTACATAATTACATTAACATTATACAACTCAAAACTTAAATGACATTGAAATATATACTTTAATTGCATAATTTTAACAATAAGTTAACTACAAATTAATTATACTAATTACAAAGTGTAAATGACAGAGAATTAGCATACCACGAACACCATGTTCTTTTAATAGCACTAACTAAGAAATAAAATAACAAACTTTTAGGCTCTGGCCAAAGTCCAACCTAAATATTTCTGTGCCAAATTTCATAGGCGTGAAGATAACTACTTGGATATAAAAATAACTATTTAATTACGAACATTTACCACTGGCCTTGACTAAAGAGATGACTTTTGTTGAAGCTATAAGAAATAAGTATTAGGTTCGATTTTTAATCATACTACAAAATTTATATTAAATTAAGTAATCATAACTTTTGTCTTAAAAAGGAATACTTTCAAAAATATCATCAAGTTTAAAGTTATGTCTTGAGTGTAATAATCACACTAAATGTCTTGTGCTTTTCTAGATTTATTTATTTTGTATGCAATTACTTTAAATGATATGTTCAGATACAGGTCTAATCATCAGACATCATCTGAAACTCATCGGGGGAGGTCGCCCTCGACGACTAGAGAAGATCTTGGCTCAGTACACCAACATGGCCGATGCTGTTCCGATGTAACAACACAAAAATTATTTCTTTACTTTGACCTCCAGTCGCCCTAACCTGGTCAATTTAATGCAAACAATTTTTGTGACAAATTTAGAATATCAGTTCTGTATTAAAAATGTGCAATCTTAAAACCAAAAACCGCCATTAATTTTCCTACCATGTTCTTCTCACTTTTATACCCTTTTGGCTCAAATCTGAAGAAATATCTGTATTTTAACTATATACTATTTATATATTAGACTTAGGTATTTTTTATCTTTTTGTATGAAATTATGAAGGAAGTCACAAATCAATTATATTTGTAAGTTAAAGATGGTGCTAATGTTAGGCTTGACTAATGTGTGACACCAAAATAAGACTCATTCACATTGTAAGAATGTTTTGTTATATTTTATTTATTTATAAGCAACATTATTTATACAAGTTTGATTTTAATAATTACTGCCATTACACTAGCGGCACGCTATGATGGCCGGTTTGACACATTACAATAGTGATGTGGAATGTCAATTTATTCTCGAACAAAAAACAATTAAGTTTTGTTTTTGTACCTGATTAAATAGGTTTAATAAAACAAAAATGTATATGTTTATTTAATTTATTTGAACGAACTGAATATTTGAATGAAAATGAATATACATACTTTATATGCACACAGGAAACATATGAATACAAAAGATACCAAAAAAGGTGCCACAAAAGGCCATAATTAATCAGATTCGTCCATACTACTATTTTCACTGTCGTCACTGCTATCATCACCTACATTAATAATTATATGTTCGTTTTCTATAATATTATCTATTTTCACATCTCTTTCATAATCTTCCCTTATTAATTTAACAGTTCTATTCACAACCTTTTCCCAGTCTCCTTTAGTCACATGTTCACAAGCTTCTTCTAATAATTTTAGCATTTTTTTTGTGGTAAATGGGGGTTCTGTATTGTGTCTTGCAGCATATCCCTTAATTTGAGCCCACACCAACTCAATCGCATTATACTCACAATGGTAAGGCGGTAACCGTATAACTCTGTGCCCATGTTCTAATGCTATTTCGTCAATGACGTATCGGATCTTGGTTGGTTTGTTTTCTTTTAAAAGACGTACTAATTCCGCTTTTAACATATTCATGTTTGCATCTACGCCATTTTTACGAAGCCATGCGACGATATCAGCTTTCTTTTGGGATTGGGCAGGTGGCTTGTCAATTTGCATCGAGTGGTATGGGGCGTTGTCCATAATTATAATAGATGGTTCAGGGAGGCTACACAACATTGAGGTAAACCATTCAGTAAACTTTTCTCCATTCATGTCTTCATGATAGTCTCCAGTGGTTTTTGACGCAAAAGCCATGAGAGAACCTTCGACAAACCCGTTGATGGTTCCGGCGTGACAAATTATAAGTCGCGATCCTTTTCCTACAGGAACTTTGGAAGTAGATGCTGCTGTGTCATCGTTCCAAGAACGGCCTACAGTATGGTTAGCATTAAGCCATGTTTCATCCAAGAACACAACATTTTGCCAATTTTTGATTTCTTTCACTTGCCGTAAAAAAGTATACCTTGCCATCGCTATATCAAATCTTTCCATCAATATTTTGCGTTTGTTACATTTTTTGTATCGAAATCCAATGGTCTTCAAAATCTTCGTTAAAGAACTTTCCCCACCGAAGAATAATCCAGCTTCCTTCAGTGAATGCACCAACTTTTTTCTTGTTGGATACTCCTTCTGTAAATAGTAGCCGTAAACATGTCTTCGGATAGCATCGGCATCAAAGCTATCGATGCCTACGACTGGTTTTGCTCGTTTTCTCTTTTTTGGTGTGTGAAGTTTATTTTCTTCTGTGCCAGTCTCGCCATATTTTTTTTTAGTTATCCGTCTAACAGTTCGTTGTCCAATATTAAGCGCATCAGCTACGCGTTCAACCACTGACGTTATAGGTAAAATTGGCCCTCCATTTTGAGCTTCACGATCGAAATAGTTACGAAGGCGTATTACGAACTCACGTGTCTGACTATTTAGAACAGTTCTCTGCGTACGTTCGGTCATATCGACGAAATCCACAACAAAGGGCTTGAACAGAGTCCAAATTAACGAGCAAGGGTCAACAGTAATGCAGTATCAATATTTGAAATCCAAAGCCAGGTCAAAACTATATCACAATCGCATTGCACTGACAGTTTATACTTTTCGAAGCAACGTCAATTCGAAACTGCTTTGTTTTGCATTGAGCATTGACGCGAGTTTGCCGGAGGTAGTAGTTGTGCTAGCCAGCGATCCTATGTGACGATCGTATTAGATTCCATTTTTAAAAATTTTCAATTTAGAAAACCAAATGCCGAGTTGTGGTATATATCATATAAAAATAAAAATTTTACCTTTTGTATGAAACAGCTGATATTTTTTTGCGATTTCAGAGGTTTGTCCACATAGTGAAAATTGTTCATATTCACAAGTACATTCACCCCTTAAATGGTGCAAACTGATTTTTCTACACTTGTATACATTTTAGAAATCAATTTAATAAATAAATTTTGAGTCCTAAACCTAAAACTACATTCGATAAAATTTATGAATCTCTGCACAATACTATCGTCAATAAAGTAATACAATTATTTCCTTCAAAGTCGTTATCAATTAATACGGAACTTCATGAGCGGACAAACGTCAAACCGGCCATCATAGCGTGCCGCTAGTATAGTAATTATAGTACTTTGGTAGGGACTTTGACATTATATAAGAATTTCATAAATGTTGCAGGGAAGTGTCACACACATTATTTATTGTCATAGATCGCCATAACTTGCCTGCATCTATTTATTTATCACCTGAATATCATTTGTATATGATAATCGTTTGTGAGAGTATTTTGATAGGAGTACTCTAAATAAATGATCTGCCATATTTTTGTCTTTTAATAATGACTGTGTTGTTAATCCAACCAATATTACTATGATGAGGAAGCAGTGGTATGTAGATTAAGAATGAATTATGTGCCCAAAAAGTATACTAACTCGAATGTACAGCTAATTTAATAAAGAGCTCTTAAACAATACATTTTTTTTTTATTTTTACCGAATAATTATTGGCACTATTAGAAGAGGTATCTGAAACTACTAATACAATTTTGTTTCTTTTACTAATAGGGCAGTTATACTGCACCATAGAATAAAAACACAAGCAGATAATTTTTGAGTCTGATTTCTGATGAATGCATATAAATAATATCTATTAAAACTTCATCATAGTTTGCAAGTGAAAAAAAATGTTAATGCCATTCAAGATTATTATTTTCTTTTTATTGATTTATTTTTATTTTGTTTAACAAGTAAATACATACATACATAACATAATTGATTTTTACAACATATTATTGAAATTTTAATAATAAATTACCTATGCCCAAAAACTCAAAATCAGAATGAAATAATTAGTCAAATATTATTATTATTATCATTTCGGTACTTTTAAGAAAAACATAACCTAAAATTGTCTTAAAATGCCCTGAAGACATTGAAAATCATTAATAAAAACAACCATTATAACAAGAGGCTTCTAAGTCTATAATTTAAACATTAGCTTTCTCTGTACCTTGTCTACACGTAATAACATTCCGAGTCATACCTGAACATTAAATACCTACATACAAAAATTTTGTATATATGTTACGGTTAATACTAGAAGATGTAGTAAACCTAGGTTTATATGGGCTTACTTAGTATTACCCAAACATTTTGGGTAAAGTTCGAATAATAAGTAAAATTTTAACATTACCCAGTAAGCATTGGATACACCTAGGTGAGTTTGTAAATGAGTGGGTAACCGGTAAATCCCAAATTAAAACTTATTTTCATTATTATTTGAACATTACCCAAGAACCCTGGGTAATACTAAACTAAACCCGGGTAAACCTAAGTTTATTCCAATTTCCAACCTTACCCGTAACATATCTATTATTAATACAATGAAATTAACCACGTAAACTTCCATGGTTTGACAGTTTCTGATATACATACAAACAGAAGTGACAAGCAATTTTCTTTTACACTACTTAAAAGATAGGCAGTTTGCTTTACATAGTTCTATAGCAACAACACTACTAATATATGTACTTCTTTATTAAAACATAATATATATATATATATATATATATTTTGGTATTAGCTTTAAAATATTGACTATTTATATTATTTGAGTGTAAAACAGTAAAATAAAACTCAGCATCATTTTAAATTTACCATATTTAAAAACTAGTTATTATTAAATATCTTTATGATTTTCAGACAAAAAAAGTCTGTTACCAAAAAAGGAATACAATTATAGTATACAATATTATTAACTTTTATAAGATGTCATTTGAGAACTTTAAGATTATGATATTTTAAAACATTTTAAAGTAAAAGTACAATATTCAAATTAATATTAATTATTTTATTAATAGTCACTAGATATTTAACAAATTCACATATGCTAAAACTACTTGTTTTCTTCCTTCTTTGCTTCTTCTGCTGTTAGCAATGCACTTTTTATGCCAACTTTTTTAAGTTCTTCAACAAGTTCTCCAGACTGATGCATTTGAAGCATTATATCACAGCCACCCACAAATTCTCCGTTAATAAAAACTTGTGGAATCGTTGGCCAATTAGAATATTCTTTGATTCCTAAATAAATTAAAGTTGATTAAAATCAATAGCACCAAAAAACGTGTTATAGATTATAGACAGAAGAACGTACTGTGAAAATTCTTTATGTATGAATAAAGTAACTATTATATAATTTAGCTGATATAAACTAACCTTGCCTAAGGTTCTCATCTGACAATACGTCATGGCTTTCATATGGCACGGCGTGCATTCTCATTATTTGAACAACCGCATTACTAAAACCACATCGTGGAGCATCTGGAACACCTTTCATAAACACAACAACTTTATTATTCTTCACAATATTGTCGATTTTTTCATTAACTGTAGCATCGGCAAATAATCGAGTAGATAACTTAAATGTCGAGTTACAGAATGGCATAAAACTTCTTCTTATTAATGTATTCATTATTTATCTTTAAAAACTATTTTGCAAGTTAATATAGTTATAATTCTTTAAATTCGAGAAAAATAAATCTGGTGAAATTATGAAATAATGGAAAATTATCGGCTATCAAATGTCAATGCAAGACTGTCAAGTGTCAATGTCAGTTATCACCAGTGTTGCCAGTGGCAGATAGTGAAAAGTAACACGAGACAGCTCAAAAAGAAACATTTTCACAAAAAAAGTAACATTATTTTATTTTGCCGTGTTGCCGATGTCAGATTGCCGTGTGTTATGGTAAAAGTTAAAAAATTGCCGTGTCTCATACAAATATAACGAAAATGTAGGCTTTTGTACCTAATTTTAAATTGTTCCTATAGTTTTAGTGACGAAAAACCAGGGTTCCTTAGATAATTTATTAAAATATAGATTAACAAATTTTATTTGAACAACTTTGGTAAAAATTATAACCATAATATAACTGTTTGATACCACTAATACTCATTTCTTCTACTTTTTCTTTCTTTAAATCGTATTTTAATCTAACATTTGATTGGTTGGTTTAAAATTAGTTTGACTTCCTATACTAGTTATATAAAATAATTTATGGACTAAATACTAATAGTAAAGTTAATCAGTTGAACGGTGTTATAGATTATATTGAATTTAGTTATAGACTAGCTGTTACCCGCGGCTTAATGCGCGTGTGTTGTGCGTGTGCGCTGATTGCCGTGTTTCAGGATACGGCAACGATTGTTCTGCCGTATACCATGTTTTTCTGGTAATGGCCCCCAAATACCGTGTAATACGGCAATTGCCGTGTAAATGGCAACCATGAAACGAACTGAGACTGAAAATGACATAAGACATTACGTGACATGTGCGCCAATACAACAAACGAAATTCCATTCCGAAACGAGATGCGTTCCGTTTTATGACTAATTTTGGTTAATGAAAAAAAATTTTTTTGCTACTTCCTTAAAGTAACGTAAAAGTAACATTTTGAGTCGTGTAACATGTAGGTAACATGATGTAATGAAAAGTAACGTAAAATGTTACAAAAGTAACATTCTGGCAACGCTGGTTATCACGCCGGTACCATAAGTGTATAATCTATGCCGGTACCTATCAAAATCAAGAGAATTGAATTGAAGACTCATGATGTAGACTAGTAAATTTAACAATGCTAGAGATCGTAGTCTATAATTCTACACTCGTTTGCAAAAGTGATATAACATAAAAACTTATAATATTTTAGGTAAAAAAAAATCTTAGTGGCACAGTACAGCTGTAGCGGTTTGCGTACGATTGCGTACATGAAACTTTGGCGTTTTATAATTATATATTGTGTATGGTAACCATCGTGGATTATTATGACTGTGGTTAATTTTACTTTACTCTATGGGTTAATTGCAATTTTATTGTCTGTGTCGTATGGTTATTTTATAAATTTTATTTGTTTGGAAGTCAGTGTAATTGCTTTTGTGAAATACAAAATGGAAAATGCTGAAGAAGTATTACAGTTTCTTGAAGAGTTTTCGAAACGTAAACCCAAAACTATTCCACAAGAACTAAATGATTACTTAGCGTATGTGGCGCGTACCGGTGACCCCGTCTATCAATGGGCTCTTGTAAAAAGTTTGTTCAAGGAAAAACTTTTAAACGTTATAACAGACTTTTATGAAACTTCTCCTGGTATTGATATTCCACCATATCCGAATGTTGATCCTTTTAATTACGATGTAATGAAAAATAGCTTATTAGAACGTCTCGATTCTTTTACCTCTGCACCATTTACTGTACAAAGAATTTGTGAACTACTAACCTACCCGCGTAAACAATACAATCGCGTAGATAAATATATGAGGGCAATAGAGAAGAACATATTAGTTGTAAGTACCAGAGAACCTGGTCACCAGCGGCATCAAGAACCAGAAAATGGAGAACCTGTAGAGCCAATTGTTAATGGATCAGATAACAATTCTGAGTATAATGTAGATGTTGAAATGGAAGATATGACTTGGAAAGAAAGTAGTGGATCTCGACAAAACTCTGAACCACAGCCAGGATCCTCTGATGCCCATATATCAGTTGATGACTTAGAAGCTCGATTAAAAGCCAAGCAGGAAAACCCTATGGAAATTCAAGATAAACCAGTTACAGAATATGAATCAGTTACTCCACCAGAGTTAAATGTTACTGAAACTAATAATGAATCTGATCAAACTTCCAAGGATGCTGCACCAGCCGTTGCATCAACAAGTGAAGATGCGAAAAACAACAACTCTGAAGAACCATCTCCAGATTCAAAGTTAGATGTAGAAATGACCCCGGATTCAAAGTTAGATCTAGAAATGACCCCGGATTCAAAGTTAGATCTAGAAATTAAATCTGACAATTCAAATCAAATAGTAGTCATACCTGAAATAAAAGTTGATGATGCTGAAATGACAGAACAGAAACTTCTAGAACAATCAAAGGAATCCAAAGATAATGAAGAAAATAAAGAAGAGACAATTTTAGTGACAAAAACCGAAATACCCATTGATGAGACTAGTTCTGATTTAAATGATAAAGAAGAAATTGAAATGAAGCACACGGTGGAAATTTCGTCTAGTGAAGAAAGCTCCTCCTCTAGCGACATTACAGAGGGAAACAGTAATTCACCAAAAATTGATAATAACATTGATGTTCAGGATGAACCTCAAGTGGAGGAAAAAAAGGAAGATTCTCATGAGAGATTGGTTAATCAAAATGAGGTGGAGAATATCCCTGAAACTGAAATACCAGCAGAAAGTAAAATTGAATCTGAAAATTATTCCATATCAGATGTAAAATCAGAACTACCACAAGTTGATGAAACTAAGCCCCTAAATGTAGAAACGCCTATTACAAAAGAGGATAATAATGAAAAAGAAGAAAAGGAGCCAGCTTTGGCCAGTGATTCACCAGCAAAAAGTACAGAATCTTAAACTTTACTAATTAAAAGTTAAAGATCAGATTTTCATAATAAGGCCAAATTATTAGAATATCAAATGTATTAAAATGTTTGTAAGTGCATGACAAAAAAGTTTGTCCTATTCTAATAAGCAAAGTTTGTCAAATCTGTAAAGAATGACCATATGAAGTGTAAAAGATAGGTGTTGAAAAATTAATAAAACATAATTTTTCATGACTGACTAAAATCCCTATGATTATGTCGACTTTATTTATAAAAATGATGACTTAGGTTAATAATAACTGAATTATAAATAAGTATTAAAATAATTTGAATTTTGTATATTTTTTTTTTCAATAACCTACATAATGGACTAAACAACAAACAATCAACATTAATAGGTAGTTCCTAGTAAAGTCATAGATAGGATACAAAAGTGTGGGAAAGTAAGGTCAAGGACTGGTCCCGGACCCTGATCTTTGTGCACAGGTATACTTGCATGTCAAAGTTGTTATAGATATAACCCAACTTATCAGGATTTTAATAGTTCCATAGTTGTTAAGTCTAGGCAATGTAAAAGATCAGTTGAAAATCAGATTTAAGACAAATTTGAAATCACAACCAAAATTTTAAGTCATTTAAGACCAGAAATGTGATTTTCGACTGACAAATCTAAATCTAAAAATTCCAGAAACTTTAACATTAAAAATTTTAGTAATTGTTATTAATATTTTGTTATAAAAAAATTTGGTAATTTTTTATATGTACTTACTTTTCAAAATATGCCAATTTAAACCGGGCAAATTTATTTATCTACATATCAGGCACAGGCATACAAGGTTTCAATTTCTAAAAATATGTCGTAATGAAATTAGATATACTAATATTATTTTTTATTGACAACTAGCGACTCATTCTCGCTTCGCTCGGGTTCGTCCCTTGGTTTAGCATCAGCGAAGCCACGGGTTCCACTAATTCAAATAAATAAAACTTCTACCTACTTTTTCTTAAGTCGGTTAAAAAGTAGCCAAGTTACGCCTTATAACATTAGCTATAAAAAAATTTCAGGATCATCATTTATTTTAAAATAACATGAACCAAGACATTGTTTTTCAAGCAAACTAAAATAGCCCGAATTTGCGCTGCCTAATTTATAAGTATGGGATTCGGCATCTGTATCCTGTACTAGAGTTTATTTGATATGAGTTAACACACACACACATCTTTGACTTGTACTTGAAACCAAGGATGGTATCGGTAGACATAAACCAACCAACAAAAATGATGACCATGTTAAAATAGTACAAATTTTTATTTATATTATTGCACTATTTTACATATTTACAATACAAAGAAAAAAAAGTTTACTATCTAACAGCATTTAGCATGAAGAATATAAATTATAAACTCACTGAAATAAATAAGAATGATATTTCAATATATATTTTATTAAAAAATACAGTAAATAACATTTAAACGTTACGAAATTATAACATTAGATATAACAAAAATGTGTGCCCTTAGTAAATTGACTTATTTGATAATATTAATTCTAATATCAATAAATAAGTACTTGATATATTTGACTAATATTCTAAAAACACGATCAGTCTAAAGCTAAAAACACAATTACCTGTTCATCTCTTATCTTAATCTTAATATGAATTGTAAAAATACTAACAAAAAATGTTGATTACAAAAAATAGACCTATCAAATTTTAGGGATTACTTCTTTCCACCTAATACTTTAAGTTCATTGCGCAATATTTTGCCCGCCACATTCCGCGGGATAGAGCTAACAAACGACACCCCACCTTCTAGATGTTTATATCTAGTTAATTTTTGAGCGACTAGATCGTAAACTTGCTTTTCGGTAAGTTTTTGGTTTGGTTTGACAACGACAAATGCTTTAGGGACTTCCCCGGCCAGCGAGTCGGGCATCCCCACCACTGCAACATCTGCAACTTCCGGCAGTTCCATAATAACGCTTTCTATTTCTGTTGGTGATACCTAGAAAATATTATTTATGAGAATATTATCAGGAATTATTTTATGCATTATGAATAATAAAGGTTTACTTACTTGATTTCCCTTAACTTTAATAAGTTCTTTAGTGCGGTCCACGATATAGAAGTAGTGATCTTCGTCGTAGTACGCGACGTCTCCCGTGTGCAGCCAGCCTTCACTGTCTATAGTTTCTCTGGTCGCCTCCTCATTATTCCAGTAACCTTTCATCACCTGGTTTAACAAAGGGAAATGTTTAACAAAATAAAAAAAAACCTTAGATAGCACACATGTATATTATTTATTTGGATAAATAAAAAGAGATGACAAGAAATTAAGCTGTAAAATCTGTAAATGTACGATTTGTAACGTATCTTGACCTCATTTCGGCACAATTTTTATAATCTTGATATAATAGTAGCAGAGAAGACGGACTTGAAAAAGAGAGTTTTCTAGTAAAACTTAGATTGGCTTAAGTTTTATTTACAGTACGTCGCGCTTAAGCACATCACAGACAATTTTTTGGTCAAACATTTAAAAATAACTGGCAAATATCGACTTTGAACTGGCAACCGGTCCCAAGTTGACTTAATATATTGTGCTAACTCGTTTTTATATTAGAAGGAAGCATATAATGCTACTTTTCTTTTTAATAACATGTGCAATAAAAATATTTAAAAACCACGTAGTTTTTATTTAATTTACTAGATGCTAATATTAATGATTCAAAGAAGTTTTTTCTTCATCCTGTAAAGTTGTCAAAATTGAGATAGTACCGGTTACCAGTTCGCAGTCGTTATCCCAATTTAAGTTTTACTAGAAAACTGTACTGTACTGTAAATATTAAGTTTTATTTACAGTACAGTAGTAAACTTATTAAGTTTTATTTACAGTACGCCAAGTGAAAGCACATCTTAGTCCATTATTTGGTTAAAGATTTAAAAATAACTGGCAAATGCTGAGCATAGTACTTGCGGGCCTCGCAGTAGCAGCTCGCCGGAGCAGTGCGGGCCGAGCGGGGCGCCGTCGCGTAGCGCGCACACTCGCGCCTGCGTGCTCGGTACTAACTGTCCCACCGAGCCCGCCTTGCCGTGCGGGTAGCGGTATGGTGTCATTAAAGTCACCGGCGAGCTCTCCGTCATACCGTACCCTATGACAGGAGGAATGTTCAACAGTTAATACTATTTCCCTTAGCCATTCATTTATTACGTAAGACAATTTAGGGGGGGAGGGCGGTCGACTATGTCTTATGTTTTCTTACAAGGGGGTAGTCGATAGTTCTTACATAAGATCAAAAAAATGCGCAAAGTTAAAATTATACTTTGAACAAGCGCGGGCAACCGAGCGAAAGGTACTGTACCTTTAAAATTACAAATATACATTTCAAAAAATTGTTACTTTGAAAAATAAACAGTAAATAAACCAAACGAGTATTCATTTTTTTAGACTCTTACGTAATAAATAATAAACAGGGGGCGGGGTGTTGGTATCGGCTTATTCTTATTTTTTCTTATAAAAGGGGAGGAGGGGGTCAAAAAATAGCGAAAATAGTCTTAATAAATGAATGGCCCATATGAGAGAGATGATACTATTTCCCTTATTAAGAAAAGGGAAATAAGACACAGAAATATATCTCTTATATCTCTGCGTCTTGTTTCCTTTATTCTTGACAAAAGCCACAATTATACTATACGTAGGAGACGTGGAAAAATATTTTTTTTGTTTAACTTTTATCGATGGAGCATCTTTGAAAAATCAATAAACATATTTAGTTTAAGTTTGAACATATAAATTTTGTTTTGAAGTAGTTTTTTTAATAATTATAAACTATTATAATAAATAATAATGGCCATTTATGTTCGTGCAACTGGCAACATATGCTTTAATTAACAGGCTACACTAAAACTTAGTGATTACATTCTCATTCTCTTTGAGCTACACCTTAAATTTAAAAACACTTAAGTTTTTCAATGGATGGTCACTTTTTATTTAAAAATTTTAGCCCGTAGGGATTTTACTTAATGAATTTAGGAATTAATTATTATAAAACTAAGGCGAAATATTTAACAATTAAAACAAATATTAACATTAGAAAATTAATTTACAAAGATGTATTAATTAAACGATTTCTTACACTCTCAAGGCTTCTGTAGTTTTATTTAACTTTCCGTTACAACGGAAAATTAAAGTTGTACTAATTTTATATGCATTGAGGTCAACTACTGTATTGATTAATGTTACGTAGTAAGTGATAAGTAAAATGTTTTTGCATCTGAATTTTTCTATTTGAAATTCCGACATGATGTAAAACTAGATTATTAATTCAGACACGAAAAAAATGTTTTTGATATCGTAAAAAATTACAGTCGAAACCCGAAAAAGAAATAGGTTTTATTACTTTTAAAATGAATCTAAACATACCATATACAAACACACATACCTTGTAGTAGCTTAATATCATCTTTAGTTTTCTCACATTTAAGTAAGAATTTCTCCAGCATGCTGTCGGTGGTGGGGGCGGCGCCGACCATGATGGTCGTCACCGACTGTAGGTGCTCCTTCTTAACCGACGGATGCGTCGCGAGGAACGCGAGCAGAGACGGCACTACGAATAACGTTTCTGGCTGATATTCTATTAAACATTTGATGTAATCATCTGGAGTGAATCTGAAAAATGATGAGGTACGTGTTACTTGTCTTACGGTGAAGCCTTGAAGGAAGACATGTGCAGTCCGCCATCCCGCACTAGGCCAGCGTGATGGACTATGGCCTGATCCCCCTCGTATTGAAGGGAGTGCCCAGCAGTGGGACATTAAAAAAAGGGCTGAATACATACATACATTCGCCGAAGAAAATTCAGAATGTTCAATGTACCAACATAAATGTTACTTACTTAGGGATTGAAACCACGTGAAATCCGAGAGATAGATTGTAGTTAAGTATTCCGTTAAAGCCATAGATATGGAAAAATGGAGGAACGGTGAGAACAGTGTCACCTTTACCTGAAAATTATAAAATTTGTATTCAATGATTAATGTAATAAAATATTATAGAATTAAATAATTTTTGAATTTATAGAAATACTTCAGTAATAAAATAGATTCTGAAATATCATTGACAATACACAAAGGTGGAAAACGAAATGAATATTATGTAAGTCTTACCCATTTCCCCTTCATACTTCATAAACTTGGGTGCTTGCACTTGTTTCAGATTTGAAACTATGTTCTTGTGAGATAACATGACTCCCTTCGGAAGGCCAGTAGTGCCACTGGAGTAAGGGATCAAGCAGACATCATCACAGTTAAGATCCGGCAGATCAGCGTCGTAGTCAGCCATTAGAAGCGATTTAAGTCCAAAAATTCCTTAATATTAAAAAAATATAATATAACGATTATGTTAAAAAAATCGACTTAATACACCTTTAAGATGTTATATAATATTTAATAATTCATAATTTCCTCTTTTCTAAGCTTACGAATGAAATGGATTTCGTGGTTACAAAAATTGTCTATAGCTAACTATACAATATCGGTCTCTATGGGTATAAAAAAATATTCATTCGCAAATAACGATCAGTCTCCACTTAAAAATGTGTAAATTGATATAATGTATGGTAAATTCTCTGCTGAATAACTTTACAGAGTACCTATGGTACAGCGGTTGAACTAAAGATATTAAAAAATAATAGTTATACTTAGTTAGATAATATTCAGTTTTCTCATTATTTGTATGAAGTGGTGCTATATGTACGTCATCTACGCAAATCAAAAACATCTTATATCTTTGTGCAAGGAAATGCGAAATAAATTGCTCTCGGTAGGTAAGTATATTATATTTTTTTGCCGTGGTAGAGTTATTAGTAATTAAGAATAGTTATATGATCATAAACGTTTTAACAACCATAGAGCCTCGTATAAGTTTTTAATGACATTTCGGAATTAGATTAGTAGGTACTAGTTATAGTAAGTACCTACCTACTAGTAGTAAGTACCTACTAAGTTATTACTAAGTATCAAGTAATGAATAATAATACTTACATAGTGAAATTTACTACACATTCACACTAGATTACCAAAATAATTGTAGCTTTGAAATATCGACAAAACTATTACTAAGGCCACATATCCTACCTCGAGCCTTATCATCTTCTCCTCCAACCCAAATAGTGCCCTTGTAGTCCTTAAGTGACTTGCATACTTCTTGAGCTACGGGCATGAACATTTCAATGGTCGCAATTGCTTTCACGTTGCAATCTGTGAATTGACGTCGCACCTCCTCTACAAAATAAAAGTTGATCATATAATTTTGGTATATATAAAATATACCTAAATAAAATAAAGTTTACTATCATAAATAATTTAATGGGGTTTGATATTTGGTACGCACCGTCTAAAAGGAACCATATCAACATTGGATAGATCTAAATATATAAAAGCGAAAGGTAACTGCACTCACTCATCATAAAATATCGAAAACCGCTTGACATATAAAGATAAATTTGGAAGCGAGGCAGTTTATAGTTAGTAGACGTCCGCTAAGAACGGATTTAGCGACAGGGCTGGATTAAGGTGGTCTAAGGGCACTCGCGAGTTTGTATGAAAGACCTTCATTTTTTATGCTACAAACTTTAAATTTGGCAGGAAACACCTAGAGCCCGACCTGAGCGGTGCGAGGGTAAGTCGCTAGCATGTTATAGAAAGATGTTAAAAGAATGAAGTGTGATTTTCAGCAGGTAGGTTTAAATTGGTTAAATGATCTTTAACGATATAGTAAACATAATTACTAGTTTATCGTAAATTTAGATCGTCAATATCTTTTTTATTCGAGTTTCGCTCATTTATGAAATATAAATAACATAAGTGATAATATAACAATAAGAAGAAGCAGGTATCTAGGTACTTGAGTTATCAGTTATGGTAACTACGAATCATCAAGTATCTAATACAAATATCAACTCTATTGTAAACTATAATAGTGTCCGAAACAATAACTGTTAAAAGAGATGATAGTATGTAAACTATCATGTAATCCAATAAGTGCCTTTTTTGTTCAATATATAATTGTATTATTTTAACACTTAAGTATATTACGTATTAGTGTTTAATGTTACCTACTTTTGGTAATGACAGTGTCAAGTGTGCTTTTTATATCAATGCTGAAAATTACTTTGAACATATCAATCCATATCCATATTTTGTAATTTTTCATTACAATAGGTATCTGACATTATAAATGAAAATCTTCTAGTCTTTCCTCAACCATTCACAAGATTGTGATGAGACTTCAGTGAGGTATTTTGACGCCTACGAAGGGTTCAGCTCAAAAAAGGTTTTTCTTTATTTATGTACGGGCTAATACATAATATTTGTCGCGTAAGCACTTTACTCCATACAATATATATTTCGAGGCAGTAGTAGTCGTGGCAGTCGTCGTCGTACGCGCTCAAGGGTAGTTCTATCAATCTATCATTAGTTCAGTTAATATACAATTAGTTTTAGCCTGGACTATCATTTACTTATCTATCAAAATTTCTATCAATATCAGCCCCTACATCTTTGTGGTCCATCGAGCCGGATTTGTGATAACTTGTTTGTTCCATTAATTATCTTTTAAGAAATTTATTCTCTCTCCACTCTCTATATTTTTTGTCCTCTATTACTTTTTAAACCTTAGAATGTACACGAGTGAAGTGCGGATAAACCGCTTGTATTAATTTTCATTAGGTTTTTAAAGAGTTACATTTAATATTATATTCTAATTTGCAACTCTTCAATGTGACCTGACATGATTATAAGAACCATTGCGGAGTGATAAGGTAATCTTACATATCAGAGTATCGTATCTACGTTTAATAAATTTGTAGTATCTAGTAGATATATATACCTATTGAATTTTAAATTTAAAATCCAATAGCTATAGGTATAGGTATTAAAATTCAAATACGTTAATTGTAATACATACCTGCTGTATATAATGGATTTGCAAATGTAACAACTAATCCAGCTCTCATAGCTCCATGTATAAGGACGACGAATTCCGGTAAATTTGGTAATATTAGACCGATCCTTTCCCCAGGTAATAGTTTCATATGACCAGAGAGAGCGCACGCGCAGCGCTCTATCATCATACGCATCATGCCGTACTCATACGATCGCCCCGAAGCACCGCATGTCTAATAAAGATTATATAACTGTAATTGATTACTTACTTATAGTATTTAAAAACAGATAATTATCAAAATAATCTAAAATTAATTTTAAAACATTTCTAATAAATAAACAAACGTGGTCGAGTATATACTTAGATACTTGGCATTATTTGGCAAGAGAGTTGATAATGATGACCGTTGGAGTTTGACTCGGGAGAGATTTTATTTATAGGCTTGGTGTAAATTGTAATTAAATGTTGCAACCGCGTGTACTAAGTATGTCATATTATAAACACTCGATGTTGCTTGAGATACTATGCCTATTTTTGGATAATGTTAGATACTTAACTTTTTCAACTAGAATTTCGTAAAAGTATATGTTTTAATTGAAAGGGCTTACAACAGGTATAAAGAACAAGGTTTTTAGTTCTGTAAAGTTTTGCAACTTTCCTGAAATGGCACGAGTGAAATTCCAATCCCCTCATATACTTTTCACTAGCGGAAGAAAACAAATATTAAATACCTATAGGTATATAGGTACTTAATGCCTCAAACATGTACCAATAGGTAATTTAAACAAAACTTAAGTTCCTGTTACGATTCTTGTAGACGTTAAGACAACACAGCTCTTATCTAATTGTTAATGAAAATAATCAGGATTCTATAGTAGACTACACACAGTAGATCTATTTTATCACTGTGTACCTATACTTAATGTATCTTCTATCTAGTACTACAAAAGATGACTTTTTGTGGTGCTATCAGAAAACATAAAGCAATAAGTAAATAAGAATCGGCTTAATGAAAAATAATTAGATCAAATTTAAGTTGAAGCCATATATAATACATAAATCATAAGTTATGCGCGTAATTTACGTCTAATTTTAAAATATTTATTTATTCTATTATTAACATATTATTTGCACAAATATTATTATTATTAAATATTTCTTTTTTAAGTAATATTTCAGTCGCGCCAACTTCAGGTAACCTCAACCTTCAGTATCTATTTATATTGTCCTATCACTGCCGGAGACTGCATCCGCGTATATAATACTCGTAGGTCTTTAATGAACTTTGTACCCGAAACAATCATGAAAACAATATGCAAATGCGCCGATTGTTATAGGCTTGTTTTGTTTTGTGAAAGCAAAAATGTATAAAATAAAAAATATATATAAGTGTTTACGAAATAATAATCTACTAATTATATTGCTTGATAAAAATTTGATAAAATAATGAATACTTACCACACAAGGCGCATCCGTCCAATTTTCAATGTCTTTGAAAATATATTCCGTAAGGGTCTCCTTCCCCACGGTGATCTCGCCATGGGGAGAACTCAATACATTTTGCTCAAGCACAGTAGCAGCTTTAGTTGCTAAACTACGATTTAAATTTCGAACCACAGACAAAATTTTTAATTTTTTGCATTGTTTTTGGTTAGGGGATAAACTGTTTATAATTTGGCGCGCTAAATTCCCGCGTAAGATTTTCAAATGAGACATACTTCCGCTCGGAATGTTATCACGCGAAACGTTAGCGCGTAAATGTTCGCCGCCGTTGTAGCTAATGTTTTGGCGCACTCACTGCGCCCGTCATAGGGCAAGGTCCGTTTATTAATCCAAAGTACCTATGGCATATATATCGATGATATCGAGTTTTTAAGACTTTACTTTTTACCAAATTATTGCTGTTTGATAATAAAATCGCTCTCTCTACTACAACATAAGTACCTATTTATAGTAGGTAATATTATCTTTATCAGCTGGATAATGGAGATAATATTGTAAGTCTAATAAAAGTAATTTAATTTATGTAGGACTAATGACCCATCCGTCCGTAGGTGCCTTTGAAATAGGTAGGTATTTATATTAATGGTTATGGTTCCTAGAAATTATTTTCCGACTTTTTATAACAATGCCGGTACCTTTTTGTTGTAATTCGTACCTATAGTCGTATTCAGGGGCTGGAAACTTAGAACATCTACCACAGATAAGAAATTGGTAGTGTCATCTATTGCTCGTCACCCAAAACTTTTGCTTAAATTTATCAGCGACTATAAGTCGGTGTAAGAGATGTCGCTACGGTCGCAATCGTCAATCCAGCAGTCCAGTACACGCATACCAAACAAATTTGCATGCAAAAAATTATTAAATTTTGAGAAAAATAAGCATAATGTCACATAAAAATAATACTGTTCATTGCTTAAAATAACAATTTAAATATTTGAATCGATATATTTCATTATAACTTTTTAGTGAAATTAAATTTAACAAATAATAAATTAAACAAATAATAAATTTATACAAATGCGTGAATTGGATAGCTTGCAACATTGTTTTGTTTTTTTGACATTTTAAACTTCATTAAATTTTATTATTTTGACGCTTAGTAAAAATATTAAATATCTTAAAATTTAGTTGGGTTTAATTTAGTTATATGATATTGACACTATTTTAAATAAGCAGTCTAAAGGTCGCTTTATTTTTTGTTGTCTAGTTTAAGCAATTACGCCTAGCTTAAGCCGTTGTGTCTTTGGGTGTCTGTATGACCAGAGGTAAGATTTTATATCTACGATCTTCATGTCTACGCTCTACGTAATGCCACGCGCGGCGAGCTGTGTTATACAATAACTGTATTACACTAAAAATATACAAAATAAAGTTTAAAAATAACATTTTCTTGTATTATTTATTACATAGAACGACAGTCTTCAACCCTACTTAATTATTTGAGTAGATCGATTTTAAATTTGTAAATATGGTGATGTTAAGTATATATTTTTCTTGCTTTTATTATTTTAATGTTAATAGATATAATAATATCATCACTATATTTACACATTTAGAATCGATCGACTTTAATTTTAAATATAATTTTTATGATATCAGAAGGACAAGTATAGGCCATGGGGTGAAAAATTACAGATGGCGCTAGTTTAGTGTTGGCAAAAAAAAAACGGTAGAGAGGGCTCTCTATTAAAAGTATAATATTACTTTTCTCTATGGTCGTATTTTTAATTAGACGAAGCCAACTGACAGTAGCTAATGTCACTTTGTAAAATAATGTTGCCATAGTTAAAGTATTAGTGATGCGTTCAGTTCTCGTTCAATCAGATGAATGAACAATGAGTGTGAATAGTTAATCATTTCAAACTATAAAAGAATATTATTTCTATTTTACACTAGTAATAGTAGTAGTATGTAACTACAATCAGTTTTTTGACGGCTTATTACAAAGCGCGGCGCGGCGACTAGTGCCAACACCAATCAACGCCGCGCTTGCGGTCGCCATTTTGTTTGTTATTCGGCTTCTAACCTCTAATCTGATAGCACGAATGTTTTTTAGCGCCCACGCTGTTAAGTTATTGTTTTTGTTAAGTTTGTCGTTTCAAAGATAAATTAGACGATTTTACTTTTACCGCTATAAGGTGAAAAGTACATAATTTTTTTATGACTCATATAATTAAAGAGGAAGACAAAATGTATGGTCTCGACCACATGATGGAAAATGTTTCGGACATAATAATAAATAGCTGACCCGTGCCCACTTCGTTGGGCATAATGTTAATAATCCTTTTTTAGTACAGAGTATTTAAATTATTTAAATTATTTTATTAATATTAAAAATTAAAAATTAAATTATCTATACTAATATTAAAAAAACTACTTTTTGTCACTAAAATATAAAAGTTAGACATATGCTGTCGTTGACTTTTTTGTAGGCATTTTTAAGCTCCACATCTTTTCTCTAGAACTCAAAAATATATCTTTCATAGTCAAGGCAGCGTTCGTAAGAAACGCTTTTATTCGACCGTTTTTTCTCCGATTCACTTTGCAAAACGGACTACCACGTAAAAGCCTTTTTATTTTTCGGTTTTTTATATAACCTATGACACTCAGAAATAATGTGGCTTTCTATTGGTGAAAGAATTTTTAAAATCGGTTCAGTAGATCCCGAGATTACCCCTTACAATTTAACAAATAAACAAACTTTACTTCTTTATAATATTAGTATAGATTAATAATTAATGTCACCGAAAGCGATAGTGATGATTTTTTATCTGATGATGAATAAAAACAAATGAATAAGCGATGTTTTTTTATTATTTTTTTTTATATGCTATACAATCTTTGCATTAGCCACGGTTTCCTACCGGACGCAATGACAGAGACAGTAGTCGTGCCTATTATCAAGAATAGAACGGGGGATGCGGCAGACAGAACCAACTACAGACCGATATCTCTTGCTACCATCACAGCGAAGGTTCTTGATGGCTTGCTTGATACACAACTTAGTAAAGCAGTCAATATACACGATGCGCAGTTCGGCTTTAGGCCAGAACTATCAACTGAAAGCGCAATACTGTGTCTCAAGCAAGCTGTAAGGTACTACACTGATAGAAAAACCCATGTTTTTGCGTGTTTTTTGGATCTGTCAAAAGCATTTGACCTCGTTTCCTATAAAATTTTATGGCAGAAGCTTGAAACAGAAACGAACTTGCAACCTGAGTTGATATCACTAATTAAGTACTGGTATGGTGTTCAGAGTAACGTGGTACGGTGGGGTAATGCGCTTAGTGATCCATACAGACTGGAGTGTGGAGTGAGACAGGGGGGGCTGACGTCACCCAGGCTGTTCAATCTTTACATGAACAAGCTGATAGAGAGGCTTAACAGAGCAGGTGTCGGTTGCTCGATAGATGGTGTTGCAATGAACAATTTTAGTTACGCGGACGACATGGTTCTGTTGAGCCCCTCGGTCAGTGGTCTTCGTAAATTGATAAAAATTTGTGAGGAATATGCCAAGGAGAATGGACTCAGATATAATGCTAAAAAGAGTGAAATTTTAATATTTCGAGGAAAAAATAAGCCTTTAAATTTTAACCCCAACATACATCTTTGTGGAACTCCTCTGAAGCAAGTATCTGAGTTCAAATACCTTGGCCATATTGTGAATGAACGCCTGGATGATGATAGCGATATCGAGCGCGAGCGCAGAGCTTTGTCAGTTAGAGGCAATATGTTGGCCCGTAGATTTGCACGATGTACGGTACAGGTAAAGGTAATTTTATTTAAAGCATTTTGCCAGTCTTTTTACACGTGCAGTCTATGGGAGAATTACACTCGGCGAGCATATAATGCTCTGCGTGTACAGTATAACAATGTGCTGAGGGGTTTGTTGAAGATGCCTCGGCACTGCAGTGCTTCGGCGATGTTTGCGGAGGCTCGCATAGATGATTTTTATGCGATCATACGCAAGCGGGCCGCGTCCGCAATGCGCAGATTAATGAACAGCTCCAACAGCCTCCTCAGCACATTGGCTGTAAAGCTAGACGGTCCCCTCTGGAGATGCTGGGATGGTGCACACGTAGCTGTGAGGCAAGGATATAAATAAATAAATTTTTGATAGCTTTTTTTTGTAACTGACATTTAATTTTGATTTTTATTTCGATTTTGATTCTGATGATTTTATTCTTGAGTTTAATTTTAAGTTTTGATTTTTGATTTTGTTTTATTTTATTTTATTTTATTTTTGCTTTTAACTTAAATACGGTGATAACTTGATATATTGAAATTTTTAATTTGAATTGAAATTGAATGTCATTAATTTTATTTTTATTATTATTTTTATTTATTTTTATTTTTATTTTTATTCTTATTATATACTTTTAATTATTTTGAATTTGAATTTTGTTTTGAATTGTAATTGTAATTTAATTTTAGTATTGATTGTATTTTGGATTTTGATTTTAATTTTAACAGAAATATGGACTGGTGTCTGAAATAAATTATATTATTATTATTATTATTATTTTCATTACCTACCTAAAATTGGATTCTATAGGCACATTGTCGTCGAAAACTCGTTGGTATGTACAAAGCACGACAAAAATTCGAACCCCGTACCCGATATCGGCAGTTCGGCACACTAACTATTCACTAGACAATCGAGGCAATTTCATTCATTCAGGAGTTTTTTCAATCATTCATTTTGTTACAACACTATTTTTATTTTGTCAAAACCTGACAACACAGTAAACGTCAGTTGACTTCGTCTAATTAAAAATTAGAGTATATATGGTTATATTTTTTTTAATTTTTATATTTTTTAAATTATTATGAACTTATAAAAAAGCTTCTCTAGCATGTAATTATTATTTTCACATCATAAATTAATCTTGCTCTAATTTGTTTTTGTCGTATGTATTAAACTTAATTCTATTATTATAGGTATTAAATGTACGCCCTGTACTACGATTTTATACAGTGTTATATACAGCCTTAAAGACCAATTAATTTTGTTGCATTATAATAAAAATTAAAGCAACTGAGTAAGGGAATAAAAATTAAACAAAACATAGGAAAATAACAACAATCATTTATTTCTCCAAATTTTAATAATCCATTACCCGTCATAACAGTACTTACGAAGCATACAATTTATTCGATCGAATGATAAATCACATTTTGTACTTTGTTTTTGATGACAAAAATTTTAAAGTCATAATATTTGCGATAACAATATAACGTTATAAAATATAATAATTTAATGTCATTAGATAAAGAGTGTTTTATAGATAAAGAAAGAAATCAACTCGATTATAATATAATATTATGTACTGGTAGGTACATAAACATAAATACATATGTGTAATGAATTCCAAAGTTCGATGAGGCTCTTTGATTGCAAGTTCCATTCATTGTCTCATCTAGTTAATTTAGATAATCAAACTGTACAGTCTGTACTGTACAGTGTGTGTTTACAGAGTAAATAATAAATATATATTAAACAGATAATTGAGAATTACATATATTTCAAAGAAGTATAGATTGTGTAAATGACATGACATAGCAGAACTATATTAAGGGAAAAAAAATAAAAACAATAAAATACAATTTTGTAAATCTTCTTTTTCTTTGAAAATCAGTATTTAAGCATTGCTGATTAAAGCCTAATATTTTTATTTTGATATATTATCTTTTCATAATATTAAACTACTACCATTAAATTACATTTTGAATAAATTAAAATTAATTTAAAGTTATGATATTGTAACATACAAATATATATTACAATCTTCCATAAATATATTTCATACTCGTATAATATTTTAGAACAAAATTTACACCTTGTAATAAACAGCGACGTTGCTGAAAATTATTTAAAAAACAATAATCAAATCCCTTTACAAAAAATATATTTCCGAAGCAATTTTTTTAACATATATACATTATTCCCATCTTATATTAACTATTTTGAACGTCGGTTGAATTTTTCGGCTTTGAACTGGTGAACATTTGGTGTGCTATAAGCTCTTTGAAATAACCACCTGGTTTCGCCATAAGCTCGTTATAAGTCCCTTTTTCTATGATAGCCCCATCCCCTATAACTGCTACTTCATCAGCTGACTGAATTGTACTCAATCTATGAGCTATAGTCAACACTGTGCGATCTCTACTGATCTCTTTAAGAGCTTTATCCACTAGAAATTCCGAATATGTGTCTAAAGCTGAGGTAGCTTCGTCGAGAATGAGGATTTTTGGATTCTGTAATAGAAATTAACTTGTTATGTTCACCTAAATATATATGTATAAGTGAAAGTTCACTCACTCATCACCAAAAACAGAAAACCGCTTGACGACTAAAGATGAAATTTGACAGGGAGGTACATTATAGTTAGAAGACGTCCGCGAAGAAGTATTTTACGACAGGGCCGGATTAAACAGGTCTAAGGGCCCTCCTCGCAAGTTTGTATGACATTCCTACATTTTTTGTCTACAAACTTTAAATTTGGCAGGGAGTACCTACTTAGGGACTAACCCGAGTGAAGCAGGAGTGAGAAGCTAGTTACAAATATATTAAAACCAAATAATTTTTATTTGTCTTTTATTGTTACATAACTGTTTACTTCAGGAACAAAAAATAATATACCTTTAATCAAATGCAAATAGGCAATAGTTTATTATAAAAATTCGACACAGTTTTGCTTATCATGTACTATTAATCCTTGACCTAACAACTTGACACAGTACGATATAAAGATTTAAACTATGTATTTATACCATACCGGAACTAATAAATAGTACAGATAAGAAAATTCATAGAGTAGCTGTGATTTTCTTAATTCCCGTAAAGGAATGTAGCTATGTAGAGAGGCGATAGAAAATCTACACCTCCATGATATTTAACGAATTTTCAAAAAGTTACACATATTGTGTAGGTTATTTTTATTATAAGGTTAATGTATTCTCTTTTACATAACTAGAAAAAATTGGGGCTCAAAATAAATATTTGTGTTCTACAAACAAGCACATCGCTCTAGAATGTGCAATATATAATAAATAATCTAGTTAATATTTGTATGACATGAAATAGATAACGAGCCGTATTCTAGTCTTTTGTGAGATGATAATATTCGTATGGTAACATACTACTTAAATTTATCGTTTGTAACATTGTACAAGTTAAACACTTAATATTACTGTGCAAATCTGAAGTCGTGTCCGCGTGGAATAGTGGCAAGAATGCTAGCTGCATTCCCTCTGAATGACAAGAGTGATTCTTTAAGCGAAAATATTAAGTACAACTTTAACAGATTTATTTATTACTAGCTGACCCGTGCCCACTTCGTTGGGCATAATGTTAATAATCCTTTTTTAGTACAGAGTGTTTAAATAATTTAAATAATTTTATTAATATTAAAAATTAAATTATCTATACTAATATTAAAAAAATACTTTTTGTAACTTAAATATATAAGTTAGACATATGCTGTCGTTGACTTTTTTGTAGGTATTTTCAAGCTCCACATCTTTTCTCTAGAAATCAAAAATATATCTTTCATAGTTAAGGCAGCGTTCGTAAGAAAAGCTTTCATTCGACCGTTTTTTCTCCGATTCACTTTGCTTAACGGACTACCACGTAAAAGCCTTTTTATTTTTCGGTTTTTATATAACCTATGACACTCAGCAATAATGTGGCTTTCTATTGGTGAAAGAATTTTTAAAATCGGTTCAGTAGATCCCTAGATTACCCCTTACAATTTAACAAATATACAAACTTTACTTCTTTATAATATTAGTATAGAAGTATAGATATAAAATCCAAAATATGTACATCCAAACTGAGAACCTCCTTTTAGAATCTCAAAAATGATTAAAGATGAATGGTAAATTATTGTCCTTTCATTGTGAAAAACAAATTTATAGGAAAATATTTCAGTGTGGTCAGTAGAAACCTTGACTTTGTTATTTTGGGGATGGCAGACCAATAATAATCTGCTTTCAATCACCCCATTGAATTTCTAAATAATTTAACAAATAACAAAATAAAAAAACACAAACTAAGTGAAGGGAAATGACACGCCCGTAAATCAGATTTGCGTACTTTAATAGGTTTGTAGTGTATATTTACGCTTATTTTTTTAATAATCACTGTAATATTTTTATTTTATTGTATATTGGATTAGATTCTAGGATGCCTTGGATGTTCACAGAGGCTCCGACTTTCGCCAAAAGTTTAAATAATCAATAATACGTTGTCAGCAAGAAGCTTAAATTTAGTGACATATTTAGGTCTCAAGTCAAACAAAAAAGAATTGTAAGTATAACAAACTTTAGCTTAATTAACATAATAGAAAATATAATTAATAAAATATGATCAATGAACATGGTAAAAAAAAATGAAGAGGTAAAGCGGCTTCCACACGATACAATTTTAAAGTACACATGTACATTGAAGATCGCCAATTTTAGTTTTATTTTGTTGCCTCTGCTGAATGGACTTGTGTAATGCCTTTTAACAAGAAGCAAAATTATTAAAATTATTAGGGTTGATTATAGAAGCGTGGGTGGGAACGTTATATAAAAATTTTGGGCTGACAAAATTCGTTAATTAGACATATTTACACTTTTTTTGATAGTTAAAAATTCGTTATAAACCGGTTGTTCGCAAAAAAATACGCAATGTAAAGGTATATTTTATATTGACTCTTATGGACAATTCAAGGGATTACGAAGAATTTGTTTAATCGAGAAATAATATTGAGGTACGTTATATTAAGGTTGCACTGTACTATGAAGCTAGAGTTGCCAACCCTACTATATAATATAGTATCCTACTGTATTAGAGGCCCGAGACTACTATATTTCTGAAAAAAATACATAGCAGGTGAACCTACTATATTTCAAAGGCATCAACCTCAAAGTAATAATATTTTAATTAAAGTTGAGCTAATGGTAATTTATAATTTAAATTTAAATTGCAATAATAGCTATGAGCCTTAAAATAAAAATTTATTAATAAAGGCTAAAAGTAGCAAAAATATTCTTTCAAGAAATAAAGTACCTATTTGGAACCTACTATTATTTTTCGTTGTCTACTATATTTTTATGGGTAATAATTCTGCCGTGCTTGTGATATAGGTATACAGTAAGTGCTTTGGAGACACTTTCGAGAAAATGACGGTAAAAGATTTAAGTATTAAGTATGCCTTAGTGCAATGTGTGTCTTACTGTAATTATGCTTAAGCTTATTTGATTTTCTATGCCACATCTTCACATTTTAAATATACAGAAATATATATCTCAATCTTTACATTCTAAATATGTACGTAACTCAATATCCGCAAAAATGTGACTTACTGTAATTATCATAAGCGCGGCAGAATTGTAGAACTACTATTTTTGACCGACAAAGAGTCGGCAACCCTATACGAAGCGTACTATTTTAGACCGACAAAGAGTTGTCAACCCTATACGAAGCGTACTATTTTTGACCGACAAAGAGTCGGCAAGCCTATACGAAGCGTACTATTTTTGACCGACAAAGAGTCGGCAACCCTATACGAAGCGTACCTTGACGATGGCGCGCGCGATGGCCACGCGCTGCTTCTGTCCGCCGCTGAGCGCCCCCCCGCGCGCGCCCACCCCCCGCGCCGCCCCCCCGCGCGCGCACAGCTCCGCCAGCTGCGCCGCGCGCGCCGCCGCCTGCCACGCCGCCTCCTGCACACAGTTACTTATTTATTTACTAGCAAACCCGGCCCACTTCGCTGGGCGTAAGTTAAAATAAATTAAACGGTTTTTATATATATTTTAATAAAATAAAAATACTACTCTTTACTACATTTTGGCCACGCGCCACCTATAATCTAGTAATAGAAATACGGCGCCATCTACCGAATATCTGTGCAACTTAGATGCCAAACCGCCATCTATTAAGATTTTATAGAACAAACCGATGAATACACACTAAAGTCGTATAATAAACATTTAATTTGAAATAAAATAATATTGTGACTATAAATTAAGATGTCAGCTATCCTATCTTTCAAGTTGGATCAAACTGCACATGGTGTGCAAATTTGATTAAAATCGGTTAAGTAGTTTAGGAGTCCATCGGGAAAATATTGCCCGTTTAGGAGCACCTTAACGGTAAATTACTGATAAATTAATTTATATTTCAATCATAAAGGTCGTGTGACGTCACAAGTACAACTTTAAATGTTCATACTTTAAACATTTGTTGCGATACTTTAATATCTACTACTACTTTTAAAAAAAAAGCAATTGTAAAACTTAGAAAAAAGATATTCTAACTGTATTATGCTTAAAAATGGCTATCAACAAACAACAATACAAAATTTAATATAAAGTTACTGGCAACACACTCATTCGTTCTTTATATTGAAGGCTATATACACAAGGAGCATTCTAATAAAGAACAAATGATACAAATGTATTAATGATAATGAAATAGCTAACCTTGTCATCTTGCGTGGAATCATCATCATTAACACCATATAATATATTCTCTTTTATAGATCCACTAAACAGCACAGGTTCCTGAAATAAAGGGAATCGTTAAAATAAATGCCTGGCAAATATACAATTTGAAACCAATTATTTTCTCATCATTAACTTTATTACAAAAAAAAATATATACGAGAATTAAAAAAGAAATTAAATGATATTATTTTTCAAAAGGCAAAAGGATCGATAAATACTGTCCGAACATATATTTCTATATAACAATATAATTGTTTATACTCCTTATTGAATTTTATCCTATATGAATTTGGAACTTTACCTGACTGACATAACCAATGTGACTCCTCAACCACGTGGGGTCTAGCTGCCTCACATCGACTCCGTCCAAGAGAATTCTACCTTCCTCTGGATCATACAATCTCAAAATGAGCGATGCTATCGTACTTTTGCCACAACCTGATCGTCCAACCAGAGCTATACTCTTTCCAGGCTTTAAATGCAAATTAAATCCTTTTATTAAAGGTTCACCGAGATATGAGAATTTTATATTTTCTAATATTATTTCTCCCTTTGGACGCTCTTTTGGTCGTAAGCCACCTGGCAACAAAACACATAAGGTTTAATATAAAATGTATTTCTAAAGATTTGTTAGTGCTATGCTAGTGCTTATTTTGTATGCAAGCAAAATTTGACTGACACATGTCTATCGAAAACTCGTTTAATTCTCTTGGACATGCAAATTTTCTCACGATGTTTACCTTCACCGTAAGACAAGTGGTAATCGTCTTAAAAATGATACGCACATGTAAATATCATAGGTGCAAAGCTCGGGATTTGAACGCGCTTCACTCGATTTCCCAAGCGGGTGCGGAACCACTGGGCTAACTTTCTCTCTTGGCCTAGATGGATACAATTTACTAAAGGAGATTCTATTTACTAAAACATTTCATAGATGGCGTTGCACAGAACATTTACAAAAAGGTAACAAATTATCTTTACACTTTCAAAACCGCTTTCTTACATTTTGCCTGAATAATAAATATATATTATAGTAAATAATAATTTCAAACCTGAAATTGGTATCTTGGGCTCCCTATCAATAATTCCCCATAGCCTCGTAGCAGCCCCCAGGCCTTTATTCAATTCTGTATAGAAACTACTCAGTCCCCCGATACTAATACCAACATAGGCCGCATATAACAGAAATGATGTAAGATTGCCAACTGTCAACTGTTCAGTGGCCACCATACCTCCACCGTAGTATAACACTAAAATTATTATTGTGTTGCCAGCTAATCCCGTCTGAAATTTTTAAAATAGATAAATTAAATAAAAAAGATGTCTTATATAAATTTATATATCTAATACACAATATAATAGAATTATGATTTATGTGATATATCTGTACATTAAATAAAAAAAATCTGTACATTACATACTTTTTGGAAAATCTTAGTGTAAATAGTCATTATTATTATTGATACAGAGGATGTTTCAATAGTACTAATAGTTTGATATTATGGTAGCTTGTTAATTGAGGCAACATAGATAAACAAGAAAAATAAACTTACTAAGCCATAAAAACTTCCTACAGCTAATGACTCTTTATAAGCCAGATTCAATAATGTTTCAATTCTCTGTCCATAAGACTGACACTCTTTTTCTTCCTTGCTAAATGCCTTTACTGTTTTTATATTTGAAATTTTCTCCTCGGCTAACTGAAATAATACTAATGTAGTAATTAAATAATATATTATACAACTTTTACTAAAATATACTTAGATGGGACTATTTCAATATACATTTGCTGAATGGTTACTATGCATATTTTAAAATTGATTGACTTTTTAAGAAGAAGATTTGAATTTTCTTGACTCTTAACTTAATGCATAATATAACTTAGTACATTATTCACACTCTAGTTTATTATATAATAAATACTTATACCTAACTAGTTCAATTGCAAGCTAAGCTGCAAACAAAGCTCTAATTATTTTTTTTGTCACAAAATTTTTATTTTCAGGGGTAAAAATTTATTAGATATAAAGTAGATTTTTAACTAGTTTTAAATTAACTATGCCAGTATAAAGATCTTGGCTAATTATTAAAACAAAGAAGCAGTCATTATTATTACCTCACTAGTTTCAGCTAAAGCATCTTGTAATTGTCTAGTGATGCCCCTCACGAAACGACCATAAACAACTGCAAGCATAGATACTGGTGGTACCACACATAAACCTATCATTGCCAATGATGGTGACATATAGAACTGAAAAGAGTATATTTTAAATTATTTTATAATATTTGGTTATCAATTTATTCATATTTTAGATTTACTATAATATAATTTAGGGGTAAAAAAGTTTTTGCTTTAAAGCTAATACTTTTTTTTTAATTTTGTGAAGTATTTTATCTAATGCCAAACAATAATATAAATATTTTTAAATTAATTTATCACTTTTTACAAAAAAATAGAGAAACATGACAAAGGTTTTACCATCATGCCAGTACCCGCTCCCACCATAAACAATGACCGCAATCCATCACTAACATTTGAACTAAGATTCCTTCCCACTAGTTGTGTATCAGCGGATAGTCTGTTGACAAGTTCACCAGTAGATGTTTTACTAAACCATGCTGGTTCTTGACGCATGATTGATGAAAATACTTGCTTCCGCAGTGCTTGAGTCATTCTTTGACCTGAAGTTTGTTAAATTTTTACACTTATTAAATATATTTTTTGACTATTACATTTTTAAGTGTTTTATGCAATTTAATAAAAGGTTAGTTCAATAAGAGATGATAAATAAAAGTAAAACAAAACATTTGTAAATTATGTGAAATATCATCTGATTTATGATTGTATATACTAGATTCACTCATTTATTATCATTATTAATTGATAAAGGCATTTTGTTTAATTTTATACCAATATACCTAATGAAAAAAAATAAGCATAAAAATCACTATAATAGATAGCTGAGCTGCTTATTAAATTTTTGGCTTCTCTACACTTGCTCATTTGTCATCTATCACATATTAATGTGTTTTTGTATGTATATCTTGTTTATACCATATTTTACCAGATATTGACATCAAGTACACTCTTCCAAAATTGCATAGGCCTCCAACTAAGAATACTCCACACAACACCAGACACAATTGGTCTAACTTCTCCCTTGCAGCCACTAAGTCACTAGTACCACTGTATATAATATCCAAGACCATGCCTAATGAAAAAGGCACTGCCATTGTTACACTAGATGATACTATTAAAAATCCAATTGC
The DNA here is from genome assembly GCA_905231865.2 of Boloria selene. Lineage (NCBI taxonomy): Eukaryota > Metazoa > Arthropoda > Insecta > Lepidoptera > Nymphalidae > Boloria > Boloria selene. The sequence goes on along the minus strand of HG993146.1, from coordinate 7,518,929 downwards.
ACCTAAAATTATAATATAATTAAAAGTTATGTTTATTATAAGCATTGACATTTATTCAGTAATGTTTATACAAGGGTTGAGATGTACATTGTAATCTCCCGATTTAAGGAGAAAGGAGAGTGGGTGAATGAGGAGGAGGTGTAAATAGACCTACCTTAAAACGGGCGAGTCTAGGAAATTAGTAGTTTTTGAGATATTTTAAAAATTTAAAATTTCCAAAGTTATGTTGACATAAAACGAAGTGAATCTGTCAAAATATGTAACGGGAAGTCACTACAGATACTAAAGAAATAAAAACAGATTAAATAATGTGTTCTAAAACTATTAATATGTTAAAAATATATAAATATATAAAATTTTAATAAGTAAATATTAAAAAGTAATTATTAAAAAATATATTGTGTAATAATAAATTGATAACATATTTACTATATTATGAAAAAAATTGTTGTTACCAACCTAGTGTTTAGCTTAAAGTCGCTTATGTTTGTAATCATGTTCTAACCTAACCTAACCAATCTGGCCTAGTAACACTTATGGTACTCGACTAACCTACCTAGTATTTAGCTTAAAGTCGCTTATGGTTGTAATCATGTTCTAACCTAACCTAACCAATCTGGCCTAGTAACGCTTATGGTACTCGACTAACTAACCTAGTCTTTAGCTTAAAGTCGTTTATGTTTGTAATCATGTTCTAACCTAACCTAACCAATCTGGCCTAGTAACGCTTATGGTACTTGACTAACCTACCTAGTATTTAGCTTAAAGTCGCTTTTGTTTGTGGTCATGTTCGAACCCTAACCTAACCCATCTGGCCTAGTAATGCTTATAGCACTCGACTAACCTACCTAGTGTTTAGCTTAAAGTCGCTTATGTTTGTAATCATGTTCTAACCTAACCTAACCAATCTGGCCTAGTAACGCTTATGGTTCTCGACTAACCTACCTAGTGTTTAGCTTAAAGTTACTTTTGTTTGTGTATAAAAAAATATTCAATTTAATCTATATAAATTTTTTATTTAGATATCTCAAAAGCTACTAATTTCCTGGACTCGCCCGTTTTAAGGTAGGTCTATTTACACCTCCTCCTCATTCACCCACTATCCTTTCTCCTCAAATCGGGAGATTATAATGTACAACTGAGCCTATCAAGTTCTATTTACAATGTATAAAATATATTTACCCGCTAAAGTCCATTTTTCGGGTTCTGCTAACGAAAAAAGTCGTTTTAATTCTGTTGGCTTTAATTTAACATTTATCTTTTTAGAAGTCTCTAACTCGGCATTATCTTTATGCGCTGCAATGTGTCCATTTTTCTTTCGAGCATCAACCTGGCTAGTACAGTATCTTGCATTTATTAAAACTAAATCTATTCCTCGGAATAGAGTCTTTTCGTTATTATTTCGTAACACTGAAACTTTGTGACTAGAATATAACCTGAACCCGCATTGTCTACAGGAATGGTTTCGAAAAGGGATTATTAGCTGTAGACTTTTCTGTTTACTACATAATTTAAAACTAAAAGTTTTATAAAGCAATCTCTGCAACATTTTTAATTTAAAATTTCAATCAAAAGAAAATAAAACATAGTTGTCTTGTCTGTTGTCACTTGTCAATTGTCATCGGCACAGAATGTCATCGGAGTGACATTTCAAAATTCAAAAAAACCACATAACATTACAGAGTACTAAGTATTATTTACCTATGCTATAGACAATACATATTACATACCTGTGTCATCATGAGTTTCACTTTAACATCTCATAAAATTGCCACATGTAAATTGCCTATTAATTATTATCCACCTCCATACAATAATAATTTTAACATTAACTTGAAATATCACGAAATTATTGGAGTAAATATCTATACTTTTTAATTAAATCAACAAAAAACCAAAAAGATTTAATATCAAAGTTTCTATGTGAACAAACTGTAGTGTAGCTGCTACGAAGTCCTATATTTGATTTATATTTTAGAATATTATTAGCATTATGTTGTCCTGTTGCCCTTAGAACAATAAAACCTAGAAGGTGAGTAGGCCCAACTAAATTAAAGCCATTTCAAGTCGGCCTAAGCCGATTCCGCCGAGACACTAATGTACATTTCTCTATAGGTCTCTTTTTTTATGGTAAAAAGGGGGCAAACGGGCAGGAGGCTCACCTGATGGGAAGTGATCACCTCCGCCCATGGACATCTGCAAGCCTGGCTTGCAGATGCGTTGCCGGCCTTTCAGGAAAGGGAGGGATGGAGGAGGGAGGGGGGAACGAAGGCGGAGGATGAAGGGAAGAGGGAGGGGGGAAGGAGAGTGGGCCTCCCGGACTCTCACTCACCGGACGAAACGCGACAGCATAGCTGCCACTTCACGCCGGTCTTCTGTGAGAGAGTGGTACTAATGAACTATACGGGGCGTGCCGGCCCATTCGGTTGCTACCCGAAGGTAACAAGCATGGCACTACCACTAAAACTACTACTCTTCGCATCAGTTTGAGTCAATTGTACTTTTATAAGTTATTTTTTATTTCGTGGTATATAGTTCTTGTAATAATAAATAGTAATTAAAAACCTACACGTTTTTGTCAATATCATGAAAACAACTACTAAACCGATTTCGATTAAACTATTACTATCCCCTAAGTTGACATAATTGTAAGCAATTCAAAAAGAACGATTAGGATCCACTTATGTACTACATTCATAAAAACTAACAGACAAACATACACCTATAAAATTTTAGTAATGAAAAAACAATAAAGCCCAAAATTACCTATTATCTGACGTTTTGTTACATCTGAATACAATTTTTACAATAAATCACATGAATCATTTGATAGAAATATATTGCAAAGAAATATATTTCATAGTTCAAATTCCACAAATGGCATAAGGGGTCGTCCATAAATCACGTGATGTTTGAATGGGGGGGGGGAGGGGGTTCGGAAAAAATCACGAAATATCACCAGGAGGGTGTAGTGAGTTATCACGTGTTTTTTTTTTACTCAGCGTTGGGATTATCCCGCGCGCCGCGACAATCGCCGAACTTTTATAAAAATAAGCCTAGTCACCTCCAAAACTTCTCTGAAAAGACCTGTACGGGAACTACTATTGCAAGAAATGGCACTATTAAAAGCTATGCTATGCTTTAAAAAATCGTGTATTATAAATTCTTCATAAAAGATGATAAGACCAATAGGATGGGCCAAACATTCCCCCAGATACACGAAGCGTCGCACTAGGAAGTGTAATAATGAACCGATTGGTCTTAATCGCTTTGGATTACTTATAAAAAGTATTGACTTACTTCCATTAATATCATGTATAAAAATTAAGACATACATAAACTATAAGTAACGTTACATTGTTATAGTAGTAGTAATAAGTTACAGACGGACGAATTATACATTTTTAATGATATTCTCAAAAACCTTTACTACATTTACATATGTGAATATCAGCACTGAAAGTTTAAGAAAAGTGAATACTATTTTGACTTAACTTTAGCACTTTAACTTTAACCGTCGGCCGAAACTAGAGAGTATGCATACAGTCAAAGACCATACATAAACCACCTAATCCCAATGATTTTTGTTAATGAGAAAAAAGAAAATTCTGGCAGGATTTTAGTCGAGTCGTAAGGATTCTGTAGGTGCTAGTGCACAAAAAAACTACGGAAAAGTAAAATTTCACGATTATTATTTTGTCATTTATTCTTCTTAATTAGAATTTTTACATTTTTATCACGGTGCTTAATTTACCAAAATTATATTAGATTATACCTGTTAACCTTTATTTAAAAATAATATTCAGATTTTTTAAGGTACTTTGTAAAAAAATACACGTGATTTTGAGTGGGGGGGGGGGGGGACTAATCTTAAACCTCACCATGTATCACCATGGGGGAGGGGGGGCCTAAAAAGTTGCTTAAAAACATCACGTGATTTATGGACGACCCCTAATCTGATAAGTGTACTAACTTTTTTTGGTGGAAATTACTTGCAACACACATTAATATTTTTATAAATGTTGCTTCAATATTGAGCGGAAACTACTAACTATCATTATATATTCTGTGCTATCGTTCTATGCTTTATTATGTAAAAAGAACGCTGGCTGTCAAGTTGCGCAGAGGCGATTTATCGGCCAATTTGGTGGTAAGACGCGGGGCGCGGGACGTCAAGGCATACGCCGCATGCTTTCCGGCTCGCTATTGGTTCGTCAGTTCAAAATACTATCGCGCACACAAAAGTTATTAATTACGAATTAGTTTTATATAAAAAATAGAGAAAAAATATTTATGACGTATATTGTTTTATAAAGAGAGAGTCTGATAATAATGCAGTGAATAATTAAAAAAAAATATATTAAAGGAATTAATCAATTTTTTTTGTAAGTAGATAAACATTTTACATTGAATCAAACATATTTTATTAATTAATAGAATTCTATTTAATAACATTCTATCTAATATATTTTTAAATGTACCTGCCAATAACTAATATACGTCGCGAGCGAAAGACTAGTTCAGGCTTTGCATTTAGAAATATAAAATAAGGATGTGACTTAAAAAATTGAAACAAATCATTTATAAATTTGACTCTAATATATTTATTCATCTTACAAACACTTTTAATATATTTTAATAGCGTATAAATTATATATCTATTACACTGACAATAATTGATTTCTATTACAATAAAATAACTAATGAAATGCTGTCAATAATACTAACTAGAATAATGTTAATAAATTATATTTGTGTTATATTCTAACAATATAATAACATAAGTCTTATTACTTTTGTTTTAACCTTGACTGTTTTTTTTTAAGAAAACCCAATTTATTTATGTATTTTATACTATTAAAATGTTGGACTACCAATGCTTTACTAATTTTTAGTTAGTATTAATGTTAAGTAAAATAACATCGGAACTAAAAATTGCTGGTCCAATTCAAATGACAAATTTCATTCTAATTTATAATTTAAATTATTACTAATACATATAAACATGTATTTTACAATATAGTGCAATTACTAAAGTGTATCTAATAATATTTTATTTTTTTAGTAGTAGTATAAGGAACATTGGCAAAAATAATCACAATTATAGATGCTTTTTATGAAATAATAAAATATACTAGTTTACAAAAATGGCAGTCAGGATACATAGAGGCTGATAGCTATAAGAGATAGCTGTAAGTATGTTATATTGAATTTAATATATTGAATGAAACCATCTAAATTAGATAGGAAAAATATTTTTTTTCTATCGGCAATACATGAATGACATCATCTGCAGTAAAAAAAATCTTTTGCTTTTTTAAGTACACACAATTTTTATACATGATTGCAAAGTCTTATGTGAAAATAACGTTTTTGAATTTTTAAACATTTCAGTAACATACGGAAATAATTATTTACATATTTTAAATATATTTTTTTTATTTCATAAACGAAAGTGTACTATTGTTAAACATAAAAGAATTTAATAAAATCTTATTTGTAAATCTAACATTGTTAATTTGTGTCAAGAAACGTTAAATACATACATAAACATTACATCAATATTAAGATAATATTGCAACTATTTATAAACCCTGTTAAAAATTTAAAGATTTTTATAAAAGTACTGAATAAAACACACCTGATTTCGTTACTATAATAATAATTAATTCATATAATATATTTTTATATATTTTTGTCGTGTCTTTAGTTTTTGAGAAAAAATATCATATATTTAAAAGGTTATTTATTATATGATGCATTTTACTCCAAAATAAATATATTATGTAAATAAATAAAATCATATTTTGTGTGCAACACAATTGCAGGATATTAAATAAGATTAGACATAAGCATAAGTCATCTATTCATATGATTCTATAAACAAACACTGTAACTTGGACTGGATTAGTTCTAAATGTACGCAATATGGCTATTTCAGATGTAATACATTAAAATTACTTTATTCATGTTATTATATCATAGACATTTATGTGTATATACTTAAAAGTTACTGGGTATAGTAAACTTTGTAATATAGCGACTTAGAGCGCCACAAACTAAAAGTATTATCGAATTTCAATAAGTACACACCTTCGCCGGGGTATGTATGAGAACCTGCATATACCTGAAATTAGTAGCAGTGAAAAATTTCATCAATTTAAAATAATACAATAATTGTAATAGTTTTAGCTGAAAACATTTGCAAAGGAAATATTATAGTGCACAACTATTCGACCTGGGTACATGGGCTGTTATTGAGTTGCTTTGACAATAAGACAAGAACTAAACTCGTCCTGACCCGGGACTCGAACCCAAGACCTCTAGTTGAGCCATCAATGATATCCCCTAGACTCCTAGAGCAGGTAGTAGATCTAGATAGTAACTTAATACTCGTTCTCTAAAGCCTCAACGACACTAATCGCCGAAGTTGCTTCAATGAAGCACTGGTCGAAATTGACCGAAGTCCGAAGTACGACTATACTCTGCGAATATTGGAGTGAGACGCCTTTTGTTCGCTTTAGTCTTTGAGTCAGGCGCAAAAACCGACTATGGTAGGAAGCTAACCGAAGTGACTCTATACAATATCGAATTTGCTATGGTGGTGATATCAGACGGTTCACGGTTGACTTGAATTTTCAGTTGTTCAGTTCACAGAATATTCATTGTTCATTTCTTTTAATATGTCATCGAATGAAGTCGTGCGTCTTGGAAAAAAATTAATTTGGCCGAACCCGAATGAACGTTCTGTCGATGTTATGACTGTTAATTTCTCGTTCATTCGGAGTAAGAGTGAAAGATAGCAGATAACCACCAATATACAACACCGCTGAATCGGTTAACTAATGAATTCATTCGGCGCTAATGTTTCATTTTATGTACAGATGAGTCACTTTGAGTGAAATATTTTTTTTTTTATGGTAAAAAGGGGGCAAACGTGCCCGTTTGGAGGCTCACCTGATGGGAAGTGATCACCTCCGCCCATGGACATCTGCAAGCCAGGTTTGCAGATGCGTTGCCGGCCTTTCAGGAAAGGGAGGGATGGAGGAGGGAGGGAAGTGGGAGGGAGGGGGGAACGAAGGCGGAGGATGAAGGGAAGATGGAGGGGGAAGGAGAGTGGGCCTCCCGGACTCTCACTCACCGGACGAAACGCGACAGCATAGCTGCCTTTAAACTTCGATCAACTTCACGACAATGTAATGTAATGCTGGTCCAATTCATGTGACACTCTAATTTATAATATAACTAGCTTTAGCCGCGGCTTCGCCCGCTAGGATGCCTGAAAGTTTCTTCAAAATTACTCTAGCTATTTCAGAACCTATTGTTAGTTAATACAAACATTTTTTTTAATTTTTCGTAAAAAATATTTTTTTTAATTAAAAGTATCCTATGTTACTTCTAATACCTCCAAAAATTTGTGTACAAAGTTTCATGATGATTGGTTGAGTAGTTTTCGCGTGAAAGCGTAACAAACAAACTTACATTCACATTTATAATATTAGTAGGGATTTTATAATCTAAGGATTTACCTCAGTATGGCAGTCCCGTCTGTAAATAGGTATGACGACGGTGACGAATGGGCGCCGGCTCAACACGCGTCGCTCGGCGCCCATCTCCGGGTCGCCGCCCTCTGGCACTGAGTAGTCTGAAATTAATATTATTACTTCAATTCTCTTTTATCCTGTTGAATTGTAAAGACATTGAATTCTGCTCTTTTTAACGTTCTGATACTGGGCACGGGCTTCTTCACGCTATTTCAATACGAGGGAGATCATACATTAACCTTTTTGAAATCTCACGGCTAGGTATTGAGTTTTAAGTTTCATATATATGTAATATGAGGCCAATTACAAAAACTTGATGAGTTATACACCTAAACCTTTCTCAAAAATCACTCCATCTATTGGTGAAAACCGCATGAAAAACCGTTCAGTAATTTTAGAGTTTAACGCAAACAAACAGACAGACGTGGCGTGAGACCTCGAAAACGGCTAGAACGATTTGGATAAAACGTTGTAATAAGATATGGTTCGGTTTTTTTAAATTTATCTATAAAAATAACTTTTCTGAAAAAAACATTATATTAAAATATAAACAACGAAAAAACTTGAACATGTATTATGGAACAAGCAAGCTTCACTAATTTTTTATACATACCGTCGTCATCATCATCCTCGTCATCATAGTCGCTATCCGCCACGTGCACTGTCACTTCTGCTGTTGGAGACTTGCTCCATTCGAAAGATAAACCAAATCCTGCATACAAATAAAATTGAATCGAATCAAAAATCATTTTGTTAATTAATATTACACAACAAAATTATATTGATAAAAATCAATTGCTGTTCGATGGTCTTGCTAAACTTACAAACAGCTACACCAATTTGTATATTTCTTGTGCCAACTGCTAGGAATGGTTTAAGTATTAGAAAAGATAGAGAAAACAAAAGGAAAAATCTAGTAAATCAAAAACTTACACAACTATAACCTTTAAAACGAACCTATGAATGGATGAGGAATAGTGCTAAAGTATATTTTCTTGATAAATTCTAATAGCTTAAGGCGCCTACCTCGCCCGATGACCTTGAGGATTTGATATCTGTACTAGTATTTGTTATTTTAACGTCATCTACCGACCAACGACCGTACTACAATAAAACGAAGTGAAGATTAAGCAAGAACACAGATGTGTCGCGTTGTCATCATTTTTTGCCTATTTGATTCGATCTCTGAGAAATCTCATTTTGTTCCTTTCCTCTAGTTTTTGTAGTCTTGTACGAGTATCTGCCTACATCATAATTTATATTATTTATATTAAACTACACAATGCACTATGCCTGCTGACATAGCTTTCATTTTACTAAATGTTATATGGTGAAGGTCTGCTGATGACCAGGTAGGTAAGTAGGTAAACGGATCTCAGTAACGGTAATAGTTAGGATGACCTAGGTTCCAACATTTACAAATGGCTTAGCTTCTTTAAACGCCCCTATTCTTTATTTGTAATATCATTAGGATGTAGGTATTGGTATATTTGTATGTGAGCAATAAACAATAACTGTCTATAAAGTGTGAACAAAATATTAAAGAATGCCTTAGTTATTCTTATATATTTTAGGCATTAGGCATATTTAGGCACATTATATTCTGGCTTACTCTATGATAGGTTCAAAAAACAAAACGAAATTACAAACCATTTTACATATACTTACAAACTTAAATTCTGTTTTTGTTTTACGAAATAATTATATTTGTACTATTTACAATATGGTTTAATTCAAAAATCATTCAAAACGAGAAGTTTTAGGTATTAATTGGAAAAAATAACGCGCGTGTAGTCCACTCGTCACAAGAGTCATTGAGACACTGTTGTATCGCATTCCGAGTACGCATCACAGGCCGTAGCGGGGGTGCGTCAGCGGGGTACTGGTTATGTTTCGGGTTTTTATTTATTATTTAAGAATATTAGAATAAATAAGACAAAAAAACCAATACCAATTGTGAAATACGTCATTATATATTTTTTGGTAGAAAATTCACGCCAAACTATTCAGCCGTTACAGAGAGAATTTACAATTTACATTGAAAAAGGCCCTATTTAATATTTTTTTTTACAAATTTGGGTGAGTTTATTTAAATTTAAAACAATATCATGTATTTATGATAACCTAAAGTAAACCATATATTTTTTATATAGAAATCGCACGAGAGGATTCATCTACAATCTTCTTTAAACTTAGTGTTTTTGAGATTTGAGCGAGGTAATCCCCTTAAATAATTAAAAAATGTTGATCAGCAAAGACTATAAAAAGCTGTTTCATAACATTTACCAGTGACTTAATTCCTAACAATCCGATTATCCATACTAATATTATAAAATAGGTAAAGTTTATAGCTACTGGTCCGATTATAAAAATCTTTTGCTAACAACAATTTACAATTGTTAGTAGTGATTTTGCAGTGATTGAATGTATTAATTCTTAAATTGCTGGTAAACCATAAATAAAAAAAATAAAATAAAAAGGGAGGGTAAGTGTACATTATTCAATGAAGGCTGCTCACCTAAGTCATAATTATCAGTGGCGAACTCCCAGCAGAGGCACCTGGCGCGGTGGTGAGTGGGCACCCTGATGGTGACGGTCTCGCCGTGGCCCACGGTGAGGCACCCGCCGCTCGCCTTCGCTGACTCCTTGAACTGAGCGATATCGCTCCGCGTCCACATACGAGCCTCTTCCACAGATGGGAAACCGTCTGAACCGACATTTTAACGAAAAAGGCTGTTAAATTCTATATTAATGTAATATCGTCGCTGTATAATCAAAACCTCGTATGTCCAGAAATCCAAACTTTACAGGAAACGAAAAGAATGGTTCATTTTATTGTCAATGTTTTTCAAACAAGAGGTTTTCGTTTTACTCCAAATATGGCACTAGTAGTCATGTATTGGTTTTACGGTTTCGCTGTAATATAAAATACGTAATTTTCATTTGATATTTACAAAAAAAAATTATGCATTTTTGACATACGAGGTTTTCATTCTACAGCGACGATATGTAACATGTACTATGTACATGTAATAGATACATATTATTATTCGACTATAATATGATAAACATTTTATAAGCATATGACATAATATTGTGTGCTTGTACACACATACCTAACTCTGATTAAAGTAACGATTCAATCCCTTTTTGTTTTTTTTTATTTGCATACATAAGTATGTAAGTTTTATATATTCATATAAAACACTAGCTGACCCGTGCCCACTTCGTTGGGCATAATGTTAATAATCCTTTTTTAGTACAGAGTGTTTAAATAATTTAAATTATTTTTTTTAAATTAAAAATTAAATTATCTATACTAATATTAAAAAAACTACGTTTTGTAACTTAAATATAAAAGTTAGACATATGCTGTGGTTGACTTTTTTGTAGGCATTTTTCATTTTTCTCTAGAACTCAAAAATATATTTTTCATAGTTAAGGCAGCGTTCGTAAGAAACGCTTTCATTCGACCGTTTTTTCTCCGATTCACTTTGCAAAACGGACTACCACGTAAAGCCTATGACACTCAGCAATAATGTGGCTTTCTATTGGTGAAAGAATTTTTAAAATCGGTTCAGTAGATCCCGAGATTACCCCTTACAATTTAACAAATAAACAAACTTTACTTCTTTATAATATTAGTATAGATTAGTATAGATAGTATAGAAGTATAGATGATAACTACTAAACATCAGATCAATGGTCACACTAGAATTAATATGAAAATTAAAATCATTAAATAAAACTGTTTTTGGCTACAGTACTATAGTACTTGGCTACTACAATCTATTTTTTTTAATATTCCATTCCGAATACAAGAAAAATAAAGCATATTAATTATTGCACCTCACACAAGACAAGATATTATACAAATAATTGATAAATAATATGAGACCCTTAATTAATAATTATGAATATTTAAATAATTTTAATAAATTCTCAATGCATGTATTCCCTTACCGTCTGACTCCTCTTCTTCTCTTGAGTCTTCAATGTATTCAATTTGTTCATTCTTTTCTGTAGTCTGCATTGATCTATAGCAATATTCATTAAATATAAATAAGCATCATTCTGTAGAATATATATTACTAGTTTTGAATAGTAGCTCCACTTGTGTTTCAGATTTGTCACACAAAAATTGCTTAATAATAACCACTAATCATAGCTGGGCATTAACTCGTTAATCCGTTAATCGTTAATTAACGAAGTTAATATTTCGATTAACGATAAACTTTTAAGTTAACCTAGAAAAAACTTAACGGAATCGTTAACTTCCGTTACATTTTCTCAAATCCGTTAATCGTTAATCCAGTACCTACTATTTACCAAGCACCACGACGCGACGCTACGTCGAGTAAAATGAAACCAACCTAACGTGTAGGTACCTAAGTAAAGTTTGGTAGGTAAGGTTGTCGGTGCGTGTTCACGTGACGGGTGCCCGGTAAGCATCTGCGTCAGTCTGAAAGTCTCAGCCAGCCTCTAGGCTTAGGAGTTTCTTCCTCCATCGCCTCGATCCTCGTCAGATAGACGGGAGGGAGCCCACATTGGAAGTTTCCCCAACGCGCGCTCACTCATCCGAAACTGGTACACTTGGGCGAGTACCTCAGCCTGCGCCTGGAGTACCCAGTGTGAAACGCCCGCCAGAAGGACACCGTGTGTCATCCCCTTATTGCCTTCACCGCCAGGACTTGCTGCGTACTGCACAATTGGACCCCGTTCGGGACGGATAGGGCGTCGATCCAAACGGGGGCACCATACAGTGCCATGGACCTCACAATCTCAAAATCAGCAAAGAGATTCAATGCCCCGGACATTCGACAAAAGCCTACCAAAAGTCGAGACGGCTTCCATCAGTATCGGGGTGAACTGGGAGAAAAGAAAAAGTAACGTCCGGCGTATGTCCAGGGCCAGGGAGAGGTGCCTCATGATAGCAAAGTGGCTCTTGTAGAGGCTCAGTTCAGCGCCTTCAATACCCAAACGGCTGGGTATACCCGGTTCTGCCTCCTCGAAATGCTGAGAAGCTTTTAAGTTCCAGAACCCAAATCAAAAGATTTTATAAGTAGATCATTATTGTTGCAATGATATTAAAATACAATTTTAATCACGTGTTTTAACGGATTAACGATTAACGTTAACTTGCGTTAAATCTTTCGAAATGTAACGCTTTAACGTTTAACGAAGTAAACTTTTTTAAGTAACGGATTAACGATTACCGAGTTAATTATTTGTTTAACGGTGCCCAGCTATGCCACTAATCATTGAATTATTGAATTGTTTTAGTATGAAGAAGTAAAGGACTTCGCGCTACTATAGTATAAAGTTGCTTTCCGACGATTGTACCTATGTATGCTTAGAACTTTAAGACTATGCAACGGATTTTGATGCGGTTTTTTTAATAGATATAGTTATTCAAACCATTCAACCTTCATACCATTTTTTTAACCTTTGGTTTATATATATAACTAGCGACACCGGCGGCTTCACTCGCGCTAAATCTAATGGCGCTAATCTTTTGGCCATCTCTAATATAATATAGACATCTAATTCAAATATAATATAACTTTGTGTTTATCGTGTTTTAGCTAACCTCTAATAACATTTACCTGACAGAGTGCAGTTAAAACTTTCATAATACTAGGAAACTCTACCGCATGAGAGTATCTGTACACAAAGAACACAGAACACAGGGTTGTTCATAATATATCCATATATAATGTATAATTAATAGTAGTAAGTTATTTATTTAAAAACAATAATTATCACAGTCAGTAAACACTAGCTACTTACTTATTCTCTGTGCCTCCATCATTATCAATTAAATCATGATCCTTTGAACATTCATTTTCTTTTTCACTTTCATTGTCTGATTCCATATAGTTAAGGTTGGAATTTGCGAGTCTTTGGTCGACAGCTAACTGTTGTATATATTGTTGATAATGTTGATCTTGCAATTGTCTAATTAGAATAGCCTGTTGGTCATAGTTGCCAGGGTACTGTTGTTGTGCGTATTGAAGAAATTGATCATAGGTTTGTGCATTAAGTGCGTCTTTTATTTTGTGCCTGAAAAGGTCCAAATCCATACAGATATATAAAAGTGAAGTCTGTTTTTAATGTAAAAATAACAGCTTTACTAATAATAATATAAAAGCAACAATTTTAAAAATTACATACACATGTTCTTCTTCAGTCAGTTTGGCACTTTGTTGCTTTTCTTCCTCTAAAATTATTCTATTTTGTAATTCAATGTGAGCTCTTTCTTCTTCTGCTTTTAACAACCTAAAAAATATGTTATTTAAACATAAGTCTATGAATAGAGTTAAATAATAATAAGAAAAGATACAGCAAATGTTTCATACTCTTGTTGTTTTTTGTTTTCCAAATCCTTCTGGATCGCTTCTAAGTATGGCTTTAACAAGGGACACAATCTGAAAATCACAATTAAATATATCTAATTATGTAATGAAATACATGGCTTAGTAAACACAAGTCAAAGTATATTTATTTATTTAAAATTATATATAGGACATTTTAAGAATATAAATAAAATAATAAGTAAATATGTTAGGACATTAACACATGAAACCATTTAGCTTCATGAGAAGCTACAAGGCTTGTTGTTATGGGCACTAGATAGTTGATACACTATACATAATATATATTTTTATTTTAATACATACATATAAATATAAACATCAATGACTAGTACAAACATTCATGCTCATCACACCAATTTAATGTCCCCAGAGGGACTTTATCCTATTATTACTGGCACAGTAAGTAAGGTAAATAAATTTGATCCAAACATGTTGCCTATTATAATAAAATAATGGTATATAAACAAAAATATATCATAGTTGTACCTGTCCAATGTATGGATAAACCCTGCCATAGCTTGAACTTGTGACATTTGGCCAAGAGCCTGCCAAGCTGCTCTCCTATCTCTACCAATAACATCTAGAACTCCAAGTGGGGCTGCTGAGTTAACATCCAAAGGACCATGAGCTGCTTGTTGTGTATAGGCAACTAGCTTTAATCTATCTTCATAACTTAGATGAACTGCTTTTCCTTCTTTATCTAAAATATTTATATTATCATGTAACATTATAAGAATCTTTAATTCTACTGAATTTAAAACATAATATTGTTATTATATAAACTTATGAATGAAAATTATAATATTCAAATAATTTATTTAACTACTATATTTTTTATTTTCATTCAATGTTTGTCTTTACAAATATTTTAATTTAAATAAATCATCAAATACTTATATTTTCTAATATGTATTCGTAAAACCACAAAAAACATTGAAAATCAATATTCATAACAATAGCATACTATCAATACCATATCATTTTAAATATCATAGCAGCATTGACATAAATTAAGAATTTTAAGAAGATACTCTCTGTAATAGTTTTGTGTAAACGAACTTCATAATTTTTTTAACTCAGGTTTTACTTCTTATATGAGTAGTTTACCTTTATAAAAAGAGAGTCCATGTTTATAAACTTCTCTTAGTGGCAGTCCCCATTTTCTTTCTTCACTTTCTATAATACCTTGATCAGTTTCTAAGGGAACTTTCACTGGATTTATTTTTTGATTACCTTCACCCTTACTGGCCATCTCGAAGGTGTGATAATCCTCCTAAATAAGAATTAAGAAACAATCGGCTTCTCTTCTCTTGTAATTACAATTTCACTTTGAAAAATGACAAATGACAATTAAAAAATGACAAGTGACAACATGCAATTTTGTTTTTTAAATTCATCCCCAAGAGGGAAAGGCAAAGGGCTATAGTCCATACAGCCTTGACAACATGTGCAATTGGTCCTTTGCCTTTCCCTATTGGGGATAAATTTAAAAAACAACAACATGTGCAATTGAGAAAGGTTGTTTGTTGTTTTTAAAATTTATCCCCAATGGGGAAAGGCTAATTGAGAAAGGTAAGCAGTTGCCAGTTGACATGTACTTTTTTAATACATGGAATAAAGTAATATACCTATAATAGAGAGCCTTCTCTATGATTTTTTTCTAACACGACATTTGCACCATCATTTAGAATTAAGTCTTGATCCTATACTATTCCTTCTGATATCATAAAAATATATTTATAATTAAAGTAGATCGGTTCTAAATTTGTACATATGGTGATGATAATTATATCTATTAAAATTAAAATAATGAAAGCAAGAAAAATATATATATTTGTATATATATATAGTTTAACATCACTATATTTACAAATCTTTATATTTAAAAATCGATCTACTTAAATTATTATCAAGTAGGGTTTAAGACTGTCGTTCTATGTGATAAATAATACAAGAAAATGTTTTTCTTTTTAACTTCATTTTGTCTATTTTTAGTGTAATACAGTTGTTGTGTAACACAGCTCGCCGCGCGCAGCATTACGTAGAGAGTAATTTTTATCCGTAATTTATCTACAACTTTTCATTTCCATCGATTTCAAATTCCGTTCCTAATCTAACTTTATTTAATCTGTACCATGGGCATATACGTCTGACAGTGACGTTTACCATCGAATATTTATGATCTAATCAAGTTTTTTTCATTTGCGTCATTTACAACCTTTTTCTTAATTCTTATATTTTGTTGTATTCTATATTCACTGTAAAACTATTAATTATTTTTGGCTCAGGGAACAAAATGAATAAGAATATAATTTCACTAAAACTATGTTTATCGTGTGCATCACTTCTTCCATCTGGATCTGAACTGTTTAGTTTCACTAATATTATAGAGATTTAAATATTTTGAATTATACCTTGTAATTGACTTAATTTATTGACCATGGAAGTTAATCCACTTAATATATTTTTTGTTAAGTCGGACAGTAAAGGGGATAGGCTTTTATTTAGATATCCATACACAACTGAAAACAAAGATGAAAGTAAACAGAAGAAATGTGGCCGTCATAATCCATACGCGGTCAGCTCTGCTGAAGATTTGCTTCAAAATTCACAATCGCAAACCTCTAATATTTATAAAGGTATCCTAGATTTAATTATTTTATTTTTTAGCTACTATTACCCATAACTATTAATTGTGCAAACATGTAAGCATTTTTGCTTTTGATTTTTATATTTATTAGTTTATTAATATAATATAATTTTTATATTATAGTAATTGCTTGAAATATTATATTAGTAATTGCTTTAATGGAGCATGCTAATTTAGCACAATGTTGTAAATTCACCATAAATATCATCTCTTTTGTTCCCTTAAAATAAGTTTTCTTACTTATGAGTTATGAGTTACTTATCTCCTTCCATTCCTTTTATTTAATATACTAAATTTGTACTTATATAATAAAATAACTTCAATAAAAAATCAACTTTACCATTTTGTCAATGTCAATATCTTTTCACTTACACAACTTTTTCTGCTTTGTGTCTTTTCCATTCTATATGACAATGGAGAAGTTGGCAAGCTTTGAAGCCATTAACAAGAGAATTGAATTTAAGTTTTAATTTTTTTCCTACGATATATATCTTGCAAATAACCCTTGCTTTTCAAGAATACTTTCTTAGGTACTTTATAAAAAGATAAATAAATAAATAATAAATATAATTATTAAGAGTGTACCTTACAAGATAGACACAATTAAGTGCTAATGGGAACTTTTCTGTAGACATTTTAAAGACCTACAATTTCTAACTCATTGTTGTAGCTTGCACTAAGCTTATGTTGTTTTAAGAAAAAATCTTCAACCAATGATTTTGCTTTATCTTAGCAATGAGATATGTTCCTGTAGTTAAAGGAATAGGCCCATGTAAGAAGTTTCAAAACATTTAATTAAAATCTTTTGAGTATTTTCTGTGTAAAAAGGAAAAAGTTTATAAAAATTAAATATACTATATTATTATAAGAATAGATAAATACTAAGTTTTGTTTTCTTTTTCATTTTAGGTCAAGTGAGTGGTTTTACCGATGAGATGTTATCAACATTATTTGCCGTAAAAGCTGAGCTTTGTAATACAAAATTTGAACTGAAAGTAAATGATGTGAGATTTGTTGGACATCCAACTTTACTACCATACAAAACTAATAAAGACAATTCAGCTGCTCCTATTATACTTATTAATATTGTGTTTGCATTACAAGCTTCTGCAAGTCATTCCATTGGTATGTAAATGATGAAATAATTAATGTAATGCCTTTAAAAGTATTTTCAATATTTATTGTTGGTTCCTATTTTCAATTCAGTCTAAAATATCAATAAAAATAAAATAGAGATATCAAACTATATTATTAATTGTCTTTGTTTAATTATGTTTATGCCTAATTTTAATTTAATTAATTAATGTAATTTTAGTAAAATGTTATTATGACTTGAGTATGAGGCTGGGTAAAGCATTAGAGCTTGAAGAAAAGCGGTGTTACTATTTAACTGAGGAAATGAAAATTATGGTATGTAATTTGCTTGTTATTATATTGAAACAAATTATAAAAATATTATTGTGTTACATTAATAATTAATTATTTTATTAATTTGATAACCATTGCAATGTAAAATTGTTTTTCATTTATTTCTCGGTTATTATCTTTCAGTCAGCAGCACATGATGAGGTTTCTGCACTTGATAGTGAAGTAAATTCTGGTGAAAATGATGATGATGAAGAAAACTCTCGCCATTCAGTTAGCTCTGCAACATACAGCACTGATAATGGAAATATTGCACCAAAGTCTGCTTTTCATCTTATTTTGCAAAGGAGTTCTCTTGCCAGATCAATGAAAGCTGTTTTTGAGGATTTGAGTAGTACTGGTATATATTCTTATTAATTTCCCCCTACCCAATAAACTTAAATATTATAATTTTTATTAGAAAACCTTAAAATTAGACTTATACATAAATATAACATTTGAAAAAAAAAAAATAGTAAATACATATATAATAAGTGTTAAAAAAATATATAATTTTTAAACCAATTTGCTTTTTTTAGGTATTGTACAAGTTCGTATAAATAAGTGGGTGCTTTTATCTTTTTGTTTGCCACATAAGGCACATCAGATTCATAATAGAGGATTAATAATAGAACCAGAGACGATAGACAAGTGTGTACAAAAATTACGCCCATATCATGGTATCTTGCTTATGGTAAGATTTTTTGTCGGATCTTTGTTGATTTTAAATACATGTTATGTTTTTGAACATTTTTTTAATAAGTTATGTTTTTATTGTAGGTTAATCCCAATGATTTACTAGCATCTATTCCTTTAGATGGCAGTCCGGAACTTTTAAGGCTTATAAAATTATACAGTCCATTAAAAAGTCTTCAGACATTAGCCATTGAAGCAGACTTGACTCTTACACAGGTATGAAGATATTAATTATTAAAGTTTCTTTTGATAATCATAACCATTTAGTACAGTAAAATATGAATGGCGTCATTTTAGTGTACTATACCGTAAGTGGAATGGCAATTCCTTTTGGTTTATGAAAAGGTTGAAACAAAATTTCTCAGATATGAGACCTAACTATCGATCGATCGATTTTTGCCCAATAAAACCTTGGGTTCCATGAAATATGGAAATAATTAAAGCTACTATCAAGAAAGTGTTTACAAATATAATATTTTTGTATATAGTGTACACTATATACATAATATATAAAAATATTTATTTATTTTTAATTATTTATTAATTTAATTCAAAAGATTAGGTTACAAAAATATACTCTTAACATAACTGTTTAATGTACAAGGAAATATTGCTTGTTTGACAGTATAGTTGTAATAATATCTGTTGCAGGCTTTCCAGTTGACGGGCCACCTAGTGTACTGGGCCAAGGCCACAGTGATATACCCATTGTGTGAAGGGAATGTATATGTGGTAGCTCCAGGTGCTAATATACACATAAACTCACCACTTGTGGATGAATTTGCTAAGGAGTTTCCCGGGCTTTGTTTGTTACAAGTAAGAGTAATGGCATTTGATTTTCTAATACACTTTAAGTATATTTATATTTTGTTCAGGATATTATGAGGTCCTGGGTTTGTGCCTTGGTTCAAGTCACATTCAGTTATTAAGTATTTCTATAAGAAATTGTCAAATGTCAAATTGTTGTTTGAAAGATTTGATGTTGGCGTTATCCATTGGAGAACACAAAACCGTTTGTCCTGAGTTTTCTTTACACTTGATAAATTTTGTTTCTCGTTCTTCTTTATATTATATTCAGGAAACTGTAAATTACAGTTATCATTTTTTTTATCCTTGGGAAACGCATTAAGGTAGAAAACAAGTGGTTACGACTTACGTGGGGTTTACCGGCCAGAAACCAGTCAGTACTATCCACTAAAACCCAAGCACCCATCTTATAATATAACAGTAATTTACATTTAAATCAATTTTGTTACAATCTTAAAATCGTTTTACAAAAAAAACCTTTGATACGAAGGGTGTCAGGCCATAGTCCCCTACGCTGGCCAAAGGGGGGTTGGCGACCTTCACATATTGTCATTCGGAATCTTGCTAGGTTCTCTCAGAAATGTAGGTTTCCTCACGATGTTTTTCTTCACCGTAATAGGATGAGTTGTAATCTAAAATACATAATGAAAATGAAATACAGACATGAAATATATTATAAATAGCTTCTCCGTTTCCCATGTAACTACGAATGCTTACACGAGAAAAAAAAACCTTTTCGAGGCCTTCGGTAGGTCGGGGGTGGGGAGGTCTGGTCTTATGATAAAGATGGACCTAGATACAACACTTTGCTAGATATAAATAATTAATTGTCTGGCCAGATGCTGAGCGACTTCTCGCTACCGGCGCCGCTGTGGTACGTGTCGCGCGGCGGGTTCAGCGCGTGGGCGCGGCGGCGGCCGGCGCGGCTGCTGGCGTGGCTGCTGCGCCGCCGCCTGCTGCTGCAGCTGCACACCTACGTGCAGTTCAACCCGCCGCCCTGCGCGCACGCCGCGCACTGGCCGCGTCAGAACCACGGTGCGCTCTTATATACCTTACTAGCGACTCGTCCTCGCTTCGCTTGGGCTCTTCCCTAGGTTTAGCACAGGCAAAGCCGAGAAATCCGCTAGTTATACATGTAAACCTTCCTCTTGAATCACTCTATCTATTAAAAAAAACCGCATCAAAATCTGTTGCGTAGTTTTAAAGATTTAAGCATACAAAGGGATATAGGGACAGAAAAAGCGACTTTGTTTTATACTATGTAGTGACTAAGTTACTACTCGTAGCGTTTCCCGTCATGGTTCCGCCCGAAAAACCAAATTCTTAGATTTCACATTCCGTACGATGTTTTATAGTAGGTTTGTAACGGTTATTGGACACTTTCCTCAGTAAGAATAACCTATATGTTGATCCGGATAACCAGTTGTCATCATACATACATATATTGATTTTATCGAAATTAGAATTTTGCGAAATTTTCTACGAATTGTACCTACTACACCAAAAGAATTTCTATTTATAAATACAAAATTGTACTTAAACACCACGCTCAAGAATAGGCTTAATAATTTAATGTGTTTCTTCTGGGCAACCTTTATTAGAAAGAAAGTTGTAGGATTGCATGGATAATGGTTGATGCAAAAAAATAGTCTACAACAATACTATTATTAATAAAAGCCATTTCTCAATTTTCAGATGGTAAAGAATATTTCTGTGAGAAACACGATCTCTACTATCAATCGAACAGCTTCTCTTTCTCGTCTCTGAACCAGGTACCTATAAACATTCCCGAACCTGTCAAAACAGTTGATAATATGGCTGCTTTCCTAGACTCCGATGAAGATTATCCCAGTAAAAGTTCAAATCAGACGGATTTCTTGCACACAAAACCGATAGTAATTGATTCTGACCACAGTAACTACGAGAAATTCGACGTTGACTCCGCAAACCATTCTTTCGACGATGGCATCGATGTGGTAGACGGTTTAATAAAACCAAACATAAATGGATCTGATTATGATAAAAATCAAAAAATACAGAAAAAAGTTCAGGGAAACTCAGTAGATAGTGGTATATCCAACAACATCAATAGCAATGGTGGCAATGGTGAAAACGGTCATAATGAAAGTAAAGAAAACGGAGAAAAAACACTACCATCAAGGTTATCAGATTTGTCTCTAAAGGAATCTGACAATGCAAATAGTACGAGTAGTGATGAAGACCGGCTCGAAAGTGATACAGACGTATCGCCCAGACAGAAAAAAGGTCACAGTAAGGGTACGGAAAAGAAAAATGGCGTTTCGTTGAATTTGAAATTGCAGAATGAAATGAGGTAAGTTTAAAAATATTTTATTTTCAAAGACACAGGACTATCTAGTTTCATAACCACAATACTAGTGCTTTTGTTATGGATACACAGTTGATACACTACACATTTAACTTAAAAATCTAATATATAAAATCTCGTGTCTAGAGTGTTTGTTATCGAACTCCTCCGATACGGTTCAACTGATATTTGTGCATATTTGGTAGGTCTGAGATTAGGTCGGAAACTATTTTTTTTATCCTAGGTGATGTCCAGATTTTTTATTTTTAAACCAAATCTTTTTTTTTTTTCATGATTTGGCATTAAGAAGTACTTATAACTCAAAATTTTCAACCTTCTAACTACCCCTCAAACGCATCCCTATTTTTAACAGTAATTAGAACGCGGGCGGAGCCGCGGGAATTGCTAATAAATATATTATATTATAGAATATATAAACATGAAACAGCTATGATAAGGGCATTCATTTGTGTAAAGAGCACAAATTTTTTGTACTCCAAAGGTTTGGTGTCAAATGGTATTAAGTATATGTATGAAAGTATAAGGATAAGTAAAGTCCTCGTATACTCGTGCAGTGTACCGAGCGGTACGACTTATGACGTAGCATGTTTAAACCGGTTAACCTGGTATTGAAGCGCGGCTTTTAGCTATCACTCACAAATGCAAAGCTGAGCTCACGCCTCGAGAACTGTACTATAATATACGTTGGTGGTGTGCAGCTTCCAGTCGCCGACGGTGTGGAGTGCGCCGAGGGGCTGCGGCGCGGCGGGCCCCGCGATGGACACGTTCTCGCGCGCCGAGCGTGCCGCTCTGGCTGCGTTGCCGGCCGCCGCCTGCCGCGACGACCTGCTACTTCTCGCTGACCTACACAAGAAAGGTATCATATCGACGCTGTAGAATGCTATGCTTGTTACCTTCGGGTTAGAGCCGAATGGGCCGGCACGCCTCGTATTGAACCACTCTCTCACAAAACCGGCGTGAAGTGGCAGCTAAGCTGTCGCGTTTTGTCCAGTAAGTGAGAGTCCGGGAGGCCCACTCCCCATAACTCCTCCCTCCCTCTTCCCTCCTTCCCTCCCACCTCCCTCCCTTTCCTAAAAGGCCGGCAACGCATCTGCAAGCCTGCAGTGTTGCAGATGTGATCATGAGTGGAGGTGATCACTTATCATCAGGTGAACCTTCTGCTCGTTTGCCATCTTTGTAACATAAAAAAATGAAAACCTCGTATGTCCAGAAATCCAAACTTTACAGGAAACGAAAAAATAGTTCATTTTGTCAATGTTTTTCAAACAAGAGGTTTTCGTTTTGCTCCAAATATGGCACTAGTAGTCATGTATTGGGTTTACGGTTTCGCCGTAAAATAAGATACGTAATTTTCATTTGATTTTTACAAAAAAAAATATGCATTTTTGACATACGAGGTTTTCATTCTATAGCGACGATATACTCATATTGCATTCCGCCTTTTTAACGTCCTACTGCTGGGCACGGACCTCCCTTCAATACGAGTGAATGGGATTCCTTTATCTATAAAATATTCTGGATGAAGTGCTGATTGACCAGTTTCTTGACATGTCCGCGTTTCCTACCAATATGTAATTATTAGAAAATGATTATTTTATGATATTTGCAGGCTATTTCCGCGGCGAGCAACACCTAGAAGAAATAATGTTTATGGAAAATGTAACGCGATCACAGCTAATGCAACTCATAGATAAGTTTAAAGATGTCCTCATAACGTTTGAAACGGAGGACCCAGCTGTCGCCATGTTATATCCGTATTAATAAAATAAAAATTACTTGCCATGTTACATTTAAATTATTGGTATAAAATAAATAATTATTTGAAAGTCCAGAAGAGTGATTTTTAGTTGTGAATTGGTATTTCAAACACTATTTATTTATGTTTTTGCAGTAACTGTAAATTACTGTAAATTTAATTTTCCATAATATTATGTCTTGCTGCTTGCGATTGTACTCTTCTGGGAAAAATGATATGAAAAATATTGCAATTGTTTTTCAATTACCTTGTCGTTATAAGACTTATATGATTATTAAAAAACGATTAAAATTGAATTCGAAATTTTTAATTTACAAACATCATAAAAATAGTAATGTACAGTTCTCGAGGCGTAAGCTCAGCTTTGCATTTGTGTGAGTGATAGCTAAAAGCCAATAGCCGCGCATCAAAAACCAGTTAAAACAGGTTTAAACCAACTCGCAACGCGCTACGCCTTCGGTCGTGCCTATCAGTACACTGCACTCACACAAATGCAAAGCTGAGCTTATGCCTCGAGAACTGTACCTACAATATTAATAGGAAAAATAGCTTGATGAATCTTTATTTGGCTTATAAATATTTTATACTAAGTAAATTCTTTCATGAAACCTGTAAAATATATAATGTAAATTTTTATAATACTTATCTATCTAGTTTTATGTTATTTATAAAATAAATTAAAGAATTTGGTGTCTCAATGTTAATAATAAGTAGATATTTTTAAAAACACTGAATATAAATCTTGTCAATAAAATAATTTGTCATGTGTATGCATGTAAATATAAATTTAAAGAGAAAGCCTAATTTGTGTAAAACCCAACACAATTTAATGTATGAGTTGGGTTATCATATAATGTGTTATCACCTCAATATATATCATTTATATTTAAAAAAAACTTTAAAAAGAATAATAATTGTACTTCAAAAAGGTTAATTACATTAAGCCTGTACGTTATTGTTGATTATGTAAATATTTGCTTCTTACTTTCGGCGTTGATTTTCTTCAAATACCAGATTTTTTAGTTATAAGTGTGATATTAGATAATCTGGGAGCTTTAATTGATTGTTATGCAATAAATATTTATTTTTTACTTCTACTGCAGAATGTTTTTATTTCATTTTTTTTAACTACAAAATCTAATAAAAATGATTATTATAGCGAAAGTTCTTTACTTTTATAATAAGGGCGGCTAGCTTTTAGTTGGTTTGAGGGATATAGAACTACTGGGGTCGGGTGTGATAAAACAACCGCTCACTGAACAAAATTTTATAATATCAGTCCACAAACATAACATTATATTACACAGCATAACAAACTATATTTTACATTAAAATTAAGAGCGGACGCGAACGCGGAGATGTCGCTCAAACTCGAAAACGCGCGGGAATCCTTGTGGCACGCGCGGGTCGCGCGTGGCGCGATTGCGTAACGACCTGATCTGCGCTCCGATTGGTCGAGACGTCGCGGTTTTCCCGCGAAGACGAATCGGCGAGAGCGGGAAGATGCGATGACGGATGCGTTTCGTTATACGCGTCTGTTATACTCTCCCCCTCCGAGTCACTTAAACGCCCCGTAGGTGGCTCGGCACAAACATTACGAGTACGACGGGGCCGTCCACGAAGGCGCCGAGGCTGCACTGGAGCTGAGACCTGACCTGGCGTGTTACGGTAAGGCTTCAAGTCAGAAGAATGAAACTTTCCTAACAGCTTCGAATCCAAATCAGTGACTTCGTAGGTTGTAGGGCTAACTATTTTACTAATGCGATAGGGTCCATCACGTTTCGGCATGAACTTACGGGTCCTACCCTTAGAAGCGTCACTAAGCAGATGAGTAGTAATAAAAACGAAGTCACCCACCTGGTAACCTACAGTCTGTCGGGACTTGTCAGCTTGATTTTTTCGATTATCCTGTTGTCGTTCTACACTATCCCGGATAACATCCCAATTATCTAAGAATCTGCGGAGATACGGAGTGATTTGGGGAAGGAAATTCTCCTTATCCAATATAGCCCGTAAATCATGCTGCGCATCGAATGGCGTACGCATCTCCCTAGCAAACATCAGCTGAGCGGGACTAGCTCCTGTAGAGGAACAGGAAGCGCTGTTCATCGAGAACCGTACTGACGATAAAAACTTAGGCCACATACGGTGATTGTTTTTAACTAAAATCGACAGCTGAGTACGTAAGTCTCGGTTCTTGCGTTCGGCAGGATTCGCCTCGGGATGATACAGCGGTATCAGGCTTTGGTGGATACCAAGGATAAACATGCACTGTTGCATGGTGGCGGAAACAAATTGGACACCGTTGTCTGATATGATGCGGCGTGGGAAACCATACCTGAGGAAGTACTCGTTGATGAGAATAGGCGCACATATCTCAGCGGTGGCTTCTGTCAAAACAAACAACTCTACCCACCTCGTGGCTGTATCTTCTACTAAGAGTACCCATTTCTCACCATGTTCGCCTTCTGGTAAGGGCCCGAACAGGTCAATGGCAAGTACTTCTCCACGCTGATTTAGGATCGGTGTCTGCAGGAGTCCAGCGGGCTTCTAGTTGGATGCCTTATAACGCTGGCACTCTTCACAGGTCTTTAGGTAATCTGAAATGTACTTACGCATCCCAACGAAATAGTAATTGCGGCTGATCCGATTGTAGGTTCGCTCAACCCCTTGGTGACCAGCTGTGGGAGCGTCGTGGAATTCCTTCAGGATCTTATCACGCATGGTAAGGGGCACGACGAGCTGTGGCTGTTCAGTGTCAGTGTCAGGGAGGTACCGATATAGAACACCCTGGTTCATGATATACCCTCTACCTAACCACTGAGTGTCGTCAGGTTCCTTACCCTCAAGGCTATTTATGATCTTCGCAACCTCGGGATCATCGAGCTGTTCCTTGCGGAGTTTTGCGGAACTAGTACTGGGGAAATCCACGATGACACTGCAGACGTCACAGCTTCCCACATCGGCGGCGTCGTCATACTGACGACAATGAGGTCGACTCAGGGCGTCAGCCACAACATTAGCTTTCCCTGGAGTGTACTCATAACGGATATCGAGGGCCTGCAATTTCATTGCCCACCTAATGAGGCGTCCGTTAGGCGTTTTTAAGGTTAAGAGCCACTTGAGGGGCTGATGGTCACTCTTTACAACGATAGGGTGCCCATCGAGATAGCCACGGAACTTATCGGTTGCCCAAACAACCGCTAAGGCCTCCCTCTCAGTGGTGGTATAATTCATCTCGGCAGGAGTTAGCCAACGACTTGCATATTCTATAGGTCTCTCCTCATGACCATCTCCCTGTAAGAGAACAGCTCCTAAAGCATGGTTACTGGCGTTTGTTCGCAAAACAAACTCTTTAGTATAGTCGGCTTGAACTAGTATAGGTGCCGAGATTAACTTGTCCTTCAGAGCCTGGAAAGCTTCTTGCTGTTCTGATTCCCACCTCCAGGGCTCTATTCTATCTCATTCTTCTATTCTCATTTCTATTCTATCTCATTCTTCCGCGTTAAAACCGTCAAAGGTTGGGCCACCTGGGAAAAATTGGGAATAAACTTCCGGAACCACGTACAGGTCTGTAAGAAAGATTTTAAATGCCTTAAGTCCTTGGGACTGGGCATCTGCAGGACAGCGTCCACCTTAGTGGGATCGGGTTTGATACCGTCAGGAGTAATAACATGTCCCAGGTAATTTATCTCTGGGCGAGCAAAGAAACATTTCGCTCGGTTAGCCCGTAACCCGAACATACGCAACCTGTCGAATACCTTCTGTAGGTCCTCTAGATGGCTATTGAAATCCTCTGAAATTACTAGTAGATCATCCAAATATGCTAGAAGGACAACACCTTGCAAATTAGCGCCAGATCGGAACCGATCGATCAACCGTTGGAAGGTAGATGGCGCGTTCTTTAAACCAAACGGCATACGCTTAAAGCGATATGTCCCAAACGGTGTCACGAAGGCGGTTTTGTCACGATCAGCTGGAAGGACCGGTACCTGCCAGTAGCCTGATTTTAAATCGATAGAAGACATAAAACAATGACGTTTCGTCAACTGGAGAAGCTCATCTATGAGCGAAAGAGGATAACTATCCGTCTTGGTGATCGCGTTTAACTTGCGGTAATCTACGCAAAATCGGATGCTATTGTCCTTCTTAGGGACTAAAACAGCTGGAGACGTCCAAGCAGACTCGCACTCCTCGACAATATCGTCCTTGAGCATTTTGTCAAGTTCAGTCTTCATCAGCTTTTTCTTCGCAGGTGTGAGGCGATAAGGCGGGACAGAGATAGGCGGATGGTCTCCGGTGTCTATACGGTGTTCCGCGTATGGCGTTGGTTCTCCCCCTGGTCTGAAGATATCATCGTTATGATTTAAAAAAGAAGCTAGCTCCTCACGCTCGGGAGAGCTCAGCATCATTCCCTCATCCTCTCTTAGGATCTCAGTAGCACAACAATTCTGAAGACCAGTTGGATATTCGTATTCCAAGGGGTAAACTTGTTCACAACCGTTGAAGCGCCATGTGGAAGAACCAAAATTAATTTCCAATCCAGCTGCTTTTATAAAATCAATGCGCAACAAAGTAGCAGCGTTGGTGGTATCTGGGAACACATAAAAGTCTACATTAATACTCTTACCTTTAATCTTCACCTCCAGAGTAGTGGATAACATTCGGCGCGTTGGTGCTGAACCGTCGGCGAGCTTAACACGCATCGAGCATGACGTGAAAGGCTGATTAAGCTGTTGCAGCAACGCGTAGAGTGAGGAACCGGCAATAGTACCCTTGGCCGCGGTATCAAGTAGGCCCCTTCCCCGGATACCCAAAATCTAGATACCCACAATAGGCCGACGCAGTACGCCATTATGCAGGGAACCTATCGACAAACAGGTCAATGACCTTTCATATGGGTCATTTCCCATTACCCTACCCGATTCACAACTTTCCCCGGTTTGTCCCGAAAAATTCATAGTCACCCTACTTTGTGATGGACATTGACAAGAGAGGTTATGTTTATGTTTACTACGTTTTGTACGCCTGTATTTACTTTTAACATTAGGATTAGCACATAATTCGCTATCGCTAGGGAAATTAATAACATACTCACTACTATTACTACTAAAAGTATCAACAACAGGAATCACTGATTTAAATTCACAAAGTGTTTGAGTACAGTTCTTCGACTTACCCCTCGTGAACGGCTTACCGGCGTCATCTGCTGCTGCCGCTGCTGGGCCTGCAGGGGTCACCGACCGTACGAGCTCGAGAGCGCTAAATTTTTGCCGGGAATTACATTTCGCACAATTACGTCGCATTACCCCGCTCTCGCCGCACCCGTAACACGAGATATTACTCGAACGTGATTCACTGTTATTCACTGGTTGACACTGATCACTTTTAGCCTCCGTAGGCTTTTCAGCTGCAGAACGGCGAAAACCCGAGGGTCGCTGTCTCTGTCGCTGCGATGAGGGCCGCGCTATCGTCGCTGGGGCGATCATTGCTGGCGCGGGCGACTCCAGCGGCGCGCGGGGAACTGCTTCAGCTACGGCGGCGGCGCTCTTTGAAGTGCCGGCGCGCGAAGTTTCCTTAGTAGATTCCTCGATACTCCGAGCCATTTGGAGTAGAGTACTAAAATCGGAAAACTCTTCTCGTCATAATCGTTTTCGGATTCTCACATGTAGTAGTCCATAGATCATGTCACACTTGACCTTTTCACTAAGGTCACCACTGGGGATTCGCGCCAACTGTGCGCGGGCCTTAGCTACGAATAGCTCCGTCGACTCTGCTCCTTGCGGCTTCGAGAACAACTCGAGATAAATCCTGTGAGGAGGTCGGCTGTCACCAAAGGCGCTGCGCAGATGCTGTAAGGCTTCGCCCCAATTGGACACGCTGGTTTTCATCCCCTGCCACCAGGTGGCTGCGTCGTTGGTGAGGAGCATCGATAGACCGCGAATAGCGTTTTCGTCACTTACGTTCGCGCAGTCTTTGCCAATCCGCTGAATCGAGAATGGCACCCGGCGAAGTTTCCTGACATGGGGGGCGGTGTAGGTGAGACCGGTGCGGCCGTAGCCGGCGCGGACGTAGAACATGGCGACCGGACTTCGAGTACTCTTGTAAGCAGACGCTCGAAATTGTCGGCTTGTGCTTGCTGCATGGACGTCATCATGGAGGCTAGATCACTCGCTGTGATGAACGCCGGCGGCGGCGGCGACTGCTCGGCCGCGGACGTGTTACGTCCCACAGACCTTTGCGTTGGCGCCATTTCTTCACCTTCTGAATTCATATCGAAGAATTCCGTCTGACGGCGACTTTGCCTTCTAGCACGCGGCATCTTGCACACTCGCGAACACACGAACACAACACCGTTTGTAGTTCTATTTGCCCACTCGTTGGGCAGCCAAACTATAGCGAAAGTTCTTTACTTTTATAATAAGGGCGGCTAGCTTTTAGTTGGTTTGAGGGATATAGAACTACTGGGGTCGGGTGTGATAAAACAACCGCTCACTGAACAAAATTTTATAATATCAGTCCACAAACATAACATTATATTACACAGCATAACAAACTATATTTTACATTAAAATTAAGAGCGGACGCGAACGCGGAGATGTCGCTCAAACTCGAAAACGCGCGGGAATCCTTGTGGCACGCGCGGGTCGCGCGTGGCGCGATTGCGTAACGACCTGATCTGCGCTCCGATTGGTCGAGACGTCGCGGTTTTCCCGCGAAGACGAATCGGCGAGAGCGGGAAGATGCGATGACGGATGCGTTTCGTTATACGCGTCTGTTATATTATTGAATTCTCCACACCACATATTAAATCATTCAACACAACGTTTTTAAGCTGACACTTGGTCATTTAAATTTTTTAAATTTTATTAATTGGTGGTATGGTCTAAGACCCCCCACTGCTCGATTCGATTTTATAAGCGATGAGTTGCCTATAAAAAATTAGCCGCAACACCTATATTTAATTTTAGTATAATTAATTTGCTGATATAAATTGCATTTATATGTTCCTTTTTGACGAAAAATCTATTATATTCCGTCATTTAAAAAAAATGATATAAAAATTATAGGTAGTTAACCTTAGTTGGCCGCAATTTTAGAGTTGCCATATGTAAACAGATATTTTATTGTTTATTAATTGCAATCACCTGTTTTTTTATATCTAATAAAAATTTAAGTTTTATTTGTACTGTTTACGATTACCCATGTTTGCTAACAAATGGCCGCAAGCAGAGGTTGCCTGGATTTCAATAAAATATAATTATTGCTCCAGATATGTAAGTGTGAGCGCAATAAAAAGATACACGGTTTGTAACCTGCTATAAACAAGAGTATAATGTAGTGTAGATGTAGTTCTAGTATTGTTTTAATTTTTTTTAATACTTAAACCATACGTAACGACAATATTATCATGTTTACAATCTTAAGCATTCCAGCCAGACGAATCCGGTTAGTCTAGCCAAAGAAATAACAAGCCTGTTATTTTAAATTTTATGAACAACAGTATCCAACGTTGGAGATGCATTTATTGGAGGTAAATACATAGAATATTTTGAGTTTGGATTTATCATCTATCATCAGAAACAGAAGAGAATATACGACTGAAGGACTACTACATTGGAGTCGAACAAAAACGTGGCAACGAAGTGTTTTAAGATTATTTGTTTTTCTAATTAAATCTACGATTTAACTTTTGTTTATGTGGCGTATATTTAATTGAACTTTGTAGACGTATCCTGCAAAATAAGTAATACTACTTGCACTTTAGGTCATTTTCAATTGTAAATTGTAATAGTACATTTTACTACATATGAATGAAATAATTTAAAAATATCTTACTTAAGTAGGCTAGGCACTAAGAAGTCGGAAAATATTAGTTTTAGTTTCTAAATGAAATTCCTCGTTTTCAGTATTTTATCTATTATTGAACACCATGTAATTGTTCGATGTTTTTACACTAGTATTCTTGCATTGAAGAATCCTGTTCTTCAATGCAAGAATACTAGTGTAACACGAACACGAACGATAAGTAGAATAATATATATATATTTTTTAAATAGAACAAATAATTTATTTACAATAAAGAAAATTATAAGTAAACTTAACTATATGTACAAAGCAAATATACACTTAATTATTACTGTACAAGTCGTGTCCGCGCGGAATAGTGGCAAGAATGCTGGATTTTATTTTTAAATTATAAACAATAATTATCAATTTTATCAAGAAACAGAGCTGTGGGATCCTGTACTATTATAGTACGTTTTGACTTTTGAATAAAAGTTAAAATGGCAAGTGGCAACATTACGTTACGTCATAACATTTTACATTACCTCTTCAGCTGACAGCCTGACACTGACATTTTTTTTGCCTTGCCTCTTTATTTGATAATTATTGTCAATGTCAGCTGAGATTGAGAGATGCGAAATTGGTGTTGTTTTTCTTTGATCTGGCTATTTAAAACTTAAACAAAATGAAGAATTTTCCTGTGTTTGTGTTTCCTGTGTCGTTGGAATTTTATTTTAGTGCAAGACACACTCATAAGCAGCTATTAACTGTTTATAATCCATATGACTTTTCCGTGAATTTTAAAGGTACATAAATAGGTAATTGTTTCACAATGTTTCCATATGGTATTGTATTTTAAATTAACTTGATGATTTTTTTCAGTACTATGTACGTCTCCAAATAAGTTTACTGTTATTGACCCTGAAGGTGTTATAGCTCCTCAAAGTTGTATAGATATTGTTGTACGTTATACTCAACCCTCCGTGTCGCATTGCAATACCACAGAAAAGTTTAGAATTACAATGTATGACAGAAATACTCAACAGGTACTTATTTTTTTACTTTATAATATCAACATTTAATTTAGTTGGTATAAAAATGATGAATATATGATAAAATTTCTGTTAAACATGAATATACGGTCTACAAAAATAAATATACTAGGCTATTATGATTTGCATATTTTAATAGTTTTCTAAATTAGTGTAACAAAATTACAGGCTTTGGGTAAAAGAGATATTCCTACCAAATTGATAGAAGGTGAACCATCAAACACAAATCCTGAAAGCTTAGGGGATAGTTTTCACCCATTAACAACAAAGGCAGCTGCTTTGCGACCTTCTGAAGATCATGGACGGATAATTTGTAACCATCCATCACATCACAGGTATGCAATATGTTATTATAGTATTTTTATAAGTAGATAACAGTTATTAAGTATTTTGAACTAGTATTAAAATACTTGATAAAGTCAAAATATTAATGTAGGTATGTACCTTATATTTTATATATAAAAAAGAATTAAGAAAATAAAAACTAAAAGGGGTCCCAGTTCTTTTCCTTTACTATAATTCTATTTTTATATTAATAATAAAGTCAAAGCATTTATGTTTTTATATAATTTTTCAGAGAACAACAACCAATTAATGTTGTAGCTGTTGCAGTAAGTATATGTTGTATAGCTGCCTTATTACTGCCCACTCAACCTGAGCAAATTGTAAAATCACAATGGCCAGAATGGTTGCACATTGGATCCAACCTCAAATTAGTATTTTCATTTGTATTAGGTCTTGTAAGTATGTTGGTATTAAGACCATAGACTTCTTAGTTTTAAAATTTTATTAATTATAAATTTTCAAACAAATCTACTACTTAAGCATTCAAATATTCCATGATAGATCTGTAACTTGAATCAATTAATCTCTCTTATAATGTACAAGTAACAGATTTTGATTTCAGTTTTGACAGTTTAATGCTATAAATATTATAAAATACATACTTTTTATTTTTATTTAGGTTTTAAGGTTGTTTTGGTGGTGTATTATTTTAATTAATAAAAAAAACTATACAGTTTTTTATTTTAAATATTATGTATAATGTGATGTTAAAGTAGCATTTATGTTTGATTTTTGGTGGGTATTTTAATATTTTGTGTGATTGATACAAGTTAATTTTTAAAGAAAATGTTAAAATTTTTAATGATGAACTTATAGTTGACAATAAAATAATGAATTTTCTTATTGGGTATGGCAGTCATTTTAATTTTGTTGTAGGTATATTTTACAATACACATTAGTACTCTTTTGTAAGATGAAACAAATTCTATGTATCAAATTATAAATTTGAAGTTCTTATAAATGTTTTTTTGAACATGTAAAATAAAAAATAGCCATTAGGTGCTCAAATTAATGGTATGTATTTATTTTAATTATAAAAAATGGCTTTAAAGTGCTAGATTATCAGGCAGTTATTTTCTTTTTGTATTTTTTTATCAATGTAAGTTCAAAAATTCTTCATGACAATTATTATGTATTTACCTAAGCTTTTCCATTAAAAGCTATATTCTTTAAAAGTGATGCTAAATAAATATTGTGCTTTATGTTAATGATGCATTAATGCATCTTTAATTTATTGTTAGTTGTTACTTTGCACACCAGTCTTCACTTCCTACAGACGATAGCTTTTATTTTTAAAAAGCTGTCATGAGTATTATTATTTTTCTTACAACTATAGACATTATTGGTCTTGTATATAAGTTTTGGTTCTAGGGACCATTATCACAATGAAATTCATGCCAAATATATGAATTATCACAGATTTTTATGCTTTATTTAATTAACCTACTACAGATTTACTAGTTATTAAGAGTTTCATGTATGTTTTTATTATCCTGAACTGTTGGAGGAAATGTTGTGCTTTGGTTAATGCCATTATAAAAATAAAATTAATTTAAACCAATTTAATATTAATTTATCTTTTGTAATATAGTTCAGAAAAAAATTTATGTTTCTACTCTTACTTAACTTATTGACTATCATTTTTTATGAACTTAACAATCTATAACATACTTTTTCCTTGGTTTCTTTATGTGCTAAGACTTCACTGTCTCTCCAAAAAAGTCTGCAAAAGCTTCTTATAGCAAGATGAATTTAAAATATAAATGAAACAACATAAACATTGTATAACTTTATTTCTAAACTATTCTAATAGGATCACAATTATCTACTTTGGTATCGAAATTATTGAGCATTCATATTTTCATAGCTTTTTTAGAATGTTTAATTTACTACTAATGTACTATTTTAATAGGCTAACTTGATTTTTCTATAAATATCATAACCTTTATTCTTATTTATGTTTAGGAACAACAACCTTTTGCCATCATTTACACATAATTCGAGGATATGTAAAGTCACTACAAATTCAAATGTCATCAATATAATGTGCTAATGTCTGTTCTTGATTATATAAGACGGTAACACTCTAATTTTGCGAGAAATAATTTTATGCAAAACAATTTTGTGTCATTTTGGACGGACAAAACTGTATATTATACTTCTTATAAGTACTGCCATAATGTGACATTATTTAATATAGTATATTATTAAAAACAGCAATTTTCAATTCCTTTTTACCTGCAGTATGTATAGTAACAAATAACAATAATAATAATTTTAAATCTAAGCCATAAAGAAAAGAAAGATAATAATTTTAAAGAATAGCTATGTAACATATATCTTACATGTACCTAAGTGCTATATAAAAATCATTTTTTGTAAATATTTTTAATTTCTTTAAAGGCAAAGAGGAAATTGTACTAGAATACTTTTGTAGTTAAACTAGCTTATCTAATTATTGTTCAGAAAGATATGCTACAAATCAACCATGATATGAGTAAATAAAGGATGAAGAACTGTTGCCACTTCAGTGTACTTCAAAGAATTCAACCCGTCATTTAACATACTCTTTTTATGATGATCAAGAACAGTGTTCACAACACCTCTGAAACAAAAGTACTGAATATAATAAAAACACAAGATATATCTCTGCACTTGTTGTATATTTTAGTTAATATAATATCAAGAATAATAGTAGTAATATAATTTATAGTAATAATAAGTACTAATCAGTTCATTAGTTCAACAATTACATTGTGATAACTATAGAAGTATTAACTAATTTATAAATATTTATGTATTCTTACCTTTTCCCTTGTTTATAATAAGAGTACATGTAATAGCGGCTAGTTTTTGGTTCAAAGCGTGTTACTTTTAACTTATTAAACTGTAATCGAGAATAAAATTCATCATCTTCACCTCCCAAACCAAAGTACTCATTACTCATGCCATTTACTGCTTTGAACTGCTTAGAGGCTATTGATATGACACCACTAAACATATGGAGATATGGCAAGACAAATCTAAAACAAATGAAATATTATGGACTTCCCAAAAATATAAAATAAAATTAATACAGAAAGTAATGAAAGTGGTAAATACAATTTGTATTTGCAACATACTTAAATATCATCATAAATCTAGGTAAAAAGTACTAATAATAAAACATTGAACATATAAAATTTTACAGTTAATCAAATCACCTAAATTTATTGATGCTAGCAGACATATGACGTGGAAGTTTTGTACAAGCATATAAGTTGGCTGGCCTCAATGGTAGCAAGTCCAGATCATGCAATATGAGGCAAGGGTATCCAGCTCGTATAGCAGCCATAGCCCCAACATTCATCAACTTGGCTTTGTTAAAAGGACGAGAATCAACTTGTTCCACAACATAGATTCGGTAATGGATGTATTGTCTTCTAAGAAACATATGCATGTATACCAAGAAGCCACGTAATTGCTCAGCTTTTTCCCTGCAAGGAAAAGATACATATAATATTATCTACATTCAAGAAGATATTAATCACAGTTATTAAATATATCTGTGGTATTAATCTAAACTTTATAGTTGATGTTTATAACGAACCTGTAAGGAACAATGATGGCAGTACTGAACTTAGCTCTACACTCGATTGGAGCATATTCGCCACCATCTTTTATCCTGTGACCCTCGATTAAATCACCATCAACAATACTTAGTGGTACAGTTGTATCGTCGTTAACAACGTCGTAGTAGTAACAGTCGGCAATGGCAGTACTAGAAAAATTATCAGCTGTTTCTAGTTGTAGGTTACTTAAAATGTTTTCTTTATCAATAAACTCATAAGTTCCTCTAGCATTTCTGTCAGGATGTAGCAGAATTATAAACGTTATTATAAGAAAGCTTCCATACAAAATCTTTTTTTTGAAACCATAATGACGCATGACACGAAACATGTAACAACATAGGTTTTTGTAAGTTCGCTTCGCTTCTACAAGCTTCGTTTAAAATTTGGTAAACCATATAGTTATAATTTATTATTATGTAAGTTCTGCATTTATATGAACAAATAACAATAGTGTACTAAGTATGTATATTGCGGCATTTTTGTCTAAATTTTGAAAAATCAAAAATGACATTTGTTTGTTTGTCATGAATCAGAATGACATTGACATGCGATTGCAGATAGCTCAGTAGCTGACAGCAAGATAAAAACTCATGGACAGGACCATAGACTAAGAATGGACTGAGCCTTGAGCGTTCCCTATGGTTCCCTATCCAACTGTAAATACAGTTAGGAAAGTGTAAGAGAGATGAAACGAGTAGTTAGTTGTTTTTGTCGAGAATCTTTGCAATAACAGATGAAATATGTTGTATGTATACTTCTTGCAGACCTATCAGAGATAGGTATTGGAGGGTGGTCAATTTCATACGGGGCCGGGTATTGCTCAATCTATTCTCTAAATATGTGGTGAGGACCAAGGTTGAATCTTCCACACATCAGTCCGCAAAATTCATGGAACATTTTTGGATTATATACAATTGCAAACATTTTTTATAATAAAAAAAATCATCTGATCGATTGATCAAAAATCAACAAAGATACCATGAATGAAATTATGAAATAAGTAATTAATAATGTATAAGTAATTAACAGTTATAACAGACGCGTGTAACGTAACGCATCCGTCATCGCATCTTCCCGCTCTCACCGATTCGACTTCGCGGGCAAACCGCGAAGTCTCGACCAATCATAGCGCAGATCGAGTCGCTACGCAATCGCGCCACGCGCGACCCGCGCGTGCTATTAAGATTCCCGCGCGTTTTGGAGATTGAGCGACATCTCCGCGTTCGCGTCCGCTCTGAATTTTAAATATAATTGTAATATTTCTGTGTAACTGAGCAATGTTTTGTTTTGTGAACAGTTAATAATATATAGTTTTTTATTCATTGAGCGGTTGTTTTATCACACCCGACCCCAGTAGTTCTATATCCCTCAAACCAATTAAAAGCTAGCCGCCCTTATTATAAAAGTAAAGAACTTGCGCTATAGTTTGGCTGCCCAACGAGTGGGCAAATAGAACTACAAACGGTGTTGTGTACGTGTGTTCGCGAGTGTGCAAGATGCCGCGTACTAGAAGGCAAAGTCGCCGTCAGACGGAATACTTCGATATGAATTCAGAAGGTGAAGAAATGGCGCCAACGCAAAGGTCTGTGGGACGTAACTCGTCCGCGGCCGAGCAGTCGCCGCCGCCGCCGGCGTTCATCACAGCGAGTGATCTAGCCTCCATGATGACGTCCATGCAGCAAGCACAAGCCGACAATTTCGAGCGTCTGCTGACCAGAGTACTCGAAGTCCGGTCGCCATGTTCTACGCCCGCGCCGGCTACGGCCGCGACGGTCTCACCTACACCGCCCCCCATGTCAGGAAACTTCGCCGGGTGCCATTCTCGATTCAGCGGATTGGCCGGTGAATCTCTGGACGGGTTCATTGACGCGATAGAAGCCTTCAAAGACTGCGCGAACATAAGTGACGAAAACGCTATTCGCGGTCTATCGATGCTCCTCACCAACGACGCAGCCACCTGGTGGCAAGGGATGAAAACCAGCGTGTCCAATTGGGGTGAAGCCTTACAGCATCTGCGCAGCGCCTTTGGTGACAGCCGACCTCCTCACAGGATTTATCTCGAGTTGTTCTCGAAGCCACAGGAGCAGAGTCGACGGAGCTATTCGTAGCTAAGGCCCGCGCACAGTTGTCGCGAATCCCGAGTGGTGATCTTAGTGAAAAAGTCAAGTGTGACATGATCTATGGACTACTACATGTGAGAATCCGAAAACGGTTACGACGAGAAGAGTTTTCCGATTTTAGTACTCTACTCCAAATGGCTCGGAGTATCGAGGAATCTACTAAGGAAACTTCGCGCGCCGGCACTTCAAAGAGCACCGCCGCCGTAGCTGAAGCAGTTCCCCGCGCGCCGCAGGAGTCGCCCGCGCCAGCAACGATCGCCCCAGCGACGATAGCGCGGCCCTCATCGCAGCGACAGAGACAGCGACCCTCGGGTTTTCGCCGTTCTGCAGCTGAAAAGCCTACGGAGGCTAAAAGTGATCAGTGTCCACCAGTGAACAATAGTGAACCACGTTCAAGTAATATCTCGTGTTACGGGTGCGGCGAGAGCGGGGTAATGCGACGTAATTGTGCGAAATGTAATTCCCGGCAAACGTTTAGCGCTCTCGAGCTCGTACGGTCGGTGACCCCTGCAGGCCCAGCAGCGGCAGCAGCAGATGACGCCGGTAAGCCGTTCACGAGGGGTAAGTCGAAGAACTGTACTCAAACACTTTGTGAATTTAAATCAGTGATTCCTGTTGTTGATACTTTTAGTAGTAATAGTAGTGAGAATGTTATTAATTTCCCTAGCGATAGCGAATTATGTGCTAAACCTAATGTTAAACGTAAATACAGGCGTACACAACGTAGTAAACATAAACATAACGTCTCTTGTCAATGTCCATCACAAAGTAGGGTGACCATGAATTTTTCGGGACAAACCCCGGAAAGTTTCGGTTCCAGTAGGGTGACTATGAATTTTTCGGGACAAACCGGGAAAAGTTGTGAATCGGGTAGGGTAATGGGAAATGACCCATATGAGAGGTCATTGACCTGTTTGTCGATAGGTTCCCTGCATAATGGCGTACTGCGTCGGCCTATTGTGGGTATCGAGATTTTGGGTATCCAGGGAAGGGGCCTACTTGATACCGCGGCCAGGGGTACTATTGCCGGTTCCTCACTCTACGCGTTGCTGCAACAGCTTAATCAGCCTTTCACGTCATGCTCGATGCGTGTTAAGCTCGCCGACGGTTCAGCACCAACGCGCCGAATGTTATCCACTACTCTGGAGGTGAAGATTAAAGGTAAGAGTATTAATGTAGACTTTTATGTGTTCCCAGATGCCACCAACGCTGATACTTTGTTGGGCATTGATTTTATAAAAGCAGCTGGGTTGGAAATTAATTTTGGTTCTTCCACATGGCGCTTCAACGGTTGTGAGCAAGTTTACCCCTTGGAATACGAATATCCAACTGGTCTTCAGAATTGTTGTGCTACTGAGATCCTGAGAGAGGATGAGGGAATGATGTTGAGCTCTCCCGAGCGTGAAAAGCTAGCTTCTTTTTTACAGCATAACGATGATATCTTCAGACCAGGGGGAGAACCAACGCCGTACGCGGAACACCGTATAGACACCGGAGACCATCTGCCTATCTCTGTCCCGCCTTATCGCCTCACACCTGCGAAGAAAAAGCTGATGAAGACTGAACTTGACAAAATGCTCAAGGACGATATTATCGAGGAGTGCGAGTCTGCTTGGACGTCTCCAGCTGTTTTAGTCCCTAAGAAGGACAATAGCATCCGATTTTGCGTAGATTATCGCAAGTTAAACGCGATTACCAAGACGGATAGTTATCCTCTTCCGCTCATAGATGAGCTTCTCCAGTTGACAAAACGTCATTGTTTTATGTCCTCTATCGATTTAAAATCAGGCTACTGGCAGGTACCGGTCCTTCCAGCTGATCGTGACAAAACCGCCTTCGTGACACCGTTTGGGACATATCGCTTTAAGCGTATGCCGTTTGGTTTAAAGAACGCGCCATCTACCTTCCAACGGTTAATCGATCGGTTCCGATCTGGCGCCAATTTGCAAGGAGTTGTCCTTTTAGCGTATTTGGATGATCTACTGGTAATTTCAGAGGATTTCAATAGCCATCTAGAGGACCTACAGAAGGTATTCGACAGGTTGCGTATGTTCGGGTTACGGGCTAACCGAGCAAAATGTTTCTTTGCTCGCCCAGAGATAAATTACCTGGGACACGTTATTACTCCTGACGGTATCAAACCCGATCCCACTAAGGTGGACGCAGTCCTGCAGATGCCCAGTCCCAAGGACTTAAGGCATTTAAAATCTTTCTTACAGACCTGTTCGTGGTTCCGGAAGTTTATTCCCAATTTTTCCCAGGTGGCTCAACCTTTGACGGTTTTAACGCGGAAGAATGAGCCCTGGAGGTGGGAATCAGAACAGCAAGAAGCTTTCCAGGCTTTGAAGGACAAGTTAACCTCGGCACCTATACTAGTTCAAGCCGACTATACTAAGGAGTTTGTTTTGCGAACAGACGCCAGTAACCATGCTTTAGGAGCTGTTCTCTTACAGGGAGATGGTCCTGAGGAGAGACCTATAGAATATGCAAGCCGTTTGCTAACTCCTGCCGAGATGAATTATACCACCACTGAGAGAGAGGCCTTAGCGGTTGTTTGGGCAACCGATAAGTTCCGTGGCTATCTAGATGGGCACCCTATCGTTGTAAAGAGTGACCATCAGCCCCTCGAGTGGCTCTTAACCTTAAAAACGCCTAACGGACGCCTAATTAGGTGGGCAATGAAATTGCAGGCCCTCGATATCCGTTTTGAGTACACTCCAGGGAAAGCTAATGTTGTGGCTGACGCCCTGAGTCGACCTCATTGTCCTCAGTGTGACGACGCCGCCGATGTGGGAAGCTGTGACGTCTGCAGTGTCATCGTGGACTTACCCAGTGCTAGTTCCGCAGAACTCCGCAAGGAACAGCTCGATGATCCCGAGGTTGCGAAGATCATAAATAGCCTTGAGGGTAAGGAACCTGACGACACTCAGTGGTTAGGTAGAGGGTATATCATGAACCAGGGTGTTCTATATCGGTACCTCCCTGACACTGACACTGAACAGCCACAGCTCGTCGTGCCCCTTACCATGCGTGATAAGATCCTGAAGGAATTCCA
The DNA here is from genome assembly GCA_905231865.2 of Boloria selene. Classification (NCBI taxonomy): domain Eukaryota; kingdom Metazoa; phylum Arthropoda; class Insecta; order Lepidoptera; family Nymphalidae; genus Boloria; species Boloria selene. Next base: position 7,477,377 of record HG993146.1, on the reverse strand, counting down.
CGACGCTCCCACAGCTGGTCACCAAGGGGTTGAGCGAACCTACAATCGGATCAGCCGCAATTACTATTTCGTTGGGATGCGTAAGTACATTTCAGATTACCTAAAGACATGTGAAGAGTGCCAGCGCTATAAGGCATCCAACCAGAAGCCCGCTGGACTCCTGCAGACACCGATCCTAAATCAGCGTGGAGAAGTACTTGCCATTGACCTGTTCGGGCCCTTACCAGAAGGCGAACATGGTGAGAAATGGGTACTCTTAGTAGAAGATACAGCCACGAGGTGGGTAGAGTTGTTTGCTTTGAAAGAAGCCACCGCTGAGATATGTGCGCCTGTACTCATCAACGAGTACTTCCTCAGGTATGGTTTCCCACGCCGCATCATATCAGACAACGGTGCCCAATTTGTTTCCGCCACCATGCAACAATGCATGTTTATCCTTGGTATCCACCAAAACCTGATACCGCTGTATCATCCCGAGGCGAATCCTGCCGAACGCAAGAACCGAGACTTACGTACTCAGCTGTCGATTTTAGTTAAAAACAATCACCGTATGTGGCCTAAGTTTTTATCGTCAGTACGGTTCTCGATGAACAGCGCTTCCTGTTCCTCTACAGGAGCTAGTCCCGCCCAGCTGATGTTTGCTAGGGAGATGCGTACGCCATTCGATGCGCAGCATGATTTACGGGCTATATTGGACAAGGAGAATTTCCTTCCCCAAATCACTCCGTATCTCCGTAGATTCTTAGATAATTGGGATGTTATCCGGGATAGTGTAGAACGACAACAGGATAATCGAAAAAATCAAGCTGACAAGACCCGACAGACTGTAGGTTACCAGGTGGGTGACTTCGTTTTTATTACTACTCATCTGCTTAGTGACGCTTCTAAGGGTAGGACCCGTAAGTTCATGCCGAAACGTGATGGACCCTATCGCATTAGTAAAATAGTTAGCCCTACTACCTACGAAGTCACTGATTTGGATTCGAAGCTGTTGGGAAAGTTTCATTCTTCTGACTTGAAGCCTTACCGTAACACGTTAGGTCAGGTCTCAGCTCCAGTGCAGCCTCGGCGCCTTCGTGGACGGCCCCGTCGTTCTCGTAATGTTTGTGCCGAGCCACCTACGGGACGTTCAAGTGACTCGGAGGGGGAGAGTATAACAGACGCGTGTAACGTAACGCATCCGTCATCGCATCTTCCCGCTCTCACCGATTCGACTTCGCGGGCAAACCGCGAAGTCTCGACCAATCATAGCGCAGATCGAGTCGCTACGCAATCGCGCCACGCGCGACCCGCGCGTGCTATTAAGATTCCCGCGCGTTTTGGAGATTGAGCGACATCTCCGCGTTCGCGTCCGCTCTGAATTTTAAATATAATTGTAATATTTCTGTGTAACTGAGCAATGTTTTGTTTTGTGAACAGTTAATAATATATAGTTTTTTATTCATTGAGCGGTTGTTTTATCACACCCGACCCCAGTAGTTCTATATCCCTCAAACCAATTAAAAGCTAGCCGCCCTTATTATAAAAGTAAAGAACTTGCGCTATACAGTTTACTTATTAAGGCTAGTTAGCGACTAGCATAGTGACTCACCCTCGCTTTGCTTGGCTTTTCCATTGTTGTACCTATCTTAGGTTACATTATACATATAGTTTTAGTTAGGATCAAAGGCAGTGGTAGCCCAGTGGTTAAACGCGCTCGCTTGAATAACCGAGTGATACGAAATGCGAATCATTTCTATTATGATTCCCACTTGTCTTACGGTGAAGGAAAACATCGTGAGGAAACCTACATGGCTGAGAAAACCTAGCAAGTTTTCGAAAGACATGAGAAGTCCGCTAACACGCACGCCATAGACCAGTACGTTGGAATTTGGACTATGGCCTGATCCTCCTAGTACTGAGGGAAGCCCGTGCCCAGCAGTTGGACGTTAAAAAGGGCTGAAGACAAATAAGAATCCCTATTTTTTGAAAATAGGGTGACATAAGCTATATTATAGCTTATGTCATGTAAAAACAATTTCGTTTCAAAGTTAAAATTTTAATATGGTTTGAATGTTAATTTTTATTTATACTAGAGACAAACTTTCTCCACAGTCTATAAACCAAATTTGTACACAAATTTTAAATCAAAATTTGTATCGTAATTTTAATAATATCATTATTCTGAATTCATTAAATCAAATTATATTTTTACCTATTTATGTTAATTTTATTTTTATATCTCAATTTAGGTTCATAGTATGACGGTAGATGGAAAATCTTATAAGAAATATAGTGACAATAAAAGAATTCTATAGTAATATTGCATATCTGATAAAAAATAAATAAAAAGGATATAAGGAGTTTTAGTTTATTTAAGTTATTAAACAAAAAGTGTCCTAAACTGGCACAAAACACAGTGAAAAAAGCCTAAAATGACAACTTATAAAGTAAGAGAAACTAACGTTGTTACAGAACCATCAGAAGATATTGAACAAATAACTAATGATTCAATTGAAGTTATTCGGAAGTGTTCTACTAATCATCTAGATACGTCTTGGGATCAGAGTCACTATGTTTCATTTCGAGAGAGAAAAAATAGTGAGTTTGATAAAACTCCACCTTTTATGAGTATTATTATGGTTGACGGAGAATCCGGGGATAGCAGAGTCGACAGTTCTACCAAAACTGAACTTTGTTCTTCTCAAGGTGGTATAATTGACGTCAATTTGTCCTTTGGTAAAGATTTTAAATTGGAAGACACATCATCGAATGAAGATGTTGAAACATTTTTAAGTAGCAAGCGTTTTCGACACGATTCCTTTGAAGATAATAAGGAAACACGACCAACGAAAAAAACGAAATGTGTGGAGTCTAATACATCGAGTACTACAGACTTAATTGATAAACATACTGCGCATGATTCGGCACCCTCAAGTAGTTTATGTTCAGAATCAGAAGTTTCGTTTAAATCGGCTAATAGCAATTATTCGTACAAAACTCGTAAAAGAAGACGAAAATCAGAAACCAGTCTAATGAAGAACATATTACAAAAGTCAGGAAAAGGTGGTTATTTTTGTAAACGTTTTCCAGAAAACAATTCGTCAGGTATTTTGCTTTCATTATAATATTGCAATGTAGATACTTTTGATAAACACTCATGCCTATATGAAAACATGAATATAATAAAGTGTTTTTTTTATGAAAAAAATGCATAAACTACTGATGCGTATTTTACTGTGCAAAATAACAAGAATTTTAAGCATGAAATAAAAAAAATACTTAACTTTTTTGTCGGTCAGTTTGTTCTCGCTAATCTCTGAAACGCCGAGATAAAGAGTAGCTTAGGTTTTAATGTAGCGAAGAATTAGGGTTACGTTTAAAGTAATATAAAACATACTTAGATATGAACCCGAGCTTCGCGAGGGTTAGCTAAATATAAGATTGAAATGTCTGTTTTTAATTTCAAATCTGTGTATCGGCTGGACCAATTTTGACAGGACTTTCACTTGCAGATAGCTGACGTTATATGGCGTAACTTGGTACTTTTATTTTAGAAATTTTACTTTAATTACGTGACGGATTTTGTGATACAAACTTTAAATTCGGTAGGGAACATCTAGTAATAATAATAAAAGAAATATTAATACGCATAAAGAGTATTAGGCCATGTTGATGCATTGTCACTAAGATAAATTTTTATTTGTATCAAACCAGTCTTAGTAGGCAAATATCGTTCCATGACATCATCCTCGTCACTTCAAAATTTAACGGCTGAGCGGATAAATTAAGTTTACAAGCGTAAAGACCACAGTGCACTCCTCATATGATTCAAATGTTATGTAAATTTTTTAAAATGATTTTTGGAAAGAGTGTAGTGATAGAGATGGAAAAAGAAAATAATACTATAGAATTAGTGAGTGAGACGTTGTGGTATGCCTTTTCAGGTGGAACTCCTAGAAAGGAGATACCACTCCGCCGTAGTGCTCGTACCAAAACTTGGAAATTGATGGATCTTTGTAAATGGATTGGCAGGAAGGTAACATTTATCTTACAAATCTATACTTCTATACAAATATTATAAAGAGGAAAGGTTTGTATGTAAGTATGTTTGTAACTCAAAAAGTACTGGACCGATTTTAAAAATTCTTTCACCATTTGAATGCTTCATTATCACTAATTAATATAGGCTATTTTAATTTTTAATTGCAAAAAAAAATAAGGATCCCTACTAAAACTACAATAACAGGAGAGGAGGAGGAGTGCACGCCGCACATAATAATATAGGTAGCCGCACGGCTCATGAGTATATTAAGTACATTGCTGGAGTAATTTTGGAGAATTTTCAACCCAGCGAGTGATCGAATGAAGTTTAGTAGCGAAAAACTTTAGTAGTTAAAAAAATGAACGTGGGCAAAGCCGCGCGTATTGCTAGTATTTACTTATAGTTAAAAATATCTCGCCAAAACGGCTGAATGGACGTGGATGAAATTTTTCACAGAGATAGATTATGGTCAGGAACAGCACATAGCGGAAATAATGTAAGGTTCCGTAGGATAGATTTATTTTTCAAGGGACGAACCCGAGCGAAGTGAGATTAAGTAGCTAGTTTATGTAGAAATCTTTTCTAAAATGTGTATTTTAACGTCGAATGTTTTTATATTTTTTTAATGTAAATTAATATAATACCTGCTACTAATTTTTAAATTTGAAATTTAGATTACAAAATAATGTTTCATAACTTATTGTCGAACTATTCTTGATTTTCATAGATTTATGTTTATGATTTATTGTTATTTTAATATTCGTGTAATTTTCAGGGTTTCCAATCAATTACTGAATTATACACTGATGTACTTAAAGATCCAGTATGTTTTGATGAGAAGAAAGATAACATTTTAATAGAAGAAATGAAGCAATTAAAAAGTTTCGTAGAGGAAGTGGACCAAAAGCATAATCGCTTGGCGCGCGAGAATGAGACCTTACAGAATGAAATGAAAAAAATGTTGACGAAAATAGAGGAGCTAGAAAATAAATTAAGGTTTGAATATAGAATGGTTTTATTAAATGTAATAGTTTGTTATACCTTCTAACCAAAAAAAACTTCTTTGTGGAAATTTACATAGGTATTAAGCTATTGCTGTTCATTACTCTCTCTAAAACCAAAAAAAAACGGCTGTCCCGATTCATTTTTTTTTGTTTTGTAGAGTGTTTAGGCGTGGTTTGATGAAAAAAAATGAGGAACCCAAAAAAACAGCTGGAAAATTGAAAAAAAACGTTCCTAGGGTTGAACCCAACCGAAGCGTATTCACAAATTCAGTAATAAACAGATATTAATATGAAAGTAATATCAACTTAAAAACTTACAAATTATGAATTAATATTATTAAAAAGTTGCATTTAATAATGGTAATTCGGTTCTATTTAATATAATTTTCTTATAACTGTTCATTAGAATGAGATGATGATGATTAATACCTAGATACCTACAACATTTAGAATTTGTTTTTTTACGAGCCCTGTAGACAGAAAAAGTAGTAAAAACTGTGAGAATATAATCAATCTGTAATGTAACGTTTTCCAAGGATGACTAACGTCTCACAGTTTATTTAATTAACTTTTCTGACTTCAATTGATTGTGCTTATTTAGCTGCATCCTTAAGTAGTAAAATGATGTAGGCAGTAGGTTCCTACAAACTACACTTAACGAAAACATGTTTATTATACGTAATATGTACACTATCAAATAGAGCTAGACATTGATAGAGCTCAAAAAGATAGATTTCTCAATACATGACAGAGGAGATATTTCTTTATATCGAAATACCACCACACACTTCACCAAATCTGTTATCTGAATCTATAGCGAAACAAAATTTGAGTTAGCATCGTACACAATTAGCTCAACCTACTTAACTAATAACTATCTCTACGAGTACATAAGAGTGATTCCAGATATTAGATCAACCCCATTACGCAAATATTACCAGCTTACATACAGCTGGTTCCGTGGATCTCACTGGCTAGATAATCCAGTAAAAGACACTAAACCCAAAGCCAAGGGTCATAAAAGTGTGTTTCAATCTCAACGCCCCGACGACTACTTAGGGACTATTCATTTATTATGATAAGATTATTTTCGCTAGTTTTTGATCCCCTCCCCCCAATTATAAGAAAAAATAAGAACAGGCCGACCCCCTAACTAACTATCGAGACTCCCTCCCACCCCCTGGTAAGAAAACATAAGACACGGCGAACCCCCCCCCCTCCCCTAAATTGTCTTACGTAATAAATAAATGGCCCCTTACAGAGATACAAAACAACCACCAAGGAGTTAATCTTTACGCTATAGGCCTAATTAACCGTCAGAGAAGTATGTACTTGGACGAACCCACGGCCTTGTGAGCTTTAGGATGTAATTTAGAATAATCGTTCCCACTTAGCACATAAATTTACATTGATCTTTTAAGTATTAGCTGGTTTTATTATTATTTATTACAGCCAACAACCACTTAAGGCGGTATCTCCATGTCCACCATCTTGTCCTCCGCCTCCTCCTCCACCTCCACCTCCACCACCGCCACCGCCACCCCCACCGTCACAACCAAGCAAACTCCCAGTTCGTGCTCACACAATACCGAGATGTGGATCTGCTCCACCAAGAATAGTGGGACCACGACTCACAATCACTCCTCAAGATATCGCGAATGTTAAATTAAGAAAAACTAAAGTAAGTATTAATATTAATATATAATAGGTACAGGTACATATTTTTTTAACATACATGGGTTATGGGTAGAAAATAGCTTTATGATATGAAAAATCTGAATTTAACTTAATAACGCTATTTAATATCTCGTGGGGTAGTGAGAGCAACTCGGTGCTACGGGCTCTAGTGTAATCTCATTTCTTCTTCAAATACCTGTTTCATGTGATAAAAGTAGGTACTTAAGTGACGTGATAAAAGTAGTAATAAGAGTATTTTCACATAGAGCAGTTGTTTTATTCATACATAATTGTTTAATTCGAGTATAAATCCAAAAAGATAGTTCTATCTATATATAATATATAAATATCCTCCATATCCCTATCCTTCTTGGTCACGGCATCACGCGTGAACTGCTGGAGCTATTTTGTTAATTCTTTTTTTTTGTGTGTGTTATTGCCAGGAGAAGGTTCTCATAAATTAAAAAATAAGAAAATTAGAATATTTCAGTAACTAGAGAGAAAAATAGAAAAGTTTAAGTTATGGCGTTTCATGTAGGTATTTAAATGTTGTGACGCAATGACAATTAAATTGGCAATGGCAAATAACAAAGCAAAAAACCTACTAGGTGGTGCGAAGTAAATTTCATCATAAAAGTATATATTTTTATCTACTTGTCTATTTCGTACCAAGAGTTAACTTTAAGAGGGAGAGTCGCTATCTTAATATATTTTTATTCTTAATTGGTCCCGTAGGACAATCCCGTCCGACCCAAGCCTGTACAGAAGGAGCCGCAAGTTATCGTGACACAGCACATGCTGGAAGCTACAAGAGCAAAACTTGGTCGCAACCGACCGGTAGCCGCTTCTACTCCTAAACAGCAACTCAGCGAGTTAGAGAAGTATATATTAATTATTATATTATACTTTCTATTATAAACAATTGAAGATATCAATGGATGAATAACAATATGTCGCATTTCTATTTCCGAAAAAATCGAGTTCAAAGTTTGTGTAATGAATTGAGTGCACGCATAAAATGGCTCTCAAATGTTATGGACTGCCAAATTTAAAGTTTGTTGTGCAAAAAATGAATGATTTTCATACAAATTTGCGGAGCCTTTAGAGTTTCTTAATGTGCCCTGTCATAAAATCCCTTCTTAGCGGACGTCTACTAACTATAAACTCGCGGCATGGTTATCAATATTTCGTGATGAATAAGTTTGTTTATAATATATGATTTTAATTCTGCAGAATACAACACTTTTATTTTTAGATGCCTTTTGCAAGAATCATCTGTGACGTCACTATACCGGCGGCGCGTCACGCGGGGATCGATTCGCAGTACGGAGGAGCTGCGCGTGCGCCCGTACCCGGCGTCACGCTGCGCGCGCTCCCCCCGCTCCCCACACTCCCCTCGCTCAAATTCCCTCTCCCGAATGACCTCAACCTCTCCACTCAAATTCCCTCTCGTTTGCTCAAGCAAAGATTGACTAATACAAATATAAACTATCACTGTTTTGGAACAAGGTAAAGATTTATGATAAAATGACTCACAGAGCTTATTTATTTATTTGAGGACTGGATCTATCACTTTTTATTAGTATAACGATCGACACAAATAATGAATTTTGGCATGACAATAGCTGGTTATCCGGGTCAACTTATAGAATACTTGTACTGCTACTAAATGCTATTAAATAATTTACATTACTCTTGTCTTTTGCACTGAAGCAGATAGGTATTTATTTTTTGTATGGAATACTATTTTATACTTTTTCTATACAAATATATATTAAAACAATATAATAAATGTACACTTAAAAGTGAGAAACACTGAGTTTAAATTGAATCGTTTTTTGATAGGTAGTTTAAGGGTAGCTATAACCCTTCGATAAAACAGAATATATATCAACATTCTGTAACACATGTTTTTATTTTAAAATTTGACGAACCTAGGTTGCTAGTGGTCATATACAACCTACAAGTAATTTCAGTGATATTTTCTTGTTAATTTATAGGTAGTTTACGAAACATTCTTGACTTAGTGTCATATTTTATTTCTTTATTTAAAATATTTGTCAATAATTGATTTATTGTGATTAAATGATGGATATATGATTCAATTGTTTTTTTTCTTTCAAATATGTACTTCTATCCCTGTCTCTGTGATGATGAAATGCAATTTTCTTTCTATTTTTAATGTTAGGTTATGTTCTTTATTCTGCTGTCTAGGCTTGCCATTTGGGCACAAATTACTTCGCCAATGTCGTGTAGATTTTTATTGTTCAGAAAACGTAATTAGATGCATTTTATTGATTAATCCAATATTTAAAAAATTATCGGCCGAAATAGAACAACCGGTTCATTAAATAGGCCATAAATCGTAAACGGTAATTTTTACAAAAAAGTTTACAGGAAATAAAAGATGTGAAATTGTATTCTCTACAATAATAGTTGAAATAACTTTTGCCCTAAAGTGCATAGTTTCCGAGATATCGGCCAAAAACTTTTCTTCAAGATTGCGATCGAAGCTCCACCTGGATCTGTCAGCATTTTGTGATTTTATGGTCAGTAAGTGATCCTTAACCTAAAAAAATATTAAAATTGGAATGGAAATTTGGTGCGAGGTTGACCAAAAAAACATATTTATTTACTGTACTAAATATAGCCTCGAACCAGTAGTCAGCTTCCTGATTCATCGAACTTTTGGAATTATGAATAATTCCCATAAATATGAGATTTTCTTCCCTATTCATAATTACCAGAATTCCCATAGCCCACCCTAATGTAAACACAGAAAAACTGATAGCAACGAGCATAGGACAGCTTCCCTTAAACATGGCTAAAGCAGGTCGCCTGGACCCTGCAATTAGTTGTCAATATTGCACTTGCAGCCACACATTGCAGAAAAATATTGCCCGTTTAGGTGCACCCTAATATAATATTAATGTATGACATAGACCTTAGAATAATAACGCATAGAAGTTGAGTAGGCTCGAGAGAATTAAAGCTCATTTCAATTCGGCCGTAAGACCGAATACGTTTCCGTCTCGATGAAGTCTTGTTACAACTTGGTGTATGTGTACATGACTTCGGTTGTAATTACATGACACGTACGCACACATACATTATAATAATGCTTCAATATTAAGCGGAATTATGTATGAACTATCGTTCTATGTGTTGAGAATGAACTGCGCGTTCTCTATCCAAGAGTAAAGTAAATAAGGGCAGAAAAGTATAAGAGAGTTGAAACGAGCGTGTGCCCAGCTGTGTTTGTCTCTGTCTAAAATTTTCTAATCTGAAAAGTTTTGCCTTATCATGAAAGTTATTTTTGATTTTTTCAATTCTCGTCCTTCATGCATACTGTAAAGTGCAAAGTAAACAATACACAAAAAAAATTTTGCTTCGGGGTCTTTTACTACTACAGACTATACTAATTCGGGGTTGGGTTTACAATCGCTTGGCAGGAGTTATTGGGTGAAACTTATATATATGGTAGGCGTTTATTCACTGATCACAATAATAACACTCACAACACAAGGTAATTCATATTTTTAGAGAAAATTAATAAAAACTTAATGTGAGAGAGAAGGATAACAATAGGATTTTGTATATGTGAGACAAAGACGTAAGATCATATGTCAAAAATATGTCGAATTACTTAAATATCATTGTCAACCATCCTAACGCCGCCATATTTAGTTCTGCGTTTCTATGGACATGTGTGAAAGTGCTTTCATCGTAAATAATTTTTTTTTTCAACTTGGATAACATAGGTTCAGAAGGTTTATCTTAATTTTTTTTCGTTCTTCTAACCTACCTAAGGTTAGGTTAGGTTAGATATATGACCACAACACAAGCGAGCGAAGCGATCGTGCCGCAGCGGCGGCCGGTGAGCGCTACATTCAAAATTTATTTTCTCATGAAGTATGAATTACCTTGTAATGGGAGTAGTATAGGGATAATAGGGAGCATCTCCCCTACCAATCCACTCCCTACCATTGTCATCGTCCTGCCAAGCGATTGTAAACTGCTACCCTAATTCGTACTTATAAATTATTTGCTAATAGAATACTCTGATACCATAAACATCAAAAGCGAATTTTTATCATTGGCAAGTACATTGGTTTGACAGTTGAGTAGGGGAAAGCCCCATTTATAATTCCTTTAATGTTAATCGTAAATCGTAATGACAATTGACAGCTCATTTACAATAGGCCTACTTCAAAATTTAAATTATTGAATCAATGATGAATGATAAAAATACATAAAACCTGTTGTTCTTGAAAGTTGTTCTATCTCAGAATAGCCTGTGATATAAATATAATTTAAATCTTGTTATTCTTGGAAAAATTAAGTAGAAGGTCTAGGTGACTTGTGAGTTGTGAGTATTAAATTTCCCTCTATTTAATAAGTACCTACATAAATTTAATATCTGCTGACCTAGCGCTATTTTTAGCGTCATGTTGCTGTTGCTATATGCAAATTAGGTATGTCATTGATATTTATTTATTACAATTTGTTAGGTATTATAAATACAGACTTATTAGAGATGATATAAATTAATAAGAATGTACTTTAGTGATTATTTTTGAATCGTATGGATTACTAATGTCTTATCTAAAATAAGAGAATTTACTACCTCAATCAATGAAAAACTTTTTTGGTATTAAGCTACATTTATTATTTATTTAATTTACTTATTACATCAACTTCATTTTTATGATAGAATATATGTATAGATTCTATATATTTCAGGGAAATTAAATAAAATGGATTCACATGACTCAAATATTTGTGTGATATCATTAGATGCATTAAATTTGAATTTCTTAGAATGCCGATATCAACAAAATCTAATACAGCCTTTTAGTGGGACTAAAAACAATATTGAATTCTGCACTGATTCCTATTATGAATTTGAAGTACTTAAAAATGAAGAATTTGATGAAAATAAAGGTAATTTTGGACTACCTAGGTTTTTTGTTAATAAGAAAACATGTAAAATCTTTAAAATAATTGAAGTACTAAAGAGAAGTTTTAAGTTTTCTAGACTGTAAAAAATATTGCCTTTTGCATTCATGTTTCACTTAATTTACAGAAAAATTAAGTAATCAAGAACTTGTATATATAACTTGTCATATCTGCAAAATACAAGTGCCACAGAACTTTTATCGTGAACACAAGTATAGTTTTAAACATGAAATTAACACAAAAATAGCTAATATAGCTGTGCAAAGATTGCAGAAACATTTAAATTGCAATTATGATATTGTTAATGTAACAACTAATACATCTAAACACTTCTGTCCTGTATGTGTAACAGTTATGGATAGTGTAGAAAAGAAGAGTCATGAAACTTCAATGGGACACAAAAACTCCATAATAGTTGAAAACTTTTTAAATGAATTCCTTATGCTATATGAAAATGCAGAGTGTCAAACTGATTCAAGTATTAATTGTAATACACAAAACACAAATAGCAAAAAAGAAGTGGATGTTACAATTAAAAAAGTTGCTAACATATCTAATATTAAAGACAGTTCCAATGAAAATGCAATTCAAAAAGAGTATGTTAATGAGGTTGAAGAAACAATTATGCCAATAAAAGATTACTTAATTTTATCAAAAGAAAAGCTAAAAACTGAATTTATTGAATTTAAAGTAGTTAAAGAAAATGATTTTGTGATAAAAACAGTTGATGGCAGCCTTGTTAGAGTTAGTACAGACAGCTTTCATAGTTTTAAGGAAATAGGACCAAGAACTATGCGATGTGCTATTTGCCAAGAAGTGATTGTCACATCAAAAAAACATAAACATATATTAACCAATAAGCATATGGAATTAGTGTGGTCTTTTCCCTTACAAAATAAAAACTGTGTGAGACATGTAAGTATAAGTGAGAAATTATGATATACTGCTCATTATGCTGGTACAAATAAGGACTGATTATAGGATTTCCCTTGTGCTTTTCCTGTGGCTTTGCCTGTGTTCTATGGACCAGATAGCAAAATCTAAGATTGTACAAATGATTTATTATAGAAATACTTCAAATAATGCATTATTTTCAATCAAATTTGATTGCCATTTAAAAAGTTGTAGTGAGTCAACCTTAAAGGATAGACATAATATGCTGTGATTTAGCTGTGAACAAATCGGTTACACATGACATTTGCGTAACTTTAATTATTTAGGCTACACATAACTGATAATTAACACACTCAAAAGGAATAATTTTTCTCTCACATTTTCAATTTATTATTATTATAATTTACAATTTTCATTAATGCACTGTTCCTATTGACCCTAGCTGCTAGCGTGATGTTATATAGCTGTTTAACACAGAAATTTTCAGTTCGAACCAGTAGATAGTTCCTGAGATTAGGGTTCTATTAAATCTACAAATATTTTGTTCTCTAAAATTTTGACTGGTATATTTTTATTCAAAAATGCTTTTCCTTTTAGTAGTTTTGGTTTATAAAACAGAGTTTTTTTTAATGTGATAGAATTCAATTACAAATAATAATAATATTTATGCTTTGCATTACGATTAGGTAAATTCCATCAAAATTCAAAACTAAGAAATGCACTTTGGCAATCGACATTTCATTTAATTCAGATTTGAGACATTTTCTACTATAATATTAATAAATGTAATATAACGCCCGCGGGACATAATTTGTCCCTCGCCTCAAGCTTGTCTTCATTGGCCGTTAGTTTTCGCCATTTTCCATAGTCCTACTCATTATACGGAGACCATCTGTGGGCAATTACCTATAGAGATGGATCCCGGATAAAGCGTCACATTAAACAAATTTTGAATCTCTTAGGGGCTTCTATGTGTTGGACCTGTGTCTCCACGCAAGACTTCCAAAGGCCCGGGCTCAAGCCCGTTAATTTCTAAGAGATACAAAAAATAATAACTGTCAATTTTTATTGCACATCCAAAAGTAAGAAAATATACAAACATTTTTGTAATAGATAGTCTTATCGACGAATTGATATTTGATATTTCTTAGTCAACTTTGGTGTTGTAGGTTTTATTTTCTAAATTTTTCTTCCAAAATGTAATCATACGTTTATGTAATTATTTGGAAAATAGTATTGAAATAATGACAGCTGCACAGATTTTGATAAAATTGAGTATGATGATAGCTATATATAACAATACATTTTACCGGAAAATGTCTGAGAATTAGAGTAAATAAGGACAAACCCGAGAAGATCGATGACTAATAAATATAAAAAGTCGTAAACCGATTACTATATAGGTTATAATCAGTTTATTAAATATATTACTTCATTTACGTGTTATTTTAGATAGATGAGACTTGGAACCACTGCGTGCTGTGTACCTTGGGTTTCGAAAATGTTGATTCACATATATTGAGCGCCGAACATGAGGATAATATAAAAAAGTGTGTTTTATATGAGAGTAATAATGATAAAACAAACGAGGAAGCATCATCCTCTTCTAGTGTAAGCGGGCATAATGATATTAATAAAAACGAGGCACATGTTTTGTACTCTGAAGATTCATCTATGCTGGATGGTAATGAATATCAAGAATTAAGTGAATATACTGAAATAGATAAATCCTTGTACACCGTAGATAGCGAAAGTTCTGACTTAAACAAAATAAGTGCACGTCTGATGAACTTAGTTAAAAATGTACATGACAAGCAGTTCTGCATCTACTGTAATGTATTTATCAGTAAAAAAGGGCTTAAAGAGCATACTGATACCCCAAAACATTATATGAACACTTTGTCCGATTTTCATTATTTTATGAAAGACGCTGATGATATTGATTATCTTTGTAGAGTATGTGACGAAAAAGTTGCGAAACCTATTAATGAAGTTAAGAAACATGCTACATTACCGAAACACTTACAAACTTATAACGCCTTGTTAATTCGTAATAATATTAAAAAAATCGAAAAAGAAGCATTTTTCTGCTCCCTTTGTTGTGTTAAGATACTACTTAAAAATGAAATATTCCATGTTAATTCTAAAAAACACAAAAGGCTTTTTTTTCTTTCCTATAGTTTAGTAGAAAAAAAGTCTCCTCAGTTGCAACTAAAAACTGAAATAAAAATAGAAGGAATGAAGGACAAAAAGGACTTTTTCTGCGATATATGCAATGTGCTTGTACCAAATACCAAACATAATATAGAAACACATATTAAAGGTGGCCCTCATATTAAAAATATGAAAAAAACGTTCGATAAAAAAATTGATGTTGAAAAAAAAGAGACTGTTGAAGGAAAAATAAACATAGTTAATGTCGTGGACAAAAGTAAAGTGCAGATAGATAGTTCAACAAAAGAAACAAATATTTTGACTGATACAAAATTGGCAAATAATTATTATAATTTGCAAAAAACAAAAAATGGAAACTTATTAAAGTGTCTCGTTTGTGACGTTTTTATAACAAATAATGAAAGGAACATCGATACTCACGTTAATGGATTGAACCATTCGAATAATTATACTATTATAATGGAAACAAATCATTTGGATATAAAAGATAACGATATATATTGCAATGTTTGTTCCGTCCATATTTCCATTGGCAATGAAATATCACATTGCAAGGGGAAAAGGCATGTGAGCAATTTAGCAGGGACGACTTTTAGTTAATATTTTGAATAGTTTCACATTTAGAACTTGAGTACTATTAGCTTTAGTTAATATCATTTTATTAAAAGGCCAAGTCTTATTAAATTGAAATACTGTTTAATGTTATTGATGATTAAATTACTGAAATATTAAAAGTGTAATTATTTTAACCTTAGTATATTTATATAGGCCGTTTTATTTTCCGCATTAAATTTGTTACAAACTGGTTCAGTGGCATTTGGCCACATTGAATCAAAGATCGTCCGGAAGAAAATTTTGTTTTTCTTTAAAAGATTTCCAGCAATTTGGTTGAGAACACTACATCACTCATGCCTGCAATGTAATGTATTAAAGAATTATTTTAATTAATAATACCAGAGGTACATAGTTTTTAAGTGGCAACCTGACAATTTAAAATCTCTAATACATAAAATCTCGTGCCACAGTGTTTTTGTTATCGAACCAAACAGCTGGACCGATTTTTATGATTTTTTGTGTGTATTCGGTACCTAGTTCTGACTTCTGAGAATAGGTCGTAGGCATAGCTAGGCATTAACTCGGTTATCCGTTAATCGTTAATTAACGGATTAACTCGTTAATCCGTTAATCGTTAATTAACGAAGTTAACATTTTGATTAACGATTAACTTTTAAGTTAACTTAATAAAATGTTAACGAACTCGTTAACTTCCGTTACATTTTCTCAAGTCCGTTAATCGTTAATCCAGTACCTACTATTTACCAAGACCACGCTGCGCCATACCGCCGCGGACGTATAAAACACTTGCATGTAAGTTCGGGAAAGTCGGGTAAGTATTGTCGGTGCGTGTTAGTGAGAAAAAACCAAAGCCTATATGCTGAATGCCCGAGAAGCATCTAAATGACGCCAGTCTGAAAGTAATAACGCCGTGTGGGCCTCTTGACCCAGTAAAACACGTACGTAAACAGCTAGATGCCTAACCCCGGCGACTGGACGTTCCCTTCGCTCACGTTCACTCCCTCGAAACTGGTAGGTACTCGAGAATCTCCCTTCAGAAACGTGGCCATCATAAAGGACTCCGTAAGTCATCTCCGTATCACCCTCACTCCCAGGACCCATTGCCCACAAGTATACGTTTCGGGATGCCTTACGTGGGCCATGGAAAAGGGGGCCTCCGTTTTAAAGATGTAGACATTGACCCAGCATACAAATCCGGTTGACGACCAGATTTGTGCCGACTGTGGCTAATCGTAAAGCGTGCGCGCACTTACCTACGCCGATGACACCCAGCCTGGGAAGAAGCGGGTATCACCAGATCCAGACATAACCAAGGTTCCATAGAACCGGGCATAAAACCGCCGTCGACCGATATTGAGACAGTAAGCCACCAATACCCGCCGGAGATAGCGAAGTGCCTCTCGAAGAGTCCCAAATGGCAGGGCATTGAAGGTATTGAACTGAGCCTCTAAAAAGCCCTGCCTCACTACCTTGAAACGCTAAGAAACTTTTAAGTTCCAGAACCCAAACCAATTGATTTTATAAGTAAATCATTAGCGCAATGATATAAAAATTGCAATTTTAATCACGTGTTAACGGATTAGCGATTAACGTTAACTTGCGTCAAATCTTCCGAAATGTAACGCTTTAACGTTTAACGAAGTTAACTTTTATAAGTAACGGATTAGCGATTAACGAGTTAATTATTTGTTTAACGGTGCCCAGCTATGGTCGTAGGCTATATTTTATTCCCCTTGTTGATAAGGTTGCTGTGTGGCCCTCTCCAGACTTTATTTGGTTAATATTTATCGTACCTAATGAAATAGGTTTAGGCTATTTAGTATCATATTATCTTTTTACTCCGTATGTCGTGTTCTTTTAACTTTCTTTTCTTTTTGACAATAGTTTCAAAACTATTATAACACAGTTTTTTTGTGTCGTCTGTGATCTAATTGGTAATCACGTCATAATTTGTCCACATGTCAATCATTCTCTTTGATGTCAATTGTCAACTATGATTGTCAATAAATAAAGTAAAAAGTTTTGTTATGGTTTTGTTTTCAAGCAAAACAGTTTTTGTTACTAGTCGGTGCAAAACAGGTGTATTGCATGTAGTCTTTATCTACAAAAATATATATTATTATAAAATATAAATGCACACTTTGTGTCATTCATACGTGTTGTATTACATTTCGTCTAATATTTTGTGTGTTATATCGGAAAAGAATATTAAGAATGGATTTTAGTTCCCTTAATCCAGTAACATCAAATGCTTTGAACCTAGCTGCAAGAAATAATAATGTTGCTACAGTTGAAAGATTACTTAAAAAATTGAACCCCAACTGCATCGATAATCGTGGGTGGACTTGTCTTCATGAAGCTGCTGCCAATGATAGCTATGAAAGCTTGTTATTGATTTTAAAGCATAAAGATATAAGACCTTTGGCAGAGACTCACGAAGGACACACCGCGCTTTATCTCGCATGTCGTTATACAAGTTCAGTCAAAACGGTAAAAGCTTTATTGGATAGTGTACCTGATATTGCAAACTATGGAAGTACAGAAGATGTTACACCACTACATATATCATGTGCACAGGGGAGAAATGAAGTAATTCAATTGCTATTAGATTATGGAGCTATGATTGATGTACAGGATTTTGATGGAGACACTCCATTACATGATGCAGCACTCTCAACTCAATTTGATACAGTTAATTTATTACTTCATGCAGGGGCAAACCCAGAAGTTAAAAATGAGGCTAATTATACAGCATTTCACTTAGCCTGTTATAAAGGATGTTATCAAACTGTAAGAAATTTATTTATTTTCATAAGTGATCTCAATCAAGTCACAATAAATGGTGACAGCCCTTTGATATTAGCAACACAAGGATGTAATGATATTATTGTACAATTTCTTTTGAAAAATGGTGCAGATCCACAAATTAAAAATAAAAATGGAGACATAGCCCTCACTATGGCTTTAAACATAGGTCACATACTTAGTTTCAATATATTGCTTAGAGTTACAGATCTTTCTAGAATAGATCAGAATATAATACTACATGCTTGTAAACCTCATTATTTTAAATTAGAAATATTAGAAAGTCTTTTAACTTATGATTTAAATCCAGATTTTTTTGATTTCTATGAACAGTTTCATGTCACTTTGGAACAAATTGGGGGATTCAAGCCACAATACCTTACAAATGCCCCTCTTAATTCATTTTTAAATATATGTGAATACATTTACGAGTTTTCTCCAGAAAAGTTTCAAGAATTTTTTCATTTATTTTTAATGAGAGGACTTTCTGTAAATCCTGTAGATGTTAATGAGTGTCCACCCTTGGTATATATCCATTACAGCATGCACTCTCAATGCTTTAAAGATGTAAGTATTATTTATTACTCATGCCATTTGGTCTTATCATAAACATAGAAAAAATAGTTAAAATTGTACTAGATAAAGTAACATGATTAATTTATTATTTTGATTGTGTTGAATTAATAAGAGATTAAAAATATTCTAGGTGAATGGAAACAAAATGATGTATCCTTGAATCAAAATAGTGTAATTTTAATAATAAATTTTATAGTGTATATACTCAGATGGTGTTTTTATGTTTTATAAGTGGTTTATTACAGCTAAAAATTAGTTTAATTTTTGTGTTATGTTTTAACTATTTGCAAATCAAAAATATTTTTATTCTATTTAAGCAAACTTACATACTTTATTTTATACATACTTTTTGTTATAGCTAGAATTATTGCAGACCAATTTCTTTGTATGCCATGTGATTCTTGCTTGTACCAAATATTTTGTAATTTCTTACAAATAATTTCAGGTATTTAAAATACTCAGAGAACATGGCTGTGATGTAGATTACTGCAGCGCTATATCACATTTAAATCAAAGGAGAATACTGCCTGATGCATTTTTAGCATCAATAACATCTGATCCATCAACCTCTCCAGTGATGTTGCCATATAGCCTTCATTGCGATGCAGAATATCTTTTATCTTTTGCCACAGAAAATGGATTATTAGGACGGTTCCCATTACATGTGAGTATACGTTTATATTAAAAAAATATCTATATACATATGACTGAAACTTATCACAAAATATTAAAAACTGCTGGATGTATAAAGATGAAATTTGGTAGGAGATAGTTTATCTGGTAAGAACGGATTTTACGTCAGTGACGATTTTATGTGTGGAGTCAGCTATTATCATCATGCGCTAATATCACACAATGACAGCTTTTTACATGTGATGTCACCATTTTATTTTCGTCAATGACAAATATTCCATAAACTATACAGGTATACTGTCTGGTCCTGGCAATTGTTTGTGCTTAATAAATATTAATTTATGAAATTATTATTTTTTTATTAGGTACAAGAGCAGTTACTTTCAATGATTGGTTTGAATACAGATTTCAATGCAGAGTCTGTGGCATACACTATACTACCGTTGAAGCACATGTGTCGACAGAAAATAAGATATTTTGTTGTTGCAAATCTAAGATTCAAAGCTTATCATGAATTTCTTACTTTTCTAAATAGTATAAGGATACCTAGGATTTTAAAAGACTATTTGTGTTATCTTTAGCATATTCTGTTGTGTCATATCACATCATGGTCTCTTAAGACTCACTATTGAAAGTAGCAATAAATGATTTATTGCATAATTAATTCCGTATGCCCACATTAGAATAAATTATTTGAAAATAACATAAAATAATTATGCATTGCATTGGGCATTGCTATAATGTTTAGTGTTAAGCTTATGAGTATTTTTAAATTAACATTTTATTTTTTTATTTTATTTACTGTTTCTCTTTGCTTCATATTATTATTGTTTCATACACTACATTTTAATATCCTTCGAGTCTTAGTTATAAAGTCAATGCTTACTCATATGTGCCTTGTATAATTTTGGGCTGTGTTTTATAAAAATTGGTAGTAAGTGATTATTGCACTCTCAATAGTGATATTATTAAACTTATACATTTTGTTGTTACTTTAATTTTATTTATTGTAATTAATTTTTTTATAATGCTGTTATAAATTGTGAAAAAAGTGATACTTATTATTGTTGTGATATTAGAAAGTTAGATTATAAATAAAGTACATAATGTGAGTATTTTAGTTTCATTTATTCATTTCATGTTGTGCCTTTTTAGCCTAATTACATGTATCATAAATCTACCAGGTCTATTGGACAAGGTAAATTTAGAAATTAACAGCGAGAGATAAAGCATCTAGATCAATTATAAAAGCTCTTACAAAATTTATTATTAATCAAATCTTAATTTGTATGGGTTATATCAATCACAATAAGATAGTTGTTGAGATTCTCTTGTATTTGTTGAATTTTTTAGCAATAAGTATTTCTGACAGTGGTAGCCTAGCGGTAACGCGCTCGCTTGGATAATCGAGTGATGTGGGTTCGAATCCACCTCTGATATTTTCATGTGCGAATCATTTCTACCATGATTACCAATTGTCTTACGGTGAAGGAAAAAACCTAGCAAGTTTTCGAAAGACATGTGAAGTCCGCCAACACGCACTAGGCCAACGCGGTGGACTATGGCCTAATCCGCCTTGTAATGAGGGAGGCCCGTGCCCAACAGTGGGACGTTAAAAAGAAGACATGTATTTCTGACATAAGTCTAAGGTTGATTTTGTTTTGAGTATGTCGATCAACAACTTTTGCCTAAACACAATTAATGAAAGTTTTAAGAGAACTTTTGCATTAGATTGTCATAAAATTTTATTTTATTGAAGCAAGGAAGTGAAACTTAAATTTAAATAAAAATATAAATTTTTAAACAAAAAATATTTATTTTTTATATAATATAAATATAATACTGTACTAAAAACAATAATTATAATTTTGATATAGAATAAATAAATTCTAAAATATAAAAATATATCATCAATACATATATGGCTAATAGGATAATAATTACCATGTTTCTATAATAAGTGAAAATATAGTGAGTTTGATTCCGCTTACTATGTTATATTCATTTTTATTATGTTATATTATGTTATATTCATTACACATACACATTTAATTGCACTGATAACATTTTTTATTATAATAAAACACTGGTGTGTTTAATTTACACTTCATTATTTCCAGATTGTTTAAATATTAATGTGATAGTTACTTATTAATTATAATTCTTATTTGAAGTTTGCCCCATTTGCCATGAAATTTTCAATTTCTGCGACACTGAAATTAGAAATTTTAAGTTTCAATTTCAACAAATTTTAAGTCATTGAGTACCTATTAAATGGTGATCATGTAAATAATACTTTTTAATGATATTTTGATATTATGTTAATCATTGGCATTTAACGATTAATTAAATCTAAAAGCAAAAAAAAAAAACTATTCTAAATAACAATATTTATTTATTTGCATAGGTATATGAATATGGAAAGTGATGAAAATAAATAAATATGTTGGGATCATTAACTTTATGTATACTCACGTTCTTGGGACAAATGTCAAGTTTTCTACGCCATTCTCAGTAATAAGCACGTCATCTTCGATGCGAACGCCACCAAAGCCCCTGAACTCATTCACTCTCTCCCAATTGAAAAACTTGGACTGATTGGGGTCGTTTTGTGCGGCGTCTAATAGCTAGAAATAGGGAAATTGATATTTACATAATAATTGCTACCAGTACAATATCTATCAAAGGTTGTTTATATAAAAAATAGGAACGAAGTTTATTATAAAAATATTAATTTTAATTTTTATTAGCGTTATAAAGAAAATAATCATTCGGCTATACATTTTTAATGATTTTTTATCGTTAAAAAATCAATAAAACTACTTTACAAAATTATCTTAACACTTTTATTTTATTTACCATGATTTATAAAAGAACTATAGCAATAAGTTTCGTTACAACTTTTGGGTCTTAATTTTTTCCGTTTAGCCCCCTTTCGCAACGCGCAATAAGGAACTTCATTCCAAAAAATGGTTAAATGTAAGCTATTCGTATTATATATTCGTATCAGCATTTAGGGGGCCCAGTGACGACAACTGGGCACGGGCCCAGCGACTATATCTGGGCACACGGCCCGTATTGTATAGACGGTATTGGTTAGCAGCTCACCCTGTCGATGAAGTAGCAGCCGGGCTCAACGGTGAGCAGCATGCCTGCACGCAGGCGGCGCGCGGTGCGGAGGCGCGCGAGCGGCCCGCGCGGGCGCGGCGGCTCGCGGGGGAGGTACCCGCCCACGTCGTGCACGTCCAGCCCCAGCAGGTGGCCGAGTCCGTGCGGCTGCAGCACGCCGTGCACGCCCGCCTGCAATAGTGGGCAAGGGAATTGTTTCGATGTGAAACTTCTAATGCGACTGATGTGAACATCTAATGGGATTGATGGGCACATCTAATGCGACTGATGTGAACATCTAATGTGACTGATGTGAAACTTCTAATGCGATTGATGTGAACATTTGATTCGAATGATGTGAACATCTCCACGACTGATGTGAAACATCTAATGCGACAGGTCAAAATAAATATGTTTGAACTAGCGATTTAAGGTTTCCTATTAGGTACTACATCTCATCAAGCCAATTACTAACCACATCTGCGTAATCAGTGTTTAATAGAGTATGTAATTATAATAATAAATATAAAAATAAATTATAAAATACCTCAATCATGTCTTCCACATCGCCCTTCAGAAGACCACCTTGCTTCAAATGTTCCAACATGGCGCGGTTCGCAGTCAAGTGCATATCAGGCCACAGCACGCCAGGTTTTGCTTCTCTGTTAATATAAAACAATGTTTATTCATATATATATATATATATATATATATATATATATATATATATATATATATATATATATATATATATATATATATATATATCAATTAATTTTACAGGTGTATGACTTATGAATGCCGAATTGTTTTGCAAATGACATGTGAGTAATTAGCCTTTTATAAATTTTTTAAAATTCCCATCTATAGAACGCGTGCGAAGCCGCCGAAAATGCTAGTATTATTTAAAGAAAAAAGGTGAAGCAAAATGAAAGAGACATCGTGTTAATGGTTAACAAACCTCACCACAGCATCTCTAGCCGACAGCACGGCTTCATAGACGAGTTTCTGGTCGGCGGTGAACTTCCCGTTGGCGGGGAAGGAGCACGTGATGTCCGCCGCGTAGCCCGCGTAGTTACCGCCCATGTCGAACAGACTGCAATAATAGTTATTTTTTATTATTTATTCGGGGTCCTCCCTATTCCCTAGGTACGTTTTAATTTTTAAAAGAAACAAACCATCTCTTTTAAAACAAAATTTTCTTAATTTACTTATTATAAGTTATAACATCAGGTATTTGCCAGTGAGTCTCGTCAAAATCTGTTTTAGTGATAAGCAGAAAGAAACAGACAAAAGGACAGTTAGACACAATTGTTGTAAAATTGTGTTTTTCCTACAAAAATCTATATAATTTCGTATAACATATGTATTTGACAAAAAGCTGTTTAAAATTTAGGGTAGCCACAAGGGCCCACCACATTTTTTAACTTCCACTTTAATTCTCTATCATACAAATGAACTTTATGACAATTGCATGACACAATTTCCTTTAAATAGTATTGACGACACGTTTGGCGCAGTTTGTAGTGACCCAACATTTTTGCGCCAGTGGTCGCGGGTTCGAGTCCCGTTGGGGCATTCATTTGTTAAACTCGAATGTTTGTACTCCAGTCATGGGTGTTTATATTTATAATAAGCATGTATTTAAACTTATATTATGTAGTATATCAACTATCTGGTATCTGTAACACAAGCTTCCTTCGTAGCTTACCACGGAACTAGATGGCGCTGTGTGTAATAATGTCCAACAATTATTTTATACTAGCTGGCCCGGCAAACTCTGTTCCGCCAGAATGCAAATTACTCATTATTGATTTCTAATAAAATTTATAATTATCAAATTTTCAACCATACTTAACCATAGACAAAATAGTGACTTGTATTATCTTTGTCGTTTTATGTCAGTCACACGTCACACGTCGAACGCGATAAAAAGTATCACATGCCCATCTCCTGGTTCTAAGCTACCGCCCCACCAATTTTCAACCAAATCGGTCCAGCCGTTCTTGAGTTATAAATGGTGTAACTAACACGAATTTCTTTTATATATATAGACTAGTTTTACCCGCGGCTTCGCCCGCGTTTATTTTTTTAATTGCTAATCAAACTCATTGGGTTGATCTGTAGGATGCCTGAAAGTTTCTTCAAAATTACTCTAGCTATTTCAGAACCCATTGTTTATACAAACAATTTTTTAATTTTTCGTAAAAAATATATATTTTTTTTAATAAAAAGTATCCTATGTTACTTATAATATCTCCAAGAATATGTGTACAAAGTTTCATGATGATCGGTTGAGTAGTTTTCGCGTGAAAGCGTAACAAACAAACTTACATTCACATTTATAATATTAGTGGGGATAACCACGTACCACATATCGCCATCTCGTATCATCTTGGCGTTGGGCGCGGCGGCGTGTCCGTAGTGGAGCGTGGCGCCGTTGTGTCCCGAGCCGCAGATGCAAGTGTAGGACACGTGGCGGCAGCCGCCCACGCGGTAGCAGTGGTCCAGGAACACTGACTCGCACTGGTACTCTATGAGACCGGGACGAGTGAATAGCATCACCTGGTAGGATCGAGGATAAGAAGAATAAATACCTATGTTGGAACATATTTAATCTTAGCCCACAACACCATTTAGTTCCGTAGCAAGGCTAAAAGGCTTGTGTTACAGATACCAGATAGTTGATACGCTATGCGTATACAACTTTAAATACATATATTATTTATTAGCGAGTCACCCTCGCGTCGCTAGGGTTCGTCCCTAGATTTAGCGTCAGCGAAGTCACGGTTTCCGCTACTTCAAATAAATAAAATTTCTAAACTATATCCTCTTTTTTTAAGTCTGTTAAAAAGTAGCTTTTAAGTTACAGTTTATAACATTAGCTATCTGCGAGTAAAAGTCGCGCAAAAATCGGTCCAGCCGTTTCAGAGATTAACCGGAATAAACAGACCGACAGACAGACAAAATTTTGAAAATTGATTTTTTGTTGTTGATGTCGTATATTATACTTTCATATGCATTTAGTGAAAAGCTGTTAATTTGAAATTAAAAACAGACACTCCAATTTTATTTATATAGATATATATAAATAGCAAATATTCCCTGTACGCTTGCCTTTTTTAGGACGAATAAGAATAATACTTTCTTAGACATCTAAGATGGATCATCAAAGCAACCTGCTTTAGGTGGTTTTTATGATCCCTCTGGAACAATTATAAATATTGGTCCTTACAGTTCTCGGATTTGCGACTTTCTGTTAGGCATTATTATCTAATATTCGATTCTTTTTTTAGATTTAAAAAAATAATTAGTTTTTGAGATATTGGCAAAAAAAACTAAGCCCCTTTTTTGTATTTGGATAATTGTTTATAACTTTTTCAATATTACAAGCAGGATTTAATTTTTGTCAAAAACCATAAACATAATATTCCGAATCGAATGACTGGTTCATATTTTTCCGAGACTGCTGAAAAAAGTTGACCAAAAAAGCACTTGATGCCTATCTAGAAGAGTGTATGAACATTTAAGAGAGTGCTGTTTGAGTGAATTGTTAATATTTTATACATTACTAATATTACGAAAACATATACCTAAAACAAGGTGTAAATTAAAATTTAAGTAAAAATAGATAAGTTAAAATAATTAATAATTTATCAAAATAGTTTTGAGCTCTTATCGCACCAACCTGTTTATGAGCGTCCGACGACACCTTGCAAACATATCGCATCACTTCAATTTCTTCAGGTGTTTTTATCACACGGCTGTGTAAAGTAATACAAGTAGTTCAATAAAATTAGCTAAGTTTACATAAAAACAAAATTAAAACCGACCACAAAACTTAATACATAAAAATATAGGTATAAATGTTGAGAAAGTTTCAAAAAATAAAACTTACAAGTACTAGAAAATATAACTTTATATGTAACCGTAAAAATGTAGATGCCGTTATAATGCCAAATGAAATGGCACGCGACAAAACTGGCATTGTGCTAATGTTCTAACATAACCTTTTTTTTTAACGTTGGGAAATGCATTGACGCATACCACCAGGTGGTTATGTGGGATTCACCAGCTTAAATATACCAGTACTACCCACTAAAACCCACAGTCTGCTCCACAGTCCACTCTGCTATTCAGTGAAATACTAGGAGCAACCCGCCTGACACATCGCCCACCGAAGTGGGCCCTCCCTGCAACGTCCACCGAAGTGGGCCCTCACTGCAACGTCCACCAAAGTGGGCCCTCACTGCAACGTCCACCGAAGTGGGCCCTCCCTGCAACGCCCACCGAAGTGGGCCCTCCCTGCGCGCCTGGCTTCACACCAGGCTTGCCGGACGCTACTGAGCCCCCTCACCACAAGGTGAACGCACGTAGGGGGGGACTGTTCTAACATAACCTAACAAGCCTAGTAATAAACAAAAGGGTGCTAAAAATTTTCTTTACTTTCGACAACAAACGAATTAACGAACAAATAAGTGGGTTCGTTCAACCTATCGGCGCGCGAGGTGCGTCGCAACGCGCGACTTGCTTAACCCATGAGAGGGGGGTGCCCCCAGCAGGACTCAAATCCGCGACCGCTGACAAAGCATATCTAGCATATAATTCACTACAAACTGCGCCAAACGTATCGAATACAGATCTGGAAGATTCATATACGTATTATAATTAAAGATATGAAAAACGAAATGTACGTTATATATTTATTAACGTATAGTACTATATACCAACAAAAATGAAAACAAAACACCTCAATAATATAAGACGTCCCTATTGAGCATTGAAGGTCACATAGAAATAATTTACACTAATGCAAAAAAAAAAAATATTGATAAAAGATATCGACGTAATATACATAATATAGTAGGCACAAATATGCAATTGGCATAGCATTTTATGATTGTATTTACGAGATGGATTTATAAGAAATAATCGCACCGTATCAATTGATACTGGCACTTTGATATGTTATCTGATAAAAACTCGTTTAAAGATTAAAGGACATTTAAAGAATTAAAAATGTTAATTTACCACATTTATCATATAGGTACCATATGATATTATTATAATACTAGCAAACCCGGCCTGCTCTCGCTGGGCGTAAGTTAAAATAAATTAAACGGATTTTATAATAAAATAAAAGTAGCTATGTTACTCCTTATAAAATAATCATGCGAGCGAAAGTCCCGTCAAATTCGGTCTAGGCATTTCAGAGATTAGCCGGAATTAACAGACATACAGACAAACAAAAAATTTAAAAATTGATTTTCTGATGTACATAAGTACCGTATATACTTTCATATGCATTTAATGAAAGGCTGTCAATTTGATATTAAAAACATACACTTCAATTTTTTTTATATGTCGGTACTGATAAAAACTTAAACTATTAAAAAAATAAATACATAACTTACAGTTCAGCAATAATCGGGAATAATGTTTCGTTATCCACATTGAATCTGAAACCAAGTATCACATTTGTTTTTAATTTTTAAGTAATACATAATACATTGATATAATAAAATATACATAAGTAGGTATGTCTTCAATAATAAAACCGACTTACAAGAAAAGACAGACCAAAAAAAACTGTCGATAATTATAAAAATTTAAAAAAAAAACCTACAATAATTTATAGCAGGTACATATATGCTTTCCTTTGACTTGTGTGGCACCGATTTCAAACATATCTATCAAAGTAGGTATCCAGAGTGAATGAAAACTACCAGTCTTTTTAAAAAAAAACCAATCCTCCCACATTTCACACACTAAGAGGTTGATTTCTATTTTCAGATAGGATTATAGGACCAAAATGGAAGTAATTCTTTAAAAAAAATATAAAGATTTTTCCAAGTTGGTTAATACATTGCAAGTTCATAGGCTACAAACATTTAAAAAATAAAAATTAATAGAAAATCTTCCATATTTTAAAAAGAGTAAAATTTAAAGCTCAAAAGTTTTAACATTTTATTTTTTTCATCCAAAACCAAGCTTGCCAAATGCAGGTTGGTGGAAGACACATGTGTTTCAATAACTTGCTAGGTTTTCCTGAACCGTAAGGTGAGTGGTTGGTAATCATGTTAGAAAAGATCGAACCTAAGTAAATAAAAAAAAAATTTGGTTATTTCGAGTTCTTGTTTATCAACGTAATAATACTAATAACACATATCATGTGATAATGCATACTTAGCATAAATCAAAACTTCGATAACATGTACGGGTAATAATGTAATAATACATGAAATCATGATATAAAAAGATAAATTAGCGACATTAATCTGCTAAATTATATATTAACTTTTATATATTATATCACCAGGCCTTTTTTTGTCACTTCTTTTTTGGGGGCACGCTAATTCTCGAAAGTAGTAAGCCCATAATTTTTTGCCACTGTGTTTTAAGCATTTTTTTTGGGCCCCACAAAAAACCCTGTATATAAAAACTTATAATATTTAACAATTGAGGATATCATGACTTCACTTAAATGTATCAAATAATTAAAATAAAAATGATAGTTACATGAGAGTGTGTAACAAACAATAATTATTGCAATTAGAATCTATACTTATATTCTGGAACTACTAATCCATTTTCAAAAACTCTTTTTGCAGTAGTAGATAGACTCAAAGTGCAGACCAATCAAAAATAACATTTATATGATATTTTCAAACTTGCTTAAACAAATTCAAGTCTTCAGAATGTTTTTTTGCATGTATTATTTACTAAAATCTGTTAGAAATCAACTCACTCATCAATTCCAGCAAATACTGCTTCTTTGGCTGTTAAGCCACTATCAGTATTGGGGCCACTCTGTAATTAGAAATTATAATGAAAATTTCATTTAACCTCTATGGAATGCAAGTACCTTAGGACTAAAGGATATTATCATAAAAAATATTTATAGTTAAGATAACTATATTCAGCAAAACTATCAGTAAAAATAAAAACAAGAAAATATTTAATCTGATCTAATAATTTACTTACAAGAGTGAGTAAGGTGTCAGGATTTAAAGACTTTAACACATCTCTGATCTGAAATTAAATTGCATTTATTAACATGTTATTTAAATTAAAGACCTATGGAATGAAAAAAAAACTAATTAAATTTTTTTAACAAATTTTGTAAAAAAAATAAACACACTTGATATAATATCTATATTAATTTAAATTTTATTAACTTTTAACCTTCTCATTGATAAATATACCTCATCTACATAATGTACAGCATCAACCCCATAGAGTTTTTGGAATTCAGAGCATGAGAGCAGTTTTCCCATCCATACTTCATATTCTTCTGGAAGTCTTGGAACAAAAAGATGCGACCTTCCTGTTTTAACATCTAAAGCAAAGTAGCAACCAGGCTCACGGACACCACATATCCAAGTAATGTATGCTTCCTAGGAAAATGTATAATAACATTATTTTTTTGGTTTATTTATTATTATATTTATTTATTTTATTAATCATGCAATTAATTCTAAAATAAAAGAAAATAGTTATTAAAAAGCTATTTAAACATTTTTAGCTTTTTACCTGTCTAAAAACATATTCAACATCTGTATCATAGTGATTGATGCTGTCTCCACCTTGCAGTACAACAATTTGACCACTTTGTAGCTGTTCAGTAAGTCTCTGACGATTTTTAGCATACAGTGATAAAGGTACTTCTAAAGTACCAGGACCCATTGACCAATGACCTTCCATTTTTGTTGTATCTGCATTTAACAAACACTAAACAGCATTAAAATTTAAACATTACACATATTGTTAAGGAAAATGTTATAAAACTGATATTGGCAAACAAAATAGTTTATTTAATTACCATGTAGTATATACTGCAATAAACTATAAAGCTTATAAATTATAGTACTAGTAGCGTACATAAAATTTGATGACTTACAATCATTCAACATCGAATGCAATGTAAACAATAATATATAAACAAATATATTTTTATATGTGCGATACGCAATATTACTTTATTTAAAAACTTATGGACAACCTTATGTGTGACTTACCCGTGTCGCTAGCGGAGAGAAATTAACAATACTATAATGTAAAATAAACCTTATTCTATTATCACAATTTATATTTGCCGATAGTGGAAAGTGGATTGTGGAAACAGCAACAGAGTACAGCCAACTGTCAAACAAACATTGACAAATGACAAGTGACACTGACAACTTATATTTGTTATGCTTATGACCATAGATTATGACCATCTATGGTTGTGAGTTATGACAGTTTAATGCTTGCTTTCCATTTACTTAACACAGAGGGACTCTGCGTTACATTGTGAAACACTGCCAAACACTGTGTAAAAGTTTAAATGAAACAGCTAGTTGTCTCGAAATAACACTAGAGCGCATCAATATCGCAAAATTATGGGCGTTGTATACCTAAATGCAAGTTCCTTGACAAAGTCTTGGCTCAATAATTTATAAACATAACCTTCCAATAAGTTAAAGAACTTTGACAATTTGCGGGCAAATAAATAATTGTTTTATAATAATACTACTTTTGTTTAATAATAATTATTTGAACCAACTATAATTTAAAAGTAAGTAACGTTAATAATTACCTTTTTTTTTAATTCATCAATTAATGTTATGAAAATGAAGAAAGTTGGCTATTCAGTTGTAATTAAATATAATGTTTAAAAAACCAACTCAAAAATTGAAAATAATTTTTGGCTATAAAAATAAAACAATCACTGTAATTCACTTATATTTTTATTATAATTTGTACGTATTTCAATAAAATTATAGTCGAAACAAAAGTAAAAAATATTTCAATAATACTAGGATGCTTATAATTAATAATATAAAATATCATCAGTCAGTAGTTCTTACGGTACTATAAAATCTTTGACATTACACCACTTTTTCGAGTGTCAAACAGTGTACGGCTGTGTTCAACAGTGTCGTTGATGGAAAGCGCTTTATCGAGCACTGCGTTACACTGCGTCACTTTTTGTATTAATTGGAAAGCACTAGTACTGTAGCAAACCGTATGTATTCGGTACTGAGTAACGGGTACACCGTCTAGTACCGAGTAACGAAACGTTACTCACGAATACAATTCGTTACTCGCATGTTCCGTATTTTCGTACTGATGTCAGTTATTCGTATGATTGATTCTTTGAAGTTTACTGTTTAGAGTACATCTTTTAGTATTTTATCAAACTAATACTTGTTATATTTTTATTGAATGATTAATATGAGTTATTATTTAAAATATCGATCGCACCATTGAATTAATATAAAATTTAATTTAATAATAAATAAATATTTTTCCAAAAGTAGTACCGAGTACCGAAACGTTTCTCACATTTCGTTACTCGCATGTTCCGTATTTTCGTATTGATGTTATTATAGATTTTTGTTGTTTTTAAAATTTATCCCAATAGGGACAGGCAAAGGACTATAGTCCATACAGCCTGATGTTATTATATTAGTTTGAATGATTCTAGTTCTACGTACAAAGAAATACGACTGTTCAGTTCACGCACATGATACACAGTGTTTACAAGAAAATTGAAGAGTTATTTCCAGATATTTTGTAGAAATTTTGCGAACGAATACTTAGTATTATTCCAGTGCAAATCGATGCGCTTAGTTCGGTACCTACTGTTTTTTATACGTAGACGTACGGACAAAAATAGGTATTGCGAGTGTAACTTTATATTACATATTATAGATTTTTCTGTACGACTTTTTAGGACCTACAGGCTACAGCATCCTACTACACTGTTTTGTTGTGTCTCTTTCAGATTTTCCCACCGCTAGCTTTCTAAGAACGACTCAAGAAAACCAATCATTTTGATTTCATGTAGAAATGAAATATTTTTCTGCAATAAAAAGTATCCTAAATGTTGACACGAGTAATTAGTACAGAAAATTAGGTTAAAATCGGTCCAGTATTTTTTGTGTTAAACGATTACACAAAAACAGACATATAGACAAAAAATTTAATAACTATTGTTTTAGGGTCTATAAAAAATAAAAATACTATACGTAATAGTATTTTTTTTTACTACAAAGTACGAACGACGTGACGTCATCATCATACGGATCATACGAAATACGCAACACGACTTGATGCGATGTTCTAAGTATCGTATCAAAAGTAACGAGTAACGTAACGATACGAAAGTAACGAATACTGATTATTATAGTAACGAATACATACGGGTACGCTATGTTTCGTTACTTTTACACCACTAGAAAGCACACAATGTCAATAGGTATAATCTATGATATTGTGTTGTCTGTTGTAGGTTATGATTTTACAACAAACCGCTCCGTCTCTACCATAGATGACTAATAAAAGTCTCTACATTGATGTGATCAGTCTTAGTGTCTGTTTTTTTCATATTCGCCGATCAGCCCCTCTAGACAAGTGGCAAACGCTACGTGTCTATTCTATTTCGATAAACGCTAACGCCTTGCCGTACGCTAATAGCAGAAGTCGTTTGTCAAAAGTGACACTTCTGTATGGGGAATTATGTACTAATCTGACATTTCGTTACATTTGGCTACCAATTACAAATTCGATACGTTGAATCTAATCACTAGTCGTAAGCTTATGTCAATCCCATACATTGATTATTCTATTCTACTAGCGTTTATGCCACTTGTCTAGAGGGGCAGTCTTATGGTGTAACCTCATGCTGACGCTTGACGCTGGTTATGAGCGTCAAATTGTGTCACGTGGTTAATTTAGGCTGTGCTGCCACCTGGAAAAAACTTAGTAGCGTCAAATCGTAAAAAGCTAAACTCGAATTAGCTTTTTATTTTAAGGATTAAACAGAAATTTAGAATCTATATAATCGAACTCGAAAGTAATCTATATTAGTGGTGTAAAAGTAACGAAACATAGCGTACCCGTATGTATTCGTTACTATAATAATCAGTATTCGTTACTTTCGTATCGTTACGTTACTCGTTACTTTTGATACGATACTTAGAACATCGCATCAAGTCGTGTTGCGTATTTCGTATGATCCGTATGATGATGACGTCACGTCGTTCGTACTTTGTAGTAAAAAAAAATACTATTACGTATAGTATTTTTATTTTTTATAGACCCTAAAACAATAGTTATTAAATTTTTTGTCTATATGTCTGTTTTTGTGTAATCGTTTAACACAAAAAATACTGGACCGATTTTAACCTAATTTTCTGTACTAATTACTCGTGTCAACATTTAGGATACTTTTTATTGCAGAAAAATATTTCATTTCTACATGAAATCAAAATGATTGGTTTTCTTGAGTCGTTCTTAGAAAGCTAGCGGTGGGAAAATCTGAAAGAGACACAACAAAACAGTGTAGTAGGATGCTGTAGCCTGTAGGTCCTAAAAAGTCGTACAGAAAAATCTATAATATCTAATATAAAGTTACACTCGCAATACCTATTTTTGTCCGTACGTCTACGTATAAAAAACAGTAGGTACCGAACTAAGCGCATCGATTTGCACTGGAATAATACTAAGTATTCGTTCGCAAAATTTCTACAAAATATCTGGAAATAACTCTTCAATTTTCTTGTAAACACTGTGTATCATGTGCGTGAACTGAACAGTCGTATTTCTTTGTACGTAGAACTAGAATCATTCAAACTAATATAATAACATCAGGCTGTATGGACTATAGTCCTTTGCCTGTCCCTATTGGGATAAATTTTAAAAACAACAAAAATCTATAGTTTGACGCTGCACAAAAAGAAAGCTAGCGTCAAGCGTCATCATGAGGTTACAACTTACAACTTTAGATATATAACATGTATTCTCCATTCTACGCGACATTGGCGAAGTCAACTGTGCATTATATATGTATCAATATACTCTATGACTGTGCCACACCAAAGAGAATGTAACTATAATATGCCACACTGGCGCTTATGGAAGCCATTAAAGGAAATAATTAAATTGAATAATCTATGATACAATAGTTCTGTGACTTTTCAAAAAGAAAAACCCATTTTAGTGCCCCATATTACACGAGCGATATGTGTATAAAAACCTATATTTTTTGTATTATGTTTTCTCTATTGGTAAGGCTAAGTTAATTAGTTGCAAAATTGTAAAACTAACTAGTAAAAATATGGGTTTTATGAGGGCTCAAGTAGTTTTTCTAACGGGTAACAAATTCTCTACTAAAACCTTCTGGGAGGACCTTTCTATCCTTTAAAGAAATCAGCATGAAATTCGGTGCAGTAGTTTTTGTGTCTATCATAGTCCATCCATAGAGTATATTATAATACGAGCAGACCCAGACAGACAGACAGACGCGGCGGAGGACTATTGTTTTATATAATATGTAGTGATAATGATGATGATGATGATAGTGATGTAGTGATAATGAAGCATTGTATACTTATGTAATTTAAATGTGAATAACATTGAGAATTTAAAGACAGGTGGTTTATCTCATTATAGTTTGTCTTAAACGTTTTTCTCATATTTTCATATTATCTTAAATATATTATTATACATTATATTATAACACATTACTTTTTACATAGTTACAACTTACATATAACATTTTATTAGGTACTCATCTTTATCTCTAAAAAACAAAACTTTAAGCAACACTTATGGTTTATTAGGTGAAAGGTTTGCAATGATATTCACTTACAATTTCTAAAATAGGTAAAAATACTTTGATAAAGTGTCAAATTGATTGAGATCAACTTGTTAAATCAGATTACGTCTTTAATATGTTTACGAGAATCTCTTTTGCTGTTCGGTGTTGCCACCGAAATTTAACCCATTCAGTGCCAGTGACCCACGACGTGGGTTCATTTATGTCGCATTTGCGGGCCCGAGAACCCACGTAGTGGGCTCTTTATAAATGTAGCTCATTCTTCGTAAATACGTCGTTATACGATTACAAAATGAACTGAACTAATTATTTTAACACGTTCTTTCTAATATATCCATTGGTTTCAAGATTAAGCAAATTATTTTTTTAATAAAATTCAACCAATTTCATACGACGTATTTCAGAGGTGAGTAACCGTTGTATATAATTATTATAATATCGATTTCATTTTTGTTAGTAATATCAGGAAAAACAAAGATATTGTAATAGCTAAATCTAATATGTTATAAAAACCGGCATTTTGATAAATTATATAATAAATTTGTCGATAGAATGGGTGGATCCTTCTTTTTATAATTACACTTTTAGATATTGAAAGAGATTAGTCTTATATCGGGATGTTTATAGATAGCTATATAAAAGAACTAATTAGAACAAAATTACGATGTACATAAAAATATCCATAAAAATTATTAATATTTTTAAATAAAAAATATCAATATCATGGTTTGCTATCAAATAGTAAACAAATTCTATTCCCAGAAAGTAATCTTACGGAAATACCAATTTTACTATGTTGGTCCATGGTGAACTTCAAAACTACTTATCCGATCTTGACGAAATTATTTTTTAAATATGTGATTTGTTCCAACTTAAAAGATAGATCAGTTTTTATCACTATTAGCCCCTCGTCTGTGTAAACACAAGGATCCTTGCGCCCCCTGTTGTCTGTGTAGACAAGGATCCTCTTTTACGGTACCTTTGCCATTTTACACTCAATTTTTAATGGTATGACGTTAATGTTGGGGCTAAAATGTAATTAAATGTTAACACGAGTAGTAAAATAATTAAACCACCCGCTCCACCCGCGATTGAAACTGTTTTTGGATATGTATTTATGGGTACTATTCCCACCGCTACGAATGATCAACGCTTGCAAACCAGTCAATCCGCTTCATTTTTAATTTATGATGATAACGCATTATTAAATAAAACGCTTCATAAATTTTGGGAGCTCGAAGAGACCCCCACGCAAATAATTTTAAGTAAGCAGGACGAAGAATGTGAAAATTTGTTTTCCGTTACTATATCACGTGATTCGTCCGGTCGTTATTGCACCGTTTTGCCCTTTTGTTAGGTAATTCGCGTGCCATGGCACAACGCAGATTTTTATTACTAGAACGAAAATTTCAGTCTAACAATGAACTTCGCATTAGTTATAATAATATTTTTAAGGAATATATCGAGAAAGGGTATATTTCAGAAACGCGATCCGACCGCTTAGAGGAAGGATATTTTATACCGCACCACGCTGTCATAAGACATGACAAAGATACTACAACAATTCGCCCAGTGTTAGACGCAAGCGCGAAATGCCATAATGGTGTTTCTTTGAATGATATTCTACACGTAGGCCCTAATTTGCAGGCGGATATATTTATAATATTGTTAAATTTTCGCTTGTTTCCGATCGCTATAACCGCAGACATTTTCGATTTTGATTTAATAAATACTGTTTTTGACCGATACAAGCATTTGAAAATCAAACAACATAACGCGTAGTACTATGTTATTATCACAAGGAAAGGGAAACTACGAGTACCTACATGGAAAACATGAGTAAATTTTCCTGTTTTCTTGTTTGTTGCTCAATATAAAATATTTTCTTACAAAT
Source organism: Boloria selene (assembly GCA_905231865.2). NCBI lineage: Eukaryota > Metazoa > Arthropoda > Insecta > Lepidoptera > Nymphalidae > Boloria > Boloria selene. The sequence goes on along the minus strand of HG993146.1, from coordinate 7,440,445 downwards.
TTATGTAATTTCATACCTTTTTTTCATATTCAAAGATAAGTTAATAGTTCATGAAGCTTGTACATTAAAAACATTAGCGTTTTTTTACTTTTTGGGATTTACTAACGCAAAGGAGAAGTATACATTATTTTAAAAGAAATTTTATACTTTTTTTTATTAAAAATCGTAGTAATAAATTGTATTTTGACAGATAATAATTAATATAATGACATAGTCAATACTAAACGCACACATAGATAGAAATGTACATGGCCGGTGCTCTGTCTGTATACGGCTGTCATTGAATGGGCTTGCTACAGCGTGTTCTAAATTTACGTAGTTGTTTGATATTAAATAAATAAATAAATATAGGTTGGACAGCTGTTAATTGTCTAATAAATAATAATATAAAAAAGCTCTGGCTTTACAATAAAATATTTCTTTTAATACATTATTTGTAAATTAATTTGACTTTTAAAAGCTTAGCAACATATATCATAAGTAGCAATCTCTAATACTGCCCTAAATTTTTACACATGTGAACAGTTCGCGTTACGTAAAAAGAACGCTGGAAGAAAGTGGTGGGGGGGTGTGTTTGCGCATCGGTACATTCGCATACGAAATTATTATTTTATTTTTGAACTAGCCTTTCGCTCGCGACGTATATTGGTTATTGGCAGATACATTGAAAAATATATTAGATTGAATGTCACTTACTAGAATTATATTAATTAAAAAAATATCTTTGATGTGTGTCAGTGTAGTATGTTTAATTTACTTACAAAAATATAATTAATTAATTTAAAATATTTTTTAAAATGATTACCTGCATTATTATCAGACTCTCTCTTCATAAAATAATATACGTCAAAAATAGTTTTTCTATATTTTTTATATAAAACCATTTCGTAATTAATAACTTTTGTGTGCGCGATGGTATTTTGAACTGACGAACCAACAGCGAGCCGGAAAGCATGAGTGCCTCGCCGTCCCGCGCCCCGCGTCTTACCACCAAATTCGCCTATAAATCGCCTCTGCGCAACATGACAGCCAGCGTTCTTTTTACATGACGCGAATTATACTCTGTTTAGCCTACGTCAGTTCCAGGTTGTACGTCATGCTAATCTTTGTTCCATTTCAACGTGAAAGAAAGACAAACTTAAAACTAACACATTTTGACATTTAAAATATTAGTACGGATTCAATTTATGTAATAATAATTAATTATTTTTTTTTAATTATATGTTGGGACATTTACACACAGCACTATCTAGTTCCACGGTAAGGTACGAGCCTTGTGTTATGGATACTAGAACGTTGATATACTACACATATAAGTTTAAATACATACATATTATAAATATAAACATCCATGACTGGAGTACAAACATTCGTGCTCAACAAATGTATGCCCCCAGCGGGACTCGAACCCGCGACCGCTGGCGCAGAAAGCAGGATCACTACCCACTGAGCCAAACGTGTCGTCAAAAAAAATTGCAAGGAGTCTTTATTTCATTATTGTCTTACCTTTTGTTGACTATGATTATTGACAATGTTGATGATTTTTTTTAAAGGAAGAATGTTTTTCAACAACATACGTAGTTTACTACCGTACTTTAAAAATTACTTTACTAAAACTATTTATAAAAAAAACAAATAATTTACCTAAATACTTAAGGCCCTTCAATAAAATGAAACATTCTGTGAATAATCAAGGATGACAATCAATGACAATAATATAGTAGGAGAGCTAGCGAACTATCCGACTAACTCGTTTTTGATGAATAAATTACTGTACTACTTATATTGTATTTTAATATTTTACCTTCATTCTTCATACGGTTAAAAAGAGTTAGAGTAATTAATTTGCATAATAAATAATTATTAATATAAATAAAAATTTATACTTCACATATAACCCTGTAAAATGTCTAGCAGACTCCTGCAAACGCTACAATATTCAGGCTGCTTGCAAAAAAAATTAAAGTACATGCCCACAAAACATTAGCCTTGTGGGAGCATTACTACTTATTACAATACCGATGTTAACTTTGCTAGTCTGGTACCTACATTCATTTTCACAGTCATTTTTATACACTTAAACTTATAAAAATTACAACATAATAAAATTGTAGTTTTACGGGAGTAGACTAAGAAATTTTTTCTTTATAAAAAGTGCCTGCCAGAATGGTAACGCACCTACATTTACCGATAATCTTTTTATTCTTCCTGCCCTTATTCCACGCTATATGGGGTCGGCACAACATGTCTTATTCTTTCACTCTCCTCTGTCATTTGTCAACGTGACGTCCACCCCTTTTACATGTATTTATTTCATAATCAATCCATCTCTTTTTCGGTCTTTCTCTACTCTTTTTTTCCTCCTACATAGATATTCAACATTCTCCTTATTATATGACTTTCTTCCCTCCGCATAAAATGCCCTTGCCAATCCAGCCTATTACCCCTCATTTTTACTATCCCCTTGTATAATCATTCATTAGCTAGTCACACATACATCCATTTCATCATTCGCATTTTGGTCCCATGCACTTTGTTTCATTCATTCCTTCCGTCGCTCAACATGACTCTGAGAAATGTCGCCAATTCATCCATCCCTCATTCAAATTCTAATTCTATTATTAATGTCTCGCTCAATATTGCCGTCATTTTGAACGAATGAACCAAGGAACTGGAAAACGAAGCAGACCGCTAGGTGTAAACCATTTAAAGCATTCAGAGAAACACGAGAGGCCACCAAAATCACAGAACAGCAACACTCCCCAATAATAAAAAAATAAATATATTTTATTAGCATTGCAAATTTAGTTATAAACAGTTAGTCTAATAGTTTATTAGCTCTTAGACTAATACTTACGCACACATGCAATAAAGTATTATTGTCAAGATAGTGAAAATATAAAAATTACGATGTTATATTTTGATATTCTGTGTATTTCGTATCTGGGTCATTCTCATTTTCACACTTCAAAAATCAGTTAAAAGGCCCCATGAAAATTTTATCACAATATGTTTTTCAAATTTGTAGAAAATTTTATACTAAGCTTAAGCTTCGTAGCTTAAATCTTCCTATGGGTATTAAGGACGGAAGGATACGTTTTATAATAGAAAATATTTATTTCTTTAGTATGCTAATTTCATAGAAAACATATTTTGGTTCGGACAGGAGCAGACCAGCAGAGAGAGGTTTCGCAAAAGTTAGCTCTATGTAACTATCTGTTCGTTCGTTTTATATTTACTTTTTAAAGTATTTTAACATTTTTACGTAGTGACATAGCTTAGAACCATTTTTAAACCGCAGACTAGAATGACCCATCTACACACTATCAGTGTGCTATATTTTTGGAAATCTTAGCTCATTAGCATTAGCATGATATACGAAATATAAATAAAAAAAGTATAATATTGTTTTCATAAGGCAAAAAAGTGATTAAGTAGTGTACTCAAATGTCTATAAAATAAGATCTTAAGTATTCACTAGTTATATCTGGCTAACAAAAGCAGTAACAATATAAACATGTGTACAGTGCTTGTAGGTACTTAGAATTTCAAGTTCGAATGAAATTGCAATGACGGAAAGTATATTTTAACGATATTCTCAAAAACATAAGTATAAATCAGCACTACATAGTTAATGAGAAAATAAGAAAAGTCTGGCGGGGCTGAGGCCTGCCGCCTGGGATCTTTGTCGACTGTGGCATGCGTGAATAGAAATCTCCCGCAACCCGAATGGGATTATTAATATTTATTAATATTCAATTTTATTGACTAGTTTTAGTTGTTTATGTATCTATATTCCCATTGATTTAACAGTTTACAACGTGAAAAATAATAATTACATTATAATAATATAAAATAAATATAATAAAGTCGTTTTTTTTTACTTCATATTTATTTCAATGAAAATTCTCGAAAAGATAAATGATGATTATAATAATAAAAAAAATATATATAAAATAATTTCATTGAGTTTATTTTATTAATTTTATGAAATAAACACGAATGTTGTACACCTCTGTCATTGGAATGTGAATTGTTTTTAACGTCAAAGTTTTACGCAGAGCGCATTCCCCATGCCGAAGACCCCGCTCGTGGGTTCACTAGTAATATGTATGGCGGCATGACGTTTGAGTTGTAATGAAAGTGCGGTGGAGACGAATGGGTTAAAAGATTATTGATTATCGATATTTTGTTGCATGCTATTCGACCATAGATGGCAGCGCTATCGAATAAAATGTTAGTCTTGTTTAATTAAGAATTACAAAAAAATAAAAAAATATTTGCATCAATTTATACAAAATAAGAACATGTGTTTATTATAATACATATGTTGAATAATTGAATATTTTACTATTTAATAACAGATGGCAGTAGCTTAACACTCTGATAAGTCGTGAATCTTTTTAACTTGGACTCAGTTAATTTGTGTTATTCATTATTATTCTCACTAGGTATTAGTCGAATGGAGTTCTTCTTCTGTACATTACATACACTACTTGGTTTAAATTTTAAATGGCTTAATATTTTTTTGAATTTAGTTAATTATTTAACATTTAAATTAAAACTTTATTATAATTTTTAGTAAAGTTGAAATAATATAAACTAAATGTTTCAAATTAATCTGGCTTTAACTAACATCACAACAAAAATTTTAAGTAGGTACTAAGTATTTTTCATTTTGCTTCCGAAACAAATTGAAATACCTACCTATAAGTTTTATTATTTTTATCTAGCTTCAGGTAAGATAGGACAATAATTTATAGGTATATGAATAATATTCATTTAATTACAATTGTCTTAAGCCGATAAATAATATAAACTCATTTTCCTAAATTTATTTAACATTAGGTATACGCATTGTTGACCGAGATCCCAACCCCGCCAGATTTTACTTATTTTTTCAGTAACCAAATGTTTAAGTATAGTCTTTGGCTGTATGTGTATCATTTAGTTTTGACCGACGGCCTCTTAAGAGGAACACGGTGCTAAAGTTAAGTAAAAATAGTTCAAAATTTTTTAAAGCTTCCGTGCTGAGAATATAGTTAAAAATTTATAATCAATACTGCCAGACCCTTTTCATCCACGCTAACTTCTGCCGAAACTAGTCGGTACGCGTCCACTATAAGAAAACAAGTAAAGTCTGGTGGCCCAGGGATCTTGATCGATCGTTTTAGTTTTAAAATTATATTGTTCAGGTAGAAAAATGTATATTTGGGGTTAAGCGAATCTAGATATTTTTATTGTAGCCTTAAATAAAACAACCAAAATCTTTTAATTTTTTTACATTTATTAGATAACTTTTAAATCTTATCTAAATCACAAGATCGATAAATTAAACTATCTAAAATCACAAAATGCACTAAAACATGCACACATGTAATATTACATTGATTTTTATACCCGATTTGGTACAATTGTACATTAAAATATTGATGTACTAAAGAGAAAGATAGGTATATTTATAATTAGAATATTGCCTACAAATTGTCTAAGTAGCAGGTAAAAGTAAAATTCAGATTAAGGTTTCTTAGATCTGATCTAACATCACCTGCACTATCGCTTTAATAAGCGATACATTTACCTTACTTATATTTGACATGCGAGGAATAACTGTTTCTACAGTGTTTCATTACTGTTATGATTACAATCCCGTTAGGAAGTTGCTCCGATTATATTATGCATACAAACTATTATCAATAAAATAAGACGATACATGAAATGTATCTTGAGACTCTTGAGAGGGCACGAAACATCGCAAGAGAAAAAATTACGGACAACCAATAAACATTGCATCATATCGTCTATTGAATACACAGAATGTTGACACAAACTTATTTAAAGCTCTTGAATACTTTACATTAATAATATTTAAATAACTTTATTTATTTGGAAATGTCTCAGCTTAAGTCTTCTTAAGTCACGAAAAACGTAAATATTAATATAATAGATAATATGGAAGGCATAACAATACTAAAAGTTAATTACGTCATTCAGTACTTTGATCTGTTAAGGTCACTATAAATGAAGAATAAATATTATGATTGTAGAGTATCGGCGGCCATTTTGGTTCGTTCTCGTGATTTGTGCCGCGCGTGACACGTCAGAGCCGGCCATCTCGCTCTCGCATGCTTTCCGCATATAGCACCATTGTAACCCGACACGTTTCTTACACACAGATTTCACAACACGGTCCACACTTTCACAACTAAAATGTTTTGTTTTATTAACATAAATAAATTAAGAATCTACTGATATTTCGTGACACGGTTGTTTCTTCTCTTGCAATCTTCGTACGGCCTCGGCAACGAGAGCCCGCTGTTCCAGTAACCTTTCCACGAGATCAACTGGCTCTTGCTTTCTAATGTAGTATGGTGCAGCTCTCGCCCGAGCCTGCAGGTGTAGCTTTTGCTTGAGTCCGAGCGTAAGCTCTTCAATGGCAGGTAGTCTGTTCGAGCTTAATGGGCGCCCATCCTCCCTATTTGTATTACGACTGTCAAATCTTGAGGTCTCTTTCAACATAGCGTTGAATGTTATTATGAATTAAGTGTAAGAATCACTAGTTTCAGCGGCGACGCGCAACTGCGGTTGCGAATGTGGAATGAATGAGCGAGCGAGGCGAGTCGACCCCACTGTAGGAATTGCGGGTCTCTGAAAGGGTAGCGGGGAGGGGTATGACGTAGTCAGATGCGCAGTCGTGCCGGGCTGTATACAAACAATACGATGGACGTAAATAAACACAAGACTGAGCCGACACGCCTGTAATGTGAACGGTGTTATCTTTGTGTTAGTGGTTCAACTTGTCGATCCACTTGCGCGCATGGGAAGTGGAAAAATCTTTCGACGGCCCTCATATAGATGATGTATTTGCTCGGTAAACTTATGATTTATCTTTCTGATACCTATCTGGCATGTAATACGGTCATGGTCGAACAGAATGATATCTGACCTATATGTATGTATAATTTATGTTCTAAGCGTACCTTGCATAATAACTGTCTGCCAGAGCTGTCTAGCGCCAAATATTTGAAATACTTGACGGCTTACTTTCTCGCCTTTAAGCCAACCTATAATTTTTCCACATTATATACCTTTTAGAAGGTTATTGTAATGATATGTATGGTGTTTATTGTAATGATATAACATCTAGGTATACCACATTAAAAATAAAATATGTCATGGATATGTTATATTTTTTTACTTTCTTAATTAACCTTATAAAACTTTGTTTTATATTTTATTTAGGTACTAAATGGTGCGTAATTTTTTAATCATTGAAGAATGGTATCTTAGTATACATATTATCAGGTTGATATCTGATATCTATGAATTCGTATGACTCGTACTCGTATAACTATTACCTCAATATATTTATTTATGAAAAATATTGTTAAATACCTGTTTAACACCCGTAAATTGTTCAAAAGTTAAAACGTAAAAAGAAACATATTTTAGCAGAACTAAATTAAACCATAACTCAAGGATATTGAGTCCATATTAATTATCATCTTAAACATTATGAGCCAGTGTTTGTAAACAAGTTACCTATGTAGTGGTGAGGTGGCCGTTTCGCTGAACCAAAACTAAAAACGGACGTTGCCCTCGGTTTTTGTGCGATTTTTTCCTGCCAATTGAGCCGAGTTCGTTGTTACTTTTGGTAGGTATAAAACACGTGTCTCGACATAGAAATTGCCAGAAAATGTAAACAATAATATTTATATATAAACATAATAGACACTAACTTATTATTTTCCTTAAAACACAATATAATAAATAAAATATGAAAATATAGGTACCTATCGTTTGTAAAGTTTGCGAATGTCATCGTAATTTGAAACTATGCAAGTTTTTTTTATATCAACATACTAGGTATGTAGGTGTGCAAAAAAAGTACATAATAATAATTTATAAGTAGCTAGGTATTATAAGTACTTATAAAGAACACGGTTTTTGATTAGTATTACATATTATGAAATGATACGTAGCTTAAAAAATATTCAAAATAATAGCTATATTAAATAAATATTTAGTGTTATTATTATTATAGTCCAATTTTAGTTTAAATTTAATGATTTTATGTGTTGGTATCTCATTATCTTCACATCATTGAAGTAGATTATAGATAGATTTATGTTTCGTATTATGATACTAACTTACATAGGTATACATGTGTTTGTCACACATGATAATTCATAATAGGTACGCCAGTCATATTTTATAGATGAGTAATAAGGAAAATAAATAAATACAGAAATAATTTTTAAAGACAGCTTAAACCGATAATTGAATGATTCATTTTACTTACTAGTTATTAGTTACACTTTTTTACTTAATTTTTATTACGAATACCTATGTGACAATTATTATTATTTTCGGTCCAAAGAAATAAAATAAATTCGAGTTATGCTCATGGTGTTATTTATAACTAGTGGAACCGCGGCTTCGTTTGGCACTTATCGTCATATTTTAGACAATTCACACAATATCTTTATCAATTGTAGCCTATGTGATATTCTGATGTATAAGCTATATTATTGTAAAGTTTAATTAAAATTCATTCAGTAGTTTTTATGTGAAAGAATAACAAACATCCATCCATCCTTACAAACTTTCGCGTTTATAATGACCCACATATCTATACTAATATTATAAAGCTGAAGAGTTTGTTTGTTAAGTAACTTGTTTGTTTATTTGTTTGTTTGTTGAACGCGCTAATCTCAGGAACTAATGGACAGAATTGAAATTTTTTTTGTGTTGGGTAGTTAGTTTATCGAGGAAGGCTATATATAGGCTATATAAAATCACACTACGACCAATAACAGCGGAGCATCAATGAAAAATTTTGCATAAAGGGAAGTAAAATATTTTCTTTGATTTTCAGCCTTTAGAACGCAAGCGAAGCCGCACGAAAGCCTAGTATTTAATATAGAGACTGAAATTCTGACTCATAATTATATTCATTAAGTCTGTCAAGTAGATTTAAGGTTGCTATTAAAGAATATTGACTTTCAAATTTTATCCTATCTTTGAAGAAAAAATATCTATTAGCGCAAGCTATTGGCGGAAGTAAAAAAGTGGTAGGTACTTATAATGTAAAATAAGGCAGTCAATAAACTGTGCGAGACATAAAAAAACATTCAACAACAAGTGCCTTTTATAAATATGCCTGTTCACAAAATTTACCTGATCTATTTATCTTAATAACAAGCAATGGCCTTCGAAATTAACTAAGTAGGTACATCATTGAACATTTAACTAAAATAAGTATGTAATAAATAAGTCAACAATGTTGATCATTTACGATTCTAGTGACATAATTTTTGTTTTATTTCTTCGCAATATTATCATAAGATTAAATAATATTATTGTCAGCATAGTTTTTAGGATAAATTATTTAAAACGGTTTCCGCCACGTTGACCTTCGAAAGAAAGATAAGAATATCACTAATTTTAAAGCGTCTGACTTTGAAGTAAGAATGGCGCTCGTATTCTTATTAATAAAACACCTTTTGGCAATTTTTAGACGTAAGTTCACAGCTTGCAGAGACATCTATTATCGAGTGGAACAAAACCTTGCCTAGAAATTTACGTAATTATACAGAGATGGCATTCATTTAAATCTTAATAATAAGCGAATTATGTTCATTTTGTAGTTTATTCAAATAAGCAGGTTTAAAAAAATTACCTTTGTAGTTTTATAACTTTGCTGGGGTGGGGGTATAAATTTTAGTACTTTGATTTGATTACTATGTAAAGATGATTTTTTTACGCACTCGCTTGAATAACCGAGTGATGCGGGTTCAAATCCGGGTCTCGCACCTCTGATATTTTCATGTGCGAATCATTTTCTATTGTGATTACCACTTGTCTTACGGTGAATGAAAACATCGTGAGGAAACCTGCGTATCTTAGAAAAACCTAACAAGTTTTTCGAAAGACATGTGAAGTCCGCCAACACGCACTAGGCCAGCGCGGTGGACTATGGTCTTATTCCCTTCATACTGAGGGAGGCCCGTGCCCAGCAGTGGGACGTTAAAAAAAAGGACTGATGATGATGATAACGTAAAAATAATACTGCACCTAAGTACTACATTGTAAATCGTGTTTACGATATAGCCTTAGGTTACTTTGCGAGTAAAGACCAAATTAAATGTTTTTTCTGTACATTTTATTAAAACTTAAATTTTATAGTACATTGTTTTGTATTTTTATTGTTTAACCCGTAAACCAAATCTATAATCGACTCTACTGAACCAGTTATCCCTTGAATGTTTTTCCAATATTAAAATGGTATCTCAAAATTTTAACCCGAGTTATAAGTAATCACCTCAAAATGTAATATCAGATAACGAATACGGAACCCAAGTCCGTTCCTAGGTGTCCCCTACCATAGTTTGTAGATTTGATTATAGGTTTGTAGCATAAAAAATGAAGGACTTTTATACAAACTTGCAAGAGCCCTTTGACCTTCTTAATCCGGTCGTGTCGCAAAATCCATATATCCATAAGATACCACCCTGCCAAACATCTATAAACTTCAAGCGGACATCAACATCTAAGGACTAAGCCGATTGCAAGCGTAATTCTAATTATTGTGATAAAGTTATTTTGATTTTAGTGCTTCAAGCACTACCTAGTCAAGCACGAAGGCAAGCACAAGTCACTATTTCCTAATTAAATATAAAAATTGTAACTTCCTTACTATAAATGCATACTTATTGTATGTATATATGTATATACATAATACTGTAGATAACTGTACTGCTGTACATGTCGCAATTAGAATTAAAATTACTGGGACGCTAAGATGGACATAGATGACAATTGACATCCTAACTAACTGCGAAACGTGCGATGTTAGAATTGATGCAATCGTTATGATTCTATCAAATTAAATAGTTATCCAGAATACTTGCCTAAAAACTGTAAAAAAGACTTATTTAGAAGACGACTCTTGTCTAGGATTTATAAAGTAAAGGTCTCTAAAGGTAGTCTCTAGGTATGTCAGCGCGAAGCACTCTTTTCGAGACATCAAAGTGACACTCAAAATAAACGATTTTAGAAAGTGTATTTTGGAAATTTGAAATTAGAAAAAAGGACATTTCGGATTACTATTAAAAAAAAATAGGTACGAAAAATTAAAATGGGCTTATGTTTAATTCCTTTACGTTAAAATGGCTGAATGAATTTGGGCGAAAAGTGCACAGACTAAATGAGATGAGCTAGCTAGAGTAGCAACTGCTTACTCAGGCTTTTGTTTGTTATAAAACCAGAGCTGGTAGTCTCAACATAGTCATCGATATTGTATCAATTCGTGAATCATTACATCGTAATTATGAATGATTTTAACTAAGAAGAAAGAACTTTAATGTCGTTTTCATTGACAATTACAACATAACGACATGAATTGATACAAAATGGACGGCTAACTTTGTCGAGACTTCCGGCCCAGGATGAACCCAAGCGAAGTGAAGGTGAGTCGATTCGTTGATTTGATATATAACTTCCTTTAGTGGCTATATTTATTACAATATGAAACAATAAAAACTATAAAAATGTAAGGCGATTTCAATAGGTACACAGAAAAATGGACATGTAGGCTGTAAGTTGAATTGAACTCGTTCAATTTTATTAATTTTCCATTTTTGTACGTCTACTTATTCCCATGTTTTTAAAGTCTATCTAGGAGAAATCCGAGAGGATCAGTCGCTGAGTATTAAATGTTGAATATAATATAAGGTCAACACCATTATGGAATTGTGTATTACAAATTGTGCTATCCATACCTACCGCTTTTGTTCCGTCATTGACCTCGTTCACTTTCTCTTCTGCGCTAAAACGTGTTTATCCTTAGAAATATATTTTGTTTATTATGAAAATATTGTAGCCAAAGTATTCTTGAAAAGGCTGATTTACTTAATTTTTTATGTGATTTTGATTGTAATATTGACAGGTTTTTATCAGTTTCGTATTTCATATATAGTGAACTGTTTTTTGAGATATCTATAAATAAATACCTACAAGAGTACTACGATCAACGATACTTTAGTTATGTTAAAATTGGTTATTAGTTTTATTAAAAGTTTCTTTTTAATGAATAAGTTACAAAACTAGCGGTTATTAAAGCATTAAGTCGGTTAGTCGGTGAACCGTGGGGTCACTATGTTACTTCACAAAATGATGGTAGAGTCTATACCTTGTGGTCTATCGATAAATTTGTTATGACTAAGTTTCCCAATTGGAACACCATGGCTATAGGCAAATTAAAATAAATATGGTAAACCGAACAAAGTTATTTGGGCCTGGGTTTTATACTGCTGTTTTGGGTTTATCATCATCATCACTACATAGTATAAAACAAAGTCGCCTTTTCTGTCCCTATATCCCTATGTGCGCTTAAATCTTTAAAACTACGCAACGGATTTTGACGCGGTTTTTTTTAATAGATAGAGTGATTCAAGAGGAAGGTTTATATGCATAACTAGCGGATCCCGCGGCTTTGCCTGTGCTAAATCTAGGGAAGAGCCCGAGCGAAGCGAGGGCGAGTCGCTAGTCTATAATAAATAAGTTTTTTTTCTGAATGTAGAGTGCCCTGTTGGCCCTGCTGGCCTTTACAGCGTCACCGGCGGGTAACAAATAAGTTGTCATACGGGATGTTGTACAACACTACGAGTTGCGTAGACTGAAATGTCGAAAGAAAGTGAACGAAGCGCTTCGACGCCAGTGTAGTACACACCGTCGCGTCGGCGGAACCTGTACTGTTGGGCAATTATATCTTATTATTTCGTGTCTCCTGTATAGATCTATTAAAAATGTTTATTATTTATTTTATAACTAAAAATTAAATATTTATACTTTATTTAAAATGGATTTGTTAAGTGAAGCAAGTAACGGCCAAAGAGTGCTTGCAGCGCGGCACATTAGCGCTGACCCACCACTCCAAGAAGTAAACAATGCGATAAATACAACGCTGTTGTGCCATAGCTATAGCCTTCAACCAGACTTCGCCTCATATTTAGCAGGTAATACTTTGAAATGTTAGAGCTATAAATTATTACGTGAAATGTGACAAACCATCAAAACTACATTATTTTACGGAACGTATAAATTGTAATGTAACTTACCAACAAACAAATCAATATTAACAAACAAGTTAACACTTTTTATATATATACAATTAAGAGTACATACATAATTATTCAAAAATGTATGAATTTACTTTTAAATCTTATTTCTACGTACACAAACTTATGACTTATCAGTTGTCAGACTGTCTACTTTTAGCAATGTATTGGGTAGCATTTCGCAATGTGACTATCATTTTATATGACTTACATTCTATAATAAATATACTTAGAGTAATATACTATAATTAGATACTACGACTGTTAAACGTCTATTTTACTGCTAAACGTGTGTTTCAGGCATTTTAACTTAATTTCGTTACTTTTGAAGTAAGCATAAATTTATGTAAAGTTGTTGTATCAAAATTAGAAAGACTTACTTAAATAAACAGAATATCATGATTTTATCATGACATTAAAAAGATCGATTCATATTAAACTGAGTTATATGAAGGTCATAAGGACCTAAATTATACGAGGTGGGGTCAACAGGGGTGATCAAGAATGGGAGTTTTTTGTAGTTCGACGTTATTTCCGGGTATATCATTTCCGGAAAAGCAGAAAAGGTCAGCGTTTTTTTGCACATTTTTTCTCATAGGCTGTTGATCAACTAATCGATGTAGTGTCGGGTAATGAATTTATTATACGGTATATGGAACTAGGTATTTAAATGCATTGTAATTATAAAAAAACATGAAAAATTTCGTTGCTCTACTTTTAGTTCTATAAGAAATTAAAAAAATGTTTTCATTGAATAAATATTGTTAATTACGAGTTTTTATCGGAGTCAGAATGTCAGATACCTAAGTAATAAGTATCTATTAAGAAGATGTTTTACAATATATGTAGACCGTAAGACGTTAGAGTGGTTCCGGAATCGTCTGCACTGAACTCGATTTAATTATCTTAACAATCATAAACTATAATTGTTCTAATTAAAGATATTCTGATAAATTATACCATATTGTCGCGTGAGGAATGTATTACGTGACCTTTGTAAGAATATTTTGTATTCGCTTAATTTGAGTCCTAGAACACTAATTCTCTTCAATTAACAGTTGCAAAAAGATACAAGCTTTTAATACTTTTGGTACATATTTTTACATTTAAATACTCAGGCACTCATCGTCGCAAATACGTAAATTTTTTTATTCATTATAAACTAATTTTCATAGTAACCTAAAAATGTAGAGCTTCGATTACCCAGTATCCACGCATGTGTCCGATAAGCTCGAGGAATTGGTAGATGTAGGCATTAGTGGACAGTCATTAGCCACAAGGTAAACCTAATCCATTTATTATTGTAAAACGTTTTATATTTGTAAAACGTTGTTAGTGAATAAGTCAATAGTACCTTAAATAAACTATTTAAGTACGTAGAGGCGTTTAAGTACCTATATAGATTTTTTTAAAACGTTTTCTTACCTAATAATCTGAGTATATTAATATTCATAGTACTTACTTATATTTGCAAATATTATTTTAAACTGCATGTTATTATTAAAGTTTTTATCTGCCTAAAATGTTGCTTAACGACTTTATAACATTAAATTTTATTGTAGAATTTAACCTGCAAAAAACTTTTGTGATTTCCTTCAAGGATAATTAGAAAAGAACGGAACGAGTAAGCATTCTATTTTATTGCATATTATTAACAATAAACAAACGTTTTTGTAATATTTATTTTCATATATCATATAAAAGAGTTAAGAGAAAGCGTGTAAAATTGGCACCACCACCATCATTGGCAATTGGAATTGGCATTTTAATCACTCCATATTTAAAAAACAAATGTAAATTTCGTTATTTTGGGCAAACGTAAAATAATCATTATACAGCAAAATCTAGTATATCAAAGCAAAACTAAATATGGATACTGAGACGTAGGTAGGTGCATACGTGGATGTTTAGAAACACGGTTATTTTATTCCAAATATGTCTGTCATTATCAACACGAAGGTTTGAGGATGGGGTTGGTTGTTACTTTTTTCAGCACCTACTAAACATATTTTGATTAAAATTTTCCAATTGGTATAATATAGCTAATACATTAGAGAAACTATCCTTATTTTATATGTCATTGAAATTGTTTTTGTTATTTGTAACACCGTATATTTTTGTCCATAGTATTAAAAAGCAACGCCTGGATAATTTTGGCATGTGGTCTCGTAATTTTGCTGACACTATGCCTTCTCTACATAATCACATTGCGGTCAGCTCTACGATATTGGAAGGAGTCTGGCATCAGCGTAGCAATAGTTTTAGCGGTTTACCCTGTAAGTATGTTGGATATGGTCGTATAGGTACTATGCTAAGTGCTAATATTTGTTGTCATAATGCTATAAATAACCTGGCCGGTTCACATTTTTAAATAGTAGGTAATAATAACTCGCCTGGTAACTAATTTGCAATTCTTAACAAAAAAATTACGCGGAAGAAGTAGGTTAACTACAAGGTAAGTACGGTTACCCGGTACCCTTATATCTAGGTAGGCGCCATTTTATCTATTCGGAGAATTTTTTGTGTGTCGTTAAATCTCTAATGCCACCCTTAAAAGAAAATTATGTTTCAATTGAGAGAAAATAAATAAATGAATACTTACTTTAAGTTGAAAGTACTCTTATGAGTTGAGAGACTTAAGTTCATTTTATTATTAGTAAATATTTTAATTCATTTTATTATTAGTACATACCTATTAGTAAATTTAAAATATAGTATTAAACTTTAATACTTTCTTAGGTTTACGCGAATATTCGAAATTATCTTCTTGTATTTTATCGCGGATTTAGGTATTTTCATTTTTGGGAACTAAATGGCGCGATAAAATCCGAAAAGAAAGTTTCAAAGGCTTCATTTATGTAGAAATCACGTCGAGCGTACGGTATGTTGTACGGTATGACCCCCTTGATGTTCTTTAATATACTTATTACAGGTAACGATCGAGGTTAACTTTAATAAGGTCTTTGTAATATGAATTTAGCCTTTGGACTCGTTGGACTGGTTAATTTTAACACCGCCACAATTACAACCTATTAATACCTATGCTTTTTTGTTGTGCTTGTTTGTATTATATAGCAAACTAGTAAACAACCCTCACTCTACTCGGGTTCTTTCGTTATAAAGTATATGTTTCTAATTATTAACCTCGATATCCATTTATCATCATACTAAATGTAATTAAAATATATTCAGTAATTTTTTCGTGATGCGGTCATACAGATAGACTTACAAAAATTCAAAAACTATAAATATGTCCTATGTATTGATAATAATCATTATTCAAATAAGATATTCAGAATGATTAGAATTTTATAATAAGTAGGTAGGCCTACCTACCTACCTACCTATCTGCCTACCTACCTGCCTACCTTCTTCTAAAAGACGAACGTTACTAAATATCCCACATTAAATAATTACTTATCGAATATTCCCTGGTTCACAAAAGTATACATCCTGGCTTTCCGAGTCAGTTGCTTGAAGTGAAGGTGCTAGTGTTGCATAAACCGACACTAACAGTTTCGTAAGATGACGACTAAGCGAGTACGTAATTACATATATAGAGGAACTAAAATACCCGCGTAACTCTGTCATATGGAACTACCTACTAGTACCCTGCCCCAGATTTACTCCAGCGGTTTTCAAAGTTGACAATATATTTATTTCCGCATTACAATTTGCTTCTCCAATATACAAGCTTATACTTACATAATAACATAATTTCAAAAGAACAATTTTTGAGGGTATTTCATAACGTAATATGTATAACAAAAACAATGATTTTTAGAATTTTACTGTGTCTGTACATCAGTGCGTTTGTAGAAACAGCTAAATCTATTTAGTGTAGTTAGTATTAGGGTTTTAATTTTGAGGCGAGCTTCACCTATCACCACAATATTAAATGTTTGCTGTATTTCAATCAATTCATAATAAAAAAGTTTTTTAAAATAAAAATGTATTTTATACAATAATATATTTGTCTATTTGATTCAAGTAACAAGGACATATATTATATTGATGATTTAAAAACACTTACCAAACTTAAAATAAACTATTTTCATTTTTTGACTATGTGAAGAAATACAAAAAATGATAATAAATATTTCAGATATCGTCAAATTATATTAAATTACGTATGTATTATGTAACGATTCTAGATATCCTATGAGTAAGTAAAATATATTATGTAAATATGGAGTAATATTAAATATTTAGATTATTAGGAGTACCATATTAAAATTCAAAAGTAAACAAATCCTTATCGTAACATTTGAATTTAAAATGCAAATTGTTAAAAGTAAATTTCTTTCTAATATTATGTAGTGCTAAATACCTTGTATATAAGAATACATTTTCTGACTTTACGAAGTTTGCTTAATAGGCGTTATTTTATATTGTTAATTACATGAAACTTTCATTTGAACGTGAACTTTGGCCGCGGTCAACTTTGGAGCTTTGGAGTTAGATAAGTATAACCGCACGTAGCGTACGTAAATTACAAAAAAACTCACGCCACCTTTTTAATAACGAAGTGATAAAATATTTATACATAAAATAACGTTTGTAAGTAAGTAACTAATAACTTTTGTATTATGATTATGAGCTTATATTATGCTTATGAGCTCTGGAAAAGACAAAAGGAGATATTGGAACAAAGGTAACTACGATTTAACTACGAGTAACACTCTAATATCTAGATAAGTCTATGTAGTATCTAATACATATTTTCATCATTATC
This sequence comes from Boloria selene, assembly GCA_905231865.2. Lineage (NCBI taxonomy): Eukaryota > Metazoa > Arthropoda > Insecta > Lepidoptera > Nymphalidae > Boloria > Boloria selene. The sequence goes on along the minus strand of HG993146.1, from coordinate 7,422,589 downwards.
GTCATTCGTCGTAGTTTAAATACTTTATGGCGTTCTCTACTTCTTATTGTTGTTTAGCAAACAAAAAATATGTAAAAACAATTTGTCAAACGTGGGAAGAGTTAATTTGCAAATAAAACCTGTTGTACTTGACCACAAAAAATAATGCCGTGTGAAAATAATGCAGAAAGTAACAATGATCATTGAGCAATGATTTCCATTTAATAAAGTATTAGGTAAATTATAACGGCGAACTCTGATGTTCTTTGTTTTTGTTACCTAACATTTTTCTTAACCGTTTATTAATACAGAATAAATATAAAATTTTTATCTTCTATTATATGCGAAAAATGATTGGTATGGGTATCGACATAAATACGTAAATATTTTTATTACTGAATGGATTAACTACTTACTCCTTAATGAGGAACAATACTTAACAATGCCAAATGTTTAAAATGTTCACTGAAAATATTGTACCTACCTACCTTCTATTTCATTAAAATCAATTTCTTTTTTAACCTAATTAATTTATAATTTTATTTTGCAAACTTTTTTATGGGCCTATAATTTTCTAGTACATACTTAGGATGTGTTACTTTTTGTATTTTACGATATCATACAAACAGACAGACAAAAGTTTTAATAACTAATGTATTGTAATTTTAATAAGAATGTTTTTTTTTTTCATGTTCAGATTTTTCAAGTGACTGTTTTATTATAAGTATGTATAGATTTAAAGCTGTGTGACACAAAACTTGAATAATATTTTTTTATGCAATATTCTATTTTATTATTAAAACTGTATTATATGATATTATCTTCACTTCCAGGTGGTAGCAGCTACAGCTTTACTCACCGTTGTGTTACCACGAGTTCGAATCTTGTCTGAAGCAATTGCCCAAGAGGCTGTAATGGTGGCCATGTACCATTTCTACTTCGTAATATTAGCAGAGTGTGGTGGGACTAATCAACTTATAAGGTATGCTTATGCTAAGATATTCTCTACAAGTGAAGAATTTCTCAAACATTAAAATAGATCGCTGCTCTATCTCCGAACTAGAGCTCGTAATAGTATAGGTACCTATATTTACCTCTAGTCTCTATATTTGTTGATAACACAAATAGAATATGGCTGTTGCTATTCATTTAATAATAAGACGAATAACATTTTTTTTTCCGACCACTAGGGTTGGTGTGACAATAAGAATTGCGATTTTTAGTTAGTCTTTGGAGAATATGAAAGTAATTATAAATGAATTACCCACTAAAGTTGGAGGAATTTTATTCTTACGAAATTTAATTACCGGAGAATAAATACTACTGTATTTCATGATACTCTTGTATTTTTTTTAATTTATGAACTTAAATGTAAAATAGCTATATTAAAAAGTCGTTGATTTCAGACGATCTGAAGGGTCTCAGATGGAGACTCGAGTGTTGCCATGTTGTTGTTGGCCATGTTGCATCCTGCCAAGGCCTCAAATTCAAAAGTGAGTAAAATAATATAATGTACTGTATGTAAATAAACACAATATAAATTTTATATACAATTTCTGGTTATCAGATTAGTATTATAAATACCAAGGTTTGTATATAATATGTGTGTTACTTAGTCACGTAGATACGGCTGGACTGTTTTGATTTATTGGACTTACGTCGGAGTAAGGACGTAACGAGACGAAGCGAGGGCCAGTCGATATTATTTGATTACGAGTATAGTATTATTTTTTTCTGAAGCAAATAATAAGTTGTATAATACATAAATAAAGACCATAAAAATATGTTTTCGCATCTATGTACTAACACTAAATACTATTATTTAAAAATTGTAACTTAAACTAGATCAAATATTATATTTAACTATGGTATAATAGAGTAAACCACTCAGGTACAAAAGTTAATTATGTGTAGTTACTTTTCCCACTGTGTACCTACTTCGTGACGAGGACATGTGCAAATTGCAAAAACACGTAATTTTGCTATCAAGAACACTTTTCCGTATTTAAATTAATGGAATGGACATCAAATTATCTGGATGTACCTACCTACTCTTTCATTACTTTGCAATAAGTTGATTTTAATTGATATAGATACAATATAAAACTATAGAATTCAATACTCATAGTAGTTTGACCTTTCTAGTTAATGGACGCAAAACTTTTCGTTAACGTTTTTTGTATTCTAATATGTCGGTATCTATTACTCAAATTGTCATTAAAACGTAAAGTATTTCTCATCTCATATTAAACTAATGACTCATCCTCGCTCCGCTTGGGTTCGTCCCTAGATACTTTTTATCAGCTCATATAGGTTTAACAAGATCTCTTGACGCCTACACATACAGACATACAGAAAAAAAACCTATAAATTATAGCTTCGACCTCTTTATCGATAATAATGACTATTTCAATTAGGTTATTCACAAAATATCTATAGTAGTACCTACCTATAGTATTACTTTGTTTGATTTTCCACTCCTTGTTTCAAATTTATTTACCTACGTAACTCTATCTTGTACTCGAGCTTTGTGCTCTATCCGTCTAAATTCGTCCAGCCCTTTTAGCGCAGAGGATTAACAAACATACACACATATATAACAAAGTCGGTAGCGTTTTAAATTATTAGTAGTCTGATGAAATAGAAAATATTTTTTTTTAAATCATTGAGTTATTATTTCTTCTTCATTCCTTATATATTTCGATATAATAATGTAATTAATATTCAGTCCTTAAATTTAAAAATGGCGTTTTATAAGGAAAAATAAATTACAATATATATGCCTATTTAGTCAACCAAAGTATAAGCCAAGGTTCCATTGTTTTCTATGCATTTTCGCCAATTTATGGGTATAACACGATATAACAGGTAAGGTAATTATAACAAAAATACACTAGCCTAATTCGAAATAAATTCGAATTTAGAATTCATAACCAAACGCTTCATTTTTAAACATTTAAATCAAATATTTTGAAATCATTGTGGCGAGTTCGACAAAAAACCAATTTCATATTATATAACGACCTAATATTACCGTAGTGTATTTAATCAGTTCGTAAATCATTAACTGAGTAGTTAAGTTAGTATCATAATACCATTATTTCAGTCTATTCTGATTAAGCGTTTTGTAAATCAGTACCATTGTCGTGGTTTTAGAAAGCATAGACTAGAGTGAATTTCTAAATTAGTCTGAAAAAAACTGAAATTCTCTTTTTGATAATAATCATAAAAGATATTACGCTTTAAGGGTGTTTTTATTTTTTACAGGAAAAGTTTAACTTGGTTGCGATATCTGGTGCTACAGATGCCTGTAATCCAAGCTATTCTGTACTTGATTGTTCTCATACTTTGGGCAGAAGATATGGTACGTTTTGTTGTTTTGTAATGTGTGAAAAACTATAATTAAAATCGTAGTACTGAATGCTGCCTGATTAAACCATACAATTTTGCCTTATTGAGTAAATCTTGATTATATTTTTTTATAAATTCTGTAATTAATTGCATGATGTAATTTGCTCTATATTTAAACTGATATTATGCGATAAAAGATCAGCTCAATGGTTGTATTAAAAATGAAGAAAATTAAAAAAACAAGACATATCTCACATAATATAGAACCGACCCTTTTATTTTCCAGATGTTGTATATAAATAGTTTTATTTATATCCAACCGTTTATTATTGCATCTATCCTGTCCGGTGTATGGGGCATAATAATGTGCGTTCGCGCCGCTGAAACCGCTGGAGCGACTCCGAAACCGAGATTCTTGGCTCTACAATTAGTGCTATTGATAGTCAAACTTCAATGTGGTATTGCCAAGACGCTTCCAGAGTTAATTACCGTACCGTGTATTGTAGCTCTTCATCCTACAGTATTTGTTAACAGTAAGTATTTATTTGAATACTAGGTACTGCTAGTATATAAAAACCAAAAATGCCTGTGCGGTCTTTAGAAATCGTTTTTCGTGGGAGTGTAAACAATAAATAACCTTAAATACTTAAGAAGGTAAATACCCAACATGTTACGCATCATTGCTCTACGAGCTCGCTGAATATTAGAAATGACCGTTATCGTTTCCATGACATAACTTGTCTTGAGTCATATTTTATTGTTTCAAGTAAAGTTGAGAACAAGCCTATAACAAGCGTATAAGCGTATAAGGAGTATAGTAGTTTTGTCTGTGTATTATGAAAACAAGCGCTTGTACTCGATTCTCATTTGTCATGATGTACTAAATAGCAAATTAAAACTTCACTTTAGACAATAATAACGTTGTAAAACATTAATTTCTTTTGCAGTGATACAAAACATAATAATGATGTTAGAGATGCTGTTCCTTTCAATACTAGCGTGGCGTCTTTATAGCAGGCCACCGGGGAAGATGATCGACAGAGTGCAGCATGTAGTCGTTGCTGTTTTAGATGATAGTCTTAGTTCCATTGACAAACATACTAAATACAATGTTAAGTGTGAAGATTAATATAGAAACTGTATTTTAAAATACTGCAAAGTAAATAATGACTTTTTAATGAAAATAAATGTTGTGTGTTCTTAACACGTAAACTGTATAATAAAAGAGTTAACAACAGATGTGATTATGATATTGATAAGTTGTATTAAAAAAATCTATTTTAACGAGTGCTGATGTTGTGTTCACTAGGTATTTTTTGATACAGGCTATTTGATTTTTTTTTAATTTTTATTAAACTATTCATCTGAAGATATACCTTTATATTGTTAAGTTATATAAACATTGTATAATCCGAATTTTAAACGATTTTTTACCATTATTGTATACAGGAATACTATGAAAGAAGTAGTCGTGTACCTGAATTATTTTTATTTTGTGTAATAAAAAATACATACACCAAATGGTTTTTTATTGTAAGTTGAAATACTAGTAGACCGTAAAGAGAAATAGACTCAATATTTGGCACCATCACCTTATGAATAATTAAGAAAAAATTATAAGTTTAGGACTCACTTCTTTTTGCGACTTTTAGTATGTAAATAAATAGCTTAATCGTCGTATTGACCACATATAATTATTTTCATTTAGCCAGCAGTTAATAAAATTATGTAGTTACCGAATGTTCAGTCTATTTCTCTATCTTTATTTAAAGAAATATTATACATATCAGTAAAAATATAGAATGACACAGGCAGCCCCGGATCTAGGATTGTTTCGTGCCGGGGCAGAAATTTAATAATGGCGACCCTCTCTGATTAAACGCCAAATGTTGACACGGAAAAATCTCAAATTTTTGGTTTAGGCCCGTGTGGCACCTTTTTACTAGTCCACGGCAACCAGGCTTCTGTATGTTAGGCTCTTTGTGGAGTATTTTATTTTAAATCATACATATTGTAACAAAATCTTACAATCCATCTGAATCTGCCGTTTGGGGCGGGTGCCCCCTTTTACCTCCCCTAGATCCGGGGCAAGACACTGAATACAGTGTCATTCGTTTTGTGTATCGTCATCATTTTGTGATATATCTTCAGAAGTATCTTCAGAAGGCGTTCCTGATCGAGAATTTTCTGAACCATAAATATTGTGCAGCTCCTCTAGTTTGTAATGTATTTTGACACCTTTAGATGCTGTTTTGTTAACTTTACTTACAAGTGATTTAGTTTGTTCTTCTAATCTCTTTAATCGAAGTTCACGTGCTGCAAATCTGGCCTCGTGATCAATGCCAGAGGTAGAAGGTTCTTCGGCATCTATTGTTTTATTATCTCCTTTTGCTACGTCCTCTTTTGATCCTTTACCATTGTTCTCATCAGTAGTTTCATATTTTGAGTGTAAACTATCTAATTTATTAATCATGTCATCTCCTGACTGAAGAGTATTAGATATATTTGCTAAAGTGGATGAGCAGCCATTTTCTAATTTTTCTAATCGTTTATCTTTTAACTGAAGACGTTCGTTCTGTTTTCTTACATTTTCTAAAATTGCAGCAAAGTCTATTTCAATTGATGCTTCAGGTACTTGATTAAGCTCAATTTCAGTTATCTGTGTTGGAAGATCTACTTTACTTTCAGTATTTTGTGTTGTAGTTTCGCATTCAACATTTTCTTTATCAATAATATCACATTCAGAATATGCTTTTTCTTTCGACCACAAAACAGTGTCATCTATATTTTTACGATCTTCCTGAATATCTTTCGTTAATCTTGTAATTAGATTATTTTGATCATTATGTATAGTTGTTTGAGTAACTTTTAGGTTACTACAACTAGTTCCAGGTATCTCTGAAATATTTACTTCACTAAAGTTCTTTAAAAGTACCAACGAATCATTATTTATAAATGTATTAGTAGATGTTGCTGGTATACTACTTATTTCAGGTTGATTATTTTGACTATTTGATAATTTTATTATGACATGTTCATTTCTGTTTAATAGTTTTTCTGGCTTGGACTGTTCATCCAAACACAAGTCATTAGTAATATCACCAATTTCATCTTCTGTTTCTTCACAGTTTTCTTCTTTAGGTAGTTTTTCAATAGTACTGGAATCAAGAACACATTCAGCGTTGCCTTGAGCATCCAATGGCAATTCAGCTATATCCAACATATCGCTGGCTGGATCTTCTCTTTCCGCTAAGTTAAAATCTGTGCTAGAATCCACAATCGTTTCAAAAGATTTCTTTATTTTTTTCTTGCATTTTATCTTAGGTTCTACATATTCACTTTCGTCATTTGATTCGGAGTCCGATGGCCGTTCATCACTATAACCACTTTCAGCGGAGTTATTGAAAGATATGTCAGGTTTCAATTTTCTGTTTGAAAATTCCGTCCGTAAGTTTCGCCAATCTTTTTCTGATTGAGAATTTTTTTCACGAGCTTGTTCCCATTTTTCTCGACAATATTCAAGTTCTTCCTTGAGTTCATTAAGAAGTTTTCTCTTTTGTTGTAATTCGTATTTAAGTATCTTTTCATGAGTATGCAATTGATGGTGATGCCTTCGTAATCTACCTACTACGTGCCAAGTTTTGCTTAATTCATTTGTAACTAAGCAAAGACGTTTTTCCTGCTCTCCTAAACGTGACTCTAAGTGTGTGTTTAACTGTTTCATTCTATTGACTTCTTTGATTAATGCTAACTTTTCTAAAATTAAATCCTGAAAATTAAAAAAAATATTTGTAAATTATGTTTATAATAGGTACACTATAATAAATATAAAATATATATAAAGTATATATTTTTTAATAGTTAAAAAAGGCAAATATTAATTAATAAAGATTACAGAAATGAGTATTGTCATCGTACAATAAAAACCACGAAAGTCAATTTGGATACATGCCAGTAGTCATAAAAGCTTGTCTATTTTAAAAACAATTGCAAATTGTTGCTCATGAAAATATTTTCGTTTTCTTACTTATCGTGACTCATACTTTTGAGAAAACTGTAAGTGAAAATACATTTAATGCGTCCTATTTGGTACGACATTATTCTTGATTAGGAATATATAGCACTCAGTCACGGTTATAATAAACTGACATGTAGGTATGTTTATTGTTAAACTATTAAATGTTACTTAATTCTTACCTTTAGTCTGATATATGTTTGACTAACACTTGGTACTAAGACTGGACCCGACTTAGTTTCTACCGATTTGTAGCATGTGGTTACCTTTTCGGAAATATTTGTTTCAGCTTCACTTTGATGACTTAACAATTCCATTAGTACCCGCCATACTTTCGGTAAATTTTGTGCAATTTCATCTCCCTTGGCAACATCTGTAATAGTGACGTTTTTTAAATATAGTATGAATTATTAAAATTATTTCAATTCAATTCAATTATTTTTTTCAATTACTATATAAAGTTATACCTGCTTTTTGTAAATTTATATAACTGCGGGTTTCATCAACAGATACATCAGTAAAATCTTGGTTATCTTTTTCATCGATTTGATTAACAATTTCTAATAATAGTTTTGGTAGTTCGGTAGATACTTCAGAACAATTTTCTCTACCAGCCATATGTGTCAGCAATCCATGATTTTCCTCAAGTCGATTTACAAGTTTATCTAAATCTTGTTTATTATTGTATCCTAAAAGTGCTTGTGAAAATAGCTAAAAATAAAGTAATAAAAATTTATTTTTACTTACGCAAGATAAGTGAAAATTAATTAAAATAAATCGCATTTAATTTAACCTTGTTTATCCCGAACATTTCCGCTTTAAGACGGCGAATTTCGTCTAAGCTCGTCGATATTGTGTTGTTTTTATCTTCTATAGATTCTTCTAAGGAATAAATTTTTGCTTCAAATTGTTCTACTTTAATGGCAAGGTCTTTACATCTGCAAAAGTGAAAAATACATTATTTTAGGAGAAAGAAAATCTGGGACTAGGCGTTTTTGAATCTATTGTCCAAAAATGTTGTATTGCAAGTTTGCGTTCCTAAATTAATAAAAATGATTACATAAAAGAGTCATATTACTTATTAATTTCCGCTTCTAGAAGTACTTTGTGTTCATCAAGATCTCTTGATAGTGCTTGTCTAGATACATCAGCTAATCTTGCACGCTCTTCGTATAGGCCTCGTAATGTTCGAATATTCTGTAACTGCCGTTCATACTCTTGCCTTAAGTCGGTGGAAAGCATATTTGTCTCCCTATCAGCAAGGGACTGCTCGATTTCGCTTAGTTTACTTTTTAACTAAAACCATAATAAAAACAGTATTCAAATTATTTTAAAGTATTGCAATAAATCTTAAAATGAAAAAGATGAAAAGAGATCCGATGCTATGAATTTTATAAATTTGACTATTTTGAAACTGAACATTTTAAGAAATGTAGCAAATAAAAATTAACATGATAACTTTAATATAAAATATTTTTTTATGAAAACAATGCTGGAAATCTCTTGGCTTTAAGTCAAGTCCATGTGCCAAAAGGGAATGCCGGTAGCATGCTGCGACGTATTACGACGGTCCCTGACCGATGAAGGTACTTATGACTACAGGTCGTTGCCTTTCCGATAAAACAAACATAGTGCAACAGTCTATAGTGAATAAACAAAAACATTAACAAATTGCGCATTTGTTATGTACTACAGTAATATACTTAATCATTTTTTTTATGAATCTGTCTGTGGGCGTCGTATTGATTCTAACTACGTTGAACTTGACTTGCATTGAAAAACAAAATTATAATAATAAATATTGTCATACTTTAATATTTCATTTAATCAAATGTTTTGGAGAAATAATTTATTAGTACATACATATACATTTTAAAATTTATTATTTTTTAACATATTATATCTATTAATTAATGGTATTAAAAGAGATTTTAATATAAAGTTTGTACTTTACTATTGAAGTTTTTCTCATTATCTATCAAACAACAAAAATCGGATAATAGGAATAATAGTTGTAACAATTTACCTCATTGAGTTGTTGTTCACGGAGATTAATCATTGTCTTACTAACTGAAATGACTTCTTTAAGCGCATTAACTTGTTTAATAGATTCTGTGTTTTGAGCACTTAGCTCAGCAATATCTGTATATGCAGTTTGCAATGCACTATTCGAATTCACTAAATCACACCTTAGCTTCATATTATTGGATTTCAACTTTTCAATTTCTTCTCTCATATGAGATATAGAGTCCGCAATATAAGATTTTTCTTTACTAGACTGAAGATTTTCTGGCACGTCAATATTATTTTTTATTAATAATTCACGAAGAAGTTGATTTCTTTCACATAATTCTACTTTTGATTCAATTTCATTTTGTAAAGCATTTTCTAACGCTTTCTTTTCCTCTCTATGTCTGTCTAATATTATTTTTCTTTGTTCACGTTTTTTATCTAATTCTTTTTTAAATTCATTCATCTCTGCTTCTTTGATCTTAGCACGTGTTTCTTCATAATCACTCACAGTATCATGGAACTGTTCTTCGCCAACAGGCTGCTCATTATCATGTAAACAACTGACGTCTTCCATTGTTTCACTTTCACTAAATGAGTTGTTATGTGAAGTAGAAGCTTCAGGCTCTGTCGAGCCACCACTGAGAAAGTTTCCCATTTTGGAAGACTTTTATAATTCAAGTACTAATTTTATACACGTATTGGCCGATATACTTTTAATAAGACAAAGGAGTGTCGAGAGTCGAATCAGCATTAGTATGAGGTTAGCGTTCCCAAAATAGAACTCTCGTCAGCTCCAGACGTGTGCTGACGTTCAAAGTATGCGCAGTAATACAGAGCAACGTTTCTCTTCGACGACGAATCTCTGTCAATTATTTATTTTTATCAAGCTATTTCAGTCAGTGGTATCTCTCGGAAAACACGTTGAATGCATGAATACGACCTTGTATTAAAAAATATTGTTACGAATTGTAGCATCTTATTTGAAGAAATGTAATCATTCATTGTTTTAGTTGTACCTTATTTATACTATACTTTTATCACTATAATCTATAATAAGTTTTTCTTCGATTCGTAACAGAGATGTATCAGTTACTGCACAATATTACGCAATATTTATGAGTAGATCTTTATAATGATTTCTTAATTGGCCTATTAATACCTATGCTGGTTAATTTTATTGAAAGCTTAACAATTTCATGGGACATACATATACAGCATGTCCCAGAAGGTGACGATATCCTGGCACGGGGAGAAAGGCCTTCTTATGATGAGTCAGTAAAAAAAATCAGCGCTCTACGTACAGTAGTGTTTGAGAACCAGCCATTTTATTGAAAACCCGGAGTGGAAATTTTGGGCTTTGTGACTAGAGTTTTCAATTGTTTGTAGGTTTTATTGCTGCTGCGGCCTCGCAAGAAGCCACACTAGTAGTTGCCAAATCATATAAATCGGAAGCAAATGTATTTTTAAAGAAAAAGAAGTAAATATCGTCGGTACACGTACTCTAAATTTACCATCACTTAACTTTGACTACCACTACTGAAAAAATAATAAATTAAGCCCAGCAGACAAACAAAAAATGGTCCATTTCATGGAAATTCTAAAGCAGTGACGATTTTTCGTTAGAAAGAGATAGTAATAGTACTTTATATAATTATTAGTAAGCATGTTAGTGAGCTACCTGAAACATTACCAAAATACCAAAATAAGGTAGAGAGTTTGTGAGAGGATATATATCTCTTAACACGTTCACTGCGGCTGTGATTTTTCTATACTTTCCATTCCTGCGGTACAAGGTCTATGCACCTGGTAATAAAACTTCCATTGTGGCGGTACAAGGCTTATAGACCCTGTAACATTTAAGAAACTTAAATCCTTTTTTTGTGCTTCATGTAAAAATATATTTTGATTTTTTTGCTTTGAATATTAATAATAATGAACTAATTGACATACACCTGAGTCGTTTGTAAACAACTTGTTCAGTTTAAAAATTATAGCTATTTTTAAAATACAAGGTTTATGCACCCTGTGGCGCACTGAATATGGGAAGTCTGGTGCGTATTTTAGGGATGTGAAATAAAAATATCGAGTCTTAATTAAGTTTTAATATAATGACAAAAAGAAAAAAAACAAGCTTAATTTAATGCATTTTTTTTCAATGATTTTTCAATAAAGCATGGATAACAAAAGTTTCTTTTAGATTGAACAGATTCCGGTAATTTTTTTTAACTTTTTTGTTAGCTTGGCAGCTTATTCGGTTAAAAAGGTTCGGAGTTTTTCGTAGCATCCAATTCACCTTTTATTAAATTGTGTTTCTCAATTTTTTGTGCGGGTTCTGAAAAGATAAATTTATCAATTTTTTTTATTTATAGGTGTATATGTGTGCGTGAATTGGATGTGGATGTGTATGTGTGTGCATACGTTTTCGTCTGCGTTGAAATTACCTGTATCATTGTCAAAGTCCTTTTTTGTAAAAGAATAAAATAAATAGTAATGAAGACTCACCTGTCTTTGATCAATCAATCTATGATTAGATTTAATATTAACCGCATTACTGTTCTCACAAACGCCGTGGATTATTTTTCTTCGGCACCTTTTTGTTAGTCCTATGTCGATTCCTGAGTTTCTCGCGAATGCAAGTCAAGACTAGCCGCGCGAAGCTAGCGTGGGATGCGGTACCAGGTGCGCGAGGTACAAGGTGCTTCGACCTGGTTTCGCGCTGTGATGAAATTTTATTTCTTCCGTGCGGTACCAGGTTTATAAGCCCGGTATTAAGGTAGGTACACCATTGGATTCTATTTAACAAATACATCTTAGATATATATTTATTTCTTTCCTACACCAAACCAAATTGAAGTTATGCCTTCCGCACGACAGGGAAGTCTACATTTTTCTTAGCCGCACTGTACGCGAGATGTAATACAAGGTGTTTGCACCTGAAAACGCAGTGAACGTGTTAATATTGGATTATTGTGAAGACATATCATAGCTTAGTTCTTGTGTAATCTCGAATTTATTTAAAAATCACATTAAATTTTATGAGACTCGAGAGAATCGACAGCACAACGTGCATTCCGAAGCATTGCATGTAATTTTCCAAGTAGGGGTTGCTTTAATGTGTGTCATCTATGTAATACTGGGCTTTTAAAATATTTCCTTCATTCAATACTACTTACTACTTATTATTACTACCTACACTTTACTACTTAACACTCAAAATCGTCTGGGACTTATGACATTACAAGAAGTGCTTGGATTAAATAGTAACCTTTATTTTAGAAATCGGTTAAAACGTTTGACGGAAAAATGATTACATTGTTTCCATTCGTCAAGTATATCGAGTAACGCACGATATGGAACTTCGTTTCAGTAATCTATACTTATATTATAAAAGCAGAAGAGTTTGTTTGTTTGTTTGGGTTAACGCGCTAATCTCAGGAACTACTAGTCCGATTTGAAAAATTCTTTTTATGTTGCATAGTCCGTTTATCGAGGAAGGCTATATTACATCCCGCTACGACTAATAGGACCGGAGCATCAGTGAAGAATGTTACAAAAACGTAAGAAAAATATTTCTTTTCAGAGCTTCCGTCGTGTACGCTGCGTAAACGGTTAAAGTTATGCAAGAATCATGTATGACAGAATTGTTCCCCTTTAAAAGTTCTAAAAAAAGTCCGCGATAGCATATGTCTATCTTTTAAGGTTGACTCGCTATACCCTGCTTTTATGGTAATCAAATTTGTTTTAAAATAATGCATTATTTGCGAAGGTGTATAAACATATAAATTACAAAACGACAATACACACACCTAAACCAGAGCCAGAAATACTGCAAAGTGAAGTCAGAAAAGCTATATTAAGCCAAAAGTCAGATAAAGCACCAGGTCCAGATAAGATATCAAATGAAGTAATGAAAGGCTCCCTAGAAGAACTCGTACCTATTCTGACCAAAATCTTCAACAACATACTAACGTCAGGGCACATTCCAGAACAATGGGAAACTTCACACATAATTCTTATACACAAAAAAGGCTCAAAAGAAGACTTATCAAACTATAGACCAATAAGCCTGATGTCCAATGTATACAAGGTATTCTCTAAGATAATACTGAATAGAATAAGTATTACTTTGGATGAAAATCAATCAATTGAACAGGCTGGCTTCAGGAAAAATTTCGCCACAATAGACCATATCCACACAGTCAAACAAATAATAAAAAAATATGGAGAATATAATAAACCTGTGTATATGGCTTTCATAGACTATGCGAAAGCTTTTGATAGCATTAAACATAACGAAATTTGGGAAAGCTTAGAAAAAAAAGGAATATCTAAGGCCTATATCAGCATAATAAAAAATATATACGCAAACTGTACAGCAAGAATACAAATGGAAACACTAGGCGACACTTTCCAAATTAAAAGAGGCGTCAGACAAGGCGACCCATTATCTCCCAAGTTATTCTCTGCAGTGCTGGAAAGCATATTCTGAAAACTAGAATGGGATAAATTTGGACTTATCATAGATGGGAAGAGAATAAACCACCTCCGATTCGCAGATGACATTGTCTTGTTTGAAGAAAACCCTCATAAACTGGAAATAATGATACAAGATCTAAACAAAGAAAGCGAGAAGGCCGGGCTATCAATGAATACAAGCAAAACAAAATTATTATCAAATACAGTGCAGCACGAAATAACAATCAACAATCAACGGCTGGAATATGTGGATGAATACATATACCTAGGATAAATAATCTCCCAAACTGATCTAACCACCAAGGAAATTAAAAGAAGAATAGCAAATGGATGAAAAAAATATTGGTCACTGAAAGAGGTCATGAAAGCGAAAGGTAATTCAATTAAGCGCAAAGTTTTTAACACCTGCATTCTCCCTTGTCTCACTTACGGCTGCGAAACATGGGCACTCTCCGAACACCACAGAAATATGCTAGAAAATTGTCAAAGAGCTATGGAAAGGAGCATGTTAGGAATCAAGAAACTAGATAGAGTAAGGACCACATCAATAAGAACGAGGACAGGAGTGACAGACATCCTAACTAAGATAGACCAAATGAAGTGGAGATGGGCGGGTCATATGTTACGGAGCCCTCAGGACAAATGGAGCAAAATCCTAACAGAATGGTACCCGAGAAGTGGTAAACAAAGCAGAGGTCGACAGCGCAAAAGATGGGAGGATGAACTAAAAACAACAGCAGGTCCAAACTGGAGAAGAGTTGCAAAGGACAGAAAACAATGGAAATCGTTAGAGGAGGCCTTTGCCAATAGGCACACTGAACTCCGGGATATTCTATGAATCAAAGAGTAGAAAAAAAAAAAAACTGAACGGAGTTCCAGGATAGAAAAAGGCTTCATTTCATTTCATTTCATAAACATGGTATTAATCATAACCTAAATAAATGAGTAATACATCACAAGTATTTATTTTAAACAAAATTGCTCTTGGCATCATTTGACTTCAATGAATATCTTAAGAGATATCTTAGTTTTAACAACTCCGCAACAAAATAATGATCACCGCGTGCAAGACGGGTGGTCGTGAGGGGGGAGGGACGCCAGTAGCTCTGTGAGGTACCTATTTGGTTTTCGACCTTTAAAACTCGGGCCAAAACGCGGGATAGGCTAGTTAATGATAAAGTAATATGGTACCCACCAAAAACATTTTCATGTAAAATGTTGCCAAGACGAGCCCATATGACTCGCACTGTCAAAAAGTTATCAGATCTCATGTAGAGCCAAGCTTCTAACACTACACGCCCTAACTCTACAAGGCCTAACTTCACAAACTCTACACCTTAGTCAAAATATGTGGCTTGGGCGTTCGTTACTTTTGTGTTATACAATAGTTCTTGTAGTAACGAACGGCCAAGCCACATATTTTGACTAAGGTGTAGAGTTTGTGAAGTTAGGCCTTGTAGAGTTAGGGCGTGTAGTGTTAGAAGCTTGGCTCTACATGAGATCTGATAACTTTTTGACAGTGCGAGTCATATGGGCTCGTCTTGGCAACATTTTACATGAAAATGTTTTTGGTGGGATTTCATTTCTTTTTGTAAGTTGTTTGCCATGGTTGTTTGTAACAAAAATTTTTTTTATTTTTTTCTTCTTTTTTTTTTTAACAAGGAGTACCTATACATATATATATCTGGGGGCACCAAGTTTTAGATTATAGATTAGACCTCTAGCGTCATCAAAATTTAATTTAAAATTACAGGTCTCATACAAACTCCCATCCCCTAGTTTAAGGGGTTGGGGGATGAAAGTTACAAGTTTTATAATTTTTTTGTTGTTTGTGTGCTAATACTAGCTTACATACAAAATTTCAGCTTTCTAGGACATTAGGAAATACCTTAAGAATTTTGATGATCATCAGTGAGTCAGTGACGAAATCAGCGTTTTTTAGATATAAATAAAATCTGAAGTATAAAAGCTAATGTAATTAAAACTTAATATGTTCAATAAGTCCGCTATTGACAATATATCCCGAAAATTTTGTTGATCTAGCATAATCCAAACCCAAGTTATGAGGGTTCAAAAAAACGACGAAGCGCTTCGAGAAAAGGTAGGTAGTGCCCGTGCGCTTCGCTTGGCTCGTCTTGGCGGGGGCACTACCGTGCCCCCAGATTTATTAACAGCCGATTTTATTTGCGAAATATAAATTTAGTTTTTTTTAAATATTAAAATAAACTACAATTAGGATTTCTTGGTAACTTTGAATGGAATATGTAATTTCTTGAATTTATTCTATTAAATTGTCACTTTAAGAAAATTTAGACATTTTTGATTTAATTTTTAACGTGTTTAATAAATGAAATCAGTAAAATCATGCAGACACTGTTAAAAAACTTTTTTATTCACAATGTTATAAAGTCAGATTAAGCGCATATTACAGGACACAGATTATAAATATTAAACGTCCGACCTTGCTATTTGGAAAAAGGAGTAAGATACGTCAATAACGTCAATTACGTTTATTACGAGGAAATCGCGTCGTCTTGCGAATATTTTTGGGATTTCCAATTTTATGTTTAACATTATTTATCAAAAAGAAAAATTTTCTCGTAGCATAATGTTTACACTACATTTATAAGCAGTTGGCTAAGTCCTTTTTTTAAATTGATGTAAATATTCTGGTTTTGTGCTCCGATTGATTTTTATTTTATTTTTTAAACAGTGGCTTATTGATAATAATAGCTGTTTTAATCACTTTGCGTGTGACGTGGCTGTTTATATTAAAATTGGACTTGTAATAATGTGAAATGTGAAATAGAATAAGTAATTTAAAGTGATGGATGAAAGCATAAAGAACTCCCCTTGTAAGGTAAAAATTTGGCGACGTATTAGTAGTATAGAATAAAATGACTCTTATAGCAGATATTCGCATCTCTCTAGTACATATTTCTATATTTTTTTAAATACTCTTCACTTGGTTACAAGTTTAAATATTATATAAACTATCTTCCAAGTCAACAGAATTTCTATTTATTACTGTTTATTTATAATCTTTTTTTGTTACTAAAACTAGCTATCTCTTCATCAAGGGGATTCTTATTTGTAAGAAACCAAGTAATTATTAAAAAGTCATTTGTCTATTTAATAATCTATGATATTGCTTCAAAACTAAAGTATTCTTAATCATTGTAAAAAGTAGTTTCTTATTGGAAGCTTGACATTATATGCATTAGTTACCAATATCTATGTAATATTTATGATTTTCAGTAAAGTAGCACCATGCTTATGTTTTTTTAGTTTGCATTAAACAAAGTATTTTTTTTATAATTAAAATATGCTTATTAGACTTTTTGTTATTATTTCCACATACATTAACAGGAATGTAGTAATGGTGAGGCACAATTGGGCAAGGAAGTGGAGCATTTGAGGGCTCACCTTGCTGAGCGTGATGCACATTTTGTAGCACTTGAAACAGAATTCTTTAAGTGTTCCTCTAGAGCTAATGATTTAGAGGAACAAATTGGGACTTGGAGAGAAAAGTATGAAAGGTAAACCTCTTTACTATTGTCTAATAATTAAAATAAATATGTAATTGGATTAATATAAGATAATGATAAATATTCATTGTTTTATAATTGCTTAAGTAAACAAAATTGGCCACTTTTGGTTTTAGTCCTAATAATTTTTAAATACTTAATTATATAATATATTATATATTAATTATATAATTATATAAATATACTCTAAAATTTCTTTTATTCTTTGATGTTACTAAAAGTACTATGAATTTTGTTTCTTGTATATTTATTTACAATGAAGTATTAGTAACTGCTTATGACAATGTTATTATAATGCATATTAATTAGTACTTAATGTAGTTACATAGTTATAGATATAATGAAGATAAATAAATTTATATTTTTAGATTGTATGATTCACACAAAAGAGTACAAAAATTGAATCAAGTTCTTGAAGATAAATTACTTCAAATGGTAGATAAGATGAAAAGCGAGAAGAACCAGTTAACTAAAGACATTGCTACTTTATCAGTGAGATTAGCTGAATCTAAACACAATTATAGCATGCTACAGAAAGAAAATGTATGTTCTTGTTTTATTTAATTATGTAGTTTATTTACTAGAGGTATTAATTTATTTTAAGGTGATTTAGAAAATGTTAATTGTATTCTATTTATATTTAATTTGTATTTCGTCTTGTTTAATTAATTCATTTCTTATTGCAGGAGAGATATAAAAATGATATGAATCTAGCGATTCAATTGCTCCAATGCAAGCCTGATAATTTTGTATCTCAAAAGTTAGATAGTGTAAGTTAAATTAATAAATTAGTAATAATTGCATTATTCAAGGTATTGTTTAATATGGGACATATTTCTCTTATTACAGCTTCCTGTAGACACTCAAGCGAGAGTGTCGCAATATGTTATGTCTAAAACACCTAAAGCTAGTGGTTCCAATCATTCTAAGAATGGCAATGAAATTGATACATTTGATGCAAGTGAGTATGAATTTAATATATCCGCATCACTAATGTCTAAAATACTTGAAGATAGCATCCAAGATTCAGTAACAAAGCACTGTGACACATGCACGTGCTCTAAATCTCAAAGCAAACCATTCTGCTATAACGACAGCCACTACACAATTTCCACACAAACAATACTAAGCGGGGATTTCAAAAGTTCACTTTGTGCTAACTGCAATGCTGAAATCAAATCTATGCACTCGGAGTTCAGTATTCGTAGCACCTCTCCTGCGGGCATTACTCTTGTAAATGAAAAGAATAACTTATATGTCCTGCAGCAGAACAATGAGCCCAGAGACAATATAGAAATATTGGAATGTAACAAACCAAATAATATCATAAATGACATGATCAAATCTGAAGACAAAATGAAATATGATGCTCAAATTCAAGCTGTTAATAAAGTAGAAGATAATTTTAAAATTAGAAGGAACAGCATGAGTATGGACCCGTCGGTTCATCACAAGCTTTGCGATCGCACAAAATCTGTTTCTAGTAAGAAAAGTAGTATTCATAGTGTATGTAATGAAGATCTGCTCAAAGATGTTGCAAAAGACAAGCCAAAGATACCTATTTCTGCGGGAAGTGTTTCCCTGAGAAATAATTCTCATAGCTCTATGGGTGGTATAAGTCGAGCGTCCTCTATAGCTAAGTCTACAGTTAGCACTCATAAATCTAATACTCAAGTCGGTCCTGGACCTAGATTTTGCCACTTACGAATGCAAGCGGGTTCTAAAAACATTTTACTCGATAATGCCGAACCAGATGTCCCACCTATTCTATACAGACGGCAAAGTAAATGCAATGAAAATGCCATATTTAAAGACCTTACTGAGGGTTTAGATAACTTTATAGATCTAGAAAAAAATGAGCACATTAAAAACAATGGTAAAGATACTATTGTAGTGGAAAGCACTCTCATAGATGTTCACGTGGACAATAATAATAAAGAAGCTAGTCCGACTGTTAAGAATACTTCCATTAATCCAATACTTCTCAACGTTTCATCATCACCGCTGCAACCGCTTAAAACTCACAACTTTTCAAATAATTCTGAGTCACACAATAATAATAATTCTCAAATAGGCAGCCAGAAAAATGCCTCCGAAATTGACAATTTATTAAATGATTTCAATATTGACGTCGATAGCCCAACGGAAATTACCAATATTGAAACTGTTAACAAGGAAGATGTATTGTCTCCTACGAACAATCATGATATACAAATTTTTAATTTCGACCGTTACGAGCAAGGCAAGGTGCCTCAGTTCACTCGGCCGCTTAAGAAAATTGACATGTCTCATTTCCATTCTCTAGAAAACACTAAAATTTCCAAGGATCTTCCGCCATTAGATGATGTTGAAAAGAAGCCAGAGACAGTAAAGCCATCCCAACCGAATATAGTTAATGTTTACCCAAACTTGACGCAGACACATTTGAAAGTAAATGAGAATAAAAAGGTATTCACTAATGAGCAAAGTACGAGTTCGCTTTCGAGTGATGATAGCGCCGCGTTGTTGCAAAAACAACAACTTCTCAGAGTAGCCGAGTGGGTTGAAAAGAATTTGGAGCAACAGAACAATCTAAACGATCCTTTGGAAGACGAATGTACGTTTGCAAATAGAATTGCGAGAAGGGATAGTAAAATAAATAGGCTAACAGAGACTCTGAACGAGTTGGCGCTCAACATGCCGCATCCTGTCAGCAAATATTCCAAGTACGCAAGAGAGCCTAGAAACAACTGGCCACAAAATAATGTGAATCAGAACCATAATATAACAAAGCCTAGTGTTTCGAATACAAAAATCGTAAACAACGTCGTTAAGGAGACAATATTCCCAGTGGAATATGGAGACGAAGCAGTCACTGAGATTAATGATGCTGCTAATAGCTTTGCTAATATGGACGTTGGGAAGGAACTACGGGACGCGTTAAAGACTCAAGGCGAGAAGGAAATATCGCCTGAAGATTTGGCTAGAATGGAATATAATGTGAAGAAGTTCTTGCTTAGTGGGCCATATTGGGCTAACCCAGCCTCCGCCGGGAGAAGTCGTCGTACTAGCAGTAAAACAGAGACTGATGTTTAATTCGCTACATTTGACTGTTCTATTCACATTATCGTCTTGATCACGGTTCCTCTTTCGTCTAATCTTAATAAAATATATTTTGACACTCAATCAATCTCTTTAAATATGTGCATGTCATGCACTTTGTGTCTAATGAATGATCATTAAATCAGTAAACCGTATCTTGATCGACGTAATATGGATAACTTAACTGTCTCATTCCTTATTTATGTATGTATATCCGAAGTATCAACTGACCTCCTTTTTTGTAGAATTTAAAATCCAACGATTTATAACGCTTTCAATTACGCTTTTAAACAACTCAAATGATTAGCTTTTTTGAAGTGTTTTGGCGTATTTATTTAATTTAAGTGTAAGCTTTTGATATATATAGTATTTTTTAAATTAATTGGCACAAATCAGATATATAATACATATATTTTTTATATTGTATTTATGTATTCATAGATCTGCTCAAACATTTTAATGTGAAAACAATTTTGATCAAATATTAGTGATGTTACAGTTAAAAAAGGCGGCTAATCGTTTCTTTTAACGAAATAAGCGTTATGATTCGTTGGACTTTGTGACGTGTATGATCTAGTCTACTGTAGATGTATGTGCGACCCTGATAGCTATCGCTTATTGGTTGTTGTTGATCAATATATTAAGTAACTATGTAATTTACGTATTTGAATACATAATAATTGTAGTTCAGTTATCTTAAAGGCGAAAAGATTTTTTAGGAAACAAATGTTACGTTAACGACTCTGTTTTCAGTAAAGTATTTAATTACAAGTGAAACTACGAGTATCTTTTTGGATTTTATCGCGGATTTATAGTCTTTTCCGTGACCATGATTGTTGAAAAGCATTTGAAACGTCGGGAACCAAGAATCGAAATAAATTCGAAAAGATTCATTTATATAGTCTTTTCGCGTAAATCTAATAAAGTATTAAATTTTATACTAATCAGTTACATGTTTATAAATTTAATTAAAATACAAATAAGTTATTATATCATATTTTATCCGTTATTAGATAATTTGACTACAATTATTATATATATGCAAAATTATTCAATCAGTTATTGTTCCTACATAATCCACGGCTTGCCTTAAGAACCAAAGTTTTACAGGGCCAAATTAAATATAATTTTCAAGCTTCACCAAAGCAAATATATTTTAAATAACGATTATTCCCAAAATGTATCGTCTATCGCAATAATCTTAAATATATTGTAAATCATTTTTATTCAATGCAATGTTTCTAAGTCTTATAAAATTCCAAGTTCGTAAAGGCTGCCATTTAAAATGAATGCGTGTAGATAAGTTTCTCAAATAAGTATTAATTCGGACAAATACGCATAGAAGTTTCTATATATGTGATAAATATAAATTATAATTAAATTCACGTATGTACAAATTTATCTAGCACTGATGTACTTGATGTTAAGGATATCTATCGACGTTCAGTATTTTTATGAAATCTCGTAGGATCTGGTTTTGCGTACTTTATAATAAACTATTTTGTCGCACGTTTGTTCATTAAAAATATAATTAAAGGCAAAAGTGCTCTCAAAGTTGATACAAACACGCAATATTTCATGCATAGCCGCACTACATCCCCTTTCGTTAGTTTTGTCCATAACGTTGAGGACATTAGGACATATTTATTTCAATACCACAAAACATATTTACACATATAATATACCTATTTTATAAGGGTAGTTAAAAATATCGAGCTTTTATACAAAAATATTACATATTTAATTAGCTTTCAAAATATTAAAACATTTAGAAGATTCTTAGCACATTATATTTACATTATTATTATTTTTTATCAATATGCTTCGAACATTCCGACTTCGTAGTTGAGTTGCAAGTGCAATACAGGCAGACAAGGCAAGATTATGTTATATACATATTTTTTACTATAATAATATTTAATTCCAAACATTCCAATAGCAAGATTAAGATGAATCAGATCCTGCGATTTTGTTTTGGTGTACAAAATATTCAATATGGCTTACACTGTCATTATCCTCTATCAGACGGGCCTCCCCGTCAATGATATTACGATTCCGTCGATTGTTAAGAAGTTGAAGTGTAGCTAAATGTAGGTAGTCACGAAATATCTAAGCTTCTGCTTTCACGTAAAGAACAGCTGATTCGATATTTTACTATAGCATTTAATGTGTGTTTTTGTGTAAGCTGTAGATTACTACAGTGAATGAAGTATATTTTTGAAATAGTTAGGTAATAAATGATAGTTTGTATTCGATTGGTATATGTCACCGTGTGTGTGTTACGCCTAAATCAAGCACAATAATGAGGGTTCGTTTTTAGTATCGCAAATGTTAGTTGGTATGATATTTTGTCTTTGTATCTCAATCTATATAAATGTGTTTACATTTTTATTTATAATTTTTATAAAATGGTCTATTCGAATAAATTTATTTATTATGAAATGAAATACGCGTCATTAATTACTTATTATAAAAGTACTGCGTACGATTTTGGCATTGTTCACTCATTAACGAGTCTGGCATCGTTTGGTTAGTCGTATTTTTTGGCTCTGGCATTCTCATAGTAAATAGATAGTAAATCTTGTATTAAATGCAGTTTGTATCATTAAACAACATTTATTTATTCTGGTTTTCTTTTAAATAATAACTAAATTTTTTGGAGTAGACCAAAATCTATGTTTGTGAAAATCTATTTTGAGTGAGATTTATATGTAGTGCAATCGTCATCTAAATGTGTTACAAAAACATATTTTTAAAAATGTTAAAATTAATATTTTTTTTTATATTTCTTACGGCTTATTGCAACGTTATTATTGTTTTAAACAATAATTATTTTAAACATTCCATTTTATAATCATTAGTTCAGTTCCAATTGACGCTTTTAGAGGACGACTAATTTGCATAATTTTAATGTCGTTATATTATTATTGTTCTTTTATTTCTATTGTGTACGGTACGTAGATTTAATTTTATAGATCTGCTTGCTGAATTCACATGAAAATGCTAAGGCTGGCCCTTGTAAAGCTTCAGCAGCGTATTGTAAACGTGATTATTTATTAAATACCTACATGGCAAAAATATTTTTTTCGTTTTATTTATTTTCCAATGATCATCTCTTCCTGGTATCAAAATCTGAATAAATTCAAATGAACACTCGATTTAAAGGGAAGAAATGGATAAGTTTTTCGGGGAAATAAAAAAACGAGAGTTTAAAGAAACAAAATTAAACTACTTGTATTTCTTAAGGTAATTAAAATTGACACTGTCACTGCGACGTTTTACGGGAAGTTGATAATTAACAGTTAAATAAATATGGAAAGTTGTTACTCAGTTTTATATGAATGTTAAAAAGACAAAGGTTATTTCAAATTTATCAGTAGTTCTTAAGATTTAGGGTTAATTCGTTTCGGGCTTACCGGCCCGTGTAATAACTTATCGCTACTGAGGAAGGACATCTTTCAACGGAACGATATTGTTGGCCTTCACTTTTCCAAAATAAGTGTTCAGTTGCACTGAGCCATGTTCATAACCATTGTTTGCATTATAAAATTAAAACTTAGCTCATTTTTTTAAACATAATCAATGAAATGAATGTCTCAATAAGTAGGTAGTAATTATGAAGAGATTCGTGAAAAAAATAAATAACAGCAGCTAAAAATAGTTGAACGGAACTTTTAACTCAAAATTAGTACTTTATCAGATATGATAATCTTTAAAGCCAGTGCCAGCCGACGCAAGGCAAAGTAAATATTTTTGATGTCTATTACAGTTAAATTATCTACATTCTACATGCATTGTTCTTTGATTTTTATTTCATTCGTGTGTGAACATACATACAAAATACATTCAAGCAAACGTAGAGCCTCCTTGTTTTTGGAAATTAGATAAAAATTACGATTAGGTACATAACTTATGTATAATTATATGATTAACATTTGTTGGGATATACACGGCGCCATCTAGTTCCGTGGTAAGCTTCGATGCTTCTGTTACCGATACACTACGCATATATAATTTTAAATACCTACAATTATAAATATAAACAACCATGACTGGAGTACAAATATTCGTGTTCAACAAATGAATGACCAGAGGGACTCGAACCCTTGGCCTCTGGCACAGAAAGAAGGGTTACTACAAACTGAGCCCAACGTGTCATCGAATTACTTTTATCTTGAAAAGAAGTCATTAGATTTGCTAGTACCTATATCATTTGTATGGAATTTTCTACAGATAGGTACCCTACGTAGGTAATAATCATTAAGATATTTCTATGAGTGAACGACCGGTCGATTAGCGACACGCGTCAGGTGGCCAGTGCCATTCCATAGACGGTCATACCGTGACATTCTATTGTTAATTCGAGATATCTGATGATGAGGAATGAGGGTTAGGGTCTTAAATATCAAACGTAATGGTCTTTGAAAGCCCCTTGCAATAGCAAATTATTGTGACTTTAAACTATTTTTTACATAAACCTAAAATTATGAAGATTTATGTTAATGTTTACAAAAAGCAGAGCTATTTTTAACTGAAATTGAAAAGAATATAATCAGTAAGAGGTGATCTAATTAGCTGTTATCCGATTGGGGATGTTAGACGTAAAGTCGTCAAATCATTGATATCGGTCAAATCATGCATACTATTCACATACATATTATATTATGTACTTTAGCTTAGTGAGGTAACTTTCTGCTACGTGACTCTAATTTAAAATTTCTATCTGTTTTATACTGCAACTATATTGTAGGTACATATTGCATATATGTAGGTACCTAAAATATAGTTTATATATTAAATAAAATAATAAGAATTTAAGCAAGTGTCCTGTACTTTAACCGTTATAAAGATATAAATAAAGCTTTTATTATACACGGCCACCTAAAAAATCTAATGTTTGGCAAATTGCGTTTGTAGACCATTCGACATAACTAACCTAGTTGTAGTTCGGTTTATAGCCTGTGATATAATTTCGGTACAAAAGTACACTTATCCTAAAAATTAAGCGTGAGAAAGGCTTATTGCCATACCTCACACTTAAAAGTTTAAACCGCACTTTGGCATGACTTAGTTTAGCATTACCAAATAATAAAAGCGATAATGTTAAGTGATTTTCACATACTTACTTAAAATTAATAATTTATATTAAAAACTTACGTAACGTAAGTAGTATAAGAGTACATAATGGGTTTTAAGGATTATTAAAAAGTTTTAAAGTACTAATATTTACCTATATTATTTTTATGACGAATCTTCCTTGAGCTTTCTATTTATGCATAATAATATAGGATAGGGAATATCATTTTTATACTACCATATATACCTACTTTAGACCATGAAACCTGACGTGGTAAGCGAATTTTAAGTTCCTTTAAAGCTTTCAATTGGTTAAGAATTGATCAACCAGCATTGTAGATGCCATCGTTTAGGTTTTCGTAGTCTTCAGATGTAATGGAAAGTGTCGCTAATTGCAGCAATTAATTCCTGGTGCACAATGGTTGGCGGTATTCGTGTTCTAGCTTATTCACGTCTCATAAACGGTTACCGTCTAGCGGTAAATCTAAATTTCTATACATTTCGGTAGATTCGCTGGTTGTCACTGCGGTGTGCGACAACCGTGAGAATCATAAGGCACAATATGTTAACAGATTTGATGCTTTTACTTCATATTTTCACAGTCTAGACACATTTACTACGCATTATATTAATATTGTTAAGAACCTTCAACAAAAGCAATTTATTATTAATTTTCTTGTCTTCCTATTTCTTTTTATATAGGTACTATATAGATAAATAAAATTGAGGTGTCTGTTAATTACATCAAAATAATAGCTGTTTACTTAATGCAAATAGTACACTGTCTGTTTTTTCGGGCTAATCTCCGAAATGGCTGGATCGATTTCGACGGCGCTTCCACTGGCAAATAGCCGATGTTATAAAAAAAGTTAAAACGTGCTTCGAGATGAATCCGTCTAAATGCATGGGTGACTCGCTAATGAGGTAATTAATCAATATGTATATTTAAGTACATATAAATAAAATTAAAGTGTCTGCTTTTAATTTCAAATTAACGGCTTTTTACTAAATGCATATTATGAAAGTATATAAGGTACTAACATATAAAAAACAATTTTTTAAAGTTTGTCTGTCTCTCTGTCTGTCTGTTTGTTCCGCCCAATCTCTGAACCGATTTTAACACGGGACTTTCACTGGCAAGCTAATGTTAGAAGGAGTAACTTAGGCTACTTTTATTTTAGAAATTTTATTTATTTTAACTAGCGGAACCCGCGTCTTCATTCGCGCTAAATCTTCCCTAGATCGAACCTACCCGAGAGAAGCGAGGGTGAGTCGCTAGTAGTAGTAGTAGTAGTAGTATAATATATAATATAATTCAATCTTAGTAGTAACTTATAATAAATTATTAGTGATTATCGATTGTAAGTTTATGATATGGTATATTCCCCCTTTATTACTTCTTAATAAGTCTTGTAAGCTTTAACTAATAATATAATAGTGTATAGAATAAAATTCTTGAGTCGAATATGGAAATCTTAAATATTTTTTTTACATAATCGAATCTATAGTTTTTAAAATCTTTGGTTTCTGTCTGTCTGTATGCCGGTATAGGAAAGAATCCCTAAAAACCAATAGGCAGTTTTGAAGAAAAGAAAGAAAAATATCTCACCTCTGAGAAAAATATACAATATATTGCTCTAGTCTGAATAAAGTGGTTCTTTTAAGTTTGTATGCACATTGTCACTTGTCAATGATTTTATAAAAATAAGAATAAACGTCAAAATTGTGACGTGCTCTATATGATATGTAGGAATTTTTCGCGTAAACATTAATTTTATCTTATTATTAACTGAATGAAATAACAAAATTACTTTTCGAATGACGTGTACCTACAAAGCATTCAACAGATTTTAGTTTAAATTATTTTAAGTAAATTCCAAGTAAGTTACATTTATTTACAGTCTCGTCAAAACTTGCTACCTTGTACATATTATTATTTATTGTATATTTTTCCTTTTATTTCGATTTTCGTCTTTATTTTACTTTTTCTGTAAAGGCTACGTGCTTTCCATACGTTTTTATGGAGTTCTCTTAGTTAATATATTAAAAAGAGTAATAGTTCGTTTCGATATAATTTATAGTAGGTATTTCAGTGATTGTCTATGGAGTCAGAAACCTGTCGAACATTACGAAGGCACAAGCAAGAGGATGAGAATTGGCGGCGACGGTGCGGATGTATTCGTACTAGTGACAAATTGAGACAGATCCTTGACAAGTTTCCACCGCCGCCACCTCCGACACCTGAAAATAAAATACGATCCAACCCTGTAACGACTTTAATATCAATAATATCTAAGTTTATTTTATTATAATTACATTTATTTTATTAGTTATAGGTTAAATTTAAAATGATTTTTTGATTTAACTATTTTTTTAATTTGTTGAAGATAAGTAATATTTTTCATTCAATCATTTGTTTTTCCTTATTTCAGAAAGGAAACACTTGCAT
Organism: Boloria selene; assembly: GCA_905231865.2. Taxonomy (NCBI): domain Eukaryota; kingdom Metazoa; phylum Arthropoda; class Insecta; order Lepidoptera; family Nymphalidae; genus Boloria; species Boloria selene. Next base: position 7,394,601 of record HG993146.1, on the reverse strand, counting down.
ATGTGCAATTTGCACCGTTCACCAACCGTCTCTGCCTAAAAAGACTGAGGAAATAGGGTGTGGTCAATTGGACGAATTAAAAGAAGAAGCACCTGAACAAGTAAGTAAATATGAAATACATCTAGAATCTAGATATGAAAATTGAATCTATGAAATCTAAACCGATCTTTTTTTCTATATTAGGTACTAATTATTTAGTGTGCGTGTGTGCGTGTGTGCACGCGTGCGCGTGTGTATGTGTGTATTTTTTTCAATATAAGATATATCCTTCAGGAATTTGATTTAATAGATTTAAGACCCGGATTTGAACCTGCATCACTCGGTTATCTAAGCGAGCGACTGTCTGTCATCTATCATCTGTCTGGCTATCACTGTCTTGTGATACGTTAAACCAAAAAATACATTTCACACTTTTAAATGAATTTGTTAAATAAAGATAAAGATTCAATCACCCACTGTCGGATATTTACTGTTCTTAAATAAAGTTAATATAATGGTCGGAATATAAAAGATTATGTATGGAATGTAATCAGCAGTAAGGAATGTGCTCGTAAAACTGATAGAATCGTAATTCTGTATAATATCGTGACGCGAGCCACGCGCTCTGTAGGCTTTTCTAAGAAAATTATGTAAAAAAGTTCTAAAACATCTAATGACGCTGATTATTTAGATATAAACATAGTCTGTGTGGTTCTTTTTTGTTGTCAACATCCCGCCATTTTTCTCCTTTTCGAAGCTTATGTACTCATATGCATGGTTTATATAATATATATACGAATTTCATTAATTTTGTCATAAATTTTTTCTTCAAAATATATCAGAAATGTACCTAAGTGAATTGCTTATATATTTTTTGTGTCCTCTATTCCAATACTTTCATCGTGTCTTTTGAAAAATAACGGCGGATTGCTAATGCGCTTGCATTAGAAATTCCATAGAAAAATGTTCGAAACTATCCACAATAGCTTATAGTGCTTTTTGATAAATTACGATAAGCGTTAAATTTGCGTTAGTAAATACCAAGAACTATATTTCTAAATAAATATGGGTATAAAAATATAAAATATAATGTCGGTCGCTATAAAATACTTATATGAAGGCAAAACTTCCAAAATCTAAATTAAACCTCAAAGATCTAATAAATAAAATTATTACGGTTAGAATTGATATTTTTATTTATAAATTATATTGACATCAAAATCTGTACAGTGGTTTTCTCGTGATATGGTCATTGACAGAAAAACAGACAGACAGACTAAAATTCGAAAAACTGTACATTTGGCCCCTGTATCGTTGTTAATCGCTGAATGGACAATATTTAATGTAGAAATTCGAATCACTGAGAATTTTAATATATAGTATAGGTAGATTATTTTCACTTTGTATACTAAAAATAGTCAAGAATATTCATTAACTTCAGTTACCTTGTCCGATGAACCTAAAGAATGCTGGCCAAGCGTTATATTGTTTGTTTTAAGTACAATTTACGTACTTACTCGTAGATACTATCTCTCTAGGTTAAGACCGGCTGACCAAGAGTTCCGCGCACACTCAGGATATACCAAATACTAACAAGTTAATCTTAATGGAAATCGAATATTCTATTTTATAAAATTTGTGTACATTGCTATTTCCTTCCGTTCAGTACGTATTGTTTGCAGTTACTCAAATTAAGGGGTTACGTTACAACTCAATTACTATTTACTGACACTATTGTTGACGTCGATTTAAAATATTCTTGTTAAGATTTTACTTGATTAAACAGTATTGTTATAAAATTATGTCTAGTATTAATTATACGTAGTGTTACTTTTGTATAAAGAATATTTTTATAAAGTTAGGGGTATTTAGGTATAACGTTGAAAACGTTATCTGCAGTTTTTTAGACTTGATATTTTCGGCAATTGCTTAAACGCTTTGTTTTCTATTAAGTTGTAGTTTTTCAAAAATGTAGACTATTTTTCACTTTGAACCTTTTTTTCAATAGCAACTAGTTTAAAAGCTTTTTGATGATTTCAGATCAAGCTTTCTATTTACAATAGAAATTTTAATCTACTTTAATATGTGTAAGATTCGTTTGCTTTCGAAATCTCTGAAATTACTACACCAATTTTAGTTTTTCTTTCACCATTTAGTAGAGGGTGATTAAGCTACATTGCCGAAATACACTATATATACGATATCTTATTTGATGAATAATAAGTTTTCAGCATCAACGCCACACTATTTTAATATGGATTAAATATATTTTAGGTAAACAAATCATGGCGAGTTTTAACAGAAGTGGTGCAGCTCGTACAGGTGTCGGTGACAGCAACTGCTCTAGCACTCTATTACATTATCTTTTGCTACATGCAACTTATCTATTACAGTTTGAGAAGTGTTCTGTATTTTCACAATGCTGATGGGTTAGTTCTAATAATTCGTACATAAAATTAATCCACTTCCACTACGTTGGAGGTCCCGAATTCAATTGCACAGGATACGAATGAAAATCAATTCATAAATGTTTATATTACTCTGTCTGGAAAAACATTTTGTTTTTTACCCCATAGGAAATGAACTTGATCATTAAGTTTTCAGTAGGTTTTTTTCGTCCAAACTCTACTCTACTACTCTACTTTTGTAGAGGATAAGAATAAGGATTACTCTGTAATTTAATTTTTTTTATTAGGATTTTTTCACATAGCGAATATCGTCGTCCTCAACGGCGCTTATTTAGAATTTACTACCTAATAAAAAATGGACCTAATAAATTTAATAAAATAAGATGTTATATTTTTGCAGACCTATGAAGATAACAATAGCTGTAGTGACAGTAACATCACTCATAGTCGCTATTAATGTACTAACAAAAATTGAAAAATTAATAAGAATATTTTGAAAAACAGTTGAAGAAATTAAGTAAATTTAAAATGAGGTTTACGTCTTGTGTTCCATTAAACTTATAGTAACCTTGTTAATTGTAATCATGTTGAAAACGAATTAATAAATCATTAGTTTCTCTAATAATCTTTTAATTTCGAAGATTTTAAATAATATAAAGCCTTAATACCTATATCTTGTACGAAAAGTATGACTCGAGTGTAGCACGGACTTTACAATTAAGGCTCTTTGCCACTGAGGCTAGAGCCTCTTAATGCATTTCATAGATGAAGAGTTACGGCCACTCCACTGACAACCGTCGACTTCGACGCATGTATCGATCCCGCGGAGTTTCACGCGTTGTGTTTCGTATTCATTCGTAGTACACTTTTGTTTGAGTGGTGTGTAATTAATGAAAGACGACAAGTGTCGACCCTCAAGTGCATCGCTTGTGCAAAATGGCCCTCAATGTCAGGTAAGTGGAGTGGATATAATTGTTTACATTTGTTGGGATACCGTGCGTATATTTATTCATTTTTATAAAATTAAGCTGTAACAGGGATTTTTTTAGGTATATAGGTTCGGGTATGCAAGTAGCTTATGGTTTATGATTATGAGGCTTGCATAATATGAACCGTTTTTTATTATTAATTATGACCTTATTTTGTGATGGAATTTGATATTTTAAAAATATGATTATGTTAATAATGCAGAAAAAAGACTTATCGACATTTTATCTTCTAAAGTGTACTTAGATGAAATATCGAAAATAGAGTAATTTACATTAAATCAATATTCTGTAATTAATATTTATATGATAATTACAAAACATATTATTGTTACAACAGTATTCCGAAATCATTATAACATAAATTAAAATCGGAAAAACTAAATTTCCTTTTAAAAGTTACTTGGTTAGCCTGCGTGCTCCCAAATCCCCATGAAGTGGTTTAATTAAGTTTATTATCTTCTTTGTTAAGAATTTATGATTTTCGTAACAAGTTATGAAATTAATTATAATTATAAAAAATATTAAATATAATATAATAAAATATATTTTTTTATAAAATAATATTAATAATACATTTGATAACGATTTAAGAGTAAAACTGTCTAAGTGCCGTAGATATCTAATAATTTTAATGATGAATTTTAAAACTAAGTTACTGACGACAATACTTATTTATAGCTTTCAAAATCTTAGTATTAGAGCATAACGGCTAATCTCTAAATCTACCAGTCAGATTAGAACAGCTCTGTTTGCATTTTTGCGTTCTAAGGACCGGAAACCAAATTCTTTCTGAGTCGCACAGTATGGTACCTCGCAGAACTAAGGCCCGCCCTTCCCGTTTTTATAACATCTTTCATTGATGCTCCGCTCCTATTGGTCACAGCGTGATGTAACATAGCCTATAGCCTATAGCCGATAAACTATACAACTTAAAAAGAATTTTTCAATTCGGACCAGTGGTTCCTGAGATTTGCACTTTCAACCAAACAAACAAACAAACACTTCAGTTTTATAATATTAGTATAGATTATTGTCGTAGAAAAGATAAATAAATGCTGGATGAGTGAAGCCAAGGGCAAGAGCTAGTTTAGAAATCAATAAAAAATTACCAGGTGTCAGGTCAACAGGCGTAAATTTACCGCGTAAAATTATGTTTGTACTAGTTATGTGACCCCGCTACGCTTCAGTGGAATGAACAGCTTCGATGATTTGCTTATAAAGTTCCGGATGTAAAATTTGAGTACTAAATAAAAAATAACTTTGGCCTTTCTTCATGTTTAAAATGTAAATAAGTTATCACACTTATAAATAATTTCTTATAAATTTAGTCACATTGTCACAGTAGCCTGGTTTACTTTTAGAGAATGATTAAGAAAATGAAAACAAAATGTGCGATAATTTTGCTTTTACACGGTGAACAACATAAACGTTGTGACTTAAATATTGTCTCAAATTGGAAGCAGTGACTGACATCTTATTTACATTTTGGCTATTGGATCAAAGTTAAAGAATTAGCTTGTTGAGAGATGCAATTGTAGGTGTTAAAATATCTATATAAATGAAAATGAATGGAATGTCTTGACCAATTCGGCTAATATTTTTTCTGAATGTTCCCTAAGGTCCACGGAATGTTTTTATAATAAAAAAAAATCGAAGTTTGTAAAAACTTTTACAAAAGGGACTTATACTTTAGGGACTTGAATAAAATTAAGAATCATAGTATCAAATACCAGTTAAAAAGCAACATACGATTTGGCCTTACCCTCAAAACCCTTTAAGATTTAAAAAAATATTTAACAGCCATTTTCTCTGGTCTAATGAAATCGAAATCCAACACGATAATATAGGGTTTGAATACATCATTCTGAATATTAAAGCAGGAATTAGGAAGGAAAATTAATGGATATTCCTAAGCAAAAACTACAGGCACGTCTAATTGAACACGAAATATTCAGTATATTGCATTCTTTTTATATCTTTATTATCCTTAATTACAGTTAACAATAGTGAGAACATGATTTTTAAAAGTGAATAAGTAAACAATCAGTTTTTAAGTAATAATTATCAAAGATATTCTCTGTGTCATTAAAAGAACTCGGTATATCTTCGAAATCAGTGGGTACACTTAAAACATGTAAAAAACGTGTGTCTATAGCAATTAATAGGTTCATTATTGTAACTGAAAGTCAAGATTTTTGAACGGTACATAACGTAGTAATATAATTGCACTTGCGTGAAGCCAAGGTGTTAAGTTGCTATGACCCGGCGCGTGCGTTAACGGTGCGTTCCGCCGTTGATCATAGTCACCTTTGTACCAATCAAGCCAAACGTCGTCTAGTATTTAATTTATTTAATTCTCCAATTACCAAAATTTTCAAAATTATGGCTTAATCTTTCCTTCACGCTGTCTAAAATTAATTGACAGAGGGCGGACTTTTATGATATTAACGCCTATAATAATAAAGTTTTGTTGAATTTAATTTAAAGTTTAATATATAAAATTTTAAAACAATATAATTTAAAAGAATATGTTCCCTTCAAAAATATACATTACATTGTTTAAATTTTATCTTTTGTTACTCAATTTTCATAATCAGCAACCTCTAAGAAATTAACGCTATCTTACAATATGAAAAAAATAATAATTGCATAAGCATATAATTATTACAATTAATGACCTTGTCTTGCTTCTAATGCGAGAGGAAGCGGTAATGAGGCCGAGATGTTTTAGGAAGCGCAGCGAGGTCGTGCCCCTTCCGAACTGATTTCTATTAATAAAATAATAAATCCTTATTTATATTAAAGTAATTGAACAGAAACAATTTTTCTCTACATTTTTAATTTATTTATTTATTTATTTATTTATTTAGGATAACAAACAATTGCACAATAAAATTATGAAATAGTGCCTTAAACTATTTATAGACTAAGTAATTGTACAACCAATGGCGTTATCCACAGATAAGTATTAAATACAGAGAAGTAAAATAAATAAAAAAAAGATTAACAAAAGTTTTCTAAATTATCTTTGCACAAAATATAATAGATACAGCCTACAAATACAATAAAATTAATACAATAATATAGATACAGCCTTAAAATACACATAAAGCCTACGAAGTTTACAAATTAAATACAATTAAATACATAATGACAACTAAATACTATGTTTCACTTAATACCTCATATAATACATTTTTTTTGAATTTTGTGAAAGTGATTCCAAAGATATCAATGTGATCAAATTTGCCCACAATATTCTTGTTATATGCATCCATTATTCTATTTAAGGGAGCACGGGCGCCCGCCTTTGTCCTGCTCGGCTTGGGATAGAAAAGTTGATGCGCATAAAACTCTCGTATACGCGTCGACCCACTAGGTATACGAATATATATTTGGTTAATAATTTCATTGCAATCAAATTTGTTATGAAATATATTGTAAAGTAAGGTTAGATCCAACAGGGTTCTTCTAGAATGTAAGGAAGGAATACAGAATTTACTTAACCGTGATTCATATGATGATTTAGTTTTAAAGCACTTGTATAAAACTGATCTTAAGAACTTACGTTGGATTTGTTCCAACTGCTGAGAGTATTTATCGTAAATTGGATTCCAGATAACAGAGGCGTATTCGACTTGAGACCTAACTAGAGCTTTATACAAAGTCAAATATGTTTTATAATTTTTAAAGGAAGAACACGAACGCATGACAAATCCATACAACTGAAAGGCGTGGTTTGTTATTTGGTTTATATGATAGTCAAGATGTAACTTAGAATCTAAGTATAAACCTAAATCTTTTATTAGTGATACTGAGTTCAAATATTCACCTTCCAGTTTGTAGTTATATTCAATTTTATTAACTTTTTTAGTGAACGTAATTTGTTTACATTTCGCTGTGTTTAAGCGTAGTTTGTGTTTACGGCAATAGTCTGTCAAGCGATTTAAGTCTTGTTGCATTTTTAAGCAGTCATCAATGGTTTCAATACTATGATAAATCTTAAGGTCATCCGCATATAGGATGAACTTTGCATATCTGAAGCATTCACCAATGTCGTTTACAAATAATACAAAAAGCAAAGGCCCAAGAATGGATCCTTGCGGGACACCTGAGCTTACATTTATAACAGCAGATGAAAAACCATTGATGACTACTCTCTGGGTTCTATTTAAAACGTAAGATGAAAACCATCGCAATAAATTTCCTCGTATTCCGTTGTATGCCAACTTCTTCAAAAGCATATTGTGATCAACTTTATCAAAGGCCTTGCAATAGTCGGTGTAAATCGCGTCTACTTGTAGACCACTGTCCATGTTTTGAAAAAGATAATTTGTGTAAATTAAAAGATTAGTTATAGTTGATCGGTGTTTTACAAATCCATGCTGTTCGGTGATAATTATATTGTGAAGTATCGGATAAATTTGACTATGTACTAACCTTTCTAGAACCTTTGGTAAAGTTGATAACAAAGAAATCGGGCGGTAATTAGCAACATCGTTTCTACTGCCAGTTTTATAGACTGGCGTGACATTGGCATTTTTCCATATCTGTGGAACAACACCCTCTTCTAAGCAGCGATTGAAGATCAAGCAAATGGGAGTACTTATAGCTGCGGCAGTATGTTTGAAGAAAAAAGGTGGGATCCCATCCGGTCCTGATCCCTTAGTGATATTAAGTGATTTAAGTTCTTTGAGTATACTATCCTCAGAAAAAATTATATTTGAGATAATGTCTGACCTTGGGTTTATAGAAGAGTCAGCAAAATTAACATTCTGTAATTGTTGTTGATTTTCAAAGGATGATCTGAAAAAGTCTGAGAACAATTCACAGATGCCCTCAGGATCATCCGATACTTTATCGTTGTAAGACATAGCGTTTGGAATACCACTTTTACCTTTCCGTCTATTGACAAATGACCAAAAAAATTTTACATCCTTTTTAACGCCCTCTTCTATAGAATTAATGTATGTTTTGAAACAATCAGCACATGCATACTTAAATCGCTCTCGAAATAATGAAAACTGTGTGTAATCAGATATATTTTTATATTTTTTCCATTTTATCCAATATTTTTCTTTATTTTTAAATATGTGGATGAGAGGACGCGAGAACCAGATCGGGAAGTTACGGTTTTTAGGAGAACGGAGAGGAACAAGTTTTTTTATAATTTCATAAATCTTTTCATAAAATACGCTAACCATCTCCTCAGCCGGTAACCCTTCAAAAAGAATATTCCAGTTGATGTTAGTGAGACATTCACCGATTTTGTTGTAGTCAGCCTCCATGTACCTAAATGTTGGGGAGGATAAGTTGGTCATAGGTTTATACGTTTGGTTGATGGATATCATCGTATAGAAAGCTGGATGTTGACAGTCTAATGGCACCAATGGACTACTTGGCAATTCACACATACAATTGTCTTCACTTGACAAGAATAAGTCCAGAATTCGTCCCAGTGGGTTTCTTATGCTATTAAATTGTTTGATATTTAACAATGACATAAAATTAAGTAATGACTTATCGTTGTTGGTAAGGTTTGAGCTGGAAAAATATGTCGATGTGTCATCATCCCATAACAAATTAGGTAGGTTAAAGTCACCAACAACGTGTATATGCTCATAGTTCACTTCACTGACTTTGTTATATAATGATGCTAAAAAGTTTTCGTAGTCGCGTACATTTTGACTAGGCGGTATGTAAACACCGCAAACAATAACTTTACCTTTTTCACTGTTGAGACTAAGAAGTACATAATCAATGTTAGGTGTTCGAGGGTAGCCCTCCGAATTGTCTAATAGAAGACGAGTAACGGACAATCCTCGACGGATCGCTATGAGGACCCCTCCGCCATCATGTTTACCTGTTAAGGCTTTGTCCCGGTCGCAGCGATACAATACGTACCTACTGTCGATAAGTTCACAGTCATGAATACCTACCGATAGCCAAGTCTCACTGAGTATAAGTATGTCATAGTTGTTAGCTAATATATTCGTATACAAAGTATTCATTTTAGTTTTCAATCCCCTGCAGTTCTGATAATAAATTGTGATACTATCAGTCATCATTTTTGTACAGGTTTAATAAATACGTGAGTACATACAGGCATGCATCTAACTGCGCGCTCGTACATACGCATATCTTTTACATGCATATACATACAGACATACAGGACGTAAATGCACATACATACACATTCAGGACTGCAAGGATATATTTTAAAGAATAATGTAACAAATATTTTACTTAATAATCTTAATATCATGGGGGTAGGACGCATTAATATACGACCGTAATAATATGTATCTATAATTATGTAATAAATAGCAATAAGGATGCCCGACGGATTAACACTAAAATGTAATATAATATTTCGTACTCTCAAAAATAGCCAGCAATGCTTGTCGCAGGCGAATGATAATTTACTAAAATGTAAATGCAATAATTTAGTTAAGTTGTTATTATTAAAGTTCATATGAATCACGGCAGCTGCGTTATAGTTCTTAAATGTGTATACATAATAATTAATAATTTTTGCATAGAACAAAAATGAAATAAACGATAAATACTTAACGCAATACTTAAATTCAAAAACTATTACTAACAGAATGTATTGTCGGTAGGCAAAATATAAATAAAAGTACATAGCAAAACATTGTAAACAACATAGAGTAATAAGCAGTACAGAGACTGCATGAGTTAATGAATTAATTGTTAATAAATACCTTTGGATCACTTCCACTCCTTTAAGATAATAAACAAAAGTGTACAAAAAATTTATGTTTTTCATTATAAATGAGAGGTAATAGGCATTAATTAGCGACACCACTCGATTTAATTTTGCACACGTCTTCTTTGGTACGGATGACAGTAACAGGGGAAGAATCAGTCGCACGTGCCAGAATGGAGCCATGCTTGATCCATGTGTATTTAAACCCATTTTTCCGAGCAGCCTCTCGGACCTCTCGAAATAATGTTTTTTTCTTTAAAGTTAAATGCTCATTGAAGTAAACCCTTTGCGAGGTGCCTTTGATTTGAAGTTGATCGGTAGTAATGTCCTTCGTTGTACGGGCAGCTGCTAAAAAGTTATCCCGCAGTATGCGACTTGAGAACCTGATGATGATGTTTTTCGGTCGCCCGCTCTTGGGATTCAATTGTGGAACGCGATGTATTGAGACAACGTCGTGCTTAGTGATTGGCTGTTTCACGGCGGCGGCAATGTTTTCTAATATAGCAATCAAGTTCTCATTCCGTTTCTCCGGAACATTAACAACCTCAAGATTGCACTGGCGTGAATTGAGCTCCAATATCTCAAGCCTGTTTTCCAACTCTGTTAACAGATAGTCCTTATTTTGTGATGATTTTGAACTGCTTTCCAACGCTGTTACACGGTTTCGAATCTCCTCTGTTTGTAATTTCAGATCATCATACTTATCACTAACGAACTGGATCGATGTTTTTAATTCTTCGAAATCTTGTATAAACTTAGATATTTTAGTATTTTGTGTATCAAAGAACTGTTTCATAGACGTCATCATGTTTGTTTGGAACAATTGAAACTCACTGCGTAGATCCAAAACGTTCTGATCAGCTGCCCCTTTGCGAAACGTCACATAACTCGGAGAAGATTCTTTTTCTATGGAAGAATCGCTACTCATTTCACCTCGGGGAGACTCACCATCATGCCGTTTAGGGCTATCTTGTTTGTGGTAGGCGTCGTTGTAAGACATAATGTATTCTCTGTATATTTGTTACTCTATGCAATATGCAGCCGAAGTATGTCGAAAATGTCCGATGCAATAATATATCGTTTATGCGTCAAGGCGACAAGCGAGGATGGAAGGAACGAACACACGACCGATATGCAAGAGAGCGCAACCACCTACTGATATTGTCGAAATAATAACGCTATTATTCGTCATCAACTTTAGTAAATAAAAAATAAAAGAAAACAACAATTTAATAATAATTTAGATCATACAATTAATTTTATTATTTAATCTAACATAAAAAACTTTTGCTGTTTTGATGCTTTTGTACTTTATTAAAATAATTTAACAAACACACAAAAATTTTATAACAAAAACTGTTTCGTATTTCTCAGGACATTTTTTTATCCAACCTCAAAATGTTATAAACGGCGGGATCACGTAATCGCAGCTAGAACAAAAGACATAAACGAGCGCGTAACGCTCGCGACTTCTCGACTGTTTTATAGAATGTCACCGTTATGTGTATTATTTTTGAAGCCTGTGAGGTCAAAATTATAATTGTATTATATTTTTATATACATAATAAGAACAATTTAAAAATGATACAGTTTGATAATTAATTTAATTTACGTATATAAAATTTAAGAGCTTAATAATTCCATTTTGAAAACTCATTTTCCTATCCATGGATGTAATGAATATAATATTCTGTTGCAAAGTGTTTTGTCGAAAAAGTTTCTTGAAAATGTGTAGAATTTTGACTCAGTCTTGGTATTTTAAAACAACAACAGTTCAGTTTCGCTCGGGCTGTTCTCAGCGGATAAAAATTTCGTGCAGGTGGTAAATTCCTCATGATTGACTGCACTATTTCTCTTTAAATTTTGATTTGATGAAGACTACAAAGATCTTTTTGATTGATGTTGAAAGTACAAGTTTTTGTTATAAGTAAAATAATCAATTAACATACGTACCTATGTTTTGAGTTATATATAACCTGTTGATGATTATTAATAATGATAAAAATCAACAGACTATGCATTATGTAGTTTATGTACTTTTTATCTGATAAACGGTCAAGGGGTACAAATGTTTTAACACAGTAACAAGTTTAATTGTCTAGAAGCTGTCTCATATGCCCATGGTGGATTTTTTATTCAATTCTTTATATTTTATAGTGAACGTTTATTCGAGTTATAGTTCGAAACAAAGCAAACAGAAAAATTTCATCTTTTAATCATTTTGAAACGTGATACAAGAAATTTTATTTAATCAATTGATTAATTATTTAATAGGTTTTGGCTCTACGTGACAAAAAATTTGCAAGAACTTAATTAGTTTAAGAACTTTAAACGTGTAAAACCTGCAAATTTGCGTTGTAGTCTGTAATTTTCCTAAAAGTAAGATAAGAAAGAACGCTGAATTATTATTATTGAATTATTTGTTTTTATAATAAATCTTTACATTTAGGTGATTTACCGTTTGAATATGGAAATAGTATGAATAGATCGTAAGTAAAGCCATAAGCAAATGGCTCTGGAAATTGAAAATTACACCATGTCGTTCTACCTTGGATCGATAACGGGCAAAACGCGATCACGACAACGATTACAACAGCTAAAACTTTTCGAAAATATCGCGTAATAGTCATCTTAGATTCCTCACGGACTTACGTACCGATATTTAATTAAAATTTTAAAAGTATAAATTATCGATTTAGAGGTTTACAGGGATTGTAGGTATATTTAAAATATTATATTGCCTATAGTACTTTTATATGATACATTTTTTCTTTAAATTCTTATATGTAGGTAGGTATGTAATATTTGCCAATATTATTCTATAAGTAGGTATGTATATGAAACAAGTAAAGGGTAACTCAATTATTGCCAACAATTATTCGAGTCCAATTTGTATTTACGTTATTATTGTTTCAATACATTAATTAAAGGATATCAAGTTTACGCTTGAATAACGATGCAGTTCACTGACTGGTCTGGGAATAACTTAGTTGTGAGACTAAATACTGAGACTAACCTAATGAGAGATAACTAATCACGCGAAAAATAGAATAAAACCATGTGTTCATGATTAATTAAAAAGTATTTTCATCTATGAATGCCTACTGAATATTTCTTAAGCATTGTTTCAGTGTGACTTGTGCCTAATATTATATCTCAAATGGATTCGTGTATTCTTTGTTAGTAGAGTTAACAGTCACTGCACAGACAAGAAACGAATAAGAATACGTAAATAATTAAACTCCAACTATTTATTGAATTTAATTGTCATGAAGTATAGAACGAAGTGAATATTTAAATATTATTTTATTGATACATACCCTATATAGTCAATTAATAAATTTCACTTTTGTAGATAAAATAATTGAAATTTAAATTGATTTTAAAACTTATTAATAATATTATGAATGTTATAATATCATCTGTGCTTTGCAGTATCTTATCTAAGTCAAATTGCTTATTATTATCGGCACAAAAATGAACTTACATTTTCGAGAATACTTTCTTAACAAATTCCCTTTTATATTTCATAAAGAAAAACAAATAAAAGTTACAAATGAATCAATCACGGATAGCATGAAATTGGAAAAAATATTTATTGAAATATTAGTCCTAGACATCACTTAAGTTGTACAATTTTGTGATTAGACTCCGGCATATTCTTTATGTATTTTTGATTAGGATAATACTACAATGAAAATTGAATTGCAAATACGACGGCTACTGCTCTGATAAATCAATTTCATAGATCACAGTCCACGGTAATGTTGCAGATATTGGTTCCCCAGCTACTTTCGCAGCCCTGTCATTACTCCGCCGTGTATTTGACCCGCCATTACTGCAAAACAATATTTCTATCGCGGCACGAGGTTAGGCGTTTAGTTTTGTTGGCCGTGTTGATCTAAATAATCGCTTTTTCTATCACGATTTATATTTGGATTCAATTTAGCATCAAACTGTACTTCGAGAATGACTATACATTAGTGCGTAGGATCATTTATTATGAAATATTATTTAATACTGAAACGAATGTATGTATGACGATGATGAAAATTTGTACTACCTATATTAAATTCGTAATCGTAGCTCTAAATACGTAATGAATATAATATCTATTTTCTTAACTATTGGATTAACATTGAAATATTCTCTTTTTTCTATTTCAGATTATTCATTATATACGGAGTATGCATCTTACATGTAAGTTTTATTATAGTAGTATATATAGTAGTATTATTATAGGTTCTTTATGAGGTCAACGTTGCGTTGTTATATGTGTCTATATAGTACTATCTAATCGATAGAGATCGAAGGCGGTAGCTGGTTCGTTACTACTTACTACGAATTAAGACGATTTTTTGTACTGTCGATTGTTAAAGTTTTTCATAAAAACACTAATATTTAATTGAATATAGTCAAAATAATAAACATGAAAATGATTAAATATATATAAATTGACTAATTTAATAACTTACTATATATACACATACCACATATAACTTATTTCATAAATAAAATCTAATTATAAATAATTACTATTTTACATTTTAATAGGTAAATACAATATCGCCTTATACACGGTTGGATACATCAGCGGAATCGGCCGAACTTTCGACGGAGTCACTCAGCTCGGCTGGCTCGTTTGAGCTTAGTGAAGGTTCAGGAGAGGATCCATTGGAAAATATTGTAGTAAGAAAGGTAAAAAGACATTAAAACAACATATTGAATAGAATTTAATAATGTAATCAGACAATTTTCTTTACCAACAATGGTGGGGTTTATTCTTGCTCTTTATAAATGTTAACTTGTATTTTTTAAATTAATATAAAACATCTCAATCAATTAAAACTAAATTTTACCAAAAGTTTCTAAAGAAATTAAAATTATGTATATTTTGTGTTTTACAGAATCAAACCAGAGATGCGCTTAAATCTGATGGCAGTGAACAGGACCCAGTAAGTAATTTTGATTTTTATTACCCAAATCTCAAACTAGTGTTCCACTATCGTTACTTTAGTTAATCTTTTCTTTTATTTTAGTTTTAGGCATAGAGTATTGTGCTATATATAAGCTATATATAGAAGCATATATCAGCTGCTTAACTAATTTGTAATGTTTATTGTTGAACTTTTTTACTACGATTCCTTTAATGCTATTTATTATACGAGTAGGTACTGCGCGTATCTTTAAAAGACATCGTGTAAAGCTTTTGGATTGATAATGGTTAACTAGTTCATTTAGTTGTAAGTATAAAGATTAATCTTCGATCTTTGTCTAAGCAATAGCACTTTTATTCAGCGTGACTAAAATTGCGTATCCTCTATACAACCTTCAATGAATGTAAGAGATGTTTTACATTCGTTAAAACAATGAGCCATCTCGCCGCATAAAGATATAGCGCTCTTCTATTAACGTCTTAGCAAATACCACTATGTAGCTCAATGTCAATGGCTATCCGTTAACGTTATAAACACCGAAAATACTCAAGTGTGTCTGTGTTGTGATAATTTGAAAGTTTTTAAATTTATTTTTGTAGAGTTAGTTTCTGGTATTAAAACATAATACTTAATTTAAGATCCATTATAAATACTGAAGTAAATAAGGTAAAAAGACATTAAAAGACAAAAAATGGCAATAGTATATCTAGATTAGGCATGAAACTAAAGTTAAGTCAATATTTAATTGGATTGAATTCTTAATAGTTTAATACAGTAATTAGATATTTTTCGTTACCAACAAATACGTAACAATTGTACAGAATGTATGGTAATGGCAAACATAATAACTTAAATTACATTTTTTTACGAGTATGCAAAATTCACAGTTAACTATTAACTTCTATCGAATTTCATATAATCGAACTACTGTGGTATAATTGATTATTATGAATAAGTCACCAAGCCGGTAATGACTATAATATAGTACGCGCGTGCATGAAAATCATTTCGTCCGTCCTCAGTAAACTAAAACAAAAAACGCAAGAAAAAGATACAGAAACAGTTTTTCTGCTAAGTTATGGTCAATTTCAGCGCTGACATCATTTGCTAAGCTTGTTTACATCAATTTAAGAAAATTATATTTAAACATAATTCACCTTATTCCTTAAAAGTATAGAATATTCTTTAAGGTTAATTTTTTCAATCATTTTTATCATCTTCTATTCATCTATATACAAAATAACAACTAGTTTTGAAATATAAACATAATATTGGAATTCAATTGAATTAAATATAATATGATACTTACTAATAACACTATTTATTACTGGGTCGAAAGAGTAATAAAGTGCAACAATTTAGATCTGAGAGAAAAAATGGATCACAATTCACAAGGTACAAAATATGTAATGATCGAATACTCTCAGTTTTTAACAAAAATGTCTTCAAATTTGTGGTTTGCTCTACTTGTAAGTGTAGCGGTTTTATCGCGCGAAATGACTAAATTATTGTTCTGTTCTGCTAAGCTTTACCGCTAATAGAATTAAATAAAACGTGAATTGTGCATTACTGGTCAAATTGTACTTCGGCAAGTTCAATTATGATTTATATTTTGACTTAGGTTGCTACTACTTTGTTAAATACATTTAAACGTTAGTGGTATAGGTACGTATGAGATTCAGTTGATAGCCCTTGATTTCAGTAAATTGAGTTTCAATAGTGTTTCAAAAGTAGGTAAGACCTACATATTGTCTTTATATTATCAGTAAATCTACAAGTTATACTTACCGGTATTCCACCATATCTTCATGATTACTCAACAATGAAGAGTATCAGATGTTTGTATCTGATTACAATAGTATGAAAATCTACAAAGGTTATAGTATATTTCATGCGTGAGAGACGCTGGTCCACCTCCATTTCTCAATCTGTTACTATAGAACAAGAGGCAACCGCGATCGGTAGCTTTGTGCAATACATTGCGAAGGGCCTATCTGTGCTTAACGTGTGTGTGTTAATTGCCTTATATGATTTAACTACCTTTTTGAATTTAGAGTTTTAGATACTAATTTAATAGTACAGTACAGATATAATGGTTACTAATTACAATAACATTATTTCTTAATTAATTGCATAAACACTGATCAATATCTCTTAATATGTACTGGAAGTGGTTTAAATTAAATATAATTTTCTCATATTTCGACACGTCCTGTTTTTCTTTTTAAGCTTATGTATATACCAAGAGAACGTTCTATCTAGCTAAGGCTAGATTACTATGTATAAAATAATTACTAGGCTGCTAATAGTAAGGGCTTAGATTTTGCACATGTGATAAGATTGGTATTTCAGGATCGTGAGAAGTCTGTCATGTTAAGTGAAGATTGCAAGTGTAGTGCAGATAGCCATCTGACCCGGCAGCGATGAATTGTCAGTTACTCGGCTCACATTGCACGCCACCATAAACGTGGTCGCATTCGTCTGCTCTACATTATTTCTCTTCCCATGAAATTGTAATTAAAATAATAGATTTGTAATGTAGAACTTAGAAATTAAGTATCATTCTAAATAGATCTATAGGGCTTAAATTATAAACACAAAAGTAAGCCTAAGTTTACGAAAATAATAATTTAATCAACTTGAGCCTCTTAAGTAAAGCCTATTTTATATATAACTTTTCTGAAAACTCCCATTATCTTAACGATGTGTCTCCGTTTCCTGTGTTTTCAACAATAACCCTGTATCTTTATTCTCAGCATTTTGAGAATAATATCGTGATATACAATAATATATATCTTGAATAAACAATAATTCAATCACGCCAGTAGAAAGCCTAATTCATATAATTATTATCGAAGGTGTATTTAAATGGAAACCAATTGGTTAGTTTAGTGTGGCAGTCCACTGGCCCAATTTTTGTAATGCGTGCAGTGGCTCCAGCGTGCGAACCGCCCTGGCATACTTTGTCGTACAATCTTCAATAATCACTTTTTGTGCAAAACTTTCATGGGGTCGTGACTGTGAAATGGTGCATTACCGACGGCAATTCAAATAGTTTGTTTGACTTTTTTCATATAATAGATCGATAATGGATGCAATCTAATGTTAATAGTAAAATTTATTTCACTTATCATATTTATTTAACGGTTGTACTTTCGAAAGCATATTAGGTCAATGTTATGGTACTTATTTAAATAATTTGGAAATAGTTCTCATAGGAAGTTGTATGTAGCTATGGTTATCGGAGGCAGATGAAGTCGCGTTTGCCGGAAGGATGTAGTTAGGCGCCTGAAGCTTTATCTCAGGGCTATCATACTCATATGTTGCGCTGCAACGTGAAACGCGTCAAAACATTCAAACATTTTAGCATTTATTATATCATGAACACATAAGGTTCTTTACGGCTGAATATTAAGAAATTAAGTTAACATTTTAAATAATAAATTGGCTTAACAATACATAAACTAAAAAAAGTGAGAGAACTAAAGTTATTCAATTAACGATTTTTAGAAGACAGTACACAATCTTATAGAGCTATTGTTAATTATAATCTAAATCGCAACAAAAAACAGATTAAAACAAAATAATTATTATATTAGCCCGCTGAGTTTCTTTCTTCAGTTCTTCTCAGGTCTCAAGCTTTCTTTCCCAACTGGTTGCAGACTGACCATGATGTTCAGTAAAAATTGAAGTAATTTAATGCTGAATAAAATATTTTGAAATTAAAATTTTGAATACAATTAAAATATTCTACAATTTGTATTTTTTGTTCCAAGGTGGTATTTTTATCTGAAAAGAACAACTTCATCCCAGTGAATATCAAGCCCCGATCCCCTGCAATAGATTCTAGTTGGCGGGAGCCTCCCGCGTGGGAGCGCGAGTACAGGCGGCATCG
Source organism: Boloria selene (assembly GCA_905231865.2). NCBI lineage: Eukaryota > Metazoa > Arthropoda > Insecta > Lepidoptera > Nymphalidae > Boloria > Boloria selene. The sequence continues at coordinate 7,375,663 of HG993146.1, read as the reverse complement.
TACGAATGGCAGCAGAGTGCAGTGTAAGTTAAATTGAAATGTCTGTTTTTAATTTCAACAGCTATTTTTAAATTTTTTGTTTTGTTTTTTTGTTCCGGCTAATCGCTGAAATGACTGCACAGATTTTGACAGGACTTTTACTCGCAGATAGCTTATGTTATAAAGAGATAAGATTATTTTATAAATTTTATGTTTTTTAATAAGAGAACGGATTTTTTTGCGACAAACTTGTTAGGCAGGGAGCACCTAGGGGCGAACCCGAGCGAAGCGAGGTTGAGTTGCTTGTACAAATATTTAACATCAGACATATTCTTATGATTGCGAAGGGTTAAATCTGTGTAGTACATAATTATTTTTGTGTTGTTAAATTAAACTTAGTATATAGAAAGGTTTTGATTTGGAGTAAAAAATAAGCTACTGTAACAGCTTTGTAAATCTCTATCTTTTGAATTAAATATGACAAAGTAAGCAGCGGATATCCTATACATGTAAACTATTGCGTTTGTTTCTCGAAATGGCACGAATTTCATCATATCTAGTCGCTTTATTTACGCAATATTTCGTTAAATTAGCAGATGTTTATCTCGTTAATGCAACAGGGTTAAAAGTGTTATTAAATTATTACGAACAAATTTATAATTTTGTGGGTGCTCAATTGTAACTATATTTATGTATATCGGAAACGGCTTTAACAGTTTCAACAAATTTTGTATTTAGATAAGGTTTTGCTTTTTGAGTTTAATATAATTATAAGTATATACATAGGTGTAATTCCCGAAATATGAGTAAAATAACGCTGAGCGAAGATCAGTCATCCACATACAACTATATGCTTTAATAAATTATTCACAATATTTTTTGTTTGGTTTAGATATTGAAGCGGAATGTCAAGATGATTTTATGAAGATCAGAGTCGGATTCAACGGGTCCTTCAATGGCTTGGTGTATTCCGCTGGTGAGTAAATAAATCAAACACTTTAAAAATAAGTTTTTAGTCGCCTTACCATGCCCCGCGCTACGCCTTATTCATGCCCCGGTTTCAGCCGTCCTTATTAGTTATTGAGTAAAACACCTAATTCGTAAAAGTCATAAAATAGATCTTAAATTAAATAGGCAATGTATAACAAACTTCATGCTACATTTTGAATTTTCACAACGAACACATGTACTGAAAATTCCACATTTTAAGCATGTATATAGAATACTATTATAAATAATATGTAGTGATAATCGCTGTGTCCTTCACGCTCTGTCTTTTTCTTTAAGTTATTTTAGCGAATATAATTTAAGTACAATTATTGTGTTCCGAGGGTGCTAAAGTAAAAACAAAGTGATGATGTTTTATGAAATTGTTGACCGAGTTAAATATAACAAGACTCGTTTGTATTACTTTTTATGAAGAAGTAAAAACTTATATTATTTTTGTATTAAGTGCTAACAATGTCATAGATAGTCGGCGAAAGCATGTATAATTTTATAATAACAGCAAAGTAACTGTAAGTGTCGTTTGTTTGCAATTTTACTATTGTGATTTTTTTAATAACTCAAATAAATAAGATGTTTTTTTTTTGTAATGCAACACTTTTATTATTATGAAACAATTCAATGCACTTTAATTTGTATTTTAAATAATTTATTGTTATTTCGGGACGTATTATTACCTAGTGTTAGTTGAGCAATACCTATATCTTTACATCGTGTTCAAGAATCTAGCTAAATACCGTACCTGAGGTCGAATTTTAAAGGTTAATGTTGTAAAAGTTAGCAAATTAAGTAATCGCATTTGACGTATTTAACCTAATTTAAAATAGTATAAACATTAATATTTTTTTTAATTGTGTACAATTGCATAAAATTACAAGTTCAACTAAAAAAATAGCAGCCCGTAGGTATCTACTCTAGGCATTGATTTAATAACACCGTTACATTAATATGTTTTTACATAGCAACATTATCAGTCGTTGATACGCGTAAAGAAAACAATCAAATAAATTCTTTATGGTATTGTTCATTGCTTTAGAGAATTCGGCAACCTTGTTACCCACAAACGTTAAATTACTTATCCCGACTAAGACGAGAAATATTTTCACTTTCCAGTCGATGAATGATAGGTTAATGTATTTTGTATTTTAATTTGACGCGTTTTAAAGTTCTATTGAATTATGTACGACGATCGACGGAGACGATGGAAGGTATTGTAGTACGAGTATAATTGACCGACTTAGAAAGCAAGAGCTCAGAAGCATTACTCCATTTCGCTTGTCTTACCTCTTGCTTTTTGAATGATACAATATAAATTTAAAAAAATATGTTATCATATAATTATCTTAATTTTGATTTTGAAGTCGTTTGTTTCAGTAATTATAATAAGTAATTATTGAGCAAGCTAACTTTCTCAGAAAAGCTTTTACGCAGTTAGCGTAATGTAAACTAGTAGTAAATTATATAGGTATTTTGTTTCTCATCCCAGTTTTCTTTGCATTTTTATTAAAAATTGAACATAAATCTTATGTTTATTACTGATACAAAAATAAAATAAAAGAAGTTTGCGTTTTACAGCACAATTTTTTTTAATGATTTTTCTTACTTAATTCACAGGTTATTCTTACGACCCCGACTGCATGTATATAAATGGTTCTGGTCGTGATTATTACGAGTTTTACATACAATTGAACCGATGCGGCACTCTCGGCAGGAACGGTCAGCACGATGAGATCAAGAAACATCCCACCGTAAGTGTGAAATTTTTTCAAAAGCATTATTTATATGTAGTACTTTCTATATTAATATATTATACTATTTACTCAGCTGTGCTCGCGTTTTTTATTTTTATTTTTGGTACCAAATGCTGAATGCTTTAAAATATGTCTTACAGCTAAGATATTGAAAGATATTTATACTTTGAGACTATTTCGTGAAATAGGTTTATTTAATTTTATTATAATTATTAGATCATATATCATTATCTTGTATGCTTAAGCATCTATTGACACTGAATAATATGAAACTATTTTGTTTTATGAACGCTTTGTTTTTACTGATCTTTCTTACAGAAGAATTTAATGTGGAATACAATAACAGTACAATACAATTCATTGATTGAGGAAGAATTGGACGAGCATTTTAAAGTGACCTGCGAGTATGGATATGACTTTTGGAAGACAGTGACATTTCCATTTCTAGATGTTGAGTAAGTTAATTACATTATGACCATATTATCTAGTATCATACTTTATTAATATTTCAAAATTATCTTTCTCTTGGGACGATGGCTATAAAACCCTAAAAATGAAATAAACTATCAATCTAAAAAACTTATTTACCAAAAAATAATAATGCGTTACTTGACTGAAGTAAATCACTTATATATTTTTTTGCAATCTGAATCTTCAATGATGCTCCTACAATACAAAACGCCGTAAGCCGTTATTAAGATACCTAACCCACTATTCACTTGGGAATTTGTGTGAACATGATTGTAAATTAACACGCTTATTTTAGCTGTCTGAAAAATACACAAAAAGATCAGAGTTCACTGTAAATAAAAAAGGTAGTACCTAATGATCGGCACCAATCTTGATGAAAGTATATTTTTTTTGTTTTAACTACTGATGGATGACCTATTTAAAGAAATATATATCCATCTCGTTAAACCTTGAACATAGTGTTTTGATTAAGTTAAGTTGTATGAAATTGAAAGTTTTAATTGTTTTAATATTTTTAACCCGTGCCCGAAGTGTAAGCAGAAAAGCTAGTCTATACTGGATTTTTTATCAATTTTGTTTATATTTTAACAAATTAATTTTCTGTCTGTCAACATATTGGGAATTATTTATTAATATATTATATTCGATAAATTAATCGTTTGGACCAATAAGTAGGTTAAACGTCGACAATTTTTTTTGGATTGTTCTTAAAACGAAGCACTTTTTCAGAGTGGCAACAGGCAACCCGGTAGTGTTCACTCTCCAACCGCCCGAGTGCTACATGGAGATCAGGTCGGGGTACGGCGCGACGGGCGCGCGCGTCACCGGCCCCGTGCGGGTGGGCGACCCGCTCACGCTGCTTATTTATATGAGAAGTACCTATGGTAAGATTTAATGTCTATTTAATTTAGACTAAGCTGTATGGACTATAGTCCTTTGCCTTTCCCTATTGGGGATAAATTTTAAAAACAACAACAATTAATGTCTATTTTATCGTTTGGCGACACGTTTGGCGCAGTTTGTAGTGACCCTACCCTCTTGCGCCAGCGGTCGCGAGTTCGAGTCCTGCTGGGGGCATTCATTTGTTAAACTCGGATGTTTGTACTCCAGTTATGGGTGTTTAAGTTTATTTATATATAATATGTATGTATTTAAACTTATATATGTAGTATATCAACTATCTGGTATCCGTAACACAAGCTTCCTTCGCAGCTTACCATGGAACCAGATGGCGCTATTGTAATAATGTCCCAACATATTCATATTCATGTATACCTTGAAGACTGTTGACTTAGATGAAAACTGGTTTGGTATTCCGTATCGGTCTATCGTACTGGAGCTAAACTTTAATACTTTTCAGCTTGAAGAATGTGCCAGCTATTTTTTTTATTTTAATACCCCGTACACGGAAAATGCTCTTTTTATTAATACTTTGTTACGGTGCCATGCGAAGCTAATGTTTAACTATATTTTACATTGAAACCATAGCTTAATTTAAAATAGTGCAAGCCATAAAATCTACATCTAACTGTAGATATAGATTTTATGGCTTGCACTATTTTAAATTATGCTATGGTTACAATTGATATCACATAAGATGTTATGGCAATAAAATAACGTTAAATAATCGATTACGTCTGATTGTCAATGAGCATCCGTAACGAACAAGGGCAGAAATTAACGGTGGCGATCGCGTGTCGTCTTGCCATTCTAAATGACTTCTCGATCGATAGTTCATCGATCTTTTATTTAAAATTAGTTTTCATAGAAAATAGCTGTAAGCGGGTCATTGACTCAAACAAAGTGTGTCAGTAATTTTAAATAGAATGAAGGATGCATTTAAAATTTCAGATGGTTTCGACATAGTCGTGAACGATTGCTTCGCACATAACGGAGCCGCGAAGCGAATTCAACTCATCGACGAATATGGGTATGTGACGGTGTTAACTTTTTAGTACTTTGAAAGCTTTTAGAGTAATAGGTGAAAGTTTCCAATTTACTACTAAGTTTATGCTGAAATAGTCTACTTTCTCGATTTTAAGTTTTTAAATGATATAATGATAGTTAATTTTATACTTCATTTACTTTTACTTATATTGAAATAATGTAATTTAAATTTTTTTATGATTGAAATTAGTTACTTTAGTTTAATATTTATTTCAATACAAAAGTTCATTAATTTTAGCAATGGGCCTTAATACGTCTCATTCTTTGTGTAGAAAAATTTAATAACGTAGTTTTTCTTACGAATAATTCAAGTTAGATTTTTTTAAGTTGGTATATTACACTACTTCTATTTTCCAGGTGTCCAGTCGACGACAAGCTAATCTCTCGGTTCCGTGGCTCGTGGTCGGAGTCGGGCGTGTTCGAGACGCAAGTGTACGCGTATATGAAGACATTTAGATTCACTGGATCTCCTGCGCTGTATATTGAATGCGATGTCAGAATGTGTCACGGAAGATGTCCGGTAAATATTAAAATTAATAGCACCGAGTGTAATTATTATAAACTTAAATTATAAAATACAAGTGGAACTGCAGGACACTCAATTTACTACATCAAGGCAGAATTAACGTCTTTACGTATTCTAATTTATTATATTTATATTATCTCATTAAGACTACGATAATCTTTTTTCATTTATTCATTAAATAAGTCTAATTTTTAATTAGATTTATTTAATGAATAAATGAAAATTAATATTAGATTAGATCAGTTTCTATGTAGTAGGACTAACTAAAACTAAAAAGCATGACATTTCGTTAAAAGTAAGACCGTTCGCAAACTGCAGACTTACTTTTCTTAAGCTGTATCCGTCAAGCAAAATTATTATGAGGTCTGCAGTGTGCGAGGGCTGTAATGCCGTTTCTCTAAGCGTTCCGTTACAATAGCTCAGCATTGCTACGGTCTGTTGCGCAAATCAAAGTGCAACGAAAACAGCAGGTGTGAGTAAACGAGAATAGGGTACTGGGCAGTTAGCTAAATCAACTTTAGCTTAATGGAAAATGGGGACGATCATCTATGAATTACGACAAAAAAACACCTGCCTAGCTTTTTCCACAATATATTGGGACATTATACTTACGTATAAACAGCGCCATCTAGTTCCATAGTAAGCTACGGGGCTCGTGATATCCATAACATTACACATAATTTTCAATACACATAATTTTCAATACACATATATTAAAACTAAATATAAGCACCCATGAAATACTAGCATTCGTACTCATCACACCAGTGAATGGTACCTTCGGGGTTCAAACAGGTGACCGGTGACACAGTAAGTGCAACTAAGCCACACGCAGGCGCGGTCCGAAGGGGGGGGTCACAGGGGACATGACCCCCCCCAAAATCTAAGGTCAAATTGAAAAATCTCAAAAATTTGCCAAATAATTAAACGAAATTTCTAGCTATCGCCTTACAGCGATAAATTTATAGTTTGCTGACATCTAGTGGTGTTTTTATGAACATGATGAAACATACAACAACAATAACTAAGTAATTAAAATTATTTTTCTGTTTTTAGTTTCGATTTGTAACGTTTTGTTAAAAAATAATTTATTTTTATTTTTTTTGTAGAAATTTGATATTTTGTTTAAATATAATATTGGTAGGCTAACTAAACTACTGCTCCAATAAGTCAGCAAAGTTTTGGAGTGTACGACAATAGTCAATCGAGATTTGTCGTCTATTTTTCCACGTAATTCCTAGACGTTAATAAGATGTATCTTCTATTATCAGATCAACCTAATATCTTGAAGGAATGCGACTATCGGTTCATAAGTACGTATAATATTAAAAGAATTTTCTTTCAACTCCTAGCCGTTGAGGAGATATACCTTACATTATCACAAATTCTTGAACAGCTTTAGAAAATATATGAGAAACGTAATAAATGCCTATAAAATTTAAGAGTTGCCCTGGATTTCCTTAGGATCCCATCATCAGGTCCTGACTTGGTGATAATGCGAATATCTTGGAAGTATACCCTACCGAACAAAAAAAATTGTAATCGGCCAACATTTGACGCAGAAATTAATGAACAAACATAAAAAGAACCGTCGAGAAATTGTACCTTCCATCATCAGCTCATCCACATGAAATAATGATTTTCAGACACAAATGCTTGAACATCTTTAGAAAATATATCAAAAACTTAATAGGTGTCTATAAAATTTGAGAGTTGCCCTCGATTTCCCTGGGATCCCATCATCAGAATCTGACTTTGTGACAATGGGACCCCCTCGGAGCTATACTCTACCGAACAAAAGAAAAATTTTTGAAATCGGCCCGCAGACGGCGGAGAAATCGGTGAACATACATAAAAAAAATATATACCTACAATGGAACATATAACCTCCTCCTTTTTTGAAGTCGGTTAAAAAAAATTGTGTCTTGTGCAATAATGTGTATTGAGTGACCCCCTCCAAAATTTCAGGCTGCGACCGCGCCTGGCCACACGCGTCGTTAAAGAAATGGTTTTTTGTATCTAATAAAATTAATATGTAGTTTTCAAATTATTACTAAGACAACTATTAACAATAATAAGTTAGGAACTATGACATTCCTTATTAATACAAAACGCGACGGCCTAATATTTATCGTATCGTGTTTTAAATGCTTCCCAATAACGAGGAAATCTTTCATTTTAATTTTTTTATTCCAATTATTCGTCGCTTGCTGTAATTTTCAGTGTGATACCTACTAGCATAATTTACTAAATATATTGATTGACATTTACGGGAACTATACGGTATTTTCGGTCATCTGTTATTAGTTAGACTAAGATAAAAAAAATAGAATAAGATAAAAAAAATATTAGTCCCGCTGAGTTTCTTTCGCCAGTTCTTCTCAGGTCAGAGGTTTCTTCTTTCCGAACTGGTGGTAGACTCATGAGGTTCAGTAAGAAATTGTAACAATTTTTATGCTGAATAAAATATTTTGATTTGATTTGATTTGATTTGACTATTTAAATAACGTTATAATTTATTAAAAAAACAAGTCAATACAAATTTGCTCAAGCAAGTATAGAACCGCAGATCTTATGTGTAGCAAGGAGTGCAGTCGACAAGTATAAATAACATTGTATTTCATATTTTATAACTCTAAGGAAGATCAAACGTTAGATACACATAAACATAGTTCGTTATTTACATTTAATTTTAAATATAATTTTGAATTAAAAATTAAATACAAATAAAATAATAACATTGCGTACAGTCCGTGTCACGAAAGATGAGACTTGACGAGCGTCAGTAGCGGGGCATTTTCGCACTTATAAGTCGTGCTAGTAAGAGTTATCTATAATTAATTTCAAGTCGCATCTTTCGTGGTACGGTCTGTACATGGTTATCATGGTGAAATTAGCCGCATTGGCCGATATTGATTAGAAGGTCATAAGTTTTTTTTAATTATATTCATTCCGACAGAGTATACATGCTATTTTTTCTCCCCAGTCGCAACCGTGTCACTGGCGTAATATGAAAAATGTGAAACGTCGGTCCGTAGAAGAAGCGAGTGTAGCGCCGCGCCTTTCCGAGAACATCTCGCTGTTCCAGTCACTGCGAGTGTTGCAAGAGGGAGAGGAAGATGAAACTCCGCCTAGTAAGTGTACATTATTTCAATAATCAGACTAATACTACCTAAATGTGAAAACAGGTTAAATAACGATAATAAAAATACTCAGTTTATACAGTATAAAAAAACTGCCTGATTTAACAAAAAAAAAAACATGAGTGGTTAATTTTTGTTTCTTTTCCTTTTTATTACTTAAAATATAGCGTTTTAAACACAAGAAAGTAATCTTTTCATTTTATAAAAATATCTAATTTTCCAACAGTAGCGGAAGGTCAAACTTGTATGAAGACATCAGCCTTGTCAGCGATGATAGTGTCGTGCGGCATACTGCTGGTTGCCCTATTGGCTGCACTGCTGGTCGCCGCGCGAGGTTGGCGGCGCAATGAGAACAGAGAACCCTTACACGCGTACGTACCGCATAAGGGCAGGATAAAGTAATGATTTTCATGTAAAACAATCAAATAAAAGAGATTATAGGTTATTTTTATTTATATTTGACGATTTAACCAAGCGGATAGTGTACGAATATTGTATGACATGATTTAAAAAAGTATGAAATGTCAAATGAATGAAACCAAGATGGCAACGGTTCATTTTATAATATGACAACATTCGCTCTTAATGCTTGTCTTAATAATATACAAGACGTTTTTTATAAATTAACTGTATAATTCAGCAATTAATTAAAAATAAAAGTGCATAAATCTTGGTAATAGAACGAAGAATATTCCATTAAAAATTGTCTATGTCATCACTATGGTCAATATGAAATAATATTTGATCAAAATATATTTTAATTAGGTATATTTTTTTGAAATAGTAATGCCGTGATATAATTAAATCATAGATTACTTTAGTATTTTATTGTGGAAATGTCAAATTGTGAGGATTTGTATTTTTATTAAATAAAATATATCTCCTCCTCTTTGCATTCAAATATCTCATATTGTGATATAAAATGATTACAAGCTTAGCAAAAACTTATTCTTATATAATTTTTAATGTCTTATATAAAAATCTTGTGTCAGTTGTTTTTTATCAAACTCCTCCGAAACGGCTTGACCGATTTTTAAGACTTTTTTTATGTATGTTTGGTAAATCTGAGAATAGGTCGTAGGCTATTTTTTATTTCCTTAGGTGATAAGCCACCCTTATCACCTAAGGAAATAAAAAATACCCTCTCCAGATTCTTTTTATTTTTAGACCAAATTTTTATTTATGCTTTGGCATCAAAAAATATTTATACCCCTAAAAATTTACATTCTTCTACCACTGCGATTAGAACGCGGGCGGAGCCGAGAGAATTGCTAGTTGTATTATAAAATCTTTATTAAAATATTCTCTAAAACCGTGTTACATATTAAGTTGACTTTGACACCATTTATTAACATTAAATTAAATTTAAAAAATTAAGAATAATCGTATTGTATGTTTTAAAGACCCATATAACTATTTCTCTGCCTTGATTTTTGTGTGAAACGAGATGTATAAAAATTTGTAATTTTAATACTGAGTACACTCCATGTATTATATACCTATATCTTTTAATAAGTATTTCTACCCTTTTTACAAAATAAAAATAGTTGTTAAGTAAAAATATAATAATGATAATGAAGAATGGTTTTTGCTAAGCTGTAACGAAAACGTGACTTTTAGTAAGTTATTAATTTATTGTACTAAGTGTAGCTTATTGCATTACGTGTGCTAGTATTATGAGGTCTGAAGGATCAGTTTGTAAATAATATTTTAATTAGAAATAAGACGTTTTGTACTTTCTACAACACATAAAATAAAATATTAAATAATAACACTTTTTTGCTCATTTCTTTGTACGATAATCGTTTATCTTTGTGTCACAAGCCCATAGAGTCCTCAAACTTTATTACAGCTTTTAAATTATTGAGATATGGAAACGTAGGAAACTACTACCTACTAATTTTACATATATTGTTTTTCGAAACTACTTTTTATTACATTTCTTCTTGTTACGCATTCTCTCTCTCATCTCACATTTCGCGTGAAAACGAGAAGAAATTGTATCAAATAGAATTTTATTATTAAGGAACTAAAACGTTTCATTATTAGAATCTTTTTACTTACATCATATGAAGAATGTTTAATATGTATTTTATATAGCTAATAATTTAATGTGCTTAAAACTTTCTCTTTTTTTACTACTTTAACTTTCTTTGATAACTTTTATTTTTGCGAAAAAAGTTGTGAAAGGAAATAAAATTAAAAATGAAACTAAATTGGTTACAAAACACAATAATATATTGTTAAATGCACACTGCAAAGACAATCACACAAAAGACAATAAATAATAAAAAGTCGATAAAAATTCGTTGTTGAAGTAACATAACAATAACAATAAAATCTAAAAAAATAAATGTAAAAATATTTCAATACTGTCATGATTTGTTCGATTTCATAAGCTTTATTAAATATAAAAAAATCAGCTTAAATTTAAAGAAAAACAAACTTATTTGTTAGAACGTAAAGTTCAAAACAATAATTAAGATAAAAACTCTAGATATACCTTTTTTAAAATTAACCTATAAACATCTATTTTGTGGTTTGTATAACTTATTTACGGAACATAAACTTTATTATTAAGGGCATACGGTTCAAAATGCGAATTGATTGTCGGTGGGAAGTTTTTCCAAAACATTCCTTAAGTACTCTATAGCATTATCTAATATTTGTACTTCACATTCTTTTAACAGCTTTACATTTTTCCTGTAACAAAAAATACATTTGAAACAAAAAGGATATTAGTAATAATAAAAACTAGCAAAAAGCTGAGCTTTGTGAGGGCTCGCATAGTTTTTCTAACGGGTAATAATTTAGTTTTAATGTTCATTTTTTTAATGGTTTTAATTTTTTTGACACATAAGTATCCATAATCTATAGGACTGATAGTTTTTCAGTAAAGTGTACCACAAAATGCTTAGGTTGTGGGATAGTGTTATGGCTAGCTTCACTCGCCCTAATAAACACTGAAGGTGTAAAATGATTATAATATAAAATATATGATATTGGGATATCACTACACACAGTTCCGTGGTTAGCTATAAGGCTTGTGTTACGAATACTAGATAATTTACACTACATATACGTAACGTTCTAAGCGAAGACAGTGGTAGCCCAGCGGTAACGCGACGCTTGGATAACCGAGTGATGCGGGTTCAAATCCGGGTCTCGCACCTCTGATATTTTAATGTGTGAATCATTTATATCATGAATACCACTTGTCCTACGGTGAAGGAAAACATCGTGAGGAAACCTGCATGTCTGAGAAAACCTAACAAATTTTCGAAAGGCATGTGAAGTCCGCCAACACGCACTGGGCCAGCGCGGTGGACTATGGCCCGTGCCCAGTACATATTATAAATATGAACCTACGTGATTGGAGTATAAACATTCAAGCCCAACCAATGACTGCCTCCAGTGGGACTCGAATTACCGTGAGAGTGAAAGAAGTAGAGTGATATAAGGTGAAGACTGAAGGTAATGTGCATTATTTTAATAATGTCAGGCGGATATTATAATAAGGTCCTCCTATATAAGGTTACGAGCAGATAACTTTCATACATCTCTAAACTTCGAATAATAGAAAAACTCAGGAATTAAAGACCTGACTTGGTACTCGAACCCACGATCTCGGCATCCATATAATATGCTAGCCACTAGAACACCGAAGCAGTAAATGAATATAACATTAAATACACACCTATGCAAAGATTCAGAATCGCTTTCATTTTTCTTATAAGAGGCTTTTAGCAGTCCACATCTAGTTAACAGGTACGAGTAGGCTCTGCGATCGATGTCGGAACCTACTACATCCGCACTAATCTCGTCTGACGATACGAGATTACTTGGCATACTTAAGCTCGACCATTTTGTTAATTCATCTGAAAATAAATACGCAAAACATTCAAATTTATTCTTATTGATTAGATTTTATCAGTACTTTTGAACTGTAATGCAAGTATAAAAAATAAAATATTTTACATTTTTTTATGAGAATATTTTGCATTTTAAATAAAACTATCTTTTTCGTTTTTGTCGTTGACAGACTGTAAAAAGTATATTATAATGATTGAAACATCTAAAATCTTACGCTTTCTCTCTCTTTCTCTCTGGTGAGTTTAATTCCCGTAAACCACTAAAAAACAATGTAAATCCGGGAAAAAACCGAAAAGTTAGTTTTATTCTATTTAGTTCATTCGTATAGTCAATCTGTGAGGAAGCTGTAACCGATTTGGAAAAGTGTCAACTCTGTATTGAAGTCGATTTTTCTTAAAAATAATATTCAATCATTGTTAACAAAAGTAATATAAATAAAAAATAATGTAGAGAAATCCAAGACTCCTCAGCACTGATAATAATGGTACTGAGAAAATTTTATTTCTATTAAAATTTGATTTGTATCTCAACAACTACTGACTTACCTTTGTTCATATTAAATATCCGTATAAACGCCAACAATTCAGGGCTAATCGGATTCGAATCCGGATATAAGCTGAAGTGTGAGACTCCGGAGAGACCAAGCTTGCTTAACAGTCCCAATTTTGCTTCACGAAGGGGATCGCTCGTACTCACTCCCAGTGCGAGAAATAAGGTATCGTATTGATTTTTTGGGTACACGAAGCTGCAATTTACAATAATAAAATATTAAAATACAGTATGTAATTTCAAAAAAACAGTTTTACTATTTTTATATTATAATAAAAGAAAAACTGTTTCAGCTAATCTCCAAAATCGCTGGATCAATTTTGACGAGTCTTTCAGTTATCTATTATTATAAAAATATTTTAAATATCTACATAGAGAGAGTTTGAAAAGCGACGACATTCTCCTGACGATTTCTACTAAGGCTACCCATCTCACTGAGACTAACCATCTGGTTAGTCTGTTACTCATAATCCGATGGTACTTTACGGAGGTATGGGGTTCGAACACCGTCAATTTCGCAACTTCAGACTGTTACTTTTTTATAGAAAATTTGAACGACAAGGTTACTGAAGTGCCGTCACACAATCTGGCTACTACCGGGCAAGTAAATATGAGTGTTCGAGCGATACTGCGCTGGCTAGTCTTAAGGACCCTAAACAATGAGATTTAAATAATATTGCTTTTACAATGCATAATGCTAAAATACATTATAACACATTCTTTATTTACTCTAGTAATAAGGTGCTAAGGCAAGTTACATAATAATTACGATAAGTAATTCAACTAAATATTTAATGTACGACTATAAAACCAATCTAATTTAAATAGTTATCCTACTACAAAACCAAACATATGTAAAATTTAGTTTTTTCTTTCTTTACTCATTCAAAATATCGTTAAATACAATAGTATATCATAACACTTCGTGTTAATTATACATACTTTGAACGAAGAAGAATTTCAAGCAGAAAATTTAATAACCCATAAAGTTTAAAACACACTTATTCATAATTAAGCGGCTCATTACGTATACTCTTAGCCTAACTCAATTCATATATAATTGAGCTCTATTTTTTGCATGTGCAAGTAGTGTGCACATATGAACTGGAAGAACTTAGGATAAGTAGTAAGATTAAGCTAAAAATTTTACAAAAATAAAAAAAAAACTTTTTTTTTATTAATAAGTTAACAGATTCCTTATTTTCAGAGAATTCGATATTTGTATAGATTATAAATGAATTAACTTCTCATACCCCCTCCTTTCGAGTTCGTCCTTAGATACGTTTTAATGATTAGTATTCGATTTCTCAGAAATAAAATATTTTCTCCGTTTCTTTCTACTATAATATGCATTTATTATGCATATTATAACCTTCTTCTTGTCTGTCTGTCGATGAAAACCGCATTAAAATCCGTTGCGTAGTTTAAAAGATCTAAGCTTTTATATAATTTAGTATAACTAGTAAGTATTTCTTTTACGTGTAGTCATCACTTTAGACATAAATAAAATTACAACCGGTAATGCTTCAAATCAAAATAAGTTAGCGATTTCTAGCATAGTTTTTTTATAACATTAATTTTGAAATGATAAGTTGTCAAAGGTGGCAATCAAAACTTTTACTGACTTTAGCCTAAAAATAGGTAATATAATGGTTATTTAGTTTTAGGATGGACCTAAGACAAAAAAGAAGGTTTAGGTGAAGAAAAGTCAAATAATTTATTTACAATTTACAATAAAAAATATCCTACCAACATTAGAAAATCTGGCAACACTATAACATTACAGGTGATGTAATTTTACATAACTGGGTTACATCACACCTGCATTATGTAAA
The DNA here is from genome assembly GCA_905231865.2 of Boloria selene. Taxonomy (NCBI): domain Eukaryota; kingdom Metazoa; phylum Arthropoda; class Insecta; order Lepidoptera; family Nymphalidae; genus Boloria; species Boloria selene. The sequence goes on along the minus strand of HG993146.1, from coordinate 7,360,584 downwards.
CGTTTTGTTTGTTTTGAAGAATGTGCGATGTTTTATGTTTGCTTAGACTATTTGGTTTTAAAAATATTTGAATAGAATTGATCTTGCAGGAAATGAAAGCCGATTAACTATTCATTTATTCATAATCTTATCTATTATTATACTGAATTGATGTAATAACGTCGTGATATAGTTTGTAATTCATATAATTTAATTGAATTTTAATTTATTGAGGTTATTTTTCAGACCGGAAAGTTCTATCATCGTTTGTTAGGATTGCTCTTAAAGCTCTATACGAGTATAATTAGCCATAAAACTCTAGAATAGAACAAAAATTATACAAAACTTTCAAATTTTCGCAATAAATATGGATTTAAAATAAAAATTTTTTTTTTTGTTTTTTAACACAAAAATACTGAAAATAAAAAATACCAACCCCAGACACTCTGCATTGATGATAGATTAAAAAATTATGTTTAAATAATAAAAATTACTCCGTTAAGACAACAATTTTGTATTTCCTCCTAATAATTCAGATAGACGGCTGTAACTGAATTCAGAGGACAAGGAGTCTTGGGAGGAATAGGTGGAGTAGAAAGAGTCAAGAGGACATTATAGTGCGTATGTTAGTTTTGATAGTTGTTTTAAGAATTCGTGTATGCTACATTACCCATTATGGAGGAACAGGTCGGCATTTGGTCGCGCTCCGTAAAATATGAAAATTTGTTCGCCTGCCGCAAAGTCGCGTAGCGCGTAACACTCGCCACGTTTCAACTCTTGATTGTAGTCAGTCGTTATCTATATATAAAATAATTATATATTTAATCGTTGAATGTCTTGTTCAATTTAATGTAATGTTACTTAAAAAAATGCTCTTAATATTCACTTACATGTCGATTTTGATTCAAAAAGAACCTTTACTGTATATCAACTAATAAAGCTCGAGAGAACATTTGGACATAGTTATGCAAATCAGAACCAACCCACAAAATGAAAAAAGTCATTCTATGATCTGATATGATCGATTTTCATAAAAACTCTATACAAAGTTTGTATAAACCTTATTTCCCAAAAATACCTTTATATTATAGAATATGTAGATAGCTTTGATCTTTTTAGCATATATAAAACACGCAATTTTGGCCCTATCTGTGTACTTAACTCAATTTAACCACCATTGTGGGTTGGTTCTGGTTTGCATAACTATGTCCATTTCAAGTCAGAAAAGTGTAAAAGCATTAGTATGAAGTATTATATGCTTAAACAATGAAGTTATTTATAGTCTTTATTTTTATTTCTAGTTAAAGTTTTTTGAGTTAAAAATAATTCATACTGAAACAACTAAATTATTTATAGGTTACCTTGCCATTTTCATGATTGCACATATCCCAGAGTGGTATAAAAGCCATTGTAGGAGTATCAAAGAGTTGGATATTGTTCTGCCGGGTCATTACCGTTGACACTGCCCATCTGTAAACACATTATAATTCGATAATTATGTGTAGTTTTATTATTAACATTAAAATATTTGGAAGATTGCATGATTCGTTGATGACGGATACGTATTTTTTTTTACAAGTAAGTTTTAGAGGTATCTAAAATTTATACAGATACATCCTAACTAATATTATAAATGCGAAAGTAACTCTGTCTGTCTGTCTGTCTGTCTGTCTGTTACGCTTTCACGCCTAAACCGCTGAACCGAATTCGATAAAATTTGGTACACAGATAGAGAAGACCTTCAGAAAGGACATTTTTATCCCTGTAATCCCACGGGAACGGCAACTACGTGGGTGAAACCACGGGGCGCAGCTAGTCTTCTAATATATAAAAATCTCGTGTCACAGTGTTTGTAATCGATTTCCTCCGAAACGGCTAGACCGTTTTATATGAAATTTTATTTGTACATTTGATACGTGATACGTCTGAGAAAAGGCCGTAGGCTATTTTTATTGGTGGCAAGGGTAGCCATCTCGAGATTTTCATTTTTTTTATCATTTGGCACCAAAAGATACTTATATATAACCTTAAAATTTCAACCTTCTATCATCAATGTTTACTTTTTAAAAGTGATTATAAACCGCAAAATGGTTAGTCATCAAAAATCATCTTGGGCTACAGAATTTTAAAAACTACAGACTTCCATGCTTTCTTTAAAAATGCTTTAAAAACAAATAATAGCATAGAGTGTATTCTAATTGAAAGTATTTAAATGTTAAAAAAAAATTTTTTTATCAATCATGTCTGTCATGTCACATATTATTCAAATGATTTTATGTACTTATATATTTATGGAGAAATATGCTCATACGCAACTTTTAATAATATAAATGAAAGCATAACTTTTTAAAGTTCAATAAGATACACGACTTCTAAGTCACGTTATTTATAAAGTAAATATTCCACAACTAAAGGTGGATTTTTTGGAAATTATAATGACTTATACAAATATAGGTATACAATAAAAACATATAAAAACGATTGCGCAATTAATAAAGATATAAGACAAAATATAAGATTCCATATTCTTTAAAGTTTGTAAAATGCTCATTACTCAGTAAGCAAGCTTTCCCTTAAACATTCCCTATAATAAAGCGATTACGTGACGAACTATGATATCACAGATAAAATCCACAATAGTAACCTATTGTGACTTTCTGTACGCTTTTACTTTTCCCAGGGAAATTTATTTACATGTTACATTTATACTATTACGTGAGTGCTTAAATATAATTCGTTTAACAATGCAGTAGAACTTGTTGAAGGCTGGGAATATTAACCATTATTTTTTTCTCGTTTAAACAATTGGATAATGGTTTGTTAAATTAATGTTATAATAGCTTGATAATAGCAATATTATATAACTCTTAAAATCCAGTTTTTGTGTATGAAACTAGATAATTTTAATTTTTAGTAATATATTTACTATCATTGTTAAGACTTTAGTGTTTACATATTATAAAGTAGTTTACAAAAATGTTTTAATAAAAATTAATTAACTGTAGCCGGAGAAAACAATAGTAAATCTAAAAGAATACTGTTTATACGTTTCTTGATTTTTTAATTTATATTTCTATACATTATGCAATTAGATTTCTGGTAAGTAGAGCGTTAAATTAAGATTAATATGATAAATAATCGCGTAATGTGCCGTTGAAAATTTTTCCATCAAAGTAATTTTAGTTCCTTAACTCGATAAGTAACAGTGTCGGTTAAATGTTACTAAATGCTAAATTAAATGTGGTTAAAGAGAAATTCTTCACAAAATTTAATAATAGTATAGGAAATGCAGTATTACATCCAAACTAAGTATTATATAAACTAATAACAGATTGTGTATAACTTTCAAATGCATAGTTTACAGCGAGATTATAAAATATCTTTATATATAATAATATCATTGTCATAATATGAATCATGAGACTTTTTACTAGTATTGTAATTGTATTGGAATTTACTAATATATCAGATTAGAATTTAAATGTAAATTTTATTACGTTTAATTAAACAATTTTTAATAATTCATTAATATTGCAATAAAAAAATTTATTTAGTGTACTAGTATATATGGAAAGACAGTTAAGGAAGATGGCTTTGGAAAACAAAAGTGTTAGGTACTTGTATATAAGCACACATAGTAGGCTGAAGACAGAAAAGTAAGAGTGTGAGAAAATACGGTAAGAATGACCCATAGCATAGACAGATGTTATAGAGCGTGTATTCCATTGTAAAGTTAAAATACAAAAACAATAATCAATATCTAGTAGAATGCACGATTTAAACAACTTCTATCTACTTATTGACTTAATGATTTCTTAGCTTTACGCGAATATTTGATATTATAAATGAATCTATCTTTTCTGATTTTGTCGCGGATTTATTAAGAATTTTGGTTCCCGAATGGTCACGGGAGAGACTGATTCTCTCAAAATCCGAAAAAATAGTTTCATTTATACTTATTGACTAAGTATATACATATATATACGACAATAAGTCGTGCTTTTCGTAATTAATTTATATTTTTTTATTACTTTTATTTGCAATGCAGATGCAAAAGCAAAATTTCATCTATATCTACAAATAATAAAATTTTAACTCAGTCATATCTTTAAATTAAATATTTTTTGGAAAATCTTAGTGCTCATCATTCATTATTACAGTCATCAGTACAGTCATTATTACAGAAGCAGAATCTATAGTTTTTAGATTTTTTATCTGTACATTTCTCTCTGTGACCGTATGACGAGAAAACCACTGGACATATTTGATGAAATTCGGTACCATAGTAGCTGGTTATCCGGGTCAACAGAAAAGATATTTTAGACTACAGGAAAATATCTCAGTCATTTGTAAAAAAAACCTAACTAACTATTAAAGGTTTCTTAGGATGAATCCGAGCAGAGCGAAGCGAAGGTAAGTCTACCTAAGTTATAAGTTAAACAATAAAAATGCAATAATGGCATGTATTAATTTTAAATGTGAATGTGGGTAAATTGTCATTCTATCAGCTTCAATAAAAATGTAGTCTAAAATATCTATGGAGAAATCGTTCGTTTTGACTTTAGGCATTAAATACACCCATAACAATATGCATAATTATTTTTAGTATTCATTGTTTCAAGTACTTTGTTTCTATTCCTTGTCATTTCTTTGTTTCATTGATGTAATCTGCTTGATGTTACGTAAAGTTTACTTAGAAAAATATCACTAGAAAAGTCTAAGAGAAACAACCTGGGGCGAGCGGGCGTGAAAATTGCAATTCTTAGGTTATTATCTCCAGTACAGCCAGGAAGTGGCTTTTGTACAAAAACGAAGAAGATATTATAACATTATGTAAATAAATATAATAACTTCGACTTTGATAGTAGGTATATAAAATTATATATTCGGAATAAAAATACACTTTAAAAAGTATATTAATATAAATAGAAATTATCTGTTACAATGTTTTATGATTACAAAGTAAAAGCAAAAAGCAATATATCAAAGATTTAAATGATAATTCGATGTTGTAGTGGTACATTCCGTGTGGTAGGCGGCGCGTGCGCACATTCCGTTTCACATAATAGTATGATCACTGATCAGCATCTTTACAAATGGAAATTACATCGTAATTTATGATATATAGTGCCATAACTCAGTTTCACCATCTACGGGATTACATGGCATATTCTTACATGACATGCAAATGACAGCTGCGATTTAAAGTGTGTGTTAAATGCATACGAGTATTTACATATTAGCCTAATAATTGTTTCATATCGGTCATATCGGTATTTAATTTAAAATATTTTTAAGAGTCTGTGAGGATTTTTTTTAATAATAACCAGTAATAGAGAAATCAAGAAATTTTGGAGACAAAAATTGCTCAAACAAACATGAAAACGATGTATGCGCTATATTAACCGAGAAGCAACGAAGCCAACTTGTAAGCATATCATTAGGTGCTTAATCTAAAATTTTGCTCTTAAACATAGTTAACGCCGTTCTACTAAAAAGGAAATACAACTCTATCCCTTCAAAATAGCAAGGTGCAAACCGTGTTACGTGAAGACTAGGCTGCTATGGTGAAGCTGCTCGCCACTCCTACGCATCGTACAGTTGCGCGCGAACGTATCGACTCACTTTCACGTTCAAAAAATAAAAAGGGGGAAACTCACGCGAGAAATCTTAAGTTTTTCTCTAGTAATAAACCAGTAATATAATCGACGTCAACGGGCCAGCGTTATCGGATTGTTTACAAATAAATTATGTGGAAATAGGAAAAAACGAACGAACGCGAGTGATTGCAGTGCGTGTGTGTTAATAAGACTTTTGCTTCTTTCCTTCTTTTTCTAACTAAACTCTTTTCTTTATTTCCTCAAATTGCAAATATTGATTCAGTGCTGAATCTTCGGCTTGCAATTTCAAATTTGTGAAGTAATTTAAAGGCAGCGTGCTTTCAATTAATTTATTTCTCGAGTTATAATATGGGTTGTACTGCAAAAGTTACCATGCCCTTATTAAGCACGTTGGCCGCTTTGGTGATAATTGTACACACTGCTGAAGAAAACTACGAGCTGAGCTATCGTGAGATAAATCCAAGAATCGTAGATGTAGAACCACATTACGAACAGGTAAATATTTGAACAAGGGTTCTAATTGAGACACCTCTTTTCAATCATCTAATTTGTTTGCAATAAATAATATTACAAAAATAGCAAGTTAATACAATATCCACCGGAATTGGGGGTTTTAACAATTGTCACGCGATTCGTCGTGCGACGAGTTCGTTAATCATTGTGTACCAAGCGAAATTCACAATCAACTAAACTTTCATTAGCTCTTTGTTAACATTAGATTGAATATTTTCTATTTAAGGTAGCCACTACTTGTTGCTGACTACTTGATGTATCAAACATCTAGCAGCCTGTCCTGGCTACTCTAAATTTATACATATATAATAAAACTCTAACATAGTTACATCTGTAAATTAAATAATTTTTCGAAATTCCAATTAAAATACTTAGTCATTATTATACACAAAGAAACCGAATCTAGTTTTTAGAAATTTTGTTGTTTGTCTGTGACCGCATCACGAGAAAACCACTGGACGGATTTTGATGGAATTTCGTGTACTTATAGCTGGTTCTCCGGCTCAATATATTATAGGATACTTTTACTGCAGAAAAATAGCTCATTTCTGAGAAATCTATACTAACGCTTAAAAGGGCATCTAGGGATGAGCCCGAGCGGGGCGACGGCAAGTCGCTAATACTTTATAAATTAAAATTATCCTCTTTAGTTTGATAGTCACATAATAACAAAGTAAATATTTAGTAAGACTGGCATCGCAATCGAAAATATTTTAAGAAAACAAAATATTTATGGTTTTTGGGATTGATGGAAACAAGACGGTTATATAGACAGTATCACTGAGATTTTCAATCCTTAATATTACAAAATTAAATATATCAGTTTTAATAGACAAAGATTAATTCTTTCAACCTTTCAGTTTTATAAGTTTCTATATTAGGTAGGCATTTGGTGGAATGGAATTTTTTTGGAATAGCCTTGTTTACTAAATAAAAAACGATTATGTTTAATTTCTTCGATACAAAGTTCGTGTATTATTCTTTTAACGTACCTACTCGTATTTCGAATGGTAATTTAACCTACCTCTACCTCTAAGTATACAGAAACTCTGAATATATGAATATATAGGTATTCTGGTTTTTATGAACTTAATTATGTGTGTGGGACGTTTAAAATACCCCAAGGAATAAGGTTTCTGTAATATATGGAAAACGTAGTAACAATAAACATGAAGTAGAGACACTCTCTCTTCGCCGAGCGGAGTTAGTTCTTAGGTACTACGTTTTAACCCTTAGTGTAAATTTATCAGAAATGTCATAATTTCCTGGTGTAAAAAGTATCCTATATTTTGCTCCTGGCAACTAGCTATCATCATACTAAATTTACTCAAAATCAGTGCAGTAGTTTTCCCGTTATGCGGTCACGGACAAACAGACAAGATTTCTAAAAACTATACGTAAATTCGACCTCTTCTATAAAATATTCCAAGAAATAAGTATTTAATGTACAGATTCGACTCAGATAAAATTTTATTATAAATATATATGTTTAGATAAAGATTCGTGTCGTGATTTTTTATTTTAAAAATATATCTACATTTTATGAAAGTTGGCATCTTAACCGACTTCTTATAATTACGTAACGTTGTAAGATTTCAAATATCAAAAGTACACTATCTTAAAATAACTCGACGGGAATTATAACATAATAAATATAATACGTGTTTCCGAAAAAGCGTGTCATGTTAGTCATTAATACAATATGCATAAAATAAATTACACAATCAAAAAATATTTTTAATTTTTTAGCAAGTCATTTTATATTGTAGGTAAGTACCTACCTACATTGTATTTAATTGCAATTCTAGACTCATATTAAAGTGCAAGTTTTGTTTTTAATTATAATTAATAATTTCTCTTCGATATTTCAACTAGAATGATAAATATAGATATGTGTATGTACGTTCCTTATAGACTCCGAAAATGCTGGACCCATTTCGATGAAATTTTCACATCGTATGAAGTTTAGTAGCGATTGACATGTACGGTCGGCCAAGAAAGTGGTGTACCAGTTTTGATTTATTTTCCTTGTCATCGAAAATTACAACAAGGTTCGTTATTAAAAGATATTACTGAAAGAGACATAAAAATGACGTAAACCTAATTGATAAGTATGCATACGTCATTATTATACATGACATTTTAAACTTTATACAAATAATTATAAATCAAATAAAAAAGGACATTAATTTTAAATGTTTCCAAACAAAAGTAATAGAAACTATTTAAATAGACAACCAAAATCCATTTGATAAAGAAACCTAACGATTGACATTTTGTCAAATATATTTAAGTCATTTCTCTTATTATTTTCCTCTAAAATCGATATAATTTCCGTGTTATTTTTCACTCAACTGCATAAAAATTTCATCTGCAATGCCTGCCAACTTGACCATTGCCGAAAGGGCACAAATAATTGCCCAATTTAAAGAGGGGTGCAGTATCAGTGCGATATCGAGGAAATTGAATATATCGAGACGTTGTGTCCGGTTTTGGATTCGTCGTGAAGGAGAGGAGGGAAGTTTGTTGAATCGCAGAAGAAGTGGTCGCCGGCCTGCACTCTCCAATAATGATAGAGAATTCATGAGACGGGAATATGAAATCAATGGTTTTAAGCCGACAAAATATTTTGCGGAGATGTTCGATGTGAGTGCCCAAACAATAAGGAATCATCTACATTACATGGGGTTGCACCACAGGCATTATGCTAAGAAAATATATTTGACGGATGCTCACAGACTTGCTCGACTGAACTTCGCCAGAGAGCACTTAGATTTTGATTGGTCTCATACAGTGTTTTGTGATGAAAAAACGTTTAAGTCTAGTCAGCATGGACGTCTACACCTTTGGCGATATAATTCAACACGGAATAGAGATAATCATGTAATCCCAAATAGAGAATCAGGTCGAATTTCCGTAAATATTTGGGGCTGGATGAGCGCTGATGGTGTAGGAGAATTGTGCTCTCTATCTCCTCGAGCGACGGCTGTAAATTATATCGACGTGCTTCAGAATACAATGCTACCGACAGTCCGTAATGTTTACCCGGAGAACGAAGTGCCACAATTTGATTTTGTTCAAGATAATTGTTCAATTCATAATGCGAGGATCGTAAGAGCCTGGTTTCGTTCAAACACTGACGTAAGGGTAATTCCGTGGCCCTCAAGATCACCGGACCTCAACCCGATAGAAAATCTTTGGGGCCTTATGGTGCAACGATGGTTGAATCAAAATGAAAGATCCAAACAAGATATTATTAGTCACTGTGATTCTATTTGGGAGGAAATGCGGGGAACCGATATTTGCTCACGGCTTGTTGGTTCAATGAGGTCTCGTCTTTTAGAGGTTATAGAGGCCAACGGCGGTTACACCCGTTTCTAATTTTTAAATTTTTTCAACTTTTTTTTTTGTTACCATATGACTATGTTTATGTTTTTTATATTAAGTATTTTAACAGTGGTTGTGGAAATTTAATAAAAGGATAAATCTATTTTTAGCTTTTCTTTCTGACAATATAATAAAAACTTATCCTGAAATAAACTGTTTTATTGAACGCATATTGGAATTACAAATTTACAGAAATTGTAGGTATATTAAATATAAAAGTGACATTATTCAAAAATATCAAATTACAAATTTAATCACGCATTTAAGTTTTTCATTTTATTTAAATTAATTTTTCCTTTTAATTTTTATACTTACACCGTACACGTAAGTGTTATAATTATATCATTTTAAAGGTATTTACAGAAAGATATCGTTGTTATTTTAATTTAATTATAAAAAAGGGGGCATTTCTAGTAAGGAAAGTAATTTTCTATATAATTAAAAACAATTCGCGGCACTTTTACCGGTAATTTTATAAAGGTCTTTTATCCATAAAAATTATCATCCTAAATTAGACAGAGTATCGTAATAATCATTGTCAATAATCAGATAAGGACGGCAATAAAAGTTGTCAGATCGATCTGCAAGCGAAACTAATCTTTATCACCTATGAATCTGCAAACGGCATTCAACCTAAGGGTGGTACACCACTTTCTTGGCCGACCGTACATAAGTTGAATATGAAGTTAAAACACTAAAATTAAAATGTTAAATCAATTTAGTGATGGTTTGGTAAAATAATTTTAATAAGAAAACAAGTGCGAATATACTTATATTGCAAATGCTTAAGTATTTACTTGTGGGCGTTAAAGTATTCCACTATCCATCTTGATCCTCATATCAGCTAAATAATACCAAATTACTGTTCTATTTTCGAAAATTGCACTTGAACGGACACTTCAAGTCTATATAATAAGAGGAACAAAACATATTAATTAGATATATTTACATTGAAATTTCTCCATATTGGAAGTCGGTTAAAAAGTATTTACGATAAGTACCAATCAATAAACGCAACGCGGATACCCGCTCAAAAGCAAAAATATCGCTTCTAATAACTTTATTTGCATAAACTTTACGTTCACAACATTGAAAACCGGTATCGCTTTCGACTTTCCTTGAACATTATGACATCTATTTTGTAACAGCTTTCTTTGGTGATATAACGGTGAGGGTTAAGGCGAGTATGTAAAATTATAGAGTACATCGTACATAATTAATTATGTTCATAATTTCAAATGACATGTAACTTTTGCCTACCTATTACGTCTTCTCCTAACATGCAAGCGCCTCTCCAATTGCATGTGGGACAACATACATAGTTCGTTATCTTTTGGTATGAACATATTTTAAGTATTTTTATCCGTTTTTTTTTCGAGTGTATATATGTATATTTCTTTGGGACGCTTTTTTTGTTTTTGGCTAGATGGATAGCTTAGCTTAATAGAGATAGAGCTAACGAGATGTTAAGAGATGTGTTGTGACAGTAGACAGTGGTGTATCAAAATTATAAAATTTAAAGAGATTTTGATTTTTGAAGCCATAAATAGCTCTAAATATATTAATATCCTAGCGACTCACTCTCGTTCGCTCGGGATTATCCCTAGATTAAGCGCGAGCGTCATCGCGCGTACCGCTAGTTAAAATAAAAAAAATAATAATAAAAGTAGCCTAAGTTACTACTGCTTATAACTTTAGCAATCTGCGAGTGAGTGTCCCGTCAAAATCGGACTAGCCGTTTCAGAGTTTAGCAGGAACAAACAGACAGACAGACAAAAATTTAAAACATTGATTTTTTGATGGTAGTACTTTCATAATATGCATTTAGTTAAAAAACTTAATTTGAAATTAAAAACAGACACTTTATTTTTATTTAAATGATGAATAAGTGTATCGATATTTTTTCCCTTATGTTTTTTCAAATGAAATGAGGATTTAGCGGTATCCGACAAATCGATTTTTGAAAAGTAGTTTTCTTCCGTTGTTCGCTTTTATACAACAATATTATATTTTAATTCATTTTTTACTATATTTCTTATTTAACAATAAGGTATAACAATAGAATAATATTAAAAAAAATGATATACTTATTTCAGTCCTGGAGGGCGGTAGAAGTAGAACCAGTGATGATCCATACTACTCAACAAAATGAAGATGGCTGGAGTGATGCAAGTCCCGACCAACCGATGCGACGAAGAAGACGCAAACGTAAACGACGTCCACTTTTATCTCCACAAAACGAACAACAAGGTCAGGAATCTCAGATATTTCAAAACGAACCACAAGATCAACAAGATACTATAGATATGACACGAAGGCGTAGAAAAAAAATTAACCATCATGATACTGGGGAACTTAATCTTCCTGGGCCATTGGCTGAAGAAATTCTTAATAAGCCGCTGCGAAAAAGAGGTCACAGACGTAAGAGACCAGTGGTAGAACATCGGCCAGAGTTAAATGAATTTGGTCGACAACGACATACTCAGCCGGACACTCAAGTAAATAATAAACAAATTGAAACACAAAACCCTATCGTTTTCGAAAATAATAATATGAATAACGGAGAAGGCATAGTAGTAGAATCCGAAATTCAAAAGGATCATAAAAATGAACATTTTATAGATAAAATAACCCAAGATCATATAGGCGATAATAAATCAGAAAATGATAAAGAATATGAAAGTTATTTAACAAAAGATAAGTCTATTTCGGAATTTTCATCTGAGATAATCAGACCAACGCAAAGTTCCAATATACCTATGGTAAAAACAAAACATATTAAGACAATTGATAAAAATAATGATGTCAATGAATCACAGGTAAGCAGTAATTTTGTTTTTAGCTGGGTTAGGTTTAAGAGCAGTTAATAAGTTTATACATTATTCAATTCAATATTTACTGTGCACACTTCCGAATGCAATCGGATTAATAATAAATATGTAGGAATAATAATAAGAAGCATTGTATGTAGCAAATTAAGAATCTGAATCAAGTCACATTATAAGATAATACTAAATATTAAAAGAGGAATCAATAAGCAAAACCAGTTTTTTGACTAACTAAATTCCATAAAATTATTTGTTTCTGAAAAATAATTTGTTTTTTAAATTAGAACGATTATAACATTTTCGAAAATACATACATTATAATATTTAAACAAATTATTGCTTGTTTTTCTTTCAGGAAAAAGAATCTTTAGATCCAGCTACTTTGAAAGCATTGTTAAAAAAATCAAACGGTAAAAGTCTAAGTGAAATATTGCAACAACATAATTTATCTCTATCAGATTTACTTCATGGCAAAGTAAAAGCTTTGTCAATTCTGCAGGCGACAGATCGGCCTGATATCAAAGAAACAAAACAAATTGAATTAGAAAACAATTTTTTTAAAGCCGCTGTCACACCAATCGATAACGCACAGTCAATTGGAACTGATCAGAATAATGAGGATGCAAGCATTGTAAATGACGTAAAACATGAGCATAACAAGAAAGAGGAAGAAAATACAGATATTAACGACTGTTTCACAACAGAAACAAATGTAGATGATAAACAAAATAAAATCGAAAAACCAAAATCTATAAACTTCGAAAATTTGGCTTTAACCGAAAATAAAATAAAAGATAATTTAAGGCGTCGTTTTCCAGTAGGTGCTCGCCGAAGACTACGAATGAGACCTGCAAATAACAGTACTAACAAAGTGCAGAACAATAGGGACCTTATAATGTCAACATCATTAAAATATAAGAATAGTAGGAATATAAGCAAATCGAAAGAATGGAAAGAAGTTGTGGCCACAATGCTACAAAGAAGACCAACGTTTAAAGAAGTTAATATAGAACCAAAAGCAGATAGTACTAAAATAGCTACGACTATTTTTGCACCAGAAGAAACGACTACTGAAGAAATATTCGAAACAACTACTGATTCTTCTTTCCTATTAACAAACACAGAGACAACAATTTATTTAGATAATGATAATACGGAAACTTTAAACACTGCAGATTCCAAAATATCTAATATTATACCAGAAATACCATCACCTACTGAAACAACTATTGAAGATGATGCTATAACAGAAAAAGTAATAATAATAGAAAAGACAAAGATTTCACCAATTTTGAAGCCATTAGTCAATTCCTCGGAGTTAAGGAGGCAGGCTTACAACAATAGGTTAAAAAGAAAAAGGTTAAAACAAAAAGTAGGAAACACGGAAGAACATGAGATAAAAGATATTTTTGGTAATGCAAATTTTGTTTCGGCATCGGAATTTATTGAGAAAGCACAAACCAGAGTAACGATACCGGAAAATGAAGATTTCACGACGTTAGAAGATTTCATGACTACTGAAACTGTACAGAATGCTCAAACTACTCCAATCAGATCTACCAAAACTTCAATAAAAACTACAACAACTACAATTTCTACAACAGAAAGTACCCCAGTTCCCACTGAAGAATCTGCTAAATACGAAATTGAAGAAATTCTTAATGACAGTATGAGTAAGTTTGATCGTTATAAATATAAACTAATTTGAGTATTTATATATATTTTAATAATAGTTATTATTAACTTCGCAAGCTATCACGATTAGTCACAATAAGTCACATATTTGTTTTTCCATTGGTGACATTTTTAAAATATTATTTGTAGAAGAGTAGACTGTTAATATATATTTTTTTTCTTTTCAGCTAGCGAAAGACTATCTAAAATACTGAAAGACAGAAACATGACGTTAAGTGAGTTACTCGAACATAGAGAAAGAGGATCAAGTCACGTTCACTTAGCAGATATATTTCATAATGCCTCGAAAGAACCAAATCCACCTGAACCATTTTTATCCAAATCACTAATAGAACCTATATCTCGAGAAATATATCCTTTGAGGGCTCTATTAGACGCGAATTTACACGATCCTAAGCCAACAATTTACGACGCCGACTCAGTTCCATCAAATAATCTCAATATACCTGTAGTAATGGACTTTGGAAATAATGTTAATGAAAATGGAGAGAATATGGGTATAATTTCATTATTTAATAATTTTAGTAAAATTAATAGCGAAATCAATATGCAAAATAATAACGAAAATAAAGATGAATATGATAAACTATATAGTAATCATTTAAACAAAAACGATAGAGAAAGGGAAGGTCGTACTTTAAGTTCTGAAAAAGATGAAATGACTTGGAACGATCTGATAACTATTATGCAAAAGAATCATCAGAAAGGAAATATTAATGTTGACACTCTTGAGACAGCGGGTAAGTTTATAAACATTGTTTTTTCGGTAAGTAATATAATACTATTAGTTCACCTAGTAAAAGTGGTTCTACCATAAAGAATAGGGTGGAGGTACCCAATTTTTCATAAAACTTTTTTCTTACCTACCAAATATACAAAAAAAAATCATTAAAATCGGTTGAGCCGTTTCAAAAGAGTGTGACTACAAGCACCGTAAATCAAATTTTTTTTATATAAGATTGCAAAATACATAATTTATTATAATGGATACTTTTTCTGTATTATGTATCAAATGTTAATGTTAAATGTTATTACTGTGATAATAAAAATATAGACAGTCCTTAAAATATTATTATATTATTTAATATTATAAATATTTAATATTATTATTTTTGTTTTGGATTGTTTATAGTTTCAGTATAGTTTCGTATGCGCGTAAAAATCCGAAAATTTTTTTTTTCAAATATCAAATATTTGCATTACAAGAAAGTATTATAAAAATATTATAATATTGATATAATTGTTATTCCAGGTTCACCAACCTATGAAAACTTTAAGAACATAAAATTAGAAGATATTGACAATGATGGTTTAATAGTATTAGAAGATTTACAAAATTTGAGCAAAATTGATAGCAGACCATCATCTGATGAGTTGTTGGATATAAAAATTAATAAAATTCATGAGACACCAGCTAAAAAACCAATAGAATCTACATTAAACTCAACAACAAAGTCTGTGACTGTAGCAACTGTTTCAATTATTGGACTGGCCTTAACATTATTTTTATTGACATATGTCATATTAAAATGGAAACAAAGCAAAGTTTATGACAATAAGCATGCAAAAGAAGATGAATGTGTACCTACTCCTATTTTTGAAAATAAAAAAAGTCATAAAAGAAATAATAGCACACGCAGTAAGAGCCCAATGATTTCCTCTAATATATACACAGTAGATTCTTTGGACACACATGCAGGTAATGAATCACCAGAATATATGTGGGACACATTGAGAAAGCCATTTCAATAGATAAGTATTGCATTTTACGATTAAGAGTAGACTGAATTTAAATATAGTTTAACTTATTCTTAATATTATTATTAAAACTATGTAATAATGTAGGGACTTTTAATTTAGTGACCTGATTGATATAGCATAGTTTTAGTGTTTTACAATAGATTTTGATTAAAAATTATTCCTATAATCCTTATTTTTGTACTGTACTGTGAGATTACTGTGTTCAGTATTATGTGGCATGTGCAATAAACTACACTAATAAATGTATGTATTTGTTAAACTTATTTAAATAAATAAAATTATAGTTAACTATGCACAAGTTATTATTATTGAAATAGAAACTAAAGCTACCTATGCAGTATGCCCAGCAATTACATTTAAAAAGAAACAAAAGCAAAGGTTAACAACCTCACATTTTAACAACACAGATATTTTTTATCTTATAATAATAATCAGCACAACAGCAACCACGCTCTTTACTTTCTTTAATTATTATTCACTTTCTGTATTAACCTAGCAAGTAACTGTTTCTTCATATGCACTATTAAAATACATAGTAAATTGAAAAATTGTACACTTTTCTTATGAAAGAATAATAAATTGGCAAGGATTGAAAATATTTTACAGCTTTTTTCTCACCTGTAATTTTCAAAAGTAAATATATCTTGTAAACTCTTGAGGACTGGTACACATAAAGTATGTATTTTAATATAAAAGTATGCATATTGCCTAGCTATACTTCTATACAGTTTTAACGATGATTCAAATGTAGGTGAAGGCTGCAATATATTAATAACATTAAAAGACAAGTAAAAAATAAAACAATAAGAGTCATTGACTAATGAAATAATTACCCGAAGTTCAGCTAATTCATCTGATGAATAATAAAGTACTGTAGGATATTTCTCTGGCAAGATATCTATATATGGCTTCCAAAATGAATCTAAAAAGTAATAAAACAACAATTAAGTAATAATTTTATTTCATTAAAATAGTATATTAAAATATTTTTTTACCATTTACTAATACATAGTATACATAGTATAAAACAATGTCGCTTCCTGATGTCTGTCTGACCCTATGTATGCTTAGATCTTTAAAACTAAGCGACAGATTTTGTTGTGGTTTTTATAATAGAGTGATTCAAGAGGAAGGTTTATATGTATAATTAGTGGAACCCGCAGCATCATTCACCCTAAACTTAGGGCTGAGCCCGAGCAAAGAGAGGGTGAGTTGCTAGTATTTACTATAACAATAATTAGCATAGCAAAAATTAATATTAAAATTCATACTTCACCTGGTTTATTCTTTTCATATAGAAGAAATAATGCTAAAGTAATATTTGGCATATTTTGTAACAGTGGATCAACATTGATATATGATGATAATTCTGATTCTTTTGCATTATTTTCACTCATCATCACCTTAAATGGTACCGTGAGTAGAAGTGATCCTTCAGTGAATTCTTTGGTAGCCTTTAAACCAAATTCATAGCCATCAAACTCAGTTATCTCAACACCTGGAATTTGCAAATATTGACCAAAATTATAATGTTTTAAGAGATGCATACTTAATTTAATATGTAATAATTAAAACTGTCTGCCTTGCTGTTTTTTTTCAAATTGCTGTTCTTCTTTTCTTATGGGTAATTTATGAAATAATTTTAATTATATATTCTATATATTATAATAGATTAAATTAATTATTACCTTCAAATTGTGCTCCATTCTCACTCAACCAGCTGACATACTTTTCTATGTTTAATTTCCTTTCCATTTGTTCTTTTTTTATAAGAGGTTTTTCAATATTAATAATTTCTTTAATTAATTCTTCAATTTGTAGATGGTGCTCCCAACTCTTATTAGCTGTACCTGTAGCTTGAAATATGCTTGTCAATTTAAGTACTTTGTCCACTAAAATTGCTAGTTCTTTTCGTTTTTGTTGAATAAATCTGCTTCCTTCCTTTGAATTTCTTTTTTTAGTACTTTGCTTGAATTGCCCTTTTCGTTCCATGTTGTGATTTATTAATACTTTTAATTTATAATTTTAAAAGTACAGCTGCTCACTAAGTAATGCTTAAATAATTCTAAAACGTGGGAACATTAATAAAATACTAAAAATAGTAAAAGTTTGAAAATTGACACTGGTATAAGTATGAGTTATGACAATGACATGACAGCAAACGTACGCAGTGTCGCCAACACTTGACATTATATTCCCCTAAGAGTATATTCAAAACCCCCTAAAACCCCTTAAATGATAATTTGAAAAATGTAGGTTCTTATCTAATACTAAAACGTTTAATTTTTTATTGTATTTTAAATAATTACAAGTAGTGTAAACAACTTATGTATGGTTATTATCATAAGAATTACAATTATTTATAACCATTTAATAATAATAACAATAATAAACATTTTAATAAAGCGTCACTTTTTATATTTTTGTATATTTTTGAGAATATTTTTTATCTTTTGTTTTCGTCATCACTCCAATAATTATCAATCGTTATTAAAAATAAAATATCGATGTAAGGAAGTCTTGAATTTTAACAATAAACAAATAAATTTACCGAATCGTAAATGTAAGTGATCAGCTGTAAGCTTTGAGCTGTTATTGGCCGTTGTGTTATGCGATTGACCACTAGATGTCATCATAATTATCATAAAATGATGTTGAAAGATATTAAAGATATTAAAAGATTATTTTTGTTCCGAGTCTTGAAATATTTTATAAGCCCCTAAAAAACCCCCTAAACATTTTTTCCCCCCTAAAAAACCCCTAAACATTTTTCCCCCCTAAAAAACCCCCAGTGCAATTTTTTTACCCCTAAATTTGGGGGGAAAACCCTAAGTTGGCTACACTGAACGTACGGTACGTCTGCTCGTATGACAAACACAGATAAGAGAAAAATAAGACTAAACAAGTTATTAATAAAATATAATGTACCTCTACTGTATATCATTATATATAGTCAGCTTGGGTAACTTTGTATATTTGATAGATTGAAATAAAATTCTCAGGCAGGCAGGAGTCGGTAAGAAAGGAGGTTGACATGAAATGAAGTATATTTTTTTCAAAGTGCATAAAAAAAGAATGTTGTATTATATAGACTTGTAGAGCTAAAAACAATAATATATAAAATATGATATGATATTAAAAATGGCTTTATATTGCATCAAAATATTATTATTAAAAGTTTTACAATAAATTATTTTATATGTATAAAATAGCTTTATTTTTATTCCAAATAATTATATAAATTGAAATATGTGTATAAATTGAATTCATATATTTTAACTTAATATAATAAATTATGTGATTTTAATAAAATCAAGTGCATAAGATCACTTTAAATTTGAATAATATTAAACTTTTACATATCTTTAATTAATAGAAATTTTATTTATTGGAGTTGCTGAAATAGAATTTATGTTAATGTAAACGATTAAAGTTATGCAAAAATCATGTATGACAGAATTATTCCCCTTTAAAACTTATAATAAAAGTTATACTTAAATAACTTTTTCTATGATAGGTAATTAGGGGATTACCTCGCTCAAATCTCAAAAACACTATAAGTTTAAAGAAGATTGTAGATGAATCCTCTCGTGCGATTTCTATATAAAAAATATATGGCTTACTTAAGGTTATCATAAATACATTGTATTGTTTTAAATTTAAATAAACTCTCCAAAATTTGTAAAAAAATATTATTAAATAAGGCCTTTTTCAACGTAAATTGTAAATTTTCTCTGTAACGGCTGAATAGTTTGGCGTAAATTTTGTACCAAAAAATATGTAATGACATATTTCACAGTTTGTATTGTTTTTTTTTTCTTATTTATTCTAATATTCTTAAATAATAAATAAAAATCCGAAACATAACCAGTACCCCGCTGACGCACACCCGCTACGGGACGCGATACAACACTCAACAGTGTCTCATATATGTATCAATATACTCTATGAGTGTCTCGATGACTCTTGTGACGGGTGGACTACACGCGCGTTATTTTTTCAAATAATTGAATGACTTTTGAATGAAACCATATTGTACATAGTAAAAATATAAATATTTCGTAAAACAAAAACAAAATTTAAGTTTGTAAGTAGGTATATGTAAAATGTTTTGTAATTTCGTTTTGTTTTTTGAACCTATCATAGAGTATATAAGCCTGACTATGCCTAAATATAAGAATAACTCAGGCAGTTTTTTTTATATTTTCGTCACACCTTATAGACTGATATTGTTTATTGCTCACATACAAATATACCAATACCTACATCCTAATGATATTAAAAATAAAGAATAGGGGCGTATAAAGAAGGTAAGCCAATTGTAAATGTTGAAAGCTAGGTCATCCTAACTATTTCCGTTACTGAGAACAGTTTACATACTTACCTACCTGGTCATCAGCAGACCTTCACCATATATCATGTAGTAAAATGAAAGCTATTTTAGCAGGCATAGTGCATTGTGTAGTTCAAAATAAATAATA
Organism: Boloria selene; assembly: GCA_905231865.2. Classification (NCBI taxonomy): domain Eukaryota; kingdom Metazoa; phylum Arthropoda; class Insecta; order Lepidoptera; family Nymphalidae; genus Boloria; species Boloria selene. The sequence goes on along the minus strand of HG993146.1, from coordinate 7,340,319 downwards.
TAAATTATGATGTAGGCAGATACTCGTACAAGACTACAAAAACTAGAGGAAAGGAACAAAATGAGATTTCTCAGAGATCGAATCAAATAGGCAAAAAATGATAACAACGCGACACATCTGTGTTCTTGCTTAATCTTCACTTCGTTTTATTGTAGTATGGTCGTTGGTCGGTAGATGGCGTTAAAATAACAAATACTAGTACAGACTACAGACAATGATGTTATATATAACCTCATTGACTACAGATATAATGCATTATTAACCGACTTCAAAAAAGGTGTTTTATAAGCATGGTATTAATCATTACCTAAATAAATAAGTTACTCATCACAAGTATTTAATTTACAACAAAATTGCTCTTGGTATTATTTGATTTCAATGAATATCTTAAGAGATATCATAGTTTTAACACAACTCCGCAACAAAATAATGATCACCGCGTGCAAGACGGGGGAGGTCGCGAGGTATTTGGTTTCCAGCCTTTAGAACGCGAGCGAAGCCGCGGGAAAGGCTAGTAACATTGTAAAATCAGTTTTTAGTCCAACATCCCATGATGTACCTATACAATTCGTAAAATCAGTAAATATTTTTCTTTGGTTCAGTTTGTAGTGACCCGACAAATTGTGCCAGTGCAGCGGTCGCAGGATGATGCATTTGCATGCAATGGTAGCATTAATAGGTATGTGACCACGAATTATTGTACTGGGTTTTTATTATTTAATATATAGGTATGTACTTAAACTTCTATATGTGTAGTGTATTCACGGTATACATAACCCAAGGCTCGACCGGCTCGGTGTCGGCTACCTCATCATGGAACTGGATAGTAGGTACTATGTTTTAAGGTCCTAATATAAAAAAAAGGTTCATAATAATGAATGTTTTCAATTGTTGTCTATTTCAAATAAATTAATTTACTATTTAAGTTTGTAGTAATAAATAAGTGAGATCTAAATTAAACCCATTTATTTAGTTCATACAATTCATACAAGTACAATCAGTAATCACTAACAAAAAAGGAATCAAAGGGAACTTATTTCAACAATTTTGTACATAATATTTGTAGCTACAACACCATTGTTAAATTAATTTGTCAAGTTTCTGTTACTTCCTGTTTGCTTAGTAACGTATGATTTGTTAATATTAATTGTTTCGTAGGTAACACCCATAAATTAAAGGCACATTCTTTACGCCTAAGGTCACAATGATGTGTGGCATCTAAATTGTTATCTGGCAATGGCAATGGTGCACTTGGCAGGCGCGTAGACGGTTCCACGAAAAGTTATTTGAATTCGCCCCAATTCTCGGCTGAAGAATTGCCCTCTAAATTACACAGCGTTTATTACGTTCGACTGAAACTAGAGTTCAGAATTGTACAATTTGTTAAAAATCTTAAAATTTTATGAGGACCTATCTTATTTGCCTAGCTGATTCTTAGGTCAGAACCTTTTTTAGTTCAATCTTTATTACTCTGATTTATCGGCTTGACACATGTCAAAGGTTAAAACACGATTAATGAAGGAACGTAGGTACGTACTTAGTATATTTGTGGTATTAGTTTACGCACACTTTTCTACGTAATATTTATTTATTTACATTTTATTATCAACGCATAAAATTTTGAAATATAGAATGCTATAAAATAAAACCGGCCAAGTGCGTGTTGAATGTAAGGTTTCATCCGTAAACGTTGTCCATTATAGACCATCACAATAAGCAGACACAAGTGCACTCTCCATTCCTTATCACTCTCATGTTTCGACTGCTCGACACGACCAGTGAGAGTTAAGGCGCAGGACCGACGGCTTTACGTGCTCTCTGGGGCACGGGGGTGAAACAACGCCAACCTCCCAATTCGGTCTGTTACTGAGGCTTACGAAACAGAGAGACTCAATAACTAACTTGGCCCGACCCGGGACTCGAACCCAGGACCTCTCGGTGTGCGACTAAACATGCTAGCCACTATACCACCGAGGCAGTTTTTCACACTATGAATAAGTAAAATATAACGTTAATGGTTTTGGCGGCTTATTGCAACAAGTAAACTTAATTGGATGGTGGGCTGTTCTTTGGTATTTTAGAATGGATTAAGGAAAAGAGTTACTTCATTGTTGAGAGTTCAAATGGAAAAACAGTTAGCTTACGTATTTTATACATTTTCTAAGAAATATAATATAGTAATCGCATATTATTCATACCATTTCCGTACATCATAAATATTTAAATGATCCATTAAATCCATTTGCAGTTTGCACTAATGATAAAGATACATATAATAATAAACTCAGAAATATGCTTTTAATGCTTGACATTACTTCGTTTTATTTTATTGGGTCTGCGGGAGGCCGTTCAAGACCCGAGCATTTGATATAGATAAAGACAGAACCAAATAGAATATTGGCTTTATTCAACAATAAAATAAGACATAGTAAATAATTAATTAGGTATTGATAATTTGATAGAATAACACTGATGACAATGTCATAACATTATCTTCTAATATTATAAATAAGGTAATTACATAACACGTAACCTTCTTGCTTAACAAGGAGATCACATCATTCACCCCCCGTTTATGAAGTGACGTAATCTTGAAAGTGAGCCGGAGGTCTGCGTTCTCGAACAGAACGACGAACTTGTGTACTCTCCACTTCTGGGCTAGCAGGTGGAGCTTCGTTAGAGGGGACCTCCTCCATTTCTAATTGCTCTTCTTCGTCCGACGAGTCGTCGTCAACGACCTGTGGCAGTGGCGCTAAGGATCTATTAGAGACTGTCGTCTCTCGCCCATCCGCTAAACGAACGTAAGAATATTCAGGATTGCTTTGTAACAGTTGTACCTCTTCTACAGCCGGGTCATATTTGGAACTCCTTACGTTCTTTTTCATATAAACAGGTCCAGGTGAATTGGAAGTTGGTAAAGATTGGCCGTTAATCGAGCGGCGAGGATGGTTGAACATACGCTCATGTGGCGTTGCATTCGTTCCCGTACATAAGAGGGATCTTATGGAATGTAGCGCTGGCAGCAAAGCTTTCTCCCAGTTAGCAACGTCTTCGTTATTCGATCTGAGATGTAATTGAATTGTTCGCCACAGCGTACCATTTAGTCTCTCAACCAAACCGTTTCCTTGGGGATTGTAAGGGGTGGTGCGACTGCAAGATGTTCCGAGTGAGGTTAAGAAATGTCTTATTTCATCCGATAAAAATGAACTTCCTCTATCGGAATGGATATAAGCCGGAGTACCAAACGTGGAGAATAAATCTTTAAGGCAATTTATGACTGTTCCGGAGGTCATATCTTTACAGGCATACGCAAACGGAAAACGGCTATATTCATCGATTATTGTTAAAATGTATCGGTTTTGAGTGTTAGATGGAATCGGCCCTTTAAAATCTAAGTTTAGTCTTTCGAAAGGTGCAGTTGCCTTTATGAGATGCCCTTGGTGTTTTATATAACGAGGTTTGATTTCAGCACAGATAGGGCATGCTGCCGTCATTCGTTTGACTTCTTCGATGGAGTATGGTAAGTTCTTCGATCTGACCCAATGAACCATACGTGCAATTCCAGGATGGCAAAGAGATCGGTGAAGTTCAACAAGTTTGGAGTTATTAGACAAAATATCTATGTGCATGCAGACTCGAGAGAGCGCATCGGCAGCAAAGTTCTGTTTTCCGGGTCGATAAACAATGTCGTATTTAAAACAAGACAATTCTAGGCGCCATCTCTCGATCTTTTCGTTCTTGATCTTATTAGAGTGTGTTTGATTGAACATAAATGCAACAGACTGTTGATCAGTTATTAGTAGAAAATGTCTTCCAATCAAGAAGTGTCTCCATTTGCGTAAAGCCTCAACTATAGCGCAAGCCTCCTTCTCAATGGAAGGTTGTCTTTTCTCAGAATCGTTAAGTGATCGTGAGAAGAAAGCTACGGGACGGCCTTTCTGTGACAGCGTTGCTGCGATTGCGAAGTCAGAGGCGTCAGTTTCAACAGAAAATATCTCTTTGTCGTCTATTCCAGCCAAGGCTGATTTAGAAATGTCAATCTTTAGGTTGTTAAATGAGTTAATAGCCTCTTCAGATAAAGGAAATGTAACTTTGATCAAAGGTCTGATTTTGACAGAAAAGTTGTCGACCCACTTTGAATAATGAGCGAATAGTCCAAGTGCTCTTTTCAAAGTAGCTGTATCAGATGGGATAGGAAGATTTGTCAGTGGTTCCAATCGAGACTTGTCAGGTTTGATAACGTTATGATGGATGGTATAGCCGAGAAGATTTATGGATTCTGATTCAAAAGTGCATTTACTCATATTTAGAGTGAGTTTGTATTTCTCAGTAGCTTTCATGAATTTGCGAAGGTTATCATCATGATCCTGCTTATCTTTTCCGCATACAGTTACATCGTCTAAGTAAGCATATATACCTTTCAGTTTTTCCGAATCAATGATATACTGTAAAGTTCGCTGGAAAGCTGCCACACCATTTGTGACTCCTAATGGTATTCGTGTGAATTGGTAGAGATTCCCGCACGCTTCGAAGGCGGTGTATATCCTCTCCTTTGGAAGAATGGGAACTTGGTGATAAGCGCTTTTGAGGTCGATTTGGCTATAAATATTGTATTTAGCGACTTGAGTTATGATAGAATCGATGCTAGGTAAAGGATATGCATCTAGTTCCGTGAATTTATTTATAGTTTGAGAATAGTCAACGACAAGACGCTTCCGATGATAGCCATCACCAGTAACGAGTACTTGTGCCCTCCAAGGCGAGATACTGGGCTCGATAACCTTGTCTTTAAGTAAGTTGCTTATTTCGTTAGATATAAATTCTTGGTCTTCTTGAGAATGCCGTCTGGAGCGAATAGCTATAGGTTTTATATTTGGCGAAAGATTGGTAAAAACTGAAGCTGCTGGGACAGATGCCTCCAGTACATTGCAAACTTTCAAGGGCCTTTTGTCTCCCCCGAACTGAAGTTCAAATGATGAGTGTTTTCCTAATATATCATGCCCAATGATAACATCAGCACACAGATCGCCAACAATGAGCAAAGGTTGATGCTGGTATATATGTTCACCAATCTGAATTGTAGCGTAGCATAGTCCCTCGACATATGATATATTGTTAAAAGATGCTAAAGTTATCGCTTGTCGACAGGGCTTTCGTTTAAGGTTCATGGTCAGAGCAGTATTCTTATCGATAAAGCTGATTGAACTTCCGGTGTCGAGTAGCGCATCTGCTTGATAATTGTTCAAGGTAATAGGAATGGTAGCTTTACGTAGGCTTGATGGAGCAGCAGCGGATATGATTGACAAATGAGAATCAGTAACTTGAGGTTGAGTAACGTCGTCATCGTCCATGGTAATAACATTTACGTTACGTTGATCTGGTCTTGAACTACGGCAAACGGTTGTAAAATGTCCTTTTTTGAAGCAAAGTTGACATTGGGCATTATTAGCGGGGCACTTAATCCTTTGATGAACATTGCCACCGCAGATAAAGCATCGGCGGTCACTTTGCGTAGGGCGACTGCGTTGAAAATTATGATTTTTTGATGCTACCAAGTTAAGCTGTGGTTGCGGTGCTTGAGTTTCAGAGATTGCGTTAACAGGAACAGCAGACGTTGATGGAGATGATACTGTAAGTAGTCATGAAGTATTTTCAGCAGTTTCTAAACATGTAGCCAGATTCAATGTTTCCTCCAGAGACATAGTAGATTTTTCTAGCAACCTTTCTCTTATTTTCTGTGACAATATTCCGGCAATGAACGTACCACGTACGGTTTCGTTTTGGTGTTCTTTATCAGTAACAGCTTTGAAGTGACATTCACGAGCAAGTATGGCAAGAGATCTCGAATACTCCGCTAACGTTTCGCCAGGCTGTTGCTTTCTAGTAGCGAGGCGATGCCGAGCCAAGGTAATATTTTTTCGTTTCTCGTAGGTGGTACTGAGAGTGGTCATGGCATCAACGTACGTGTTGCAAGCCTGAATGAAGTTAAATATTGATGGCGAGATATGGTTTACAAGGAGTTTGTACTTAAGGGCATCGTCAGCTGAAGCGGCTTCCTGTGCGATAAAATTTTCAAACGAGTACTTCCAATGAATCCATTTCAGGTCTGAGCCGGCCATTGCGGGTTCCACGTCGAAACGTTCGGGACGTAGATACCGAGATATTGAGGATGACTTTTCCTTTTCGTCAGACATAGTTGATATCAGCGATCACAAAATTATTGTTGAATAAATTGATATAGATAAAGACAGAACCAAATAGAATATTGGCTTTATTCAACAATAAAATAAGACATAGTAAATAATTAATTAGGTATTGATAATTTGATAGAATAACACTGATGACAATGTCATAACATTATCTTCTAATATTATAAATAAGGTAATTACATAACACGTAACCTTCTTGCTTAACAAGGAGATCACATCAGCATTGCACCACTGAAATTTTCGTGTGCCAATCATTTTCACCATGACAATTGATAACCACTTACCGTAAAGAAGCCTGTAGTCCGAGAGAACCTGGCAAGTTTTCGTAAGACATTTAATTTTTAATTATAATTTTCATTTAGATAAACAATAGCAATTATCAGAAATGATAAAATATATTTTCTTTATTACTTTTGGCTTCGGAAACCTAAATATTAAATAATTGTTTATATAGTCCTAATTTTCAAAGAGCAGTTCTGTTATCAATAAGTAAATAAAGACAAACTAAAAAGAAGAATGTGCCGGCGCGAAGCCAAGTAATGCACAAGAAGGTGGCCATAGGTGGACGATGTGACATGCTTGCTGGTTAGTGGTTGATCCAACTTCTTCTCCATTAGAAGAGTGGACTACGGAGCAATGTCTTGGCTATGTGGTCTTCTTTCGTAAAACTGCCGTTAGGACGTAGTAGTTGAATGCATAAGCCATCCAGCGATGCCCCATTGAGACGGGTTTCTCTCACTCAGTTTTCTCAAAACAAGGCTGCAGGACCATGAAAATAAAAAAAAATCTGTACAGACTTGCTCTAAACAAGGCACGAAACGCAGAATAAGTCTGTGGTGCAAAAGAAAAAAAATGTACTGATAAGTGTATTGTTGAGAATATAATACTATTAGCATTATAAGTATTACTGGCTTATTATCTCCTAATTTATGACTGACATAAATCTGAAATACAACTTAAAAGTGCTAAGTACAAACCGTAGAAGGTATGATTAATATAAGAAGACGAAATGTAGAAAGAAAGATACTATATAAATGTTTGGTTATGGAATCGACTTTTATGACTCAGTCCTGTAAAACAACCAATTTAAAACGATTTCACTTATCTTAGATCCAAAAAGCTCATCTAAGAAAAGTTAAATTACAAGGCACTGATGCACTGTACGTCCATACAGAACAGCTCTACCATCCTCCGAAGTATGACTTTATTTTTGACATTTACGCAGAAAATTACTACAATTGAGTATCTCATTTAAATTAAATGTCAGTTAGCATACATATAATTACGGGTTTTAAGTTAAAATGAACAGCTGCGTAAGTATAAAGTAGAAATTAGTTCCTCTCTAATACAAATTCCTTAGCGACACGCCTTTCATTATGAAGTCAGCACTAGGCCTAGGTTAAAACATAGAGTACCTAAGGCGTTAACATAGCAATTGATATATTTATTTCATATTTTTTATTTCAGGAACATTAATTCAAAAAGCTACAAATGCATCTGATTTCGATTTTAGAGACAGTAGTGCTATTCTTATGAATTTCATGTAATTCGACTGCTGAATCGGCGATCATACATCACTGGTGTTGTCGAAATAGTGTAGATCCATAATTATATACCTATGTTTTTAACATTGTATTATAATTTATAATGTAAATTATATGATTTAACTTTATGGCTTTGACTTTGAAATAACTTAGTTACATACTGCTTAAAATTAAATATCATGAGACTACCAACCACACTTATTTAGCTAAGTTTCTTTTGTGACTACAAGGAAACTATTATATATTTTTACTTCATTGAAGACTTTGTAGGACCAAAAGTTAATTACCTATTGAAAAACACTCAGTCATATAACTAGTCTAGAGATAGGTTATAGGTTCATACAAGTTATAACAACATATACCTAGTATTTTAATTTTTAAATTATTCTTTATCTTCATCCGTATAAAACAATGAATTCTGTAATTAAAAACAAAAAAGACTATAACAGTATTTATAAATAAAAACATATTTAAAGCCTAGGTAGACTATGCGAAGGTTTCTCCGACACTTACCATAATACCGTTCAACATTTAAGCTGATTGAGAATTCTATTAAAGGCTATGAGCTCAGCCGTCGTGGAATACATTAGCGATGCGTGAACTTTATGCTAAGCTTCGAGACTAGTTTTACAGACTACGACTGGTTCTTTTGATAAGTATACTTCAATTTTGCTTGCCAGCATATAAACATACATACGGCTGTTGTTTTAATATTTACATAAGCAGCAAACAAAATACGCAGTAGATATATTATGTGAAATAGGTATATTATGTGCAGTATGTAATAACTAAATTATGAACCTATTTTAAACGATTAAAAACACATATATAATCTATTGACGATTGACGACACATTTGGCTCAGTTTTAAAATATAATATAATAAATAACATATATTTTGACTTAAAATATACAATATAATATAATATTACATATTATACATATTTGTGATGTGCTCGTCAAGACCTTTCTTTTCATACTAAACACGTGATGATTAACTCAGTAAATTTTTTTTGGAGGTTCGAAACTTAGGTTTAATTTTCGTTGTATAATTTTTATATAAAATTTATATTGCCTATGTTGTCTGGGCTATTATTACGAATCTATTGACATCTGAATGATTACAATCGCTTCAGTAGTTTAGACGATACGGAAAACATACAAACATGCATACATACGTAGACTGCCAAAGCCCTTGCCTTTCCTTTCGGCTTACCCGTGGTCGAGTAAAAGTGTGGGAGTGATGACAGAGTTCCTTTAAACTCTGCTGTACATATACATACCTATACCCTTTCTGGGGAAAGCTAAAATAGTTTAAGTAAATCGGTTAGGAATGCACGATTATGCACACTAAATAAAAAGATTTTCTCCTTCGATTTTCATTTTCAATATGTCGTTTGCGCCAATTTTCATTATGATATTCGTGATTAGGGGGTCAAAATACGTTATTATACCAAATTCCAGATCGATCGGAGGTATGCGCTTTTCGGAAGCTTATCCCATCCTATATCTAGAGCCTGAGAAAGGATAGGCTACTTTTCAAAGCGAAAAAAGGCCTGTAAGGGGTTGGAAAGTTTGTATGGAAATGACGTTATTCTAAAGCTAGAATCTTGAAACTTATTTTTTAGGCTTTTGATTATATATAAATAAATACATTCAAAGTTTTCAAAAATTTTGTCCTTCAAACTGAGCCAAACGTTTCGTCTTAGGTAATTTTGTTACCTATCTCTAGTATATTTCCAAGATTCATATGTTTTATCGTTCACTGAGCGTCCTTTTTCCAATTAAAATGGATGACTATATTTTATATAAAACAAACTATAGTAAACACGGATGTTAATTTAGACTATAATTTTATATTACGGACTTTCAATAATTTTCCACAAGGTCGTTTTTTTAAAACCTCGGTATATGTTGCTAGAATTAATGATCCTTCGAAATAAGGCACCTTTTCATTTTTACCTACCTTATTAGTTACTACATAATATATGTACTAAGTACGATGACATATGTGAAAGTTTACATGTACATACAATATATACTTACCTAATGGCTAATAATATATACACATACGTACGCCATACTAAAATTAAATTTAGTACATATAGTAAAGACGAGAAACCAGAGAAATACTGTTAGGTCTTAGCAAGTTAAAAATATTACATCAAAATATAATCTGGTATTAAAATTGCTATTTTACAAGTAGGTACTTTAGATACCTTCATGATAAAGGTATTTTAAAATTTTGAATGTTCGATGTGCGATTAGGAAAGAAAAGCTACAAATCATTATGTATTAAGTAAAATTAACATAACACATAAAATTTTGTTCGTTACTACGTCACAAATGACGCGAATTAGTACAGCATATGACGTACTTATTATTAGTAATTCATTGCGGGATGTTTCCATTACTAAGCAAAATATCGATATCGATTGTTTATATAAAATATGATTTTGTTATTAATTAAACGCATTTTATTAAGCCTTAAACTGCTAAAACCAACGCAGCACTTTTTCTATATGAAACGGTAAAATATTCTGAAACGTTCGCAAATACGAAACGCAAACGTGAAAACAGTAACGCAATAGATTAAACAAAATCCTTAAAGAGAAACATTAAATATATTAGTAGAACAAGACATATTAATGAACTTTATGGTGGATAAAATAATAAACATGTCATTATAAATTAACGCACCTAAAATTTAAAACGAACTATTTTAAGTTCTTCCGTAAACTTGATGATATGTACATGATCTAAAACATTTGGCCCAATGCTAAGTTTAATCATCGACAAAATAGACTTGGAAGCACTAGACGAGAGTTAAAAGTCGAATCACCAATTTAATTACGAAGCATTACATCACCAAAGGATTGAGTCACGGTCACAACCTGTTGCCTTCAATGTTAGTCCTTTTCGTCCGTGGGTAGGATCCTTTTAGTCATCACAAATATGTATTAAGTCACACTGACCGCAATATTGTAAACAATTGTTTTGATTAGTTGCACAGCTAAATAGCATATGATGCGTTGTGCTTCCTTTCTTAGGTATCTTCTGGTGGGTTAGATGCAATGACTATTCAAGAATTTAGAGATTTATTTAATATTGTGAAGGCTACAAATAAGTATACAATAAGTAAAATTATTTTTGCAAACTTTAGATACTGATAAAACTGATTAAAATTTCCAGTCGAGTTTAAGAGAGTTGAAAATCACTTCAATCATTAAAACCAAGTTCACATCCAACCCACAATTAATATTACGTACGAGTAGTAAAGAGAAAAATTAAAATACACGTAAAGTATAAAACTAAACTATAAGAATATAATCAATTTTTCACTATTTAATTAATGTTCTTATTTTATAAAAACCCTTTGCCAGTTGAATACCTAGGTATTTGTTTGTGTTTACGCTAATTTCTTATAGTTCATCTACGCCCACTTTTAAATATAAAAGATTGGCTTTGTAATGGTATTAGTGACTTATAGCCAAAATATAATATTAGTATAGATTGCCAATTTAAAAAAATATTCCAATGTGAAACTAATGAATTGAAACGGACGCATCTTAGCCTTCATTTGGTATCAGATTTTGGTTTTGAATAGAAAAAATGAAAAGTAGCCGAGCTTATATATTTTTAATTTTTATTGATAAGTACTTAGGCACGTAGCGAGACATAAGTGGCTCGTAATAACGTTTGGTGCCGTCTTTCATTTATTTTAAATGCCAAGGTTAAATTGAAGATTCGTTTGCGCTTAAGCGCTATTGTGGTATCTTACTGAAAGCTGTTTACAAGTTTCAGCTTCGATTTTATGAGGAAATTTTCCTGCAACCTATAATTCTTAGCTTCAGTGATGTATGTAAATTACATAATATTTTTTGCTTTCAGTGAAGAGAATTTTTTAGACGTCTTGTAAAGTAAAACGTAAAATGTTACTTTACCTACAAAGTTATTATTAAGCTTGTGTTATTTATTGTATACGGTGAAGGAAAACCTCTTGAAATAACCTGCATGTCTGAGAGTATCTAGCAAGTTTTCGAAAGACATGTGAAGCTCGCCAACCCGCGCTAGGCTAGCGTGGTGGACTATTGCCTGATCCATCTCGTGTTGCCAGCGTAGGGAGGCCCGACCCCAGCACGTTAAAAAGGTATGAAGATCAAGACAATACTTTAGTGGGCCCATTACAAACGATTTGGCGCGTATGATAATAACTAATACTGCTCTGAAGATTCCTAGGATATTTTTTAATGGAATGTTTTGATAAAAGGGCATAATAAATGCAATATGATGACGATATTAGTTTAATTTAATATAATAATGATTAGGTTTATGTAATAAAATGGAATCGGCAGTTGTAACTTGTAACGCAGTGGTAAGAAGCTCGCTTGGAGTGAAGCGTTTCAAATGACCGGTGACTGGTCACCTCATTTTAAAATATGATTATCACTTGTCGTACAGTGAAGGGAAACATCGTGAAGAAACTTACATGTTTAAGAGAATTTAATAAGTTTTTCGTTAGACATGTGAAGTCTGCAAATCCGCTTTTAGCCAGCGTGATGGACTATGGTCAGATCCCCACAATGGAGGGATACAGCAATGGAACGATTTACAAGGCTGAATATAATTAATAGGATTTTAAATAAATATAATTAATAGGACTTAAAATAAAAGAGAGTTACAAAAATTTTCAGTGCCTAAATAAGTCGATATATGAAAGTATGTACTTGAAATGCTTAACAAAACCGTAAAAGATGAATTTTAACATCACACGATTACGAATATTCATTGGATTGACAAATTAATAGCCAAGTAAAAACCACTAAGTACGTTTGTTAATATACCTACTTATTACCTATCCTGATTAAACAAATAAACAATTAGCGTGTACTATATTAAAACGTTTGGATATGCTCATTACATTAATCAAACTCATAGAGCCTTGACTAAAGTTTGAAAAATTAGCACCTTTTAACTGCGAAGGTTAAAAACTTAAAGAATGTTCCAATAGTTGTTGAAATACGCCTCAAATTATTTTTTCATATTCAATATGCTATTGAGCATTTGATCGATTGATGGGCGTTAAGTTATTATTTTATTTATTTAAAAGCTTCGGTAAATATTGGTAACTTTTAAATTGTTATTGTTTGACCCAAAAATATCATCCAAGGCTTACCTTTAATTGCATTTAATGTTTAAAGTTGTATAAAATATTTGAGTACAATAATCTCTTTACACTCATGGTCCCTCACTAAATCTTAAAATAGCAAAATAAGGAACATATCTATAGTCAACAGTACGATAAGTTATTAGGATTTTACACATCGTAATTTTTCAATTACTTCTTTTATTTAGATAGGGTATTTCCATATTCTAAATTGTTTCTCCGAAGTTATTACAAAGAGCCATTTGTCCCGGTCGCGATGTCACTATCGTTGTCAAAGAAGCGTACACTCATTTATATTTTCGAGCCCCAAATAATTTTAATGTGTTCCCATTATCATAGGCGCACGTGTTATTTCTCTCAGTGAGAAATTTTCGACATTTGGTTATTAACGATAGAAGGCAGAGACCCCTGTCTACGGTAGATTTACTACGTAGAACAAAAGACATCAATTCTTAAACTGACGTGTGAACTATGAATTACCGAAGTCACTGTATAAGCATGGGTTCACGTTTAGATAAAAGAAGATATACTAAAATAAAAATAGGTAAACTAAAAAACTCAAAATAATTTTACATTAATCATTTTTCGAAATACTTGTTTAGTAATATTTAGCCAAAACAATCAGTATAGCTGGAACAATATTGATTTACGACCAGCATCGATAATAATAAAGATATAAAATGTATAAAGCTTAAAGGTCTTAATAAAATCAATCATTTCTTTATCAATTAAGTGTCACGACTTTAGAGGCGTGGTTCCGGCGATTGTCATTGCCATTCGAATTCTCTTATACAAATAGTGCTACCAACTATTACTTTATTATGAAGTACCATTTTATATTTAGATTGTATTGTCATGCCATGTCTACATAATTCTAATGTATTGGAATTGGTCTAAGATTGCGGAGCGCTAGATAAATTGTGAACGTATGCTATTCCTTTGTCCCGTCAATATGTCAACCGTGATCCTTAAGATCTGATGACATAATACCACACTTTACACCGAAACTTAACCATTGATGTAGTATTTGAAAATATTTTCTTACAGCTTTCCTTTCATACATCACTGACAAGTATGTTTTATGAACTCTTCGTCGTGAGTCGCTACTTTTATATATTGTTTCATTGGACAGCAAATTAATTATAAATATGATTAATCATTTTGTGTGTGCGAGATGTTACGAGTTTTTAACTTCCTATAAAAACAGCCCATTTATGAAAAGGGTGGGCTTGGCTTTAAACAGAAATTGATTCTGAATTTCAATAAAAAACTGTATTTGACATTCATAGTACTGAAGTATTCAATTTTAATCAATTTAGCAGTAAAACTAAATATTTAGTACACTAACCATGAATATACTTTTTGTCTTTTTTAGAAGGAAAACATCGTAATTAATCCAAAAATTTTGAAGGATCTCGGTCAGAGTGATGCCACAACCACAGATTCTCCTTGTTTAAAGGGGAGGCCAGCTGCAGTTGGCGATAATGAAACTTCTTCTAGTAATATATTGATTTTTAATATATGCAATACGCATTCAATGATATACTTTTTACATAATTTTATTGGCATTTGAAAAATGTACTTTGTGTTTGTCAAAAAGTACCAGTAAAGTAAGTATAGTAAAATATTTTTGAAAAATTTCATTAAAGTTTGTTATAGCTAGCCTAAATTATTATTGTGCATAGTCTAATCATCTGGATTAACCTAGACGCTATCTCGTTAACGAAGTGACATTTCCGACGCGCTGGACGTTGAGTTGTTTGCTTAATCAAGAAGCTGAATACTTTTAAGGTGATATATGAGCATAATGGAAGAAAGCAATTATTTAACTTATAACTTTTTTAAAGTTAATGCTTTCTTAGGTTTACGCGAATATTTGACATTATAAGTGAAACAAGTATTAAAGTTTTCTTTATTAGAAATAACGAATAAATAGTAGTTGACTACAAAATTATAAACATATTGGCATTTCATACATACAGTTACTGACTGTGAAAATCTTTACTAGATTTAAACTGTACCTAAATAAAAAGGAAATCATAAAATTATGGAATAGGTATATTATAGAAAATCCAATGTATAACTATAAATAAATTTAAAGAGTCTGCTTGTTATGTCAAAATACCAGTTTCTTACTAAATATACAAGAATAGATTTTTTTATTGTGGAATCTTTGTATGTTTTTGGCTCCGAATCGACAGGACAGAAGCGATTGACTGACGCTGACGGTTAGCTGTTGCTATAACGATTAATTTAAGCTACTTTTATTTCAGAAATGGGTTCGTGCAAAAAAATTAAAACACATGAATTGGAATCCGCTTATTTAGGGACGTAAGGAGTAAATATGACATAGTATTATGTGATCTGTGATATGACATAATTTTCGTATAAGCTACGATCATGCTTTAAAATAACCATAAACCGTACCTATTGATCATCGATAAAGATACACCATGAACCCGATCAAGCAAATTGACTAAAATATCTATCATTAAAATATTTCTTCACAAAATGATATAAAAAAACAATTATTATTAAACGCTGACGCAATTTTTTATTACGTTCAAGTTGTAAGACAATCCTAATGATCGCCTCACGGATGAGATTTAACTTCAGAACAAGAATTCGTCTTAGTCATAAATAAAGTAACAATAAGCTTAAAGCTACGTTATAATATTATTATATACGGCTTATTTCGTGCGTAAAATTAAATGCTCCTGGTTAATTACTAAATCTTTTAGTTTTAATTCACGAATCGATAACATTTATGACCATTATAACATTTGCTAAGTACCTAATTAATTTACAGAACAAAATGTGTAATTTATAAATTATTAAAGTTAAGGAATGATTATTAAAATGTATAAGTTGAAAATAGGAAAATCAAAATAACAGTAAACTGTCAATATCCTCTCAATATCAATCATAATTTCAAATATAAGTTAAAATATGTTTAACATGCGTGAAGAATACCTTCAATATTTTGTGTAGGTACTTACCTATATTAAATACTTACATTATGTTTTATAATTTTTTCTTCAAAAATCATTTAAATTTTCATTGGTGGAAATGTTGTGGAACACCTGATAAATTAATAAAAACCCAGACTTAAAATAATAAAAATAGTATTCTACTAGTAAAACCCTTTCATTTGCTACTCTTATTGAGGGAGTTGTGAAAAATGTAATCTGCCATTTTGTGGCAGCGGCCATCATTCATATTTCAAGCAAAAAAATCTAAATCCATTCATCCGTTTTGGGGCTACGATGCCACAGACAGCATGCACGCACACACGCACGCAAGCATGTAAATGTAAAGAATTTATTATATCTTTCGATAAAATCCTAATCCACATAACTTGAAGATTAAAAAATTAAAATATACAAGGTTGAAATAAATAAAAAAAGAAACGTAATATTTATATATTATTATAATCTATATCTATATCTATATATATAAATGCGAAAAACACTCACTCATCACGAAATCTCGAAAACCGCTAGACGGATGAAGATGAAAATTGGCAGGGAGGTACTTTATAAACAGTATAGGTGTACTAAGAACGGATTTTGCAATAGGGCCGGATTAAGGTGGTCTAAGGGCTGTTGTAGTAGACAGTGGTAGCCCAGCGGTAACGCGCTCGCTTGGATAACCGAGTGATGCGGGTTCAAATCCGGGTCTCGCACCTCTGATATTTTCATGTGCGAATCATTTATATCATGATTACCACTTGTCTTACGGTGAAGGAAAACATCGTGAGGAAACCTGCATGTCTGAGAAACCCTAACAAGTTTTCGAAAGGCATGTGAAGTCCGCCAACACGCACTAGGCCAGCGCGGTGGACTATGGCCTGATCCCCCTCGTACTGAGGGAGGCCCGTGCCCAGCAGTGGGACGTTAAAAAAAGGGCTGATGATGATGATGATGAAGGGCTCTCGCAAGTTTGTATGAAAGTCCTTTATCTTTTGTGCTACAAACTTTAAATTTCACAGGGAGGTAGATAATTGTTAGTAAACGTCTTTGCGACAGGACCGCATTCAGGAGGTCTATGGGCTCTAGCAAGATTTTTTTAAATTTCTTCATTTTTTGTGCTACAAGCAATGAGATTATAAAAGACTAGAGGAGCAACTACCAATAAAAACATTGCAAAAAAACGTACGCCGGTCGATTCCGCCGTTTCGTGCAAATTTTACCGTTCCGCGGATAAAATAAAAAAGTCAAAATTTTATTTTTTTTTCGAAAATTATCCAGTTAAGTTCGCTACTAGATTCATAAAATGTGAGAGGCACCTTTTTATCTCAATTCGTTATTGAGAAAATAATCCTTGAAATTTTACAATTGGATGGTGATGAAAAGGAGAAGGATTGTAATGAAATCAGGTAGGATGGTAAAGATATAAGCTGAGATGGTAATGAAATACGACAATTCAGTTGCAAAGGAATCTATAATAGTAAGTATAGGAAAGAAAAAAGATATGACTTGATTGAACTGACTTGAACCGCAAAGCTCCGCATGTAAGATCCAAGAAGAGAGCCTTTTACTTAGCCGCCAAGTCCTATAAAAAGACATTAAAGAAGGCTGGTTTTGACCGAATTACACATATTGGCGCAAAGCTCTCTGCTCAACCATCTGGCAGCAGAGCTTTTTGGTCCCTTGCCAAAGCGGACGAGACGAGCTTCTGTCGGCCCTCACTCCCACTGCTGGTAAAACCTGACGGATCCCTGGCTCATACGGCAATGGAGAAGGCGAATTTGCTTGCCTCTCTTTTTGCCCAAAATTCATGTCTAGACTCTGGCAATGCTACTCCACCACATTTACTGCACCGCGGGATTTCAATGCCTGAAATTCCCATCATTAATAAGGAGTTAAAGAGAGTATTGAGTGAAGCTTGTGGTCCTAATGTTATACCAGCGATAGTACTTAAAACATGTGTTCCCGAGTTGTCTCTGATACTGACACGTCTGTACCGCCTTTCTCTTAAGACTGGAATATTGTCTAAATACTGGAAGCTTGCCAACGTGCAACCAGTGCCCAAAAAAGGTAGCCGTGCGGACCCTGCCAATTATCGTCCGATCTCAATCACCTCCATACTCTGCAAGATTATGGAGCGTATATTGAACAATCGTCTAATGGCATACCTAGAACAAAACGATCTCCTCAGTGATCGACAATATGGGTTTCGCCAGAATCGGTCGACTGGGGACCTTCTAGTGTATGCCAAGTGCCAACCACACCATTGGAGAAGCTCTTGAGCGAAGTGGGGAGGCGATCGCTGTCTCCCTCGACGTCTCAAAGACATTTGACAGGGTTTGGCACGCGAGCCTTATAAGAAAGTTTTCAGCCTATGGTATATCTCCTGGCCTGATCGGCTGAATTAAATATTTCCTGAGTGACCGATCACTCAGAGTTGTGGTTGAGGTTTATTCATCTCACCCGTTAAAGATCAACTCAGGAGTTCCTCAGGGGTCTGTTCTCTCTACAACCTTGTTCCTGCTGCATATTAATGATCTGTTTATACCCGGTATCTATCGGTACGCAAACGACAGCACTGTTGTAGAGAGATACCTGCCGAATGCTCAGGCCAGTATCAAATTCAGTCTGAAAGAGAGGCCATAGTAGAGCGGTTGAATCTCACACTCAGGACAGTCTCCATTTGGGGCGATGCCAATCTTGTAAGTTTCAACACCACCAAAACAGAGGCGTGCCTTTTCACCACAAAAAGGAGTCCTTTTATCTTGACTCCTACTTTCCGAAATGTGCCCCTGGAATACACTGACCGTCTTCAGTTGTTGGGAATGGACGTTAGCCCCAACATGAACTACGGGCGGTTCATAGAGTCTAAGGCTAAGGTAGCAGCGAGGAAAGTTGGCATCCTCGCAAAGGTCCAACAGTATTTCACGCCGGGACAGCTTCTTAATCTATATAAAGCTCAAGTTCAGTCGTGCGTGGAATACTGTAGTCACATATAGGCTGGTGCTGCGAAATGCCATCTGTCAGCCTTGAACCTTGCGCTGAGGCTTATTGGTGACCTTACCCTGGTCAAAGCCAACTTAGAAAGCCTCGATCACCGAGGTAGGGTTGCCAGCCTTTGTGTATTCTATAGGTTACATTTCGGCGAGTGTGCGTTATAATTACATGACTTAATTCCCCCATCCCCTTTTCATCATTGGACGACGCGACAAGCGGCTGGTCTCCATCCTTATGTCGTGGACATCCCACCTTTCCGGACGAAGAGTTTTGCTATGTCATTTATTATACGTACGGCTAAGGATTAGAACAACCTGCCTGCATCAGTGTTTCCGCCCGATTACAATATGGGTGTCTTCAAGGCAAGAGTGAATAGGTGGCTACTGAATTAGTGCGACTTACCATCTATGACTGCGTTATCACTTACCATCAGGTGGAACGTAGTCAAGAACTTATTCAGAATGGATAAAAAAATATTTTCTTTTTCAGATTTATTAGAATGAATAAATGATTCGAATTGTAGCTGATGCTCAGAATTATATAAATCTAGTTTTTTTGGAATTAGTTTTATATTTGGTGTGTCATAAAATTTACGGTTTTCCCAACTTAAACGGATGTCGGATAAAATCTTGACTTTTAGAGATCTTGACTTTGTTGATGTTGTAGGTGTATTTGTCAAAGGCGAAAGCTGTAAATCGATTGGACCTGAGAGAAGTTTTACGTTATCAAAAACGTTAGATTCATGTAGATATTTTGAAATTATGGACTTGTCTATGCTTAATGACTGGTCGTTATTGACATCAAGTACTTCATTTGAATCAAATTGTTCTTTACCGTAATCATCAAAATGAAGAAAACCTAAATGTTTGTTATGTACAAAAGGAGTGCTAACATCTTGACATTCCAAACAACTCAGACGCCGTAAAGCTATAATTTTAGTTTTATCAGTAGTCCACACGAATAGATGGACTTGCATCGTGCCTTTAAATCCTGTTCCTGTTGAAACTCTAAATAACATAAACATTTGTCATTCCTTTCCAATTCATTACCTTCCGGTAAAAAAATGGACGGTACGGACGGAAATGAATTGGAGATGAATGAAAAATTTCAACTTTTTCGGTGTTATCTTTGTAATTATTTACATGAATAGTCAATTGATAGTATAAAAAGAAAACGTTTTTAATGAGTTATGTATTCCTAAAAATAATTATAATTTATATTATATATTACCTTGCAAAATTGTAGGAATGTGATGAAACAATTTATGGACGAAGCACTTATAAGATTGTAAAGATCGTAAATAATTTTAACAGCGACTTGCATACGTCCACTTTTCTCAGAGGCCTCAACGGACTGATCGGTTTAAAGTACATTTTGATTTACACCGTTCTTCGTAAACCTCTATTTCTCGTACAAGGAGTAAAATTTTAAGTATGGATGGTAATGAATTTTTTTTTGTGACAAATTTAAAGTTATTCATTATTATAATTGTATTATGTTAACTGTTAATTTAAAATATTTTATCGATAAGTCATTAGTTTGGTTTTAATATTACATAGTCATAATAGATGTTATTTGAAAGATTATGAAATTTCTACTTAAAAACCAGCTGAAGTGCATAGCTGGACACAGAGAGGAATGATTTTAATGATGGTTTTTCGCGTTTTTATAGTAAACTAATTAAAAAAACAGTAATATTAAAAATACTACTTTGAAAGTGATTATATTAAAAGTGTATTGGCAAATAATATTCAAAATCAATTCTCTTGTTCATAGCTTAATTAATCTGGAAATGCTTTTTGCACGAAACTACGGAATGACCACCCACTTACGCGTTTAAAAGTCGTAGCTTTGAAACTGATAGATAAATATGTCAATCCGTCCCAATAATTTATGTTTGTCTCATTTTTTCTATCGCAAACTAATTACCATAGAGAAGGATGTATGTATAAGGCTAATTACTTTGAAAAGAGACAAGACATTGTCATCGACGAAACGGTTAGGTGCTGCCATTGATCAACTTTAATTAATTAATTTCCCCAGAATTTCAAAAAAAAACAAAGTTTGAATTATTTATTTATTTATGAAATATCTTTTATTCGACGGATCTTTTAGAGAAATTGATAAAGACTAGGTAGATTATGATGGAAAAAAGCGTTAGTGTATATTATATGTATTTAAAAACTATAAAATCAAGATGAAATAAGTAATAATTATAGTTTCTAATTGCTAGATTAACACAGTTAGGAACTAGAAACTAAATACTATCTAAAAATTCTCTAATATTTAAATACATTAAATTTAAATACAATAAATTAAATAAATAGAATCGTTGTGATTTCAAACTCGATGAAACGAAAAAATAAGTCCATAGTATAAGTGATTGATACACTTTAACCACACATTTCACCATTTTGATTATTTTTATTGCCAAGCAACCGCTCTGTTGACACCCAGCTGACAACTGAGATCTAATATGCCCGTGGACATATTCAATGTAGTCCCGCATCGATGCCGTACATCGCTTATCTAGTCCTATATAACATCATTGGCTACAAGCATTAAATTTGGCAGGAAGGTATTTTAAAGTTAGAACGATTTTGCGACAGGGCCGGATTGAAAAGTACAAGGGCTGTCGCAAATTTGTATGGTCCTTACCTTATGTACTAAAAACTTTAAATTTTGTAGAGAGGTAGTTATTGTTAGTAGAAGACCTTTAAGAATGGGTTTTGAACAGGGTCGAATTAAGGTGGTTTAGGGACTTTCGCAAGTTTGTATGATGTTCCTCTATCTTTTCTGCTACAAACTTTAAAATTGGCAGGGAGGTAATTAATTGTTAGTAAACGTCCGCTAAGAACGAATTTTGCGACAGGGTTGGATTAAGGTGATATGAGGGCTCTCATTATTTTGTATAATATGTCCTTCCTTTTTTTGTGTTACAAACTTTAAATTTAGCATGGAGGTAGTTAATAGTTAGTTGACATCCGCAAAGAACAGAGGTTTAAGGGCCATAGCAAGTTTGTATGAAAGTCTTCATCTTTTGTGCTACGAACTTTAAATTTAGTACGAAGGTGGTTAATTGTTGGTAAAAGTAAGCTAAAAACGTTTTTTTTCTATACGGCCGGATTAAGGTGGTGTAAGGGTCTCATAAGTTTTTCGAAACACCTTCATTTTTGTGCTACAAATTTTAAATTTCGCACTGAGTTTGTAGATAACTTACGATACTACAAATCGGACGCTCCATTCAAAGGATATTACGAATTTAAAAAAAATAATAATAAAATAACGCGCAGCACAGCGGGCAAAGGGAAGAGGGAGGGGAAGCCAAGAGCGGGAGAGGTAGCCGCGCAGCTCAGGACTTCAGGAGTATATTAACGATGGGTTCTGAAATAGCTGGAGTAATTTTTGAGAACTTTCAGGCATCGAATAAAGATTAGTAGTGATTAAAAAAATTTACGCGGGCGAAGCCGCGGGTACTGCTAGTAATATTATATTTATAATATTGTAGGTGATTAGTGATAGGTAAGACGTTGTGACTCTATTTTCCTTGTTCAATATACAAAGTAGTTAAATGGTGCATTCGTGGCGTCTGAATGACGAATGTTTGCTTAATTAAAATTTTCGATTACATTTTATCACACTTCAGATCTATAAAGTAATAGGAAGACAATTTACGAAATGTCTAAAACTATTGTAGGTTGTTAAAACTTAGCATTTTGTTTGTGCGCGACTAGGAAATGAGATAGCTTGAGGTGAATTGAAATAAAGCGTAACAAACATACCTACATCAATATATAATTATATAAAAATAATTCTTTATTGACAAAAATTAGGTAAATAAAAAATTAAAGAATCATAAATTAATTATCTTTAACACATACTATGACAGCTAATTTGATTGATTTTCGTTCTATGGGGAATCAGTTCATCAAAAGTTATAACTCTAGGTCTGAATACGTCATCTTCATTATGTAATATTTCTGAAATAAAAAAACAAAACACAAGCGTAAAATATTAGTCATGCGCAGTGTAATTTATATAGCAATAAATAGGTATAAATAAATCGAAGTTAGTTTTTCCTTGTAATTTAAAAAAGTATTTTATTTTATTAATATTGTATTTACAATTTTTTATAAATATTAGTGGCACCCAATAAATGTTTTAAGTATAAAATATTTAGCAAAATGTAAATATTGGCTCTATAAATTCGGGTAAACTGCTACTTTATTTATTTATTATAAAACTAGCGGACCCGATGGTCGTTTTTCTGTACACGTTGAAAATTTTTATAATCTTTTGCTACCGGTGTAAGGTGGTAGTACGCATGCGCAATACATTGTTGCCTAGCAACGACTTATTTAGAAATTAATTTAATAACCGAATTATTGTAAATCAAAATCATTCTCAAATCCACTAGAACTAGAACACACACAGAATTGCTGTCGCGTCGGGAAGTAATTCGCGTAAACCTAAGAAAGTCTTATAATAACTAATGTTTTTATTACTTTGCCTTATTAATGTTTTTCAACATTTTTAAATAAAGATAAGATCGCCAGTAACATTATTTTTAAGCAGGTTCAAAGATAAGCTAGAACATAAACAAACAAGCCGATAGGTAGATCAGTAGATGTGTTTTTAGTCTTACCCAATATCTAGTTTAAAAATAATTTTAAAAATCCCACTCATAAGCTTTCAAAGATTAGCGAGCCTAAACATACTACACTTCACATTTATAAATAGTAAGTACGTACATACATGATATTAAATTGTCCATCATTCTTAACAAGAACCGAGTTCTTTCAGTTGGTAAACCTAATATACCTATAGAATTTTCTCAGCTTTTATCATTACTCAAAAGTCTATACTCTTCTTTGCATAACTTAGCTTTAGCTAAACAGATCCCTAGTGAAAGTCTTCATTTTCAATGTAAAGTAGTATTCTACGTGGGCATCCGATACATAAAGATCCGATATAGGAAAGTAATTGCTGACTGCTTTACTGCAGACTGTGGCACTTGTAGTTTCGTCGTTGCAGGATAAAATAACAGTACAATTAGTAACAAACAGATTACATCGTTACTGCTATTTAATATTTATAGAATATATTGATCCCTAACTAGAGATCTAAAACTAATATAGGTTTATAGTTTATATTATATTATAAATGAAACTGTCTTTTCGGATTTGTCGCGGACTTATTTTGATTTTTGTTCCCGACCGCGACGTTTCGATTTCGAATGCTTTACAGCAAACATGGTCACGGCCCGAGACCATGATTGCTGTATCCCGTGACTCACGGGAGAGACTTTCAAGATAGTTTCATTTATAATGTCAAATATTCGCGTAAACCTAAGAACGTATTAATAAAATATTAGGTATACCTAGTGAGCGCTTTTTCAGTCAGTTCTAAGACGAAAATGCAAGCGGGGGTGCAACAAGAATTACGAGATGCGCCATCTGACATATTTGATATTTTTAGCGTGAAAACATAAAAAAAAACACTTATAATAATAGTTAGTTGAAATTTGTACTAGAATCGCTCATTTAATGATAATGGTTTTAGTTTTGGTGATACTTAAGAAATATCTAAATACAAAATATGATTTCGTCGTAATCGTAAGAACCGTTTTCGATATAAATTATATTAAGTTATATACAATATATAAATGATATACATACATTACATAAAGCTTTGATTTGAAGATTTGATTATATTAAAAATTGCTAATGTCCGCGACCGTCTATGCACGTCATGTAGGTAGACTGATAAAAAGTACTCTATGAGTTTTTTCAATCACATTCGTAAAACATTTACATGTAAAAATAAACTATTGCACTCCATAAAGTTTAGCATTAATAATATTTGTGTTATAATATATCAAATTATCCGCCAACCATGTATTCACAGGGTAATAACAATACCTAAGTTTATTTTTATTTCTTAGAACTATCTCAGCATACGAATTTAGGAAAATAGCTTTTATTTAATTAACTTATTAAGAAGTAAATCGTATGTATGTTAAATTTTACCCCTGAATTCAATATGCAGGCAAAGGCGCGATTCTTCGAGAGCGTTGCGCTTATTAACATACCATGTTTCCTTTAATTTGAATTGGCACTGTTTTGAATAAAAGTAAGCGTGTAACCAATCAGGAACTTATGTAATTGTGTATTCTATGCGATATGGCTTATACTGATTGTAGTGTCGTGCACGAGTTGCCCAGTGTTATTATTTAATCAAAAAAGAAGAGTTTTTATTTCTTTATTTATTAAATACATATTTTAAATATATAATTTAATAACTTGTTCTAAATCGAATTCAACGACTTTCCTAGTTTAAACTAAGTTTTGTTAGTAAAAACTAAACTTTATTCGTAATGTAGCGCGGGTAGAGCCGTCTGTAACGAAGTTTTTGATTATAATTCTCATTATATACAGACTTCGAGAAGAACAAGGTCATTAAAGGTCCATAATCTGAAATATTTGATAATCTTAATATTTTTTAATACTTTCGATATATTTCTACGAATACGATTTGGTATCGGTTAGGTTTTATCAAAAAGTTTTAGTTAATCGCTAATTGAACTGTAGGTAATCCGTCAATGAAGTCTTCTCCAATAAGAAGCGAATATGACGCTATTATACCACGTTCCTATTGGTTGACGATGGCGTGATGATCTATTTCTGTTGCGAGCGAGAATGCGCGCGCTGAGAAACATGGACGTGTGTGAATCTGTGCAGGGCTTGCATGTGTGTGCGTGTGTTGTAGAGCGCGCTCTTTCTGTTTACCGCGCGGTACTGTGGCCGGCGAGCGCCTCGCACTCACGTGTGTATCGCGAAATCGAGTTTTCCGGCGGCTGCCGACTTACTCTACCATCTTATGGTGTTTTTCAACAGTTCATGGTGATTTTGTGGCGCGCAATAACGAATTTCCGAGTGCACATGATATAACGTGCCTATTTCCGGGGCTCGTAAAAAATTTAGGTGTTTTCGGCGGATGCGATGAATAAATTTTGCAAATCGAGTCTGTGTGTCGAAAAGGTTCGTGAGAGCTATGTTTTGATCGGTCGGCGTGTTGTGCCGGGCGGTACGGATGCGCCTCGAGTCGCCTCTCTGTCGTCGGTATCTGTAAAGCGGCAGCAGTGCCAGTTCTCGACCCTGAGGGTATTGGGACTCGGAGACAGTGGAGCTACAAACAAGGATCTGATCCAGATGCTGCACGCTGTGCCTGGCACGTGCTAAGGTAAACGTGAACTTACATTGGAAATCATAAGAAATTCTCCTTTTGAGCTGCTTATCACGTAGTCCCGTTTCCTTATTCAGACGAGAGTTCGCTTATTTCCGCTTTAAAATCGCAGTGAATCTGTTATTGACGTTCATAATTTATATTGCTTAGCATTTCATTAGCATATATATAACATAATATGTAGCGAGCAACGAAAAATCGAGATGTATCTACTTAGTATCAAATTGTAGAGTCAATAGGCGAAACGTTTCTTAATGAAATTAAGATTTTTTTGGGATACATAATTGGTATATTTATTTAAATGTCGTGATCATAGTGTTATAATATATACAACATCCAAACAATATTAATATATTTTACTATAAAATTGTATTTTTGTTAAAACATAAAAAATCGTCTCTACATAATAATAAATCAAGCAAAAGAATAAATAAATTTTCCTTTAATTTAAAAAAAGTGATATATTAATATATTTTAGAACAGAATGGATGATTTTAGTCTATTCTCTCGTAAGCATCAACAAACAAAAATGCTAAAATAGATGTGCTCACATAATGTTTAACATTACACTATTTCACTTTCATCAACATATATCTAGGTTACGAATTGTAAACATGTATACGGATTGTCTTTAACTTATAATTTGTATTTGAATTTCTCTATATATATTTGATCATATCATGCATATGTACATATGTCAACTAATTATTATCATTTTATCGTTCTTAATAGGTATATCGCTTATATTTTACGTCGGAATATTTTAGCGCTAGGAGCTAGGAGGTACCATAAGTATAATAGCGCGAGAGAACTAATGTTTTTATAAAAGATTTATACACTCTTTAAAAAAATCATTTTAATTTAACAGGATTTTTATTTTTTTCCATAATTAAAAAACATATAATGAACAAATAATTCATTACGCTCGAAAAACTACATAGATGTTTTGATAAGTTGCGATAAGCCACTTTTTATATTGATAGTTTTTTTTTACTCTATACCAGGTGCCTATTATAATAACACAACACTATCTACTCCCTAATTGCACATGTCCGTATAATTAATTACTTTGTGCATAATATGAAAATGTATGACTTTGTAATTTTACAGCGAACAAAACCTTGAACGTCTGTTTATGTTAAAAGCAAGGATGTTCAGAGTCATACAAATTTAAAGATCTATAAGATATTGTGAATTTTATGTGTACGTGAAAAACAAGTAAGTTTTAGACTATATTCAATACTTTAGTTTTCAGAATTAATTTGTAATGAATAAGTACCTATTTGTTAATTATACTATTTTTTTAAATTAATGTATAGAAAAACGATAGAGTGTTATTAACTACAAAATAATTAAATTTTCATATTATTTTTATACAATGTACATGTACATATTATGTGAATTCTCATGATTAAAATGGAAAAGTACTAACTGCTCTATAATTATAATATTGAATATCATTGTTGTGATGAAGACTTAGCTAATGAAGTAGCACATAAAGAAGTGCTTGCTCTGTGATTAAAGTAGATATGAGTTTCTTAAAGACCCTCGAGTTAGCATTCCTAGAACATTTGCATGCACTCGTTAAATTTTCTATAGTTTAACTGGTAACATATATAATATGTATGTATCCATACACAAAT
Organism: Boloria selene; assembly: GCA_905231865.2. Classification (NCBI taxonomy): domain Eukaryota; kingdom Metazoa; phylum Arthropoda; class Insecta; order Lepidoptera; family Nymphalidae; genus Boloria; species Boloria selene. Next base: position 7,312,546 of record HG993146.1, on the reverse strand, counting down.
TATTATCATTATAAAATTAATAAAGCTAAAAGATCTCACTCTAAATTTAAAATTCCGTAGAACAATTCCGTATTTTTTTGGAATTTAAATTATCTGTTTCGTAACAATACCTAATCCTCTGATGGAATTTTTGTTTTATGCATAAAAAGCACTTTATCTTGTTTTTGAATATTTACAGCGATAAAAATCAAACGTGCTACATTATTACCATCAATATTTATTTATCAGATTAGATACTGTCCTTTAATCCTTATTTAAAATAAGTATCATTGTAAGTGCACATTTTAAATAATCTGTAGGTACTTCATTACCTACATAAATAAAATTAAAGTGTCTGGTTGTAATTTAAAATTAACAGCTTTTCACTAGATGTAAACTAAAAGTATAATACGGTACTTACATGTAAAAGCCAATTTTTAAAATGTTTTACTGTCTACAGACAGACGTCTGTTTCACCGATTTTGGGGGGATTTTCACTAGCAGATAAGTAATGTTATAAAAAGTAACTAAGACTACTTTTATTTAATTAGAAAATTATGAAAACCGTTTCATCTATTTTAACTTACACCTAGCAAAGCCGGCCAGGTTTTGTCTGTACTCGATAGTTATTAGTTAATATTGTAACAATATTTAGTACAACGTCACAATAATATGTAGTGGTATCGAAAAACTTATCTTATTAAAAATTACTTTATTGCGCCTATTATAAGATACATAATCGTAGACGCTACATAAAATCTTAAGATTGCTTAACTGAAACAAATGCTAAGACTAATGCTAAGGCAAATGCGAAGAAATTTTGTGATAAAAAACAAAAAAAGTTAACATTAAGTAAGCTTCCATAACGATTTAAATACGAATATTTATTGTAAGAAGGATAGGATTATTTTTCACAAGTGACAGGACTCAGATTGTGAGTCAATCGTATTAGCGACGTACATAATACATATATACCTACTATTAAGATCCTGAATATTCATTATCAATTGTTATATAATGTGAGCCATAAGTGAGCCAAGATTTGACACACCATTAATCATATGTATAGAATGCTATTATATTGTTTTGAATGTGATCTAAATCGCTATAGTAGATTAGTTTCAGGTGTATTGTTAATAAAAATATGGAATAAATTACAATTAAAATGCAGGCAAAGAAATAAGTATATTTAATTTTTACTAGGCTTATGTTTACGAGTATAAGGTGTTTAGTATATGATGTTGCTTCTGCACGTTATAACAATCAAAATATTAAATTTCATATTTTTAGAAGAAGCCAGACACAATTTTTAACCAACTTCAAAAAGGAGGAGGTTATCAATTCGATTGATAATTTCTTTACTAATGTTTTAATATAAAAACTCAATGAATATTGAACATGTATTGATAATAATAAGTTTCATATAAATAATGTCCTTCTCGTGATATAATCTACGTTTCAGCAAATTTCAATCGAATTCTATATAGCAGTTGAAGTACAAAAAGTACTAAACGATTACCGTTACTAATAGTACTATGGATAAACTAAATAACTACTAAGGATTCTGTCGAATACATACTTTTCTCCATTATGTTAATTTAGTAGCATGTCTGTAATATTTGCACATTTCTCTTGAATCAACAATGTTGCAAGCGGTTACAAGAAAAATGCAAAATAATGTACAGTATTGTGTGTTGTTATTTTCATACTTATTACAATTATTTTATGTATTTCTTTCTCTTTGACTTTGAGTTTGTACGGTTCTGAACAAAACAAGCTTATTGGGTAATTAATCATGATAAATATTATTCAAGTCAATGATTAGTTTATTATTTTTAAAAGTATCGAATAATAATAATAATATACCCAATAGGTATTTTAAATGTAAATAAGAAAATTTAAACTTTGCAGGTTAAAAGTTATCATGAAATAAAATAAGCTATAAGCTGAAATAAATTTAAAACCAGATTACGAAACTGAGTGAAGACTGAAGAAACGGCTAACTTATGAATGACTGGCCGCCTTCGCACTTGTTTTTTATAACTGTCGTCGGACGAACTGAAATACTTAATTGTTTAAACAGGGCTTCATCTATGAAACGTACTAATGATTAAGACTGACTGCGCGTGAAATAGTACAGCTTTGAAATTGTTAAAAGATAAAATGTATGAGTATTATAAAAATATACATTTCAGTTTTTGTGTATATAACTTATTAAATATAATATATTATTTGGTTATTTATAGTCTCAACTTAAGAATGATCCTTTCAAATCTGCAGTGCTTATAAAAGTTGTAAGAGATATTACATTCTTTATCACAATGCAAATCAACAATCATTCATCAGCATTTAATTTTACAACATCACATCGAAGTTAAACACGAAAAATGACGTTATTAAAGGAAATCCGGAAACAGCGTGATTTTGAGATAAAATATGTCTTATATTGACCTACATTTCATTAATTCTGTTATGCAATGACCTACTTAATTAAGAATACCATATGTTGGTTAGATTAGGGATACTTTATTATTTCTTTCAAAGTAACAATACAAGCATTTTGTTTAAAATAATGTAGGTTTTATGTATTATACAAAAAGTGAGAATGTGCGTATTAACGATAAGACGTCGCACACATATGTCAACCTTCACACATATGAATGGATGTTAATTGGTACGTGTTTGTTTACGGCACACCCACACAAGCTGACATGCACACATCCGTAAACACCGTGCATAATGAGCCTTCACATTTAAACTTACTGATTAGAAAATAAACTAACTACAGCGTTGAAAAATGTCACGTCTTTTATTTGAGATTAGGCACAGAGGTAATAAAGATAATATTACAAATATCGAGTGTATTCAGACATAAACGTTGAGAAATTTCTACTCGTTTGACTATTTCAATTGAGTTATTCTATTTTATTAGTCAAATATTTATTTTAAACACTAAATTACCTTCACACTTCACACATGCATTAAGTGTGATCATAATACGTTCAACGTTATGTTATTTTTTAACGAACAACTCGTAATCACTTCCTACAGCTCAAAAGGGCGGAAGTCATGCATTTACAGAAATAATAAATTAACACTGTTGTTTCTATAGAAATCGTTGTTTTAGATGCCCTTGGTCTAAGGTCAATTTCAAAAATTATGGGAGGGCCTTTGTTGCGACATGAATCAACATTCGAATCCAAATTTGTTTGTTTAGTTTAGTGTATATTCGATAATTCTTGAGAGCCTCTCGAGCAATTTGTGTGGGAATTCGACATCTAAAAGTTAAAATAATGATTGCTTAACGACTATCATCGTTATTTATAATATTTTTGAGTGATTTTAATGTGCATAAATTCAATCAGAAATATTTCAATTAAACTTTTTAAAATAATTAACGATAATATGAGCCTATCATTTGAAGTTATGAATTAAATGTTGTTATGTTATCGATTACATTAACTTTAATATTAAAAAAAATAACTTATATTAAAATCAAAACTCATATTTTAAGAACATTTTGACGAAAATCTATATTTAAATATAGGTTATCTATCATGACACTAAGTATACACGAGTAAAACGATTTAAAAATATTTTACAATGGCGATAAAAAGTTTAATCCTACTTTTTTAAGTCATAACCGATGTTTGACGTGAAAATATCTTATGCATTGAAAAAGATTATTATTATTAGGTTACGCGTTAACTTTTGATAGAGCAATTATTATCGCAATTTCTTCACTAATAAATAACGTGTTTTGTGAATCTTGGCAACGAGATCGGGTCATAATATTCTGTCATCTTCTTGTCCACTTAATTGGTTCTATTTTTAGGTGAGCCCAATTAGTTAATAGAAGTAAATAAAAATATTTGCTATTGACTTATATGCAAATAATTTCTTCTATTATTTTTCATGATGCGAAAAAAGTTGAAGGTAGTATAAATTTTAAAATATACAATTTATATAACCTACAATGTAAGATTGATTATATTTTAGCTAAGCGATTCACATATGTCGAAATAGAAATTATTTAAAGTTAAAATATAATTTAAAAGATGAATGAAATGCTATCACTGAAACTTTATACCTTTGGTAAATATGTAAACATCAAACGTCATACTAATTAATTTGTGTTATACTAAACGGTACCGCTGCCAAAAATTAATAGAACAATACAGTGTTAATAACGTCGGTTGAAGGTCCTTTACGTATTGTACGCCATTTAATTTTAGTTCCAGAATATTTTTACTTATGAGCACTGGAAATAAAATGTAATAGATTTTTCATTTTCATCTAGTCACTTGTTTTGTTTGTGAATTACCTACATATTGAATAGTGTACATAAGTAATAAGTAATCACTACATATTAGAAAACAACGTCCTCCGCCGCGTCTGTTTGTCTGTTTGCGTTAAATGCAAAAACTTCTGCACCAATTTTAATACTGTTTTCACCAATAGATAGCGGAACCCGCGCCTCGCGCTAAGGACAGGGACGACCCCGAGCGAAGCGAGGGTGAGTTGCTAGTAAGTAATAAATCTAAAAAATATACAGTATTTTAATTTAGTCATATTAATATATCTATATATATATATATATATATATATATATATATATATATATATATATATATATATATATATATATATATATATATATATATATATATATATTTTATATCTCTACATATATATTTTTAAATAAACTATACAAATATTAGTTTTTAATTACTATTCATGACATAAGTATAATTATAAAGTAAATATTATGGCTTACGGTTAATATTCAAGAAAGGATCAACACTGATAAATCTTATTACTTGTGATTCATCTACGAGTAGAGACTGCCGCGTGTATTGAATATTTAGTTATTATAACCTACATCCTGGTAGGAAATAAAATAATCTATTTCTTATACCTATGTTTTAAATCCGACCGTTTAAATGAATTAAGTTGTTATTTTGTTCACTTTAGTCTAATTGATTCGTGAGTAATTTTGTTACATTAAACACTAATGGTTAAGGTTATCAATAAAACGAGGACAATTATAAAATTATTTCATAACAATTTAAAATATTACTAGTTGTAATAAATTGTAATAAAACTTTTAAAATATTTATATAACGTATTCGGTATGAATAAATAAGGTAATAAAGTTAAAAAAAACACAAATCATCACTATTTTTTATTTTTAAAAATTAATAACTATACTTACATACTATACTCATATACTATATATACTTATACGCAAGAGAATATAGCTAATCTGAACACTAAAAGCAGGTAGATAAGTCCGTTAAATGGTACCTGCGATAATTTATTGCGTTTATCATAATCTTAATAAGCATAGATTATTTTTATCTCGGAAAATTTGCACTTACAAATGGCCGTAGCGTCTTTGCCTGACCCGAGGTTCTCAAATATTGGCTCACTGCAAACAATCTTATCCAAGACCGCGTTTGCGTCGCTCTATATGGACAGCCAGCTGTTTCTTTATGTAGGACGCAGAAAATTAGATGAGAATCACCATGTTGACGCTCTCAATGTATTTTCTCATTACAATTAATTTCATTATAAAAAAGAACTACCTATGTAATAAAATTCAGAAAATAGTTCATTCCGAATATATTATTATTTCCATCATAATATTTAAAAAAATACTATGGAAAATATATTAAACAGTACTTAGTTTACTTTGGGAACAGTAGCTTTTATCTTTTCAGTCCTTAAGTTTTTTACATTAATAACTAGTTTACATATTTTTCCATATTACCTACTTTTCGCTTGTTTGTTTGTTGATCATAGTCTTAATCTAAACATGTTTGTTCATGTCGATGTTTGTAGGTAATAAAACGCTGAGAAAATAATGTAAAAAAACATAATTATAGTGCATATTAAAAAATATAAGGATATTCTGGTTCAATATTCATTTTATAAATCAAAGTTCGAATACGTTGTAGTAAATACGATTGAATGGAAAATAATAATTACTTGAATAAGTTTTCTTCTTTAATTTCTCATTATTATTATTATATTATTTGGTATGAGTTATACATTATATTCAAGCATGTACACTGTAACTATAAGTTCATAGAGAGCAACCTAAAGCAAGAGAATCAAAGTTCAGGATCTGGGTAAAACCATACCAAGCGGCGAAATGCTTAGCAATAAGTAAAATACATTGTAGCAACTTTGTGTTTATATCATCATCATCTTCTTTATTTAACAATACAATTAATTTCCAAAATTTGCTGTTAAAAAGCGATAGAGTATGAAAAATATACTTTGAATATTATAATCGAGTAGCCAGTGACCCAATAAGCACGGTAATCAGGTTACGGGTCGGGCCCGGAATGTGATCTATTGACGCCTCCATTGTGCCATTAGCCTTGCCAGCTATTTAGGCGCTTGATTTCGTCTCGTCTGTTTGCTTGCTCGTTAGAGTCACTTTGTTTATGGGATTGGTTGTGGCTGGAGCGCGTATTTTTAGACTGCAACTAGATTTATCCGCCCACGACTCGAATTTATTGAAGTACTTTGAAGTTTTGATAATATTTCATAATTTTCCACAATTTGGCATTTCCTGATTTTATAACATTCTTGTGACGACTTCTAAAGGCATTCGTATATGGCATGCAGCATGTTGCTATGGTGCTAAAACGGCTTCTATGCTACAGCTTACAAATTACAATACATATAGTTTTATACTAAGTATTTAATATCCTAATAGATAATGTATATGTAAAGTTAAAATATGTATTCAATTTAAGTAAAATTTCATATATGATGACAACACAAGTAACAAGACTAGTAGGTTAAAGCTATAAAACATTATAATTTAGTGACAAATTTATAAAACAATAACTCGGTCACTTGTGACGCGCATCACGCAAAATAAGACTTTATAAAATTTTCATAGTCATATAATTTACAGGCTTGGTTTACCTTAAATTGGTTTTTAATGTTTGTCTACTAACCATTATTTAAATAAGTATGACAAAAAAGACTAAACTGTAGTATCTAAAGACAAATGAAAAAAAAATTTTGCAGTAGAGCCATTTATGAAATGTTTATCATCATAATATTAAATGGATTTATATTACCATAAAAAAAAAAAATTTGCAAATTTAAAGAAATAAGATATAAAACAATTAAAACTATTATTAAGTGGAATTCTTTTAGTGGAAACACGATAAAAGTCAATTATTGTTGTAAACTTGCAGACATTAAGGTTTATGTAGAAACGTAGAGATAGCAATCTTAATTATGCGGAGAACTGCGCTCTGTTATCATATAAGTATCTATTTTAACTAACTAGTAGAATTTTGTTTAAAATATGTTTTAAGTTTTAATTTTAGATATATAAAAAAATGTTAATATATTAATAATTAAACATGCATATATATAAGTCCTTGTTAAAAATTCGTGACTATTATAATTTTTAAAATATGTGTCAATAAAAAATATTCAGCAATTTTAAATTCGTTTTTAAAAGCCACATGAATATAGAATTGAATTCAACCATATTCATTTTACAAACATATTGTATTACTCGTCTTTGAATCTTCAAATCTGAATGATCTCAAAGCTATAGTTTAATTATTTTTTGCGATTGCATTACTCATTTAGAAATGTAAGCGACCCCGACGTTCAATTTGGTAGTCGCTAAGTCGGCTAACGAATCTCAAGGCCTGAAATCTGTGAATTAGTGCACAAGTGGGACGGCCGATAGCGTCTAGAATCTAGATAGTGATAAAAACAGCCTCCACCTATCTGAGCATTAATTCAGTAATTATCGCGCCATTCCACATCAAACGCACCGACGAGACATTAAAATACAGTGCCTCTACTATTGTCATTGTTCGATACTCGCTAACGAGTGCTTTAACAGTAAACTACTAAGTCTCTATACACCATGTTAAATGTAATATTACGATAGCCACTATAGTTACGTTTGCGTCATGCGTAACCTCACATAAACTAATAGTCCCTAGTACCTAAATAATATACTAGAATCCTCAAGAATGTAATAACGCACAAATTATACATTATTGCGGTATAAATTTTAAAATGCATGGAATTGTATGTTATTTTGTTCGTAAAGTATAATAACAGTTTTTATTTTTTTATTAAGTCTTGTATAACAATGAACAATGTAATTTATGTATTTAGCAAAATTAAATGGGAAGAAAATTAAACGAAATATACTGAATATTTTATTATCGGATAACGGATTGATTGCGTTGTTTGTAAATTGTAATACAGAGATACGAGTATTCTTCGTTTTTCGTAAAAGGCGAAGATGTTTCTACGAGTTTAGATTCTAAGGTGCAAACAATGAATATAAATTTAATTAATTTTTTACATTTTATGTTGCTTGCTGGTAGCAATACCATGATTTTTACATTTAATTTTTTGACTTATATATTGTATACACACCACCTACAAATATATAAATAATTGTCTGCCTCATGCCAATCACTTATGAGAAATACTATGTTATTGTGATAATTCTGCGCATAGCCTCCGGTTAATGATTTTTTTCTTTTCATATTTAAATACTTTTAAATTACATGGAGGAAGGTTATTGAATATATTATATTACTGTTTTAGTATTAAAATGAATATACTAACCCTTTGTTGCTATCAGTCTTAAATATTTAGCAATTCTAATATTCTAAAATTGTATTTATGTATAATTCTGTATGGACGTCTGTGTATGTTTATAAGGAGTCGATGTTGTATTCAGTCATACGAGATGCCATAGTCCAAATCGCTGACCAAGTGCGGGTTGGTGATCTTCACATATCATTCAAAAACTTCTTACAACTTGGCTACCACTGCATATATTTTTAATATAATCAAGCGTAATTATACGTAGACATAAGTCCCCTTAAATTAGCATAAAATGATATAAACAGTGCATTAGCATTGTTAATTGTACTAAACTTGCAAATAGACACACATTAACCCGATAACAAGCCGGAGTGCAAAAGGTCGCAGCCGAACGCGACTCAATAACAATTTGTCGGTATCGGTCTGCAGGCCGATAAAAGCGGGCTGTTTGAAGATGCCTCTATCCACTCTCAACAAAATTATATTCTCTCTAAGTTAATTTGGACATGGTACTTAATCATGTACTCCTTTTTTCTTCCTTTTACGCACATTTTTTTCTGATTTTCGTTTAAAAGAAGGGCTAAGACAAAGATTACGAAAGCTTAGTACCTATGTTAGGTATGTTCTTAAAGAACATGTTAGTCAATCAATCATCTATTTATTGAGAAGAAGATGGACCACTCCGATTATCACTATAAATATTCAAGACTTTGGCTTTTTGGCTATAATTAAATTTAATTAATCTATAATCAACTCTCAGTTTAGATATAACAAATTAGTGCCATATAAATCATTTTGTTGAATATCAATTTCAGTCCAAAAGGAAGAGTCATTTAAATAATTAAATATTGAAAGTTGAGAAAAGAAATGGCACAACTTATACTTATTTAGATAAAACATAATATTTGAAATCACTAGAATTTACGAGAGGTCGTTATTTTGTTATTTATAGCAAGGTTTGTTCTTAAAAATATTACTTAAATGAAAGATGTATCCGACCTGAAGGAGTCATTTAAAAATAAAATTGCTCATAAATTAGGTATGTTCCACATAAAAACATGGTTATTGCCGACAGCGTTGCAGGTGTGGCAGTCACATACACACAAAGAGAATAATATAATAATAGAAGCTTATATTATCATATTTTAATTCGGCTGATTTATCCTATATAAATCAAAATTGTATATTAATTAGTAACTTATTGTATATACTTACTTATTGTAATTTTATATATATATAATATAAAATAAAACAGTTTTTAATATTTTTCTGGAACGCTTAATTTATTAAGAGTAATTAAATTAGGTAATAAAAAATAAAGCCCTCCACCGCGTCTGTCTGTCTGTTCGCGATAAACTCAAAAACTACTGCACCGATTTTCATATTGTTTTCAACAATGGATAGAGTGGTTCTCGAGAAAGGTCTTAGCGTATTATTTGCCAAGTATTTTTGTTTTGTATCCATTGGCTAAAATGTCGGCAAAAAAAAGATGTCTGGGAGCTTTCAACGAAAACGCTGCTTAAACCCGGAATTGTGTATCTTATATAAAAAGATTAAAGTAGCTTTGTACACCATTTTAAGAAATAAAGTTTATAAAATTTTAATGTCAGGTGCAAAACTGACGGTCTTTATCTTTAATACTACTTACTTATTCATGTTGTAAACTATGCATGATACATAACAAAACTACTAAAAAATTTTTTTTGCTCCTTAAGAGAGTCAAACCTGCAACAAACTCCTAATAGTAAACAGCAAGTAACATAATGCAAACACTTATATTTTTATAATAATTCATTATGTTAAAGCGTAGCGTTCTAAATATTTATGTACTTATTTTAATATTTAAAACTGAAATCTTCATATTATAGGTAAATTAAATAAAAAATATGGGAGGATTATCATTGTGGTCGCCATAAAATGTAAATGTGTATGTAAATTTTATAACATTAATTAAATTTCAAGGTTATTTATACGGTGTTAGTTTTACGATGTTTCTAAGGAAGGCATATTATAAGAGAATTAAATAAACTTAGGTTTGTTTCATCATTTTTGAAATGACTTTAATCCAGTTAATTTATATACAACAGTAAATAGATAAACTTTTTTATTTTTTTTCAGAAAAAAAACTGATTTTCATTCTTATATGTATTTCATTATTATATGTTTTATTCATATTTATAAGTTCATAAATCATTCATAATGTTTAAACAATGTTTCATATCAGTGAAGGTTAATAAAATAAAGATGCTACTTTTAAAATTTCGTTATCTTTTCGTACAAAAGTTTTTTAACATAATGAAGTAGGCGTAGAAATAATACAAATTTCAATTTTTAGCGAATAAGACTTTACTTTTTTTTCGCCCTAGCTCCGCTCGAATTCGTCCCTCGGTACATTTCAACGGTTAGTAAGTACCTATATATTATTCAAAGATATTTTCCCACTGTAAAAATATTCTGCCAATGGTTTTCTCATGACCTCCTCCTCACAGACACATAGATAGACAGATAGACAGACAAGAATTCTAATAACTAAACAGATTTTTATTCTGTATCGATAATAGTTATATATATTATTTTAATAAGATTTTACACTCAGAATTTTATTAAGTATATAATAAAGTAACTTTTAATTGTATACCTACCCTACATAAAAACATAAATTTCAATTTTCTCTAGGGAAGAAACTTTCTGCCTCACTAATAAAGTCGCACGCCATTACAAATAATACCTGTGGTAATAATAAAAATTTAATTTACTTTTGTACTTGTTTTTATAATGGTTATCATTTTTTATATTAAAAATGTATCATATCTAGCTTATAAGACCTCTAAACTAACTGATTTAGGCATTAGTAGAGTTAAGTTTCATTATTATTTTATTACAAGCAAGCCCGACTGGCTTCGCTGGGCGTATGTTAAAATACATTAAACGGTTTTTAGAATTTCCTAATAAAAAGTAGCCAAAGTTACTTGTTATAATATTAGCTAACTGCGAGTGAAAATCCCGTCAAAATCGGTCCAGCCGTTTTAGAGATTAGTCGGAACAAACAAACAGAGAGACAGACAGATAGAAAGACAAAAAATTTAAAAATTGATTAGTGAAAAGCTGTTAATTTGAAGTTAAAAACAGACACTTTAGTTTTATTTATGTGTACTGATTATGTCGTTTAAAAGACAATCGTTCTAATTATTATCTATTTTTGATAGAGTTTAATTTATGCCTAAGAAAAATGATAATTAAAACAAAATATGTATTTACGGCCAAATTGAATAAAATATTTTTTTAACTATGATAGATAACCTTTAACCTGCTTATTTTTTTATTCAGATATAACATCACAAATAATAAAATGATAACAACTTAGATATGAAATTACGAAGTAATCAATAAAAAACAGAATATGGAAAAATTACATATAAATAGAAATATATATAAAAATAAGGCTGTGTTGTAGTATGTACATAATATTCTACTAACTATTAATCTATTAAGAATTAAATAATGTTATATCGTTGAAAATGAACTTAAACAGCAAGCTTCAATAACCATTCGACGGTGCTCGACTATTACTTAAATCGTTCCACTTGTTACTTTATACTTTTTTTAGTATTAACTATTTTTTAAGATAAATAAAAGTTATTATGAATTCTTTCCTATAATACACTTAATACGTACTTAATATCCACATTTTATACATGATCATAATTCATATGGTGTTTAACATTTTCCACAATGTTCAATTCATGAAATAGAAAAAACGTTTTTTCTGTTTCGTGGTTCAATTCGATAAAACTTGTGACAGGATGAAGTTGATTATTGAAAAAATATCGTGAGTCGTATAGTGTAGTATAAAACAGAAATAACGGGCCTTGAGCTATTATTTAATTTTAATGTGTATTGGGTGCGAACATTTTATACACATGTGTGCAAGACGTTCACTAAATAAATGCTCAAAAATATTAGGCACCTTTGCAAAATTACGTCAATGTTTACAATAAAAGAGTAAATTATCTTCTATCTAACAAGGAATAAAATGTGCATTGAACAGTGAGGAGTAGTATTTTGTACTACATTTAAGTTTTAGTAATGTCTTCATTTTCATTATTATTCCGATATATGAAACATTTTTCATATTTGACCTTTTTATTTATTATTTTTATTATGGAAAAGGTTAAAAACAATCTTGACCCTAATATGAAGACTTTTTGATGAATAACGTAACATAGAAACGAATTAATAAAAATATGCTATACAGCAACCTTAATACATTCTGTTAAAGTCAACTAAAAGAAGATATACAAATATTATTTAACAAAACTTGGCTACTTTCCAAGTTGATCGAAGCGAAATGTTTTATGAAAAAATAGCCACCCACACATGTCATATAATGCATTGATCGTTTATCAAAATTGAGTAATATGAATCATTTTTTTACGATGTTCGGAAATGAATTCATGGCTCCCCGACTGCTAGTTCTTTTAGTATGTTTAATGAAATCTAGATTTAATATGGCTTTAGAAATACATATATATATTTTACTCAAATTAAGTACTTACCTTATATAATCATAAGTCATATTATAAGATAATCGTGTAATTTCGTTTTTATTTAGATCCATATGTATGACATAAAATACTAATATTAAATACAATGATATTACAAAATATGTATTAAAATCAATGATTATTATATTTATTATTTTACTTAACTTATATTAAATTATTAAAACGCAACGGAAGCGGTCATGTGTTCGACAGGTAGTTCCGCACAATTTCCATTTGGCTCATCTCCAACTTACTAAGGTGTTAAATAATGAAAGTCGTATACCTACATTATATATGCGACTATTTTTACATAAAACAATAAAAATTGTAAAACTCATTTATTCTTAGACAATTTATGTGTTTAACATCTTGGAAATTATTTGTTAAGAAATGTGATTAATTAATTACTTTCGTTAATAGTATTTTGTTACCGGGTTGGCGGAGTTTACAAGTAGGTATTTCGAGGACTTGTTAGTTTCTCCCAGACTTGCAGGTTTCCACACAATGTTTAATTTCACTGCGTAAGTCACGAGCTTAAAAAGTAAGCAATGCTTAGTAGATACTAACTAATTAGTTATAATTATATGTGGATTGCTATAATTTTAAAATAAATTATTCGAGTTTAACGCAGGATTTTATTTCTGTTATGTTCTAGGGTCCTGTTTATATTTAAATATTAAATAAACTATCTTTGGACAAATATCTAATATAGTTTTTTATCAATATCCTTTACTGTCCTACACTAGTACCTACATAAAATGTGAATAAATAAATTGTATATACAAAGGAAGAATAGTTAAGTCTACTTTCATTTTAAATAAACTTATAGTACTTAAGATTATAGTGCATTTATACAATAATTTTCATCAAATACTATGAATATTAGCATTAATCGTGAATATAAGAAGCAAATAAAAACTTGCACGTGTATTTTCTTAGTAATTTAAAAAGTTATGTAGTAGTAATTTTAAAGTTTGCCGGAACACGAGGTATGTTATAATTTCTTGCTTTTGAACACTAAATACACTGATGTTTAAAGGTAAGAAGTTACGAATACGTTAAAGCAATCACGATTGATATTACATTATTTCATACATACGTATTAAACGAGTCTTTGATGTTTTCTTAAGAAATCTCTGTGTACTGGTTATTCTTTAGAAATGCTTACAAAGCTCAATGCCTTATCTTCTTTCACAACCAAAGGTGAAATGCACTAACTGTAAGTGTTATACTAACTTCATTCATAACTTTCGGATGTTCTTTTTGGATAATTTTTAGATCTTTACGTATTTCGCTTTTTTTTTCATTTTGAGAAAGTGAAAGTCGAAATTTCAAATATAAAAATGTCTTACCTGTATTTCGTTTCAAATGTAATTTGTTATATATTTCAAAATATGAATGGTAGATTGGATAAAAAATAACAGAGAAAATGATGCTCGGTTTCCTCATATGTCATGAAAAATAAGCTGCGGGCGGTCTGCCAGTCGGAATTAGGTCGATATGTGGTTCTCGTAATTTTTGCATTTATATAATGTAATCTCCTGCAGGTGCATTTATTAATATTTTACTGTAAGTTAAAACCGCCAATACTTATTTTATTTTGATTGTAACCTTGATATGTTTTGATTAATTTCATAGAAACACTTAAGATTTTAATCTTATTATGTATTAATACTAGAATCTATAATCAATATATCTTTATTCCTCGTTTATGATTTTGATGATAAACAGGCGAACTATAACAGCCCATCGATAATAACAAACTGGACCGCAAATAAAAAGGATCGGTTAGAAAACGTTCAATATCTTCAAAAACTAAACCTAGGTTTACGAAATAAAGACTACATTATATTTTAATGTCCTTAAATAAAAATTAAAAAAATAAATTAGGTACAGCTTAAAATTAGATTTTAATCTTATCATGTATTAATACTAGAATCTATAATCAATATATCTTTATTCCTCGTTTATGATTTTGATGATAAACAGGCGAACTATAACAGCCCATCGATAATAACAAACTGGACCGCAAATAAAAAGGATCGGTTAGAAAACGTTCAATATCTTCAAAAACTAAACCTAGGTTTACGAAATAAAGACTACATTATATTTTAATGTCCTTAAACAAAAATTAAAAAAATAAATTAGGTACAGCTTAAAATTAGGCTTTATTGAAGAATTTCTAGACGACCCTTTCTCTTTGCGTTTTGCGGTTTATAATACGAAGTTTTACTCGATTTTGAATAGCAAAATAGCATATACATGTTAATATAATAACTTTCTTCACACAACATTCCAAAACAGTACAATGTATTGTATTCTTAATCAAATTTTCCCATTATTCAACTCGAATCTCCGTTAACGTGATTTATTTCGTTTCGTGAAATCCATTAGTGAGTAAATTGTTTGTTTGGAAATACAGTAGGAAGGCTGTAGGCTCTCGGGCAGAGTGCCAGACACGAAAAATGCTAATAATTATTAAAAAATGCTGATATGAACTTTAGTTATTGCAAATTATATATAGACTACGTTTTTTTAAATATATTTGTACTTTATAGAAAGAAACGTTTACGTTCTAACCGTAGCTGTATGTTAGTTGCAGTCAATTTCATACTGCAACAATCATTCTAATTTTGAAAAGATATATTATAAATATGTAAACTTTTCCGCGGAGACTAGAGACTCTGCAATCTTAAAAGGATCGCACTTTAAAACATAATATCGGAATGACATATAGTATAATACCTACTTGTAGAGTAACCACTAACCATCATTTCAAACGCATTCTTTCTAGTTACGCATCTTACTATATAAAAAAAATCGATTCTAGAGTTTCTATATATATCTACATAATATGTAAAAATTAAGTGTTAAAATAATATTCTATTTGAACTGCCATTATGTTGACTTTATGGAACTGTTTATGTGTTCCATAACAGATGAATAAGTTACATTGTTGTTTAATAAGCGTCAAAAATTATAAAAACAAAGTATAGTACAGCAAGGACTTACATAATACGTGTTTTCATGCGACCCAGAATAAATGAGTGTTGTCTTACGTCCGACAAATCGAGAGAGGGGAATGCCCTGACAGTCATTATTTTTTGTTACTACCTCACGTTTAATCGTAGGGTACTATACATTTGTATGTACTGTATTTTATAAGTGTTACTAATGAAATAAAACTCCTTAGATATTTTTTATTCTCTTAAAAATATCGAAAAAGTATTATATTTTATTTGCGAAGAAGTTTGAGATGCTTATTTTGTTGAACTATTTCATTTAGTTTTAAGAAAATATCAAGCTCTACATATACACTTTATAAGTAATATTGAAAAGAGACAATCACACTTAAATTCTTCACTTTTGGTAGCTTTTCTTATTATAATATGACAAGTTTAAATATTGGATGTTATTTTCCTAACACTCAAGAATAAAAAAATATCGTTATTCGTAATAGAAAATATGAATGCGACAACATTTAATATTGTATATTTATGGAGGTTATATGAAACAGCAAAGTTAGAATATTTACAAAGGCATTCGCAGCGTCAGCATTGAGACTTGGACTCAGATTTCATAGTAATTTACATTATACAGTTAATATCATAAATGACAGGTGTTAATGAAATTAAATGAGATGTCATCAATATTCCATTAGATATTTAACCAGCTGGCATATTTTATTTATAAACAATGAATATTTTATTACAGTGACTAATTGTTGCGAGAATCATACTTAGAATAGATAACTTTTAAATTCACCTACTGGTATTCATACTTTATCTCGTGTATAAAAAATAAAATTAGCAGGTACTTGTCGTTATTTATTTAATTTTAAAGATTCATTTCGATACAACAATAAGTAATAAGTTAAAATTTATTTCCAAGATTCTGTTTATATTGTTAAAAAATGCACTAAAAGCTCATTAAAAATGTATATAATACATGATCATACTCATAGTGCCGTCATGTAGTGTCCGACCGAAACTGGTTTTTACGACCGAAACCGAAACCGAAACCGAATTTCGGCAACGGTCTCAGTTTCGGCCGAAACCGAAACCGAAACCGAAACTTTCTTATAAGGATCATGTTTTCAGAGAAAAATGAAGAAAATGTATTATAATCAGTCAGTTTTAATTAGTAAAATAAATATAAGTGTTAATTTTATACGGATAACCAGGTAGGTATCTACTCGTTTAATTCAACTTAATAATTATTAAATTGAACGCGAAACTCTAAATCCCAATATCCCTAAATTAATATTATCACCACTAATGCACTATAGTAAATACTAAATACCATGTATAATTCGCGTCATGTAAAAAGAACACTGGCTGTCAAGTTGCGCAGAGACGATTTATAGGCCCATTTGGTGGTAAGACGCGGGGTGTGGGACGTAGAGGCACGCGCCGCATGCTTTCCGGCTCGCTATTGGTCCGTCAGTTCAAAATACCATCGCGCACGCAAAAGTTATTAATTACTAAATGATTTTATACAATATAAAAAATTGAGAAAAAATATTTTTGAACTATTTATAAAGAGAGAGTCCGATAATAATGCTGTTAATAATTTTAAAACATATATTAAACGAATTAATTAAGTTTTTTGTAAGTAGATTAAACATTCTACACTGAATCAAACATATTTTATTAATTAATAGAATTCCATTTAATACATTCTATCTAATATATTTTTCAATGTACCTGCCAATAACCAATATACGTCGCGAGCGAAAGGCTAGTTTAAAAATAAAAGAATCAGCTTAGTAATTACGTGTGCATATGTACCCATGCGCAAACACACCCCCCACCACTTTCTTCCAGCGTTCTTTTTACGTGACGCGAACTGTACCTAACTAATGTTTGTTTACATATAGCATTAGCGAAAGAGTTAAATTAACCACAAAATGTTTAGATTTTTAATTTTTTATGGTAAACTTGATTCTACTATAATCTAGGTACCTACTCCTTTGTTATATTAAATTACTACCGAATTCAAAACATATCACACGAAAACTCACAACAAACAAAATGCACTGCAAACAAACAGGTTACGACATGATTACGCACGTGAACGCGGCCAAATGTCATCGTCGCGTCGCTTGGATGTCATTTACCGCGCCGAACACACCCGAGCACAGCGCGGAAACTCCCGAATGCAGTTTCGGTTTCGGTCGTAGTTTCGGCAGGTTTGCTGCCGAAACCGAAACATAACCGAAACTCGTTTTTTTGCCGAAACTCGACCGAAACCGAAACCGAAACCGAATATTCGGTCGGACACTACCGTCATGAATCAGACAGAAGACTTTCAAGAGGGGAAGTACATACTACCCTCTAATAAAATTAGCCCAATAGTAAAATAACTAAATGTCGCCAACGTGATAAAACTTGTATCTATACAGTATACACGTTTTTTTATGGTAAAAGGGGGCAAACGGGCAGGAGGCTCACCTGATGGAAACCTCCGCCCATGGACATCTACAAGACAGACTTGCAGATGCGTTGCCGGCCTTTCAGGAAAGGGAGGGAGGGAGTAGGGAGGGAAGACAAAGGGAGGAGGGAGGGAAGACGGAGGAAGGAGGGAAGACAGAGGAAGGAGGGAAGACGGAGGAGTGAGGGAAGAGGAAGGTAGGAGGGATGGGGAGTGGGCCTCCCGGACTCTCACTTATCGGACGAAACGCGACAGCATAGCTGCCACTTCACGCCTGTGAGAGAGTGGTACTATACGGGGCGTGCCGGCCCATTCGGCTGCTACCCGAAGGTAACAAGCATGGCACTACCAGTCTACCACTATAAAGTATTTTGTATACACGTATTTTGTATCCAACAATTAAAAGGAACGTGAAAATGTAATCCTATATACGTGTTCAAAATACATATTGATAAAAAGTATATATAAGGGCTATTTAAATGCGACTGGTTGTTTTAAAACGATCAAAATTATTCCTAGCGCGTGTTTGTTATTTATTATATTCTATTCTCCTTTTGTTGTAGCCATTGTGTACGGACATTGTTTTTCGTTTGGTCTATTAAAGGGTTTTGTACTGGTGCCTTGTTTTATCATATTGTTCTATAGAATGCAATACAAACTTCATAGATAAGATAAAATTTCAATTTATTCAATACATTTTACCTGTTCCATTCTCAGATAACATTGCTGAATATTTTATAACATTATTTTGTAACAAATAAAGATATGTCGAATCAAAAATAAAAATTTAATTATTTGTGCATATATTTTTTGGTTAATTTTACTAAACATCTAAAATTAATATTTTCATCAATGGTAAATGACATTTAAAGAAAAAAAATCGTTTTTATTTTTAAACAAAAGTTGTATCCTGCTAATGTATCACGAAATGCAGGCATATGTAGGTCAAAACCTTACGTGCCGAATGAATGAATGAATGTATGAACCTTGTCAAGGTTCGCCTTTTAGGGAAGTCACCATTGTAGCCTTCTTAACTGTTTTTATAGCTTTCTCTTCTGATTTCGAATGGATAGATTTTTATTGTTTATTTTTTTTTCATAATTTAATTTTATGTTATAGGCATTGAAAATATAGAAAAGAAAACGAAAATATAAATATAGGTAACATAAATAACTAAATAACTTATTTATGCATCTATAATAGTACTTAAATTAATAAAGGTAATTTATGAACGTGAGTTCTCATGACCTTATAACCAATCAATTTTAATATAATATGGTATAACAAATTTATGAAATCCATTTTGATTCTAGTTAAATTGGAACTCTATCGGTAAAAGGTGTAAATGTTTTGACATTATGATAACACACCTCAGCTGCTTTTCTACACGAAATTTACGTTTGATATAAAAATAACAGCTTTGTTAGTTATTTTGATGCCGACAAAGTAGTGGCGTTCGAGGTCGTTCAATGCGGACAGATGTGATCAAAGTGGTGAAACTTTTTTATTACATTTTTTTGATATTTGAGGGAGAGCAGTTGTCGCCAATGCTTTATTGCTTGAGAAATATTTCTTAATGTATGTTGTAGAATTTTTACAGTCTATTATGAATACAAATTACAGTGACGAAAATTTAAAGAAATTTCATGGCTAAATTAATATTTTTGGCCACTTTTGTATGTGTGATAGTTAAATAGTTTTGAAAAAAAATAGCATTTGACCTCAATATTCTATTGTTTGCTTAACTTTAAAATGGTAAAACCCTGAGCCAGTCATGAAAATCGCTGTTTAACAGTCAGGACGAATCTTAGTGAAATGCAACCGCCATTCACAACCTGCCAATGAGACACCTTCGCAAACAAAGCTCCGCCTACTAACGCGATTAAGTTACATTATGTAGCTAGCCTAGTACTTACGCAAGACCTAGATTGCCAACAAGTGAGGATAGACGGTTTTTACAATTTTAAATTATAGAAAGTAGCCTTTATTTACTAAGCAATAATTATAAGAAAGATATAGTTTTAAAGGTGTATATTATTGTACTACATTTTGAAAATATTTAATTTATAATATAGAAAAATAGTCTACAAAGTGAATTCAAATGTAACTTGGGTTTTATAGTCATGTATAAAAGTTTTTTAAATCTATATCAAATATAATTTGATTCAGGACGTAACTCAACTCAAGGTCCCACGAGGCGAACAAATATTAAGTAATAGAAACGGAAACATTATAAGGTTTCACTATCTACAAACTCATTAGTAACTGTCAAATTCACTAAAATACGTGTTTTTATAAGGAGACGATCGTGTTACGAGATGTAAAAATCTATTATTAAATAACATTAATCACTTAAGCAAGGTGAATGCGTACAAGTTTACCTTCAAAAATTACATGTAACAAGTCATATCACATCTAACAAGTTTTTAAAAATGCTTTTTTTCTTAGAAGGCTTTCAGTGTCTATTTTTATATGATTTTTACAGATATGTTGTACATATTTTTATTTCAAGTCTATTGGTATATATTTGGGGAATTTTTAGGAGATAGAGGCAGATTTTTGGTTTAATTTCGATTTTTTATAGTCTCCTTCTTAAAATATTACTGAAACAATAAGGAGACTTAGCACGAATCAAAATGAAATTATTTTAATTTTCATGTTACATCGAGTATAAAATGACGAGGTTAGTTTTAAAAGCATTAAAAATATTAATATTACATAGGTTTATTGTGACCTAGATGGATGACCTATTAATAAAATTGAAGAATTCGTGGGCGGCGTAATGGATTTCCATTAAGTGAATTTGTTCACGAGAATATATCCGATTCGTTATCGTTCTTCCTGAGTGCTGTTTTATTTTGTTGATTATATTTTGATATCTATTAATATTTATAGGAAAAATATACGTACACACTATATAAAACTCTACATATCAGCCTTTATATAGAAGTTGTGAAAGATACTTAAAATATCTGAATATTTTGAAAATATGCTTTAATAATCAAGTTCAATCCTTTTTTTTCAGTCTCGATGACAATCATTCAATAACTTTCCCAAGTCTTATAGAAAGAATCTCTATCTTCTTCCATACTCGCCCATAGATTTATTAGCGCTACTAAGATACGAATAATTATGTAAAAAGATATGCCTTTTATTACAAACTTTATTCAACAAGTCATTAATTTCAGACGTTATTATCAAAGTTTTTATGACGTAATAAAATGTTTATGTAAAAAGTTCATAAATAAATTCCTTGTTGAGCTTATAGAGAAATGTCAACTTGGTAGTTGTAACGGGTAGAGTCGAGGACAAAATCTAGTGCGGTTAATAAAAGGAGAAATAACGTTGTAACAAAACCCTTCTACATTATATTTATTAAGAAAATGTAGTTTAATATAAGAATTTGTAAGCCGTTTCGCATGTAACCCTATATGCCATTACCTGCGTAGGATTGTAGAGATCTTTTAAGGTGTTTACTTGTCGGGCAGCGTAATTTAAAAGTAGATTTGCAGTAGTACTTATTAGCGTCTACGTAGGCTGCTATATACTAACGTCTCAAGTTTTGTTTGCATAAATGAATTTTCTAAATGGTATCTATTAAACATATTCATTCATATTACTATTAAGGCAATAACAAATATCTCTAAAAAAATAATAATTTTAAAATATATTTTAAATGTATTTACACTTTATTTGCTATTATTATTATTATTTTTCGTGTACTTTCTTTTGAGGGAGATATAATTAACATATTGAGCCTTTTAGCTAATTATTTCTATGTTTATTTTAGCAGAGATTGAGAGAAAATGCGGCTATAGATCTGTCAATAAAAATCGCGGAAAAAGTATTAATTTAGCTATTAAAACAGTATCAGATTATTTTTTATAATTCTGATTATAAAATTAAAAAAAAGTTCATGGAATTCCATTCCAAATAGACTAAAATATTAAAAATTCTTTTTTTTTCTTATAATTACCATGTCTATTCCATAAAATTAAGTATAAAGCTGTTATTTTAGCATTACAAACAGTAATATATAAAATATTAATAAGTCATAACTTTTATATATCGCTTCACGAGTTAGTAAACCAATATATTACTTAATTTAAATATTAATTTTCTCAAGACATAAAATCCTTAACAAGCATTAACGAGTAAGTATAAAATTAAGGTTTGGTAGACTTCACTTATCTGCGAGTAGTTAAATCATATCAAAATACCGAATACCCCATATATATTTCATTTCCTGAAAATTTTCTTCCCTAGAACAATGTCCAAAGTGACCTAGAAACACGTAAAAGAATGAAATAGAGTGTGGGGAGTAAATTATAGTGTTAGGGCGTACTCAGTGTAACGTGTAGAGGCTATAAAATCTCACATACGACGCAGCTCGTAAAGCTGCCTCAATCAGACTATTGCAATTAATGACTTCTACGAGGTCGCCGTATTCACTAGACTTCTTGTAACCGATTGAATATTGAAATATTAAATTCATTTTTCATTTATTTTATTATAACTTTGCGAAAGGCGCGTTAAGTCCGCCAAGTTTCGTATACATCCAATTCGCACTTCGCTTTCGTGGTGGACTACAATCCACTTGTATAATGTATTGAAGGGAAGCTATGATGGCGTTTCAATTATTTCTTTTTTGAATTATGCAGGTTTTCTCGGGCATGTAGGTTTACTCGTGATGTATTTTACGTACACAAGGACTCTGTTATGGATACCAGATAATTGATACATCACATAATAATATTATGTAACATAGTAAATATGTTAAATACACACATAATAAAGACAAACATAGTCTAGTCATGGGATCTAGAGATACAACATTGTAGCTCATCACACATATGAATTTCCCATCGAGGGACTCGAAGCCGCGACCGCTGGCACATCAAGTAGGTAGGATTACTAGAAACTGAGTAAAACGTTTCAATATAATATAACTGTTACATTAAAATATTATTATATATTATAATTCTATATTAACCACTAACAGAATTTGTTATTAAAATAATAAATGCAATATCCGTTATAGCAATTTCATGACTTCCTTAGCAGATGAGTCTATAATAAAGCGATATTCATAATGAAGGTCAATAAAAATACAAGAATATTTTCTTTTCATCAACTTTAATATGAAATTTATGTCGATAAAAGAGTATTTATTTGACTTTGTCGAAATCTAGGATGAAAATGATGAGGACATTCTCGTAACTAAGTTGTGTACTATGTTGTAGAGCTTTCATTTTTTTATCTCCATCAAATAAAATAAAATGTACAAAATCTTTTACTTGTAAAACGTTTTTAAATAATTGTATGAAGCTAATGCGCTAACAAAAAACAAGAATATAAGGAAAAATACACATTATAAGGTCTTAAATCTTGAAAATAGCCTTAACCTAGTGAGACTGTTGGCAGAAGCGCGCTTAATTAAACGATCGCTATCTGTTGTTTTACGTCTAAAAAGCTATCAAAAGTTAATATTTTTCTTAAGTAACATAAATCATTTAAATAATATTGAATTTTATTGAAAATATTAATTTAATACTTCTATCCTTCAAAAGTTTCCTTGCGTTTATCTTATCTCTATATAGAATCTCTATATAGCTAGTTTGATTAATTCTTATGTTATAATATAAGTATTTTAAAGCTAACTTAAAGTTACATGCAACATAAGGGTTTTATGTACATGTAGGCATGAGTAGATTTTTGTTTTCCACTCAAAACCAATTTCAAAGGAAAATTTTATTGGTGAACAGGGACAGCAAGAACCGCAAGCAGAACCTGGTATTGAACTATATTTCATTATTTTATTTAAAATATTTATGCATTTAGTAAATACTGCTTAAACTTTTTTAAATTTTATACATATTTTGTAATTAAAATACTAAATACTTCAAAAGCTTGCTAAATAAGATTCTTCACGGACTCATTAAGAACAACCCATTAACATATGCAACAAATATTATTTATTGGCAAATAATGTTAGGTAGTAATCGTTTAAAAATTGTGTATATTTACTAACGTCTACCGGTAGTATGAAATTGAATATTCAAGGTTTAACGTCCAAATTAGCAGTTCTGTGTGCGAATACACATTTTTGTGCTATTTCTCATGAATGTGCTTATTAATTGGTTATGTGTGTTAAAATATATTATGTAACAGATAATATAGAGACCAAATTGTGGGCAAAGAGACGATTTTAATATTTAAAAATATTCCTAGTCGGCTGAATGTTAATATATTCTTTTTTGTCTTCATTCATTCATTCATCCTGTCAAATAATTAAGATACAAATACTACCTTACCTTACCGTGGAAATGGCAATAACTCCAAAATGCCGGGGGCTTATATAAAATAGTAAGTAAAAGTACACAAGAAAAAAATTTGATAAGTAATCTTATTACCTAAAAGATAAAGTCATGATTATATTTGTCCTTTACTGTTTACTTTAACGAATATAAAGAATGGAGTGTTAGTTTTAAATAAGGCATAACAGTAGGCGCTTCCCTATATTACCTACTGTTTTGTTGTGGGAGTAATATTCTAGAAACTACACATAGAGCTAGATGTTTTATTACATTTCATGTTCATTGTAGTTATTTATTGACCTGGTAGCAGCTAAAATTATTAGGAAAACCACAATGAAGCCATCTGTGGCTAGCTATGAGCAGATGTATTCTTGTAATACTTTTTATAGATACCTATAGCGAATAAAATTATAACTAATCGATTATTTTTATGTAAAACACGTAAAAATAAATCAACAATAAATACATAGCTACATAATATATTATTAATGGAGAAAACGAAAAATATATTCTGAATGTGAAGTTTTCTTTCATAGCAACAAAATAGTTGATCGAATTCACTTGAAGTAGCTCTAAACAACACTATGTATAGTAATCATTAATTGACTTTTATACTAGGTAATTATGGGCAGATTTTTCTTATGCTAAATAATTGAATTGACTAACTTGCCTTTAAGCTTCAGACTCCATGGTAACAGTTTACTGTTTGTAGGATGGACATAATACTATTATAAATTATTTTCGTTGTATCTCAGCACATCAAGTAGCTTTCAAGTAGCTTTCATATCATTTAGTAATTACAAACAATTACTAAATGGTACTTAAAGGTACGCGTTGATAAATTGTTTATAATTCATCATATTATATAAAACGAAGCTACGCGAAAATATTTTTTTTTTGTTTGCGTTGACATTGAAGTATTCGTTAGGCACGTTTGGGTGTGGGTTTTAGATTAGGATGACCACAATATAGGTCACAATCCAACGAAGCTGCCTTCACGCATTTACGACAATGTGGTTAATCGACGTAATGGGAATGTTTAAATGCTAATATCAAATAATTTTTTATTCATGATGCTTTTTACATTTTTATCAATTGCTAGATTATATTTGTACAATGTTTTGAGTTAAAACATTATTCTCTAGCCGATAAATTATTTTTAGTATACTTAGCTACGTAAATGAATATTTTTTAGTGAAGAGAGTAATAATAAAAAAATTAAGCTTATGGCTTTATAATTACGAATATTTCAATATTTTTCTTTATTGTTCAAATACGTAATGCGCAAATTGAATGTATCACTATATCGAATTATGACATACACTTGACAAGTCTATTGCATCTGATGCAAGTGTTGTGACAAGATGATTACCAAAGAAATTTATTGAAGTCGCCTGACCTCATAAGTAAGCAGCTACGCCTACATCTTAAAATATATTTCATAACTTCCACGTGTAGTATTTCAAAATAATGCATGTAAATAATAAAAATAAAACAGCTATATAATACACATTTGTTTTTCTTTAATTTATCACTATCACTACATGTTATAAAATAGGGAAAAATCATACAACTTATTATGAAATTTATATACCTAAATCATATTTTGAAAAATATACTGATATTGAATTAGCCGACTTAATATAATAATAGTATCCATATAATAATTATAATTTTAGTAATATTAGTTAAAATGTGGAAAAACATGCCCCGACAGGGACTTTTATTTTCGTTCAGTGCTTCGCGTAAACCGGTAGAGTTATGTGAAATGCTACGTAGGTCAAGCGTATCTACGTTATGTGAAGAGTAATATCATTTTTTTTATTCTGAAAAAGAAAGATTATTTTAATGTGAAGCTAGTTCTTTTTCATATTAGGTATATACGCAATTATTAGTCCACTTGTGCTTATGTATTCATTTTCTAATAAGGCAAGATTTATGTCAAACTCGCCTTCGAAATAATGCCCCTAGCGATTGTCAATTATGTTTTTCTTTGCGATTGTCAATAACTAGCTGTGCTCGAGACTTCGTTCACGTGTACTAAATAATGAAATAAAATTTCTAAAATAAAAATAGCCTATAAAGTTACTACTTACTCCTTATAACATTAGCTATCTGCGAGAGAAAGTCCCGTCAAAATCGGTCCAGCGCTTTCAGAGATTAGCACGAACAAACCGAAGGACAGACAGACGAGCAGACAGACAGAAAAACAATAATTTTGATAATTGATTTTTCTATGTAAGTACCGTATATACTTTCATATTATGCAATTAGTAAAAAGCTGTTAATTTGAAATTGAAAACAGGCACTTCAATCTTATTTATACGTACTGATGTACTGATTGTATAGAATTTAATCTAACTTAATGTGCTATTACAGAGTAGTTTATATTTATGAATAGTTTTAGACAGTGCGTGACTGCCTCGGGGAATATCTTAATGAAACATAAACATAACGTCCAATGTGTTTGCGTTTAACTTTAATACGTCACGACTGTGCGAAATGAAGGAATTGATTAATAGAACTTTATTTGTTTTAATCAACACAATATAAGTGATAATAAAATCATTGATTGCTTAAAATGGTTTGGAAAAATATTTATTTACTATTGGTGCTCTATTCGATTTTCGATTGTTTATATTCCATTAAGTACGTTAATTTACTTCTGAAAAATACAGGTCTGAGAGAACCTAGAAAGTTATCGAAGTTCGCCAACCTGTTTTTGGCCAGCGTGTGGACTATTGCCTGATTCTCCTCGTATTGAAGGAAGACCAGTGCCCAGCAGTAGGACGTTAAAAAGGGCTAAATTATTATACAGAAACTTTATAAGCAATACGTAATTAACAAGTTATTTCGACTTAAATTTTAACTAAGTATCACACAACACGGTTTTTTTTAAATTTCCACGTCATTCCTTTTCCAATTCTTTGATCAGCCTTTTTAGTGACATTACAACCGGTTCCACGCCCACATCAGAATTTTAACATCTGCGAAAGTTTAAACATTCGTTGATAATCTTGCTACTTCGTAATATTGAAACATAAGCGATAAGAATATATAAAAGGTAGCTTCTGTCGCTATAGTTGTTTGTTTATATTATAAATTTAAGTTAAAATATTCATTTAAGCATTAATATGTAAAATAAAATAATCGTGAAGTTTATAAATAAATAATAGTTAATTTCGTAGGTCATTATTTAAATATATGTTGAATTATCCATTTGATGGAATAAGAAACAATATCCAGCTCACTAAATATTATGTTTTCATAACAGAGTACATCGATACTTTAAGAACTTAATTATAAATTATAAGTAATTTTGGTATGACCTCAGTTTTTAATATAAATTGTGATTCTCGTATGCCGGCTTTGTGGTTTAACAAGTCTATTGTATTGATCACTACAAATGTTTTGTTTTCCTTGAATTAGAATCAGTAGTTACGATTTAGGAGTAACATGTATAGTGTATACGTGATCTTGAAATACCTACATATTGTTACAACCTTACTTAGGCTATAAATAGATTATTCTTTCATAGATATTTTTTATAATCGAAATAGAGTCTGAATCAATTGTTTTCAGTTTATTGGTCGAATACTGTTAACTACAGAAAAATAAGTCTTTAATAAGTTTATACCAACCGTTATAATGTACGTAGAGACAATCCCGAGCAAAGCGAGGATGAGTCGCTTGCTTACACTATAACACATTAAATTCATGTATCGTATTTTTACTTTTGTAGTTTGTTAATTGTAGTTGTCAAGGCCGTTCCGCGGCTACGGTTGTCGGTCAACAATGGTGTTAGTATAAGTATTTTTTTAGCCATAACAAAAAATATAGAAAATGATTTATATATCTGGTATTCTTTATATTTATGGTATTATATAATACCACCTTCCTTATTTTATACTTGGGAAACCAGTTTCTTATGAAATTATAATGAAAGAAACTTGAAGTAAGAGAAGGTTAGGAAAACTCTATTTATTGGACGTGAATATCATTTCAAAAATATTATAGTAGAGCTATAAAATTTAATTTAAAAATATAAAAAATGAAAACCGCAAACAAAAGTCACGTTTCTATACTATTCATTGGTAATCTACCATTCGACTGTTTGTATTTACCTAAAGATCTCCAATGCAGGTGCTAACCACGCCCCTTTTTAATTCGCCTTGATATTATAAAACTGTTCAAGGTTTCAATGCGTAATGCAAACACTAAAATTTGCTAAACTATGTTACTTTATCGTTAGTATGTATCAATTTAAAATATTCATTCATAAAATTTGTAATATACAAATTATGGTAAATTTTTCGACATGCTCAGTTCGTAATGATACTACTTGCTGTATATGTCGCGGGTTTCGGTTTATTCTTTTATGTAATGATCACGAATTTTCGTACTTCAGTCAAGGGTGTTATTTGATATAGCATGTATTTATTTGAAGTAATATATATGTAGTATCATTTATCTGGTATACATATAACACAACTCGTACAATACCATAGAACTAGGTGGTCAACAATGTCCTACATCATTATAAGGCTGTGGTAGCCCAATACTAACGCACTCTTATAAGAAAGCAAATGCACCGGAAGTATTCGAGCCCGAGTCTCGCCTCTTTGAGATTTTCGTTGCAAGGTGAAGAAGAGAAATGTGAGTAGAGAAAAAATGTGAAGGAATGAGAGTAGGACGATAAAATATTAGAAACTGCATTATCATGATAATCTTGACACCCAAAAACTGATAAACATTTTCACTAAGTAGTAGATAAGGCCTTGCAAATCTTTTGTGTACGTTTTATATTAGCGTTATATATTAGTATGCTATAAGCACAATGCCTTTGCGTAACTTGAGAATTTATGCAAAATTATAAATAGGTACCTATCTTAGTTGAGGACAATCGTTGGCAGTATCAGTAGTCGTAATCGACTATGAAATATGTATTATGTAGCACTCCTAAAAATGCACATTTATATCTGTAAATAAAATTATCTTGCAAATTTTCGATAAACTATGATTGCAGTTACGAATTGATATTAAATACCTATAATTCGGTTCATGATATTTTGATACTCGATATAGCGACTATCATAACATTTTTTTGTAAATCTATTTATTTACAAATTGAAATACATCTGTATCAGATAATAATATAAAAACTTCATTTTATAATTACCCATCATTTCATATAATTAAAAAAATCTGTTTATGTTGACTTGGTGAGTCACATAGTATACCTACATAAGTAACATATTATAATGACTTGTTTATAATATATATATAAACGACATTCTTTGTACTATGATTTATCTATATACTAACATATAATAAAATTTTAACTAAGTCGAACCTGTACTTTGATTATTGTTTAAAATCTTACTGAAATAGTAATTATTATCGGTACAGAGGCCGAATTTATAGTTTTTACAATTTGTGTTTGTAGACTATCTGTCTGTCTGTGACCGAATCACGAGAAAACTACTGAGCAGATTTTGATGAAATTTGATATGATATTATTTATGATATAGATTCTTTTTACTTCTAGAAAATATTTCATTTCTGAGATATTTCAACTAACCGTTACAAACAGGCTGTAAATATCACACGGTATAATAAATAGGTATGTGTTTGGCTTCCGATTCTTAGAACGTGGTCAGAGCCTCGTGAAATGCTAGTAATAATAAATTTAACTGAAAATATACTCAAAATTATTAAGGTTAGGTATATAATGAAGATATTAAAAGAAGCAAAATATTAGCTCATAGTAGAAATACGGCTTGCTTTATTATTATACTAGCTCTAACTCTAGCATTAAATACGTAGGTATACTTCAGTATTTGTGTGGCAGAATTTAAAAGCTATGCAGTTATATAAAAGGGACAATGGTGCCTAGTAATTAGTCTAACGCTTTGTAATACTCCAGGTATTATCATTTTATTGGTTTCCTGTCATAAAATGTTCGAGGCTGCAACAAAATTGCAATTCGCGATCAATAGCTATGATTTTCCGTGTACATACGTGGATTGGGTTTAATATATTGATATAATGATGTTCGACTTAGCTCGGGTATGTCCCTAAGTAAGTTTTAATGTTTTTTGGACGGAAGCTTTCTTCTACTTATTTTCTAAGAGTCACCTAAGTTAATACCGAACCTACTGTATAATATAATTTCTATACATTTAGTAAAAAGGTGTTAAGTATTATGACATTACACACAGACACTTCAATATTATTATAATATGTATGATTTAGTTTTATTTTGGAGAATCGCTTGTAACATGTTTTCACTAATTTTTATATTTACTGAATACCTAAGTTATATCAATAATTTTCTCCGTTAAAATGTACTCCAAAGTAATAAGTAATAAGTATTTGTAACGTAAAATAACATATTAATAACCTTGGCTTTGAATACGAATAGGGAAAATGCATTACCTATAGGATTAAAATTACTTTAGTTCAATAAGCAATTATTTCAGCTCAGATGTAATAACCAATAAGGAGTAAACAATGCAAAAAATGTTGCATCCTGACTAATAATTAGGATTTTCCATATAACGAATATGCATGTATCAAATATTACATTTATTAATAAAAATGTATCCTTACCTACATTAATATAACATCATAATAATTTCGTTTATAAAGTGTTTTTTTCGCGTAATTACCTACATACCTATTGTTTGAATTAAACCTGATACGTCAACGTGACTGCACTAAGCGAGCTTCAAAGGCAATAACACACACACATTTTATTGATAAGTAATCAGTGACTTAAAACTACCTTTAAACTAAAAGTTAAAAAAGTGCTGAAAAGAATTTTAAAAACTTACAGAATATTTAATATTGTTCTCTGTAGCGCTATTTGTCTTGAAATACCTATCTATTATCTTATCGTTTTTACTTTTTAGCTAACTAATTTTCCTTAAAATACCGCTACGGATTCAGTTAGAGTTTCATAAAAATGCTAAAATCCATTAAAGGACATAGATAGGTATTTAAGTACATAATATTTCCAAGTTTTTTTTTTATTTTTTAACACATAATATTTAGATTAGACAATATTACAGGAATTAATATAATTTTGTATAAATACTATTCATAAGTCAATCAAAAATGTGGGTGTCAATATTGGATGCAAATTGTTCGTCTACAACTCGACAGACACGAAAAACGAGCGAACAATGCGTTGCCAAACTTCCTTTGTTCCTTTTACGCGATGTATAAGTGAATATATAAAAACCGGCACTAAATTATATGGTAAAGGAATAGAATAAAAAGCAGACGCGACAGATACAAAAAATATATTTCCATAAAGTTATTGCTAACATTACTTTCTGATAGTTTATGTCATTTATATAATTTATAACGAAATTCATGGTCATAATATAATGTATGTCATTATGTTTTAGGATACTAAAAATGCTTGAACTTATTTAATAAGTAATTTAACAAGTTATTTGATAATAATTAATAATTATCAAAAATTCAACATAAGCCATAAGTTATATATAATATTATATTTATAATTAAATTATTAGTGCATATTAAAGGTATTCGGCTATTAGTTAAGTCAGTAAACGAGATCGCATTGTAAGATAACATAAATAAATTTATTTCATAACATTAGGATACACTAATAAAATGAATAAATAAAAAGAATTTATTTCATCGTCTCTGTGAGGCATTCAGCATTCTACAAAAATAAAGCATCTGTTACGGCCTACGAATATTCTATAATGTTTGTGTGTGTTCGTTAGCTCAAAGTCAAGACACACCCACGACGCCGGAATAATACACGAAATATTTGTTGTTTGGATTTTCAAGGACATACCTATCGCATAAGTTATATTTTAAATGCAAATCATATAAAAATATGATGATATTTAATAATTAGTAAGCTCTTAAATAATTTCACTTGTAATTACTATAAAATGAAATATTATGTAGTAGGTAGCGTGTGTTGAAAATCGCACACTCGACGCCGAAATTGCGGCCGATACTTTTTGCCCGCTGTCGAGTGTCAAGGACACGTTCTGTTGCTACGTTACGTTTGGATACAAGCTAAAAATATCTTTAACTTCAACACGAAAACAATCGCAAATGTATTTTATAAACAATGTGATCTTTAGTATTTTACTTCGTTTTATGCGTTTTGAAATATAAAGTTTTACGTAAAAAAGCTCATTTAAAACTTAAACATGTTGATTTAATAATAATTTATATTTATATATCGGCAATATATGTATACATTATATAATTTTCATATATACATGGTCATTAATATAAGTAAATTTGTATTTTTTCTTCTTTCTTCTTTTTAAGAAAAAAAAACAAAAAAAAGGAATCATTAAGCAACTTAAAAATTAAGCATGTTTTAAACTTTCCTTGGAAAATTATAAGGCAATTAGAAACATTTAATTTCTACTTAAATTGACCGTGAATAATCACTAAGAATGTTAGATTCATCTTAATTAATAATTGCTGTAGATATAATTTACTATTTTATTGACTCGCCCACCTATATTCGAATGACTCGTAAGTCGTATTATTATCAATGGGTACCAGTTTTTAAAATATTATGAAACAGTTATTTGTAGTTAATTGATTTTGAAAGTCACAGAGTAGTAAAATAAGATTATATCACATTATAATATAACTCATAATATATCTATAAAAATCTTGTATTTCTGAGTAATTATGTTCGTTTTTTTTTTATTTAAATGCTATATGCTAATAATATGCTATACCTAGCTTTTGTTTTTTTCTAAGTATAAAATATGTATTAATTAGATAAAGCAAAAAAGACGAAAAATATAAATTTAAGCATTAAAGTAATTGAACCGAACCTGCGTTAACCATGACGATTCATTTTACAATAAAATAGTAATAGAGCAGTTTTTTGTATTCACTTTAATTAACTAACGTAATCTACCTTAACTCACCTTAAATCAAGGCTACTCATTCATACAAAGCCGCTATGGAAGAGCTTTTAATTTTCGAATTATGGTCGATTCAATATTAAATTCTTTGCTACATTATCATTCGTTACGACTCGTATTATAAATGATACGAACTAGATTTGGTTAAGGTTAGGTCCGGCAAAGTAATCAATCTTAGCTTGTTACACATAAATGAATATAAATATATTTCAGTCGAAGCACAGCATACGGTAATTCGTAGCTCGTAATAGGTAATACACTAATGTTTGGCTTCAGTTTTATTGAGCTTTTATCATACTTGAAGAATTAATATTTAATTTGAAGAATATTTTTTTACAATTTGCAAACGATGCAATATTAATGCCATAAAAATTTAATATACCTATTAAAAAAATAAAAATAAGTGTACCTATTGAAATAAACAATTTAAAAATTATATATGTGGAAATTAAAAAAAAAATAAATACTTTTTAACGTAATCTCAGTCTATCCTTCTTATTCAAAATAATATAATTGATCACAACAATAAAGAGTATATTTCTTGTAACTTTCGACCTTCTAAGTTCTAACATCCTTATGTATAGTATAATTGAACGAATATAAATTTATTGTTTTATAAATAAATTCTTATTTATGACTTATTCAAACAACTATGTTTAAACTTATTAAGTATTGGAAACTATTAAATAACATACATATTATGCGCATTCATGTATCACGATGACCTTCTCTTCCCTATTAAGCTACGTTCATTCATTATTTTACGACCACTTATATTTTTATTTAATGCTCAAGGGCTTTTAACATTTATTCATAAAAAAATATAAAAGTATTTTCGGATAATATGTAAATACTATTATTACATGTGCAATAAAAATTATCATAAAAAGTCAAATCGGCCAAAAACTTAAACAAATTACTTAGTAATTTTAATGCGAGAAAACAGAATTTATAATAAAAATTACTTCTCTAAAAGCTGCCTCGTTTAAAAACACTTGCTTAAGCAGTAATAAAACTAATGCAATTAAATTGACATAATATATTAAGCTTGTAGTGAGCGGGCGCGGCGCAAAGTAGGTTACCTATTTCTCGCAGCCTCGACTACAAAAAGTCGACTGAACCTCTATTTTAATGTATTTTACGTCGTTTTAGAATGAAAGACTGCGATCGACCCCTTTTCCCTCAAGAGCCAGAAGCTTAGACAGATATTTTCTATCCTCTTCATCCATATCGAATTTCCATTAGAATGAGTGAGATACCAGGGCGCCAACCGAGAAAAGCCACCATTATTACGCTCAGTTATTTTCCCCTATTCCCTGAGGACAACGATCGTATAATTTTACGAATATGCATCGTAATTTGTACTTTTTGTGTAATAAAAAGTATGATATAAATAAATAAATTTGTCGAAACTTAATATTAACCCACGCGGTATTGGCCGGATACATTTATTTTTCATTTTCCATTTTGGGGTACGGACGTCCTACTGCCTGTTATTAGCATATTATATGGTTATATCGACCCACGCGTCGAAAACAACTGTTATTATAAGGTATATAAAAGTCCTTTCTTACATTTAAGTTATATTATAAGGAAGTCAAGTTTATTAGAGTTGGCGTGCATTTAAAAGCTTTCTCTAATTATTTAACCGTTTTCAATGTCACACAATCGTGCCAACACAAGATATTTGAGCAGATGTTTCGTTTACACAGCAAATAACATGGTTAGCTACCAAGAAAAAAATCAACATTGCGTAAAACGCTTTACGATTTTTTCATTGCATACTTTAAGCTTGAATATTTTATAAGTTCTCTACTTAATAAATATTTACCTTAATCATATACATCGCTATATCAGAAGAATTCACGTGTGTATAATAGTGTGATTATTATGACAATAGACTTAGGGCCAATAAATCAATGAGAGATAAAATAGATACGAGGAGTGGCACTTAAAAATACCTATAAGTTGTCTCAACCTTGAAGACGACAATCTATTAAGCGTCGTCTAACCATGTTTTTGTCGTAGAGGAATTTAACTCACATATTGCGAGAAATAAGCAAAACGGTCTGCATCTAGGTTACTGCGTCTCAGTGCTTTATTGTTTTACGTGACAGATATGACTGTAGATATCTACATATGTAGGTACCGACTTCGGGTCAAGGTGTCTTACAGCTTTCGAACCGCATAGCTATATAGGGAATAAGAATATTTAGCTCCCGTTTTAATCGTATTAGCGGATCCGTTTTCGGTCACGGCATGTCCTAGTTGTTCAGTGAGCACCCAATTTCCACACAATGTTGTCTGCGCTTACATCGATATCGTGGATGTTAATGGCTTAATCCATGCATGCCCTTGTGATCCGCACGACACCGCGCCCGCCCGAACAATGGACAAGACGACACGCCACACGGAAGAGCGTTAAAATTGTGTCGTAAAAAGCGCTAGTTTTAATTTTATTGCACGTTCAATTGGTGCCTGTAAAAAAAGCGTTTTATTGGAGTCGCTTCCTGGCCACGAGGTCGCGATGCTCGGATAGCTCTAATTAAAAACTCGCTGCGAGCGCTTGCGAAAGCGGGGCCCGGAGGATTGCGAAACCGAGCCCTGCCCTTTACATGATTTTATTACACATTAACATTCTGTTTTATTTACGTATAAACAAAGATCGATTAATGATTAAACGACGGTCATACTCACACACATTTTTCTTTTATTCGCAGGTCTCGTACTACGTTACCAACGTTACCTCCCCGTGAAGTCTGCTAGCCGGAGTGTCGAGTGCCATCGGGAACCAGTTTACCACAAGCAGTGATATTTAGCATAGGACATAGTGATAGTGCGTAATCGTGATATAGACTTAGTTAACGCGTTAACCGTTAGTTTTAGTACGAAACGTAACCAAAAAGAAGCGAAACTGGCTCCTTATAAGGATATAATGAACTCGTCGAGCATTAGCTCAGCTGTGCCGACGATTAAATGTGAAGATACTTCTCCGTCGCCGACTGCCGCAGTGGGTACGGAGGGAGAGCCAGGGGCATACCTCAGTGTGAACGTTAACGTAAGCGCCGCTATGATGAACCTCCTGGCGGCAGAGGGCCCGGGTACCACCACTCTGCGTACTCCAGAGATCGTTAACGATCTCATCACCATGACCAACCCTCTTGAACAGTACAATTATGAGAAGAACAACAGTTTCAAGGTACGGTATACCTAACACAATCCGATAAAATTCTCATTTAAAATATAATGAATAATATTTTAATCTCTGACATCTGTAATATAAAGTAATGAATACCCTCGCAGGTAATGTAATGGTCACGTCTCGAACGAATCATCAACGTATAAAATTATGCATTTATATTGGCAGATAAATAAACGCGAAATACAAATAGTATATTATGTAATGACTTAAAGCGACCGTGAAACTTATTGTAGGTATGACCTAGATAAGTAAGCATTATATCACTTGCTTATAAGATAATGCGCCAAATTGTGCTCATTCAAGTCAAATTTCCTAGCAATAATCAAGCATGAAATTGGAATGACAGGCAAATCTGAATCGAACTTTTAAACGTTGGAACTAATTTCTAACCTTGCACTTTCAATTTGCAAATCGATCAAAATGCAAAAGAGATCCTTGCAGTATTTAGGTCTGTTGCACGCGAAACGCTCGTTCGAATGCAAAGTAAGTATATTGTATGCTTGCCAAGCATTAGCCACGTAACTCCTCGTGACCATTACTCGTCATTCTAAACATTGGATAATTCTAAGCGCCGTACACTTGGGTTATGTACCTATTGGACACTAAAACAGACTGACCGACGCCAGGAATCTTCAATTAAGTAAACTAATTACATAGCATTGCGTGTGTAATTTGTACTTGTATATTATTACACGAACGCTTCATTTTATAAATGATTGTCATTAGGTCCCTACATAATATGCTCGGGAATGTAGAGCGTGAAATGGTTACGAACAAAAGGCTAATCTGATGTGACACATCTTGTGATTATGGTTATATTTGCATATCCGTACGTAGATGATAGATTGATCATTATAATAGGTCGATAGGTAAAAACTTTTTATATATATGTATTATAAAATGTGCTAGTATTTTAGTTAAATACATAATATGTATGTATAAAATTCTAAGTTTATCTACATAGAATCTTATCAGTAATCATACGAAATATTATTCCCTACACTGAAAAGCTGATTTGGTAGAATTAACCAGAATTTTCAAGGGAAGTTACCCGTACTATTCATTTTCTTTCTAAATAATGTATATGACATATGCCAATGTAAATATAATAAAATATTAATCTAATATTAATTACAAGAAAGATTTTATCAAATCTAAAAATATTTGTCTTAGCTGTAAAACATTTTTAACGTCGAGAACCGAAATTTACGAAACAATCTAAAAAGATAGTTTTGTTTAAGATTAATCTTAATAAAGGCGTTGATGCATATTTCTATTTATTTTAATGAATATATTTGCGTCTTCGAAACCGCACAAAAACTCACTTTAATAAACATGTCGTCCGTCAAGAACATAGTTTGTGCATTTAGCAAAAGGGCAGTGACATGGAAAACGTTCTAATAACTTAGAGAACTTCTACTTATTTTCCTACTGTACTTCTTAATTTTATTTTATGATACTATATTTTATATTTTACATTATTAACTTATTTTAATCGTATTTGGAATATATAAATGTAATATAAATAAGTTTTTATTCAAAAATTGTTAATGAATATTAAACTTTGGTACTTTTCCTAAGAATATAATATAAAATATAAAGTAGCGTAAAACATAAACTTAGCCATCCACGGATGAGAAATATTTAGTCTTCCGTGGTTTTTTTCCATTATTCTATGTTTATTCTCAAAGTTTTTCATTATAATATGACGACACGTTTGGCGCAGTTATGAGTGACCCTACTTACAGCACCGGTCGCGGGCTCGAGTCCCGCTGGGGCCATTCATTTGTTAAGCACAAATGTTTGTACTCCAGTCATGAGTATTCATATTTATAATATTGATGTATTTAAAGTTATGTATATGTAGTGTATCAACTATATGGTATCCGTAACACAAGCCTTCTATCTTACAGCGGAACTAGATGGTGCTGTGTGTAATAATGTTCCAACATAATTTTTTATTTATATTAGTTTACTAACTTTGTTTTATTGTTCATTTGCAGAATGTGAACTGTAACGACTCTAACTCCTCGATGTCTAACAGTTCGTCAGCAACGTCACCAGCTTCTGGCACTCCGCCTAGTATACAAAAGGTATTGAATTATATAAAAAAATATTGACCCCAGATTCTACATTTATAATAGTATTACTAAAATTATTTCTGACTTTGTAAAACTTTTAAAATTATTTGTCTTTTTCCTATTAGCAAAATCGTATGAAAATCCGTCGCTTAGTTTTTAAAATTAACCTGAACAAACACAAAGTCAATGCGGAACAGACTTTATTTTGGAACATTTCGTGTAGGCAAACTCGTTATTTCATAAAGAGCAAGAGATTTTCATACACTACTAAACAAATTGGTAATTATGTTCGTTATTGGAAGTAATAAATCACGCTTCATAATTACACTGCTCAGTGAAGCAATTAATTCATAATTATTGTTAAGATTTATTCAATTTGGTTAAAAATATATAATTTTTATAAGTTTCACGAATAAAGTTGAATAATTCCAAGTCTTTTCGAGTCCTGCCTAGCTCTAGCTTCTTCTATAAAGTAGGAGGCAGTTATTATTGATTGGTTCCTTGTTCATAATATATAATAAATAAACTAGGTACTAAGCACTTCATTAAATTTAGTACTAAGTAGTAAACATAGTACTGAGCAGGTACTTGTACATACGATTAAATTTCGGTATTTTCAGCACAACTTAATATATGGTTTTTTTTCACTATATGTGTATTATATTATATTGACTTTTGTTTAGTCCGTCCTTTATGTGATTGACCATATAAGAAAATCGATTGGTTGG
Source organism: Boloria selene (assembly GCA_905231865.2). Classification (NCBI taxonomy): domain Eukaryota; kingdom Metazoa; phylum Arthropoda; class Insecta; order Lepidoptera; family Nymphalidae; genus Boloria; species Boloria selene. The sequence continues at coordinate 7,272,701 of HG993146.1, read as the reverse complement.
TTGGAACAACACTTACAGTAGAGTAAAAATATAAAAAAAAATACATAAAGTACCTACTGTAGTTTGCAAGTATAATCGTTTGCAAATCTTTACATGCGGATGGTCTATCACCGCTTACATTTTCAAGTTTAAAAATATAAGTGAATTCATGTATGGTGCAGATGGAAACCAGTTGATTCAATACACTTAAAATAAAGGTATAGAATATATTACTTTTAAATAGAATATGTTCTCATTGCTATTTTTTAAGACTGCGTAAAATAAGCACTCAATCGATTATGTTTTTGTATTTTTGTTTCATCTGCAACTGTATTTAAAAAGACTATTAAATGTTAGTTGTACAAGGAAATATGAATATTAAATGTATATAGGACGTAGGTACTTACATTTTAAAAGCATTTCAAAGATAAAGGTCTGAATTCTTGATGACCATCTTTCTTGAACTAACGAGTAACGACATCGAAACTTGTAGTTTGAAGTGTCTCTGCTCTCAATGTCATGACTTAACAAAATAAAAATAAGTAAATTAAATCTTTATTTTCCACAAGATTTTAAAATAAAACGCTAATTACCTTATAAGCATTATCAATAAAGTTTTTTTTAAATTGTTTCAAATTTTGACTTTCTTTATTACATTTACCTACACAATTAGGTAGTTTCTTCATGAATTTTGTATATTTAAACTGAACTTCAGTTTATTAATATCACCTACGTATGAAATAATTTATTTACTAGGAATATAATTAGTTATTTCCAGCTATACCTGTTTCTGTATAATCAATTTTACACTCAATAAATATTCTTTTTTGCATAGAACTAAAACAATGGGCGGACGTTTTAATGTGAGAAAAAAGAAACACCATCATTACAATAGTAAAAAATAACGATTGCATTTGTCCACATTATCTAAATAGGTATAATATAGAACGCGGAGGTACATGTATGTGTATACAACCTTGGTACCATCATTCGATCGAGGTAAAAATGATTAAGTATAAAATAATCTCACGATGTTTACTTTTATAAGACTTTTAATTCAATGATGAATGTCTGGTACGTTTGTTAAATTAAATTGGTTGATTTAAAGTCGTGAAAATATTAATTTGTTTTTTGCTAAGCCTTGTTTCGCGGCTTTGCTAGCTTCCATTAAAATAAAACTTGTAGAACTCAAAATTAATTCTTTAGTATGTAAATACTTATAAAATGAATAAAATTCAAAGAAACAACCAAATTCTATACAAATTTTAGGAATATGTGACCTATAGTGAAACTAACTGTATGTATATATACGTAATAAGTATAACCGTTTTATACGTTATTTTACAATATCATCAGGTACACTGCTAGTTAAGGGGTAAACACGTTATTATTTATTTCCAGACGTGTTCCGAATTAATAAAGGCTGGTCTAAAGCTATCGATAGAGTCGAAAAGGAAGATGTCAGGCAGCGATACCGACGTGGGTGTGAAACGCATGAAGAAGGAAGAAAGTGACGATGACTATGATAGCAGTCACACGCAAACACCTAAAAATGAGGTAATTATGTAAACTTGTCTACTTATTGAGCACACAAGAATATTATAGAACTAGTCTGTTTTATTTGAGTTGTAAGTTAAAGTTAATAACTAATCAATTTATTAAAAATAAATTTATTTTAAGAAATAGATTTTTAGTACATTTTTAAGCAAGCAATAATCTAAATAAATGTAAATAAAAATATATATTTTAATAATCAACCATATATCGTCAATAACAAATAAACACACCTAAAATCACATAATAAAAATGAATTACTGATTAGAATCAATGTTACCTACGAAAACCTCGATTACGAACTCGTTTGTTTTCAAATTTGTTATGTTAAAGTAAAATACTCAATATTAAGCAATGACTAGTGAATCACCCTCTTTTCGCTCGGGTTCGTTCCTAGGTGCTCTATAGGTATTTAAAAATGCCGGCATTCTTAAAGTTTGTAGCACAAAAAATGTAGAGATTTCATAAAAAAATGTGAGAGCCCTTAGACCTCCTTACTCTGGCACTGTCTTAAAATTACCTGCCTGCAAATTACATCAAATCAATCAATTTCATCTTTATACGTCAGATATTTCGTGATGAGTTAGTCAGTGACTTTTGACTTTGACTCTATTTATGTACTGTTGCCGACAAAGAAAGCTCTACATAAATTATAATACAAGACAATATTGTAATATTTGATAGCGGTATCATTGCCACCCAATAAGTAGAACCCTACCAGGAACAGAGGTCGGGAAGATAGCTAACAAAACTAAACTAATTTTATAGTTAACTGGTAGCATTATAATTCAACGGCTTTATTGAAGTTTTATGAGCTTACAAAGAAGCTCGGTATTGCAAATGCGGTTGTTCGTGACTTAACTTCCCGATGGAAAGCTTGATGACTTGACGATGAGAAATTATTATCATTGGAAGTCAGTTTGTGAATGAGGCGTTGCATTCAGAACGCTCAACTGATTTAATTTAATGGATTCAATGCAATGAACTTTATAGATTTTATTTTACCGGAACAATATATGATGCGAATAAGGTTTATTAACTAAGTTGTAAGTATCTACAGTATATACCTATTATCATATTGATACTTATTATTTTAATAAAAAATGTATTTAATTTAATCAGAACGTATAATTTTTTCAATCCTTTTGATAGTTTTAGAAATTAGCCAGTTCGTACAAAATGTGCAAATCAGATTTGTTATAAAATAACTCTCTTTTATAGCTTACTCCTGAAGATGAAGAACGCAGGCGCCGAAGAAGAGAAAGGAACAAAATAGCAGCAACTAAATGCAGAATGAAGAAGAGGGAGCGAACTGTTAACCTCGTGAATGAGAGTGAAGTCTTGGAAAGCCAGAACATTGATCTTAAAACACAACTAAAGGTAAAAAAATACTAATTGTATTGGGTGTGGTGACAATTTACTATTTCAGAATCGGTTAATACATTAAAATATACGACGACGACGAATATTTCTAGAAAAAAATAGCCATTAAATTGGTGCGGTAAAGTGATGCGCTTTCCAAGCATTTCATTTTATTCTATTTAGTTAACTAAGTAGTAGGTACGGTAAAATATTTTTAAACTTTGAAATAGATTAATATTAAAAATTAAGTACCTACAACATGTTAGTATCATAAAAAATAGAAACTAGTTAGGTATTATCTAAGTAAAATGTAACGACACGGATGCAAGGTTATCGCTTCCCTCATTTGTGTTCATTTAAATGTTAATAGAAATACCAATTTCGATAAGGTGAAACCTAAATTAAAAATATATATTTAAAATATATTTGTTTGACTGTTAAATGCAGTCGTGACTAGTACAGTAGGAGTAGTAGTTTCCGGTTTATAATTGGAACCTTATGCACCTATATCACGACTACAACACCTGCCTAATGCCAAGGGATTCTTTATATTGTAATTAATAAATATAAGTAAAAATATAAGTGTATGAAGTTTAAAAACATGGTTTATTGACTTAAATATACAAATTGCATAGTTAGCAAATAAATAACATTTATAACTATTCACACCTCTATAGTGCTATATTTTAAAAGTAGATAGGATTTTTTTTACCTTCTTCTAATTACAACGCCATATTTATTTTATTTTAAAGGTTTTTGAATGAGCGCTATTGTTAGTTTACGCTATTACGTTTCAAGAGATTTGAATGAAGCTTAGAAAATAAGTTTATTCAGAAAAATATTAATGGCAATAAAATAATGAATATTAATAAGTGTTATTCTTTCCAGGATCTAGAAGTCCAGAAGCGTCAACTGATCGACATGCTGTCCATGCACGCGGCGTCCTGCGTCAAGAACAACTCAAACCCACGAACATCCCCCACAGCGCCGTACAATGCCATACGAACGTACGAGCCCACAACATTCCCCGTATTTGAAGCCCATTCACCGTACATCCGACCCGAATCGGCGAATATCCTTGCTTCTAGCTACACTTGTCCTACACCCATTAACGATTCCATAGAAATATCTTCCTTGGAAACTTCATATTTGACTCCACAAAACATTGACGAGTATAATCGACCAGACAGTGTATTGAGCATTCCGCCTAATTCCGAAGCCAGTTACATTACTACAGACGGGTATTTACCGAAAGCAACTATCCTAGGGCCGATCGAGCCAGAAGCAGAATATTACGAGCCGGATCTCAACTACGGGCCCTCTCAGCAATGTCATAATTACCCTTCCAACATGCAAGACACACAGTCAAAACTCAGTAACAGCCTAAACGATGGCTGTCTTGTTTGAAATGCACAACTTGGGTCCAACCAGAAATTTTGGCATTATAATTTTCCCAATCTTTGCACTATATTGAAATTGTATGTAAAAGACCTATATTTAGTTATATTTTCGATTATTATCATATCTTTTTTGATTTGTCACGTCAGTCGTCAGAAAGATATTATTTCGAAACGAAATCGTATGTCTACTGTGTAGAACAACAACGTAGATTAGTGTGTAACGCGATATATATGAGGGCTGAAAAAATAATAATATTTGCCGCAATGCGGTCTTGCAATGTCACTATAATATTAATTTATTGTTTTAATGTTTCATGTGTTGTGAAGTAAAAGCACCATTGTTGAGTAACATTCAATAGAACTGTCAAACAGTTGAGCGTAGGTAGGTATATATGTTTAATTTTAATTTTACATTAGATTATCTCTAACATTACAGTGTTATATTTCATAAGTTCTATAATTTTGCTTTGATATGTGCAAAATATTTATCTTTTTTTAGATCTGATTATATAAATGGTGCAATTTATATCCGTTGTAGAACAAAGTTGTATCTGAAAATAAGACTTTTCCATCGCACCGCAGCTTTTGAATAGATTTTTGGTGCAAATACAGGTTCGTTATACGTAAGGTAGAAATTGTTGATAAAGTTTATTACCTGTTATGTCCATGCAATAGCCACCTATGTCTAGTCTATTTCTGACGCCAAATCAATAAAAAATGCATCACAATATAAATATTTAATATCTACCTGAATATAAATAGATACCTGTTGAAATTCCGTATATTTTATGTACCAGATTATATTATTCATGTCGGGATACTGGGATATTCCATTAAACGTTGTTCGCATAAGGTTTAGATGTAAGACGCTTTAACTCAGGATAAGTCGTGATAATGTAACTTATTACGGATAAATTACTTAAGTTTAGAAATACTGCATATTCAGCTTAAATTACTAATGATTATTGTGTAATATATCGATAGAGACACTAAGTGTTAACAATGGAATCCGGAAAAGTGCCTATTATAAATACAGTATACTATAGTACTACTTGCTGAAGGCATAATTGGACTACAATTTTAAAAATCAATATAAGAACAATTGTTTGAAAGAACATCAATTATTTTTGTAAAGGGAAATTTAAAGTATGGGGCAATCGAAGGGGTTTAGGAGACCATATTTATTCTAAAGTAGTGCCTTTAATAACCAGTGAAGCTAGTCTTTCGGCTGCCAACGTGAAACGGCATGGTCAAAGCCAGTCGCGCGAGCATTTATTTTTATGTTATTGTGATAAATTAACATTTGTTCAAATATTAAGAAAAAGAGTTGCTATTTTTGTAGATTCGTAAAGGTGCTACAAAATGCAATTGCTTAAAATATTATGCAAATATTTACCAATTAAATTGCATTTTCCATCTTAAATAATATTAAGAATATGGGCATTTGCACCTTTTACAGTAAATACAAAAATTGATTTAAAATGTAATTGTCTGCTTCTATTTTTGTTATGAATGTATAGAATATATAGATTGACTATTTTATTAATTAGTATTTAGGCTGCGACCCTTCCCTTCGAAAGGATATACCGTCGTAGTAATCTTACGCTTAAGATTAACTTTGTAGGGTATAAAAGATATGAAAAGGACTAAAGAAGTGTTCACGTTTTCAGAAAACCGTCTAAGTTTGCGTACACTCAAACAGTAATGGCACATTTTAAAATTAGCATAGAGTATTCTATTATTATAAATGAGGTATAATCTTCATTTTATATATTATATTATTTTGTTTAGGTTTTTATTTCGTTAAATTTCATATTGTATTGAACGCGTTACCTTCTTAGTAATTACTATTGTTGTTTTTAAAATTTATCCTCAATAGGGAAAGGCAAAAAAGGACTGTAGTCCATACAGCTTATTAGTAATTACTATATTTGTTTGACAGATTAAATATTTTTTTTATCAAATTATAAATGGACTAAGTCTATCCATAAGTGCCTAAGCTACTAAGCCATCAATCAAATTCATTATACAAAATAATAGATATTAGGATATTATATCTTACATAATCTGTAAATAAGACAGCTTAATTATATGATAAATAATGATATTAAATATTTTGGTATTATATATTCTATATACCTAACTACAATACATAATTTTATATTTATATGTGTTAAGGACTTGATTATAAAATGGGTCTCTCAAACTATTTAATTTCAATTTCTAAATATTAATATATATTTGTAAGTACTCGTATGGCGTTGCTTCAGTTTAAAAATGTAAGGTTCGAAAATTAAAAAACGAAATATTTCGTTGTTCATTAAATTGTTATGATCTAAGTAAAAAATAAAACACTTATCGCTATCTCAAGAGTCAAGGCCGAGAAGATAATAATTTATACTGTGTTCAGAAACTCTGTTATTTAAAAATTTAACATTTTAAAGGTACATTTAAATTCAATTAATTTAAGTGTAAACTATATAAAGCATTGTTATATTCATACTTTTTAAAATATTTTTCAATATTCTGCCTTATGTCTATTTAAAGCCTATAAGTATTTGTAATTAATAGCAAGAAGTCTAAAGATAAAGTTGTTAATCTGAAATTTTATCTAATACTTATTGTTATATCTAATTGTTATACATCACTTGTACCTGCTTCTTGAATATAAATATTTTGACAATCGAAGCAAAATTACTGTGCTTATCTACTGAAAAATAAATCATATATTGCAGTACTATGTTTTTTTTTATATCTTTCCCTTTATGTTTAATCAAGTTTAATACTACCTTATAGTTTCTACTATGGACACTATAATGTCGTAACCCGGGTTTGAACCCACTTCACTGGGGTTCCCTAGCGCGTTAGGTTAAACTGCTACTCCTCAGTGTCTGTAACTTTTCTTATCACAGGGAAATTCGAGATACAGGAACAGACTGTTTGGGTTCAATATATTGCTATATTTCTAAAGAATATCTATATTTACCTGGAGTTTTATATAATTGAGAATAAGAAAAAGAAAAACTATATAAGAAATAAAGATATTTATTTAATATCACAATACACATGGACTTAGTTACAGAAATTGTACCAATACTTTACACAATATACAAACGCAAGAGGAGGAAATATTAGTGAATATAAACAGACAGCAATTTACGTAAATATATCAATATTGTAAAATATTAACGGTATTACATTGAAATCGCCTTCCTTTTATATTCTTCTCGCCAACGTATTTTATACTATAATCGAAGTTTATTTTTTTATTTTTGTGTAACTTCACTCCAATAATCCTTACCTGAAATTCAAAATAAATAGTTAAAAAAATTCTTATAATTAATTAATTTATTGATTTCGACTAGTTTTAGACATCTTTCTCAATTTAATTTCCAATTCTGAAAATATACAACGAAGAAAAAAAAAATGATATACATTTATCAATATAAGTAATATATTAGATACATATATATTTAAAGAAATGTTCTACGATAAGTACCTACTTCCCGAATGAAAAACGAATGTATGAATGAGCACAGATCAAAGCCTAGCAAAAGTAGAAATAATTAAAAATATATATTTTATAAAAATGCCTTTGTAATTATAGTGACCTATTAAAAAAAAAAGTTTTATGGAACCCCAAATCCTGTACTTCCAGTACAGGATTTTTCTTTAATGATCCGCGCGCACTAGGCGTACCTGCACAGACTTAGTTTTGTTGTTCTTTATTATACAAATTTTTAGTGCTCCTCCTCCTAATATAAATTATGAAGTAATAAAGTTATGTGCACCGTGTCAAATTGAACATAAACTATGACGATTAAAAAAAATCTAAACTTTATAAATTTGGGGCATTTTTTTACAACTTCTACAGTTTTTGAAAGAATGATGATATAATTTTGGAAAACGGAAAAATTAGCAAAATAAAATGGAATATTGCATAACTTTTGAATGAAAATAAATTTTTCTTCTAGCAGAACTTCGTTTTATGATCAAATAAAACATCTGACCAAACTTTGACAAACGCGAAAGGGATGGATTCCAACTATTGGTCGATTTGACATGGAATTACTATCAGTGTCTTTATAATCTATACTAATATTATAAAGCTTTGTTGTTTGTTTGTTTTTTTGTTTGTTTGGTTTAACACGTTAATCTCAGGAACTACTGGTCTGAATTGAAAAATTCTTTTTGTGTTGGATAGTCCGTTTATCGAGGAAGGCTATAGACTATATTACATCACGCTACGACCACTGGGAGCGGAGCATCAATGAAAAATGTTCCAAAAACGGGAGAAAAATATTTCTTTTGATTTTCAGCCTTTAGAACGTGAGAAAAGCCGCGGCAAAGGCTATTATATGCATAAGTGAAAAATAGGTCACTATAATTTTATTGATTATAATATATAGAAGCTGGCGGAAAGGACATTCTCAGAATATATTTACTTCTAAAATAATAAAAACAAGAATGAAGTGAAAAAGAAGGCAAAAGCGAATATCGAAGAAAATGTAATATCAAAAATTATATTATTACTATTTTGATTCTTGGAAAAAAAAATATTTTTTTGTTCTTTCAAATTTATATAAAAGTTATTTTTTGTTTCTTAAATCAGAAAGGCAGCTTTCAAATTACTAGTACTGTAACTTCGCAATAAATGTATCTATATGTATAAAGGCACCAATCTAAAATTTCGAGTACTTATAAAAGCGAAAGGTTACTTACCACGAAATATCAAAACAACAAGATGAAATTAGGCAGGGAGGTTGTTCATAGTTAGTAGAGGTCCGCTAAGAGCGGATTTTGCAACAGGGCCGGATTAGGAAGGTCTAAGGATTCTCGCAATTATATGAAAGTCGTTCATTTTTTGTGCTACAAACTTTAAATTTGGCAGGGAGTACTTAGAGAAGGACCCGAGCAAAGCTAGTGAGAGTTGCTTATGTCTAAGATATATTAGATTACATAGAATTTTTTGACGACGATATGGTACCACGAAAGCACGAATAATGACTGAATTTAGGAACATCATGGTTGAAAGCAAAACTCTTTATCGTCTATCCCTATTATAATATATTTATTTCTATTTTGTAAGAAATATAAAGAACAAAGTCGTACTTGAAATCAAGTTTTTTTTAAACATAAGTCTGATATAAACAAAGTTAAAAACAGTATAGTAACTGACTATCCAAGTCGATTTTGTTCGACACATAAAAATATATATATAATCATTATATTACAATTTATTAATAAAAAAGTTAATATAAATTAATAAATAAAAATATCAGTGCATTATTAAAATAGTGTTAGTAAATGTTTGACGCCCAAAGCCTTTGTTAGCGGTATTATTGTTAAATGGTTAAGCTGTTACATTCCGATTATTATAGGAAAAACTCTGACAACCATTAATTTATATACATTTTTATTATGGTATGAATAACACGTAGTATGATTCATAATTTTCATATACTCATATTTAAATATGACGCAAGCATGTATTTAGCCTTATGCTACTACAATTTTATTTGGAAAAAAAAACAATTATTAATATTATTAAAGTCATCGAATATTAAAACTCATTAATCATTTTTATGTAATATCGATTTTACTAACAAAACAGGTATCTATTTCGCTATTATTTTTTCTGTAAAGAATATAAAAAACAATTTGAATGAGAATTTTTCTTACAATAATCGGATTTATTTATATGTACGTTAGATACAAAATGAGTCATACGTGTCGAAGCCCGAGTTAGATCTCGCATCTCCGATTCAAACACTGGTAACAAAAGAAAAATATCTTTAAAAAAACAATATTATACTATTCTGTTATAATTTATGAGCTAAAGCTTTCTTTTAAAAAAGAAAAAAGAAAAATTAAATAATAATAAAAGTTTGATAATGGTTCAGTGTTACCATTTCGCTCGTTTTGACCAATCCTTAGGAGTCCAGTGAAGACATTTAGGGTCGATCCTTATTAACTTCTTTTTCATGGCCTTTTCGTGTTGCTGAATTGTCTCCTGCAATATACAATAAAAGTATAAACTTTTAATCTATACATATAATAAAATTCCTTACAATTTTGTTTACAGTCGAATTGAATATTTGACGATACGTTTGGCTCAGTTTGTAGTGACCCTACTTTCTTACGCCAGCGGTCGCGGGTTCGAGTCCCGCTGGGGACATTCATTTGTTAAACTCGGATGTTTGTACTCTAGTCATGGGTATTTATATTGAAGTGAAACTTCTTTAGAATCGATGTGATTTCAAACTCGATGAAACGAAAAAATAAGTCCATAGTACCAGGCACTCAGAGACGGGGAAGAGTTAGCCTTAATTTAAATTCAAGTTTTACTTCTGACATGTGTACTTTGTACACACGCACTTTTTTATATTTATAATATGTATATGTATGTATTTAAACTTATATATGTAGTATATCAACTATCTGGTATCCGTATAAGCTTCCTTCGTAGCTTACCAGATATAGCTTATAGATCGCGCTGCGTATAATAATGTCCCAACATATTTTATTTGTACATGGATTATTTTTTGGAAAATCTTATTGGTTATAGTCATTTATATCAAATACAGAGGCCGAATCTATAGATTTTAGATTTTGAAGTGAAACTTCTTTAGAATCGTTGTGATTTCAAACTTGATGAAACGAAAAAATAAGTCCATAGTACCAGGCACTCAGAGACGGGGAAGAGTTAGCTTTAGTTAGATCTCGCCCACCGCGAGTCAGTGACATTTCTAACTCTGTCTAACTCGTTGGTGTGACCTTCGCGCCATCTCACTCTCTCGACGAGCTTAGACGGGGTTATTTAGTATAAATATAAACGAGATTAAAAATTAGTTTGCCAAAGAAGTTTTACTTCTGATAAAAAGTGCGTGTGTACTTTGTACACACGCACTTTTTATTTTATTTGTCTGTCTGTGACGAGATAACCACTGGACAGATTAAGATGAAGTTTGGTACAATAGTAGCTTGTTATTCGGTTCAACATATAGAATACTTTTTACTGCTGGAAAATATCTAATTTCTGAGAATTCTTAACTAACCGTTACAAACTGGCTATATTGCCATACTTATGAGCATAGACGTATTAACTAAGGACGAGACACATAAGCTGACGTACCTTTACCGGCCTTGACAGTAATCAGGATATTTTAGGCCTGGCCGTTTGATTTTACGTCAGTCTCAAGCACTTACTTGTCAACAAAACATCTCCCAAAAATGACTAAATGTTCTATTAGATGGTGTAAAAACTATAGCAGCGGAAGCAGCACTATTTCTTTTCACTTGTAAGTAATATATTTTATTACATTTAATGTTATTTATCACAAAATTTGAGTAAATGTAAAATAAAATTTCGTATTATTCAACTATGTTAAATATAGTCGATATATCTATGTATTGTTGACATCTGACAACCATCATAAAATGGCTGGATTATACCGTTCAAAACAAATGACAGAACCGTCGAGTAAGTCCATTTGACATCGACTAGTGCTTGACAATGTCGAAAAATATATCGATATTTGACGAAATAACTAAGCGAATAATGGATGTTATTTGTACAGTACAATAACATAAAATACTTTTATCGCAGTATCCTACAATCTGATGACAATAAATTTATAATAATATTTTTATAATTAAATAAAAACATTATAAATGCAAAAATTATAATTAGTATGTGTACTTAATTTTTATTTTATTTTAACACATAAATTACACAAAATTTTAGATTTCCTAGGGATCCTTCTCGAAAGAGAAAAGAAATTCTTAACAAAAAATTTGAAGTCTATAATAACTATAATTGAGTAAAAAGTTCATAACAATGTCCTGCTTATTTTAGTATAATTAAAATATAAATACCGGAAGCTTACCCCACCTTTATTCTCCCTTTATTTTCTTTGCCTTACAGCTTATTTATGATACGCCTTTTCTTTCCCATTCGAACGTTCTGGGTTTGATTGTCGGCGAAAAATCAAACAATATTTATTATTAATATTTAAAATGTCATTGATGTATGTATTTTATCGACTACGTTCAAGCACTAGCATTAGAGTGAATTTTGATGTATTGTGTCAATTCTTTGTGTGCGTTATACTTCAAATGGTTGAAAGTGTTTTCATGCATTTGTATTTTTTGACTGGTCCTTAGGTAATACGTCCATGCTTATGAGTTATGGCGGTCTTGTTACTATCTTGTAACAAGTATGAAAACTTTAGCATCTCCTGTGATCATGATTATATTGAATAGGTAATTCAAAACGTCGGTAACTAAAAAGCAAAATAAAGGAAAAATTCCGAACAAGTAGTTTTATTTATTACATTGCTTTTTTATTTAGTTTCAATTTTACAATATTCAAAAACTTTATTTTGCACATTTAAAATAAAACAGTTATAACAGTGACAATCCAAAATATCTATATATATAAAAATGAATTGCTGTTCGTTAGTCTCACTAAAACTCGAGAACGGCTGAACGGATTTATCTTATCTTAGTCTTGAAATGTTCGTGGAGGTCTAGGGAAGGTTTAAAAGGCGAGAAAAAATCTAATAATTTCCGGGAAAACCCTAAAAACAGCCCTTTTCTATTTCCCATACAAACGTTTTCTAGAGTCAATTTGAACTTTATTGCTATTCAATAAAGTTCATATTAAATTATAATCACTCACTGTTGTCTAACCAATTAAGGCGTGTTCCTAACGTCAAAGAGTCAATTTGCAATTTATTACCGCTGCATAAAGTTCAAATTCAATCATATGAAATAGAAAAATAGTATAGTAATCTATGAAAATAGTCTTCGCGTGCGCTTTGGAGGATCTAATGTCGCGTTCCGAAAATAAACAAAAGTGAATCGCGAACGCGACAAAAAATGTAATATACTATTAGTAGTATATATGATTTCCAATTAATTTGGTCGGCTTCGCGAAATTTTATTTTAGCTAACTTCAGTTGTAACTGTATCAGATTATTTTTTTAAGTTTGACAAATCTTAAGTTTTGTCACAAATTAAGTTTCTGAACACAACCATAATATATGACATTCAATCATTCTGTCGCACTTCAGAACACGGAGATTTATGGCTTAAAGGTAAACTCCAAAAAAATAAATAAAAAAATCAGAACACGGAAAAAAGTATTACGATTGACGATATTGTGTTACGATGATGGTTACGATATTCTATGAGTGCATCCTTCTATCTTTGTGAGTGACATTCCAAGTAGTGTGCTCTTTTTTTGTTGATATTTTGTGATAGTGACACTTTACTGTTAAGCATAGAGTATATTGATACACTAAGTTACGCGACGGGCATAGAGAAAAGTAATATTATACTTTTAATGGCGACGGGTCGCATCGAGGGGTCTTAGGGCCATAGCAAGTTTGTATGAAAGTCTTCATCTTTTGTGCTACGATCTTTATATTTGGTACGAAGGTGGTTAATTGTTGGTACAAGTACGCTAAAAACGTTTTTTTTCTATAGGGCCGGATTAAGATGGTGTAAAGGCTTCATAAGTTTTTCGAGATACCTTCATTTTTTGTGCTACAAGTTTCAAATTTTGCACTGAATTAGTAGATAACTTTTACGATACTACAAATCGGACACTTCATTCAAAGGATATTACGAATTTAAAAATAATAATAATAAAATAATGCGCAGCACAGCGAGAAATGTGGAGAGGGACGCCGCTCAAGAGTATATTAACGATGGGTTCTGAAATAGCTGGAGTAATTTTCGAGAATTTTCAGGCAATCTAAAGATCATCCGATTGCGAGTGATCGAATAAAGATTAGTAGCGATTAAAAAAAACGCGGGCGAAGCCGCGGGTACTGCTAGTAAATATATAATTTTTACCTGGTTCACAGATATTATATACTGTCCCTTATAATAATTGATGAGGTTCAAATTTTGCAGTGTACTTATAACATCCTCCTTTTTTATGCTGGTTAATTCACAAATTTCACTAAAAATAAATAATAATTATATTATTTTAAATTACTTTCCATAATCTATACTAATATTATAAAATATAAAGCTGATGAGTTTGTTTGTTTGGTTGAACGCGCTAATCTCAGAAGCTACTGGTCCGAATTGCAAAATTCTTTTTGTGTGAGATAGTCCGATTATCGAGGAACGCTATAGGCTATATTACATCACGCTATGACTAATAGGAGCGGAGCATCAATGAAAAATGTTGCAAAAACGGTAAGGGCGTGCGTTAGTTCCGCGACGTACCATACCGCGTGACTAAGAAAGAATTTGGTTTCCGATCTTTAGAACGCGTGCGAAGCCGCGGGAAATACTAGTATATTATAATTTATATTATTTAGAATTATTGTCGTTATGGCAGTGGTAACGCGCTCGCTTGGATAACCGGGTTAAGTGAAGCGGGTTCAAATCTATCACGATTACCACTCATTTCTAACATAATTACCATAGTAGTATAGTAGTAGTAGTTACGGCGAAAGAATACATCGTGAGGAAACCTTCATGTCTTTTCTGAATTTTCAAGTTAAAAATCGACAATATCAATAATACAAGTTATATAAAATGTACATGTACATAACTTACTTTATAGTGATGACGGGTTTCTCATTATCGATCATGGGCTTGATATTTATGAGTATCTCTAAAATAGTTTGAGCCCAGTAACTTCTGTACGACAGCAAGCCCAGATCCGATAAAGGCTTCTCCGGAGAGCCGGTTTTTCCTTCAAACTTAGACAATTCATAACCTAAAAAATAAATTAATTATTAAAGTAATGTATTATTATTTTCGGTTAAGTTTGAATTTGGCTTTCAATCATTTAATAGTGACTAAATTCTAAAATATAAATTTAATTTTGATAAAACAAACATCTTTGGAGGATTTTCCTTACAAGATATCACAAAAGAATCTTTATTTTAATAATATTTACCTCTTTTTTAATCTGAAGTAATAAAATAATATTCACTTACTTAATTCCATGAGCAGTTTTCCATACCCTTTTCTTTGGTACGGAGGCAAAGTCAATATACATGCTACATTGTAGTCTTCTGTGCTTTCTTTTTCTTTTGAAAAGTAACCTACTATGTGAAAACCTAAAACAAATTAATTTATTTCATATTATAAATTTTGATTACTATGTCCTTCTCACGCTCAAGGGTTTCTGGAAGAAATCTCTTAAAGAGATAAGTCATCCGTTGTACACAATGTCTCCGCTTCCTTTTTATATTTATGTATTTTTCTTTTTCTTTTGTGTGGTACATAAATAAATAAATAAAATAAATTTTAATTAATTAAGGATTCTTGGTACCTATACCATACTCTTAGATAGTAGAGGCCATATCTGTGTCTAGCACATCTGACATTTTGATGTGTGAATCATTTTCTAATATGATTACCACTTGTCTTATGGTAAGAAAGACATCGTGAAGAATCCTGCATGTCTGAGAGAACCTAGCAAGTTTTCGAAAGACATGTGAAGTCCACTAACCCGAACTACGCCAGCGTGGTGGACTATGGCCTGATCACCCTCATGTTGATGGCAGGTCTGTGCCCAGCAGTGTAACATTAGTGGTAGTGCCATGCTTGTTACCTTCGGGTAGCAGCCGAATGGGCTGGCACGCCCCGTATAGTACCACTCTCTCACTGAAGACCGGCGTAAAGTGGCAGCTATGCTGTCGCGTTTCGTCCGGTAAGTGAGAGTCCGGGAGGCCCACTCCCCATCCCTCTTCCTTAACTCCTACCTCCCTCTTCCCTCCCTCCTCCCTCCCTTTCCTAAAAGGCCGGCAACGCATCTGCAAGCCCTGTCTTGCAGATGTCCATGGGCGGAGGTGATCACTTCCCATCAAGTGAGCCTCCTGCCCATTTGCCCCCTTTGTACCATAAAAAAAAGAGAGGCTAAAACACCATTACCTCTTTGATCAATTTCAGTCATAACATAAAACAAGAACGGATCCGTGTCGTAGTACAAAGTCTTGTGGTCTAAAAACAGTTTGGCGAGCAGGCATAAGTTCTGCGCATAACATTTATTTTTTCGCCCATCTATTTCGAAGAATGATATACTTCCTTTTCTATAAATTTCGTTGCCTGGAGGATGTTTGAGTTTGCATTTTATCTGAAAAATAACACAAAGACAAGTTGAAAAAGCGTCCCTCTGAGGGGTCATCCATAAAGTACGTCACACATTATGGGGGAGGAAGGGGGTCGATAAAGTGTGACATTGTGAGACAAGGGAACCCATAGAGAAAAAATGTTTTTGACGTATATTGTTTATAAAGAAAGAGTCTCATAATAATGCAGTTAATAATTTTAAAAATATATTAAATGAATTAATTTATTTTTTTAAGTAGATTAAACATTCTACACTGAATCAAACATATTTTATTAATTCTATTTAATGACTTTCTATCGAATATATTTTTCAATGTACCTAACGATAATCAATATACGTCGCGAGCGAAAGACTAGATTAAAAGTGAAAGAATAGGCTTAGTAATTTCGTGTACGAATGTACCCATGCGCAAACACCCCCCCCACCACGTTCTTCCAGCGTTTCTTATACGTGACGCGAACTGTACATATAGTTAATTTTATTGTTTTGTTAATTTTTTCAATTATTTAAATTAATGTTGATTTTTTTAAATATTTTTCATGAAAATAAAACTAATTTGGAAACTGCAGAGATTAATGTGATGTATTTTATGTATGGCCCCTAAGCGGCAAATAATAGATCAAAAAGTGGGTACTATGATATGAACTTAACAGCTATATTAAGTGAAGCGAAGTTCACTACTAGTTATTAAATGTAGTTAGTTAGTTTATCATTAATGTAAAAACAGTATGACAATTTATAATACTTACCAAATGTCTTTCTAGACACTTTTTACTTTTTCTATATTTTAGGCAAAACTCGCAAATATATATGCATGGTAAGGTTACCATTTCCTGCAATAAGAAAAACTGTTATAGTAGGCAAAGTAAATAGAGTTGAAGGTAAGGCTAAAGTCGGCTATTTCCATTTTTATAATTTTGACACACATAGTGTCATTCATCCAGTGTCATATCATAGTTGAGACTTGAGACAGAGTTTCAAGCAAAAATCCATCAAGCCGTTTAGCCTACAGAGCTTGCCAAAGAAATATACATGCAGACATACATACATACATATAACATACACTCGAAACACTCGAAAAACATAACCCTCCTTCGCAGCAATCAGGTAAAAAATAAATGGTAGGCTATGGTAACTTCCTCACAGACTCACACATGATATTTTATTTAAATTCTATAATTTCATGACGTAAAAAGTGATGATTAAAAAGTTAAAGCCTCTGAATATAGTATATTTTGTATATATTTCATATTTTTAATAATACCTGTGGGTACGGAGCAAAATACCAGGGCCGTATCCTGTGCCGGCCAAGTTCTATCATCTCGATGTTCTTCATCCTGGTGACCAGATCGTCGTGTCCGTGCGCTACCAAGCTGCCAGAGGTGCGCGGCCGCGCCGTGGGCGTCGCCGTGCCGCTTGCTGCCTCCCCGTCCAACTCCTGGCCTTCCGTTTGAGGGGTTTGCTGTTATATTGACAATGGTTTATTACTGGGTTGGCTTTCATTTTTTAGTTAATGATTTAGTGTAACCCGCTTCTGAGTTAGTAAAATATGCATAAGTATGCTTCATTTTGAACTGGTTACTTGGGCCGAAGCTATCTACCAAATTTTATAAAAATCTATCCAGTGGTTTTCATGATGCGTTTCCAGTGAGAGACAGACAAACATAAATTCTACAGTCATATCAAAACTCTTACTTCTTATAAGAGTAAGATGGCAAATATTATCAAAAACTAAAAAGTAAATTAGAATAATTATTTACTTTAATATTATATTTCATCAATTATAATACTTACATCATTATTTTCTAAAGAATTTGCTTTTCTTTTCCTATTGATTTTCTTTTGTAGGGCAGCGGCCAGGACTGCTCCGCCATTGACAAGAGAGGACGAGTCATTGACTAGTGTGGGGCTCGCAGGACGAGATATAAGCTGTCGAGGCTCTCCGGGGGTACCTTCGAAATTATTAATTTATAGATAATTTTAAATAAAATTTACTTTTTTACTACATTTAAGTATTCCTTTTTCTTATTACTATAATTATTGACATATAAAATCCTATTTGAAAAGTATCTCATAGATAAAAAACAATAAACTAAATCAGTAAAAAATGTAAATAATACCAATAGTAAACATTAATACTCAAAATAAATATAAAAACATAAAATATGTAAGCATATTGTATAAAACTAAATAAAAATATTTACCAACATATCATATTTTACTTTCGTTTAAACATACCAGGGACTGATTTTTGTGCGGAACCATTGAGTGCATTATGAATGATTTTCTCAGGCAATTTAGGTGTAGTTTGATGATTCACATTCACATTATTTTCTCTAGGTGTATTACTAAGGGATTTCTGATTTTCACTAACACTGCAGAGACTATCATCTGCAGACAAAATATGATAAAAATATTAATGTTTTCAGGCTCATTTACATTTCTTTTTTCTTTCCGTGTTTTATGTACAGGTAATTGTAATTAAATATAGAAATGTATATTAGCCTTTAATGATAGAATATTATCTATGCCATAGTTTCTATGGTACAAATGTACAACATTTGACAATTTCAAAATAAACAAAAAAATTGCACTACATAAGCATTTAACACACAAAAAGTAAGCAGATTCTATTTCTAATAAGCAATCATCTATGAATATAAAAATTATAATTGTTGTCCCTATAATATTATAAAATATGGTTGAAAGAATGAAGTTTAATGTGTGAAAAGAACCTAATTGTATCTTTTTCACAATAAATACAATACAAACTAAACCTCTTTTACAATACATAATACAAAATTTTATGTACTGAATCTTTAAATCCAAATAACTCTATAGTTTTTTGTATAGTTAGGTATCAATTGCTTGAATAATTAATGTAAACTGTGTTGTAGCTGCTTTGTATGTATCATGTTTGGTCTAGTAACTGAGGCAGGTGGTCTAGTGGCTAGGATGTAACGCTGTACATCTGAAGGTCCTAGGTTCAAGTCCCGGGTTGGGCTAAGTTTAGTTGTTGTCTTTCTGTTTAGAAAGCCTCAATAACTACCCAAAGATTCACTCCCTTGCCTCGGAGAGTCTGTAAAGCTGTTCGTCCTGCACCTTAGCTCTCAACTGTGTGCTTGAGAAAATGAATTGAATGTACAAAAATAATTTGAAAAAAAAAACCCTCATAAAACTGATTTAATAACAATACTAGCTCAACTAACAAGTTAAATCATAGAAACAAATGCAATACATAATTTTGCCAATCAACTAAATATCTAATAGCAAAACACACATACTAATAAAATTAGGCATGAGGCCACCTCCAGATCCAATGTGAGTTTTCTTTGGTGTAGTAGTTCCTCCAGTTGGTGCTCCATCTCGTCTTGGGAATTGCACTTTTCGTGTGTCAAGCCATGATTCCCCAACCCACTCATCAAGGCGCTTATTAACTGTAGAAAGTATCATACAAAAGTATAATAAATATTTACATTCAATCAAATAAAATCATATGAAGTTAATAAAAGACTTCTTTATATAATATATTATTTTATATATTATATCAATAAAACTGATTTAAAAGTATATTTAAAAATGATGTTAATCTGAAAGTTTTAAAAAATAGATGTGTTTTGACTTGAATGTGTTTTCTAGTTTAAATAATGTATTATTTTCGTCATATTCTCTGTATATGTTGTGTAGTACACAATATATAAATCAAAAACTTACAATCTACGTAATGAACATAATATTCTCTTTCTCCACGGACTTCTTTGATACTTATGATTTCTGCGAGGGGCCAGTCATCGCCGCCCTGCATACGAACTGGTAAACGACATCCTTCCACGAGCGAGGCCTTTAGTAAAGTATACAATATTTTTAATTTAGTTTGATTATAAAAATAAATCATTAAATATTTAAAATACATACTGCAGAATCACAGAATGTCGAAATTTCATCGTCATTTTCATTCATAGTCTATAAAAATATGTTTAATAGAAAATAACACCACAAGCAATTGTCCAATAATAAACTGTCAACTGTCAACGTCAAGTGATAGTTGTTGTTGTTTTTAAAATTTATCCCCAATAGGGAAAGGCAAAGGACTATAGTCCATACAGCCTTCAAGGGAAGCATTCACAGTCCACAGAATACTAATACAGGTCTATGGAACATAAAGACAAGAAAAAACAATTCTAAGTTGTTCCGTTTTATTATATTTGTTATGAATTTGCTGATACAGTTGCTCCTATATGTAATTATTATTATAAATATTTTGCAAAAGTCGAGCTCAACGTAACTTTTATACCAGTTATAGTTTATACTTTATATTATACCTACTTATTAAATATTTATTATTTAATAAAATTTTTGTTAGAGGGCAACACAGTTCCTATGTTTGAACTTTGAGGTTAGGATTTACTTAGATTTTCTAACTTGAAAATAGTTTTTTTGTCTATAAAATAATTATTACTTTTAAAAATAATTCATTATTATTGTACTAACAAATAAACTAATTTTAATCTCAATCATAAACTTAAAATGGCTACTCCACAAATGAGCGAAGCAGAACAAATAAAAACGGTATTTTAAACAAATTATCTAAAATTATATTAAAAATATATAAATTATTGATACTTTTTCAGTGTACTGTTTACATATTTCAATTTAACTCATGTAGCTCGTTTTATTTTGCAGTTCAAAGATTTTCTTGTTCAATACAACAAACTATCAGAACTCTGCTTTAATGACTGTATTCATGATTTTACATCACGAAATCTTCGACCTTCAGAGGTAAGAAGTTGATAAAATATACATATCTATAATAAATAATATTGGAAATAATAAAACATCTGCACACAATGTAACATTGATATAGGTAGCTACTATTGTATAATAAGCAATATTTATTTCTGATTTCAGGATAAATGTACACTAAATTGCATGGAAAAATATTTGAGGACAAACCAGCGAGTATCTCAAAGATTCCATGAATTCCAGATGATAGCTAATGAGAATATGTTAGCATTAGCTCAGAAGTCTGGTAACCCAAGCTAAGATATATTTCTAATGTTAGTTTTAATTTATTTAATTAGTGTTTTTGTTTGACTGTTGCAAAATAAAAATATTGTTGAACTTGATATTTACATTATTGTACCTCAAGAAAAATGCCCTATATTATGAAACATGATGCCAATCGCAAAGGAAAGCCCGATGATGAAATCTAAGAAAGTGACTGACACCTCAGTTTAACTTCAGCAGTGAACTTTCAAATAAACTAAAGGAAACTAATTCCACACCAATTTATCCAATTCACTACAAAGGGTTAACAGGGAGAATATTTTTATAATGCAAATTAAACAATTATATTATTTAATTCACATTATAATAGTATTAAAGAAAAAATATTTTTAAGATTAAAAGTAATTTAATTAATTAATTTTCCTTTAAAGAATCTTTTTCTTTGTTATTTTCTGATTGGCATGTCATACATGTACTTTTCTTTGAACAAGGCTTGAAACATTTTGGTTCGGGAGGTGAAAAGTCTATGACAAAAGAAGTTTGAGAAC
Organism: Boloria selene; assembly: GCA_905231865.2. Classification (NCBI taxonomy): domain Eukaryota; kingdom Metazoa; phylum Arthropoda; class Insecta; order Lepidoptera; family Nymphalidae; genus Boloria; species Boloria selene. Next base: position 7,250,745 of record HG993146.1, on the reverse strand, counting down.
TTGTGTAATCAAACTGGTAATCATTAAATTTGGCTTCTACACTATATTTAGCTTTTTGTGTATTATCATCGTCGCCTGCATTTAACACATATTTTAGTGGATAAGGCCCAGATGGTGCATTGCTTATGTTTGAAGGTTTTGTGCATATTCGATATTGGCCTCCATGCCTTATGATTCTTATTAGTGGTTGAGTAGTGCAAGCTGGTTTGCAAGATGTAGATGAGGGACAAACTGCTAAACACTTAGGCGGGTTACAACATGGCTTCGTACAAGGCTTTGCACATGTGGATGGGCATGGAGTACAGTCACTAGCCTTCATACAATTATGTTGCTCTATCTTTCTGAGTACTGGACAAGCTATATGACCAGGGCGCCAGCCGCACCGTAGCTTAAATGAAATAAAAAAATAGATTTAAGTATATGTAATACTTCTTTTATTGTTTTTCATTAAAACTGTAAAAATGACATCTTTCAAGACAGTATTCAGCATTGCGATCTGTTTCAGGCGAAGGTTTTAGTTTCTCGATTTTTTAATTGCTCAATATGTCTGAATAAATTAGTATATTCTGCTTGTTAACTTTACTATTTATTATATTAAGCAGTACCTATATCAAAAATATAGTCTCTAGATAAACTTTAAAGTTGTTATAATAATGGAAAACTAAAAGCCCAGTCTTAAGGGGCGAAATGAAATCGGATATTAAATTGCCAAAATGGTAATTTTTCATTGTAAAATGTTGTAACGCTTCTGCATTGAACCATACTGAAACAGAACAGACCTGATGTTCAGGTGCATCTTTTGCCGTGTAAAGCCATCCCATATGCTTTGGGATTGGTCCTGGTTTTACTTCCCTCTTGTGCAAGCAGCGATGTTTCGGTAGATCACATCTCCCTAAGCAAATTGCGGAAGATTTGTTGGCTAAAACATATATTTTAAATTTGATTTAATTAGTTATTTTTAATAAGTTTAACCTTAACTTCACTCGGGTGCGTCCTAGGTGCCTTGTGCCTATTGTTTACTTCAGGCCATAGTTTTGTTGTTCACTAAGACTCCTAAGTCAACACGTTCAGCCATCGAAGGAGCAACATAATACTGACATTAGCATTTATGATGGTATAATACGCACCACGAAAGATGAAACTTGACGAACGTAAGAAGCGGGGGGTTTCCACAGGTAAAGTCGTGTTAGTAAGAGTATGTTAATTAATTTCAATATCTATTTAGGGATGTTTCGATGACCTTCAAAATAAGGTGTACTATAGCAATGTTATACTAAAATTATTACCTACTAGCCTTCCCCGCGGCTCCGCTCGAGTTCTAAAGGCTAAAAATCAAAGAAATATTTTTCTCCCGTTTTTGCAAAATTTTTCATTGATGCTCTGCTCCTAGTGATCGTAGTGTGATGTTATATACTAGCCTATAGCCTTTTTCAACAAACGGAACCAATCCAAAAATAATTTTTCAATTCGGACCAGTAGTTCCTGTTCCTGAGCTCTTCAGCTTTATAATATTAGTATTGATGATTGTCTTCTGCGCAAATGGTTTGTCAAGTCTCATCTTTCATGGCGCGCTCTATAAAGAGTGTGATATTAAAAAACAAGGTAGAGAGCTTACATTGACCAGGTTTACAGCAACACGCCATTTTGTGAGTCGGGGTGTTCTATAAAAAAAATATGACGATTCGTATAGACGTAATTTTTGTTTTATAATAAAAGTAAAGAATTTCAATTTTAAGTGGTTTTACCTTTATGACATTTACGGTTTATGGTTCATCATAAGGTTCGGCATAGGGTCCATCTCAAAAATATGTTTTTGTCATATTCTTTTTAGATATAGGTACACATAATTTACAAGGATATGTTAGTCTGTAAGTATGCAAGCATTTTTAGACTGTATAGAATATTAAACATCAAAAATTGACGTTTTGTCTTCTTTTCTTACGGTGCTATTAATTTTTTTTTCGGCCTGCCTTGATTGCAAGTCACTTATAATTCGCGTCATGTAAAAAGAACGCTGGCTGTCAATTTGCGCAGAGACGATTTATAGGCGAATTTGGTGGTAAGACGCGGGGCGCGGGACGTCAAGGCACGCGCCGCATGCTTTTCGGCTCGCTATTGGTTTGTCAGTTCAAAATACCATCGCGCACACAAAAGTTATTAGTTACGAAATGATTTTATATCAAAAATAGAAAAATAATATTTTTGAATAATATTGTTTTATAAAGATAGAGTCTGATAACAATGCAGTTAAAAATAAAAAAATATATATAAAAACGAATTAATTTAATTTTTTGTAAGTGGATTATAAATTCTGCATAAATCAAACATATTTTATTAATTTATAAAATTTTGTTTAATGACATTCTATCTTATATATTTTTCAACGTATCTACGAATAACCAATATACGTCACGAGCGAAAGGTTAGTTCAAAAATAAATGAATAGGCTTAGTAATTTCGTGTGCGAATGTACCGATGCGCAAACACACCCCCCACCTCTTTCTTCCAGCGTTCTTTTTACATGACGCGAACTGTAAAAGAATAATATTTTCTAGATATTTTCACGCAGTAAAAAGTATCATATATGTTGACTTAGACAACCAACTATCATCATACGAAATTTCATCCAAACCTGTATAGTGGTTCCTTGATAGACACAAAAATTCTAAAAACTAAAGACTGTATAAATAAAAATAATTAGGTACTTGACTGTTTCAATAAGATTTTTCCAAAAAATACTTATTGTACCAGATTCAGCTCAGTTAAATTTCCATACATGTAAAGTATTTTTTTTAAATTATTTTTTAAGTAAATAGGTAAGTTTTGTATTTTGTGGTTTTCGGTCATAACTTTTAAGCTTTTGTACCGAATACCTATTACAATTACATTTTTTAAATAAAAGAAATTTATTTTATATAAAATATTTATTAAAAATATTTTCCCCTACACCGTCATAGATAATTAGTGCTTTTCATCGCGAAAATATTGCGTGAATTCAATCCCCTTTTCTCTTCTTTTTACTTTTGTTTTTGCTATGTTGACTATGAACTGTTTTACTCCTACACGCCAGCATAATTAAAGATTTAATTGTGTACGCTACAGATAGTAGTGAAAGTGCTACAATACTGAAAATGTCAAGATTATAATATTGGTAGAAAGGAACATCTGCGGCTGCGCTTCTAAACGTGTAGTTTGAGTACCGTGCGGCATATTCTGTCCAATATATTGCAGTATCCAAGGGTGGCATTGGACGATCTTTCCAGGCCTTTGACAAGAGTTTCACGTTTTCTCGGAACCTGAAAAAAATGTGCTCGTACATACATACAATAACATATATCCATTTTTCTTAATATAAGTATAAAGTAACATTCCTTCAAAATCTTTTAACTATAATGCAATTTAAAAACGCTGCTTCTATTTATGTAAGTATACATTAAATGTTCAATGCACAAAAATTCCATGAATTTATTTTGCGAAATAGAATATTTTTTTTAAATAATATTTGCGTACTGATGTACGTACATCGTGATCGGGATCTTATGTATTTCTTTACTTACTTTGGATCTAATATTTTTTTAAAAGCTGCTACCAAGTTCTCTTTTGTCAAATCCGTGATCTGAAGTTGGACTCCGAGACCACTTTCTTCTATCGCTGCCGCATTTGCAGGCTGGTCACCAATTACCGGCATAGCTACCATTGGCACGCCGAAATGTATAGCTTCTGTAGTTCCGCCCATACCAGCATGAGACAAGAATGCAAGTGTCTTAGGATGACCTGCAATTTAAAATAATTACTTACTCGTGCCTTCTCCATTCTACGTAACATTGGCGGAGTAATCTGTGCTCAGTTGACACGCTTTGAAGCCATTAACGAGTTGAATTGAATTGAATAAAATAATTACCTACTAATTGAAAACTTACCGTATATAATACTGATATACCTACTGTAAAATAAATAGTAATTTTACAATAAATACAATCGAAATTTACCTAAGATATCCACTTGCGGCAACCAGTTAGCAAGATAGAGCTTATTTTTGTCCATAAGCAGAACTTTGCTTTCCCATTTCCAAATGAACCTATATGGAAATTCCGAAATGGCTCCTAAAACAGCCTTAATTTTATCGTCTGGCATTGTAGAACTTTTGACGACGGAGCCAAAACTGATGTAAATAATGCCATGTTCTGATTCTTCAACAAATTTTTGTAAGTGCTTAAAAAAAGTAAATTTATTAACTTTAAGACCCGGTAATACCAGCGTAGGGAACGGTTCGCCACATTTTTACATTGTTACAGATTAGACATATGCGCAGTACATACAGGTGTGCGTACTGGTACGCGGGTATTGTATTGTAAAACATTAATCTCGTGTCTTCTGTATAAATCTCTTGAAATTTAATACCAGTAGTTCATATGCTGTCAATAGTATTTTATACAATACGAGCGTACCCCTTGTGTTTTTTTATTATTATTAAAACCACGGAACACACGGAAGTGCCTCAAGGAACTTTCAAAAAAAATATAGCCGAATTGGTAGAGCCATTTTTGAGTGAATACCTTAATTCTTAGATACTTACTCCAGTTAATGGTTTGCTTTCATTTATATGAAAACCTCCTACTTCTATTACGTTGCTGGGAAAAAGCCGAGATCCAGTAAGTATAAAATTATGATACAGTAGTTGAAATTTTATATCCCTGCCTAATTCTTCTAACGGAGGTATATCATCGTAATATCTTGCTAGCGTTTGTTGATTCTCTCTTTGGCTCTTAAAGCGATAAAGTAAATTAAAATAAATGTCGAATATTGTTCGTTCAACTCTTTGGAATAGTGAAGGTTTTGTTCCGCCTTCCAAAAAGTGGAATGGGACGAACGATGGATTATAAGGAATGCCAAATCTCTTATAATGCCATGGCATTAAAATATGGGACATGATACCCACAACAGGTGCTTTTAGCTTATAAGCTACGCCTAAAGCACAATCACTGTTAAACTGTTCCACCACTATGACATCGAATTTTCGTTTATTTTCAATAAGCCCTCGAACATTTTCATTAGCTAATAATACTTCACAGTTCTTCATGCCATAATTTGTTAAAAATAAACCCACTTCGAGTATGGATAGATAAGATCTATGAAATGGTAAATCGTCTTCAACGATTTTAATACTTCCAGCTAAACTTATATCATGATAGTTGTGCGGCGGATTCGTCCGAGGAAAATGAGAAATCACTGTAACATTATGACCTCGCTTCGCTAGTTCTTGTAAATAAACATCAAATACAAAGAAATGACTTTTTCCTTGATAGGGGAATATACCCAGAATATTTAACGCGATTACATAGTGTGGAATAACACATAAGAAAACTGTATATAACGTGAAATAACATTTCATATTGCAAGCACGCGAGAGGCCGATCGCACTCTAATCACTACTGAGTCAGTACTCGCTACTCGACTTACTGAGTACTAGCTAATAGCTTATATTATGTGTGCACTGTGCAGTGTGAGGATTGAGGAACTTTCAAAGTTTATCGCTCAATGTCAATCTGTGTGTACATTTTAATAATTTTAATGTACTTAATAATAGTTTTAATGAGCTTACTAAAATAAATTACATTTGTGTCAAAATTTATTGAAATTTAGCAAAATTTATTAAAATTATAACATAAAATAAAAAGTTTCAAGTCACTAGTTACGTAATGGTGTGCGTGTTTCTTATTTATAAGTATAATCTGTGCTTATTTATAGACTCTTATCGGAGTTCATGAATTCATAGAGTATATTAATATCAATTACTTAAACTACCGTACGTCCACATCAGTACGTACTAATCTGTGATTGCAAATTCAAGTATCTATAGGTTGCAAAATCAATTAGTGGTATGATTGGTTATTTACTTTTTAAGTACTCTTCGTTAGGACTAAGGCACTCTTTAATGTTGGCGCTACCTAACTTAAGAATAATGTATAAGGTATATGGAGTAATTATAAATAATAAATAATAAATAATCTTTATTCGGTATCTCAAAAATTTTTACAATATCTGATAAGCTGATTGGAACCTCCTTTTAAGCGCATAAGCACTTAGCAGTAGTAGTAGTAATTAGCTGATATAAAAAATATTTTATTTATTTATTCAACATTTATCTATAGGAAATGTAACTTATTAATTACAACTTATTAATTACTTATTAATTAATTAGGTGTGCATAGTTTTAAGACTTCCAAAACATGTTTTAATATATTTGACAATAATTTTGAATGATATTCTGGTACAGAAAAAAAACACGTGGGACTTGTTGCAAGTCGTATTACTTTAGTTAACCTTCGTTTTTTTAGTACTTGTTGAGTCACATTGCTTACGTACAAAGTTCTTATATAAGATTAACATTATATATTTAAGTGCTATGATAATTGCTGCCACGGTCAAAAGAATAACCGAGTACGTGTCTAAACAAAGATATTGATAAAGAGGAACGTCTACAATTGGAGGCCTGATTGTTAAGTTCTTATATCTCGCTGCATACTCTGTCCAGAAAATTGCTTTATCCATCGGTTTTATGGGACGATCATTCCATGCTTTGGATAGTTTTTTTACGTTTTCTCGGAACCTGGAAATTTTATAAGTTACTTATTAAAGAAAAAAAAGATTCACACTTAACAGTATTCATAGTACATAAATATACCTACTAATATGTTAATAACTTAATATACATACGTATAAAATGTATTCTTAACCCTTAAGATAATTAACCAAAGTATTAGAAAAATTAAGATGGACTAATATTTTTCATACCCCGAGGTGCTCGTAAAACCTAGGCCTGTGTTTCAATGAGTTGAGGAATCCGTATTATTCGTTCAGCGTTGTGGAATTTTGTACTTTGAAATTTTTAAGTTTATGGCGTAAAGAACATGTAATTCTTATTTTAATAAAAACAGACTCACGCTGGATCAAGAACAATTTCAAATTTATCAAGGAGATATTCTTTAGTAAGAAGCTCCAACTGTACTTGAACACCAAGTCCACTTTCTTCTATTGCTGCAGCGTTGGTAGGTTGGTCTCCGTATATTGGCATGCCTACTACAGGAACGCCATGATACAAGGCTTCAGTTATTCCCAATAAGCCACAATGTGAATAAAATGCCATGACTTTAGGGTGTGCTGAAATTTATATAACATACATTATATTAATTTCTAATGGGTTACCAGTTTATTACAGTTTTTTTTGATAGATTTTATAAGATAACTACCTATCTGTTACTATTGAAAAAATATTTGGGTAGATTATTATTATACATAGTATTTACATACCTAAAATATCATTCTGTGGTAACCACTTAGCTAGATATATATTTTTAGGGTTTCCTGGTAAAGATTTTCTATTCCACTTCCAAATAACTCTTTGAGGTAGTTCGCTTAGAGCATTTATAATACTTTGTAACTTATCAGTTGACATCGAAGATGCCTTTAATATTGTTCCAAAACTAATGTAAATGACGCCAAATTCTGATTCTTCGATGAATTTCTTCAAGCCCTAAATAATATAAAAAAACATTTAATAAAAAAATCTAATAAAATGAAAACACATTCATATTTTCGTACAAGTAGGTAGATACAAAATGGACAAAGTAAGAATTATAATGTACTTGTACTTATTTTAATTACATTATTATTAAAAGGTACTAGGTATTTGAAGATACTTACGTCTGGTAAAGGTTTTGGTTTAGCCACATGTAATCCTCCTACTTCAATAACATTTGGTGGAGAAATTGATGATCCAAAAAACACAAAGTTTTGATAAGCTAATACTATTTTGATATCTTTTGCTAATTCACTTAAAGGAGGTGTATCATTTAAAAACTCTCGTACTATATTTTGCTCCAATACTTGACTTACATATGAATAAATAATATTGACATGATTATAAAAAAAATATCTTGTGAGTCGTTGCATAAAGGTCGGTTTTGTGCCAGCATCCATAAAATCAAACGGAACATATGATGGATTGTAAGGAACGCCAAATCTGTTATAGTGCCATGGTAGAAGTACGTGAGAAGTAATACCTATAACTTGAGCTCCTAACGCATGTGCTAAAGCTAAACCGCAATCACTGTTAAACTGTTCCACAACTACTAAATCAAATTTTACATGCGTTTCCCACAAGTTTTGAACATTCTCATTTTCGAATAGTATTCTACAAGTAAGGGGTCCACTGAATGCATGAAGTATAGTTGTTGAAATAAACACCATGAACAACGACTTGTTTATAGGATGACTGATTTCCATGGCTTGAGAAGTTTCACCCAAGTCAATATCATTGTAGTTATCCATTGGCTCCTTTTGGGGGAAATACGATATAACCGTCACATTGTGTCCACGATTTGCTAACTCTTTTAAGTAAGGAGAAAACACAAAAAAATGACTTTTCGCTGGTAACGGAAACACTCCTAAAATATTTAACGTATCCACTACATTTAAGCTATTTAAAGTTATTAGCACAAAAATATTAAATAATATAACTAATGTCATTGTAAATAATAATTAAATTCATTATTTAGTACACATTGCAACTTTAGATTATAATAATTTACTGAGATTTATCAACGGTTATATAATAAAAAAATGGTAAATAATTTTGAGATAATAATATCATTTAAAGATAAAACACGTGATAATTAATTACGGAAGAGAAACAATAATGGAAGTGCGATGTGACCATGTTGTATCATAACTTGTCTGACCAACTCACAGATACATCATTCATTGTATTTTACACTACATATAAACAACCAATCAAATATAAGTGTTTTATTTAGTCAAAACTAGTATAGATATGAAAATACAATAATTAAATATTTATCTTTTCCCACGATAAATAAGATTTATTTTGCTGTAACAAAAATCGTAGTAATCTTCAATGTGCACAATTATGAAATCAATTTCATTATTTATAAGGTTGATATTTGCATCGCAGCTATATTAATGTATTGTAGCATGTTAAAACTTCCAAATCTATTACATTATTAGTATCGACGAATATCCGATTATTATTTTATTTAAAAATATAGGAACATTAAAAAAGTAAAAAAAGTTTTAAAATGATTTCAGGTAGCTAAACTAGTATATTAATCACAAAAGTTAAACTAAACAAAAATAGTGTCAGCAGCAGCAAAACATTTCTTTAGATGAGCTTACTGACCTAAACGCATTTGACAGATTTATACCTTTCCTTTTATAAAAATAAAAAAAAATACTTAGGTATATAGGTATATATAAGTAAGTAAGTACCTATATATACCTATATCCTATATCTAAACGAAAACCAATATAAAAAAGATCAATAATTTCTAAACCAACCCTGCATTGATTACTAATGTAATACGACAAGGATCAATATTAGGGCCTTTACTTTTTTTAATTTATACCAACGACATGGGTTATAGTGTTGTAGGTAGTATTTTATGATATAGATTATTATACTACAAGATATTCCGGTGAAAAATCTTATATTATGTATCTAAATTTTGCAATACAGTGTCCAGAGTGAATAACATTTTCAAACACATGTATATCAATTTGGCAGCATGCCAGGCTCTTGTTAAGGTGTAAATAAATGTTTTCTATATTGTCAATGTCAACCACATCACACTTGCGATTTTGTCGATGAGATAAAAACTATTTTAGCTTAAGGGTAGGCATTTATTCGTTAATATATTAATATTACACTTGTAAATAATAGTTATTAGTTAAAATATTATTAATTTATAATTCACAAGTTATAAGTATATTAATATATTTTCTTTATCGTGATAAACTACTTAAAAATTAATTTATTTTTAATTTGTTACAGTGAATATTATTTGGCTTAGACTTACAAAAAACAAATAATAAAAGTTTTTTTAGTGTAAAAATAACAGTAATAATTATAAAAACAAGAACGCATATTATATCTAAACAGATATATTGCAAGAGAGGCACGTCAGCTGCGGGAGCCCTGAATGTAAAGTTTTGGTGACGAGCAGCAAACTCAGTCCAATAGATGGCGCTATCTATAGCGGATATGGGCCTGTCGTGCCAAGCTTTTGATAACATCTCCACACTTTCTCTAAACCTGAAATTTTTAATAGTTTAGTTTTGTAGTATAGATGTAGTAGTGTAATATATAGTAGATTAAATATTATCCTTTAATCCCATCATCATCTCCAAATCTGCAAAATATGTGGCATGGTATTATATGCGCAGGACATATTACAGTGTACAGTATACAAACAGAAGTGCGCTCTATTCCTTTCAAGGCATGGGTTTGAAACTTGGGCTGTTACTGAGAATTTCTTAACAGAAAGGCCCAACTACCAATATAATAATCTAATTGTGTGACACAGGACTCAAACCCTAGACTGCGAGACACCATTATAAAATTTAACGCACTACTAGTAAATAAAGTTATAACTAAGTATGAAATAAAGTCCGTTGTTCTCTTAAATTCTTGCAAAAACTTACTTTGGATTTAAGACAATCTTGAATTTATGCAATAGATTTTCTTTAGTTAACTCAGATATTTGTATTTGAACTCCGAGTCCACTTTCTTCGATAGCAGCGGCATTTGATGGCTGATCTCCAAATATTGGCATCGCCACCATCGGCACGCCATGGTAAATGGCTTCTGTGGTCCCTAATAGCCCACAATGGGAATAAAACGCGAGGACATTCGGATGTGCTGCAAAATAGAATTGTATTATATACTAGCTTTTCCAGCGGCTCTGCCCGCGTTCTAAAGACCAGAAACAAAATAGATTTTACATACCGTGTGATGTTTTATAGACGGTTTGTAACGTTTAGTGAGATTTCTCAGAAATGAGATTTTAAAAAGTAGTAGGCAGTAAAAAGTATCCTATGTATTGACCCGGGTAACCAGCTATCATCATACCAATGTCACAGACAGACAGAAAAAAAATTCTAAAAACAATAGATTTGATCTCTATATCAATAATAATGTCTATTCCAATTAGATTTTACAAAAAATATTTAATGTCCAGATTTGACTCGGTTAAAATTTTATTATATGTACCTATAGAAGATTGATGAGTTTATGCTTTATTCTTATCATTTATAAGTAATTTTAGTATTTGTCAAATTTTATCAGTATTAAAAGTTTATATTCACAATGACGGACTTATTCACAGATATTATTATCAAACGATATATTAATAAATGTGAAGTTAATTTATTAGGTATAAGATATATATAGGTTTTATCTAATGTTATTACGCGGCTTCCCGAATTGTGTTTTGTCATGGCTTCACGAAAACCGTAGAATTTTTGAGGACTGATAAATATTTTTCAACTTGGTAAATGCATCTTGCATATATTATTATTATTTGTATTTCACTTAATTGAAATCTCAGCTGTTGATAAATGAATGCAGCTGGTAAATGAATGGCGATTACGCGAACTATACGACAAGTATTTAAAATTGCAGCTTAAATATTATTATTATTGTAATTATTGGGTGTGGAACGAGAGTTTAATATAACTTGCAAATAAAATCATAGAATCATAATATTTAACACTTCATGGCAATAGTCAATATGTCAAACTGCTAAATCATATCACTAATAGGAACCTTGTTTGTGTACATTTGTAATTATTGTCTAAAACTACACGGATTTTTGTAATATTTTTTTCGTACTTCTAGAGACTCGCCTTTCTTGGCTCCGGTTCTTCTTTAGGTCTGTCTCAACGCAAAGTTAAAATAGTCGTTAAGTTTTCCACAATTACCCAAATTTCTGCACAATTTTCTCAAATTTTCTTCTACCTACATAGTTTTAGAAAACTTAAAAAAGATTAGTTAAATCGCTTAAGTCGTTCTTATGTGATGGCGTTACCGAGGGAAATATGTATTTATTTTTACATATTATATAAATAAAGTTTATAAGTAAGTATAAAGAAAACAGACAAATGTAACACATTTAATACTTACCTAAAATATCGTTTTGTGGCAGCCACTTGGACAAATATATATTTTTAGGGTTTCCAGGTAATGTTTCTTCTTCCCATTTCCAAATAACTCTTTGAGGAAGTTCTGCTAAAGCACTTATTATGGCATCGATTTTCTCTTTTGGCGTTGAGGCAGCTTTTAGCATCGATCCGAAGCTTATGTATATAACTCCGTGTTGAGATTCTTCAATAAATTTTAATAGTTCCTGAGAATATGTTTTATATTTATATCTTATATGTAAATAACATAAATTCATAGTGTTGTAATGTATTATATAATGGTCAATACGAGACGATGGAGAGTAGAATATGTGTGATTTCTTTTCTAAATTAACTTATGTTACCATATATTTAAAAAAATGACCAGCTTCAAAGTTCAAATATCATACTTTAAAATACACTTACGGATACTTTATACTCCTAACCAATTTAGCGCGATTGGGGTGATGTCATAGTCTAAGACAACATCGCTATCAACGAAATAAAAAATAACTCTATATTTTTAGTACCAATCGAAAATATCAGGCACTAACGTTCTGTTATAGTAGTCACATCAACAAATATTTATAAAATAAATATTTCATCTTTATTTCAATAGATTAACGTCAGGTTTCTTATATAAAAGGCAATAAAAATAAAATGTTTACCTTTGAACACATTCTTTGACTATTAAATGAACTCCGTAATCCGTATTTTTTGGTTGATTTTTAAGCAGAGTTAGATAGAGTTTTCGGGAATATTTTTTTATAGAAAAATTCCCGGTAATTGAACAAATAACTAAATATTTCACTCTACTAAAGTATTATGTATAAAATATTTCTATAAATAGGCCTCGATATGTACTTGATGTAAAGTTATAAACAGCAAAATATACCTACCAATTATATATTACAGTATAGTATTAACATGAGAAATTCTATTTAAGGCAATTAATTAATATTTCGAAGTTTGGGTTTGAATAAATCATGAAAATATAAACTTTTAAAGTTTCCATAAGTTCTGTATTTTAATAATACTAATATTAGATAAGTACTAAGTCTAGTTCAGTTCATTACAACCACCCAAATTTAAAAAAGATTTCTTCGGTTTTCTAGATTAAGTATTGTTTTTTTTAACATAACCTCTAGGATGTAATCACTACGAGTTTTACTCATATTACACACGGTACTAACTTTCGCACTTTTAATAGGTAAATGTTACAGTAGTTTCATTCATGCAGACTTACATCAGATAGAGGTTTTGGTTTCGCCACATGATATCCACCGACTTCTACTACATTAGAAGGATATAAATTAGATCCAGTCAATATAAAGTTTGTGTAAATAAGCACGAATTTTATATTACGAGCTAATTCTTCGAGGGGTGGGATATTATCAAAATATTGAGCAAGTGTTTTTTGATCTACATTTTGATTCATAAATTTATAGCCAATATTAAAGTAAGTATCCCAAATTGCTCTTTCGACTCGCTGATAAAATGTGGGCTTGGTTCCACCTTCCAAAAGTTGAAATGAAACATAAGATGGGTTATAGGGGACCCCAAATCTTTTATACGTCCAAGGTGTCAAGGTGTGGGATGTCAAACCCACTACAGGAGCACCTAATGCATAAGCCAATCCAAGAGCACAGTCACTATTGAATTGTTCTACAGCAACGACATCAAATTTTGTCTTGGATTTCCAAAGATTTTGTACATTTTCGTCCGCTAGCAATGTTTTACAATTTTCAACACCAGATGAGAAAAGGAATAAACTGATTTTAAATATTGTATAATATGACCGTTTTAAAGAAAACACGTCTTCCAGAATCTTCGCTTTCCCAGCCAAACTTATGTCATGATAATTTTTCAGCGGTGTTTCTCTAGGAAAATATGAAATAACTGTCACATTGTGACCTCTACGCGCAAGTTCTTCAAGATAAGTCTTGAATACAAAGAAATGACTTTTGCCTTCATACGGAAATACTCCAAGTATATTTAAAGAATGTACTTGATCAAAACTAGTGACCACTGACAATAAAAATAATGTAAGCACCAAAATATAACTCCGCATATTATCGTGATGTAGCGTTCACGAGAGCTACTGATTGAAACTGAAACATGATAATCAGTGTGATATTTTATAAGTTGGACATAGTCCAGTTATCTTAGCGGTAAGATAAAACAAATTTTCGTCTTGTCTATTTAAATTTATTTTTAAATTAATTTACGTTTTTACAGTCATATAAGATAAGAAAAAACATTTAAACGTAGAGTCTAGGTTAAATTTTGTAGTCAGTAGGTAGCCTAGACGCGCTCGCTTAGGAAACCGAGGTGTGAAACATTGATTACCGTTTACGGCGAACGAAAACATCGTGAGGAAATCTATATAACCGAGAAAACATAGTAAGTTTTCTAAAGGCAACAAGTGAAGTCCTCCAACGCGTAATTACCCAGCGTAGTGAATATTGACCTGATCATCATCGTACTGAAGAGACGTCCAGCGGTGGGACGTTAGAAAGAACTGAATACATGTTACATTTTCATAACATACTAGTGATATTCTAGCTTCTCTCCTTTTCCTGCCTACGTACGTTACGTTTAGAAATATTACGTTAAGAAAGGTTAAGAAATATTAAATTTACCATACCTAAATTATATTGTTTTGATGATTAGTCCGCTATTCTCTTTCATACGAGTGATCAGTACATCTGAACTACTTGTTATGCTAGATTTTAATACTTAAAATCAATAATTTAAGAAAAAAAATGTTTTTTTTGTTTAATTACTTCAAGTATACCATAATATTATATAATCGTAGCACTCAAACTGCACTATTTTAGCCTGCTTCATAACACTATTTCTCACTGACACAGGTTCGCTGGAAGAAATCTCTTATAGATATATTAAGGCCACCGTTGCATACTAAATTTGTACTTGCATTACTGTTTCTATTTCTATTTGCAATAAAGAATATAATATATTAGGGCAGGGTACTCTTACTAAACGAAACCACAAGGTACCTTGTGCTAGTTAGACGTTGCAGGATTGGTTGCAATATAGATTATAATATTGGATGCACTAGAATGCCTTTAGAACATAAGATTTCCTCTTGTTTTCTATACTCTACAAAACTTAATAAAATAACTGAATCTGAATAATGTAGATATACGTTATCAATTTTAACACTATTTTGTCCTTTCTTGGTAGCCCAGCGGTGACGTGTCGCTTGGATAACAGAGTGATGCGGGTTCAAATCCGGGCCTCGCACCTCATGTGCGAATCATTTGTATCATGATTACTACTTGTCTTACGGTGAAAGAAAACATCGTGAGGAAACCTGCATGTTTGAGAAAACCTAACAAGTTTTCGAAAGGCATGTGAAGTCCGCCAACACGCACTAGGCCAGCGCGGTGGACTATGGCCTGATCCCCCTCGTACCGAGGGAAGCCCGTGCCCAGCAGTGGGATGTTAAAAAGGGCTGATGATGATTTCTTGTATCTGAAGATAAAATACCCGGAAGTCGAACCCAGAACCTCCGAATAAACAGCCGTATATGCTAGCAACTAAATAAGTACCTACTACCTATCTTAAAAAAAAATTTATAAAGCCAAGAGTAGGGAAGGATAGATCTGAGTGAAGCAAAGATGAGACACTTAGTAGTCAGATATTTAGGAAATAACTAATAACTTTACTCAATAATGTTAACTTTGACTGACTGTATGTAAATTAATATTTTGCTAGTTCGGCATTGACTCATACCCATATCGATTTTCTCTTTGCCTTGAACACTCAAAATTTGCGATACAATAATAATTAGGAAACTTTTGGATATACTATGGCTTTGTGTTATGAAAGATACTAATTTTACATTTTATTAAAATGAAATATAAGTTAGGTGTATTAGGAAATATGGAAGCTTTTTCGTACTTTACTATATCGTCTCTACATGCTAAAGGCCCTGTATTACGTAGTTTCTTTTTTCAAATTTTAAGCTCTGAAAAGATAAAATGTCCGTTTGTAAATATAAAAATCTGCCTCATTAATCTCGTAATTTAAAGATATGAATAATAATTAAGAATTACAATAAAAATAAAAAACTATCGTAAAATTAGATGTGTTATGTTTTTCATTTGTTTGAACTCCGTGAAAAAAGGTACAGCTGGTAAGTAGGTATAAGTTACACCACAGAATACACTTAAAAGGTTTTATTATTTGAAATTCTTTAAGTATTTCAAGTTTATGAATGAAAAATAATAATAAAACGATTACTCTATCTATCGGCACATAAGCAAGCTGAGCAATGCTGGTTTGCTTTATTTCTTCTTTAATCCTTAAATCAATACGTTTTCTTTACAAAAGCGTATTCAGCAGAGCTAATTAGTATAATCCAAGGATTTTAGTCGGAAGCTTAATTAACAATAAAGAGGAACCCGCAAGGCATTTTGTTAATATATCAACTTATTGTTTTAGAATAGCGTCTCAAGTTTCAATTTCATGTAGGTACATGTTTTGTTTTTATTCTCGTAAAATAACTTGAAGAAGCAATGTCTCTATATAACATTAATTGTTAAAAGTAAAAAAAGCTTTCTTATCGATTCAGATTCAGGCAATGACTTTTAATTAGTTTTTTTTCTTTAGGTTTATATTTTAAATGAATAGTAGTAAGTATTATTATAAAATTAATAAATAAGCAAGCATGTACCTTGCATATAATTTTTTTGATAAAGGTTTTTTCATTAAAAAAATAAAATTCGAATTAATAAGTTTAATTCAAAACACCAGTCTAATATTTTACGTACATATACTTAAGTATCAGTGCTTGATAAATAAATAATCGTTAAATAAGTTTTAAATAATTAGAAACCCGTGTTTTATTCAAATTTGACTCTTTTTGATCTTCTTTCTTCAACAGTATCAGCTTGGGGCTGATTTTGACAGCAGAAACAACAACAAACACTTATTATTTTGTACAGAACGTACATTAAAATATAAAAAACTAATCCTACAAAAGCTAGGACATCTAGCTGTAGTTGTTGGTAACAGGGAACTGTGGTAGATGGCGCCACCAAATTTGGAGCCCCGTTATATCTTGCTACATACTCTATCCAGTAGATAGCGCTCTCAAGCGGCGTCATGGGACGGTCGTGCCAAATTCGAGATAGTAATTTTGCGCGCTCTTGCCACCTGAAATAAATGAATAATAATTTAAAAATACAATAATTAATGTGTTTACAGTTTTGTTTTGATTTGTATGTAACGTATAACGGTACAACCAGTGAATAATTTTAATAGCAAATATAAATACATATATAATGCCTGAATGTTTGAACATGTGCCTATAATTAATTAATTTAGCTTTTGTTAACTAATTTATAAGTGCACGATTTTTCCTTCTTTTAATAAAACAATATTCTAACAATATTTAACATTTGTAATTTCGATTTATTCCAATTTTTTCCAATTATTGATTCTATAAAAGTAAAAATAATATTTTTACCGCTTTACCAATATATACCAAACAAGAAGTGATGCAAATTACTTATTTTTAAATGAAAAAAAAAACACTCGTGTGTCTGAAGTATAAATTAGGTACTCAGTGCGATTATGAACCTTGGAAACAGACTTGAACATTATAAGAATGTGTTTAGCATGGGATTCGTCTCAAGCATCAATCCATAAATAGATTTAAAGATAACTAATTTATTGTTTTCATTGCATATGTAAAAAAATATAGAGCATTTTAAGGCTCACTCATGTTTTTGTTTCGGTCGTAATGACAAATTTTTACATAATGTACCTACCTATTCAAAAAAAAAAAATCCTTAGCATTTAAGGTTCAATTACATTTACAACATATGCTTATATTATAGTGGATCAAATTAAAAGAGAAGTCCTGTTTACTATCCATTTTTGACAATGCCGGTATTCGCTCTGTGCGAAGCCGGTGGTGGGGAGAAACTGATTTACCGTCAGCGCTACCCGTGGCTATATCCGATACTACGGGGGGCTGTTTTTATGTTTCGAGTTAGCTAAATATACAAGTGAATTGTTATTTAAAATTTATTTAAATAAAATAACATAAAATGAGTCACAAAAGTTGTTGTGTTGTAAGTTGTAAGAATACAGGTAGAAAAAGTGCTTGTCATTTTTATAAATTTCCAACAGCAAGTTGGAAAATAAATCAGAGGAAAAAATGGATAGCCGCTGTTAGGAGACAAAAGTAAGTAGAATCATAACCTTACTATCCGTAATAATAAAAATCTTGAAAGGAGTAAAACTTAAAAAAATAGTAAGTTTAGAAAATGCTAGGAAATATTATTATTAATTAAAAAAAAAATTTTTTTTAAACATTTTTAAATTTAGCATAATTATATATTAAAAAATAAGATTGAATTTTTTTATTATAAACTTTTCATTAATTATTTAAGATTCATTTACTCTTTGCCACTTATTATATTAAACAAAAAGATTATCCATACCAATGATCATAAATTTTAAATATTAAATATTAAAATCTAAAAATAAAAATGATAAATTTTATCGATTAACAATTTTTCCCAGCTTTATTATTGAATTGTAATATGTTAATTTTAGTTAGCAAACATAATCTATTTTTTTTGTACTCAAAAACAATCAGCACTTTTAATTTGTAGAATTTTGAAACATAAAATATTTTGGTAATTTCGTTTAATCTAAATTTGCTATTAAAAAAAAATAATTGAATGTTTATTCAAGTTTTCTTATAATTTTAATTTTAAAAAAAACTTTTTCTATTTTCTTTTTATTTGATTTCAGTCTGATTTCAGTTAACCTACCTTTATGTGTGCTAACTTCTATGCTACTTTTTCGGTATTAACTATACTTACATTTTATTTTTTAATGCACAAGAACACTTTACATTAACAAATATTTATTATAAATATTCCCTTTAATTAAAAAAGCATTTTTTTATTTATCATTCGATATTATTATTACTGACAGCCATTCAATACTTAGTAAAATATATTACAATAGCCCCCTGTAGTTCAAACGTACCATGGCGCTGAAGTCGCGCACAGAGCGAATATTTACAGCGATTATGTCATACTATCGCGTTTCGTTGTTGATATCATAGACGCAGAGTTTATAAAACCAAGGTTTCTAACTTCCTTGCGCTTACGTAACAAAATATTGCAGTAAGTATACTGCAGTATTCAATTTCTATATTGCAAATGAAAATAAATCTGTCTTATTTCAGATACACACTTTTTACGATCTTAATGTGTTCTATAAAATAAATTATCTCGTCATCTTAGACCTTGATCTAAAATGTCGACACAGTATTTTCTGTTCGATTTTCGTCTGGTTGAGTCATAGTTTAAATATATTTTATAGTTTAAATATATTTTATACACTAACCACAATTTTAAGTAAACTCAGCTAAATTTAGTTTATTGCATTTCCAGCGGCTCCGCCCGCGTTCTAAAGACCGGAAACAAAATAGATTTCACATACCGTGTGTGTTTATGGAATTGAGATATTTCCCCGCAATAAAAAGTGATGTATGTATTGACCTGGGTAACCAACTATCATCATACCAAATTTCATCCAAATCCGTCCAGTGGTTTTCTCGCCATGCTGTCACAGACAGGCAGACTTTCCAAAAAATATTTAATGTACAGATGTGACTCGGTAAAAATTTAATAAAAATATGTAAAGATTAATTAAAAAATATTTTTCAGTTTCTCAACCGGATTATTAAAAAAATCTTTCCAGTGTTTTTTTATACAAACCTTGGGTCTAACACATCGTTGATGGCGTCTAAAAGCAGTTCCTTGTTTAAATTTTCATAATTCACTATCGTGGCTATACCAGCGTCCACTAGACTTGCTGCGTTACCGTATTCATGACCAAATAGCGGTATTGCTACTACTGGGACCCCGGCATCTACGGCTTCTATCGTACTAAGTATTCCCGCGTGAGAGATGAACGCCTTCACATTGTGATGCTCTGCAAAATTACGAAAATGGTCCAAAATGATTTCTGTTTTATGTATACGCTATATATATTTCCTTCTACATAACCTTAAAAAATGTAACTTAGGTTTTATAGATGTTGATTTTTAGACTGTTTAGCATACAATTTTTTTTAGTTCACATGAATTTTACAGGATTAAACAATTTTAGAACAAAAAACCATAGAATATACGATCTATGATATATTTTTATATAATATTTTACTGTACAAACGATCGTACAATATCTCGTTGGCTCGCTGTTTACCAGAACGAGTATAAATAGAAGTGAAAGCGATAATATTGTATTTGGTTATCGTAAACATTTTAGTTTACTCTTAATCAGTCCTAATTATTTTGTTTCACTTATTAATAAAATGACCAGTAGATTGGGCTATGTAGTTTTTTTATAATAATATTATTAATATATAATATAGATTTTATTCAAAATTTGCCTGCGATAATATCTTAAAATTCAATACTCACTTAAGATATCGTACTGTGGTAGCCATTTCATAGTCATAACGTTTCTTGGCAGGTTGTCCAGATTCTGCCCGTCCCATTTGAACAGGACTCTAAGTGGCAATTTTCTGAATGTTGATACCAGTTCGTTTAGTTTATCTATCGGTAATGTAGAGTCTTTTACTGTTGATCCTAAGTTAACGTAAATGACGCCATGTTCCGCTTCATTTAAGAATCTCTCTATTTCCTGAAATATATTTTGATGGTTTTATAAATATTTGATATAAATAGGTACATTAAGCAAAAATCTATGGCTAAAACAATAAGATTAATAAAACATTAGGAACTGTTTTATATTATTATATCAGTTTAATAATAATGTATTTCTTTTATATTTATTTTTATTTAGTGACAGTGGTAGCCCAGTAGTAACGCCCTCGCTTGTATAACCGAGTGATGCGACTTCAAATCTAGGTTTCGTACCTATGATATTTTCATTTCTATTTTTTTATTTTTATTTTACGGTAAAGGAAAACATCGTGTGAAAAGCTCCATGTCTATAAGAACCTAGAAAGTTTTCGAAAGACATGTGAACTGTGAAGTCCGCCAACCCGCACTAGACCCGCGTGATGGCCTGATTCCCCTCGTATTGAAGGGATGCATAAGGGTTGAATACCTTCATTATTTTGTACTATGTAAAATTATTTAAAAGTATTTTAAATAAATACAATACATAATAAAAATAATACTGTGGGAAATAAAGCTAAAGGAAAATACTTAAGTAAAATAACGCAAAAAAGTAATTATCAGTACCTACACATTATTCGTTCACATGATAAGTCTGCTTTAATATTCACAGCTAATTAATTATTTTGTTAAAAACCATCCAATTTATTTATTCAAATTGTATTTTTTTATGTGTATTATGTATTGTTTTATTTTCAGTGCTAAAGATATACCTACTTATGTTTCAATAAAAGAAAATACTAAAATCGGATAGGTTTTCTAATATAATGGAGATAAAATTAAGAATATAAGCGAAATCAAGCACTGTACATTCTAAGAAGACTGGTTTTTTAAAATATTAAACCGTTATTACGACGTAGAGCAAGTTACAGTTAGCTCTTCTTCCGAGTATATCAGAAAACTTATAATATTCACTAAAATAAATAGGCATAAAAAAGATTAAATAAGGATTAGTATGTAGAAGATAGAAAATATACCTATAATAATATGTAAATTGCTACCCTCTCACTTATGAATATTACCACGAAAAGTGACAGTTATAGCATACATATATTATTATTATGGGCGATAATTTTTCGTAAACATATGTTTAACTTACCGTGGGGATAACCTTCGGGGGTCTAATGTGTATTCCGCCAATGTCCACAACATTATCAGCTCGCACAACGCTCCCAAAAACTGATTTGTGTGTGTTTACAAACACTAGGCTGGCGTTCGACGCGATGCTCTCTAGAGTAGGGAGATCGTCACCCAAATATTTATACAAAAACACATGATCCGTCACTTGCGAACCGACATAGTATACCCAATTACTAATGTAATATAATATGAAACTTTTCACTCGGTCGAAGAACCACGGCTGCTTTCCAAACGGAAGTAGAGATTGCGGAACGTACGCGGAATTAAAGTTTATTCCTAACCTACTGTAGTGCCAGGGCTGTACCGGTTGTGGATTGAAGGCAATGTATGGAGCACTCAAATTTGATGCCAACGCAAGCGCACAATCGCTATTATAAGATTCTACAATGATAACGTCGAATTGAGGTCGAGTTCTTATCAAATGCAGCACTTGGTTATTATTCATCAACGCCTTACAGTCATCGTTTCCCGCTTTAGTATATACTAACGTCTCAAACGGCACTCGCGAAATTTCATTCACTATAACGGATTCGAACGATAGTCCTTTGTATACTTGTTTATCACTGAGTAGTATATCCCGATAGTTAGATGGCGCGTCTGGCAATTGGAAGTGGTTAATGAGTGTCACATCATGGTTTCGATTTGCCAGCTCTCGGAACAGTCCTCTGTAGGTCACATAATTATTACGATCCAGCGACGGAAATATGCCGAGGATTTTGTAGCTTTGAGATGCGATTATTTGAGCGAGGAAATAACAAATGATGTACGAGTATTTAGTCATTTCGTACGTTCGTTTTGCGACGCGGCTCCGTGGTTACTAGGCATTGATGGAAACTTACGTATACAACTAATAATAGGTAGATGGTATGAGGTAAGCGGTCCGCTGCCGGCGTGGTAGTGTCGTAACCCTCAAAAATGTACTGCGATTGAGCGCTGCGTCATTGAACGTGACCTCGATTTCTATATTAAATGTATATATACTTCATGCATAATGTACCGGCTGTAAGGCGACCGGCTATTGTTTGTTGTTTTGTTTTGGATAGGAGATAGCGCTTGTTTGCTTTCGGAATTCATTATTAAAATTTAAAATAAAAAATTGTTTCTGCTTGTATTTTAGGTCTTTGTAAATCATAAATTAATAATGTTCTTATCTTTACCTTATGATAATAGAAAAACACTTTTAAAGATAATATTTTGTTATTGATAAACATACGAGATATATAAATAAATTGTTGCGAACGTATTATATCTGATCAACACGCGCGCAAAGTCCACTTTTAACAGCACTATGAATAAGAGAGTGCATTAAACTTTGACGTAACGGTACTCACGACGATTCGTTGAGATAACATTTTTTCGAAAGTTTTGCATTTTTATATAAAAAAGCTAATAATAATTTATAATATAAAATATATTATTATAATCTTCATCGTACAGTGTACATTCATTTAAATATATCTTTTAAAAGAGGTTTATTTGAGGTAATTTTATTGATATTTTTAATGTTAATAGTTATATTACAATGACTAGAGATAAAATTATAGTATTAATTTTTTTCTTCTCGCAAATTTATTTATCGACTTCCCGTACACCTTGTTCCCGAGTGAGAGAGATTGGTGGACTTTAAATGGTAAAATATAATTTTATAAGTAAGTAAAATTGTAACACTACACTATGATAAAGAAGCATCCCGTGACATAACATGTTATGAAAATAACTAATAATATAAAATAGTAAGTACTGATGTTTGTAGCTCTCTAGCTTTTCAGATGGCAAAGGCGGTAGAGCTGAGTACAGTCGTAAGTTTTGGGAGAGGCGGGTTCTATTTAAGTTTATAAGGGAATGATTTGGAATAGGTTAGAAGATCAATGTAAAAAATTGGAATAAAACTCATTATGTCGATAAGAGAGAAAATATTTATTACTTACTTTAGTTGTCTTCTACGTGAGATAAGCATGGGATAAATACGAAATAAAGTTCTCTGATCATTTCTGATGACAAACCAGACCTTATTCTAAATAAAATCAACGCACAGATTTGTCATCTCTACAATATTATTATAATAATACAATTATAGGATGTCATTACCTTTTTATTGTTGGAAAATGCTTTATAAATCATTTATCTAAGTTATAACTTGTTTCTTCCTTTTCAAAGTTTATGTCACTATTTATCTTTATAACCGTGAGAAATTTTAAAGGTACTCTACGAGTAATTATGATAGTAAAATAAACTAACTTCAAACAGCCGAGATAACAGGATAAATAATTATTATTTACGTTTATTGTCTTCTACGTGACATACATTTGTTTAACATCAACATTAAAAATGAGCATTATTCTATCGTTTGTATGTAACTCAGTCTAGCGTATTTCGCGTTAATACGTAATAGACCGACAAACAGACAGAGAAACTTTAGCATTTATTAGTAGTGGATATATTATTTCTAATATTAGTATATATACTATTCTATATATTAATATATAATGGAGCTTTATGCATTTATTAATTAAGCATTCGAGTATACGCGTAGCTACTTTAAACTTTGTGCTTAGTATCCGCTCTGATACTATTACTAAGTATTTAAACATTGTCGCAGAATACATATCAGCTTAGAAGCGCTCTTCTACTGAATTCTGTAGACTGGAAACTATTCCCAGGCGGCCGACCGTCACTAATTTACTACAAAACAATAATCATACAACACATAGTAATCATTACTTAACTGTCCCTTCGTCCTATTGAAATGGAATACTCCCAAACCATTTTAATTAAGAGCAACCGAAAATTTCAAATTTCTCAACAACTTTCAATGTTGTGATTAAAACGAGAATATTATTAATATCATTATTGTTTACATTTTCTTTCCTTAACCGCTGGAGTCAATGTTACATTCATGAAATAAATGGTTCTTCTAGTCGGTAAATAAAACTAACTGTTTGTATGCAAGTCCTTATGTTGTAAATGTAACAAAAGTAAAAATATTTTTTTATATTATTATATTATTAATAAATTTTTTTAAAAAATACTCTAAATTCTACTTATTTCAAGTCGTTTCACTATTTTCATAATTAATGTCATTGTATTACTATTTTCATTACTCTTCAAAATTATTTACCATTTTCAGTGCGAGAATATGACACCGCGTCGATAACATCAAAATTTAAACAATATGTGTTTAAATTTTGATGTGTCTTGTGTCTCTATATGTAGGCACTTCGTTAACATATTATAAATATAAAATGTGTTAAATGTAAGAAATATTCTTTATTAAATAATAATTAAGGCTGTAAACAGATGAAATTACGTTCTGTCGCCGCCGCGGCGCGACACTTATTGCAAGTAAGGTTTCCTAATAGGGTTGTGATACTGTATCTTTTGTAATAAATTCTTTATTTTCAGATAATTTTCGTTTTCTGATACAGTCTTAATGTATTATTTGTCTCATATTTATTAGGTTGATTTAGTAGGGCTTCATTAAACTAGATACAAATACATATTTCAATTATATCTAATATATAAAATTCTCATGTCACGGGGTTCGAACTTGAACTCCTCCGAAACGACTTGACCGATTCTCATGAAATTTTGTGAGCATATTGAGTAGGTCTGATAATCGGCCAACATCTATTTTTCATCCCCCTAAATGTTAAGGGTAGTCCACCCCTAAATTTTTTTTTTAATTTTTTAGACAAAATTTTTAGTTTTTATTTTTTTATGATACAACATACAAAAATGCATACAATCCTAAATTTTCACCCTTCTACGATCAACCCCTATTTTTCCAACGCGATTTTTTTAGCAATTAAATAAATGAACGCGGGCGAAGCCGCGGGTACAGCTAGTATTAATATAATGCATTGACAACCCTACAAAGTGGCATAAAGCCGTAGAAAGATTACCGTGCTTTATTAGAGCTGTGTTGTACATTTTTTATTATTGAATGTCAATAATGTTAACAACCTCTCTTAAGTTAAAGTAAAATTGTACCTATAGTTTTATATTTTTATTTTACTATAAATATAAATTCCAGCATGAAAGTACAATGTCTTTAAAAATAAGTCTGCGTCGAACTAAGATATCAAGGGCTGAAGTCTCTATTATATTCGCATTTGTAAAAGGCATTAGTTCGAGCTCGTAGCCCTCGACAACATAAAAATGTAATTACAAGTGTGAAGTTAGAGCACTTAAATATAGATTTACCCTTTGAAGAGCGATTTGATAGGGCGAAGGTGTGAGATCCATCATATCTCGATTGTGCCTTCTCTCAATTATTCCCCTCTCGACTGATAACTTCATTCATTTTTCAAGCGTCTGACGTCTGTATTTAGATATCGTTTCACTAGTTAAGGAATACCGAGGACGGAGGAACTAAGACCGCAGATAAGAGTGTGGTGTTTTATACATTTTCTTTCATTATATCTAATACTAGCTTCGCCCCGCGTTCATGTTTTTAATCGCTAGTACTAGGTAAACTTTATTCCATCACTCGCTGGGTTGAAAATTCTCCATTTAGTAATTTTTACACCAGCTTTAATATACTCCTGAGCCGCGCGGCTACTTATTTGATATATTATGTGCGGCGTGCATATTTTTCTTGCAATTAAAATAGCCTATATTAATCAGTGATAATGTAGCATTCAAATGGCGAAAGAATATTTAAATCGGTCCAGTACTTTTTGAGCCAATTCGTTACAAACATACTTACATACAAACCTTTCCTCTTTATAATATTAGTATAGATAAAGATCTCGTGTTACAGTGTTTGTTATCGAACTCCTCCGAAACGACCTTACCGATTTTTAACCGACTTCAAAAAAGGAGGAGGTTATATGTTCCGTTGTATGTATTTTTTTTTATGTATGTTCACCGATTATTATATTTTTTTTGTGTATATAATATCTATGGTCTATATATACCTATGGTCTGAGAAAAGGTTGTGGGCTATTTTTATTTCTCTATATAATAAGGCTACCCTACGCTATCCAGATATTTTTTTCCTACTCCAAATTTATGTTTTTACTTTTTTATGATTTGGCATCAAAAAGTACCTACTTAAAAATCTGAATTTTCATCCTTCTACCACCAATCCCTATATTTCAATAGTAATTAGAATATCGGGCGGAGCCACGGGAATCGCTAGTAATTTATATAATTATATTTTTAAAACCTTGTTACGAAAACATTGAAAAAATTTCATAATTATAAACAAAATAAGCACAAAATTGATTTGCATGAATCCGATTGTGGCGGATTACGGGTACTATATCTACTTAAGAGCAGCTCATAAATTTTTATTACATTTACCGTTATAAAAATCATAGAATAGGAATACGTTATTGAGAGAAACAAAAACGATCTTAAAGAAAATTTTGTGCAAACGCCTCATGCTATTCAGTAAGCAATTCCATTCAATTGTATTTGTAAAATATATTTTAATTAGGCACAGAAATTTAATTAAGTTTTTAAATATTGACATTGGACAGATTTTGATGAAATATTTTGTGTGTCTTCAAGTGCACTCGAGAATGGTTTAGATTTATAATTTGATCCACTTCAAAATATATTTTTGAGAATTAATTAGTTATTTAAACATTTAGACAATTAATGACATATTCAAATATAAATAAGTTGTTGCTAGGCAACGTTATTTTGCGCATGCGTACTGAAACATTTCACCGGGAGCAAAAGTTTATAATTTTAATTTGTACAGGACATGGGTAGGTACAGGACAACGTTTGTCGGCTAGCATGTATATACTATTATATATAGGTATACTTATACAGTTTACAGTTACACGTACTTGTAATCACTACATAGTATAAAACAAAGTCGCTTTCTCTGTCCCTATATCCCTATGTATGCTTAAATCTTTAAAACTATGCAACGGATTTTGATGCGGTTTTCTTTAATAGATAGAGTGATTCAAGATGAAGGTTTCTATGCATAACTAGCGGATCCCGCGGCTTTGCCTGTGCTACATCTAGGGAAGAGCCCGAGCAAAGCGAGGGCGAGTCGCTAGTTCCATGTATAAAATGACAAATCAGTAATATATGTTAATTCCGTAATAAGTCACACGTACAGTTTCATTAAATCATTACTCTGCCAGGCAATTATACGGTATATTAATACAGGCGAAGGAACACAATTAATGCCACTCTGTAGTCAGTTTATTTAGGTCGAAAAGTTCACATAATTATCCGGTAATTAGTATCGTGTAGTAATGATAAATTAAATTTAAAAAAACTCGAGTTAAATTTAAAGATAAAACTGAAAAAGTATATTTAATATTTAATACAATAATAAATTCTGCATCCTATACTATTAAATGAGCATAATTGTAGATTTATAACCAACTTCTCGAAAATGTCTGGTTTAATTTGTGGTGGTTTATGGGGATGAATTTAAGTAGCCTAACGCTCAAAGCGTTGGCCTACTACGCCGAAGATCAGAACTTCTTTAGGGTGACATCTGTGGTTCATTTATCAGGTTCCTCACGCTGTTTTACTTCACCGTTAGACAAGACGCGAGACCCAGGAACGAAAAACTGCTTTATTTGGTAGCAAGATTCAAAGTTTTAAAAATATAACTAAACGATTTTTTTTCTCCGGAGCTGTAAAAACTGTATCTATAACTACATAAATTCTCTTTGGAATTTACACAAATATCTAATCATTAACTATTCTTAAATTTTAGTGCTTTCATGCTATTATAACTTATAAGCATCTGTGAGTTTGATGTATCACGTAGTTATCAGTGCATTATTACGAACAATAACAATAAAGTACCAGTATATGTGCCTATTGTTTCAGACTCTCGTTATGCTACAGCCGGAGGCGATGTGAAATTCCTGATTCAGTTCTGCTGGACGATGAGTTAATTGGCTGGATAGGCATTGTAGAATAATGGTATATTCGGCATTAACACTAATTGCCTTGCTTACAGAATCAAATCAAATCAAAAAACACGGGCTGTTGTTCATATGACAAAATAAATTTCCTTATTGCTTTATTTATTAATTATTATGATGAATTAAAAAAAATCTAAAATTAATTAAATGGTATGGTATACATATAATAGAAACTAAGGTTAATTTTTGTATAAGAAAAAGAATTAGGGTTCCGCTCACAGAGCAAAACATACCTTGGGACGAACCTTAAATATAGGTATTTTCGTAATGATGTGCATCTAATTAAATAATATATAAAATTCTTAATATATAAAATTCCTGTGTCACGATGTTGGACCGCGATGATGGAACTCCTAATTATCCGATCTTAACAATTTTTGCAAACATGTGATTTGTCCGAACATAAAAGATAGGATATTTTCTGTCCTTTTTTTTGTTTTGTTAGAGGAAAAATAACGATTTTCACTTTTGCAGAGAGATTCCAAAGAGAGACCTTCAGAAAAGTTTACCCTAAGCTAAATATTTTATCCTATAATATAAGTAATATTATAATTCTTTAGCTTGAATAAAGAAGAAATAAATTAAAGTGTGCCACAGCAACGCGTGGCCGGATTGGCTACTGTCTTATAAATTATGACGTGGAGCATCTAGTTAAATTGTATTTAAGTTCCTAATGGACTATTTCCATCTTAGTGCTAGCGATATGGCAAATGTTTTAAGTGCCATATTCATAATGTAAGAACATGTACGTACAAACGTCTTAGTTAAATGGATAAGTGCTACAATTAAGAGCTAGTGTATTATTTATAACAAAACGGTACCGTTAGTCATCTACACTAATATTATAAAGAGGAAAACTTTGTTTGTTTGTTTGTTTGTTTGTTTGTTTGTTTGTTTGTTTGTAATGAATAGGCTCAAAAACTACTGGACCGATTTTAAAAATTCTTTCACCATTCGAAAGCTACATTATCCACGAGTAACATAGGCTATATTTTATTTTGGAAAAAAATAGGGTTCCGTAAGATATTTGGGTTTTTCGGACACAAGGTGTAATCTATATCTATATTAATAACTAGCAGTACCCGCGGCTTCGCCCGCGCTAATTTTTTTAATCGCTACTAATCTTTATTCGATCACTGGCAATCGGTTGATCTGTAGATTGCCTGAAAATTTACAAAAATTACTCCAGCTATTTCAGAACCCATCGTTGATATACTCCTGAGCGGCGCGGCTACCTCTCCCCGCTCTTGGCTCCCACTCCCTCTCCCCATTGCCCGCTGTGCTGCGCGTTATTTTATTATTATTTTTAAATTCGTAATATCCTTTGAATGGAGTGTCCGATTTGTAGTATCGTAAAAGTTATCTAACTCAGTGCGAAATTTGAAACTTTTAGCACAAAAAATGAAGGTATTTCGAAAAACTTATGAGACCCTTACACCACCTTAAACCGGCCCTATAGAAAAAAAAAACGTTTTAAGCGTACTTTTATCAACAATTAACCACCTTCGTACCAAATTTAAAGTTCATAGCACAAAAGATGAAGACTTTCACACAAACTTGCTATGGCCCTAAGACCTCCTCGATTCGACCCGTCGCAAAATTTGTTCTTTGCGGATGTCAACTAACTATTAACTACCTCAATGCTAAATTTAAAGTTTGTAAGACAAAAAGTGAATAACTGTTATACAAAATAATGAGAGCCTTCATAATATCATCTTAATCCTACCCTGTCGCAAAATTCGTTCTTAGTAGATGTTCACTGACCACACATTATCTTCCCGCCAGATATAAAGTTTGTCGCACAAAAGATAAAGGACTTACATAGAAACTTGCTACAGCTCTTAGACCTCATTAATCCGGCCTTGTAGCAAAATCCGTTATTAGCGGACTTCTACTTAACTACAAAAACTACTTTCCTGCCAAAAAGTTTGTAGCGCAAAAAAATTAATAAATTTCATACAAACTTGCGAGAGCCCTTGGACCTTCTTAATCCGGCCCTGTCGCAAAATTTGTTCTAAGCGGACGTTTACTAACAATTAACTACCTCCCTGCCAATTTTAAAGTTTGTAGCAGAAAAGATAGAGGAACAGCATACAAACTTGTGAGAGTCCCTAAACCACCTTAATCAGGCCCTGTTCAAAACCCATTCTCAAAAGTCTTCTACTGACAATAACTACCTCTCTACAAAATTTTAAGTTTGTTGTACATAAGGTGAAGGACTTTCATTCATACTAACTTGCGACAGCCCTTGCACTTTTCAATCTGGCCCTGTCGCAAAATCGTTCTTTGCGGATGTCTACTGATTATTAAATACCTTCCAGCTAAATTTTAAGTTTGTGGCATAAAAAAATTAAAGACTTTCATACAAACTTGCGAGAGCCCTTAGACCTCCTTAATCCGGCCCTGATGCAAAATATGTTTATACGCGTAGCGAACGATTACAAACTATTAATTACCTCCCGATCAAATTTAAAGTTTTTAGCACAAAAAATGAAGGATTTTCATACAAACTTTCCATAGCCCTTAGACCACCTCAATCCGGCCCAATCGCAAAATCCTTTCTTAAACAAACATCTAATAACTTTAAACTACCTCCCTGGGAAATTTAAAGTTTCTAGGACAAAAAATGAAGAAATTAAAAAAAAAACTTGTGAGAGTCCTTAGACCTCCTTAATGCGACCCTGTCACCAAATTCGTTCTTAGCAGACCCATACTAAATATTAACTACCTCCCTGCCAAATTTAAAGTCTGTAGCACAAAAGATGAAGGACTTTCATACAAACTTGCGAGAGCTCTTAGACCACCTTAATCCGGCCCAATCGCAAAATCCGTTCTTAGTGCACCTATACTATTTATAAAGTACCTCCCTGCAGATTTTCATCTTTATACGTCCAGCAGTTTTTGAGATTTCGTGATGAGTGTTTTTCGCATTTATATATTACATATATAGATTAATAACGCCATCTATGAGAAATCATTACGCATCATTTGATAAGTTAAAACTTAGAACATATTATTATTATTTTATTCTTTCTTAGCAGTATTTTAGGAATTAAATATTCTTTTTTTATGTAGTAAATATATTATATTTTATTTAATTATACTATATATTTTATTTTATATGAATTATAAATTCTTATATTTTAATACGTATAACATTAGAATTTATATTTTTGTTTTAACTGGATGTGAGATGATTTTATTAAAACATACTTTTAAAATTGTTGTGATTTATTGTTAATAGGATATTATTTTTTTTGTAAACGCAAGAAATGAAAGGATTTATTTTATTTATTTTTTATTTTATTTATTTACACTAATACAGAGGTAAATCTTTATGGCTGTATGAATGAGTTCCTTTGCTTCAATATTGACGTGTCATCCGATGTCAGTATCGCTTCGCTAGAGTGGCCAATATGGCGATTTCGATAATCGATTTGTCTTTCAGCATCATTAGAATTTAACAAAATACTCGACAATCCGAATTTTGCGGATATATGTTGTCGACTCGAAATCTTTATTTTTTTATGTTTTATTAATCAGGTAAGGTTTCGATCGAGTCTACCGTACCCCTTGACGAAATTATTAATATAGATATAGATTACACCTTGTGTCCGAAAAACCCAAATATCTTACGGAACCCTATTTTTTTCCAAAATAAAATATAGCCTATGTTACTCGTGGATAATGTAGCTTTCGAATGGTGAAAGAATTTTTAAAATCGGTCCAGTAGTTTTTGAGCCTATTCATTACAAACAAACAAACAAACAAACAAACAAACAAACAAACAAACAAAGTTTTCCTCTTTATAATATTAGTGTAGATTTCGTCAAGGGGTACGGTAGACTCGATCGAAACCTTACCTGATTAATAAAACATAAAAAAATAAAGATTTCGAGTCGACAACATATATCCGCAAAATTCGGATTGTCGAGTATTTTGTTAAATTCTAATGATGCTGAAAGACAAATCGATTATCGAAATCGCCATATTGGCCACTCTAGCGAAGCGATACTGACATCGGATGACACGTCAATATTGAAGCAAAGGAACTCATTCATACAGCCATAAAGATTTACCTCTGTATTAGTGTAAATAAATAAAATAAAAAATAAATAAAATAAATCCTTTCATTTCTTGCGTTTACAAAAAAAATAATATCCTATTAACAATAAATCACAACAATTTTAAAAGTATGTTTTAATAAAATCATCTCACATCCAGTTAAAACAAAAATATAAATTCTAATGTTATACGTATTAAAATATAAGAATTTATAATTCATATAAAATATAATATATAGTATAATTAAATAAAATATAATATATTTACTACATAAAAAAAGAATATTTAATTCCTAAAATACTGCTAAGAAAGAATAAAATAATAATAATATGTTCTAAGTTTTAACTTATCAAATGATGCGTAATGATTTCTCATAGATGGCGTTATTAATCTATATATGTAATATATAAATGCGAAAAACACTCATCACGAAATCTCAAAAACTGCTGGACGTATAAAGATGAAAATTTGCAGGGAGGTACTTTATAAATAGTATAGGTGCACTAAGAACGGATTTTGCGATTGGGCCGGATTAAGGTGGTCTAAGAGCTCTCGCAAGTTTGTATGAAAGTCCTTCATCTTTTGTGCTACAGACTTTAAATTTGGCAGGGAGGTAGTTAATATTTAGTATGGGTCTGCTAAGAACGAATTTGGTGACAGGGTCGCATTAAGGAGGTCTAAGGACTCTCACAAGTTTTTTTTTTAATTTCTTCATTTTTTGTCCTAGAAACTTTAAATTTCCCAGGGAGGTAGTTTAAAGTTATTAGATGTTTGTTTAAGAAAGGATTTTGCGATTGGGCCGGATTGAGGTGGTCTAAGGGCTATGGAAAGTTTGTATGAAAATCCTTCATTTTTTGTGCTAAAAACTTTAAATTTGATAGGGAGGTAATTAATAGTTTGTAATCGTTCGCTACGCGTATAAACATATTTTGCATCAGGGCCGGATTAAGGAGGTCTAAGGGCTCTCGCAAGTTTGTATGAAAGTCTTTAATTTTTTTATGCCACAAACTTAAAATTTAGCTGGAAGGTATTTAATAATCAGTAGACATCCGCAAAGAACGATTTTGCGACAGGGCCAGATTGAAAAGTGCAAGGGCTGTCGCAAGTTAGTATGAATGAAAGTCCTTCACCTTATGTACAACAAACTTAAAATTTTGTAGAGAGGTAGTTATTGTCAGTAGAAGACTTTTAAGAATGGGTTTTGAACAGGGCCTGATTAAGGTGGTTTAGGGACTCTCACAAGTTTGTATGCTGTTCCTCTATCTTTTCTGCTACAAACTTTAAAATTGGCAGGGAGGTAGTTAATTGTTAGTAAACGTCCGCTTAGAACAAATTTTGCGACAGGGCCGGATTAAGAAGGTCCAAGGGCTCTCGCAAGTTTGTATGAAATTTATTAATTTTTTTGCGCTACAAACTTTTTGGCAGGAAAGTAGTTTTTGTAGTTAAGTAGAAGTCCGCTAATAACGGATTTTGCTACAAGGCCGGATTAATGAGGTCTAAGAGCTGTAGCAAGTTTCTATGTAAGTCCTTTATCTTTTGTGCGACAAACTTTATATCTGGCGGGAAGATAATGTGTGGTCAGTGAACATCTACTAAGAACGAATTTTGCGACAGGGTAGGATTAAGATGATATTATGAAGGCTCTCATTATTTTGTATAACAGTTATTCACTTTTTGTCTTACAAACTTTAAATTTAGCATTGAGGTAGTTAATAGTTAGTTGACATCCGCAAAGAATAAATTTTGCGACGGGTCGAATCGAGGAGGTCTTAGGGCCATAGCAAGTTTGTGTGAAAGTCTTCATCTTTTGTGCTATGAACTTTAAATTTGGTACGAAGGTGGTTAATTGTTGATAAAAGTACGCTTAAAACGTTTTTTTTTCTATAGGGCCGGTTTAAGGTGGTGTAAGGGTCTCATAAGTTTTTCGAAATACCTTCATTTTTTGTGCTAAAAGTTTCAAATTTCGCACTGAGTTAGATAACTTTTACGATACTACAAATCGGACACTCCATTCAAAGGATATTACGAATTTAAAAATAATAATAATAAAATAACGCGCAGCACAGCGGGCAATGGGGAGAGGGAGTGGGAGCCAAGAGCGGGGAGAGGTAGCCGCGCCGCTCAGGAGTATATCAACGATGGGTTCTGAAATAGCTGGAGTAATTTTTGTAAATTTTCAGGCAATCTACAGATCAACCGATTGCCAGTGATCGAATAAAG
The DNA here is from genome assembly GCA_905231865.2 of Boloria selene. Taxonomy (NCBI): domain Eukaryota; kingdom Metazoa; phylum Arthropoda; class Insecta; order Lepidoptera; family Nymphalidae; genus Boloria; species Boloria selene. The sequence goes on along the minus strand of HG993146.1, from coordinate 7,215,733 downwards.
ATTAGTAGCGATTAAAAAAATTAGCGCGGGCGAAGCCGCGGGTACTGCTAGTAACTCATAAAGCAGAAAGTACAGTAATTCACACAGACACACACACCCACACTCACACACACACACACACACACACACACACACATTTTTCTTTTTTCTCCTATTAATTATCTGTACTAACGTTAGTATATAAGTGTATAATCTATGCTAACGTTAGTAACTATTATATTATACTATTGGTAACTATTATATTATACTATTGGTCTAGTATTATAAATCTAGAGGAAGGTTATGGTGCTCGTAATACAGGAATTTCCTAGTACGAGCTCCTAAGCACTCTTTCTGGATACTTTTTCCTTGTACATTAAACAGTTATGTTAGGAGTTATCTTTTGCTTTAAATAAATAAATTGAATTGAATTGAATTGAATTGAATTAAATGAAATTAAATTAAATTAAATTAAATTAAATTAAATTAAATTAAATTAACTTAAATTAAATTAAATTAAATTAAATTAAATTAAATTAAATATATATATATATATATATATATATATATATATATATATATATATATATATATATATATATATATGTGGGATCGTTAAATTGATTAGAGCGGGATTATAATTGTAAATCTTTATTAATCTTAACAAACACGTCTTTATATTTTCATCGTCAGTCACAATCTTCTATATGACATCTTATAACATTCTTTAATAATTTAAAAGTAAAAAGAGGTTTACTATGTGTTAAAATAAAAATAAACTAAATAATTAATAATCATATTCCCACACGGCCATCCTGTTCTTTCATCTGCCTCAGATGAACTCTACCGAGTCGAAACCAAGTTCGCATCTTTCTTACGTCTTTTCTTATAATTTCTTAACTTTTCATTCTGTATCATCTTTATTGATTCTTTTAATTTATTTCTGAGTTCGCGTTCTGTTATCTGCTTAAGTTCGTCATTTTTCACATTTTTCTTCACTCTTTGTTTTCTGTTTGTCTTAGTCTTATTATGGTCTGTCTTATTATAGTGTGCAATAACTTCTTTTATTATAAAACATCGTTCTTTAATAATTAGCTCCTTATTTAGTCGTATATAGTCTGTATGTAATCTTGGGAATCCATATTTTTTATTAACTAAAGGAAAATCAGAATTACTGGGTGTCTCTTTATCAATCGGTACTCTTAATTGTTTTAAAACCTTCTCTGCGTATTTATTTTCACCTTCATCACATTCATCGTGGACATCTTTCTCATCGACTGACACTATATTGTGTTCATTCATTTTTTGAAATTCTTTATCCTTAATTAAATTGATATCGCCTTCTGTGTCTACCTCTGTCATATTCTCCAATTCACCAATACTTATATTCTTCAAAGAAACTTTGTCCTCATGCTTCATCTGTATATTAAGAGTATTCTTCGGAATTACATGAGAACATTCATAGGATTTGTGACCGAAATAAGCTGTCGTGTGGTTAGTATCATAAGATCTTGTTGACATCTTTTTCCGAAAATCGCTGTAAATATCTAGCTTCTTACGAAAATCTTTAATGTCGTTAGCTCCATATAAAATAATTTTATTAGATTCAGTGTCACAGATACCATCAATAACATATTCAATGAGAGCGGCGTCTTCAACATTACCATGTAATGCTAATTCTTTCATTGTCAGAAAATATTGTTGATAAGTCTCATTTCTCTTCATTTTACGTGATGCTAACTTCTTATGAGTTACAGCGCTATTAACTTTAGGTCCAAATTCTTCTATTAGGCCCTCTTTTAACGTGGCATAGTCTTTTACTCTTCCTATCGATCGTAAAAATAGTTTGGCAGTACCGCTTAAAAGTCTCTTAGCATAAACCAATTTTTCAATACTACTCCAATTCATAATACTCGCAGTATCTTCAAATTCATCGAGAAATGAGCTGATTGGGTAGGTGTCATCTCCGGTAAAAATATTCATAGATTTCTCTAAATCTCCAAAAGAAATATTTACGTCAAATCTTTGACCGTCATTTTCACGTAGCGAATCTTTTTTCGGTGGCATCTTGAATATGTTTCTCGTGTTAAAATGTATGTCTTCTAGTCTTTAATTCTTTTCTAGTCGTCGTACAAAATGATAAACTTATTTAGCTCATAAAATATAACAATCTTTAATAGTCTTCAAAATCTTTAGTTATAAAATAAAATATTTAACGTCATATTACTTCATCCTCCACAGTCTTCGTCGTTACAGTAGTCCAAATTAATAGCATCTTAGTCGGTAAAGCAATGGCGTCATCATATTGCGTCTTCAAAATTATCAATCCGTTTCAAACCAATATTATTTACGATCCCGGACGAGCCCCCAAAAAAGTTGTGGGATCGTTAAATTGATTAGAGCGGGATTATAATTATCAATCTTTATTAATATTTTACAAATACGTCTTTATATTTTCATCGTCAGTCACAATCTTCTATATGACATCTAACTACATTCTTTATTATTTTCAAGTAAAAACAAACCTCTTTCTAATCAATTTAACGATCCCACAACTTTTTTGGGGGCTCGTCCGGGATCGTAAATAATATTGGTTTGAAACGGATTCATAATTTTGAAGACGCAATATGATGACGCCATTGCTGTAACGACGAAGATGCAATTAAAGATTTTTGAAGATTATTAAAGATTGTTATAAATTATAATTTACTTAAAGATGTTTGTACAACGATTTTAAAAGAAGCTAAGACTTGAAGACTTACATTTTAACACGAGAAACATATTCAAGATGCCACCGAAAAAAGATTCGCTACGTGAAAATGACAGTCAAAGATTTGACGTAAATATTTCTTTTGGAGATTTAGAGAAGTCAATGAATATTTTTACCGGAGATGACACCTACCCAGTAAACTCATTTCTCGATGAATTTGAAGATACTGCAAGTATTATGAATTGGAGTAGTATCGAGAAGTTGGTTTATGCTAAAAGACTTTTAAGTGGTACTGCCAAGCTATTTTTACGATCTTTAGGAAGAGTAAAAGACTATGCCACGTTAAAGGAAGGATTGAAAGAAGAATTTGGCCCTAAGCTCAACAGCGCTGTAATTCATAAGGAGTTAGCATCACGTAAAATGAAGAGAGATGAGACTTATCAACAATATGTTCTGACTATGAAAGAACTAGCATTACATGGTAATATTGAAGACGCGGCTCTAATTGAGTATGTTATAGATGGTATTCGTGATACCGAGGTAAATAAAATCATTTTATATGGAGCTAACGACATTAAAGATTTTCGTAAGAAGTTAGATATTTATAGTGATTTTCGGAGAAAGATGTCAACAAAATCTATTGATACTAGTCACACAACAACTAATGTAAAGAATATAAAAAGATGTTACTGCTGTGGCGAAACTGATCATCAATCATTGGATTGCGCAAAAGGTATGAAGTGCTTTAAATGCAACAATTTTGGTCACAAATCTAACGAATGCACTACTGTTATGCCGAGAAAAACTCTTAACATACAGAAGACGCAAGAAGACAAAGTTCCTTTTGAAAAGATTAATGAATTGAAGATGATGACAGAGGTAGACACAGAAGGCGATATCAATTTGATTAAGTATAAAGAACTTCAGAAAATAAATGAACCCAATACAGAGTCAGTCGAAGAGAAAGATGTTAACGATGAATATGATGAAGGTAAGAAGAAATACACAGCTTTAAAAATAAATAAAAAATATAATATTGTAAATGAACAAATAAGAGTACCGATTGATAAAGAGACAGTAACACCCAGTAATTCTGATTTTCCTATAGTTAATAAAAAAGATGGATCCCCAAAATTACATACATTCTACAGACGACTAAATAAGGAGCTCATCATTAAAGAACGATGTTTTTTGATAAAAGAAGTTATAGCACGACTCAAGAAACCACAAGATAAAGACTATCATAAGACTAAGACACACACAAAACAAAGACTGAAGAAAAAAGTTAAAAATGACGAACTTAAGCAGATAACAGAAGTAGAGACTAGAAATTTAGATGTTAAGACCAGGCAAAAACGCAGAAATAAATTAAAAGAATCAATAAAGATGATACAGAATGAAAAGTTAAGAAATTATAAGAAAAGAAGAAAGAAAGAAGTGAAATTGGATTCGACTTGATAGAGTTCATCTGAGGCAGATGAATGAGCAGGATGGCCGTGTGGGAATGTGATTAATAAATATTTAGTTTATTTTTATCTTAGGCATATTAAACCTCTTTTTACTTGAAAATAATAAAGAATGTAGTTAAATGTCATATAGAAGATTGTGACTGACGATGAAAATATAAAGACGTATTTGTAAAATATTAATAAAGATTGATAATTATAATCCCGCTCTAATCAATTTAACGATCCCACACATATATATATATATATATATATATATATATATATATATATATATATATATATATATATATATTCTGTAATATTTGAACATTATACGTATAGTATAAGCACATAAGGATGAATTAGAAAATAAATGATACCTATCAAGTCAAAGTCCTTTAGTCCTCCTACTAGCGACTCGCTCTCGCTTCGCACGAAAACCACCCAGAAGGAAAAAACAGTCATCAGTCGTCACCTCCATTCGTATCTCTAAAATTATCAGTGTTTCTCAACTATACATCTTCCTCTTGAATCACTCTATCTATTAAAAAAAACCGCGTCAAAATCCGTTGCGTAGTTTTAAGGATCTAAGCATCCCTTCATAGGGACAGACTCTAAGTATTCCGTGTTATCGTGCTATCTTACTTGGAGAGGAAAGGATAAAGAGAAGGATTAACTTAATCATCGTCATCGATGTCACCTAGTTTCAATTAGTCAAGTAGTCAAAATAATTAAGTAAATTAATTATTAAGTACTTTAATTTACAAAATTATAAAAAGAGGATTAATTTGGTTTAAAAATGCCTAATTAGGCAATATGCCAAAACTGATCCGCTGTGGGCTATTTAAAGTTAAACCCAACTTTTTACTTTTACAAAATAATGCAAATTTAGATAATTTGTATGCTCTTCAAACAGAAAAAACTAATAATTCTCGTCTACATGTTATGTGCACTTACAATTTAATAATATTCATTATTTTCTTAAATTTCTAAAAGTTACTAAGTATAACATCAATTAAGTGCCTTAAATTTGTCAAAGTCGGTCTAGGCCGTCCATCAGTATTCAATAATATGCATGAATAAAAAGCACTTAATAATAGGTAGACCGTATATGGAACTTTCTAACATCTAATTATCAGTATAAAAATTGATATACATACTATATATACTGGATATTTTCCAAGATAAAACTAACTAAACAAAGCCAATTATTATGAAAGAACGCGTTTCGTAGCGCATCTCGTCGCTACGGTGAGCCCATAGAGCTTTTCTCGGTTACATACCATAAGTGAGTTATCCTATAAGTTGGCAAAATTAAAAGATTTAAATTTGAACCAAAAATTTGTCACGAAGGCATCTCTTGATGATATTTGTGTGAGGACAAGAGTTTAAATAACTTTTATACCAAGTAGTCGCTGTAACGCGCTTGCTTGGGAAACCGACGAGTGAAGCAGGTTTAGATCCTGATCATTTTCATGTGTAAATAATTTCCAAAATAATTACCGCTTGTTATATGGTAAAGAATACTATCGCGTTGAAACCTGTATATCCGAGAGAACCTAAGAAGTTTTCCATAGACATATGCATATCCGCCAATCCGCACTTAGCGAGCGTATTAAACACTAAAAGTATATACATACATACATTCGTAAAATATAACTCTATTCGCCATAATAAGTTAAAGTTAAAGAAAATCACCACAGCATATCATAGTATTTATACAAATTTCTATACGGATGTACCCAAAATATTTCATATGTTCATATTTTGTACATCAGATTACGTAAATTGTACCCCTTTTTATTGAGATAAACCTAATCCAACGAGGTCGTATTTAATCGTCGGTTAGTGGGATCCCATGTGCAGTATCTCACGGGTCTTAAACCTTAATCTGGCATAATCAAAATGAATCCCTGAGACCCTAGTCGTTAGTTATATAGGGTAAAGCAAAATTGATTAATATACTGATAGATTGCTATTAGATAATAATATGATTAGGGTCACCAAAGTAGTTTCACTTTGATTTTGTCGGCACTTCAAGGAGTTAAATTAGTTGAATACATTTAATTGCACACTTATAATAAACTTTTTAAATAAATTTGTTCATTGAAAATTATTAAAATGGATCGCAGACTCTCATAAAGGAGGTTCTTGAACATTATGGGACATAGCCAAGAAATAACTCCAATATTGACAATTAATTTTATTAGCATATAGGCAATGCACCTGCATATGTGCTTATTACGTTAATATACTAAGGCGAATAAAGCGTTCTAAATAATTAAAGTTCCCGCTAAATAACATCGCATTCACAGTGAAATGTAGGAATCAAACAGAACTTTTAATTTTGTCTGTGAATAAGCTAAAAGTTTCTTTAACGAAGCTCATTTAAAGGCGAGTAAATTAAGATTTTTTCCATTTTCTAGTACGTCTCGTATTATACGCATAAACGCTGTTAGTTCGCTGGGTGAGGCTGAAAAGCACACCTGGTGTTAATTACTTTAATTATGCTAGCCATTAATACAAGTTAGAGAGCGAGGGATGACGACAGAGACGGATTGGTATAGAATTTTCAATATTTCAACTATACGTGCAAATGACGTATTAACGACGAACAGCTGACGCGTTTTATTACAAATGAGCTTTTAAAGTAGGCTTTTGTTTTTATCACTAATTACTAACCCTTTTTATGCTATTATTGTATTTTTATCCTATTAACTTTTAATTGGTAGTCGTTCACGAAGCCTTTTTATTATGTCTGACAGTAGCTTCATTTAATCTTAAAATATTTTTACAAGACTTCAAATACACTTAACACTTTTAATATATAATCGGCACAAAGTACAGTGCGTCTCATTTCGAGGTTGTTTTTGCAAGTGCTGCGAACTCAACGACCGTGTAATGACCCTTCCACGTATTATAAAGTCTTTTTACCGCTTTTATGTACAAATTATATCCCTTTGCATACACGTCGAGCATAAAAGTACCTTTTGGTATATTTTCAACGTTTTCGTTTTCAGATAGACATAAGAATTTGCTTATTTAGGTAAAACAGAAATTATGGAAAATTAGGCAGTTCCGGAAGAAAGTGAGTGAATAAGTATGTTTAAAAAGGTTTCATTTGACATCTGCCATTTGGTATTCGTAAAATAATTAGAATCTTGTAGATTTTAGAGTGGAATAATGCTTAATGTTCGGCTTTGTGTACACGAACTTGTTGTGATAGAAGAACGGTACTCGTAAAGCATAAAAGTTTTCGCTTGCGGCCGTGGCGCGTAATCCGACAGTTTCCCGATGTGACTCGCAACGCCTCTCTCGACAGATGGAACTGAGAAATACATGGAATACTCGTTTAGAAGTTAGCAAGGAAAATAGAGAAATAACTTACAAATACGATCGACGTCTTCTTCAAAAGTCACTTTAAAACCAGTAAGATCTTAAAACTCCTAAGTGATTTACTATAAATAAAATATGAATTTCAACCGAGATGAAATGAAATGAAAATGTTAATTTATTTTGAAATAATATTTCAATAAAGTATGTAAATCTGTAGTAATATATAAAACTTAAAATTTTGTGTTTCGTTTGTTTGTTTTTTCTTAGAAATATACGGTATGTAGGTTTCACCAACAAAATCATGGGTCAACGCTATGCTATCAATATTGAAGTAGTAATAATTTATTTTGTTTTTACATTTAGTTCAAGAATTGTTCTTCTGTTTGCGAGAAAAAGGGCTTTATTTTTAATTGAGGTTTTTGTTCGAACTACGAGTAAATTGATCTTGATAAAAATGATAAACAGTAACGAATATTTTATTAAGCTACATGACCTAGGTAATAAAGAAGAAATAAAAATGTTTTAAATGTACGTACCTATATATGTACGTATATGTACACAAATACAACCATTATACTGTACTATAGGGTTCTACAAGTAATACACTAAAATATTTTTTTATTAATTATACTTTTACTATCTAAATGAATTAAATTCAAGCACAGTTGCGGTTAGTTGCTAGTCCACTTTAAAATCCTTGGCGGCATAGTGCCAATCTGTATTCACTCCGTTCTCGAATAGAGCGTTTTAAATGAAAATACTCTTACAATAAGGTTTTATCGTCATATGGGTCATTGAATAAAAAGTCCGAATGGCTACTTTCATTTTAATTCCCATCCCATTCAATTTAGTATCATAGATTGACTTCTCTGTGTCCGGGTAATTCAATAATGGAAAATGTTCCAATTGAAATAAAGTGTTCACTATTAAATTTAAATAATGTATTTCATTATTTTGCGAGTGATATAAAACAAATTAAGGATTTCTATTAAATAAATATGCAACACAATGTAACATTATTTCACGATGCGGCGGCGTTTTCGTTGCCAACAAATCATGAAGTTTTTGTCCGAGTGTCCTGCAACAAAGGGATTACACGAAATGTGATTACTCAGGCGGCACGGTTTGCATGTCATGTTGTAGTGAATTACTGGCCGTTTTTAGTTTTTTCAGGTATGCCACAAAAAGGTGAGTAAAAAGTTGGAGCACGTTGCGGCCGCTGCTAGCTCATACTCCTTGTTAACACTACCCTTGATGCGTTTGGAATGGGGAAAATTCAGTTCCATATACGATGTATGAAACATATATTTGTTAAATAGTGAGCTTTTCAGAATCACTTACTGTTAAAATTATCTGCTGGTACCTAGTTGCGAAAGTATTTCATTTTGAATTGAGTTCCCTTTTGGCAATGAAATGGCTGCGAGTGTTTTTACACTTTTTTAAAAAAAAATGCGCTAAATTAAAATTTAAACTGAGGTCAATAAGAAATGAGTCACTGTTCATTTTGAAGCTTTGTCAGATTTGAAATGCATTGTAGTACGCGTTAAAATATTTCTTTAATATGGAATGTATTTTATTTCCTTATTTTTTAGTAAAAACCATCGATAAATTACATATCTAAGAAACTAATTATTGTGTTGTACAGGCAAAATGTGAAAACGCGGCTAGTTAATCCAGCTTTGCAAAAATGCGCTAGATGTTAAGTAGGGAGACATTCATATTAGTGAAACCGTATTCTTGGTACATGCGGCACGCTCAACCCGGGACAGAGGTGAGCAGTAAATTCCTTGCTCTGCCAACAAATCCACGTCGGATAGCGGTGTTTTATTTGGGTCAGGTTCGAGGAGCAGAGTGCGCTCTTAGATAAGTGTTACTCTGCGAATAGTTTGTTTTACTACTTTAGCTAAAGTCGGTTTCAAAGGATTTGTTTTAGTGTCATATGAGTCTTGCTTTAAATTAAAGCTCATTTTTATACTTTTCCTTGCGTTGAAATATGTTATTTTTATTATAACGAAATTACATACTCAGGTGTTTAATAATAATTTAGCTAATGACTCATCATCGCTCCACTCAGGTTCCTTCTCTAGACATTTTTAAGACTATCTGAATCTTTTTGAAAGGTACAATATTATATGAAGTAAAAATTCTCCTCAAATTATTATTGTAGCGACAACATTTATAAAACATCTCCTTGTAAATGGACAAAAATAATTTATAAAGTTATCTTTGTAAGGATATTTATTTTTAAAATGTCTTACATTTCTACAACCCTCAGTCAGCTACTTCAATTATTATTATTGTATTATCCAAATCTCCTGCTGCGGAAGATATGGCGAAGTTTAACTAAAGTTAAGATTTAAGGGGGAATTCTAAGGGTTTATTTTAAAGGGTTGTAAATCAAAGTAATACGTTCGTACTCAATTACGAGTAAGTAGACAGTTTGCGTTATTCTCAAGTACCTTAAGTACTTGTGCACATCCAATTGTATAAAAGATAAAACCCTTTGAAAGTAATTCAGTATAATATATAATGTACTCGTATATAGCAGGTACTTTGAATTCCACATGGGATCAAATTGTATTTGACTTATATTTGTATCAAGTTTATCTTAAGTATGAACGTATCTTAATAATTGTAATTTAGTATTTTATATAATTTGATTATTACTTCTTTTGTATTAATAATAGGTATGTTTTTGGGCAGTTGATTTTTAGACACTCGATCACATTTGAAAATAGAATTTTAGTCTAACAATTTACATGCTTACATATTTTTTCCAATACAAAGCTCGGTTTATCGGATCAAAATCTGGTAAAACATTGAAAATGTGGTATTAGTAATAATTTAAAATAAGAATACCTCTCTAGGTTTGTGCTGGCTAGTTTTTAAAATAATTATAACAAATATGAACACTTATATAATTATAATTTATTATTATTTGAAATATAAAAATGTATCAGACAGACAATATCACTAGTTCAGTTGACTATCAATTATATTAAGGATTAATTAATAATCGACAGGTAGGATATTTAGGTATTTAATTTTTTTTAAAGACTTACCAACGATTATGTTATACTAATCTTGAATTTTATTTAATGAATGTCCTAATGTATTGTTCTATTCTATGCGTTATATACAGGCTTCACAAAATACAATAACGAATTCTACCTAACACTTATAAAATCAACACCTAACAACACCGTGTGCAAAATCCCAAAAAATGTCGGTGGCATTATTTTAACTCGCTAACAAATCTGGATTAAACACTCGTGTTCGCGGCAGACTTTTATTGAAACAATTTAAAAACGTAGCAGAGATGTTTACGCAAAGGTTCGCTGATTTAATCATTCAATTGAAAAGATTTTTTGAATCTAAATATATTTGGTCAAGCCAAAGATTGCCATCAGATTAATATTTAATAATTAATTCTGATATATTGGTTTTAGAGCTTAATGTTTGTATGCCAATTAAAGTATATCCTCATATACTCATACAAATTAATGTATTAAAATCAATTCCAATCAAAGAAATGGCATAAGATAAATACAAACTAATAATAATACTATCTAAGCTTTTCTAAACGGAAAGGACTTGGTAGTAATAATTCTCCTCAGGACAAGCCACGAGTATATTATGCCGTTTCGAATTCATAACCTGAAGTATCTAAAACAGTACAGGCTGGCCACTAAAATAATGAGGTCGTTGAGAACAAAAAAAAAATGTAAAAATATACACCAAAAGAAAACCTCATTCTACTTAAAATCGGTTAAGAAGAGAATTCGTTACACAAATATAAGCTAGTAAACATGAAGTAATAACATGGACTTAAATCCAGGAGTCTCGTTTGACCCTAAGGTGTGGGTTGACGTTTGTTATACGATTCCTTTGTATTCCAGTTATTTAATATGAAACGTGACGTCATTTAAACGTACTTTATATTCCAAATTGTTCTGCGTAGGCTGTAACTCATGGTTTGCTCATTCGGTAACAGCCGAGTCATTTGAGTTTCACAATATTGGGATACAGTACAGGTACATTTGTTTTCGTATAAAGAACATGCTTTGATTAAAATATTTACAGAGCAGTTATTGTAAATATTTAGTTATTTTATAATTAGTAATACTTTAAGTTAATATTTTATCAATGAACTAGTACTATATGCAAATACCTTGTCTCCGAAATTATCCGGTAAAAGTAAAGTATTTTGAAAGAGATAAACATAAACATACACAAAAATCAATAAGCTCCTACTAAGTCTGTTATTTAATAACAAGTAATCATCATCCGAAACCAAATGAATCAGCCCTAGATACATTAACCATAAACTGCCTCGGAAAGCAGCCAACTTTCTGAATAACAGCAAAATGTTTTGTATTGCAATAAAATAATTATTATTCGATCTAAATCTTGCTTTATTATATAAACGGGTGGTAGAGATTGGCCTACTTTGGAATGGGCTCGACCGCACTCATCTTGCAATCACTGTTGCATTTTATTACTTTTCCATTTCCACTGGGGTTTCAATTTCCTTTCTCATAATTAATAGCCTTTCTACGAGTTGCTGACGTTTTCTATTCCCGCGGCGCAGAACTTTGCCGTTCAATTTGCATTCCATCTACGACCTTGTTATGTATTACGTTTGTTCTACGCTTCATTGTTTCAGATAGCCTATGCTTTGTACATTGGCAAGTACTACTATATAATAAATATAAAAACAATACTTTTTCCTAAATTCCATGTTCAAAAGATCTTTTAAAAGTATTTTAGCAGTTAATGTTTGCCTCTAGCCAAATAACCAATTTATTAAATCAACCATTCAGAAGAATGCCAAAACAAGAGTAGAAAGACAATGAAATTTTACGGTTTATTTGAAGATTTATGGATCGTAAACATATTGTCGTCATTTTATGACTTGTGACGGAAAACAAGGAAAACTTTATACATTTTTACGAGTGAATGTGCTTTCTTCTTCATTTCTTATGCTCTTAAGTATTCCAATTTAGGATGAGACATTGGTGTAAACTTTTGACCCGTACAGGGTGAATAAGCACTTTTTTCGCCTCTTAATGACACTAACTTTTTTATTTATGCATTAAAGATCAAAATCTAGTAAATTCGAATTCGATATCTCAAAAATAAAAAGAATAGCTACTTTTTTGCTGTCCGTCACAGGCTTGAATTAAATGTCAACGGCGGTCGTATAGCGTTAATAATTTTAGGGACTACGAGTAACTGTCGAGTCGAGTCGCGCGGTATGGTACCTCGCAGAACTAACGCCCGCCGTTCCCGTTTTTGCAACATTTTTCATTGATGCTCCGCTCTTATTGGTGTGTTGTAAGTTGTAATATAGCCTATAGCCTTTCTCAATAAACGGACTATCTCTCAGAAAAAGATTTTTTCAATTCGGACCAGTAGTTCCAGAGATTAGCGCGTTCAACCAAACAAACAAATAAACAAACAAACAAACTCTTCAGCTTTATATTATTATAGTATAGATTATACATATAAATTAACTTGTATTTATATTACAGGAGATACATGAGTACTCGTATATTATAATAAAATGTAATGATAATATTATGCTAAGTTCTGATTCACAGTTATCCGCTTTTCACTAGACTATATATTATAATATCAATAAAATTTGGAAACTTCCGAAAAGTCATAAAAGATAGATCTATTTAAAATTTAAAAAAATAAACACTTGTCGAGATAGTGAGTGAATACAGAAGTGTCTCGATATATTTTTATGGAACAAGATTCACGTGTCCTAATGGAATTTCATCGCTTTGATATTGACACGCGGGAGCACGACGTACCGCCTCTTATACCTTATTGCGCTGTATATGTACAAAGATTGATGATGCCTTATAAATAGTCGTTTTGGAAATGACACTTGACACTTGGCTGTAAATATGTTTGTACACATTACAGTGATAAGTAATTAATATATAGAAAAATTATACAAGGTTTTACTAAAGGTTTTATTTGATAGTGCCATGCTTATTACCTTCGGGTAGCAGCCGAATGGGCCGGTACGCCCCGTATAGTACCTACCACTTTCTCACAGAAGACCGGCGTGAAGTGGCAGCTATGCTGTCGCATTTCGTCCGGTTAGTGAGAGTCCGGGGGGCCCACTCCCCTTAAATATTATCGTACATATTGTTATATTTATTATTAAAATTAAATTGTTGTGTATTAAATTTTGAAGCTCAGTGCAACAGTTTATGGATGTCGTGGTTGCCTTTAAATGTGATAACAGTTAGATTTAGCTTGGTATTTTCTCTTTGTGTGTCATATTACTGTGTATCATGTTGGAGATCCTAAAATAAAAAATAAATAAAAAAAATATATTCGTAGTTTCCGGTCTATTAAAGGCATGCGGAGACTTGGGAAGTGCTAGTTATGGATAAAATAGTAAAAGTAATACATAATATACTAATTAGATTATTTAGTTCCTAATTAAAGATTATCCTTTGTCAAATTTGTGTTGATACTGAACGCTTAAAGTAGTTGTAGTACGAAAATATTTTTCATAAACGTAGCTAATTAGTATTGGCAAATCTTCCGAGTTGAAACTTTTAATGACGTCGAAGAAAAGTTTATATGTCTCTTAAGTTTTAGCACTTGGCGTCCGCGAATATTCTTGGCCTCATTAAGAAGTTACCGTAAAATTTTCCAGTTGTACCCATTATTGATAATATGCTTGTAGGGCCGTTAAAAGCAATAGCGGCCCATTACGAGATATGAACGTGTACTTGTTATTTTTCGAGTGGTATTCTTTGAATGATAGGATGTTCCCTAGGATACTGCGGCATTTGTTACGTACTCGTTAAAGTATTATCTACTGACATATATTATCTGGATAATTTATTTTATTACCCAAATGTTATATGTTGGCCTTATTGGCCATATGTCAAAATGAAATTAAATGTTTAAAAAAATGCTCTGAAGTTATATATGCACATCTATGTTAGTATTTGCATTAGTTACGAGTATCCTACGTCATAAAATATTTACCTTAATAAACTATTTTTCTTTACTACTTTTATATGTGTATTTTTCTTTCTCGTAGTATTATAATAATACACAAAATAACTCCCATGTATCCCGTATGAGAGTGTATCATGCGACATCAATATTAATTTAGTAATTTTGTAATAATTGTAAGTATAACTTAAGTTGGATTCTTTTTATTATCTACAGTGTGCCGTGTGCAGTTATTATATTTAATTTTTAAATTCTCGAGAGCCTAAAATACAAAAAAATACATCATTTACGTGAAATGCACCTATATTTTAAGAAAACAAAGCAATGGGTAGCACTAGTGCAGAGTCACGATCGTCTCATAATTCCGAGACGTGCCGGATGCAGCCGAGCGTACCGGGACAAAAAGTTTAATTGTTCCTTCACTAATGTGTACTAGGAGAGTTCCGGCTAAAGTATAATAAATCCATACATTTTTTACTCCCTCGTACGTTGTGTCAACGCACCGCGAAATATGTTTCGCGTATGAAAATATACGCCGTTACATGAAATTAAATGGCCCATTAAAACAGCCGTTTTGTGGGTGTGGAAAAATATTATACTTGTTGTTGTAATGTTTTTAATTTTACCATATTTCGTGTTATTTTTAAGTAATGTAATTTGATTAGGGAGTTGCATGAGTTATGAAATGTCTAGCGGGTATCGTTTGCTAGATACTAACATTAGTCCGCGTTTTTATGTGTCTCAATTTAGTTCTTAATCTATCAGTAAAGAGCTTTTCATGCAAATATATTACCATTTTCAATAATGCTGGCTATATACTATACTTATCTCACAGTATTACAAGAAATATAAGTCCATCTCAAATATTTATGTAATTTATATCAATCTTTATGGTGTAGAAAAATAATGAAATGGTGTTTTAAATGAAATTTCCATTATTTTAAAAACGTTATACAATCTAAATATTATACGTTACACAAGTATATATCGAGGTCAAAAATACAATTTATACTAGGGAAGCCTTCCTAAATATATTTATTAATGTCTTCTACAAAATGAGTTTTATTTTCAGTTTATATTAAAGATAATTGAAATATTAATGGCTCACGTTCCTGTCTAAAAATTCAAGCACAATCTATGATACTTTATAATAAGAAATATATATATTTTTGTTAATGATTATTTTTTTGCGATAACGTAACGTAAAAAGATTCTATTTTTGTACTCAATTGGATTTAAATCTGTCGAGACTTAACATGAAAGAGATAAGTAAAATTGAAGTATCTGTTTGCAATGTCAAAAAAATACTAACGCAAATGTAAGTAAGTACCTATATGCGGTACATTTAAATAAAGAAAACACAATTTATAAGCTTTATATTTGTCTGTCTGTGTGTTTATTCCTGCAAATATCCGAAACGGCTGAACTGATTTTGAGGAGGTTTTCTCTAATGTTATAAGGACTTCCCACCTAATTTTTAGAAAAAGAATTTGCTAAAAAAATTAAAACATATCTAGTAAGATAAAAGATAGGAAAAAAAATATATTTGTAAGATACTAAACGTTAAACGTATTATGTTAATGCTAAATACCGGTCGTTAGCCGACTACAGCGATTGATACAAGAAAACAATTTAGCTTGAACCGTCCACAGGGACATTTGTGCAAAAACCTTGGGAGAACGACAGCTGACCTCGCGTAATGACTGCAGGACCCAAATGATAGCTTAAGCGTTTTACTATCATTATAGTAGTAAACGTGACATTGGTACTAATCTTAGTAGCACACGTTGAACTTCTCGTAATGTAGATTTGATCATATTGCCTTATTAGTATGAATGATAAATATTATAAATACTTACGGAAGTAGTCAGTGTGTTAACTTTTACGCTCTTCCATCTCCTTTTTATCTTGCACTTCCCACTAATACCAAGCAAGCAAAGTTCTACTTGACAAAAGGTAGTAGTTATCTTAAAAATACTAAACCTTCTAAACGATAAAAATGAACTCTTTGATAGTTAATAATATATTGACCTGCACTGATATACACGATTAAAAACGCGCATGGGGCAGTGCAGGAAATGAAGTTGGGTATCAATGGCTATAATAAAAAAATATATCCTAGATTGTTGAAATTTTAAATGTAAACTAGTGCAATGTCCATGTTTAACTTATTGAGGCACAACTTGCAAAACTAATCTACTGAAGTTCAATATAAAAATTATTATAATTGTGTGCTTTATTAGTCTTATAAATATAAAACAGAAAAATCTTCTTACTATAAATATACTCACTATTTTTATTATACAAAGCTATAAATAACTGAGAGGATTAAATATTCCACAACAGTTCCAATGGACAAGTATTAATGGCCAGAGCAATCAAAGAAGTAAACAGCAGGTGCAGCAAAATACAAGGCACCCTCTGCAAACTACGAGTAAATAGTGAGAAGAGGTGGTCCGTTGCGGTACAAAATTATACCTACTACTTAGATTAGTTACGTCTAATTAGATTAGAATCTAACAAAACAAATAACTTTTTTCCTAACATCAAAATCTTTTGAATTTGAAAATTGCTCTACATTGTTGATCTTATTCTTTTTAATTGTATTTTTAATAATGTTATTTAATTAGTAATTTTTATTGTATTTTTAATAATGTAATTTAATCAAAAATACACTGTCGTGTTAAAATTTCGGTCATTTTGCTTTGTTATAAATTTTTCATGTTAAACAATTTTCAATTGAAGCGCTTGCCAGTAAACAGCATTTAAGTTATATTAGTGTCATGTAACTTATAAAAAAAATAAACATTTCTTGTTTTTTAGCCAATTATATAATAAAAATACAAGAAAACTGAGTTGAATATAAACGGAAAAATATATAAAACAACTTTTAGCTCTACCCCAATCCAATAACAAGATAATAACATAAATAACAGAAGCGAGCTGGAATTCAAAAGATTTTCGATTACTGTGTACACAGTATAAGGTAACAGTGTATGTGCAAGGAAATAATCTCTTAAAGTAAATTAGTGTTGCACTTCATTTGAACGAAAGTATACGTGCGCGGACTGCGTTTGCAGTCTCTACACTCTTAGATAACGTTGAGACTTTATTAATATTTACCGACTAAGAATTCTAAGAGGAAACCGTTCTGCTCAAATAATGAAAATGAAAAATATGTTTGTTCACCTGTATATTCTAGAGCACCACTCTTTTGTTGTAGAAACTTAAAATTTACTGTAGCTTTTCTACGTGCCATAACTAAGAAGTTGTTAAGGATTTTTGAAATTTAGCCGTTGTTGGGACTCCCTTTTAGGGTTTGCTTGTTTTTATAAATACTTTTAAGAAAATAACCCCTTGATGAAAATCAAAAAACCAAGTACTATATCTATTATTTAACACAGTTTGCACAATCACTTACTGTATTTTCTTGACGTAGTTGCCACTATTTTTCCAATATGTTTCCCTTTCAATTCTTAAAATCGCTTAGACAACGAAACAGTTCCAAAATATATTATAATTTATAATATTAAAACTTTAGTTTACTCCATATTTAAATAGCACTTTATCTTAATTTCTTACATTTTGTTTATTTTTTGTTATAAATGCGTAAGTATGGAAGTATGGATGTTTATGACACGAGATTTTAATTTTTATTAGTGACGAAGTGAGCAGCTAATAAGTATACATATAACGAAAAATATGCAAAAGTAAATAAAGTTATTTCTATAAAATATAAGCAACAAATGAGTTTACGAGAGTCGAGAGTTTCCGAAGGGCGCTTTAATTTCCTTGTTAAGCTGAAGCTGCACTACATATGAGTACATATATGAAACTGATGTGGATGTTAGTTTAAGCCAGTCTTGTAAGTAGTTTGTGCTTATTTTTATTTCATTTCATCAGTGGTTGTCCATTGGTAACGCGATTGCGTGGATATCCGAGTGATGCGTTTCAAATCCCTGGTCTCGCACCTCTGATATTTTCATCTGAGAATCATTTCTATCATGATTACCACTTGTTTTACGGTGAAGAAAAACATCGTGAGGAAACCTGCATGTCTGAGAGAACCTAGAATGTTTTCGAAAAAGACATGCGAATTCGCCAACACGCACTTGCCTGATGCCCCTCGTACTGAGGGAGGCCCCTCGCCCAGCAGTGGGACGTTAAATATGACTGAAGACATCTGTACATCAGTATATATAAATAAATTTGATGTGTCTGTTTTTAAGTATTTTAAACGGTATATACAACAAAAAAATTTAAATTCATATTTTAAATTTCTGTCTGTTTGTCTGTTTGTTCCAGCTAATTTCTGAAACAGCTGGACTGATTTTGAAAAGACTTTTACTCACAGATAGATAATGTTATAAGGAGTAACATAGGCTACTCTTATTTAAATAAAATCTTATAAAAACTATTTAACTTATTTTTACTTACGGCCAGCGAAGTGGAACGGGTTCAATATTATTAGAAAGATATTACCTTTTTTCTTTTTAGCATCAATACGTCTCAGTGACACTTTGTAATATATAGCAATATCTCATAAATTTATATATTCGGTTAAAAGGAATTCTTTTTCATAGCTCGTTTCCTAGAATATCTTTACATAAAAGTTAAACCTATTTGCGATGCTGAGCGCAAAAAGGGTAAACAAACACGTTTTACATTAGCAATCAAGTTTATAATTCTTACGTATGTAGACTGTAGACTATCTCAAGGGCTTTTGAAGTAATAATCTTTTTAATTAATTCAATCAAAATGGAAAAATTATAAAATTTTTTGCTATTAAAAATCATTACTTGAACTAGAATGTGTAACAAGGTCAAACGTCTGGAACGTAGAAGTTAGAACATCAGTAAGTTTATTATCATTCATTCGATGATGAGTGTGTAGTGAACCTATTTTCTATGATAGCGGTTGCTGATTCGAGTCCCGCTGAGGACATTCATTTGACAACAAGCACGAATATGTGTACTAAAGCCACAGGTGTTTTAAGCTATGTGTGTGTAATGTATCAAGTATATACCACAGCACAAGCCTAGTTACTTACCATGGATCTAGATATTTCCGTGTGCTTAATGCCCCTACATATTCATATTTCTATATAGTCATATTTCTATATTGTTATATTTCTATATAGTTATATTTCTATATAGTTATATTTCTATATAGTTATATTGCAATCATTCGAAATGTATCATGAAATATATGAAATGGCTATTATCTTATAATATTTACGCCGCAATAAAACCATTATTGTTATGTGGCGTGAATGCACCACGTTAGACATTTTCCTCTAACAATTATTTTCCGACGACGATTAATCAACGAATATTATATGTTATTTTCATTGGACAAATTACGACATATTTAGGTTTCTGATTGCTGGCCCTGTCGCTTCTATAGTATTGTATTTCTTCTTAATGTGTAATAGAAGCAAAATATATAACTTACTAAGCCAATTGTATTTTATTGTTCAATAAGTATCTCTTGCAAAAAGTAATGGTTTTAATTCACTCTGTATTTAGTAAGTAAATATTTTTTTTTTCATTTTAGAGAAATTTAATAACGAAGTTTTTGACATTATTAGTAATATATAAAATACTAATATTGTGTTTTAAATGATTTTAAAGTCACATATACACTACTTATATAGAATAAAAAGAATTACATTAACCTAAGTAACCAGCTACCATCATAGCAAAATTCATCAAAACCTGTCCGGTGGTTCTTTTGCATCGATAATAATATAATATTAAGATTTTCAGAAAAAATGTTAAATGTACAGATTCTAGTTAGACTTTATTATGTGGATGTCATTTATAGATGACACGAGGAAGGCGAAACTAAAGTTATGTAATATATAAAAAAACTGGACTCTCAAAGGAAACTTTTATTATCTCACACCTCAGCTTTTCGTTCCCTTAAAACGTCTAGTTACACATAAAAAGAACCTACAACGTAAATTGCATCGTTCCTGTAAAAAGGCTACATTGTCCGAAGTTAATTGTATCATGTGGTAAGGCGCGCTAACCTGATTTATGTCCCGAGCGTGCTATTTTTTTCAGCAATAAAAGCTGAATCTATACCGTTTATATTCAGTAAGTTATTTGTTTTATCTGAAAGTATGAATTTCTGTTTTATAAATAATAAATAATCTGCTGAAAAAGCGATTATTTGCTTTATTATTTTTGAATAAATAAACTTGCATATAATAAGCAAAATAAAATTTTACAATTTAAAATTATAGTAGAGAAGGACCTCGCTTCGCTCGGGTTCATCTGTAGATTTGACAAATTATATACTAAAACCTCCCTCAAAAACCACTCTGTCTATTGGTTAAAACAGCATGAAAATGGGTGCAATAGTTTTTGAGTTTATCGCGAACAAACAAACAGACTGATGCGGCTTAAGACTTTGTTTTATAATATGTATTGATGATTACATTGAATCTTTAATGTAACCAGAACATATTATACGCCTTACGTTAACTTAATCTGCGTACTTTCTATAACTCCATTAATTCTCAATCCCCATATTTTTCTTATTCTAGATTCCCAGGTTTCAGAAAACCTGCAAGTATATTATGATATTACGTAAGTATTGTTTATTGAGCCCCTTTTGTTGATTTCTAAGCATAATCTTTTTTTCTTTTCTGAAAATGATATTAAGTACTTACTTTTCTTCTTTTAAGAGTACCTATTTATCATTAGTACATAAAATATATTTTGATGAAGAATATTATGAAAAAGGACAATTTTGTGTCAAAAAGAAAAACTTAGCGTTATACATAATACATTTTTATAAAATGCTGAACTTAATCCATAAGTTGGAACATTTTCACATTTTTCTTATGTTACTCTCAAATATTTATATGAGAATTTCTCTTTGAACTGAATGTTTCCGTTGTCAGGAATTTCAGGTAGGTAGTTACGTCATTAAACGCGCAAACAAAAAGGATGAAAAAATGTTAGCTTGTTATTCTTTAAATCTTGTTACGTTAGGGCTACGCTCCACGTGTTTAGTTTTTATGAAGGTAGTCATACTCAGGCAGCGCTAACATGGATTTTATGTAAAAAATATTTGAATATTTTATTTAATTCTGTCTATTTCAGTATGTATACTTTGTCCATTTTGTTAATGGTTTTTTGACAGCTCACGCCCACGAAGTTTCGTATTTAATGGTTAGCCATTAAAGTTAAAATGTCATACCCATTAATATTGTACTTCATGGACGGGCACCTCCCCCTTATTGCTGTGCCACACATAACGATTACTACGATTGTGCCACAGATTACAAATAATCGATAGAAATCAATGCTAATATGTAAATAAGGTGTAATATTATGTTATTTAATAAGGAAGACACAGAAATTTTAAGATTTAAACCAATAAATTAATAATATTCTTAGTATAAGGCATACCTACAAATAAAACAACTAAAATAGTTTAATTCCTTTTATTAACATGATTCGTCAAAATCATCATTTATATTAGATTTGTCCGATGAGGAGTCTTCAGTTATATTAATTATTAACTCTTGTGTGCATAAATTATCAAAATATGCAATGACACGGCCCGAATCACATTATGATTCTCTTAGTACTTAGTTAGTACTCTCCACCACACTTGATTTTTAAGATAATAATATTTATTTTCATAATAATATTTATTTTCATATTAATAAATATAAAAATAAATATTATTTTATACTTAAAAAAAATAAGAAAAATCGATTATTACGTCCTTTTGTCATCACTATAGCTTGTCAGTCGGCGAGCTGTCAAAAAACCATTAACAAAATGGACAAACTATAAGAACCAAAATTTTAAAATACGTTATTATTTTTTTACTGTAAATATTTTATCTATGGGTGATTTTTTGAACGTTGAGAATGGGATTAAATATTATATGCTTTCTAAGAGCAACGTATTTTAATGACTATTTCTTTTTTTTAACATACATATCATATGCACAAAAGTGGATATATAGTGTCTCACCGACTAGAAAAAACAGTACTACCATAGCAACCAGGGATTGCTCTCACTGTCCACTTCTTGCTATCAAACATTACTGAGTCTTTCATCACGATATAATGAACTAAATTTTAGAGGAATTCCTCATGCTTGTATTTTTATATA
Organism: Boloria selene; assembly: GCA_905231865.2. Classification (NCBI taxonomy): domain Eukaryota; kingdom Metazoa; phylum Arthropoda; class Insecta; order Lepidoptera; family Nymphalidae; genus Boloria; species Boloria selene. Next base: position 7,193,126 of record HG993146.1, on the reverse strand, counting down.
ACAACTAGCTGACCCGTGCCCACTTCGTTGGGCATAATTTTAATAATCCTTTTTTAGTACAGAGTGTTTAAATAATTTAAATTATTTTATTAATATTAAAAATTAAATTATATATACTATACTAATATAAAAAAAAACTACTTTTTTGTCACTTAAATATAAAAGTTAGACATATGCTGTCGTTGACTTTTTTGTAGGCATTTTTAAGCTCCACATCTTTTCTCTGGAACTCAAAAATATATCTTTCATAGTTAAGGCAGCGTTCGTAAGAAACGCTTTCATTCGACCGTTTTTTCTCAGATACTCTTTGCAAAACGGACTACCACATAAAAAAAATTTTTATTTTTCGGTTATTTATATAACCTATGACACTCAGCAATAATGTGGCTTTCTATTGTTGAAAGAATTTTTTAAAAAGGTTCAGTAGATCCCGAGATTACCCCTTACAACTTAACAAATAAACAAACTTTACTTCTTTATAATATTAGTATAGATTACTTTTTCGTTTCCAAAAAAGGTTCGTGCAGAAGAATACTCGTAGTATGAGTATATTTTTCTTTTAGATCTGTTAAACACAGAAATTAAAAGAAAATGTAAATAATGTTAATTAAAAATATAAGGATTAAACCAATTATTTGTGTGTTTGCGCAGTTGGCACCCCTATCCATACTTCGTCGCCGACATAAACGCTCATGTATTAAATAAAAATAAATTAAATACCATAAGTAAATGAAGAAAATATGACTTTACTTAGGTTTTCATACATCTCTTTGCATTCATGTCATACCATCATTGTATATGCAAGTATAATTCCATTTGTAGTTATTTATTTTGCACAGAATAACTTGTAAGATAAATTATTGTAGTATGCCAGGAGGATTGAAATTCAGAACTTCAATTTTTATCTTAATCGTAATGTAAAACAAGCACTAACAACTTTGAACTTTTCGTGTTATATTTATGAGAAGTCAAGTCAATAGAGTAATCAGATTCATGAAAATTAAAATATTTAAATTGTTCGCTAATCTACGTAATTCAAAGTTCGGTCGCGTCGAGTCGACCTCGTAATGAAGTTAAGCAGTTTAGCTACTTAGAGTTTAAGGCCTACGACGATGGCTACTAAACTTGAATTTAACGACTGCTTAAGAATTTCTCGCATTTGAACGATAACTTTATCTTTACGTTTGAAAAGTTGACTTACTTGTATATATAATGTATTTAATAACATTTATTTATTTTGAATTTAGATCAAACATATTATTTAAAATTAGTTATTGCTATTCAAGGAGACTAGAGATTAAAGAAAAAGTTAGATATAAATATTTTAAAAAAGTCTGCTTCAAATACAAGGATCAATTATTTGTCTTTGATCATTGTTAGACACTGAATAAGAAGCAATATGTAGATATGTAGAGATCGTAATACAATCATTATGATGTTTAGAATCACTTTACCCTTCGTTATTTTAGCGGCGTGTTTTAAGCTCCTTATTTTACTAAAGAATTTTTCTTTAACACTAGATCATAAATATGAACCTTTTATGCTAGCAAAAGTAAAAATAAATGAAATATTTAAATTTCTTCACTATACCACACAAAGATAAAAAACAATAGTTTTGTGCAGTTTCTTTCGCTAGTCCTTCGTAAAAGTGAGACAATTTCCTTCCGAACCGGTAGTGGAATAAAGTTATCTTCTGTGGTGAACACAATTTATTTGACTTTAATTTAGGTAAGTACGTAATGTATGCCTGAATCTTTTTGTAGTAGTATGCCTGAATATAGTATTAGTATGTAGTAGTTTAACTTCAATTTTTGTGCTTTCCTCATATAAAACTTAATCTATACAATATACATATTATAAAATTTTTACTTAATTTAATATGCACATTGAATATTTTTTTGGAAAAGCTTATTGAAATAGTTATTATTATTGATACTTAGACTGAATCTAGTATAGTTTTTAGAATTTTTGATTGTCTGTTTGTCTATGACCACATCACGAGAAAACCTCTGGACAGATTTTTTGATTTGATACGAATTATGATGTGATGGGTTAGGCTAGGACCTGGGTCAGGATATACTTTTTACTGCTAGAAAATATCTAATTTCTGAGAAATCTCAATCACCTCAGTCTTACAGTAGAAATGCTACTAAATAATAAAATATATTAAAAAATGTGAAACGCAAAATATAATAATCAGTCGAAATTAATTGGAAGTTAATTTGTATCTGGTATAGGCATTGCGATATTGCGATGTACGTACTATAAGCATAATGTGATTGCCGCTGGCCCATTAGTAACACTGTTTTGTGCGTAATCAATAACAATTAGTATGTGACAGGTACATAATATATGAATAGGGGATATTATAATATTTAAATTTTTATACAATATTAAGAACAAACAAGTAATGATAATGATTACTTAGTAGGTAGTGTTACTGCTCTCGCTTACTAAGCCAGTGAAGTGGGTTCAAATCGCGGTCTAGTAACAACATCATCCATTCTCAAAATCATTACCTCTTAAAGCAAAGAAAATCTTGTGAAAATACTTGCAGGTAACTAAGCAATATTTCGAAACACAGGTGTCCACCTGCATATGGTCCGCGCGGCAGATGTACCTATTGAAGGGAAGCCCGTATCCCGCGATTGAACATAAATAACTACCTGCTACATACAATGTTTTATATATAACATGTAACCTTAAACATTAATGTTTTGTAAGGTGTTAAAATATTTTATAAAATTAATGATTACTTACTGCGGGTAAGTCGAAGCTACCTGACTCCCCTTTATTTAGGGATTTATCTTTCGGCTTAAACTGTTACTACTTATACCTGAAAATCAACAATTTTCATATCCGTTTCCCTTTTTAAATAAAATGGATACATATTTATAATACTTCTTAGCTTCCTGGTTAGCCCCTAGAGAATACGACGGATGTACGTAATGGGGCTCGGAAACATAATGCCTAGTTATCGGCCATAATAGTATGGGGAAATAAGATAAAGGATATATTTTAAGCTTGCTTTTATCAGGAATATTCTTCAAAATCAGACGTTAAGACAAGGAAGAATTCTAGGATAGAAGGAAGTTAAGACCGAAACAAGATATGGTTGATAATAATTTGTACATACAAATAAAAAATATGAAGTTTGTGCTAAAAAAGTACAGACTGAAAAACTTTAAAAACATGCAATCATTTACTCTACTACCATAACTTTATAGTTTTGTTCTTCTAGAGGAGACAATATAAATATATAAAAATTGAAAACCGCTTCACGTATAAAGATGAAATTTGGCAGGGGGGTAGTTTATAGTTAGTAGACGCCGCTCAAAACAGAATTAAACTAAACAAAACTAAAAAAACTAAAATTAAACTGAATTAAGGAGGGCTCTCGCAAGTTTGTATGAAGGTATTTCTATTTTTGTGTGACAAACATTAAATTTAAATTTGACCGCAAGCGCCTAATATTTGCAAAATTAAGTCCTTAAATAGGTATTTGTATTTTATAACATTTCCTTACACATGTTAATATATAAATTATATTTGAGTGTCCGTTAAGTATTCATAATATCTACGGTAAATAAACTATGTGCAAATTTTATCAAAATGAGCTCATTTGGACTTTAGAAGCGCCTTATAAATTTAAAGTTTTCGGTTTCCCTTCGTATAATTTTAATGTGGAATTAAGCACTTGGTATAAATGTCTAGTGACATGCCCCTAAGTTATTTGTACGAGACTAATCCCACAGGGGACTTTTGATATAAGTACTAGAATAAAAGTCGTCTATTTCATTCTTCAATCGAAATAAAATATTATTGCTTGAAACCGCTTCGATATATTGTTCTATTGCTGTGTGAAAGATATTTTTCGCATTTGAATTTTATATTTAAATACTTTATTAGAACTCATTATTCTTGTAAATATTGGAACATTCGTCATTTCTAATATTATAAGGAACGCAAATATAAAAAATATCAATAACATCAATGTTGGTAAACCGTCGTTTGTGACGTTCAAAACGTTGATAATGCGTACTCGCATTACACCTACCCGTCAGCCACATCGGAATTGCTTAAATTACCTGTAATCATTACTACTTCTAATATTGGCTAAATCTCACTTATACTTAAATTTATCCTAATAACAAAGTATAATTGTAAGATTTTAACTTTAATAAAAGTAGTTATTTTAATAAATTTAGTTATTATAGAACCTTATCTGCGGCAAGTATAACTTGCTTACAGTGCTATCGATTAAGTTCATCGTTCTGCTGTTTAATATTATTGCAAAGAACGTCCCTCCCGAGGGGTCCCAGGGGACAGCGACGGAACAGACAGACTGTTGTACATGCGATACCAAGTTATAAACGTCTTTGTTACAGGTATAAGAAAGTAACTCCTGAATAATGTAAAGCTCGTTTTAAAAGGTATTCTCAATGCAGGAGCTAATTTAATGCTAATTATGGTTTAATGCCAATTTTTTCTCGTCATTGTTTTTACTTTTCATACAGACTTATCGATGTATTCATTTACATACACTATAATTATAGTGTAACAATTATTATATACGTATATTAAGTTAATAGTTTTCTGAAATTTAAAGTAGCTGGATAAGTTAAAATAGGTTTTTTATATGAGAAATAAGAATACCAATTTGATTAAGTGGGCAAAATCAAAAATCTTGACAGATAGACATACAGACCGACAACAAACTGATCTTATATAGGTTTATTTTTGTTTTACGGAACCCTAAAAATAAATATCATTATGGTAAATATTTTAATAATTTCATATTCTATCATTAAAATATAGTACAATCAGAAAATCCTGATATATTAATTTACATTTATCTTCCATTATGTTATTTTTAAAATTTAAAAGAAACAAGATAAGACGGCAAGTTTCAGCAATTGGCTAGTTTGCCGTATCTCAGCCGTGATCTGTAGTCGAATGCACAATGCATACAAAGTGAACTGAATCCTGTGAGCTGTGATTTCTGCTATATCCTCCAGATGGCAGAGAAGTGACAGTGATTCAGCAGAGATTCAAATACGAAAAGCACGTATTGCTAAGTTATTTCTAAAGTTAGATTTTACTTCCTTGAATAGTTGTTCGTTCACATTTCCATTTTATTTTGTATTATAATATATTCTACTAACAATTTATTTGTATTTACTCGATATGATATATGTACATATGCAACCTGTGGTTTTATACGTTTGTGTAAAATCGAACTATGATATTTGTTGATTATGGAACATAATATTTTATTCCTGAATTGGTGTTAAATAAATAATATTGAATTTATTAGGATTTTTGTTCAGATTTAAACTAATGTATGTAAAACGTGAAAAGCTTCAATAATCGCTAATATTTAAAGCAACACATGCACAATGAAATAAATCAATTAAATATATCTTTTATATCAACCACTCCAGTATTAATTGCCAATCACTGATAGCTATAACGTATAAATTGAAGTCATGTCAACTTTTGTAACTTTATATTATTTTTAACATTCGCCAGCTAAAAATTATTGAGCAAAAACTCGGCCGTATGTTCGCTACGAAACTAATAAATAATTGAACATTCATTACCAACTTCGGTACAGATTTTAAAGGCAGAACTGGGCTTATAATTTATAAAGTAGACTTAAGCTTGTTAAGCTGTGTACACGTGTCGATTGCAATAAAATGCGCTCTGATAAATTATGTATTAATGAATTGGATTGGGTAAGGCCCCATGTACGGTATAATATTGTTAAAACTTTTTACTACAAGTTTTAATTTAAGGTCGAGCTAATTTTATATGTCAAGTAATCAATTTTTTTGAAGAATATGTTTAATGTAGGTAATATTTCTAATCTTGGGTTAGTATAGAATGAAATGTTAGACAAGTGTGTCACTGAAATACTCGTTAAACTAACATTTTCAGATTCTGTCGCGGATTTTGATTTTTAATTTCCAACATTTCGAATGCTTTACAGCAAACATGGTCACGAGAGAAACTAGGGATTTAGAGGTCTTAAGATTTATTTATGTCAAATATTCGCGTAAATCTAAGAAAACATTATTCTTACACTTAAATAAAAATACTTTTTGAATTTATTTAGAGTTCACTTCTATGAATTGAAAAAATTATGTTTAGAATTTGCAGTGACCGGCTTTTAAACTTCAATCTGAGACTGTGGCTGTTTTAATAGTTTTCCATTTAGAACTCCGTTACCAGCCAGGTAAATTAGTTTATAGGCTAACCTCACTCCTCGTTTTTTACCTCTTAGAATTATAGATTTTTGCATTTCTTTCTGAGCCAGGTACATTTAACTCCATTCAGAGTTCCATTTCCCCGTGTAATAAAATTGTTAATAGATAAGTTTATTAAATCGCTTCGGGCTATTTGAATGCTCGTAGCTCAAGAATATTTTCTTCCTCACTTAATGTACTTTAGCGAGTTAATACTTTTTTGTTGTGGAATGTTGCCAGTTAAATTTTCGTTACAAAACAAACTTTTAAAGATTTATAAGATCATTGTCGAGTTGGAAGATATATTATACGTTTTCTGAGAGTAATAAATGCTCATTGAAATTAAATTGTGTTTTGCTTAAATTCATTAATTAGGTATAACTTTTTAATGGAAGCAGGAGATCAATAGAAAAATATTTTAATTATATCTTCTTCTAGTTCTTCTAGTATATAATAACTGCGATAAAAATAAAATAGTAAGTAGGTACCTACCTGGTACATACTAAATAAACGGAGCTCCCGATTGTCAGTTACTCTATTGTTAAAAGGTATAAATGTAAATCAAAATCAAAATATTTTATTCAGCATAAAAATTGTTACAATTTCTTACTGAACGTCATAAGTCTTACCACCAGTTCGGAAAGATGAAACCTCTGACCTGAGAAGAACTGGCAATAAATATAAAAAAGATATTATTTTCAAAAGATAACATCGATTATGCAATTACATAGTATACCTGTATATAATGACTCTCAGTCTTATAAAAAAACAGTAATTTATAATAACAAAAATGAAAACCGACTTCAAAACGTTACAAATCGAAACTAAAAAGAAAAGAAAATAATTTTAATTACTTAGTTATTGTTGGAGTCGGTGCCAGCCAAGAAGGAGAGTTTTATCCTGCCTTTGCAATGAACTTTCGAACGGATATTTTGATTATATTTACAAATTGATACATTAATTAAATTGTATTAAGATTTTTTCTTTGGCTGGCACTGACTCCAACAATAACTAAGTAATTAAAATTATTTTCTTTTCTTTTTAGTTTCGATTTGTAACGTTTTGAAGTCAGTTTTCATTTTTGTTACAAAAAAATAATTTATTTTTTATTTTTCTGTGGAAATTAGATATTATGTTTAAATATAATATTGGAAGGCTAACTAAACTACTGCTCCAATAAGTCAGCGAAGTTTTGAAATGAACGACAATAGTCAATCGAGATTTGTCCACGTCTATTTTTCCACGTAACTCGTAGACGTTAATAAGATTTACCTTCTATTATCAATCCACCTAATATCCTGAAGGCATACGACTATCAGTTTATAACCTAACCGATGAGGAGATATACCTTACATCACCTCAAATTCTTGAACAGCTTTAGAAAATATATGAAACAGGTAATCAGTGCCGATAAAATTTAAGGGTTGCCCTCGATTTCTCTAGGATCCCATCATCAGATGCTGCCTTGGTGACAATGAGAACATCTTGAATGTATACCCTACTGAATAAAAAAGAAATTTTTAAAATCGGCCCATTCACGGAGAAATCGGTGAAAATACATAAAAAACAACTGTTGAGGAATTTTACCTTTCATCATCAGCTCATCGACATGAGATGATGATTTTCATACGTAAAAGCTTTATCACTTTTGGAAAATATATCAAAAACATAATAGGTGCCTGTAAATTTTGAGAGTTGCCTTCGATTTTCCTGGGATCCTATCATCAGATCCTGACTTGGTGACAATGGGACCACCTCGGAATTATACCCTACCATACAAAAGAAAATTTTTTGAAATCGGCCCACAGACGGCGGAGAAATCGGAGAACATCTATAAAAAAAAATACATACAACGGAACATATAACCTCCTCTTTTTTGAAGTCGGTTAAAAATATGAATATTTTATTTATTTACGAATACATATGACTTACAAAATGGCGTTAAAGAATGCAAAATTGTTTCGCTCTAATAATTATTGAAGTTGTAACACTTGGAATAAAATATACATAGTTAAATTTAATGTTTGTACCTAAATTCTAAGCCAAAGATTTTTCTTCCACATTTGATAGTTTTAGTTTGTTTAATTGAGTGTCTGATTTATTACGTCGGCAATTACGTATACTTTAACTAAATTGTTTATATATAAAATAAAAATAGCCGGATTTAACTTATATCTATACCCTATAATTGAATTTTGTTTCAGTAAATCAGATTAAGAGATATTGCTTAAACTTTTCGTGTGGCACACTGAAGGAACGTGTAGCGTATCTTAAATTCTTAAATGAGCATGAATGGCCTATCCTAATAAGCATCGAGTGAGCGACTATGTGCTTTCCAAAATTCATCGAAATCTGTTTAGCAATATGTATTTTTAATATCATCAACCTTTTCATAAGTATGGATTTCAACAATTGTTTTCCTAATTGGTCATCGAATTATCGAATTTTAAAAGAAGTTATTAAAGTTATTGGATATTACTTGATATTATTGCTAGTTGCTGTACATTAAAAACACTAATGAACAAAAGTGTAATACATGTAGTAGTAATGAAGAACCTAAAGTTGTGCACATATATTGTGTTGCAAACATTTCGTGTAAGATAACATTAACATTGAACTTATGTCCTCCGGCGTTATATTTAAACCCGACACAGTTCCATAATAGTCGCTGTTTCATACATGTTATATTTGTTGTGGGTTATTATGTAAGTACTAACTACCTAAAAATATATTATTTTAATTTGAAATAACATTTCTTTTACTCGAACATTTTAAGTGATGAAAAAAACAAAGTGTGTTAATAGAAGGTGTAAATAGGAAATCTTCTGACTTAGATGCGAATTTTCGCATAGTATACATTAATTCTCAAACAATAATAATGTTGAAATGTGGAACAATGTTGCGGGAGTATTGCGAATACAAAACAATACGAGAACAATCACCGTTAATCAAACTATTGGGAATGTTAGTGTGACCAATGGAGGTAAAGGTTACATAGTCTACTCTGAACAGCCAGTACTTACTTATTGTTCCACACATTTTGCACAACAAGCTATTTGAGTTACATGTACGTACTATAAAATGCTACAATGTAGAAATTCTTTAGAACATTTTTATTTCATATAGAATTACTACATTGACTATGAGAAAAATAAATATTTTACATAACGAGGTTGCTAAATTAAATTAATTAGACAGCAATTGTCCTAATTTTACTGTCTTTCTAGCACAACTTATAACAATTTGTATGGTGGATGGATTTTTGTGAGTAGTACTTAGCTTAAAATTAAGCTTCGTGTAACTAAACTCACATACTCTACATGTGGATAGAAAATATGTAGGTATATGATGGAAGGGTGAACTTGAGAACTACCCCCAATATCGACAATTACCACTTAACAGAAAGATCCACAATATAGCTTTTCTTTATTGTACGTAATACTTATCCAATAACTCATATGCGCGCACACTATATAATCATAAATCGTAAACCTACTATTTATAAACAAACCCCAACAGTATCTGATTAAATGTCAGCAAATTTTGCCGTAAAAATCGTTACATTTTAAACCTTAATCGCAATGTGAAAGGGTATGAATTTGCTCTTTCTTATGTAGCGTCATTGGCTGGACCGAGCAGGTAAATGGAAAGGCGTGGTAGACATTCTGCGATATAATATCCATTTTATTTGTCGTAAGGTGATCTAGTTATAGGTCTGCAAGTGCGGTAGAATGCGGACACCCACGCCTTGGAACCTTGTACAGCAGGAAGTTGAAAGCAACTTTTATGTTTTGTTTTTTTAAGTGACAATTCAATAATAGTATGATAATTATTATAGTTAAGAGCTATTTTTTTATTTTTACTGCCAGTAAATTTTTAAAATTCAACAAAATTAGTTTTGAGATTTATAACTTGAAAGTGACTTAAAGTATAATTATTTCTCTTACAATTTAAAGCATCACTGAACAATCCCAATAATATAAATATATATTTAAAGAGCATCATTGGAAACTCTAGCGGAAGAAATTATTTATATTTATTTACAGTCAACCCCCAACTAAAATATAATACAATATGTAACTATGTTTCGGCTATCCACTTCATTCTGATACTAACAATGCGCTCAGTAATATTACCGTTAAAGCAATTAACACGTTTTATTATTATAGACAAGGATAAGGTACATAGTTTAGGTATTTAGGTTATCGTGTCATGGTTTTAATATCTTTACAATGTCATGTCACGTAGCTTTCGATGATAGCTTTTTATGAAATGTGTTATTAACAGCAGTAGTATATTATATATAGTGGCCATAAATCTTCTTCCCTTGGTCACGCCATAATTTGAGAACGAATGTCGACCTCCGATTTCATTCATCTTTTTTTAAGTTTTATAATAAGTACATTGTAGAAGATTCTTACGGAAAAAATTAAGTACTATTAACGACTTCTAACTTAACTACTATTTTATTTTAACATTGCGTGTTTGAATCTAGTTAAAATTTATAGTTAATGTACTATAGAAAAGGTTTAGAATTAAACAATAATTTAAAATAATTAGATAATAATAAATTTATTTACAAGACTGCATTAATTGCTTCAGACACATTAGTAATGATACTATAACACTATACACAGTCGTCCATTAGCACACAATATCACAGCAAACAACAATTAAGAAATGCTTTCGAAGCAAGCAGGCACGTACCCGCAACGCTACCCTCTGATGACGCGGCGAATTGTTAATAGATGCGAGCTTTTTACGTTTCAGGCATTACAAATCGCCGAGACCCCTTCCGTAAAGAATTATTTATACTTTGTGGAATGAGTAGGTGTAGCCATCGGGAGCACGGTTCAAACTGAATTTTCCTGGAGGAAAGAAGCGTGCGGGCTGGTGCGTGGTTGGTTCGTAGTAGTCTTGCCGAGCTTGCTGAGGTGCACTGTATTGTTGGTTTTGAATACCACTGTATTGGGCCTGCTGTACTCCAGGGTAGATGTTGTTAGTGTTATATTGAGGTTGGGCTTGGTATTGGGGTTTGGGGGCAGGTTGGTATTGGGGCTGAGGTTGATATTGGGGCTGAGGTTTGTATTGAGGCTGAGGTTGGTATTGGGGCTGAGGTTGATATTGGGGTTGAGATTTTTGAGCTGGGTAGTCTTCACGTTCATATAATTCAGGATAATATTGACCGTCGTCCTCGTTGGGTTTGCCACCGTAATTACGAGGTGCAACAGGGGCTGAATATTGCTGAGGGGCACTGTACTGAGGTGCTTTGTAATCCGGTGAGTTGTAACGGGGATCAGGAGTATATCCAGGAGTAGGTGCCACAGGTTGGGGTGCAGTGGGAATATGATCTCCGACAGCCTGGAATCCGTTTTTACCAGCAACATAGTTCACGGTCTTCCTTTGCCCACTGGGGTCAATGTATGAATAGCTTCCTCTCCTGTTGCCCTCAGCATCTGTCTCTTCTTTAAAGTCAATACCATCTTCCTGTTGATAAGCGGCTCCGAAGGCACCGTTTCCACTGAGATACCGAGCTTCTTGCACAATAGCAGCTGTTTTTGGATCACCCGCGTACTTCGGAACTCGTCTTGCACCCTCTTGTTGCTGACACGCGACTGCTGCCACAAAGGCTAATAATATGAGCCTGAACATTTTACTAAAATGTGCACTGCTCGCGTGAAAGTAACAAAGTGTGCACTTGCGGGCGGTTGAACTCGTTTTATAAGACAACTAAAGGCCTTGAGGTCTATTGGAAGGGCTCACTGGTGCGACCGCGAACATGTAGGTGACCACGATATATTCTTATTTTTCAGACCGACGGATACAAGTGGGTACATCGAGGAAGTAACTTTACACTGACGATGCACGTGTAGTTGTCCTTACAAAACGTCTTTGGTGATGTTTAAATGTTAATATGTAGAAGGAACTTGTAGAATTCACCTTGGTGCCATAATTTAAATCATTAATTAAGCAGTGTAATGCGTAGTTCTTATTGCGAAGATCATGAGAAATTTAGATTACTTTATGGTGGTGTATTCTATTGTTTTAATACAATAATATATACTTAGAACATACAAATTTGCTAGATTTTCTCATTGGATTACTACATAATTATGCAACTTTAAGTAGTCTTAGTGTTTGGCACACGTTTATTTTTTTTAATAAATATACTATATTATTTTTCTTTGACGAACAATTATTATTTTAAAAGAAAATTCAAGTCAGATTGTATTTATTTTATTTTATGAGATGACTTATAATACAATAGGATTAAATATAAACAAACAAACTAGGTAGTATACTACTACTTCATTAGTTGCAATTCTTATGTCATTGCAAAGTGTTAGGAAATTTTTAAAGTGTAACCATTTAAACCATAACCATATCATGTATACGAAATATTTTGTTAATATTTAGATTGCTGTATGTAGAATTGTTATACATATAATGATATACATTTATATTTATCGTTATTGTATGTGTCAGGGTACTAGAAAATACTAGAGTATATTTTTTTAATATAAAGTTATTCGGGATTTATTTTAAAATAAGTTTAATAAATAGTTCTTATATAACTGATATTGTGTAACCAAAACCAAAGCAGGTCATAATAAGCATGTCTTTCTTCAAATGATTAAACTAGAACAACAGCGTAGATATTATTATAACTACAGTTAATGATCCAAAGAGTAAATATTTAAAGTATTATTTCATACAAGGTAAGGTTAAGAATTATGAGCATGAGTGAAGGAAGTAACGATAAGAGAGGAATATCAAAATGTAGGTTTGCAAGAATATTTTTAGCCTGGTATTTTAGTTTTGGCTTAGCTTGGAAGAGGCAAAACGCGAAAATTCAGTTTACCAGTAAGAAATACTATTTTTATTCGCTAGGACGAAAATTATACAATACTTGATATGGTTTCCGTAAACACTTTCCATAAATATTACTGAAGGCAATAAAATCGAGTCTTCCATTTCGCATAATAATAATACGAATAATAATATCCATGTATGTTACATGATACTTGCTATATCTACTAGAGCAAAAAAGTTAAAATTACATGTAACATTCAAAGTGGTAGTCGCATGTCAAATTAAATGACGTATGTTACCAATTATAAAGGTTCACATTATAATTTTTAATCATTTTTTTTCACATCTACTAGGAAATAACGATAATATAAATATTCTAACTAATCACCTGTAAAAATATCAACAATTAATGCCAACTAATGTCGTAGTATGTTACTCGTACATAATAATAATATATAACATTCCTTTACTCTGACCTTCCTCAATAAATAGACAATATACAAAATGGCGAAAAAATTGGCAAATATGAGCGGAAGTTCCGGAGATTAATGCGTTATACAAGTAATAATAAAAAAAATGTTATGTTATATATTTTAATGAATTTAATTTATGCCGTTTGTCAATTTATTAAAACATATAGTACATATTCTTTTATAACAGCTTTATCCATTATATGAGATTTTTAATTTATTAAAAAGAAATATAAATTATTTTTAGTCATATTCAAGTAAGTTTAATCTCATCATATTGAAAGGTTAGCAGTTGCCCGCACTCAAGGCCGCGCCCGATTTGGTATGCGAGAGCAATGGCGCTATGAACGGACTTGGTTGTTGAGTTTAATAGAAATTTGCCATTACCATGATCCAGGCCCGTGGAAAATATTCTTGGAACTTTTTTATAAATATTATACATTTTTGCCATGTCGTAGAAATGTTTTATATTTTATAAACCCTTTATTTTTAATATCAATTTTCGGAGATATTTTAAATGCTTTGCTGTAAATTCCTAACACCTTTATAATTTTGTAGACAAATATTATTAAATTTGATCTTGAAGATATTTTAATATTTTTCATTGGCTTCTTGTTTTGTTTCTGCCTGTCTCATAACATTTTAAATTTTGAATTCATACTTATATAATTTTATATTCTGTGCGACTGATGACTCTTATAACCTTAGCAATCAAAGCGTACATACACTGTCTCCAGTAATACTAGATTTGCCATAAAAACCACTTCCTTCATCTTATCTAAATACAATTTCTATAGTTCCCGACCTATGCTGGACATTCACTGTATGCTCGATCTCTGGAAACTAGTTGTTAATGCGATTATTCGCTGTTGTAGCTTTTATGTCTGACTGACGAAAACTTCACTATACAAACGTAAACACTGTAAGACGCGAACAAGAAAATTTTGGTTTTACTCACAGACATATAAGTAGTTATATGTCTGTGGTTTTACTAAGGTACATCACTTATGTGGGTACCTACTTTCATCTAATTTAAGACCCCGACGCGATGTCTAAACTAGACTAGAGGTGTTATATGTCAGTCATGTGCATCAACCTCATTGAAAATTTCACAAATAAATTAATTCTATACCCTATGACAATACATCTTTATTTATCTATTATTGTTGTGATTTTCAACTGGTATAAAATGATTGGCTTAACTATAGCGCTGCCTCCTGTATTATTCTGTACTTAGATTGGTTGAGCTGAAGTTTAGTTTTTGACATATGCTAAGTTCAAATATGCCCCAACTACAAAGTTATTGGTACTTTCAATTTAGAAACATCTGCAACTTTAATATAAGTGTATTTAATATTTGTACAGACAAGGCTTATATTTAATAAAACTTTATATTTATTAAGTCATAATATTTCACATATTGTTAGAATCTGAAGTATTCTCTAATGTACGAATATAAAAGGTAAAAGGAGAACGTTCTACATGCGACTGACGTCATCCAAAGGTATTTCACGTATCAGTAATTCTAAAGAAAATTACTCGAGGCGAGCAAATTGACCTTTATGATTTATTTTTCAATTATTTTTTATAATAATATTCTCATAATACAAGTTAAAAGGTATATGAGATGTTAGAAAAAAATATATAAGTTGTAACTTTCGCAGTTTTTTATAGTCTTACTAGTCGAAACTATATCTTTATAACTTTAATATTCAATATAGTCTTGTTTAAATTATATATTGTATGTTACTAAAAGAGCAAAATTGAAATGTTATTTTATTTTTAACTTAATATTTTTCGCTCAATAGTTATTTATATTTTTGACATTTAAATAACAAAGAGTAATTAAATGTTGTAGGTAAGAAGTTTATTATAGTTACAGTCTGTTATTATTTTCCTATATGGGCTTTTTAATGTCATCAGATTTGTGAAAAAATGTATCATGTAAAAAATCCTTGGTCTCACGTATTTTAGGATACCCAAAGATTTAGGTTGGGACGGTTTCAAGACCCTATTACACAGCCCGCAACGTCTGCACGTCCCATTTAAGAGGTAGAAATATTTTTGGAATCGTAGGAGGTAACAGGTTGAAATCTACGAAAAGGAAATGATAAAATATTAATGAACCTTGGTTAAAAATCCCAACTGCCTAAGTAGCGGTACTATAAATAGTTAACATGTACAGTCATAGATCCGACGGTTCTTGGTTTAAGTCTGTGCGTATTCTTTTGAAAATACACCGTGGTCCAAAATAACGTTGACAAAATTTAAAAAATAATATTTCAAAAATGGAATGCTTTGCGTTCTCTTTTGTTTTTGTTTATTCTTTCTTCATTCTTTGGCGTCATTTAAATATTGTTTATTGGCTAAAAAGTTTTAAAATATATTTGTTACGTTATGTCAGAGCAGCGTGGAGCCATAATTTCATTGTATGAGCGTGGAAAACGGCAGTGTGAGATAGTAAACGTTCTTGGCGTTAGTCGTCAGCTAGTTTCTTTAGCAATAAAACGCTATGTTGAGCTCGGCAACATCGGAGACCCTCCTGGGAGAGGTCGTAAGCGGACTGTTCGAACTGCTAGGAACCAACATATTATCAAACAAAGATTAGTCCGAAATCCACATACCAAGGTGAGAAAAATGTCGCGAGACTTGGAGATAAGTCGCTCCACCGTGCAGCGTATAGTGAAATATGATCTTAAATTGATACCATACAAACTCAGAAAAGCGCAATTGCTTACAGAGAAAGATAAAAAAGTTCGCCTTGATAGATGTCGTTTGCTTAAACAACGCTCCGCTGCTTCGAATTGGAAAAATATCGTATTCTCCGACGAAAAATTGTTTTCGATAGAACAAGCCCATAATCACCAAAATGACAGGATCTGGTCTTCCACTCGTCCTGGAGCTGCTGCAGTCATTCCACGTCGCCAAAATGAAAAATCTATTATGGTTTGGGGTGCAATTTGCGCCACTGGCAAAACTCCCCTCGTTTTTGTAGAAAATGGTATAAAAATTAACCAAGAAAATTACCGACGAGACATTCTTGAATCTGTGGTTCTTCCTTGGAGTCAACAGCACTTTGGTAACCATCCATGGATATTTCAACAAGACTCTGCTCCAGCTCACAGAGCTTTAAGTGTTCAACAGTGGTGCAAAAGCAATTTCCCTGACTTCATCAGCTCAAAAGAATGGCCACCCTACTCGCCTGATCTAAATCCAATGGATTACAGTTTATGGTCAATCTTAGAGGCAAGGACCTGTTCTACGCCTCATAGAACTGTTGATGACCTGAAGGCTACTCTTACACGGGAGTGGGACAAAATATCTGTTGAGGAAGTGCGGAAAATTGTGGAAAATTTTACCAAGCGTTTGACTCTATGCATTCGCGCTAAAGGAGGTTACTTTGAAGACAAATAGGGATTCTTGTTAAAAATGAGGTGTATTTTTATAATTTAAAGCATAATTTCATTTAAGTTTAAAGTTAATAAAATTATTTGAACACTCATCACAATCACTTGTCAACGTTATTTTGGGCCACCCTGTACTTAAGAGTATATAGTATTTCTGATGCAGTAAACGCAATGTTAAGCTAATTTAATTGTGATTTTTAAAAATATTTCTTCGGTTGATATATTTTCATTATATAATATATTTTAGTATATAGTATTCATACTATCACATTTCAATGTGATCATGATAGATAAATAACTGTACCTATAGAATATATAAACCCTTATATACCTTCTTATCGTGTGAATTTTTCTTTTATATAATATGGCATAGTAATTTACTTGATCCACCTATCAGGATCAATTTTATTTGTGTAATATGCGATTTTACTTTTTATATGTATATTCAGACAATTTACCTATTTCCGTATAAAATCACAAACTGTACCAAAAAATAGTAAAATTCTTGAAGAATAAAATATTGGTATAGGTGTTTTTTAATTACAAATCTATGTATAAGCTATGATTAATTTAATGGTCGTAAATATTAAAAGTTAGCAAGTCATATGACAAGGGAGATCTGACCATCAGGTAAATTATTTGTGAGATGCTTCAAAATAATTTAGCAAATGTAAGTACTTAAACACTTTGCCCAAACTGAACAAAAGATTTAAGACAACTTGTTACTAGCAGTACGTATTATGAATTTAACTTTATAATTTAGTCTTAAGCTTCGATTGGAATTGGAAAGGTCCTTTAAACTTCTCTTAAAGGATTGTTCTTGGTGAACTACTCGGCATCCTTCCAAATTACAATCAAAACTTCTTACACATAAAGAGATTTTAGTTTAAAGCGATATTATAATGTGCCAAAATAGTTAGACTTTTTTACGTGGTAAAAAGCTAAATTACTTATATGCACACCATAATGATATTGGTTGAATTGTACTTTACATTTCGTTTAGAATCATGTTTTACTATTTAATGAAGCCCAAATATTTTTTCGTTTCATTGTAACAGAAAATCATATTATAAACGTAATTATTTCTATTAAGATATACTAATTTTACGCAAGAACACACCGTAAGACAATAAGTAAGCTAACTTTAGTGCTCGTATAAGTCAGAAAAGTTCATATCGAAGTTAAGTCTTTCTTTGTCTTATTTGTGTCTTTTCTCTGACTCCAGGATCCAGTGAATAGAGATTAATTTATTACGTCACAAAGAAAACATTGAAAGCGGAACGGTCTCTATTAAGAGTAGCGGGCGTGGAACGGGACGATTAATTATGATTTCTTTTAACGCCTGCGGACAGCGCGCAGATGTGGACCTCATTTCGTATTTTAATGGCAACTGATTGATGGAAATTTTTAATGTCAGGTAGTTTTTACTTGTCTTTGGAATAAGTATTGATTTTTGCGTACATACAATAAAATGTATTGATTTTAATTAGTATAATTTAAATAAAACACAAATTTGGTCAATTTTCGTCTTTTAAGGAATGTTAATATTTTTATTTGTTTTTTTGTACGTGAATTAAAAGTTTTATTTTTATTTATATATTATATCATTCAATCTATAAGTCTCTGAGCAATCGTCCACATGTTTCATTTACATTGTACCAGTGAAAAATTAACTTCACTATCGAATCTCTTTGTATGACAAATGCCGGTTTGTTCAAATGGTTTTCAGTAAAAATATAAAAAGCCGTCGGGCTACCGATTGAGCTGAAACTTTTATTACACATGTACAATTTCCGGTTGAAAAACCTTGGAAATCTGTCTACAATGTTAGCATTTCGAACCAGCGTTCGAGTGCATAGCATAGTTGATTTTACTAAGCAACAGTAAGTACATGAATCAATACAATTTTAAAAATTCTAATTAAACCACTATACATCGGTTTATACTAATCATAACATTATTCATACTAATTATAATATTAAGTCAAACATAAATATTAATTTTACAAGTACTTTTGAAATTACAATAAATGTTAGTAGGTATATACGTCCGCTACTTCGGAATCCATCATCGGCTAATTTCTTGTGAGAAGATCTTAAAATATTATTTGTAATTATCAACTAATCCTACGTGTGTGACATAATTAGAAATTATTCCCACTATCAGTCTCTGCAAAGTAAAATTTAATATTCTTACAAAAATCCTTACATTTTGATATTTCTACAGGTGAACACAGTCTGGCAGCTACTTCAGTTGAATGGCGTTTGAACGAGACAATGCGGCAAGCATTAAGCATCCTTCTTCACTGCATTGCAATCGATAAAAATACTTTTTTTTCAAATTTAACATTTTTAATTCAAATACAACAGTACTTATATCAAGTAAATTTAATATTTCAAGACAAAATTTAAATTAAATTTTAAGATTTTATTACGGTTGCTTATGAATATTGAATATAATTGTAAAGAATTTTATCTAGGCATGAAAGAAGTAAAGAAATTGTATTTTTTGCGCATAGGTACTACTGAGAATTAAATAAAATATGCTGTTAAACGTTCCATGTTTGTGGCATTCAATGGAATTAATTCGCGAATATAATACATTATTTTAATCAAAACATGTAATTCAAACGCGTGTTCTTCAAGTTGGTCACGAGACGTCATCGTCATTTCTTATAATTGCTTTTCCTTGCCCTGAACAGCCTTAAGATGAATGCCTCTTAATTATTTATGTATTTAATAAAATAAAAAGCAAATTCTAAACATTTTCCAGGAGGTCCTAACTACATATTCATATAATTTCTGCTTCTTTAATTATAAATAGAAATAGATTTAAAAAGGGTTTCTTTCTGTATAAGAGCAGCCATAAGGAAATTATTGCCGGCCGTGAATAAGGATATACAGATGTGATGAAATCTTATGTTGGGATATAAAAATGCTGTGACAAATTAATGACTATAACATTACCTACCTAGTACCTTGGTAGAGCTCCCCCTTGGTGGACTTTTAATTACGATTGGGAAACGTCTTGAGCCTATTAAGCTTATGAGTTAAGGTGTAAAATTTTCACCATTTTACAGTTAAGCATTAGCACGAGTATAACAACCCTCTTTTATGTTCGTTTTCTTTTAACTGTGCATGCTATATTATATTGTAATATATAAAATGCATGTTTATTCTTAAAGACCATTCCTTTTAATGAGTTAAAAAGGGTAAGGAATCATTTGAAATAATATACATTCTATGTACAAAGACTTGTGTTTAATATAATATTTTTTACTGGTGAGTTGCATACCCTTTAAAACTTCCTATATATTGACACAGATAACCAGCTTTTATTATATTAAAATTATAAAAAATTCTAAAAACTATAGATTAAGCCTTCGTATCAATAATAATGATTATCTTAATTTTTTTATGTATCTACGACTGATTTTGAATTACATTTCAATTAAAGAAATCATGGTTTCATCAATATATATAAATACATAATATAATAAAATTCTAACATAGTTGACATTGAGTAATTTTCGGTAAATTGAAATAGTCATTATTAACAATAAACAGGCCTAATCTATCGCTTTTAGAATTTTTCTTTGTCTGTCTGTGATTGCATCACGAGAAAACCACTGAACAGATTTTGATGAAATTTGGTATGGTGATAGCTGGTTCTCCGGGTAAATATAAAGGATACTTTTTACTGCAAGAATATATCCCATTTCTGAGAAATCTATACTAACCCACAAAACATATCTAGGGATGAGCCCGGGCGGAGCGAGGGCGAGTTGCTAGTATAATATATGACTTTAAATTTAAAACAAGCAAATATCATTGAATGACTCATATATTCTTCTCCTTTTTGCAATTTTCCCTTCTTTTTTGACAGGAAAACCATTCTGTCATAACATGTTCTCTATTTGTTAATACAGCGTTGGTTTATTATTTTTGCTATATTATCACATGCGTTCAGAATACGAGTATCAAAGCAACCTTGGCACGCAAAATATTAGGTATGTACTAAAGTTTTTGATTGGAATACTTATATCGATTTATACCGTATAGTGTTATTACTAAAATGTAGTAGAAATAAGTGTAAAGCATAAAGTTTCCTACATTATTCACAATATTGAAAATTATCTATTATTATAGTAATTATATAAAACGATACATTGTATTTTTTATATACGGATCCACAGAGTTATGAATCCTATTTAACAAAAGAGGTTCCATTAATTCTATCTAGCTTTTTTTACTCAACTTCTGTTTTTTTCGCGTAGTCAAGTTGACGAAAAATATAAAATATTTAATTCTTATTATTATTTTATTATACAACTTTCTATCCCAGGTCGAAAGCTCAGAGGCAGATCCTAAACTACGAGTAGATGGAAATATGTAGTGTCAACGAATATGAAGAAGTGCAGGCTGTTCGAAGATGTTGTCTGTGATATAACGAAATCGAGGATAAAACAATTAAGACTGACCCCACCACCATCTGTGGCATATAGCCAGGAAGAGAGAGAGAGAGAGAGGGAGGAATTATTATTTTATTCTATTTTGTATACCTTCATTGGTATGAGTGGGTGTTGGGCAATTACGGATTTGCGCACCTCAAATTTTTTTAAGAAACCAAAAAGATATGTTTTGTTAACATAATATGTACTTTTTTACGTCAAAAGAAATTGAAACTTTAATCCATTGTCGATATTAATTTTATTTTTATATTTGCAGAGTTTGTTGTTTGTAGGACAAAATCGAAACACGTAAAGGTGCTTATTTGATAGGATTATTGTATTGTGTACATACTCGTGAATAAGAATATACTTTATATTTAAATAAATAAGGAATATGCAATTTTTAGTTTTCATAGGGCTGATCTTGCTCTTAATTGTATTTATTTTATAGCACAAAAATACTAGTTAATTTCATTTCTTTTCAGAATTATTGTTCAGCTCAAGCACTGTGCTCATGGACTAGACACTTATTTCAATAGAGCCGCTCTTAAGATGGGTTTCACTGTGAGAGAGACAGCAAATATTGATTTACAACCCTCGATACAGAAATGGAATAAATTGGAATATTAATTTCGCACGACAATGCTTGCAAACAAATTAAAGTGTGCCAGATGTCTACCTCAGATATCTTCTATTTCCTTTCATGTTTGGCCATTTATAAGAAAGCATGCCAAATTTAATTTAGGTTAGTATGAAAATTAAATTTTACTTCCAAATAACAACGAAATCACAAACGGTCTTTTGTTTTCAATAGAAGGGTTCAATATTAATATCACGTATTTAAATTGGAAACACATATACCTACCTTTTTTTAATAAAACGCAGTCGTTGTGCTTTAGAATACTTGATTTTTAAATTAATCTCGTGTTATTATACAAAGAGTTACATAAATATTACGATGACGATAGTTTTAAAAATAATAGTTACATACATTTAGAATAAAAATATTTAACATATAAGAATCTTACACAAAATAATATTTCAAAATCGACTAATATAATTAAATTAATCAAAAATCAAATTCGTCACTGTTTTCACACCCCACAAAATTCAATATAATAATGACATAACCATATTACGAAATGAATATTATATTTAATGTAATGCGCAGTACGATACGCAACGTGATTTTAATTACTGGCTCAAAAAGCGTGTTTCTATCAGCACGGCGCGGACACGGGGAATAATTACATTATCTCATAGCGTGCCCGTAAAAACGTATTTACACATTGAGTAATCATGTATTTTCACATGTGAATGAATGGGATGTTAAAGGGTATTCTTGTGATTACATCAAATCTATATTATAATAAAATTTGTACTGTTGTCAAGATGTACGTTGAGTTTGTTTTGGAAAATATGGGTATCTTGTGATAATTGGCATGCGTAAACCAAATAAATTAATTTAAAATATTAAGCTTCAAATGAACATTTTTTTTATTTACAATATAAGAATTTAATAATCTTAAAATTACCTTTATATTTTATAGCTATTCCTACATACAATTAATTTATATTTACATAACGATTATTATTTGTTAAGTAGCCTGCTGCGCAATCATAAGCAAAATGCTTTGTTAAACAGTTAATTTTTTCATTTCGGATTTACGTATTAGCCTGTAGTAAAAACAGTGTTATTACTAAAACCAATGAAGGCAACTTTAACTCAGTTTCGTCGCAGGGTCGCTACTCGCTAGCGCATTTAACCACAATGACGGCAGGCCTGCGGAAGCAGACCATATAACAAGAGTTTGCTCTCACTTTCTACTGTGCTATCAATGAAGTATCTGGAGCAACAATGGTATATTGTCCACTGAGGTGGGCCTCCTAGTATGTTTCTTGGCTTCTTGGTGGCTTTCTTTGTTGACTCCCTCGGCAGTGCAACGGCAAGCATGTACGGTCGTACATCTGGAGGTCCTGGTTCGAGTCCCTGGTCAGGTCAAATTAAGTTTAATTTTAGTAAGTAACGGTCGTGTCGAGTAGTCGTCTCACTGGAGTATGAGAATGACAGGAATAGAGAATGCACTTGTGTCTGCGCATACACTTGTGCTCTATTATATCTCCTAGGTAGTCTCATTAAGATTAGCCGCCATGAGCGAAATCGGTCGGAGAGAACAGAAAGTCACACAGTGACACAATAGGCATTTGATAAAAAAAAGTTTTCAATATTATTAAAAGCAATGCCAAAAAAATAGATATTTAGTCCTGGTCCTTAAATTTTATAAAATGAACATAGTACAAATATAAATAAACCTTGTTATTCGTCTAGTCACTCGTTAGTATGCCGCCGCAACTAATATAATAAATATGTAAGCGAAATATACAATATTTATAGCAGGTAGTCACGCACGCGTACACTAAAGCGTGGTAGTTCAATCACAAAATTTAATTTGAACCGAGTGAGCCTGCAAGAGTTTCTAGTGATTTGATTTAATAAAATATTTATAAAAGAATGCTACTGTGAAACTTGTATAAAAACTCGTAGTTGTGGCTTTACTTTACGCAACTAGAAGAACTCCTGTGAAAGGGTAATATAAGTGTCATTCATAATTACGCTATACAAAAATACGCGTGATATTGCGGATTGTCGTGCGTTTAATGAACACAAGCAGCGGAACTTCTAACTTTTTACCGTCAAAGTTACTTTTAACTATTTTCTCATTAGTATTTATTTCATTCAAAGTGAAAGTTAGGTGTTTCACTCATTATGTGTATACTTGAAACATAGCAGGCTTGAAATTTAATGAACGTTATTGTGCAAGAAGAGCAGAACTTAAAATTAAATAACGAATGAACTTGAATTAAACTGAATCAAAGCACATAAATCTTGTAGTAGCAAATTCGACGCACTAATGAATTGTTTGCGGAGTCAGGACGTCGTGTGCCAGTTGGACCAGTGCCTGTGACATGAGGCTAGTTGCAAGCCAAGATAATCTATTGAATCGAATCTCAACGTATTCTTATATTGTAACTTGACAATACAACAATAAACGATGAAATATTGAGGAAAATTGCTAATTATAAAATAACAAAAATATAAAAGTAACTTTTTTCGTTAATTTGTATCGTGTAGAGCAATTTTTTTAAAAGAAAACATGTATCTATATGTTCTTCTAATGGTCCATTCCTCTAAAGTTTATATGTCAGAGCTTTTTTAATCGGATGTGATTATTGTTTTAAAAGTTTAGTAGGTATAAATAAACTTCTTAATGCTGGTTGTAAAGAAATCACATTTTTGGACAGCTAATATTTCATAATTTGTCGAAAACAACGTGCCTTTCAATGATCGATCAAAAATCCCACTCATAAAAAGATAACAGAGTCATCAACATAATTTTATTATTTTGGTGACTCTGTACTGTAACCCATTATTTGTTTCGACCTACTGGTTATCTCAGACTTTACCCATACATTAAACATTACAATATAATATTTTGTTATATTAGTTTTTCATAAAGTTATTCAATAAGTTAAGAGAAGTATAAAAATATGAATGAAATAGCCGAAGTTTTTGAAATTGATCGTTCTTTACAGAAGTTTGCGTTAAATTTTTTCTATGTATTGCGATGGAAAGGTAACAAACACTTCCATTGAAAATCCTAGACCGTGAACACTCCTGAATGAAAATAGTGTGTTCGAATTTGCTCGTATATCGTCGCATGCAATATTAATATTTGTAGTGATGTGACTGGTAGAAACATTTTGTAGTCGATCTTTTTTTTTTAATTTTGAACACTATCATTTAATTATTTTCCACTGTTCATTGGTTCTCTCGTGATGCATTCCCAATCTAATAGACAGACAAAGAGACGGTAAAAAAATCCAAAAACTATAGATTTGGCCTCTGTAACGATAATAATAATTACTATTTCAATAAGTATTTCCAAAAATATTTGATGTAGTTTGAACTGAGTTACAATTTTTTTGTATTTTGTAATTTTGTAATAAAACTGATTGAATTTTTAGTAGATACGTTAAAACTGCATATCGTCACGTTTAACAGAAGAAACTTTTGTACGTGCAGAATTCGGAAGAGAAGGGGAGACTTCAAAAATTCTTATCTCCGTTAATATTACGTGTATATTAGTGTAAAGAGAGTGTGGAATTGTGAGTGCTTGTGAGTGAGTGTTTTAATTGAAAATTGAATCTGCAACCTCTGAAAATCTGAAAATTGAATCTGCAACCTCTGAAAATTGGCACCATTTTGGTTAAAAGTAGATCTCTATATAATATATAATTTAAATAAATAACTAACTTGTGAAAAAGTAAAGTCTATCAATAAATAAACTATAGTATCAGATTCTTTGTTTTCTTGGTATTTGAAACTTTAAAAAATAATTGAAAAATTACCTGAATAAATATGGTATAGTTAATTAGGCATCCAGTTAATATCAGCTCATTGTAATTAATAATGAATTATCAAGGGTATGGCTAACCCATTGAGCATTATATTAAATACTAATTTGCTTATAATTATAATAGCTAGCTTACATAATACTAACCATTCGAAATAAATTTTCCAAAGAACGATAAGATAATCGAACAAATAATATTGTATACAATTATTGATGTGTACAAATTCCTTTTTTTATATTTATAAGAAAAATATTATTATTCAGTATTGACAATAACAGTCTATCAATGTGCTAGTTCAGTTCAGGCGTTTCAGCGTCAAGATGTAACAACCAAACACGCGTATGCCTCTAGTGTCTTAACTCTGGAGATTGTAGTCAAATCCATTACCAACATTGCTATTTTTCGTTGCTAGGAGATGCCTCTATTAGGGAGATGAAATTTATTATTTATAGTCTTTTTTGATGACCTATATATCAAGGTTGTAATTATTGCGTCTAGCCTAGTCTAGGTTTGTTTGAGTTAGGGTAATTATATTTTTGTATATACCAAGAAAAAAGAGTGAATTCAAATTTTTCATATTTATCCAAAATCTCTTTTTCTAACGTAACAAAAATAAATGATTAAATGAATAGATATCTCCTTATAATAATTCCCTATTTTTATATAAAGATTTTTTTACTAACAAACTCATCGTATCAATAAAAATTAACATCACTACTTTTTTAAGTTCATGGTTGACTTGCATCTTGATGAGTGCATTTGTATAAGCGTGTTAAATTGTTAATTTTTGTTGCGATTCGATTACGCTGTTTTTTTATACTCGACAACATACTCATTTTATAAATACTTTGCTTACTAACTTTGTTGATATAATAGAAACAACACAGCTTCTGTACACCAACAATTTTTTGCTATAAATAATTTGGTTAGCATTTTTACGTATATATACTCCACTATATTTAGTGAATCTAAATTTTTTGTCCTAAAAAGTTACGAGTACTTTAAGAAATATCAGAAACTATACGCAATATCCGCGTATGAAATTCTATGGGATTTTTTTATTTCCTAGAAACGTTGTCGGCGTGCATCCGACACCCGCATTTTACTTGCAAATTGTTCATACATCGATATAGACTCATATGCATATGCCTATAACAGTTTTACGTGAATAATATCATTATATTAACTATCATATTAATTTGGCCACATGCAGATGTCATTATCTATTAAGCAATACTTCTAAATTGTATTCAGCCCTTTTTAAATTTCTCACTATAAGGATCTCTTCAATAAGAGTGGCCTAGCCTAGGCCTCCCACGGTGGCCAAATGTGATTTGGTGAACAGCTGTCTGTTTGTTGAACCTGTCTTTAGAAAGCTTGTTATATTCTCTCAGACATGTAGGATTTTTTCATGATTTTTTTTCTCTACAGTAAGACAAGTGGTAATCGTGTCGGAAATTATGAATGTCACACATGAAAATTTCAAAGATGAGAGACCCGGAATAAGAACCTGCTCCACTTAAGCAATTTAAAGTTATTTCTGCGTTTCCTCCAAAACCCATTTTTCATAGCAAATCTTATAATAATTTTGAAGCAATCAGTCGAAAAAACGGAAATCATAATCGTAGTTTGAACTACAGTCGTTTCTTCTTTAAATATTTCTCATTCCATGTAGCTTAAATATTTGAAATTTCATCCATTCCATTAGGGAAGGATTAGTTAAGTAAGTTCAAATTTCCTGCCTTAAGGAGGGCCTGTCGCGTTGTGTACGATCGAGAATTTCTTATTCAGTTATTTCTTGCGAAGTGTTTGGGATTTCCTTTGGAAGTTTTAAGCCGGCAGTAAATTATTCCTTCGACAGGTGAGGCCGTAAAGGCAAGATTTACGCCCGCGGGCGCTGCGGGTGAGCCCTTGATAAGATGTATATTACTCAGGCCCACAGACCTATTGGGATGGACCTCGAAGTTTTACAATTGAACTACTTAACGATAGAAACTTCATAGATAAATTGGTAACTTATCCAAACTTAACTAACAGGTAACGGCTTAGAGTTTGCACTTTATAGCCTATGAATAGTTTATTATTGCTTATACTTCTAACATAAGGGTTAAGAATATAAAGTTACATTTTAAGAACTTATTTAGAGAATGTATTGACGACACGTTTGGCTCAGTTTATAGTGGCTCTATTTGCTGCGCCAGCGGTCGCGGGTTCGAGTCCCGCTGGGTGCATTCATTTGTTAAGCCCGATTGATTGTACTCCGCTCATGGGTGTTTATATTTATAATATGTACTCGTATGTATTCAAAGTTATATATGTGTAGTATATCAACTATCTGGCATCCGCAACACAAGTCTTGTAGCTTACCATGGAACTTGATGGCGCTGTGTGTAATAATGTCCAAACATATTTATTTATATTAATATAATGAAAAAGTCCTTAAATAACATGCTTCGCTATTAACAGAAAAGTGCGGTAGAGAAATGTAAATGAAGTTTAATATGTTTTAAAATGTCACAATCACAAACATGGCACCCGCATGGCTTATGTTCTTATTATTTCGCACAATGAAAATCGTTTAAGACTTGGAGGAGATTCAAATCGTTGAAGAGCGCTGCCAGTGCAATCTTAATCATTGTTAGCGTTATTACGACCAACTGGAGAGTTTGGGACTATTGTGTTTTATAAACAAGAGTCTTCTTAGCTTCATTGCTGTTTTAAGCGACAAGATTGCTTTTAAAGTCTTAATTAATTTATATTTTTATTAAAAAAATATACTTGGTTATTGTTTCAAATTGCTTTTCGTTCTTTTTATTATTGAATACATTTTAGACGAGGTCAGGCCTCCAGTTTTTTCAGCTTTAGAAATTTTAATCGCCGATAGCGTCACTCCGTTCATGTTTGAGTAGCTATCGAATTTCCTAAAAGCTAAAGCAAACCGGGGCGTGGCAGCTGCACAATCACAGCAACTTGTCAACTCGATTAGCATAAACAAACGGAAAGACGCTCCTTTTAATCACACTATTTTAAACTCGTAACTTCATGGAAGCAATAACGTTACGCTAATGATGTACGAAATGAACAAGAAAACTTTAGTTTTGACAAAGTAATAACAATCGATTTATTGTCTTTCGATGTTAAAACGCTTTGTAATTTTGCGCTGAGAAAGTAATTTTATACGCAAAGTCGAGACTGTTAAAGTTTGAATATAGGTAAATTAAATTGGATTTTCGTATATAAATAAGTTTAATTAGTAACTGAATGTATGACATAATCAGTACGAAATTCAATTAATGTAGCAAAAGCTATTAGTCCGGGAGGTAGTGTCAAATTTTTACGGTGATATTGGCATGGACTCTATGAACTTATTTTGATAGTTAGTACTTGTATGAGAACTAAAATATATGTCAGCTGGCGCGACTCCGGGCTTTTTGGGCTAGAGAAAATGTTAACGTAGATGAAAAAAAATATTCTTGGACTATTTTGGCAATGATGAAAAAGTATAAATAATTTAGTTTATGAATTGTAGATCTTAAAAAAAATGTGTCAGCTGTATCATGTACGTGACAAAATATGTTAGCTGATCATGTGAACCTGTCAAAAAATCTGAAAAACTTGTAGCATTTTGGCAAAGCTGAAAATTGTATATATTAAAGATTATAATTCAATAATCATAATAATTTATTTCAGCTGGAATTTTAACGAGGCACAACCTGTTAGCTTGACTTTCAAAGTTTGGTTATGAAGCATAATATCAGATCAGCTAACATATTTTGTCACGTACATGATACAGCTGACACTTTTTTTTAAGATCTACAATTCATTAACTAATTATTTATACTTTTTCATCTTTGCCAAAATAGTCCAAAAAATTTTTTTTACTATCAAGTTTCCTGGCATTTTCTCATCTTATGCCCCGGTTTTGCGCCAACTGATACCTCATTTATTAATAGCGTTGGAACAACTGACTATACAAAAAAACAAAAACCATGCCATAATGATCTGATATACTTAATAACCAAACTTTGAAAGTCAAGCTAACAGGTTGTGCCTTGTTAAAATTCCAGCTGACATAAATTATTATGATTACTGAATTATAATCTTTAATATATACAATTTTCAGCTTTGCCAAAATGCTACAAGGTTTTCTGATTTTTTGACATGTTCACATGATCAGCTAACATATTTTGTCACGTACATGATACAGCTAACATTTTTTTTTTGAGATCTACAATTCATAAACTAATTATTTATACTTTTTCATCTTTGCCAAAATAGTCCAAGAACATTTTTTTGCTATCAAGTTTCCTGGCATTTTCTCATCTTATGCCCAGGTTTTGGGCCAACTGACAATTTATTTATTAATAAGTGTTGGAACAACTGACTATACAAAAAAACAAAAGCCATGCCAAAATGCTCCGGTCAAATTTGACACTACCTCCCGGACTATATCGATATGAGGTTAGTGTCGTATGAGCTAAAGACTTAAAAAGTAAATTAATATAATTTTAAACGTATATTAAAACCAGTACATTTTTATAAGTTTCTAATTTAAAACTCTTCAAATGTTTATTAAAAACCTTCAATAATCCATGTGCATCGGATTATATCTATATATTTTTTATCATTTAATAGATAGTGACCAAATTCCTAAAAAGAAATACAAGTTATAAGTAAAAAGAAAAAACTCTTATTATATAAGATTTTACATTAATCAAATAAAAATGTAGGTATAATAAAGTTCATTACAATCGAGCATAGTTTACAACATTACTGAAGTTTGGGGTTGGCAAGTATGATATGTTGCAGAAATTTCTGCTAAGCGCGCTTGTTACCTCAAGATATTTCCGTTTATCGTTCAGAACGAACAGTATTTTGAATACAAATTTAGTACTTGAAATATTTACTAGATGCTTAAATTTAAGCTCTTCATCCTTGGGTCAAAATCCTTAGGTCATATTAAAATTAAATATGTATTTAGTAATCCAGATAATAAATTATTCTTGTTCAAAGTATAATAAGAAAATACTGAAAAATAATAATATAAATTAAATCATAAGTACGTTTCCTTCATAATATTAATAATTTCAATATTTTTATAAAAAATTTATTATTGAGAATTTTAGTTAGGTATCCATACTTTTATTTTAACAAACTCATTTAGTTTTTACTTGAAAAAAAAAACTTTATACATACATAGTAAAGTAATTTAAAATATTTTAGTATCTACGTGTAATTTATAATATCGAGTTTTATTAGACGTCTCTAATAAGGTCTAAACGCAGTTGTCCAATTTGGAACATGGTTGAATGGTCTGTTTTAACTGAGACCACTTTGCTTACAAATGCAATGCTTTGCGTCGACAATATGCAGGAAATGTGCTCTGTTACAAAGGTATAAACATTCGAAATTTATGAAAAGCCTCACATGCCACAAACGAATCAAAAATTTTCATATTAAACTCTCTTTACGACATAAATTGCTAGCCGCCATTGCATGTTTAAACTTGAAGTTGTGAAGTGGTTTTACTTATAACGAAATATGAAAATCTAATTACAAAGGTCGTGATAATTTAAATTAGAAAGGGTTCAAAGAGATCTTTTTCGCTTAATAAATGTTTTGACTTAGGGAATATGAGTTACGGAAAATTTCTCGATTGAGAAAATATTTATTAAATGAAGAGATTGTACGCTGTCAACTAAACGCTACATCAAAGTAAATGTTACAAGATAATATTATTATAACAGTAAATACATTTATATAAAAACAGTACGAAAACAATAATGGTAAGAAT
The DNA here is from genome assembly GCA_905231865.2 of Boloria selene. Lineage (NCBI taxonomy): Eukaryota > Metazoa > Arthropoda > Insecta > Lepidoptera > Nymphalidae > Boloria > Boloria selene. The sequence continues at coordinate 7,161,528 of HG993146.1, read as the reverse complement.
ATATTTTTGTCTATTTTTTGGTATATGTTATAACGAATACTTAACATTATTTCATTGTAAAACCTTCAATTCACTTTACACAAACATACCTACCTAAAGTGAATTTAATCGAAGACTAACGTTACAGTCAGTCTAGTTAGTTGTTAGAAGTGAAATGAATTTGCTTATTTTATTTATACATACGGCGAATTTTTATATTTCTCGTACTAAGTCTAATTTTGGTTATGTTAAGGTAAATCGATTTAAGTTACCAGCTTACAATGATTCTCGTATAAAAGCTGAAAAGAAAATGAAATTACTTTTGTACATATAATTTTTATATTTCCACGTTAACGATGAAAATATGTATATAACATAATGTACTTTTAACATACAACATTAAATGTTATTTTGCTCTCTACTAAAAATATTAAGTTCACTAAAGTAAATGTTAGTTCGCTAGTATTAAAAAAGTTGTACCTACAGACTACATTAATAGATATTTATATAATAGTTTAACTAGAACTATAATCACTTACGGCCTTTGTGGTGAAGTGGCTAGTATGTATGGTGTACATCTGGAGGTAGTGGGTTCGATTTCCGGATTGGGCCAAGTGCAGTAATGAAGCTTTGTGTTAAGAAAGTTTTAGTAAAAGACCGGAGATGCGCCTCAAACAGAACATAAAACTGTTGGTTCTGCGCCTGATCTCTCACTGCTCGTACCAAATTTTCGTCTCATTATTTAAGTTAAAGGAATAAATATAAATATGTTGGGACATTATTACACACAGCACCATCTAGTTCCGTGGTAAGCTACGAAGGTAGCTTGTGTTACGGATACCAGATAGTTGATATAAGAAATGTAGAAAGTTGATATAAGGTGCACTCTATTGCACTTGTGTCTGTGCAAACATGCGCTGTATTATGTTATCTCCTGTACAGATAGAGTTTCAGTGAGATTAGCTACCGAGATCGATATTGGTCTAGAGGACATCATTATCCTCATGTTTAAACTATTATATGTCAATATCATACGTACACGTACGTCTACACGTACTATTATAAATATTTATATATTGACCTTCAAAGGTCAACTGATCAGTTGACGTTTAACCGGGTTACGATGAGTTAAGAACATTATTTTGCAACATCTAAAAATTTTGGTATCTATCTACTTTCACAAAAGAAGCATTAAACACAAAAAGCACAAACATAGCTATATTAAATAAAAGGGATCATAAAGGCAGGTCCGCGTGAGAAAATGTTAAAAATTTAATCGTGTACGGAAGCGGCCGTATTATTGGCGGCGTCATATTGAGCTGACGGGCGCGATCGGTCAGTCGGGATGGAGGACTTTATTACGCTGTGAAATACAATCATGTTAGGACTCCCGGGTTGCATTATTGAAACTTAAATCAATTCTTTGTTTTCTTTAAGACTTTAAAATAGAGCTTTTAGTTAATTTTTAAAAGCTCGTAAAATTATATCACTTATTCAGTCGTATAGGTCAAAATTACTTAACGTATAATACATTGTAGTATACCTAATGAAATGGGTCATTGGTAGCCCAGTGACGTGAGTAACGCGGGTTCGAATCCTAGTCTTGCACCTCTGATATCTTCATGTAAACATTCTAACATGATTACTTCTTGTCATACGATGAAGAAAAACATTGTGAGAAAACCTGCTTGTCTGAGAGCACCTAGCAAAAAAGACGTGTGACGTGAAGTGCAGGTTGTACTTGGCTAGCGTGGTGGGCTATGGCCAGATCTCCTTCGTATTGAAAGGAGACCCGAGGCTAGCCGTGGCCTGTGGGACATTAAAAGAAAAAGCGGCTGAATACATACATACATAATGAAATGAAAAATATTCAAAAATTCTATTATACTTACCCAAAAAATGTTATAAATATCTAAAAATATCAGTAATACAAAAACGTCGTTTTTGTAACTCTATCAACGGATTAATTTATAAACAAAGTACCTACCTAATATTACTTTGGCTTCCAACGTAAAAGTCTTCCTTTTACATAATTGAAGTATTTATTGCCAAAGTTTAAAAACAGAATAAACCCTTTCACAAAACAACCACGAGATCAATAAGTTTGTTTTACTTTCTAATTTGTTAAGAATTCAGTTGTATACGGGCACTCTGATTCCAACCACATTTTATTAGATTGGACATATTAGATAGAAGGCTCGACGTTTAAATCGTTGTCCGATTGATGAAATGCCCTGACCACTCCTCTCTTCATTTACAGTGCCTTCCAAATATAAAGGGTTTTCCGGAGGTTTAATATCCTCATTCTTAAGCGGTGGCTTTATTCGAGCGAATATTGTTTCTTTTATATTTATTTCAAATACTTTTAAATTTTTCTAAAATATTTATTAAACAAATCATATCTTAACAAAATTATATTTAACATTCTATAACGTAATATTTTATATTAACTTAGCATATAAATAATAAATGTAATGGAATTCATAGCACGTAAAGTTTAAAACTTATGTAAAGGCGGGCGGTATAGTTTTCTTATTTAACACAATATGCGGTTTCATTCACCTTTGATTTTAAATTAAAGGCAGGTAATTATACTAAATAAAGCAAATAGACATCAGTTAGCAAACTCTATTAAAATTAATTTTACAATCTTTTTTACTAAAAAAATGTTTACTAAAATAATATGGAATTGTAATAATAAGTAACTAACTATAATTCGCGTCATGTAAAAAGAACGCTGGCTGTCATGTTGCGCAGAGGCGATTTATAGGCCAATTTGGTGGTAAGACGCGGGGCGCGGGACGTCGAGGCACGCACCGCATGCTTTCCGGCTCGCTATTGGTTCGTCAGTTCAAAATACCATCGCGCACACAAAAGTTATTAATTACGAAATGGTTTTATATAAAAAATAGAGAAAAAATATTTTTGACGTATATTATTTTATAAAGAGAGAGTTTGATAATAATGCAGATAATGATTTTAAAAAATATGTTAAATTAATTAATTATATTTTTTGTAAGTAAATTAAACAATCTACACTGAATCAAACATATTTTTTTAATTAATATAATTCTATTTAATTACATTCTATTTAATATATTTTTCAATGTACCTGCCAATAACCAAAATACGTCGCGAGCGAAAGGCTAGTTCAAAATAAAAGGATATACTTAGTAATTTCGTATGCGAATGTACCGATGCGCAAACACTTTCTTCCAGCGTTCTTTTTACGTGACGCGAACTGTATATAAATATGTTTGTATATATAATTAGATAGTTAGAAAATTACGTTAATTTATTTCTAGCTGAAAAACAGAAACAAATGTATTCCACGGGGAATTTTATAGAATAAAAAGCATCAAACCTTTGTGCTATTTTATACTATAATCTATCTCCAAGCCTTTGATTCTGATTCGCTAAGTTATTCTAGTGTTATTGTAACAAAATTCCATCGAAACTAACGACTTACTCGTATTATCGCTTCTCACGGCTTCATCCTTATGTACGCTGTTATATTCTCAGTTACTTCTTATATTATAAGTTATATTCTCAGTTACTTCTTATAATATGAAAGTCTCGTCCAAATCTGTCCAGCTCTTTCGGAAATTTGACAGATTTCGGAGATAGAAAAAAAAAATAAAAATAAGAGTATTTATATAAGTATTACCTGTATCGAATTTCATACGTATTTAGTAAAAAACCTTAGAGTTATGTGTATTGGACATTACAAACAGACACTTCGTGTTTATTTATCTGTATACGTGGAATTAGCATTACTGATACATGTATTTATAATATGTTTTAATCTAAATTTTGCTAAGTATATTTCACGTTACGTCATGTATTCTACTTAAAACACTGGTATACTAGTTTTTAAACTTTACTGGCCAGGAACTAAGCTGCCCGAATGAAAATCCCCTAATCCGATTTTCTGAGATATTTTATATATAAAGTCTCCTGTATTTTACACCTTGTTAAGACGCTTTTACTGTCTACTCTCTTTACAAAAATCAAAGACTTCTCAGAAGTTCATATCCTTAGGACAACATTGTTTATAAGATAAAATAATTACCTAAATTTAAAGCTCTAAGTTTTTATATATAGGAGAATAATATATTACGGAATTGGCTTAGAATGGTAATAAAGACGTAGTATTCTAAAATATCGGCAGATACTTTAATGTCATGCAAACGAGCTGACGGTGCATCAATTTCTGTGCGAGTTTCTAAACGAGGGAAATGGAACTTTTCGCTTCTCCCGCGAACTTCAGGAAATATTGAGACCGCTCTAGTTTAATAAATATGGATTTTCTGACTCCGCTTAGAAATAAGAACAATACAGCAAACTACAATAAATTGATTTAAAATTATGTTGTTTTGTAAGTGAAAATTGAATTTAAGTTAAAATTTACTCGTGTCTTAAACTTGTGTTCAAAATCGCCTTAAGGTCCGAGGGCTAGCTATAAGTATACAAGACAACTTTAATTGCTAACAAGATCAAACTTTCCAAATTTGGGGCCCGACAAATCGAAATCGCTCTTAGCAAAACAAGTATTAATTTTGTATCGGCGTCCCGGCGTTAGGGCGGGCGGCGCGCAGTAAAGGGTGGCCCCCGCTTCAGCCAGTCACTGCCGCGCCGCCGCCGCGTCTCTACGTTCCTACTGAGTCCCACATATCAAAAGCCTTCCTTCATTAAAAATCACGTCCCGTCAAACCATTTCGACACATACCGTTAAGACGCAGCGTGATGGTACCACGCGAATATTGCTTCGGTTTCTTCGAATGTAAATAAATAATTCGTTAGTAATGGTGAAATCAGAATGTGTTAAGGTCTAGTGATTATTTTCAGTTATTTTTAAAGTCTGTGGATTGTTCTGTAGTAGGATTTGCGAGTGTTTATCTGGTCGAGCAGCGCAAGGTGGGTTTAATATCTTAAAATTTATGTTTGTAATCGTAGTTTTTTTTATCTATTTGCAAAAGTATGTATAAAAGTAAAATTTTATACCCATTACTAAGTTATGTCTTGTAAACAATACAGATTTTTTGGCGTTTTTAGGGTATGCACTATATCTTCTGGATGGTATTATTTAGTAAATAATAAAAATATCCATATTAAAAGTAATACCATGTAAATACTGCGTAGGTGTTTTAGGTAACGACGACGACGAACCAAATTCTCCTTGTGGTTGAAATATTTTTTTTAAATTACATATTATTTATATTTTAATATATTCAAAATCTATATATTTGTATAAATAACTTACGTATTATAATAATTTAGCTAGAAATATTGTAAAAAAATGATATTAGAAGAATTACGAGTAGTTGACACGTTGACTACACGTGGCACATTTAGAGTTTGCTTGTTATTTAAGTTATTTAATATTATGTAAATTAAATTATGCTTCATTGCATTGAACATACACATTTTTTCTTTAAAAACATTTATTTTTTAAGTTTCACTTTCTATTTTTTTATTAAATCTAAGATATACTTTAAAAATAATAGACACTATCGTGAGTAAATAAAAATATATGTGGATATCACACACCATTGTTATGTTTCATGTTAGTATAAGCACCTATAAGTCTATCTCAATGTAGGTATGTAGGTACATGTCTGAACCAGGACTCTGAAAGTGTCTCAAGCCCTCTCATGAAACCAAGCACGTTGGCACGTTCACTTGATATTATCTGCATGTTCTAGACACCTATGATTCAAGGGTAACGCAGAACTAACGCTAGTTAAGATGGTATGAAGGAGTTTTAAACACGAAAATGTTGTTTGCATAAATTACAAAACTAAGTGTATGAAATGTATATTTTTTTAGGTTAATTACTATTTAAAATAGCGTAAAACGGTAGCTTTGAATAATATTACACCTATTAAAAATAATGTGGATTGAATACGTATAAATTCTTAAGTAAATTTCTGCAGTTGTTTAATTAGAAACTTTTTCATTTTAGTATATAGTAAGCAACTCATATTATAATCAAGAATATACGCTATTTCCTTCCCGAATTTGACACAAATCTGTTAAGTCGTTACAAAGTGAAGGACTTTCGCAATTACATGTTACTTAAGGAATAACAAATACATTTATGACAGTAAATCAATTTTGATTAGTTATATTTTGATATTTTGAAAGATATTACGATTTTAAAGTTAGTTATTTCAAAGTGGTATCTATATACTATGTTCAGATAGAGTTAAATGGAACGTTTCGTTTATCGACAAAACACTGTGTACGGCGTAACGGTAAGCGATTTTGCCTTTGCAAATCTTTTTAAATCACAAAAGCCAGTTGTCAAGATCGTATGTCGAAGAGGAAAAGAAAATATCCCGTAGAAATAGCGCAGCTGTTCGGATTTGGCGCGAAGTTCGTGGTAAATCTGAAATGAAAACACGCTCTGTCGGGAACTAGGGCACCAAGTCTCCCTAAGATAAATTCAAAAAGGATTCCCTTCACATATTACCAACTCAATAAGGATTAAAATTTCATTTGGAGGTGAAAAGCTTTAACACTCGCTGAACAAGGCTTATCCTAACATGCACCCTTATGACCTTCATTTGTCTTGAGAGGGCTTGTAATACGTGATTTCTAAAATTAATAGAGCATTTATTTTATACGATGAAGCACTTTAGCGTTTTTGTAAGGATCGTCCGTAGTTATCATAAGTGGTCTATCCATATTTATCAATGCGATTGTTTGTACGATAGTCGGAGGTTCCAGTCTCGAAAACCCATTTCGTAGTCCATTGAGTCAAGACTGCCGCTATCGACATTTAGTAATCGTCTGTTCAGACATGAAAATTTTATAAAATAGGTATCCGATTTATTTAAGAATATTTCGTAGGTTTTTGTAATCACTTCATGTTTAAACTAGTTATATCATAGTGTTTAAGAAATTATTATTGCTTAATTTTTCATAAATAAATAATTTACTATACATAATTAAGAAAAAAATATTTGTTCATAATCACGATTATAATTGTAAGCTGTACATTTAAACTTTAATATTAAGCAGTAAAATTAAAAGAAATGTATACAAATAAGCGGTACAAAGTATGTCTCATAACCTTAACTATTTATTCAATACCAATTATGGAATTTTTCAATCTATAAATTCTAACCTGGCCAAATCTGTAAATTAATTATTCTATTGAAATTCTTATTGAAATATTCTATTTCATCGACTTGGCTTAAACCTGTTGTATTTACATTTTTTGTTTCTCTGTCTGTCTGTCTACTGGAAAATATCTCGTTTCTGAGAAATTATTATAAAATTATAAATAAATAATGAAATTTTCAATTAAAACATATTAAACAAGACATACAAATGAAATTGAACTATAATATTGTCTGTTTTCAATTTCAAATTAACAGCTTTTCACTAAATGCATATTATGAAATTATAAACGTTACTTACATCAAACAATCTGTCTGTCTGTTTGATCCTGCTAATCGCTAAAACAGCTGGAGCGATTTTGATGAGACTTTCATCCTCAGATAGCTAATGTATAAAGGAGTAACTAAGGCTACATACTTTTATTTTAGAAATTTTATTTATTTTTATTTACGGGACGGTTTTTTTAACATAAAAAAGCATGAATTTAATTGAAAATTTAAGTATAATTGTTTTTAATAAATTCATTTTTTACTGTCCGCTCATGAAAACAAGTCTCTAGAAAGAAGCAACTTCAATAGTGAAAATGCAGACTGCTATGAAATATAACAAGCTATTGTCAAGACACAGCTTTGTACAAAAAAGATTTTAAGTATCCAACATTATGCACAATTCAAGTTAATTTAAATACATACTTACCATTGAAAACCTTATATCAAAAAGAACGTAATAACTATAAAATAGCTAAAAATATTTACCTACTTATATAAAAAAAAATACTTTAGAGAATGGCAAATAACAATTATTGTTTATTTTCTTCTGACTTAAAAATATGTTGGCGCTTTTTTTTGTTTTCTTTTGCGTCTATACGCAATGGAATTTCTATAAATTCCAGAACCTAAAAATCTGTATTTTTTATATTATATTTTTGTTCTGTAACGTATCTGGGTTGAATCCTAGTTTAGTTTTTTATTTTATATCTACTCGTGTTATAGAATGATAGTAATATTATGATGCAACGGGTCTAGTTGATTGAAAAATATTAACGGATAAAAATTATATCGTAAAATAAATAGATTAAGAGACAACTAGAAATAGCCAAATTAGTTTTATTTGAGATAACTTTAAAAATATTGTTAAAAACATGCAATATATATTATATTGTCAAGTAAAAAAATATTCAAATATAAAGCACTAATTAATAACACCTTTTATAAATATATTTAAAAAACAAAAATGAAAAACATATTAAACATAACTTTTTCACTCTATAATATCATCCCTTTAGTGAAGAACTTTTTGTTTAGGATTTAAAGTATCAAAGGCTTACTAAATTTAAAAGTTACTTTGAATAGAAAAATATTTAAAGTAGATTATTTAAATACAATAAAGTAACATTTTTTGATAGATTTTATTGGCATAGTCACCTTAAAGTCTGAGTAGGTCTAAAAATTACTGACACCCGAGCTAACTGGTATTCATGCCTTGTTAGACGATGGACGATATTTGCACTTTAAGCTCAAATGGAATTGTTGACAAACGAAACAAAATTCAGCTTTGTTACATAAAAAAATCAAATATTGATCAATTTTATTAGATTTTAACATTTGTGTGTACCTACATGGAATTCGAGCTGTGTTCTAGCTTCAATTATAAAATGTTAGAACTAAATGTTTTTTTTCATATATGCAATACGCTTTTTATCTTTCTATCTATTCAGGGTATCTAATTAGGATTGGTTCAGGCTCCTTTTTAAATATTTTTTACAAGTAAACCTTTCCATATTATTTAGTTTTTATTTTGATATAAAAACTAGTAATATGATATTTGCAAACACACTTTTCACTGACAGTAGATGATAAAAAAAATGTTTGGTCTCCATTATAACTCACCCACACGTTTAATCAGAAAAAACTATATATAAACATACGAGTACAAACAGACTAATCTTAGTTTTGCAATATTAATAGACTAATATTGTCTGCATATTAATTTCCAAATTCCAAGTCGAAATTGAAGTCCTGATTCTCAGAAAATCAAAGATCTATTTGATGATATCTGTTGAATCAGAACTTGTAGAAAATTTAGATTAAAACCTAGTTTCTATAAATTAATAATGCTTATTAAGTCGGAGGTAGTGATATTAACGCTCGCATGCAGTGACTGTTCAAACTTTTGCCCAAAAATTAAGGTAAAGAGTACAACACCACCACAAATATTGTATTAAAAGTGGAGTAAAACAGATAAACTATTATATATAATATAATATTTTTTTAAATCCTTAAGAAGGATAGCTACGGGAGCAAAGATAAGAAAATTATAATATTATTCTGGATCTAATAATAACTAATCTCGAGTAAAGCTATGGAAGTACAAACAATATACACTATGTTTACGATAAACGCTTTTAGCTTAGATTGCCTATATATAAACTTCTTCAATCATATCAATATATCACGCTCAAGTAATTGTATTTTCAGTATAATACCAAACATATCCACTTGGAATTAATTTATGTACAGGATTTAAGACTTAAACTATATTAAGAAATCTAATACCTCTTGGTATTTAAAATGAGCTTAATCCATTATGAATTTTCTAGTAACACTGAGTAATATTTAACTCATGTTAATGAAAAAAAGGCTAAACAGATTTCGGTGAAGTTTAGTAAGTACACAGTTAGACCGTGATGTGTAGTAATGGAGGAACCCAAGCGAAACAAGGGTAAGTTTCTAATAATCTATGAATAAAAATATCAAAGGAAACTAAGAACACTTACTATTCCACTATAAGCTATTATAATATAAAGAAGTTACACAGACGCGTTAAAGAATTTCGAGTAACGGTCCATTTAAATCAACTTCCGTAGTAATATATCAAACATACGTATGACTGCGAAAAATCTCAGTCCTTGAGAATGTTGCTATAATTTTTTCTCAGCAAATGAATTTCTCTTTTTGGATTTATTATTCGACCACGGCTTGCAGAAGTTTACTTGCTCTATTCATATTACATACGGTCCGCTTCACATCATATAGACATGAATCGAGAGACTAGAGTTCCGTCGCATCATAAACTATAGAAAGAAATATTATGGACTCTTTTAAATTTCATGTAAATTTTTGTAATTTTTATTAGTTCTTACAACTTTATCAAGGCTTACAAAATTGGATTGTTGACAGAGTTTAAAAGAAAACATTTTAGTTTAGCCCTAGTAATATATCAATTAAATTAAGAAATAAGCGTCTTCACTGGTTACTATTGATTGTTGTAAAAATCTATAGGACAAACACGTGTTGACTCGCGTGTCACTTAATAAAAGTATACTCGACTTGGCGGAACACTGCCGTGCGCCCTGATTAATTGATTTCTTGGGTAACCACTCAATAATTGTTGTATAAAAGCTTACATTTTAAGTAATATGTAATTAAAGGCAAATGTTCGAAACCTAATATATTTATATTATTATTAGACACTAATGGAACAACGGAACCGTAAGCTCATAAAATGGTACTAATATTTCCAAGTATATGAAAAGGTTTCATAAATATGAAATATTTGTATATAACGTATTTTCTCTTACTTCAGCAATCATTTTATTTTATTAATAAGAAAGGACGTCTTTTGAAGTTATTTTATCGAAGTTAGATGAATGAAATTAGGAGAAGAGGCTAATTTAACTTTCCATTTTGTGAAACTTTGTCAATCTTATGGCTACTATTATTTTGTGATCTCGACACAAAGATCTTTAAGCGAAATAACTTCGTTATAAAAATAAAAAAAATAAAAAAGGGGTTTCATTTTAATTAAAAATCTTTTACATTTGAAATGTTAGAAATGGACTTAATTTCTAAAAAAACTGGCCTAAAAGTGATGGTTCTCGGAAGTGGCACTTGAAACAAACGGCGTTATCAAATCAGTGCACCCAGTTTAAGTGCCGGTGAGATAGGGGGGCTCTTATTGCGCTCCCTCCCCATCGAAACCTGGGGTGGGAAATTAAAAATATGCCGAAGTCGTAGAAACATTTTCGACGCTTTCAGAAATCTCAGAAAAAAGAATAAAGAAATTTTAATGAAATGAAATGTAGGTAGTAGATTTTACAAAAAATTGCTCTATTTTTAAATTATAACTCAGAATATAATAACAACTTTTAAAATAAAAACAAAATATTATTGATAAAACAATCAATCTTTAAAAATATTAGTCTTTTCTTCTGAAATCATGGCGGACTGTTAAACTTGCATACTTATTTTAGAGCACATACACAAAGCATATACAAAGTGATCGTAAATACAAAAATCATTCCAGTAAATATAATACAAAATCATACCTTATTATATATTTTTTAACTTGATCGGGATTGAAGCTACGATGTTGTATCAACATAACGTCTACATTCGGCAAGCAGTCATATGTTTTACCATATGTTTGATATATTGAAACCACATAATGAAGTAAGAGGGGAAATAATCATTTATGAGATGGAATACAGAAAGAAATGTTACGACCTCGTACGATGCAACGATTTCATTACAAACGGGAAAATACAAAGAAAGCCAACGAGAATGTACAAGAATACTAAAGATTACCCTTTTTATAATTATGTGAGCGTACTGGAATATGAAATGTATTACGTATAAAATAAATCTGTGTATTTGTAATATATGTAATGAGATCCTGAATATCTTAATACGATGATTTTGAATCATAGCGCATACGTAATATACGACATCGAGATAACACATCAAATAGTATTTTCACCTTTATTAGTTTCTTATAAAATTAATATAATTTGTTCAAAGTCAATAAATCGCGCTTTAAAATCCATTAATAAATTAATTATTATAAATTATTTTAGTTATCATGCGATACTCGCAAGCAAACGGACGAGCAAAGTATAAAATAGAAAATGCATATAACTTATTATTGATTTATGCTGCAACCAAATTCAATGGAAAAGCAAATATTACGAGATGTGCATATCTATGTAATTAATTGATTTTTCTAATATATGGTATTTTAAATATTTGTAGGTTATTAATGGGTTTAATGAAAATTTTAATATAGATTAAGAAATAGATTTTTGCGACTTTAATAATAAAACCGAATTATTTTATAGATCCCTAAGAAAACCACTACTGATAATATGGAATAGGCCCTAAAATTTTATCATCCACTGTAACTTTCAGCGAGTAGGTATAACATAATCATTTGTTCAGCTGTTTGATAAAAGTCTTCATAGAAATCACATCACGTACGTTTAGTTTTATTGTAGGCTCAGTTTATATCCATCGACAAGTGAGTATAACATTCCTGGTAAATCACCTCTGTAAACCAACTTAGATTGCTTTTTTATTGCCGTCGTGAAACTTGTCTAGATCATTCATTTGCTCATAATTCATAAATATCCTTGAGATTTTATACATTTATTATTTTATATGCTAATATAGTTATTGCGAAAGTATGTTTGTTGGTGTGTCCTCCATTTACAAAATACATACAATAAAATAATGTGTTTTTATATATACTTGTGAAGAAATATTTTATCAGCGGTAGAGAAAATAGAGAAGTATATCAAATTTTATTAGTCTGATATCCAATACTATATGGTTAAGTTTAACTATGTACTAGACAATGTTACGTATTTCTTATGAAAGAAACCAAAGAAAAAGACTACAAAATTAGTATTATATGTACGCAAAACATGAATAATTTAAAACAAGATAAAACAAAAATGTTAAGCAAATTTCCAGTACTGCAGCATTGCATATGTACGAGTACGTGATGTGTTTTTAATTCTGCTAAGCATTAGCTTATAAAAGTGTTGAAGCGAAAAAATGGAGCTTCAGTTTTTCACACGCCCCGCGAGCTGAATCGTTTGAATATTTCATACTCGATAATTTATTGCATGATTTAGTGCGCAGCTTACTTTATGGCGGCTCGAGTCTCGAAGGAACGAAGTCGACTGTATTTTGTGTTAAAAGATTCTCAAGAAAAGTAGATTATGTAGTTTTATGGAATATATAATTTGCTGTAGAATGTATTTTAACTTTAATGGTTGCTAAAGTTTATTAAGCTTGCTAAATTTTATTTTGTTTAGGTTAAGTTGGTTCGTAAGTAAGAGACGCTACTCATATTGATTTTGCTATATTTATTAATATACACGCTCCAACCCTATTTCTAATAAAATTATTACTATATAACATAAACTACCGTTAACTGATATAATTTTTTCTATTAATGTTACATATAATTATTTAATATAGCATACCTCTCTTACAACTTACAAGACTTCATTCGTTAGTCAACGGTAGTCAAAACATTTTTATAAACTTTCGTACATGTAATTCGATAATATACTTACGTCTATAAGCAATACAAGAAGTAAAAAGAAAAACTATCATTTTTATAGGTAGAAATGTCTTAAGATATATGTACAACACTTAATATTAACAATTTCCAACGTTTTTATATCTATATATAGCTTAGCGAAAAGAGATTTTCTCACTTAGAAGATATCAAATCCGTTAGTGCCAGTCTATGAGACGATATAAATAATATTCCTACGGTAATTTAATCGATGAGACTTACATCGGTGAGGCTAGAAAAAGTTATTAAGATTTAAAATCAAATATTTTATATCAATATCCATTGAATAAACATAAGAGAAAATTGAAAACGCATGTATGTTACATATTATAATGTCGTAAGTCACTGTGTCGTTAGTACCGTTACCGTTTAAATTGAAGATTGTTGTCGAGCTAACATTTCTAATATTTTTTAATAATACACGTAGATAGTATATATTTGAAAACAGCCTAGCTAATGCAGTCAATCTTTCAAACTTAAATTTGCGCAGGAATCATAATTCAAATTTATTGAGTTCCCAAACTTTTGGACCCTCCAGCGACTGCTTATATATCAAAGAATTTTACCGATATTATCTTACTCAAGATTAAAATATGGATTCCATAAGTTCAGAACTTGAATTAAAGTTTATTTTCATTAAATAGAGAGCCTAAAGTAAAAGTTTTGTTTTGGTTATCAAAGTTTCCTCTTACAGTTACATAATACACCAGCCTCGGTAGTATAGTGACTAAAATGAATCGCTGCACATCCGCAAGCCTTGGATTCGAGTCCCGGGTCGGGCCTAGTTTAGCTAGTCTTCCTGTTTAGTAAGCCTCGGGCCTCAGCCGTAACCTTGGCAAGTTTATGGTGTTCGACCCTCGTGCTTCGGAGAGCACGTACACCCATCGGTTTTGCGCCTTACTCTCACTGGTCGTGTCGAGGAACGTCGTATGAGAGTGATAGGAATAAAGAGTGCGTTTGTGTTTGCCCGTACGTTTGTGAACTATAATATCTGCTGCGTAGGCGTAGCCGTAGCCGAACTCGGTCAGGAGAATATAATGTAAATCTTTTAGATGGAGTCAATATAATAATAATATTTATAAAGTATTTATTAGGTATTTCTACTTCGCTTAGAATAATAATATAATCATTAGGGTAATTTTATAAGTTAAATACTGAAAAAGACGTTTATTTAGGAATTCAAGAGCTGGCGAAATAATTTACCTAATGAGTTTCAATTGTACAAATAAAATACGGGAAAGTAAATTAAAATATCGGAAAATCAATTTGACTATAAGAGACATCGGAACGCGAGTTGTCCTCATTCTTTAAATTTGCGCTCATTGTTATTCAAATTATGAATTAACAGTCCATTCACGTCATTTCCAATTTTCTTATACATCTGTATTGTGATTTTAAAATAACTTAATGATATTTCTGCCTATAAAATGGTAGTTTTTCTTTTTACCTATTGTATTACTTATAGACGTAAGTATATTATCATGTTTGGAAGTTTGTAGAAATGTTCTATAAGTAGTTGTAGTTGTAGCAAGTTCACTAGCAATTAATATAGCTTTAAAAATTAATTAAATTCAAATAAATAATCGACTTTTGAACTTATGAAAAACTACACGAACATACAGCAACCTAACGCGCAAGGACCATTATGCTTCAGTATTTTATCCAGAGAAACGTATTTTCCTTGCAAGAGTATTTCCTTACCGAATTTCCTTAGAGACTCGACACTGTAACGTTATATTTTGAAAGTAGTAAAATTTTAGTAGGAATTTTAGTACACAATATTTTTAGCTTAGTAGCCCTTGTAAGTGTAGGGGAGACCGGGGCCACAATTAACAAAAAATGTACTTTTAGTTGTAGCTTAAAAATTAATCAACATTTAGACTTGATTTTTAGAATACATGATGCTTTAATTATTCAGGTTTTACGTAATTATCTTAAAACAAACATAATAGAAACGATGCCGTAAATAGAACGCTTTTTCTTAAAAATGGCAGTTGTTAATTGTTACCTCACGTTTGGGGTTAGAATTAACAGGTGTGGGGCAGGTATTAACTGAAGGGGTAAAAATTAACATATGTTATGCTGACATTATGCAGACTGATGTAAAGAAAAATAAATATATGTAAGTCATATTTTTTTATTAATGAAAGTGAAATTAATACAGCCTTGCATAGAACACGTTTTCTTATAAGCTGATGATAACAAAATCATAAATTATTTTTTAACAAAAATGAAAATCGACTTCAAAACGTTACAAATCGAAAATAAAAAGAAAAAAAATAATTTTAATCAAGTACTTAAGAAGTTATTGTTGGAGTCGGTGCCAGTCAAGAAGGACAGTTTTATCCTGCCTTTGCAATGAACTTTCGAACGGATATTTTGATTATATTTACGAATTGATACATTGATTAAATTGTATTAAGATTACTTTGATTTGGCTGATCAAAATATCTGTTCGAAAGTTCATTGCAAAGGCAGGATAAAACTGTCCTTCTTGACTGGCGCCGACTCCAACAATAACTACTTAAGTACTTCATTAAAATTATTTTTTTTTCTTTTTAGTTTCGATTTGTAACGTTTTGAAGTCGGTTTTCATTTTTGTTAAAAAATAATTTATTTTTAATTTTTTTGTAGAAATTAGATATTATTTTTAAATATAATATTGGAAGGTTAACTAAACTACTGCTTCAATAAGTCAGCAAAGTTTTGAAATTAACGACAATAGTCAATCGAGATTTGTCCACGTCTATTTTTCCACGTAACTCGTAGACGTTAATAAGATTTACCTTCTATTATCAATCCACCTAATATCCTGAAGAAATACGACTATCAGTTCATATATTAAAAGAATTTTCTTTCAACTCCTAACCGTTGAGCAGATATACCTTACATCATCACAAATTCTTGAACAACTTTAGAAAATATATGAAAACGGTAATCAATGCCGATAAAATTTAAGGGTTGCCCTCGATTTCTCTTACTTTGCTACCCGGTTTTTTCTTTTTCACAAAATTATAAATCATAACAGAGGTCAAATTCTTTAGTTACATCCCTGTAATTTCTTTTCTTCTCAATGTTCTCTAGCGCAGCTAGCTCGTAGAGCTCTAATGATGTGGTACCACGTGTAGTTTTCCGTTTATAAGTTCTCATGCTGTCATAAAAAAAGTATTAAATAATAATTCACAAACATTCAGCTACCCTGTTTATACTAGCCCCTATATCTGGGGTAGGTATTAACGTGTTAAAACAAGCCCCCCCAATGTGTTAATTATAGCCCCAAAGGTACATTTTTATTATTAAATAACGTAATAAAATATTGGTCAATAGTTATGTCACAAATGAAACGTAGAATTGTTCAGTATGAAATATGCTACTAGGAAAATAAAAAACGTAAGTATAACACTTTATCATTCTTGTACAAATCAAAAAATCGTAAACTATAAAATGATCGTTACCTGCTTCAAAATATCGACCTGCATACAACATACTTAAATGATGCGCGGAGCGCAACTGACTAATATCATGCCATACGGCTCGATCTAATTGACAAACTAAGACGCGCACTGGAGGTGTAGTAGGTATAGTTTTAGAGAATTTTGCTTGTTAATACTTACCTCTGTTAATTGTGGCCCCGGTCTCCCCTACTTGTATGTATAACACTGGGCAAAGTGTTTGATTAAACTTAACTAAGTTGTATATTTTATGTATATGTATGTTATCTAGGTCAATCTTAATTACTTATTTTGTGAATATCTTAAGGGTTGATACATCATATAAATTGATGAAGGTTAATTCCTTAACCTGTTGTGCTTGTAAAAAAAGGAAAAATCTTATAAGCTTAAAATCGAGGTTTAAACTATCCTCTTAATGGCTCCATCTGGTTAGCTTCTAAATACACACTATTGAACACTATTGAAGTTCTGATGAAATACAAATACACACAAAATTGAATTTCCATATCCTCTGTTACTTACAAGCGAAGCGAATAACGTATTAAAAAACTACTCCTGATTATTACCGAGTAGAGCGAGTTTGAGTCTCTTTATAAATAAGAGAGTTTAATTTGTTTTTAAGCCTATGTGTCGGCTATGTTCCGTACCTCAATTCGCGTGCGATAGCTTACATTTTGTAACTCGACGTACGCTACATTTTATTCCGGGAAACAAAATGACCCCTTGGGACAAGGATACAAGTTTAACGATAGTTCCTTTAGCATGCTGATACTGATAAATCGTCCGAATTTTGGTCATGGCGGCCAATCTCACTAAAACGAGTCATCATTACGAGAGATATTATAAAGCAAGTGAACAAAACAATAGCAAAAAAGCATATGCATACCCAACGGCACTCATTATAATATTCTATCAATCCAAAGTTATGTTTTTAGTGTAATAATCTTTTGAATCGTTTTTTTGAAGTAGTTACTTACATGGTATAACAATGTTATGTACAAGGTAAGAAATAAAAGTAACTTTTTTTATCTAACACACGCAGTGAATTTAATGAAGTAAAAAAATTTTTGCATTTTTTTATTTAAAACAAAAATTAAATAGACGAAACTGTTATTTGAGACAAATAATGATTGTTTATAAAATTTTAATAAATATGGCATTAAACATTAGTAACAAACGGAAATAAGGATTTGTCTACGAATTTATATGTATAACGTAATATGTGTGCTATGAAGGGTAAAAGGTCAGTCGTGCAAGCAATATTCAAAGAACGTTTTTCATCCATTTTTCCCGGAACATCTCCTGCTAGCTGAACTTTATGAATATTTGAGATCGATCAATTATTAAAATGATTTACTACTCTCAGTCCCGTAGTACAAAGAGCTTGCAAAAATCAGATCCATATAGAAATGCCTTTATTATTAGGTACGAGTACATACATAGGTATATCAAGCTTGATAACCCATATCGTGCGAGTCCTAATAATAATACGATATCCGATAATCTGAGCATTTTGTAGTACACTTTACTGAAAAACTATCACGCCTATAGATGTGTGCTTTAACAAAATAATTTAACTTCATATCTATATGTGTTATGTGTCAAAAATATAATTTTAAAAAGTGAACATTAACAATGTTGTGTTCATTGGATAAAATGTTATTGTATTACTTGTAAATAAAATGTTATATTACCCACCCTATCCGTTAAAAAACCATAGAGTTATCATCGCTTTTACCCGTAAGAAAAACTACGCGAGTACTCACAAAGCTCAGCCTTTTGCTAGGTACCAAACATGTACTTTATTACTATTGACAATTTATTTTCTGATCTCATTTCAGTCCGTTCATTCAGTTGAATGTTAAAATTAATAGTCCAGTCAATGAATAAAATCTAATTTACAAAAGATCAAGAGAGTTTTAATTTGATAGATTAGTGTAGTTTAGTATCTTAATTATTATTTAAATTAGCGACCTTACACCATTATGGTAAAATTGCCGAATTCCAGTTTCGAGAACAATCTCTCTCCAGTTCCATTCAGATCTAAATCCGTTGTGTAAAGTTTCTGAGAATATTATTTACACTATGATTATTATACGTCTTGTAAACGTACAAAATTAGAAGTCTTCTTGAGCTTTTGTAGGTAAAACTCATTCATGACTTTATTTACTTTGTTATTGTATACTGTAGTAAATATTCAGTTCAATGTGCCTATAGTCATATTTTTTTTATCAATCTTCATCATAATATTTCTTCATAAGATGTAGAGTAGGACTTAAAAGTAAAATGTTTATTTTGTACATAGCATGCTGAAATCATTCATATTCGTGCCGATTCCATTATATTTTATGTTCAACTTATGAAAATAACAATACACTTAAATAAGAACCGTTAGATTTTTTGTCTGTACCCTCAAAGGAACGTTATACAAGTCTGAATAATTTATGTAACAGTTGTTTGAATTTGCCCTTTATATGTATTGTAATTAGAATGAAAGTATCTTAATATTTTTTAATATTTAATAAATTTTTTATGATCTTTTCAGGTATTTTGATGGAAGCTTCAGGTACTTTTTTAATATTTTTAACTTTGAAAAATTATAATACAGGTAGCTATTTTAAATTTGTTCTTTAGGAAATATTTTTAAAATGGAACAAATGAGAAATTTAGGCTGATATTGAACGTATAAATGATTAACCTAGTTTTATTTAAATTCAAGGGAGCTAGCCTCGTTTTGCTCGGGTTCGTCCTTACAACCCAACGAACCGTCAATTCTACTGGGATATAAGGTATTTAAAGTATTTCAGAGTATAAACTATCTAAATTTCATCCAGATCCATTCGGCCGTTCTCCGTCTATCGCAATTATTATATTTATTGGATTATTGAATAATTTTTTATTAATTAAAAAAATAACTTCCTTTTTTAGATTTATTGCATGTACTCTAAGTACACGAGTTATAAACGTTTTACTATTTGAAAACACATTAATAATTTTTTTGAGGGTTGATACTCATATATTTGATGATGGTTTTTTGTGATGATTTCTCATGACGTAGCCTGAATCAAGTATAATTTCAAAAAATACTGTTGTATTTCATAATATTTAGTTGTAATTTTAACTATTAAAATGTAAGGAACAGTTTGGTTATCTTTAAAAGCATGTGACGAAATCGTAATTTACCTACATATATAACTCTGTTTTAAACTTAAAATATGAAAACTTTTGTAATCATTGCGTAAGTACGAACTCATCACTGTCTAGAGAAGCGACCTCGATGAGTGAGCTTATATTATGTATCACCATGACATATAATTATGTCTACTATAGTAAAGATTTTTAAGCTATATTCATTTTAATATAAAGTTATGATAAAAGTTTATATCTATTTATTATAATTATAAATAAATGTTGTTTTAAAATGTGAATGACTTATTAATTATGAGAATGGATTCGGTAATCTTTTAAGTATTCGTGGAAATCCTAATGCTTTAATTCTTTTTTTAAAATAAATGTAGCCTAAATTTTTAAAACACCAGCTATCTAGCTATCAGCCAGTGAAGTTCCCGTCAAAATTGTCCAGCCGTTTTAGAGATTAGCGGGAGGGAATAAATATACAGACAAAAAATGTTAATTTTTTTTTATTGTTGTTACTATATACAATAATCAAAATTCATTCATATATTATGTTTAATAGATAACACTCTTTCCTCGACCACCCTCTCTCTTTCAATTTTTTTTTATCCATTCTGAATAAGTGCTTGACTACGTTCCACCTGATGGTAAGTGGTAACGTAGTCGTAGATGGTAAGTCGCACTAATTCAGTAGCCACCTATTCACTCTTGCCTTGAAGACACCCATATTGTAATCGGACGGAAACACTGATGCAAGCAGGTTGTTCCAATCCTTAGCCGTACGTATAAAAAATGACGTCCGGACAGGTGGGATGTCCACGACATAAGGATGGAGACCAGCCGTTCGTCGCGTTGTCCGATGATGAAAAGGCTTTGGGGGAATTAAATCATGTAATTCCTGCGCACACTCTCCGAAATGCAACCTATAGAATACACAAAGGCTGGCAACCCTACGTCGGTGATCGAGGCTTTGTAAGTTGGCTTTTACCAGGGTAGGGTCACCAATAAGCCTCAGCGCACGCCTCTCAATCGAGTCCAAGGCTGAAAGATGGCATTTCGCAGCACCAGCCCATATGTGACTACAGTATTCCACGCACGACCGGACTTGAGCTTTATATAGATTAAGAAGCTGTCCCGGCGTGAAATACTGTCGGACCTTTGCGAGGATGCCGACTTTCCTCGCTGCTACCTTAGCCTTAGACTCGATGAACCGCTCGTAGTTCATGTTGGGGCTAATTTCCATTCCCAACAACTGCAGACGGTCAGTGTATTCCAGAGGCACATTTCGGAAAGTAGGAGGTCAAGATAAAAGGACTCCTTTTTGTGGTGAAGAGACACGCCTGTGTTTTGGTGGTGTTGAAACTCACAAGATTGGCATCACCCCAATTGGAGACAGTCCTGAGTGTGAGATTCAACCGCTCTACCATGGCCTCTCTTTCGGACTGAATTTGATATCTACTGGCCCGAGTATTCGGTAATTCCTTAGAACCATTGAGTTCTTGTGGACTAATTTTATATCGTTATCTTTATTGTGTTTTATCGTGATCAGACGACTATTGTGGACATGACATATGAACTAAATACCTGTATATTTGTACCTATGTTATGTATAGGTGTTAGTTAGTTGAATATTTCTTAAGCCATATACCTATATATATTCCAACAACTATTTTATACACTTAAAGTAACAGAAATTTTTTTTTGGTAATATACTACAAAATGTATATTATAAAATATATAGTTAGAAACCTCTAAAAATGGAATCCAAATATAAATTTAATTTATTAAGCGGTCCATAGAATATTTAGCTTGTAATTAACTTTGCGGCAGCAGTAGTAAATTCACTTTAGTCATTTTATAATAAACTACGTCCCATATAACCTAATGACTTTATTGCTGCTAATAACATAAAACCATTCTGTTATTCGGGTCATGAAAACTAACAGTGATAGGCACGACACCCCTTTATTATCGCTACCTGATGGTGAAGCTACTTTCATATATCTATAATTTTATTATTATACAAGTAAAAATCCTGGTTTTACTCCGGTTTACAAATTAACACAAGATTAAACTGGAAATAATAATAATATGTATATAATCAATAATATAAAATCCACTCTACATAATGATGCTTATCTTACATTGGAGTGTGAAAAAGTTCAAAACAATAAATACCGTATCTACGAGTATTTGTAGCATTTATGACACTCATTTTTGCTCATTCTTGTCCACTTGATGTTCGAGGAAAGTATCTGTCATTAATTTACTGCCTATAAACAAACACATTTTCGTACATATTTATAACATATTTTTCCTATAATGCCAAACTGCCAAATTTTTACATTTTAATTAACTACGTTTTATATATAACATTTTGTTTTAAACGGACCATAATATTATTTTATCATTATCATAGTATAAAATTTACTTTATTTCGCTAATATACATAATGCCTCTCATACTGCCTAGCTCATACTAAGTTTAGTATTCTTATTTTACAAGCTTATTAAAAACATATGTTTCAGAGTAAAGCTAATCAATTTATTATTTCACAGTTAAATATTAGGCAAAAATTGAAACAGCATCGGTTCATATGAGTACAATCTCATTGTTTGATCAAAAGTGCAATTATTTAATAATAGCAATACCATTGCAAACTTAATAAATTTTAATGCGTCGCTACTACCTCAGTTAAAATAGAATATTTCCTCTAGATTGCGCTCCCTCGTCCGTGCGCGATAAGCGATGAAAAGAACTACGCCGGACACTATTCATGTATATCATTGAGTGCCGTAGGTAACCGTGTAGAAAACTGGGAAAATGCGACATAATGTAAGCAATGATTCACATCACCCAGCTCCTATAGAGAGGACTTAAAGTTCAAAATCACATGCACCGTGTACCAAGTGTGGCGGTATATTGTAAAGCGAGAAAGACACGATGTTGTACACTGATTCGAGCTAGGTAGCTATCGATTTGTAAGGATGATTTTGCAGTAAAATTGGTTATTTCGGTACAAAATTTCAGTTACTTTGAAGTACTGTTCGGTAATATAGTTAGCTGCTTGTCATACAGTTTGTTTTATTACGTCTACGTTTTAATTTCTATACATTGCTTTCTAGCGTTTTCTATCGACTACAAACAAACAAACAAACAGCTTTATGATTCTAGTAGGTATATCTTAGTTATCAAAAAAAAGTTCTTAACTTCGACGTCTTTACCTAAACTTAGTCGTAAATTATCTTTATCACAATAAACTGTAGCTAACCTGTATTCAATTCTTATAAAATCAGATTTACATACAAAAAATAAATTTTAAAATTCATCAATTTTATTCATTCGAAGCCATCACGCCTGACCTATTTTATAGAGGCGTAGTGTAAATAAATAGTTCCTGCATTAATAAAAACGGGTCAACATTTAAATATAGGCTTTACTTTTCATAAAGACGGGAGATATAAGCAAAGAAAATCTTATACCTACTTCGTATATACTCGTAGTAATGAATAACTGTTAACACTACTTAATTAATAAAAATAAAACAGGTGGAAGAGAAAAGAATTATGTAGCATTTGTGCGAATGCTATTGATTTGATGTTAAATAATTTAAGTCATTTGATTTTGTTATTCAGTAATAATATTATTAATTCAGATTTATTTATATACCTACATTTTGCATCCCAAGCCCACAATAGCGTGGCATAAAAATAAACAGATAAGTTTTTAAGCTCGTATTGACAACATGCGGCGGCCGAGCTTTTTCGCTTGCAGCAAATCTGTTCAATTATCACGCGCTATGTTAGATATATTTTTTGCTAGGAGCCGTAGAGGATCATCAAGTCATACGTTTTTATATTTTAGCCATCTTTTTCATATTATAAGCTAAAAACATTAATTAATAGTGTGTGTTGGTGCTCGTAGATGGTTTAAGTTCAAACAAAACAAAGTTTATTCTTGAGTCTGACCAGGTAGAAAAGCCAGTACTAAACCAATTGGAACCTACCTACCTACCTATTGTAATGGAACGTTGCTCAATCCCTTACGCAATAAACAACGATGCCCTAATGGCAGCCCTGCTGAAGCAGACAGAAAGAACCAAGGGATTGCTCTCATGGTCCAATTTGCTCTTAGAAGAGTACCAAGAGTAACCTGCATATTACAACGCTCACAGAAGGGGGCCACTTCCCAGTGTTTCTTTTGGCTACACGCCCGGCTGGATTGCCGGATGCTAATGAGCCCCCTAACCTCGATAAGCTGAGCACACAACCAATAAAATCAGTAAAAGCTAGGTAGCTCGTTGCAGCATATTCCAGTATCTTAATCGACTTACTCGTTAAAACAATAACCTTAAAGTACATTTTAATCCGTTCACAAGTCTGCTGCGTCTAGTCGATACCCGACTTTATCGTTTTCTTTATTTTTTCAAGCTTTATCCTTATTCACGAAATTGTATAAACATGTTGATTGTTGAAGTCATACAAATATTTTTCACGTTAACCTGAAAAATATTCAATGTTAAATTATGTAATTTTATTTACTTAAAGTGTATTATTATATCTTTTTACAATTACAATTGATTACAGTTCGGTTATTTTTGATTGTGTTTAAAAAAGTTTCTCTGTTATTTTATTTTACGGCTTTATTTTGTATATTATTCCAACAATTTCGATTAACACAACGAATGAAATGAAAAAATACTACCACGATATACGAATCAATTTGATGAATATTATTACACTTCGAACTCTCTATGAGATAAAAATTTAAAGTAATACACAGCAAAAATCCTTCACTCTTATTTGTAAATGTTTCTCTCCCCTTTAAAATAGCATCCACACAATTTTACGCAATTGTCCAAACTCTGTCATCCGTAGCGTGATAAAACTTTGAAAAGATGATATATAGACGAATGGACAACGGTCGTTCTAACTATATGCGGAAGAGAAAAGACTTTATAAATGTTTATTTGCTTTTTACTGAGATAGCACTTGTTTATCGCTTAACATTTAAATGATTTTTTTTAATGTGGGCTACGAATTTTCCAAGTAGATGTAATACTATAT
Organism: Boloria selene; assembly: GCA_905231865.2. Taxonomy (NCBI): domain Eukaryota; kingdom Metazoa; phylum Arthropoda; class Insecta; order Lepidoptera; family Nymphalidae; genus Boloria; species Boloria selene. Next base: position 7,136,402 of record HG993146.1, on the reverse strand, counting down.
ACAGATCTGTTCTAAGGTTATGCAAGTACATTGGTAACCTATATATAAAGATTACAGAAATAAATACAAGTCCAATTTAACGGAATATTTGAAAAATATGTTGCCATTTCTTGAGTCACGTATCAGTATTGACTATATATATGAATCCAGAATTCACAAATATTCTTATAAAAGGTTCTGCAAAAAAGCAAAATACCTTATAAATCATACTTATATTGTAGACTAGCCCTTCACTTCGGCTTCGCACCCGTTCTAAAAACTGGAAACCAAATTATTTATGAGTCGCGCGATATGGTACCTCGCAGAACTAACGCACTTCCCATTTTTGCAACGTTTTTCAATGATCATATTTAATAAATACGAATAATTAGTTATATATAGTAAACCATTTTATTTCAAGTCTATTAATGAATGACAAGTGACACATAATACTCAAATAATTATTCTTCTTTTACGTGACATATACTATGCTAGTAGCCAAGGAGGCGGTAAATATCCAATAGGTCTCCGCCCTTAATTATTGCGTTATATTTCCGTCGATTGAGGTGCTTAACATTTGGTCAATGTGCCTTCTCCACGTCGCACCAGAATCCGTTAAAACCTCATAATGTAGCTGGCCCAATCGTTTGACCACTGTGCCAAATTCCCATTTCTTCGTCCCACTATAATTTCGTAGTTGGACTCTCTGCCCTGAACGGAATGTTCTTAGATTCCGTCCCGTCTGGTTAATGGGTGAGACGGGCTGTGCTATCTGCGCCTGTGGTTTTTGGAACATGGCGTGGAACAACGTTCTCACCAACCGCCCACCGAACATTTGTTCGTAAGGACTTTTCCCAGTTTGTCTAGAGGGCGTTCTTCGCAGTTGGGATTTGATTTTTAAAATTTTCTCGTGTATTGAGTCAGGTTCATTATCCATACTATGCAAAGCTTTCTTTACTGTCTGGACGAATCGTTCAGCTTGACCGTTCGTGGCTGGGTGATATGGAGCCGAAGTTTTGTGAGACACTCCGTTCTCACGTAGGAATGACAAAAATTCTGTAGAAGTAAACTGCCTCGCGTTGTCCGAGACAAGAACGTACGGTAAGCCAAAATCAATGAATAGATTTTTAAGTTTTGAGATACACCACTTACTTGTGGTTGTTTGAGTTGGGATTATTTCTACCCATTTTGACATTGCATCAACTATTATAAAGAGATAATAGCCGCGTACTGGACCTGCGAAATCAATATGTATACGCTGCCAGGGTGCTGTCGGTGTTTCCCAGTGGTGTAATGGGCCTTTCTCTGGTTCGTTTTGTTTGAGACGACATTCACGACATTTGCTGACCAATTCCTCGATGTCTTTGTCAATATTTTTCCAATATACATAGCTCCGCGCTAAAAGTTTCATTTTTAGTATACCAGTATGGCTTGTATGTAATTCTTTCAATATATTGTGTCGGAGATTTTGAGGAATCATAATTCTAGTTCCCTTAAGAAGGCAGTCGTCTTCAATTGTTATTTCATTGTCACCGTAGCCCAATGGTTTTAGAGTCTGTCCATTCTTTAGTTTCTGTATTATATTTTTGTATTCTGGATCGTTCATTGTTTCCTTCGCTATTACTTTGCGGTTAATTGTAAATACATTAAGTTGGTTCTGCTGAAATATACTGTGTTGGTCTATATGGTGTTCCGAAATTCGTTCCACTGGGAATCTTGAGAGATAATCTGCATTACTGTTGTTCGCTGAATTTCTATATTCAATGTTGTAGTCGAATCCCGAAAGAAAGTGTGCATAGTGAAACAACCGCATCGTGCTCATTGCAGGTAAGGTTTTGTGAGGGTGGAATATGGTCGTTAAAGGCTTGTGATCGGTAATCAGTGTGAATTTCCTTCCGTAACAATAGTGAAAGAACTTCTTCACTCCCCAGTAAATAGCTGTTGCCTCTTTATCTATTTGGCTGTACTTCTTTTCGCTAGATGTAAGTGAACGTGATGCAAAGGCAATTGGTCTGTCGGTCCCATCAGCCATTCGGTGTGAGAGCACGGCACCCAGGCCGCACGGTGAAGCATCTGTAGCGAGGACCAGGGGCTTCTTTTGGTCGAAATGCAGTAGGACTCGTTCACTAATTATTTCTTCTTTAATTTTCTTGAAACTATTTTCGCAGGCTTCTGACCACACAAATTTCGTGTTTTTCTGTAATAATTGGTTGAGAGGATTGGTAATCGTCGCAAGGTTGGGTATGAATTTGTTATAATAATTACTCATACCCAAAAATGTTCTTAGTTCATTTACATTGTTGGGTTTCTTTGCTTCAAGTATGGCTCGAATTTTATCTTTATTTTTGTGTAGTCCGTGTTTGTCTATTGTATGGCCTAAATAATTTATACTAGTTTTGAAAAAATGGCATTTATCTTTATTCAATTTCAGATTGTGTTCTTGTAATCTTCCTAACACTGTTTCTAATCTTTGTTGTAATTGTAGTTCTGTCGATCCTTGTATAATAATATCATCAAAAAAGCATTTCACACCCTGTATATCTTGAAGAATTTTATCCATAAATTTTTGCCATAAGCTTGGGGCCACTTTTACCCCAAACATCAAGCGATTCACCTTAAATGTGCCCCTGTGAGTGCTCAGTGTCTGTAGAATAGCGCTTTCTTCATCCATTTGCATATTAAGGTACGCTCGACAAATGTCTAATGTGCAGTAAAATTCGCCACCGTTCATCTCTGAAAAGATATCTTCTATGATAGGAATCGGGTATTGTTCATCTTTAATTACTTTATTTAGGGTGACCTTATAATCGGCACATAGACGTATGCTTCCGTCAGGTTTCACGATCGGTACGACTGGAGTTCCCCATTCTGAGCTATCTATTTTTGTTATAACTCCTTCGTGACACAGACGATCTATTTCTTTATCAACCTTTTCTTTCAATGCGTATGGAATACGTCTGGGCTTAATGTAAATTGGTATAGTGTTTTCCTTTAAAGTTAAATGCCCTTTGTAATTTGGAATGCAACCCAGTTTGCCATCAAAGACTGGTGAGAATTTTGAAATGATATTGTCCAATCGTGAGTTGTCGGCCCTCTCTAATGATATTTTCTTCATGTCTGCTATATTAATATTGATTTCTCTAATCCAAGCTCTTCCGAATATGGCGTCGACGTTTTGTCTGATAATAAACAGTTTTCCATAGAAAGATTGGTTTTCATAGTTGCACTTGACGTATGTAACTCCAACTGGCGTAATAAGTTCACCTGTGTACGTTCTCATTCTTACTGTTGTTTTAAATATCTGTTTGTTTAATTGGAACCGTCTGTAGTCTCTCAATGAAATGGATGAAAGTGCTGCACCTGTATCTAGTTCCATCTGCACCTTTTTGCCTTCAATAGTTACGTCAACCATAAACTTGTCTGAACCAATAGAGTTGACGGCATTGATATCGCAAATGCTTTCATCGTCAGCTGAGTTCGGTGCTTCTACCTGGTGTGCTGTATTCTGTTTTAATACCTGTAGACAAACACGAGCTAAATGTCCTGTCTTTCCACATTTTATGCAATCGGTGTTAACGTGTCTGCATTTATTGGCTCTGTGATTAGCATTCCCACAGCGGAAGCATCTTCCTTGTATATCTTTGAATGAAGTGATTTGGTTTGGTAATTGTTGTTTCACCGGGAGTTTGCCTTTATTCTGAACTGAATGTACTGATACTTCGTTGTTTGGGTCTTGTTTGTTTATCATGAAGTCATTGTCAGCCTTAGCTATTTCTGTTGCTGTCGCCATCTGTACTATTTCCTTAAATGTACTTATATTGTTGTCTTGCAATATTTTCGTTCTTATTTCGCCATCTCGGACGCCTCTGATAAATTGTAGTGACATAAAGTTCTCATTTAGCGACTTTTTGCAATGATCGCAGCTGAACTCACAATCGTGTGCTAGATGTTTCAATTCTGTACTAAAATTGGTTATGGTTTCATTCTCAGCTTGTATACGCGTTATAAACTTATGACGTCGTGCCCATATGCTGGGTTTAGGATCTATGTATTGCTCCAGCAATTCTACTAGTATCTGAAACTTAATTTGTGATGGATCATCCGGTGCACATAAGTCACATGCCCGTTCATGTAACTCTGGACTTAAGGAACTGAGTAGTACGCAAGTCATCATATGATCCTCATTGCAATTTGTCATTTGTAAATATGTTTTCAGTCGTCTCACGAAATTTTTGAAACTTTCCTTTTCTTGGAATGGTTGAAAGTTAACCTTAGGTACCTGGTACCGTGCGTTGTTCTCTGTAGTACTCGTACTCGCTATCGGAGCAAGTGGGTCCGAGTTATGAGTGCATGCTGTTGAAGTTCTTGGTGGCCGTAGATTGTGTAACAATATCTTTAATTTTGTAATTTCTTGTGTTATCTCAAAGTGTAGTTCAATCTCTTCTTCGGGGTTTTGAGTGATAATTTCGATTTTCTCTTGCAAAATGTCGAATTTTTCTTCATTTTTTTGAAGTGACGTAAGTCGTGAATTGTATTCGACATCCGAAATTTCTCTCAAGGTTTGTAAGTAGTTGGCTAGTTTTGTTAATTGACCTTTTATAACACTTCTTGCACGTTTGAGTGTACTCAAATCTTCTTCCATCGTCGCCATTAATAAATACGAATAATTAGTTATATATAGTAAACCATTTTATTTCAAGTCTATTAATGAATGACAAGTGACACATAATACTCAAATAATTATTCTTCTTTTACGTGACATATACTATGCTAGTAGCCAAGGAGGCGGTAAATATCCAATAATATTGGTTATAGCGTAATGTAATATAGCCTATTATAACCTTTCTCGATAAACGGACTATCTAAAACATTTTTTTTCAAATCAAACCAGTAGTTCCTGAGATTAGCGCGTTCAACCAAACAAACAAACAAACTCTTCAGCTTTATAATATTAGTATAGACTAGCGACTCAACCTCGCTTTGCTCAGATTCGTCCCTAGGTGCTATCTGCCAAATTTAAATTTTGTAGCACAAAAAATTAAGAAATTTTATACAAACTTAAGGAGTTAAGGAGTTAAGGAGGTGTAAGCCTCCTTTATCCAGCCCTGTCGCAAAATCCGTTCTAAGCGGATGTCTACTAACTATAAACTACCTTCCTGCCTAATTTTATCTTTAGATGTCGAGCGGTTTTCGAAATTTTCTTGATGAGTCGCTTTTATATATTTAGATTTGTTTAAATAAGCTCAGTATAAAAATCTCGCGTTAAAATTAAAAATTAGTTAATGTATAGTAATGCAGCGTGCAATGTAGTTACGAGTGTGTTATGAATTATTACTGATAATCAAATTATACAATTTGGAGCTTAATTTGTGTTTGTTATGTGATTATACAAATGGAATAGCATTATTCGGATGATCAAATCCAATATACAATAATTTTAATGAATTTATCCATGTGTTTTATTACACGTTAATTTTGTTTAATTTTAATGATAAATACACATTAATAGTAATGTATATTTGTATAATTTTTCTGTAATAATTACATTAAAGTCATAATCAAAAAGTAGGTAATTATAATATCATAGCATTCGAAAACGTGTATTATAATATAATAGATGTTTGTATATAATATACATATCTTATTTATGCATCTTTATTATATACATCTTAGTTTTTAATATTTCTTAGTTTGATAACAAATAAATTTGGTAATTTATTGGTAAGTGGTACTGTATGTTAAATACTCAGTTACCCTTCATCGAAATCGAGTAAGTGACCTAAGAATTATACTTTTATTATATATACTGACATTAGCAGTTGGACAATCAAAAAATAACTTTTGTAAGTAAAAAGTCAAACTATGAATAAAATACATCCTTATATAATTTTTATATTAATAATGTAGAACCGTTTGTGAAAAGATCTGTATTTAACATTTGAGTAAAGCTAATTATAGACTAAAATTTTTTATCTTTTGTAAATCGTAAAAAATGTTAACACATTGTTCGAGGTACGAAAGTAAGATACGCTAGCTATATTATAGAGCGACACCAATGATCAGTGACCTGGAGCTTATTTAAACATTTAAAATGGGATAATAGCGCATTGTATTGTACATGACGTGTCAGATTTAAATGTATATATTCATCTTAGTGCTGTCTAAAAATAATTATATACTTAATTAACTTATATATTACATTTTGTTTCTACGATATACTTATATTATTTTTATAAAAAGTTATAAATGCTAATAATAAATAAATATGTTGGGACATTTTATACACAGCGCCATCTAGTTCCGTGGTAAGCTACGAGGCTTGTATTACGGATACAAGATAATAGATAGCTGCTTATAATATATTTACTTACATATTATAAATACAAACACTCACCACTGAATACAAACTCATTCTGAATTAATAAATGCCTCCAGCGGGACTCGAACTTGTGACAGCTGGCAATGCAAGTAGTTTCACTGCAAACTGACCCAAACTTGTCGTCAAATAATACATCTAAGCTCTTCTGTAGATTTCCAAAACGAAATTAATTATTCATGCCAATTGTGGCATAACTTGTGCACACTGCAAATAATGTTGTCTCTTAAATATTAACTGTATCTCTTACATTTGCTCTTTCATGTTAAGGAAAGCTATTAGTGACTTCCATTTTCGTATATTTATTCTAATAGTCTGTACTTTGCTTATTAGTCAATTATTTCGTTATTTTTAACTAGAATTTCCCGCAGCTTCGCTAGCGTTTAAAGGCTGGAAACCATATATCTTGCAGAGCTAATCTCCCCCTCACGACCGCCCGTCTTGTACGCGTCGATTATTATTTTGTTGCGGAGCTATGTTAAACCTATGATATCTCGTAAGATATTCATTGAAATCAAATGCCAAGGGCAATTTTGTTCAAAATTAAATATTTGTGATGAGTAACTTATTTATTTGGGTAAGGATTTACCATGTTTATAAAAAACCAACCAATCAAATCAACTCGCAAATAATGTATTATCTTAGAACTAATTTAATTACCTTAAAAAAGGTTATAGCGAGTCAACCTTAAAAGATAGACATTTATGCTATCGCTGACTTTTTTAATAACTTTTAAAGGGTAACAATTCTGTCATACATGATTTTTGCATAATTTTAACAGTTTACGCAGCGTACGTGACGGAAGCTCTTAAAAGAAATATTTTTCTCCCGTTTTCGCAACATTTTTCATTGATGCTCCGCTCCTATTAGTCGTAGCCTGATGTAATATAGCCTTCCTCGATAAACTGACTATCTAACACAAAAACATTTTTTCAATTTAGACCAGTAGTTGCTGAGATTAGCGCGTTCAATCAACCAATCAAACAAACAAATAAACAAACTCTTCAGCTTTATAATATTAAATAATATAGTATAGATAAGACTCACGTTTGCTTAGCTTGGGTACGTCCCTAGATTTAGCGCGAGCGAAGCCGCGGGTTCCGCAGGTAAATGTATAAAAAAACTGACAAATATATACTAAAACCTTCCTCGAGAAACACTTTATCCATTGTTGATAACAAACAGCATGAAAATCAGTGCAGTAGTTTTTGAGTTTATCGCGAACAAACAGATTGTTCTGTAATATGTAGTGATGTGGAAAAAAAGATTGTATGAGAAGTAAAGATATAAACTGCATCATTACCGTTTGTTTGATTGCTTTCGTATAAGCGGGGTCACGTCTTGTGTACTATCAGTAGAATTTCTCTAGGGACCATTTTATACATTTCGGACAATGATAGCAATCGAGGTCTATCGAAACGCGAAATATATCTTATGAAGCAAGTGCGTCGAACATCTAAACGGAGCTAGGAAAGTATAGTACTTGTAATATACATATATATTTTTGAAAACAATTGGAATTGGTTTCATTTTTTTATTGGAAGCTTAAAATACGCATATTTCAAATATGTCAACGCTGGATATCTACTACATACTAATTCGTATTCGTAGAGAACTATAAGATAAATTTTACTTTCTTATACATGACAAACAAATTATAATTTAATACAATTTTATAATTAATGAACAATGTTTACGTTATGATTTTTATAAATAATTAACATGTTGGTACATTAAAGATTACGTTTATTAAGAGGCAAATTATAAGGACGTTAAAGCGAAAGTCTGATTCGTGATTGACCTCTCATGTGACGCGTTAAAAAGATATCTTGAGACTCGTATACCTACATAATTTAAAAAAGTTGACAGATCAAATTATAATAAATATATAGATCAATTATAAAAATCAGATTATAAAGTAAAAGCTATTTTAAACTAAGCTAAATAGATCTAGTATGATTGAAATGTGTGTCTAGGTGAATTCTAGAACTCTTTCTGTTTTTTTAATACTCACAACAACATTGTGCGTTTTTACTACGATACGCTATCACATTTTTGGCCACTTAAATTTTACGATATATAATAAAAGAAATAGTAAGTAAAAGATTGTCAAACAAACTTACTGAACAGCTTTATTATGTCATAAGATATAAATAATAAGCAACAGACTTCGCCATCTCCAAAAAATTGAACAATAAGTTTTCTTTTAGGGGACAATAAAAGTTATTTGTTTCAAACTTCCTGGTACACTTGATATTTTGTTGTTTCTAACTTTTTTATAATCTCAAATATATTTAGAAGGGTAAACAAAGATAATAATAATTTATTTTATTAGCAATACTACTAAGTTACAAAAATAATAAAACATCTTGTTTGAAATAAAATAATAAGAAAGACAAAAATGATTCTGCTTTCAACTCATAAGAACCATAATAAAGATAATCCCGGAAGAAGCTGAGTAGAAACACCAAAGCCTTGCGGGAGGTGCTTTAGCACATTATCTCTACATATTACACCAACGAGGACTGCTTACTTGGCGTTACATTATTACATGGCGAAATTCTATCAAAATTTATGTTCGATCGGGAAATGAATATTATGCAATCTCTTGTTGCAATCTCCATTGTAGATCACAGTATTGGAGTGCTCAATAGATACCCTCTTTAATTTATTACTGAAGCGCTGAAGGGCGGTGACTTATAGCTTCCTTTGGCACGCTTGCGTCAATTTACATGTTAGGGACGTTTGATCGATCTCTCAACTTTGCTTTTTACGTCCCAATACCAAACTTTTTTATTGCGTTAAAGTATTAATAATTCAATTTCTATCGACTTTGTATAAGTTACTTATATTGACTTTCGTAAGAAGATACTTAGCATATCCATTTTAAATCCCTCGCCGTGATCAAGCTTTTTACGTAGTAATACCATTCTTTATTTTATTTATCAGTGAAAAAGATTTGTAGATGGTATATGTTTATGAGAAACGTACTAGTAATATAAAATAGACTATTTTTTTTATTTTTCAGTTATCAGACTTTGATTTAATATTTAAACTGAAAATGTATATTAATGAACAAGTATTTTGTATTAATATGTAGGTACCTATTATGTGTGCGATTGGTTTGCGTGTCTGCCTCAATTTGTGCTAGCGCCTTATCACAGAGGCTAATGTTCAGTGTAATACTGCTTCCGACATGAAAACTGCGCTAAAATCTTTCTTCTTAAGGTATTTTAAAATGTACATTAACTTGTTTATGTGTAGTATTAAATATAATGATTAATAGTACAAACAGTTATTCTTAATTGCTATAATGTTAGAAATACATTTATCGCTTCGAAAAAAAAACAACGGTAAGTGATTTGTAGGTAATAATATGTTAATTGAAACTTAATTATAATTATAATATTTTCATTTATTATAACATTCTAAGCTACTGGCTTCAAAAGGATAACATTATGCTTTATATTTAAAAAATATTTTTTTAACATGATTCCATTTTTTATATTGCTTATCCTGACAGGCTTACCTATATTAATACTATAAACAGGTTTGTTTGTTTATTTGTTTTACCACTTACCATCAGGTGGAACGCAGTCAAGCACTAATTCAGAATAAAATAAAAAAAAAATGCGCTAATCGCAGGAGACTTAATATCATCACACCTATGTATAGGTTGGTATTTATTTTAGTGAGAAATATATTAAATACTCACATAAAATAATATAAATGTCGAGATGTGAAAGCATTGCACACTATATGGACACAATAGCTTACAATATTTATGGATATTTAGTTGTTTTCATATGTCGCACGAAATGTGCGTTCATATTTTTTACTTTAGTCCGATGCAATGTTCATAACAGTAATATTCAAAGAGTCATATTTTAACGTTAGCAGGTGCGCGAATCAGAAATAGTCCCGTCAGCAAACAATACACGACCCATTATTATAGCCGTGTAGCTTCTGTTAGTTTTCAGGCATCGCCGTCTTGACATATCGATGTGGGGCACGAAGAAGCGTTTTTTCATTGGTTCAGTGGCACATCTGGCGACAAAACGCCTCGGGCTTTCCATTCTGATGACCTGACTTGACATTTTTATTGCTTGCCATATTTTCTACGGCCTCCAAGGCATTCGCCGTTTACGGAAGACGCCGTGAAATATCGCGTGGAGGACGACACGGTATTATAATAAAGAGATAGCTTCGGTGCGTTCGCAAATATTTCAAAATTAGTGGCGAAAAATTTCATAATGATAATAAATCGTATTCTTTAAGTGAGAACTTTTTTTACATAATAATAGTATTTTTTTTACAATATATATAATAATTTTTATAGCCCTATAATTTTTCCAATTGACGTTAGCTATTGAAAGTAATAACAGTTAGTACTTACCTACAACTTAGCGTTTATAAACGTAAAAAGATCGGTTAAAGCTAATACCAACTTTTTTTAGATTAATACACATAAATTTGACATTATAAATATAACTTTAAGCATTGTTTTGATTTTTGTTTCCCGACGATGCGGATGATTTATGGTTATGGGAGAGTCTAAGGTTTAGACTTATCAATTGTCTTTCTATACTTATTAAAAACAGCGCCTACACAATTTCTAAATCAATGTTACATAATACTTCCTAAGATTTACGCGGATATTTGATATTTTAAACAAATTTATCTTTTCGTATTTTGTCGCGGATTTCTCCCTCTCCCCGCTCCCGTGACCATGATTGCTGTAAACCATTCGAAAGGTCGGCAATGCTCAACAAAATCCGAAAGGATAGTTTTATTTAAAAAGTCAATGTTAAGTTAAATACGAATTAAATCGATTTATTAGCTAATTTTGTTACCTTTCTATGGATGAACAGATGTTCATTAATGCAAATATAATAACGTAGCTCCACTCGAGTGAATTTGCAGGCAAAACTAGTACGTAAATAAATGTGGGATAGAAAAATTAATAGTTTTAATAATAATAAAAAAATCTTATTAATAAAAGTAGTTCGTATATAATGATTTGTTTACGTGAATATTTTTTAATTGAAACATTTTAAAAAAAGTTAGGTAGGTACTTGTCATTTATATTTTCAAACAATTTTCTTCCTCACAACAAAAGTATGAATTCGACATCAGGAGCAACTAATTCAAAGTTAGTCCTCTGTTTCGACAGAAGAAAAGTTTCAGTAAACAACTGTCAAACTGCGGTATGGGTGTTCTTAAAACAAAACAGTGTCACAAACACATAAATTTATCATGATTGATCAAAGTACTTTGCCAAAAAAGAGTGTTTTCCTTTTAAAGGGAATTAGCTCCACTTTAGGAAATTCTCAACGTATTAACGTTGTTCATTTTTATTTAAAAATGATTAAGATCAAAAGATTTCTCGTTTAATATAACTTTATTTTTTTCCATCATACTATTATTGTAAACGTGAAAGTTTGTTCGCGTGTATTGCGTTTAACTCCTAAATGTGCGGTAACACGTGGGCTATTGATACAGTAAGCCCTGCCTGTATTTAATATACGTATATAATATGAAGTAAATACAATACACACTTAGATACACCCTAGTAAATGAGGGTAAGTCGCTAGTAATAAATAGTTTCTAATAGGTAGTAATGCGAAACTTTTCTCTTGGGTGATGAATCAATGAAATCTACGGTATTACTATTATTATAAATAAAGTTGAGTATTTTTTTATATATTACATTTGTTTAATTAAAAAACATTTTAAAGTATAAAAACTACAAATATCAAATTATTTAAATAAATGTTTTTATTGTCGTTTGTATAATTTTTATACGTGGTTTTGAATAGTTTATTTAGTTACTTATTACAAAAACAGTTGTTAAAATGATTGACCTTTTAAAAGAAAAGAATAGGGTAGTGTAAGCTTTTATCATTTTCATAATATCTTTTAAAAATAAGAAAGCTCGAGGTCCAATTTTAAAGTTTTCATATAATTTATTTTTAAAACTGAAAAGGGTTAAATCAGTAACTGCGTTTTTCGTAGAGAGTTGGCTATGGGAACAAACAGCGTGATAAATATTCATGAGAGGCAAGCTTTCTTGTCACAGGCCTTGAGAGCCTGATGGATGGCATGTCAGGCGCCATACTTTACTATAAAACAAAAATACTTTGTATACGACATTTTTATTTTGATAAAATAAAAATCACTCTATATTATGATATTATAAATATATAAATTATTGTTAACACTGTGAACCTTTTATCAGACCACTTTCGCTGTTATTATCACTTTGTCTTAAAATGACTGGAGAATTTGTTTCTTTTTTCTTTATTGAGCGCGCTAATCTCTAAATTTTTTAGTCAAATAATATAATACCTAGCCTACAAAAATTGGTAGAGCGTAGAGGAATTTGTCAGCTAGAAGTACATACAAATAGTATATATCTATGAATTATTATCAAACATTTTATTTACTCTAAGAATGATTATAAAGTAGTAATTTGCCTAAACTTTTTGTGATAAGTATCATCTGGATGTTCCTAATAAAAACACAGGCATAAGGCCTGTGTTTTTTGTGTGGCCTTATGAAGCTAGTTATATATTTTTTACCATTTATAACAAGTTTACCGTAGTTCATGTAGCTATGGTATGGGTCGTTAAGCCACTGTCACTTGCATACTTGCTCACTATATTAAATACCAGTTTAGTGACTCGGCTATAGTATTTTAGTATAGTATTTTTCTTCGGAAAGTCCTAATCATCCTATACAAGTCATAATAGTCCTATACAACCAGTAGGTATGGCAAAACATGGCGGGTGTGTTTGCCGAATAAGGAATTAGCGATGTATCATGAAAAGCTTACGAAGATTATGATATGAGGAATCTAACGATCTGACTTCGAAGGATACTAAATATTTACCATTACTTACATTTAGTTAAAATGAAAAATGAATACTATATTCACTCAATCTATAGACTTATAAATGCAAATAAAATAAACATAATTTCCTCGGTATTGCCAGTGCGAGCTGATTTCCTGTAAGATTAGGAATTCCGTCGATTTCTACTACACGCGGCGTGGAGCGGAAACTTCAAATCTATGAAATTTTCTCTCGGGAAATACTGACGCCAAGATACGGCAGGGGTATTTTTGGCACATTCGTCTCGTACCCCACTGCGATGTAATGAGAGTTAAATGTTTAACATCGACTACATCCGTACTGCTTTGCTGTAGATTGATTTCGGACGACTCGTGCCAAAATCGCTGTTTATGTACCGCTTTATTACATTTATTTTATTTCATTTGCTAAACCGTTAAACTTTTGCGTTTGTGGTTTTCGTGATTTATTCGGATATTTATAGCTGCTTTTAGTTTGATTTTGTTGAACATTGGTAAATGGAAACAATATATATTTTATGTCAAATATATGCTTCTGGTAAAAACTAATTTAAATTGTCAAATAACAAAGTATTTTGATATTGCATAAATTAAGTTAAAGTAAGAAAAAAAAATTAAAAACAACAATTTCTATTTCTATTTCTGTTTTATATACTCAAATCTTAATATAACCTTTGAGCTCAATATATCTTTTAGTGAAGAAGAAATTCTTTGGAAGGACCGACGCAGCAATTTTACTAATAGGGTCTGAAATTTTGATAGATCCTACAAAAAAGGAACTCCTATAAAAGATATGTCAGCAACTCAAGAACTAAGCAAAAGCTTAGGTTGTCCATTATGAATAAAATAAATATGTAGATGTAATGAAATGTTCTTATTAAAGTAAAGATCTGGAAAATTATTAGATATTATTGTACTGTTCTCTGAAATACAAGTAAGTACATTTATTTATTCTAGTTAATTAAAAGGAAAAATATTTTTTATGTTGGTTACATATACGTACATAATATAACCTCTGAAACTAATGAACATGCCAATTGAAATGGACAAAGGGGAAGCAATGACATCCTATAATAATAAAATATGAAAGCTTCATAAACAAGCGTTAACAAATAATAATAAAAATATTATAATATATTATAATAAAGTTAAACAAATACCTAATATTAAAAATAAAATTTACGTTTGCGTCTATTTATCGTCTTATAAAAGCCTCTGGATTCAGAAAAGACACACAGAAAATTTTCTTAAACACTTCTTATATCTAATTAAATAATAGTAAAATTTAAGCAGCAGTTTAATTATAATTTTGAATCATCTCGTTGTAGTTTCATATATTAAACTAAATTATGTGTAATAATCTATGAAAATGTAAAAAATGACGACTAGTTCTTCTATCTTCAATGTAAAGAATATAACATTTTGTATTTCTTATATGCATATGACAATGATTGCTGTAAAGCATTCGGAACGTCGGTAACCAAAAATCGAAATAAATCCGCGACAATCCGAAAAGATAGTTTCATTTATAATGTCAAATATTTGCGCCAGTAAATCTAAGAAAGTCTTATACATCCGATTATGATAAATCTCTCGTCCTTGATACAAAATATAATCTTCAGACGTTTGTCTTACATGCGATTCTTAAAATCCTCTACTTCAGATGCAATAATTTCTTTGAAAAGTCATACTCCTCACTGTGATCACCAATTTAAATTTAGATTCCACGGTCTTCTTGGGATTGACATTAGATTCGGGTCTGCAATGGGGTCCCCATCTCTCGTCTCTTGCGAGTAGACTGAGCTCAGCTGTTTTCCTGTTAGAAAAGTCAAGCAGCTAACGGACATTGATACTGCCAGACTTGTTTACTTCAGTTATTTCCATAGCATTTTATCTTATCCCTTTCAGACCTGACGCTGAACGGCAAGGTATTTCATACCGAAAGTTATTGTCTCTAGCTAATTTGGGGTTGCTGAAAACGAATTTGCTACTGAAAAAAATCTAGGTAAACTGAAAATCGGTTTTTCAGGATGCTCACAATTGTGAGGGATCGGGCCAAGTCTTAGTACACTCACGATTGTGAGGGTTGATAAATAAGAACATTTAATACAGAAAATTAAACTTTAATCACCATGCAACTAATCAAAATTATCATTAAACTAACAGTATTATTTATTTAACATTTATATCAGTCTTTTTTCTTAGAAATAATCAACAAAATTGTTATTTATTACTTATTAGGAACAATTTTCTCAGTCTTAATCATAATTCTCTTATTGGACGTAATTTTAATCAATTTTTTTATTAGTTATAACTCCCTCCTTATTTTTCGTTATGAAATACGTAAAAGCAGTGGTTATCTTTGGTATTACAAAGATAAACGTTGCACTTTGTGCATCTAACTTTTGACCGACTGCTGCAGCTCTTCAGTCTACAACATCGTGGCGCTTTTATTGTGTCACATATTGGCCAGTGATTATATCCATCCAGTCTTTTATCCATTGTTGGAATCGTAGCTGGTTTGTAATGAGATGTTTCAGGCATCTCAGCCAGATCGTCTGTAGGATCACGTTGCCTCTTTCTAGTTGTTCCACCAAGCAAAAAATCGGACACAGTTAGCTTGAAATCTAAAAAATCCATGGGTTTCTGTCTGTTTGACAGTGTTGCTTCACGATACTCATACCATGCGTTGACGAGCGACATATCGAAGAGATGCATGAATACTTTTACAGGCCACTTCCGTGTTTTGTGCCACGACCTGTATGCTTCCAACATCTGATCACTGACATCTACTCCGCCCATGTTCTCGTTATACTTTTTGACGATATTAGGGCATGGGACAGTGACATAGCTTTTGCTTAATTTATCCCATCGCTGTACGTTCTCCACAGGCTGAGTACCGAGGCAAGTGGAAGCCATCAATATTGATTTACTATCTTTCCATTTAACTACGCAAACTTTTCCTTCTGCATTCACTACTTCTTCATAGTTACCTCGCTTCATTTGTGAATCCTTCGTAAATAAATAACCTTTGAATCTGTTAGTCATCAGAGTCCCAGTGCCATCAATTTGCTTAGCAATCAATTTCTCCATCAGGGGAATGGTCGTGAAATAGCGGTCGAAAAATATAAAACTACCCTTAGGCAATGTAGATATCAATCTGAGTACAACAGATGGGCCTAGACCAAGTGTAGTGTCAGGGAATGGCGTAGTGATACCTTGGTATATTTCAAAATCCAATATCAAACCTCTAGACGAGGTAATCACGAAATTTTTCAGTCCCACTGGCCTGGGTTTTCCAGGAACGAATTGTTTGACTGGGCATTTTCCAAGAAATGGAACCATTTGTTCATCAATGGAATACGTACCATGATTCCTGGGCAACTCTAAGCATCTGTTACGAACCGTGTCAATCAGTGGCTGAACAAGCCATAGCCGATTTTGAGTTTTCTCTTGAGCTTGAACAGCTGCTTTGTCCACAATGTGTAAACTGGTCCTAATCAGAAAAAATCTGTCCCTAGTCAATGCGTCTGTAATATACGGCAACCTGAATCGCTGAAGCCACGCCATCTTGATCCTGGGATATTTCACACAGCCAAGAATACCATTAACACCAAAGAATTTCTTTACATCAGCTGCAGTGATTGGATGTTTCAGCACTTCGTTCTTAGTTGTCTGATAGTACATATTTGTGTACAGTGCAAATTTTTCAAAAACTTCGTAGGTAAAATACTTTTCGAAGTATTCAGCGGGTGACAGTACCTAAAAAAATTAAAACATGTTTTAGAAAAAGTTAGATAGAAATTAAGTAGGTACATAGAGTTATTACTGAACAAAATCATGCCTCTTCCATAGTTGATGTAACTGAGGGCATGGGTTTCCCATGAAACCTCCGCTTAGTCCAGGTACTTCTGGCCGCTGGTGCTGCTACAACAGAAGCCATAACGTCTTCCTCCTGTTCTTCCTCAGATGGGCTGTCAGGCTCTTCCCCTGGCGGCACCCAATTTTCGTCTTCATCGGAGTCGTCGCCGAAGTCAGAGTCATTTATTGCGTCCATAACAGCATCATCGTCAAGTACAAAATTTTTTCTACTCATGGTGATTGTAACATCGAAACAATACCTAAAATGAAGCAAAAATACAGTTTTTTATTTGTACTAAAATACAGAGTACAAACCGAGCCCTCACATTTGTGAGGTTTAGTTTTGCGGCATCAGAATCACAATCACGTAATCAATAATTCACTATTTTTCATCTCACGGGCTATTTTGCACTCATTTTTAACACAATAAAATAAAAATAAACACGAATAATGCTCACCAGAATGAAAAATTTAATCACCACAATGACAGGTCGCGACACGTTCACCTCGCGTGGCATCGGTCGCACACTGACTCACAGAAACGACAGGTGACGCCGCGATAAAAATCGTAGGCATAAAGGACTACACTCATAATCGTGCGAGCTCGTCCCCGTTCGCTGACCGTTCCCAACGAAACGTATAAAAATTCGTAACTTCATACTCACAAAAGTGAGTACAGGGTCCGAAAGGGTTATGGTATTTTGTTGTAGGGTAATGCAGCGGACATTAAATCGATATTTATTCTACAAAAAAGGGCCATTCGGGCTATTTATAACATAAGCGCTCGTGATACTCTCCGCGGACTTTTTAAAGAAATAGGAATTCTTACGGTTGCTTCGCAATATATATATTGTAACATTATGTTTGTTCGGCAAAATATTAATTGCTATTCAAAGCACAGCGACAAATACAGTATAAATACAAGAAATAAGGATAAACTTGTAACACCCAGTTTTCGCCTACAAAAGGTAAACAGATCGTTTATGGGGTAAGGTGTACGCATGTATAATAAAACTCCACAGTCCATATTGAACTTGCCTTTGAGGCAATTTAAATCAAAAATTAAAAATACGTTATTGAATAAAGCTTATTACACTATAGCGGAATACCTGGTGGATGTAAATGTGTGGGATTAGTGACTGGTTGTGTCTCACGTAGGATAAATAGATAAATTGTAATACAATATTGTTACCAAATATTTTTTTGAAAAGAGCAACTGTTGAGTTTCTCGCCGGTTCTTCTCAGCAGAACAGCTTTCCGAGCCGGTGGTAGTTTACTCACAGGCTTACAGACTGACTTTTAATTTTGATAATGTAAAAATGACGATTCAAAAGAGCTTGTAAAAGTCTATTTGAATAAAGAATATTTTGATTTGATTTGATTCTAAACTAATCAAGCTTCGGTAAAGTTTCTCGTAAGGAACGCTAGTGTTGTATATGTACAAGTAAAGATTTAAATACTATTTAATGATAATTACAGTCGCAATTATTATTTTTATATAAGTTAACTATAAGTTAAATGACACGTAATTTATTTGAATGTTGTAGTGGTACCTCATATGATATGTAATCCCTCAAATCCCTTCGAATAAAAATATCTAGTAAACTTCAAGAGTTTCATTACAACATTTTAATAAAATTGAACTAACGGATAATACCAACATAATTACTAATGAAATTATAGTAGGCACTAACTTAAAATCGTGTTTAGTTTGATAAATTAAATGAATTGTTTATTATAAATGAAACTATCTTTTCGGATTTTGTCGCGGTTTTATTATGATTTTTGGTTCCCGACGTTTCGAATGCTTTACAGCAATCATGGTCACGGGAGAGACTAAGGTATTAGACGTCTCAGGCGGTTATACACTTGTTACAGACAGTGCCTTCCCACAATTTACAATATTCAAAATGATATCAAAGTAGATTATAAAATTATACATTACAATTCTAAACATTTAAGATTTTAAATTCTTAAATTATATTATAAATATAAATAATAAAAGAAAAGATAGTTTCATTTATAATGTCAAGTATTCGCGTAAACCTAAGAAAGCACTATGAATTGTTTATGTTACTACAAATCCATAAATATAAAGTTATCTACGTTAAAAAGCCTTGTTTAAAAGCTGGTAAGATTTATGTAATGACACCAAATTTAAAAGTCGGTTCTTATCCAACTCAGTGGGAGGGAAAGTACACCCGCTGCGTTTGGTAGCGCTATACACTTATTTTCTTGGATTAGACTGATGGCGACATCAATTGTGTGTTTAACCTTTATTATCCTTTTTATCAAGGGTTATCTAACTTTGAACTGGTAAATAAAATGATATTATTCGCTTCATAATAATTAAATGCTCTGTTTATTTTTTTCTATATAATGAAGCAACTAAAGAAAACAATTGACGAAGCACGTCTATGTATTGTGGTAAATCTTAGAAGTTTTATAACAATAACTCAATAAAAGTATACTTTAGTCAATTAGCGAAATCATTTTTACTATTTATTGTTTCATAAGTAAGTCTGATTTTCTATTCCTGTTTCCTAATTTAGTTAAGTTATACGTAGAAGTACCTATATAATTTTTTTTTCAGTTAAGTTTTTTTACAGTAACGTAAGTTAGAACATTTACAGTACTATACTACTATGTGTATTATTTATAAGTAAAAATATAGGCGATTTACTATTAATTATAAAATATGCCTATTTATAAAATTGATTACCTAAATATGGTTTAAAATTATTTAATAATGTCCAGAATTCGCAATTTAGGCAACTGCTTAACGCGGGCGAAGCGTGTTAACATGGGCCGACGGACTGAACAATGCCTTCCATGCGGTCTCCACAGATAAACTTTAACCAATTCGCTTTTCCATCGAATAATAAACTCTGTGCCTAATTATAAACGTTGAAAATTGCCTGTAAACTAGACGTGAATAATCATTCATGTAAATGGAATGCCTCGTAACCGACATTACGTAGTTTGCTCTCAATACGAGAAACTCGGGATGAATGGATTAACCGAATTTTGCATTGTTAATAGCTTTTAAAATCCGCGAATGTGTAATTCAAAAAGGTCTATCAGATTCAGACGATTGAGGTGTATTATTGGCTAATTATTATTTTAAATGGAGTTTTAGTTCTTCGTTCTTGTCTCAAGTCGTTACTTTGATACGGTGACATAATTTTACGAAATTATTTTTTTTAGATACGAAAAATGAGCTCTGCTCAAATGCTCTATCGTTCCACAAATTTTTATTGTGACTTCGCTTGTTCCATATACAGTTTTGTTATAGTATATATAAATAGATTTAATTTATTAATAAGAGATAGTGTATTTTAATAGACAACAAAAAATCCAGTAATAATAAAAAATGCCATGTATCTTTACATTTTAATTAACACAATTTGTTTGGTTCATCAAATAAAAACACAGCCTATTTCAGTCCTCACGAAATTACTCCTAGAGCTTATGTGTGTAAGAAACATGACGCTACGAACAGGTCATAAAAACAAAACATTTTCACAACAGAGATAATAGTAAACAAAATGTTCCTACTACTAGGGTACAAAATAAACAGGTCAGTTGAATGTATGCTATCCTAAAACATTTTCTATTTTGTATAACATTAGTCTTGATTTTGCTTAAACTATGCTAGTTGGTATAGCGTAAAGCAAAATGTATGGTGGACGCAAATGAGGAGTACATACGTGCCCAAGAAAATTGAAATAGACGACGCTATAACTTTGTTTACACGTATACTTGGATGTTTATATTAGAATAAATTAGACTTCTTGAATGTTAGTAATGGCAGTAATAAAGTGCGCTTGGCCTTCCGGCTCAAGACGTGTTCAACAAAATATTAAATTCAATTTCTCGCAGCCAAAGCCAAAAGAGCAACATATAGTTAAATAACACTCATGTCTTTAAAGTGTAAATTCATTGCACGGTTGTATTTTCTTTAACGTGTACGGTAAACAATGTTCATTGTTTCGAGATTTGAAGGGAGACAGGACTGAGTGCGGAACGTGCGAGTACCGACCCTCGGGGGATTTGTGGATCAGATTTTTCAATTTTTATTTGCGTCTGTAAGTGCCGATGCCGACACAGCGTTCTGTGGGAATAGCTCGTGAATTTACTATTTTTATTCTCGGTACATCCAAAGCCAGTGACACCTGTCTGTTTGCCCTTTGGTTAGAACAATTGAAATGAACTATCTGCCAACGAAATCATGAAATTCTGTTCCAGTTGTGTTTGATTCGACAAATATCAATGATTAAAAAAGGATGAAATTCGATTGATTCTACAGTTCAACTTAAAAATTGATGTTTACAAAACAAAATCAATTTAAATTGGAATGATCAATTCAAATTTTCGACAGCTTCAACTTATTTTCTGACCTCTAAAAATATAATATATATTTCCACGATTCTTCAATACAGAACCACAAAGTCTGTTTTTTTTTATTTATACAATATATATTAAGGAAATCTTTGCAATGAATAGTTGAAAAGTAAATAAACTAAACTACTTTTCACAAAAATAGCTATAGACGTGTTCATTGTATTTTTTTCGTAAAAAAAAGCTTACGTACAATCCTTTTAGAATTCATAGTAGGTATTAGTTGGGGTAACACCATTTAAAGTTATACTTTAATGTTGTTAACAACGATCACCTCAAGAGGGTTAAATTCGAACTTAGTTTCCCAAGCTAAATTAGGATTGAACCTATTATGTAAATTGCCTATGCACTTTGCACGAACGGATTGTTTCAACTAACAACTTGGTGTTATAGCTGGCCAGTTAAAATTTTGAAACGTCTAAGTAACGAGTTTACTTCCATATGTACAAATACAAATTCATGCCACTTTCCTTCTCGTGTAGGCAATATTCTTTTTAATTTTATTTTATCGCTCAAATTTAAATATTTGGTATAAACGCCGTACATTAGGATAAACATATTATGTAGGTATCATATTTAGGTTTTTGTACCCAAAGGGATAGACGGTGTTTCTATACCTACACTTCTCCTAATTATTATTTTAATTTAAACCTTACAAATTCATTATCATTTTTATATTTGTGTATTATGTTATTATGATCATTCTCTACTGTACTCATATTTTATATGGTACGTATGAAAAGTACAAATCAGTTTATATATGTAATATACTCATCAATATATTATATTATAAAGAATATAAATGATAGCTAGCGTTATTTTAAATTAAATATTATATTTATCATACTACAATGGATTTTGTTAAAAGCTCTAACAAACAATAAATAAGTATAAATATAATAAAGATAGCTATGGAAATGATTGAAATACTGATGTGATGGAAGAAATTCTTTTATGACATTCAATATCCTGAAAATGGAAATCCTATCGCGCTTTGCGAAATACAGTATAATACAGTCGTCGTATATACACTGTTTGCGACACATTCAAATAATGGTATTATATCTTCAAAACACATTTATAAGCAACAAAAGAGTCCAATGTATATAGGTGTAAGATAAATCCCTTACTTGTCAACCTGGTGGTTGATTGTCAAAAAAAATGTTAAAGCGCCCAAGTAAACTGTAGACACACGATCGACAATAATTAGTTGGAATGTCTAGTAAAGGAACCTCAAGATTGATGGCTCTGGCACAAAGGTCTGTCGGTGATAAATTGCCCAATATTAGGTCATGATTTGGGCCGGGTATTTGCCTATCGGTTGCGACACTATCCATCTGACAGTTTTTGTCACTTCCGTAGACTTTGAAAAAACGTTCATTAAGATATTGAAAAACATTTTAGGCATTATAGAGTATAAATAGAAATTCACCCATGCTCCGTTTGAGTTCGTCCCTAGAATATTTTGTAACGGTAAGTATAGATTTCACAGAAAGACGATATTTTCCTATAGGTATGTTGACCCGAATAACTAGCTATCATAATGCTAAATTTTATCAAAACCTATCCATGTGATTTCTTGCGATGCGGTCACAGATAGGCAGACAGATGGACAAAGATTTTAAAATTATAGATTTATTTTCCTTATCGATAATAACGAATAATTCGATAAGTATTTAAAAAAAGTTTATTTTACAGGTTCGACTTAGTTAAAATTTAATTTTATGTATAGATTGTGATAAATTATTATAAAACGATATAATTATTAATGAACATCGTGTTTATTTAAGATAAAATTCAATAAAATAGGTTACCGTATATATAAACTCGTTAAACCTTCAAAGGTAACTAATAAATTTAAATATCCTAAATCTACACGTGAGAATTGATCGACCCGACACTGATTTATTTTAGGTCAGGAAATTATTCGAAATGAAACTTAAATATTTATAAAGTAGAGTCCTGATTACTCTTAGAAGGATGTAGAGCACGTTAGGTTATTATGTAAATCAGGTACGGCGGAAGTGCCGTGACGTTGCTTGGTTCCCATTACTTGAGAGGCAAATTATGATTAATGAAACAACTATTGTATATGTATTTTAATCTACTTAACCAATCCTTATTCTCTCCATATTAATTTACTTTAAATACTCTAGAGTTACTAACATACGTACAGCAAAACACCTGTTACAACATATTAATTCTATAGAAAGTTTATGTATTTATATTTGACCACATATCTGCCTGTATATCTTCAAAACAACAGACTTTAAACCAACTTCCAACTCCTTATACCATTAGTGGTTAGATTTCTTAAAATCCTTACTTTCAATGAAGAATAATTCTAACTGATCAAAATGTGATCAACAAGTTTACCTTCAATAGCCATCACAGAACGTCGATGGTTTGTGGGCATCATTTCAAAATCGTTTTGCAAGCGATTATTAGAGTTAAACAAAGTTTACATTCAACCAATGAAGACTTACAGTGATTCTATAGCTCGCTAAAGCGCTAGGGCTAGAGTAGCTCCGTCTAAAACTCCATTAACTCAGCACAAGGCTGTTCGTTTGGTACTACAAACAAGGTCCGAAATTTTGGACGTACCTAGTGACATAGTTTGTGTTTCATCAAGCGATGAAAGCGGCTTGGACGAGCCTATTCAAAAGGTTGAATATGCACTGGTTCGGACGCGAATGATGGTAGGATTGCTTCTAGTTGCGATTGTATGAAGATGAAGTCTGCCGACAAAAATAAACATATATTATGGTAATTTCTATGATATTTAAAAAAATCGAAAGCACATTAATAATATTTTCAATCATAATTATATATTTTGTATCTTAATGTAGGTATGCAGGATTACATTTAAACGTAATCAATTTATCAAAATTAGTTTCGTAACATAATGTAATAAATTCAGTAAATAACAACTCGTACCAAGCAGGTACATAATTAGTTTAGATTTTTTTTAAAATAGCACCATAAATACTATACTGTTAAATATTTTTCACAAGCTAGTAATATATTCCATAGGTAATCAATTTTAATTTGTAGTAGCGAACTTTTAACATAGGTTCGGTTACACACTATTCATTACAAAATAATTGACTAACGAGCTTGACCGCTTACTGCTAGCGGAATGCGAGCTTCTTATTAACAGTGTAATATATTCGCTTTTAATTAATTTATGAGCCACGTTCGTTATTCGCAAATCGCTAATAACCCAACATTAATAATAATCTATTATTTAGTTACTCGTATATAAGCTCATGGAAAGCTAGCTCAGCTACCACATATCCTATTTGCTAGGTTCTCTGAGATATGTAGGTTTCCTTCACCGTAAGAAAAGTGGAAATCATGTTAGAAAATATTAAAAATTATTATTTAATTTTAAAAGAAAGCAAATTCAAATTTTTCGTCACTGTTTGTTAATTAACCGTCGCTTTAGGGCATATTTAATCATACTTCTTTGACTTCAATACAGTATGAAATTTGTACTGTATAAACATTGTATAACAATAGAATAAAGATTTTAAAGTTAATAATTCTGCACTAACAACACTCTCTAGCGAAAGTGTCGATTGTTTGGAGAAATAGCACAGAGCCAACCTAATATCGTATTGCTTATGTGAAATTTATTTATTTGATTCACCAATAGTAATTACAAATTAAAACAAATTGAATTAAAATAAATTAAATTAAAAATTAAATTAATCGATTACTTAAATTAAATTGATCCATTTAGTAAACTGTAGGTATATATGCTTTTAATTCATTTTAAATAACGGTCAATTATACTCGGTAAGTCATTAATGTGTCATGATCGCTTTATAATTGAAAGAAGTCACGACGGAAAAGCTATGAAATAAACTTGAAGGAAATGTTGAAAGACTTTATTTATATTGTGAACCTTAAAAAATCTAGTGCGTGAATATTTTCTAAAAGCTCTAGAAATCTAAGAAAATATAACGGCACTTTTACGTTTTTTTTTTCATTGGATATTGTAGTAATTGTGTATATTTTAAATATTAAATATCAACTAAAGACCATGCGGTGTTTTATAGTATCGTATTAAATATTTACTTAATGTAGAGAAATAAATTTTAAACAATAGCACGAAGAAGCGTAGTATTATACAGTCTTGCTCTGCGAGTCTTTATATATTTATAATGTACACTGTACATACATACGAGTGTGTTTGTTTTATAACATAAAGTGAAATGTGGATAATTAAAAATAATAAATGTCGTAATATGTATGAAGAATCATAGTTGGAATGTGTATTTGTACGGAATACTACAAAAAATAATTATTATTAAATAACAATTGTATCACATATTAGAAACATCAACATATTAAAAGTAATATTTTTTTAAAAGAAAAATATTTAGAATGACTAACAAATCAAAGCAATCAGAGAGAGCCTTATTTCAGGCGGAGCTTTTTAATTATTTTTTAAAAAGTTTATAGACAAGTGGCAGAAAGTAAATTTCCAAACAGAGATATCGTCCCACATTAGGATTGATGGAAAGGGTTCTGACGGGTGAGGGTACAATTTAGAATATTATTATTTTTCAATAACGGAATATGGCTGAAACATGAGAGAGTAGATTTGTTTATAAATAAATTGATAAGTAAATATATAAAATCATGCATAAATATTTATGTGTAATTATGTATATACATTCTTTGATACATATACATTTTTACCATTACAATTAAATTATTATTGTCAGTATGGCGCTATTTTTATAATATAGCGTGTTTTTTCATAATCTCTTTTAATTGTCTTAAATATTAGGAATAAGGAAATATAAAACAAAGACGTCACTACGAAATTCTATAGATAAAGCTAAATATAACCTTGTGATTTTTCTTGATTCTGACTAATTGGATTGATGGAGCGGCCCTCACAAATCTGTCAGTCGTAGATAATGAACGAGCAAGCAAAACGAAGTTTTGTCTACGATGGGGAACTATTTCCCACGAAAAGGTACCTTTTTCTGACAATTTATGGTAACAGGTATAATAGAACTATTTCAAAAGTATAAGGGTTGTTCAAATTAATAAATTTTATTTAAAAATTAGTTACTTTCATTCAGGTACTCCGATAAAAATATAAATTATATCGTAATTTTAAGCATTTCAATAGAAATTACGTTTATTTCTTAAACCATTTACATATAGATAAAGTGATGTCATTGGCTTTAAAACTTTTATTATGTTTAATGACTATTATTATACCTGCTAGTTTGCTGCTAGTTCCCAGAAAAATATATTTCTTAAAAATACAATAAGGGCTAGTTTCACCAGTTCCTGATAAAGTTTCAGTTAGTAATCTGCCACTTAACACTAACTAACAGATAACGGTTGCTGATATATTTTTTCTGTTTCACCATTAAACTACCTGATAAACTAACCAGCAGATACATTACAAGCCACTTGCTATTTTACAGAACGGCAACGTCGCTTTTTTGCGTTTCATTACACAGATGCATATGATCGCTATTTAAAATCTAGTTTGAAAACTAAAATATTTTAATTATTTTTTTACTTAAAATAAGATTTAAAATATGAATTTAAAATAAGACATTTTACTTTTTAATGTTCTTGAATATAATTTTGTTATAATGTGATGAAAAGTAATTAAATCGATGGTAAATGTTATTATGATTACAAGTCTGCGTTCCAAATGTAATTAGTGTAAAATGAACCCACGGATGTCATAATTATTTCGACTTTCGCACTTTTTTGTTGTATGTTATATTTAATAGACGCTTGATTAGAACAAAAAGTTGAAACTGAGCTATTAATTTCACTTGTAGAAAATAAAAAAAATATTATTGAAAATAAAATCGATCAATCGATGACTCCAACGACCCTAGGAAATCTTGCAATTTCATAAAAACCTAGTGATATGTCCTCTGCATTTGTGGGGAATTTCACATACAAAGGTCTCAATTTGGCGATTGCTTTCTGCAAGCTGACGCTTTGCTTACTCCACCGAAATCACCACATACAATCAAAAACGTTCCCGTTGCAAAATAGCGTAAAGTTATAAGCAATCGTTGCATTATTGAAATTATCAAAAGTCTATTAAATAAGTAAATCATGAAGATCATTGAAAAATATTACCTACTATCTACTTACCAGTCGGTTGTAGTCTTTATATCACTTTCTATTAACGTATATTCAAACAAATCCATCTTGTGGCTGCAGACTACTATAACGAGTATGATATTATTTATTACCAAAAATAAATGACAGATATTTTTATTCGCGCCCTCCATTCGAATCATTTTAGTTATCTACCAGATACCACCTTTAACGGCCACTTGATACGGCTGATAAATTACCGGCCACTTTAACTGCTAGATACCACTATTCAAGACTTGTGAAACCGAAATTTGTAGTTCATCCGTCAGATAAGTTCCGGATACGCTATCAGGAACTTTATCAGAAACTGGTGAAACTGGCCCTAAATATTCTATTTGTTCCATTGATAACCTCTAAAATGTATTAATCAGGCCTTAATCTGGGTCATTTGCATGGCTATAACCACCATAACAACTACATTATACCATATACCTGTATTCAGATGTACTTGACTTTCGTCTCTTTTTCGTGACACACGATATCCGTTACGGATATCTGTCGTTTATCTGTAAATCTTATCGTCAGCTTATCACTTTATATTATCGTGTTTGAGTAAATTTTTCACAAAAAATCAAATGTAAATAGAAAATACCAATGAATAGAAAAAAATAATTATAACGTTTATTATAACAATTACTGACAGATTACTGACACACAGTTTAATAGGTACAGACAGATTTCGATTAAATTTTGTATGATGATGGCTATTTATTAGATGGTTATTTATTATCTACATATAGAATACTTTTTACTGCGGGAAAATATTATATCTCTGAAAAATCTATACTAACCGCTAACCTTGCGAATGAACCCAAGTGGTGCTAGGGTAAGCCACTTGTATCATATGTTATTGTAATTTGCCCATTATTTGATGTCACCAGTCATAATATGCAGTAGTATATACGCTGAGTTTCTGTAATGTTTTATTTCCATCTTACATAATAAATGAGGGTACAGTGCCAAAAACGGAAGTAACTGTGTGTACTCAAACCGACATGAAAAAATACTCACGACTACCATTAATTTTCATTTCCCACAAAGTCCAAGGATTGCTGTCTTGAGTAAAGCAGGAAAGAGCGATAGTCATTTTATTAGAGTCGCTATATAACCATATAAATAATTCTAACGCTTCAAGCTAAAATACGAAATGTAACCTACGTACTTACACCGGAGTATTTTATCGAGAAGTCTAATGTGAATTCCGTGTCTAAAAGATCGAACTAGCCGATTGCTTACAAACTAGAAATATCAACGTGTTACTTTAATGCCGGCCGAAATAAAATTCTTAGTTCTCGATACTGAGCTTATAAAAGCTACAAGAATTATTAAAAGCTGAGATTATTGATCACGCAATGTTTCTACAAATATAATTTGAATTAATTTGATTTGTATGAGCCGGTAAGTCCAATAATATCTTTAATTATATCTATGCATTTTATATCTTATGCTTATCGTAAATTATAATCATTAGTCATATGATAAAACCTCTTTAAATTGTTATTTAATTTGTGAGTTAAATCTTTGATCCAGTGTAATTAAAACAAATAGCAGTATTGGTAGCTGTCAACCAGGACAATAAGTCTCAACTATAATGAATTAAGAGATTTACTCTAAGATATAGAGATCGGGAAAAACATCTCTGAAAAGGAAAAAGATATAACTATTACAATGACAACAAGCTTTGCTTTTATAAGCTTTACTTGTTATTAATGAATTAGTTTAAATTTAATATTATAACGATTAAGAAACATGTGTATTATAAATTGGATGAGAGTATAATATTTTGATTTTGTAATCGATCGACGATCTGATCGAGCAGAGCCAGATAAAAGGAATTAGATTAATAACATTTTTGCATTTGTTCTCGTTTCACTCGTTTTGTTGAGTCCTCATACATTGCAGCTGGTCAATATTGTTATGTTGTTCTTTTTTCGTCACTTTTAGTATTTGAATATCTACAAATAACAAACAAAACTTTTAT
The DNA here is from genome assembly GCA_905231865.2 of Boloria selene. Lineage (NCBI taxonomy): Eukaryota > Metazoa > Arthropoda > Insecta > Lepidoptera > Nymphalidae > Boloria > Boloria selene. The sequence goes on along the minus strand of HG993146.1, from coordinate 7,106,777 downwards.
TTACTAAAAAAATATATGAATATCAAATAGTATTTTTCATTAAGATTAGACTCGAGAATAACGCCGAGTATCTGATGCTTTTATGATATGGAAAAATATAAGAGCGCTAAATAAATGTTTTCTTTGCAATATGAAAATTTAATGTTCGTTTTAAATGTAGCATTCTATTATTTTAAACTCACGTATATTTCAATGAATTCATTGAATTATTTAAACAGTAAACTGCGAATTTCCGCTACTGATGTGGTTAGGACAAGTTTTATTTTTATTATTAAAATTCATTTCCACATAATATATTAAAATGGGTAATATAAAAATTATTTTGATGAAAATATTAAAAAAAAATATTAGATTTCTACTAGAAAAACTTTGGTATTACAAATTCTTGTTAAGTGAAAATAATATTTAAATAGCTCTATCTACTTGCTATCTTTTCACGCTGAGATTTCACGATGATATTATTGAATTATATTAAATGTAAAATATTGTTTACGTTTATCAGTGCAACACTACAGCAACCGCTTAATATAATTATGCACATTGCACATAGAGTTTATGGACCGCAACGTGCAATAATGTGTATATTTTACATAGTTCATAGATATTTTATTCCTGTATGGTTATTTGGCTTAAGGGTTTTAGTATTAGATGGCAGGTACTGTACCCTCTGCCACAAAATAGGTTGTTATACTCACCAGCTAGAAAGGCAACTTCCATCCACACCACCTCGATGTCCAGCGTTCCACAACAGTGCGATTTTTAAGGCATTTTCTGCCACGCACAACCACTCTGTGGAACCAGCTGTCGCCGGCGGTCTTTCCAAACCATTACGACTTGGCGACCTCCAAGAAGAGAGCGTATTCCTTCATGAAAGGCCGGCAACGCATTTGCAAGCCCTGCGGTGTTGATGATGTCCATGGGCGGAGGTGATCACTTTCCATCAGGTGAGCCTCCTGCCCGTTTGCCCCCTTTGTCCTATAAAAAAAACTACCCACTTAAAATAGTAAGTCAGAAAACTACCTGGAGTAACTCGCATGACACAATGAAGTGGGCAAACTCCATGTCCGTTGTATTAAATAAAACTTATCAGATTTTATAAAAGTACCCTTTGGATAAGTTTTCTATGGATGCAACCAAAGTAACAATCTCAAGGATTTTTCATTTTTATTCTAATGACTACATTTCATTGTGTAACGACTACGTTAGCATGCATACAAAGGTATGAAAATACTGTAGGAAGTTAATTTAAAAATTTTATAATTAAAATGATATCGCTATATCATTTTAAATTAAGTGCCGTCAAGTGAAGCCTACAATAATACACCAAAATTGAATAATTAGGTGTTGTTTGAAGTTCTACCCCAGATCGTATTTGCACAATAGTCCCGGAGACGGAATGCTTTTCTATACATTTCAACTAATATAACGAGTAAACTGAACACTTCGTATAAATTATTCATGTATTATGAGACAACTCTGGCCTATATCTATATGTGCATATTAAATAAACATAATATTATTGTCATGTGTTCCTTGACTTCACTTAGAATGAATATGCAAATGGTAATCGCTTGTCATTTTTTTTATTTATTTATACAAGCACACTAACAATATACATATTATAACATTTCAGATAATCTTATTCTCTATATAAAGCAAGAGTCTGATATGTATATCTATTACTAGTGTACATAGCGTTCACTGTATGCAATAGTTAAAAGTAATTATTAATATTTTGTTAAAAATCTGTTACAATTCTAGATTAAAATTATGCTACATTTTTTTGGAGTGATCTAATAGCTTACGTATAAAAACAGAGTAGTTGTCATAGCAGCTTTCATTGGTATTGAGAGTTACAACCAGCGTATGTAGATATGTTTAGAATTTAATAATATCTCATCCATTTAATACAGTTATAAAATATATTATGTTAATATTTGATACTAATTAATAATCTAAAAAAAAATTATCTAACTAAAACATCACATAAGCACTTTTCTTTCATTAGTGAGCTTTCACAAAAGAAGTTTCCTGAAACCAAATTATACGTAACACCGGTATTTTCATCCGAAAAACAAATGATAATCAGCAAAGAACCCAAGAAACTTAGTTTATCAGCAGGAAGCTTTCAAGAATAAATCCAAGCAATCACTCCCTACAATTATCCCCAATTTTTTGGGGGTAACTAATTAGTTCAATGGACTGAGCCGTTACAGATAATTATCTTGATGATAAATGAGAGTGGAAGTAAAGATAGAATGATTGTCATTTATTTATACGCCCTAACATAAGTATTAATTAAGCAAACTATTTCTTTTTGATCTACCACATGATATTTTAGGTGCGTTACTACATGACTCATAGTCTATATAAATAAATTAATGATAAACTGTTGATAGCAGTTATTTAAACCAAATAAGTTTATAAAGCATATGATTCGTTAGTGAAATATATAATAATATCTTTAATAATATTTCCCTTATAATATACATAAGATAGAAATTGATAAAATAGATTATATACTTTCAAGTCAAAATTAAACGACTAAATGTCTTTCGGGCTTTTATAGTATGTGATCAAAATGACTGTTACATAAGAACGAACATGACGAAATTAGAAGTGTAGGGATATGTACCGTTTTAACCTAAAGGTGGCGAATCCCAAAGAAGGGTTATGTGTTTGTCGTGTATGTATATATATGTACGTACTTGTATTTGCATATATTATGTCCGATCCTTTGCTCCCTCGTGATTATTAAAAAGTTAAGCTGATTTAGACCATTCAATATAATGAAATTTAGAAAAACATCTAATTAATTTAAAAGAAAATGATAATGGCTGCCCATAATACATTAAGTCAATCATGAATGTAAATCCGTGCAATCAATAATAATGTGGGTTAATAAAAATCGTGATTGGATACTGGGCTCCGACAACAATAGGATTAAAGCGCGCCCAAACGAATATTCCTAGAATCCAATAATATACAATGTTTGGTTCTTAATTTACAATGCAATTAAAATTCACCAGTTAAGCTTAAAAGAAATAAAGATCAAGCTAGATAGGTTTTATCAATTTTTATAATTTAACAATGGATAGATTAAATGTTTTAATAACTGAATTTTACCACTGACTGTATGTGACTGTGACTCACCCTTTATCGGATTCGTTTCTAGGTAGCTTTTATCGGTCAGTCGGGATAGATTACTCAGAGATGAGATATTATTCCGCTGTAAAAAGTATCGTATATGTTGACCCATCCGGGTCATCATACCAAATTTCATCAAAATCTGTGGTTTTCTATTGATACAGCTACAGACAAATAGACAGACAGCCCAAAATTTAAAACTATACATTTACCATCTATATTGATATTAATCTCAATAAGGTTTTACAAAAAATATTGAATGTAAAAATTCGACTCAGTTACAATTTTAATTTGTATAAAGATATAGATGTCCAGTTTAGAAAAAATAAAAACATCATACTGTTATTACATTCGATTTACCTCATTTCTTGTAAACTCGCTCACGTCGCTACACATGCGAGAGAAAAAAGATATTGATAATAGAAGCACATTGCTCGTTCATCAGAGCGATTCCTGCGGTTCAACGGAGGAGCTATATTGCTAGTTCTTTTTCTATTTTAGCACTAAGAGAACAATACATTCGTTTCAGAATTCCCTTTAAATACCCAACATTTTAATTTACTTTATGGTTTTACATTTAGAAATTTCAACAATTCAATTAGACAATTGCGCAGGTTAATACAATTGCAATTGAATGTTTAAAATGCAAATAGATGTAACTTTACCAAAGTTTCTCTATAATCTAGTAACTATATATTGGAATTGGGAACAAAAGGCATTTTTAAATATTCTTAGCTTTAACTATAATCGAAAGTTTAATATTTACTTACTCGGATTTATTACAAGTATCTTCTTTTTCTTCTTGAAATTAAAATACGTACATACTGCGTTTCATGTTTTAATGAATTTTATAAAGTCATAAAAGGGCAAAAATGAACACTTGTTACCGACATATCCAAGTAACAAAAGTAACAATAATTTTATATGATCTAGAAAAGCAGCAAGTGACTCACCTTAAGCTGATTAAGTAAAGTGTAGTAGTATTTGTTTAAACGGAGCAGGCTCTAATTAAAAATATAGCAACCAGTATATCTCTGGTTGGTTAAGGTTAAACGAGTTCTTTTCTTTTTTAATTGGTTTTTATATAATCTACTTATCACTTAAATTTATTACTGGAAAAAGAGAAAAAAATGAAGACAATTAGTTGCACATATTTTTATTATTGTTAATGTAAACAGCTAAAAATCTTTTTATATTGTTTTAAATTTTGAACTTACACTATTCACTTATATATAACAATTGAAACTTACTACAAGTTAAGTCTGAGAAACTTAAGTTGAAAGTGATATCTACCAATCCACAATATATTTTTATACTAACACGATACAACATGGATACAACAATAGTGTAGAAGATTGATGGAAGTATATGGAATAAGATCGGAGACCGGCACCGAACGGTGCGATAATGTGCTTTGAAAGTTACCTACGTTTAATAGCTTTGCTATGCATTTTACTGAAATGCGTTTTAAAACTCTAACAAAATAATTCTATAACTATAGATGGATTAATAAGCGGAACTTTTACGATTATTTTTAATTATCTTCAAGGTACCCAATTATAAAAATTATTTGTTGATCTGTTTTTTGTCTACAGTTAGTTCCAGTTTATGTTAAAAACTAACAAAGTAATTTTAACTGGGATTTAAGTTATTGAACTTAAGTGCGAAAGCCAAAGGCAATTTTCATTATAATGGTTCCGTACCTAAAGGGTAAAACGGAACCCTATTACTAAGACTCCACTGTCCATCGGTCTGTCTGTCCGTCGGTCACCAGTTGAAATTTCACAGATAATTTCTGTTGTCGCTATTTCTATATTAAATAATAATAAATAGAATAAATATTTAAGGGGGCTCCCATACAACAGACATGATTTTTGTCATTTTTATTTCTAACACGTAAACAACATAAGATTTAAAAACTTCACATCATAATTTTCAAATATAATGTTATTAAATATTTAAACAGTACAAACTGCTGCTTACTGAACGAAGTTTTATCAACTATTGTTTATGGCTTTATACGTGAAGCGTGCTACGGTCTATTTGTAGCACCCTCTACGAGCAACACGCTACGAGTTTACCTTTTTGCATGATCAACCGTTACCGGAATGTAAAGATCATCAAATTCGTACTTTTGTCCGTTATTTTAAAATAATGAAATATTTCCATTTGCATTACTAAAAAGTTATTTATACAATAAAAAACAGGCACTTCAATTTTATTTATCTGTATCTAAATTCAACTTAAAATTAATATTTACTTCAAAGCTTAAATTATATGGCTATATAGCTTAATATTAAATTATCGCTATTTATTTACTACAAATGAACTACTTAAAATAAACTGACGAATTACCTCAAATACCGAACGCTTGGGGCGCGGCGTTTGGTTTTGTCACGTAATTAGAAGCGATTTCTTAGCATATAACACAAGTACATAATGTTATATACAAGTATAGTTATAATCACTACTGCTTTCAGAGTTTACAGTTCTTTAATACCTTCTAATGTGATATTTACCTAAACTTAAATTTCCGTTTTTTTATATTAATGGAAAATTAACGATTTTAAAATTTGGAGTTGGAAACCGAAGAGGGAACCAAAGAAATGGTTACTCTAAGCTTCTCCCAAGCTGCCACATATGCTAGTAATATAAAATGTATATTTTGAAATACATTGCATTGCAGTTGACTCGTTTGTGCAAATAATTATATGTAATTATCATTACAGCCATAAGTGAAATTCAATTCTATAACAGTGCAAATATACATAGTAGATTAATGAAATTTAAGCTTGTTTTATAAATTGAGATGAAATATTTGAAAAATGAAAATTAAGTCTACCAATTGTACTCAGTTTTTTTTGTGCCACTGCTGGGAACGGGCCTCCTTTCAATAATCCATCACGCTGTCCAAGTACCGGTTGGCGAACAGTTGATGTCTTTCAAAAATTATGCAGATTTCCTAACAAAATTTTCCTGCACCATAAAACAAGTGGAAATCATGTTATAAATCATTTACACATGAAAACATCTTAAGTGCGAGATCCGGATTTGAACCTGCTTCACTTTCTATACCAAGCGAGCGCGTTAGCACTCGGCCTCCTCTGCCGTAATAAATTGTTCCCTTTAAAATACGATCCAGTTTAACAATAATTAACAGAGGTGTACCTTAGGCTTCTATCAAGTAAAGCTCAATCGATCTTCTCTCAGTGACAGCGCCTTCAATTGAACGAGAAATACTAAACCAATTTAAATATGCACAATTTACACGTAATTGTTTTGAAAATAATCTGATGTTGGGAGTATTTAAGAATTATTTATATAATTAAATAGAATAAATACATAAAATATTGTTGAGAAAACTTTTCGCTGTTACTCGGCTGATATTACTCGCTTTTATTTCGTAGTAAAACTTGATTAAATTTCCTTCTATTCTTACCATTTATAAGAAAATCATTTATCTTTTATACTATAACAAAACATTTTTGTAGAACATGATTTCTTTAACGAGTAAAAAATAATCATACATTTAATTTAACATTTGTCCTATACGTCGTTGGTTGGACTTAGAATGGACTATGGAGATCTGAAATGGATTTTAGAATTTTTAGATCAATTAGCCACACGCATAGCACAAATTTAAATAAAAATTTACATAACATCCCAAATACCTTAAATAATGTTTAATAGTAATTTAAAACCATCAGCGTATTATTTAGATGTTGTAATTCTTTTTATAGCCATAATAGCATACATATTATTTGGATGGATGGATGTTTGTTACTCATTCATGCCATGACGGCTGAACGGATCTCGGTGAAATTTAGCACACAGATAGATTATAGTCCTGCATAATGTTTAGAATACTTTTCATCTTGGAAAAATGTATGGAGCTCGTGGAATACCTACACTTTCTAACTATGTACTTATAATATATTTATAACTTAGTCGTAGCTATTTGCAACGTTCAAGGTTTTGCAGTCTGTTTTGCCTGAACGTTTGAGAGGTTGCGACGAGACAACGGACCATGCGCGAATACTAGGCCACTAAATATATATTTTTATTCCATTTTAACCTTTATTTTCATAACCTTAAAGACTAACGGTTAACTTGGCGCAGTAGAAGCACAAGATCCTATACTCGTAGGACAAAGCGGATTTTACTGAAACCCTCTTTGCTTTTCATTGAAGCTGCAAAATTGGGATGAATGAAGCCGCACTAGATTTCGTTTGACTGAAAAACGTTAAGTATTCACGTACATTATCCCCATATACTCAGACCAATTTCATCGCAAAAGCCTTTAACAATTGTCTTCAGAACGTACACACACAGAAATTGCCTAAAAACTAAGCTCGTTCAAACAATCCCCTTTAACAGGCCCCAAAACCCTATGAGTACTTAACCATATGTCAGCAGGCGTAACTCACGAAAAATAAGTACTGTGGACGCTTTCTCTCGTTTTCCCTTTCATTACGGCTATAGGTAGGTATTCTTCAATCGATAGGCTGCTGTGTAAAACAACGCAGGCGAAATCTCTTTTTAATTACACTGCCCAGAATGCAAAAATTAAATTTACAATTCGCTTTTCATAAGTTCTTTCAAGATAATCGAACTTGAGTAGGTACTATTGATAGCAATGCCAAGTTTTATTTTTAAACATAATATTTTTTATCGTAAATATTAATTATGCCTCGAGTATTAAAAATATATGTTAGAAAAAATGATATCGATGAGTATAACGCTTGAAGATTCATTGGGCGCTCTAGACGTCGTCTGAGTACTCTTTATTAACTCTTTTTATTTTGTATATTTGAATAGAAAACTTTAAGTTATATCGAATTCTTATTAGGAATATAACAAAACTTTTAATTGTGTTGTACAGTGCACAATATATATTACCTATATATTATAATTTTTGAAGATATGCGGTTCTACACTAACAAACTGCAAATTTTTGTTTCTATAGATTTTATTTTTTAATTATAAATAAATACCGAAGCTGGTTTTTAACTTCGTCATATCACAGTCACAGTAATTAAAAGGGCAAATCATAAACGACTCTTAAGTGAATGAATGTGCTTAATTATGAAGGTAAAGGAAAACCTTAACATTCATCTCTGAAACCACGTTAGAATCGCTCTACATCTTCTAAGTACCTACCCTATACATAAAATGAAAATTATTTCTGTATTTTTAATTAATGGGTTTCTCTTGACATAGTAACATAGATATTAGTAGATTTTTGTGTAATATTAAATCTTAGCATTTCTAGTGTCTTTTAACAACATGATAATATCTCTTAGGAACCACTATGGAATAAAAACATGTTGAGGTAAGAAAATAACACCCTCTCAGGGAAAAGGCCAAGTAATAATAAAGGAACTGTAAATAAATGGAATATTTCTTAAAAATAGCAACACATTGTTCATTACCTTAAACGCTGGGATTACAAATAGGTTTTTATATTAATGTGTAAAACATAACAGTTTTTATTGTAGATTTTAGGGCCAGGGTATTGATTGAAGTTAGATAATTAAGTTAATCGACCCTATGGAGTTAGTGCAGTAGCAGCACTGGCTCCAATATCGCTTTTAAATACCCATTTTATTTAAATTGAAAAAGGTAAAAATGTTACATACAAAGTATAAGAAGCTATTAAAAATAAATAATTGTTATTCACCTACTTTATTGAAGCAGAAAAGATCGTTATTATCAAACAATTAAATAATAGACTAGAACTACTTTGAATACCAGCACTACTAAGAATACCATAAGTCTTAAAGCGTCTGTTGAAATGAATAAATTACACGAGTCTTTTTAATTTACAAAGTTAGTATGTTTGAAAATAGAAAGTCATTTATATTTTTGTAAGGTGTACCACTTTGTTTTTGTAAAACGAGCATTTTAAAATGCCTTTGGGCTTTGCGCAAAATTATTAAATAAATATTTATACATATAAAACAAATATTATCCTTTGATCGTTATGATACACATACTTGTACTAAAACAGTTTGTTTTCAATTTTTCTTTAAATTAACTTACCTATCTGCAATTCAATTAATGTTGAAGCTGTAAGTTGTAACTACTTTCTAAGACGAGTGTATACGAAGAAAATATTTCGGTTTTAATCGATGTCTCGTTTATATAGTAGTTTACATAAACATGGTTGTTTGCCATATGACTTGAAGTTGCAATCCTTTGATGTTGATTTTTTTGACCAATCTTGTAACTCAGGAAGTCAATGATTGATTATTATAAGTCGGTTAAAAATGACTAGCACATTTATATGGGTTGTGTGGCTATTAGTTTTGAACGTGTACGTATATTAAATTTAAAAGTGCTCTTATGACGATTTTCTTAACTTTTTTTCAATTCAATTCTCTTGTTAATGGCTTCAAGGTGTGCTCGTTGAGCACAGATTACTTTGCCAGTGTCACGTGCAAATTATTATTTTTTATTTTGACTCAACACTGTAAGAGTAGAGTTGGTTGATGAACAATGTTAAGGACTTTGGAAGCACTAATACGCGAGATTTTCTATGCAAAACATTTGCAGAGCTTTACAGAACTATCACGAAAAAAATATGGTGTAACCAGACGAAAATATAAGAGTCCTTTTTTGTCGTCGGGTTACAGAACCCATAATCTAGGATATTAACGGAATTACTGATTTTAAATTAGTGCATTAAAATAAACAATATATCCAATGAAATTACAAAAAAATATTAAAATAAAGCATTCAGTATGTGTTACAATAAGAATCAGCTATTAAGTAATGGTACTTCTGACAACAAAACATAGTAAGTCAAAGAAAACTGCGGTGAGTCTTTGAATATCCGTCTGGTTCAAAAAAGATCGCTCCCTATTATCCTACGTTGATCTCATTAAATTTGCAACCTGCTTTTACCCTTAAGAGTTCTATAAAACTCAGGCTTTATCAAATAAGCCTCATTTGTATACTCGCTGTTGTTGTGTATATTGTATTAGATAAATATTTTATAGGTACTTAAGTGCAAAGTAAATTATCATAGTAAATATTTACGCTAAATCATGCTTCATATTATACAGTTTTTAAACGTTAATTTATGTTTTAGCTACTTTTAAATATCTATATCTATATTATTTTCAATAATAATTGAATTCTACATTTATTACAACGACACGTTTGGCTCAGTTTGTAGTCACCCTACTTGCTGTGCCAGCGGTCGCGGGTTTGCGGGTTATAATATGTATGTATTTAAAGTTATATATCGTATCTGGTATCCGTAACACAAGCCTTTTACCTTACCACGGAACTAGAGTAGAGCGCTGTGTGTAATAATGCCCTAACATATATTTTATTATTTATCAATTTATTTAAATAAGTATAAAAAATATTGTAAAGATTCTAAAATAACCGTCACAAGCTTAACGCGTATGACACAATAATTTCCCTCATAACACAATAATTGAACTTAAATCACCAATTCACTTCAACAAGTGCTGATTGTGAAGTGAGGTACCATTTAGAATGCAGAAGAGCTGTGGACAGTGCGTTCAGACGGCCCTTGTCTTGTAATGGTCAGTAGATTTTTAAAACCCTCCCTTGGCATGCTCATTAAATTTTCATCATAAAGCCAGCATTCATGCTCCCTCGTCTAACTAAACAGCGTTAACTTTAGCAACAGTCGATACTTTGTAGGGGCTTTTTCAGTTTAATACGGTTAACGCTTTTAAATTTTTAAAATGGCCAATTAATTTTAAATTTTCTTTCTTTATATAGTTTTAGCAGATTCGAATATTTAAGTATATCTTTTGTACCTACACATTGTATTCAAAATACTATAATATTCCTTTAGAAAAAAATTTGTATAAAGATTGTTTTAAACAAAAATATGTTTCGTATATTTATTAGCTATACTCAAATATATTTTATTTTTAAGTAAAATAGTAAAAATAAACATAAAAATCGCTATAAAATAACAATTTTAGTTAGAACTTAGTGCAATTTGTTAATAAAATGGACAATTCCTTTGAGATATTAGAAATATTTCCGTTTTCGAATCGAACGATGTTCAAAGAGAAAGGCAAAAATAAGCATTTTATTTCATACAAGAATGCGCTATTTTTCCGCATGCCATCTAGTAATAAAAGCAAAATTGATTTTATAGCAGTAACTCACATTTAGTTTCAAATGTACATACATTATACAATTGTAGTTGATGCTTAAGACTTTTTGATTTATTATGCATATTGTAATATAAGTACAACACTACATTTTTTCATGCTAATAACTTGTACAATTAAAAATTATATTGCTTGCGTAGATATAGAGAATTTAAATATACTCAATTCAGCGATATTAATGCACTCAGCTTCATTTACTTTATATTAACATTATAATATTATTAAACTAAAAGTAACAAATGATTAAAAACTAACGCAAATTAAAGAATAACATGTAATTATTTTAATTAAAATTCATTTTTATCTTTTGTTTATATTATTGTTAAGGAAACCGCAAAAAAATCTGCTGAATACTTATTACGGTTCAAAAAATACACCCTTAAATGAACAAAACTAGCTTAGGAAAGGGATTCAGTAAGGACTTCTTCAAATATATGTGATACTAGTGACACACCCTCAGTTCGCTCGGGTTCGTTCCTAGGTGGTCCCCAAAACCAAAGTTAAAGCAAAAATGAACGATTTTCATACAATCTTGCGAGATCCCTTAGACCTCCTTAATCCAGCCCTGACACAAAATCCGTCCTTAACGTCTACTAACTACAAACTACCGCCCTGCCAAATTTCATCTTTATACGTCCAGCGGTTTTCGATATTTCGTGATGAGTGAGTGACTTTTCGCTTTTATATATTTAGATATGCTGGTGCCTTGAATTAATAGTAGAGGAGACCGTGGAAGATCGACCTTCACCGATCTGATAACCAGATGAGACATATTTTTTATCGAATATAATTTATAAACAAATATGCCTATAATTACTTGCCTATCTGAAAGTGCTCATGGCTATTTTTAGCTGGGCAACAGTGCTTTAAGTATGATTTTTTGCAGGCAAGTGTATATGACTGATTTTGTAATAAAATAATCTAAGATTTGATATAACTTTCGATAAGTTAGCAGAACGATGGAGTCACCTATGTTGACTTACCTGTTTACATCGGCTTTGGTAGCTATACACAAAAATGAGTAGGCAAGTCTACTGAGGCATATTCTGTGTGTTAAAAACTAACAGTGAAATAAAATTCATTTGGTTATCAAAAGAATGAAAGTGATGAAAAAAAATCAATTAAAGTTAATTTAATTAAAAATAGCCATATTTTGCAAATTGAAAAATGGAATAATTTTATCAAATTAGTGTATTGTCATCGGTCCTCAATAAATCTACAAAGTTTGAACGAAATCTGGCCGTTTAAAGTGGGTCAAAATCGCGCCCAAAGAAGTCGGTTACAAACAAACATACAAACATACAGGTGAAGCTAATAAAAAGCGTGTAAAAATAATAAATTATATCGCTGTATTAAGTATAATGCACAGCAATAAAGACTAAGTCATATCTTGTATTAATTATATTTATTGATTTATAAGAAAACATGAAGTTCGTTTACTATATATATAATATGAGAATACTAATGAGGTAAATAAGAAAAAAGTATTTGTTATTCAAGTTGCCTTAGTACCGTTTAATACTACTTTTATAAACTGGTCTACTCAACCAGCAATGAATACGAAAATACTAAAAAGGTTGCTTATTTACGTGTAATACAGTCAAGTGGCTTCAAAAACATCTTCAATGAGGTCTATCAATTATATGAACCGCGAAAATACCTTTGATTGCAATTTCAGTAAGAATTTTGTTATTTTTTATGAAATATGTACAAAGGTAAAGCAAATTCAATTGCAATTAAGTACGTTTATTTTACTCCAATGATAGTTATTCAGTCGGTTGAATCGACCGTGTATACAATTAGGATGTTCGATAAAATATATTTTAATGAATCGTATTTATTTTAAAGAAAAATCTGTTATAATTAAAATTGAAAATGTAAATCACTACATAGTATAAAACAAAGTCGCCTTTTCTGTCCCTATATCCCTATATCCCTATGTGCGCTTAAATCTTTAAAACTACGCAACGGATTTTGATGCGGTTTTTTTTAATAGATAGAGTGATTTAAGAGGAAGGTTTATATGCATAACTAGCAGATCCCGCGGCTTTACCTGTGCTAAATCTAGGGAAGAGCCCGAGCGAAGCGAGGGCGAGTCGCTAGTTACCTATATTTATTAGCATGCAACATGTCCATTATAATATGATTCATACACATATTTTAGAAACTGGTATGTGTTAAGTCCATGTATGTATGCTTATATGTCCATATTATATTATGTTCGTTAATTAAAAGTTATTTCAATACTAGCTTTACTCTAGCAGTTACAGCCAACTAATATATTGTTGGCTTAAATTGGAACAAGTTAGCTACACGTTACTCGCCACAGTTCTAACGTCGGTTTACATACAATTTTAATTTCTTTTGACTTTTCATAGATCGGTTATATTTTATGTTATATCTGCATTGTACAATGCATATGAAAAAAATATTTAAATATTAAGCCTATCAAAATGTAGATAATAAAAAAGTTTTCGAAAATTATATTTTTATATGATGTTAAAGAATTTATAGTAAAATTAACTTCAGTTTACCACCTCTTCCTCTCTTACCTTACCTCTCATACTAATTATGATTGATTTAGATATTTTTATCGCTCTTTAAAACATATTGATGGTAAAATTATTTGAATAGCCTTTATAGGTTTAAATATAAAGTAGGTAATTTATATTTTTCTCTATGGTATACACTAAATTAAACATACAAATATCATAATATACGTACATAGAGTGCATACTTAAAAACTTAATAAAACTTGTTGCTTAGTGAAACTCTCACGGCAAAACCTGGACTCGTAGGATGCCTCAAGAGAGGTTCAAAATATTCACTTAAAACTTATAAGGAAGATATTTATCACACGCCTGTAGTGGAATTTCATCATTTAGCGTATAATCTTGTTATACAAAATGTTGGTAGTGAAGTCAAGCGTTTTCAGCAAAATTTTCGCAAGAAGCCGTTATAACTGAATACTTGCATCACAAACTTTGTCAAGAAGCATATTGCGAAACTTTTCATTTTTCTTTAACCTAGTTAAGATGTTAAAGGTACCATACGATGACATGCTATTCGTATAACATTTTTAATAGATCTTTTAAACTACGCAACGTAATTTAATTTGGTATTTATCAGTAGGTAGGAGTGATTTAAGAAAAAGTTTAAAATATGTATAATGTATATGTGTGTATAATACGCGCATATTATAGTAGAAAAGAGCTGAGAAGATATCTCATTCCTAAGAAATCACTACTAATAGTTGAAAAAAGTTAAAAAAAACGTATTTAAGAACAAACCTGAGGAGAGCGAGGGTGAGTCGCTAGTTTTGATAAAAAAAGATATTAATAATATTAGAGTCAATAATCATATATATCTAAGTATTAACATAAACTGAATTATTTATATCAGAATCTCGTAAATATCCTCAATTGTAAAGACGTTTTTCTCACCTACAATATTTGAACTTATTAATGCAGTGCACCTCCTGTTAAGAATTTGTATAAAACAGACATACTTATTTTATTTATATTTTTAAAACTAGCGTAGCTTAATGCATATTATAATCTACATATACGTTTCATAATAATATTTTACTTTCATAAATTATTACCACACTCGAGAACACTATTATCATAAATTTTGTTATATCAGGAGCAAACATCACCGACCGTGTCATAAAACCATATCTGTTGCATAGAAAATTACGACATTTTTATGCGTTTCCATCTGACAGTTAGGTCTGGCACCTCATAAAGTACTACACGAGCAAATTCAATTTAATACTGCTTTTATTGCATAACTCTGCATAAGTGTAGCTGCATCTTGCTGCTCGGCGTAGGTGTATTGAATTATTGCGGTTAACTGGCTTATCGTCCTTGCTTCTGGTTACCTTGGGAAATTTACGATGCAAACTAAATTGATATTTAGTAACATTCTCTGATATAGTCTAAAATATATCAAATACCATTATTTAGCGTTTAAAATATTTTTCTACACATTTACGTTCGTTAGATGTTAAAAATAAACCAAAATACGAATATAGTAGCAAATCCAGATACATACTATGTAAATAAATCCCTAGTGGTACGCTAGTTTTAGTACTTTTAATTCCATCAACAATAAAACACTTTCCTCTGAATATTCCTTAGTTAACACATAAAATGCCGCATATGTATTCCCACTGCATAATTTGCAGGTTTCTAGTTTCAGCAACGAGGATTGTGAAGTACCTATGCACTAATTGTGTTCTCTTCCACACCGCTACACCTATTTGCAATACACGATGAAAAATCGTTGTTATCGAAATAAAGAACGTGTACCTTGAAGTCTTAGACGTGTTTCAATTTAAAAAATAAGTTAAGTATGTTATAGTTACGTTATTTTAAATAAAATTACCATTTCTGAGTTTTTCGCGGTTTATTTAGAATTTTGGTTTTCCACGTCTCGAATGCTTTACAGCAATCACGGTTATGGGAGGTCTTTTCAGAAAAGATACGTGAAGTTTTATTTAAAACTAGTGACTCACCCTCGTTACGTTCGGATTCCTCCTAAGGACCGATTTAACGATTAATAATTCCCATACAGAAAAAAACCGTTCTCAACTTATTGATTTTCCAGTTGTTTTTTCTTAATTATATTTTAACTCCTATTTTTTTCATGCGAAACCCTCCCTCGACACACTGCCAAATTTAAATCTAAGAACAGTTTAAATCTAATAATTAGTAAAAAATGCAACTAAAGTTGTGCTTTGGCATGGAAAGCTTCTCATCAATTGCTATAAATAAGATTTAAAATATGGTATCGGTCGAGACTTTCAAGGGTAAAAAAAAATCAGAGTCAGGAGTGGATTTTTAATGTTCAGGCAAATTCCATAAACCAATTCTAATTGTCCTGAAATACCTTATTAAATATATTTTATCTAATATTTTGAAATGTAATATTCGCATCGAACCCAATTTTGTCCACCCCACTGCCCACATCCATATAAAATAAGATCGTAAAATAACTTTGAACGTTATAAAAATTTTGCTAAAGAGGAAAAAGTTTTGATCTTTACTGAGACATTTTGCAATATGGCTCTCGTTCGCAAACTTCAGAGGTGACCCGGTCAAAGAAGGTAAGAATAAAGGAGTTTTCTTTGGCCCTCATCACTTTCAAGATATATCGCATGAGTTACGTTACGAAAGTGAAATTGTTTTAAAGATACCTGCCGGTGACGAGACGTGACAGCTTTAATATTAAATTTCTATTGTAAATTGTTTGCAGTTGACGAAGAAAAAGTTTTTCTTTCATTAATTATTCAGGATTTCTTTGTTGTGTTTTTTTAATTGTGTTACTGGAATGGGAGTTTGGAATTATTATATATCCAAACACTAAAATAAATAAATTATAAATTGACCCAACCCAGGCAATAGCTCAGTGGTAACGCACACTTGCTAAACCAAATGAACCGTATTCAAATCCGGGGTCTCGCACTTTTGATAATTTTATGTGCAAATCTATACTAACATTGTAAAGCTGAAGAGTTTGTTTGTTTGTTTGGTCGCACACGCTAATCTCAGGAACTACTGGTCCGAATTAAAAAAATCTTTTTGTTTTGGATAGTCCGTTTATCGAGGAAGGCTATATCACGCTACAACCAACAGGAACGGAGCAACGAGAAGGGCGTAAGTTCTGCGAGATATCATACCGCGCGACTCAGTAAGAATTTGGTTTCCGGTCTTTAGAACGTGTGCAAAGCCGCGGGAAATGCTAGTTATTTACTTGTTCAACGGTGAAGGAAAACATCGTAAGTAAATCTGCATGTCTGATAAAACCTAGCAAGTGGTCGCTTTCGACAACTTGCTATTTGTAGTCCGCCAACTCGCACTTGGCCAGCGTGATGGACTATGGCCTGGTCATCTTCATATTGTAATGGGACGTTAAAAAGGGGTAAATACATACAACCGTATCAAAAATTTAAATAATCTAATCAATGTACATTGTAATTAAGATAATTAATAATTTTTTTAAGGTCAGTGAAAATAAATAAATAATATGCATAATACAGCACGTGTTGCCCATACAAAAAAATTTGACCAATCAATTAATAAATGCAATTTCATTTCGTTCAATGGCCATGTGATAAACATAAATTACTAAAATTGTAACACAAAAAAATATAAAATACAGCAATATAAAATTCATGAATAATAATTACATACAAATAAAAAAACCTTTTTTTTTGGAACATTGTAAATTTATATGTACATAGAAGGTAAATAGGTATCATTAAGAAGTTATGTACATTTGGTATTTTATTTGGTATTTTATATTGGCTTGGTATTGTACCAAATAAAATTTAAATTTCAAGTAGGTACATATATAATTTCTTGTATATGTGAACATATAAATACCTAGTACCTACATATATATAGATACGATAAAGTTACGTAAATACAAGAAAATAACATTTACCAAGAAACCTAAACACTTACATTATCGAAACTATGGAACGATAATCCACTTCTAGATTCCAGACTTAGCTAGTACTTAAAGATATTAGCGAAAATTACTTAACTCTGCAATGGATTTCTAAGAGAGGCGTGTACTGTAATTAGTGAAGCGTTTTAGTGCTTCATATCGCTGGGAATTGTGCACAATATCTAAGTTTTATTTTATTACCAGTGAATTGCACACCTTTCTCTCCATTAAGGAGTAGCGTAGCTATTAAGCTTAGTAGCGAGACCTGTGAATAAAATTTAACGTTAGTGTTTGCAAAACAATTAGTCGAGCGGGTTGCAAGCACGAATGTTTGCTAAGTACTTGAACTAGTTTTCGATATTATTTTCGTTCCAAACGGGATAACGTAAACATTTGCGAGAGTAAAATGGTCTTTGTTTAGATTTGAATCAAAAAAATTCGGTTAACTTACCTATATAATAAATATTTTTTACGTTTAAGTAAGTATTGAATACTAAATCTCACCGAAAAGTATCAAGATATCACAACAACAAACAATTACGTATTTAGTAAGACCCATGTAAATTTAAATTGATTTTTATTACATATTATGTATGATTAATGTAAATACTGAACTTACACTATAATTTGATTGCGCACTGACTTTACATAATAAAATTATAAACTCTTTTGCGGCTTCTCTAGTTCACTAGAAAAACATAATTGATTTATCACAATCTGCAGTAATCTGGCATTAAAATCTGTAAAGTTATAAATCCTTACGTAAAGTAGGTTATCTGCATGCTACAATCACATTTTTATCGTGGTATGATTGCTGTTTAAATAGTATTTTAAATTTTATGCATTTTTTATATTGCTCACCCTTTCTAGTTTTTCAATAATACTATTATTGTTATGCTTCCTAATGAACTTCCCCTTAAGTATGTGCTAATGATATTAAAACACGTATCATACGAAATCTCACAAAACTACGTCTTGCGGACTGAAGTCTTAGTTCTAATTAGTTCTTCTTTAAGACCTAACAGATCGCATCGCTCATCGTATATTATCTTTCCTAATATCCACATTTTTCTCTAAATACATATTTTAAGATGCATATAATTGACTACTTAGTAGATGAAAGTAATAAACAAATAATATTAAAATAATTATTTTAGAATTCTAGATTAAGAATAGATGTAAGGGGTCGCGTCCTTTGGAACACTTTGCGTAAGAGTACAGGCCCACACTTAGATGATCAGATAATAGATTCGTGAAACAGATTTAAGTTTGCTTAAAGTGACTCATCAGCCTTAATCCTTATTTAAATAATCCATGAGAGATTGTCCAAATTGCTTAATATATTATGAATACTATGGAATGTATCACAAAATTAAATAAATAAAAATACTTAAGAACTGAGTTGCATGCCAATTGGTATAACTAGTAGGCTCCTTTCGCTCACGCTTGCAAATTGGCGTACCTACAGACTAGAACACAAAAACAGTCAATTAAGGCTGTCGAAATGTATACACTTAATTCATCGAAAAACCTCGAAAGCTTGTTTCACCTTTGCATTTCCATCCACACAAGCTTAGCCAAAGGCTAGCTCAGTTCAGTCAGGGGAAAGCCCCTCGAAAAGTTAATATTTATGACCTAAATATGACGTAAGAAGCCCTGTGAGCGTGAATAATATCAAACATAATATTTTACAGAAGGTTCATCTGTAGTAGCATTTCCATATAAATAAATAATTAATTATGGAATATCACCATAAATAAAGAAATCAACCAAAAATGACATTAAACAAATAAAGCTATTAAAATTCCATTACAATAAATTGTTCAATAAATTAATGGAAATAATGCAACTCGACTTAACACATATGTCACATTGTTATTTACCAAAGGCACGTTCCCAATTTGGTAACAAATTACAAAGCGATGGAAATTTGTTGTAATCAGCGTTCGAATGGTATTTAATCAAAGGGAATCAATGATTGTGCTGACGATCATGCGTACGGGAACTGATTGTTGGTACTTGTCATTGTATACTTACTTTTTGCATCGTGCAACATGTCTTTTAATGTCACTCGCCGAGACAATGGTAAATAAAATTAATTAACAACTTTTGATTGGTGATTAAAAATTAAATTATACACTATAGAGACTACCATCGAGAAACTAGAATAAAAAAAATACCTGGTAACTTAATAATTAATTATTTTTTGTTCGTCTTGTTTTGTTTTTAATATTAAGTTTAATAACTTTCTTCTTTTGAATATATTTTAACAATTTCCTGAAGATGAAGAGTACTCATAATTTATACTATAGTACTTATACAGTAAGGCAGTGGTAGCCCAGCGGTAAACACTCTCGCTTGGATAACCGAGTGACGCGAGTTCGAATACCGGTCTCGTACCTCTGATAATTTCATGTGCGAACTATTTTCTATCACGGTTACCACTTGTCTTACGGTGAAGGAAAACATCGTTAGGAAACCTGCATGTCTGTGAAAACCTAGCAAGATTTCGAAAGACAAGTTAACTCCACGTCCCACTAGGCACGTTAAAAGAGCTGATGACATGACTTATACAGTGATAATCATTGATATCTGCTCGTAAATAATAAATTATAAAACATATTTGTTTAAAGGAAAATAAGAAATATTCAAAACAAAAAGTAAGTTCAGTAAACTAGGCTCGTACCATGAAATGCGATATCAGGAACAGACCTCTTTGCTTTGTTATAGTTTTGTTACCTCGCTAGCTTTCAGAAGTTAACCTATTATAGAGTAATGAAAGCACTGTAAATACGCTCTACTTTTATATTTTTTATTTGTTCGACGTAAATGATATTTGATTATTCGAAATACTTTTGCTACAGAACCCCTTTCTTAGTTGCTAATAGCCTTTTAATAGGTAGTATACTTCATACAAATGTTCGTTATTGTTCAGAAATGTAATGTCTTGTTAATAACATTATGAACATTATACTACAGTCTACACTATTATGGAGACGTTATGCTACACTGTCATGGAGATATAGTTGTGTTACATTATATTATTTACATATACATTACATTTCTACATGAATCCCACTCCATCTTTTTACGCAGAATATTATATAATTGCGTTAATTTAGTATTTAATGAGATAATTTATAACTTTATACGTTTAATAATATGTATCCCTTGTAAAAGAATATGTATACTTACGTTTAAAAAAGTATTTGTATATAGATTAGGCAACTACAAAAAGCATTAGGAAAAATATATTTTGATAATGTAATCCTTGTTCCAACGAGAAAATGTACAAAAAATTCAATGTTGCCGGCTTACTGTCATTCTTTATCCCCTTTTGTAAAGCTCGCTCAAGTACCTTTCCTTATTCGAATTTACCTTCTTAATTGCAATACATCACTGAACATTGTAGCGTTTAAAAATCACCCTTAATTTCACTTCGAGATCTAAAAAATATTGCCCGTGCTTTTAATATTAAGTTATTTATTTATATCATCACGATAAATTACATTTTAAAAAAGTAGATTCAGAAATGCGTATTAATTTTAATGTTATGGCCCAAAAGTAGAGCTGTATTGCTTAGAAATATTTTTGTAACATATTACTTACATATTAATATTAATAATACATCTCTTGTAAATTAATTTGTGCCCTTATAAATATGAAAGGTATGTAAATAACAAAATTTAACTTAACATTATATTTGGGGCATACATATGTATGGAAATTACAGGTAAATTTTCGCGAAAAATAAATAAACAGGCAAACACCTTGCCATTTTGATCGTTGAATTATTCATGTCGTATCACATGAACACCTGAGCGAAGGAGCGAGAACTCTCCGAATACGGCTAGTGTCATTGTCTGGGGGAGCTAACGAAATGGGTAAGCCACATTGATTTAAGGCCCAAATAAAAAATAACGGATCTCACCACCAGTGCTGAGACAAATAAAATGTTATTACGAATATACTCGTAAATAGAAACATCTTAACTTGTTTTGGCAATTTTAACTGGCTGTAAAGTGTAAGTAGGTATATATTATCTTATTAAACTGGCATAAGTCAAAATGACAAGATAAATGTTAAAGACCATTAAAATGAAATATTTAAAATATTACTTACATTTATACAATTAATGGCTACGGTTAATCATTTGTTACAAACTCCGAGCGAGTTCTATGCAGAACTTCAAGAGAGAGCCGATCTTGCGGAGAGTAGACGTCATAAACGTTTTCTTGCTGTGTTGCTATTGCAGCGTATGGTACGAGGATACTTAATTAGAAAACATATCGCTTGGTTAACAAAAAATGCCATAACTATACAATGTGCCTTTAGAGTTCACAAAGCTCGGAAAGCATACCGCGCTGCTTTACGAAAAGCAGTTAAAAATAAAGAGGCCAAACACTATGGTCGAGCAGCGACTATCATACAGGTCTTAATTAGTTAATAATGTTTATTATATTATTTATATTGCTAGATTTTAGCTTCTTTTCATAATGATACTAAATAATTAAGTGCCTAAGTGTACCACAATATTATAATATTATCACATTAATATTATTATATCTATAGCAATACAGTTTAATTTATAGAACTTACTACCTACTGAATATTATAAAATAATTTGTAACATTGATAAAACCTATTAGATCTATTAATATAGTATTTTCAATAATATATTTCTAAAACTATGCTACCACGAATAACGAATTTAAAAAAAAAAGAACTTCCGGTCAATGTACCGAAAATAAAGCTTTTTTTCAGCTTTGCCTCAACTTGGTTACACCACTTAGTTTCCTAAATTAATTCAATTTTATTTTTAATATCTTACCTTTTGTAGGCACTTTGGCGCGGATATTATTCTCGGCGTACTAAATTCTGTTACCAATCATACCGAAAATGGTTGGATGCCGTAAAGGAACGTGGTGAAAGGCGGTCAGCAGAAGCAGCTGAGTTCGGTGTTAGAAGTAGAGCTGATATTTTAAGTATTTTAGAAGAAGAAGCTCGTCAATGGCTAGCCTTTGTTGTATTTAAATTACATCATTTGTTAAGAACTCATGTTTGTGCTGGTGTTTACTCAAAACCAGCTAGTATAGAGCTCTCTGAATTTGAAAAACTTCTCAAATCTATTCATTATACAGAATATATGAAGAGGCTGAAACGAAAATATAATGAATTCGTTAGAAAATATCGTCCTAGATTTTCAAACAAGCGGTTATTTCCCATTATAGGGGATGGATCTGATTATTGGTATCTTTCACTACCGGAAATGTATGAATTAACAGCACCTGTTCCAAAAATGGAAGATACTCGTCATCTTGCGAAGCATCATAGCTCGCTACATAAAAAACCTTTCCTTTGGAAGAAAGTACGACCATCATATTTAGATGAGGACAGAGGACCTTTCACAATAACAAAAAAATCCTCAACATCGGTGTCCCCATCACCACCCTTACTGGCTCCTGCTCCTAGCATCAATGTGAAACCCCATAAAGATCCACGCTTTCATCTCTACGTAAAGCATTACAAGCCTCAGCCTGACCTTTTCGATTACGTTGATTACCACATCAACTTGTTGTTAGCAAGGAAATGTTCTATTGAAAATATAAACAAAGATTCATAAGTTTTTTTTTAATTTACAGTGCCCATTAATTTGTCATTGATATCACAATAGTCTGTTTTAGTGCACTTGGTAGAAGGCATGTTGAGTTTTTCTTTTCTTATTCGGAAATCCGTAATCAGGCTGAGTTTGGAAGGGTCGCCCGGATGTTGCGAGCCGCGAGCCTTTTGTTGTTACGCTTTTGTTGTTCTGAATTTTACACTTGTAATTTATTTGAGGAAACACCTCGGTGAGAAAGAAATTACATTAAACTCTCCAAGGCAAATGTGTTTTGTAAATTAACATCTCGCTTATGTAGGTTTTATGGTTGAATTCCCTTTTATTATTCCAAATTTATTTGCATGTCGACTGAATTTTTTACAGCATTTAATCACTTCAGTGAATTTGTACGCCAATAAGGAAAATACTTAGAAGTAATTGAGAGTTTATTCGTTTATATTCTAAAGAAGAAAATTTGAATTTAAATGAAAGCACAAAATACAAATTAGATATCGAAAAATAACGAACGCTTTTATGCTTATAAAATTTTAAATATTTTACAATAACGTTTTTTTAAAATCAGTTAAGCATTAGAAGGTTGTTAGTTTAGTAAATTGACGTTAATACATAACTAAAATAATTAAGTAGGTACATAGTTTTTATACTATATTTTACTTCTTCTACGTATTTATTGTTAATTAACCCTGGTCAATGGTCAAGTCTTATTTAACTTCAAAGACATAGGTATCGTTAAATATTATTCAACATGTACGAGTACCTTATTAAAATTACTGCATTAACAACTGTACAAATAAGCTGTCGCAACAAGCACCTTTAAATAATATGTTTAACACCGCACGTCTTAGAACTCATTTGTCTAACAATGCCTGTTTGACTCGGCAAATTTATTAGGGTCAGAATAATTCAGCTTGTGGGTTTCTGAACCGGCTCCTTATTGCTGCGTCTTTGGGGTAACCATTTGTTAGCTGTATAATGGGTGACCCACTTTACATATATGTATTTAAGAAAATATGTGGTGATTTGTTAGCCACCAGACAATGAGACTAGGTTAGGTATAAGGATTTTCGAATCTGTGATTACGATAATTTCAAGGTCATCAGAAATTATCCGCTTTAGGCTCACTTCGTCTCTAGTTTCACGAATTTGTGCGTCAACTGAAAGTGTCAGGCTTAGAGAGGGTGTTTGGCACATGAATAATGTATAGGGTAAATTTGCAAGTGTTTCAATTTACACCCGACGCCACTCCGCGCTCGTTCATACGCACCCGAGAGCCGTTGAAGTGTAAAAAGAAAACAAAGAGAGGCACAAACGGGGACAAGAGACGGTCGAATTAGTACGTAGTTAGTTCACCTCGCGTATTTCTATTTTTGTAATGTTATACTACAATCTGGCATAAGTAGAGAGAGGTTGCTTTGGAAGTGTTTGCTCTGAATACAAAGGAGCTTTTTAGTCATTATCTATGAGGAATATGTAAAATATTTGTTATAAAATGTTTTTGTTTTGTAATACATTTCAAAAAACATGATTTAGGTTAAACATGATTTAGGTTAAACTTATTTCAAATGATAGAAAAGTCAAATTAAAGTCGGACTAGCCATCCTGAAATTTAGAGAGTACCTACACACAAATACATTTTAAATTTTAATGCTTACCTACTTTTTGCTATATTATATTAAATTCCATATAATAAAACATGCTGTAGGGGTTTCGTTCGACGCCAACTTTACTTTTAATTTTTTTTTGATTTTGTAAATCTATAAAAACAATAATAATTCAAAATTGCTTGGAACAATTTATATTACAAGAGCTTATAACAATAGATTTTTTTATTACAGGAAAATATACAAAGAAAAAAATTATAAACCAGGTAATCTATACTAATATTATAAAGCAGAAGAGTTTGTTTGGTTGAACGCGCTAATCTCAGGATCTACTGGTCCGAATTGAAAAATTCTTTTTGTGTTGGTTAGTTCGTTTATCCAGAAAGGCTATATAGGCTATATAACATGACGTTACGACTAATAGGAGCGGATCATTAATGAAAAATGTTGCAAAAAACGGGAGAAACATATTACTTTTGTGAGTTTCCGCCACGCACGCTACGAAATCGGTTTAAGTTATGCAAAAATCATGTAAGGCGGAAATGTTCTTCTTTAAAAGTTCTAAAAATAAGTCAGCAATAGCATATCTTTTAAGTTTGACTCACGAAACGCGAGCGAAGTTGCGGGTAAAGCTAGTACATAAAATAAATAATTCGAAAATTTAAGCTTAAATATAGAAATTACATTTCCCAGATAGTTTTTGTCGTAGCAATAGGAAACTAGCACATAGCATGCAAAGGTATTGAAAGGTGGCAAAGGCAATTGCGGGCATCTCGAGGGAGTCGTCTCTCGCTGCACAAGCGCGATGAAAACTACTTACCAGCGAATTAAACCAATTACATTTCATTTCTTCGAGTGTTAACAAATCTGCTTTTTTTTTGTGTGGAATTTTATGAAGTTTTTAATTTCGATGTTTATATTTTATTTAAATTCAATTCAATAATTTTGTAGCTTCTAGAAGTTCTATTTATTTATTTATTTTTCCGTCTTGGTTTAAACTACTGAACTTATATCTATTCTTATCAAATCCATCTATCCAGCGACTCTTAATGTTCACGTTGTCCTTGAAATTTTGTGAACTAAATATACCCCCCTCACCTGGAAGTTTTCATCAGCCGGTAGGAAGGTAACATTATCTTCTGTCAGGTCAGCTAGTATCAATACAAAAATACATTTTCATTTTGATACACAATACGCATACAAATAAAAATATTTTTTCTTAATTAAAAATCACTGCAATATATTTAATATAAAAGAAGAAATCCTTTAATTTTAATAGTACCAAGTAGAGACTCTTAACGACTGTGTTAAACTGAAAAGAGCATTGAAGCAATTAGTAGTCAAAGGAATACCTTTGACTTGCTAAAAGAACTAAATAATTAAGGATAATAATTTAACTTGTAATATAAGCTTTATTAAAAAGCATTTTAAAGCTCTTTATGCAGCATTTTTTTTCGCTTTGTACACAATACTAATAATAGACTTTATCAATATTTGAGTGTTAGTCCGTGAGAGTTAAAGTCTGACCCCCAGACTCCAGATCATGCAGTATCGTAGGCGGCTACTCATTCCACTTCAATTAAAAACGTTTATATTTAATCCAGGGCCTAATTTCTTTTATTATCTTAACTATCATTTCTATTTATAATATGAATCATTAGAAAATTTTAGGTATTTATTCGAATTCTTTGCAACAAATCTATTTGATATTTGATTCATTTGATTTCCATATCGTTGGGTGCATTAAAAAAATATATAGGAGACAGACTATTGATAAAAAGTAAGCGGAAAACAACAGTACAGTAACCCACTAGAATAGTACTGTTGTAGATTATCATATGAGAGTGCACCGACAATATGTATTTTTATTTTTTACGGGAAATTGGTTGGTCCCTGTTTATTTTTCTATCTTATTTTAATTATTGTTGGCGCTTTCTCTAAAATAGATAGTAGATATCGCAGCGCCACCCTTATTGGACGCGTTTTTACAGACACTAATTCATGCACTAATAGTGCTCCTTATACCTCCACTCTCTATAGTCACTTACGAGTAGTTACATGCATTATCATCTCAATTTAAATATTTCAACTTAATTCATTGATATTAAAATTTAGTTACAAGATTTTACCCGAACAAACATACGCACATAAAATATGTAATATGCGAATATACGTACAAGTATAACAGTACATTAAGTTAATCTACTCGCTTAATAGCTAGTTCTAAAATACATCTATTCCCATAATTAAATAGCTTTTACCGAAAGAAATCCTAACATTCCTCCAATTTCCTCGCGACGCTGATAATTCAGAGCAGAACTTCTCCATCGATCGGGAATGGGTCCGTGATCTGTATGAAAAATGCGGACCGGCAGTAATTAGTGATCGTGGGACGAGGAAGCGCGCGGGCTTACGTCGATGCAGTCGAAGGAAAAATATTGCGGAAAGTAAGTTCGAGTCAAAAGCTGTTACTTCACGCACGTACTAATCAAAGTATGGAAAATCTGTATTTATTAAAAGTGTTCGCATTACTAAGAAATGACTGGATAAATTTTTTAAACGGTCATAATAAAGGTTTTAGAAAAATGATTTAGAAATGTTTCCGGAAAATAGATTCATTAGGGAAAAACTGAGATAGCTCTTTCCAATGAATTTTTTGTATGGTCTGAAATATTACAAAAATACTTTTTTTATTTTTTTACATGATATTTACTCTTGGGTTCGCTAGTACACAAGAATATAAAATAAATTGATCTTTATTTATTTTTTAAACTAATAGCAAAAAGGCTGGGCCGGTATTTTTTTTGTATATGTTCATCAATATTCAAGATCGTTGGGGCGATTTGCGTGTTTTTTATATGTTGAGAATAATCGCGCGTTAGTCCTATACCGATGATTATAAATTAATAACTACATTTGATTATAGGTGATAGAACTCCTTAACAAAGTGGAATTGATTTACTTATCCTGACTAATATTGTCTGACAGTAAGCTAGTAAGTCAGTAAGTTAGTTGACTGACAGTAGCCTTTGTGTTATACCTGGAAGACGCTGTATTAAATTTCCTCCATACCCATTTAGCCATTTTATAGTGAAAATATTACAAACATTCGTAGACATAGTACTTACAAAAACTCACATTATTTTAATAAAAGTGTTTATTATCAAATTTTAAGGAGTTGGCAATATTCTTGGCTTCTGTTGATGATTAACATACAGGCCACTGTATACAATGAATACTTATTACTGGTGAGTGAAAATTAAATTCAAATAATCCTAAACCTCAAATAGATCAGTGGATTAGAGTCAAACATTCATCATTCCCGAATGATTGGATGTCAACATTTCAAAATCAAATTTGTGGAAAGCTTTTTAATTGAAATCTGTAACTGCATGCGAAATAACAATTTTGATGAACACTCCGCAACGACTAACGCTATTTTGACGCAGTAAAACGATTTTCAATTTAGTACATTTTTAGTTTAGTAGAAATGATTTATCGGATGCTGCATCGAGGAAGTTCAACATTTAGTCCGCTATACGCTTATCTCGTTCAAACTCTGGACTCATGAGCTATTGTGGCGTGTTATCGAATTATGCGGTCACATATCCATCCCATCGTTTTTAAATTTTAAATTTCATTTTGCATATTTATAAAACAATGCATAATATTATTATAACAAAATAGTGACAACAGTAGGTTTTTTTTCCATATATTCTATATTTGGACTATTATGGTCTAAAAACCATTAAATAAATAGTATAATTTAATTTGTGTATATGAAAAATATACATTATTATTCATATTTTTCATTATTATTCATATAATTGTCTAACAAAAGTGAATATATTACATATGTATATAAATAATATTATGATTAACACACATTCGCTATGATAATAATACGAGTACCTACTATGATTCGATTGTTTAAATGGTAAACATCTAGATTAGGCAAAACAAAAAGATCTTTCGAATTAAATATTAAATAATTCCCACGCGGCCGCAGCGACTAACTGTGACGAGCGTCGTTGCTGACATTTAATTTGCGGCTACATCATCTTCACTCATAGCGTAATCAAATAAATATGTTTTTTCATTCAGTTTGTATATAAGCTTGTATATAATGTGTATATTAATTCTTTAAGTCAGTATATTAGAAAAAATGTTATATAGTTGTTGTGTTAATAATAATTTAATACGTATATTTTTATATATGTTAAGTCTTCTATTTCAAACCCAGTGGAATCCTAACCTTTCCTAAGCAAAACATTATATAATGTTTTTCATATCTCCCGTGGATTCTGGTTAGGAAGTCTATTTTCTTTTGTATTTAATTTTTAAGGATAAGCCTTTATTGCGTTGCGTATTAGAACACACATGCTGATTTTGTTGATTATGAAAACTGAGAAGTACTACTACTAGTTAATGTATATTGAATCAAAAAATATGAAAAAAAATCTAATGAAATGAAATGTCAGCTCGTCCTTACCTAAAAGGTAGTACTACACGTACAAACACATGCTTTATGCATGTGTTTAAAAAAACTTAGAAAATTTCACAATACATAAATTCTGATGCTTTTCGTAAAATAGTCGTGTATAAGAACCATAAAAGCCCTACATAGGCTTTCCAGCCGTTAGTTCTATAGCTTCGTTAAAAAACAATTCCATAGCTACTTTCAGAATGGAAACAACGGCACGTTGCATTCGAGAACGTGTGAAATGTAAAAACAAACTACTATATTGTCGCCAGTGTAGAAAGCCAGAACTTTGAAAGGCTTTACCTACCTGCCACACTTTATAAGGGAATTCAGGAGAGCAAGTGCTAAAGGACCGTGTACACCACGTCTCTTCGGTGATTCAAAATTACATTTTACTTTATTTGTAACTAACGCCTTACCTAGCTTCGCTCGCATGAGCTTTTGAATACGTTTAAAGTAGGTAGAAAAATGGTCAATAGCGCGAGAGTTACTCGTTAGGAACGAAGTCTATTTCGATGTCCGCCCTGGGCTCATTCGAGTATATTAGCTTATACACATGAAACAGTCAAAAACATAAGGCATATGCATCAGACAACGTACTAGTACATTGCAAATGTTGAAACTCATCGAAGAAAGACCTTTATTGCTGTTTCTCTTAGTTAAACCTGTTTTAAAATATTATGCGTTAAACCATAAGGAAGAGAAACAGACAATGGTAGACAGAAAATCTCTCAACTCAAAATGAGAAACTTTACCGTATTTACTGCACGCAATTCATAATACACAAAACTAACAAAATATTTTGCTTTATTAGTAATTAACTATAGTAAATTTACTACTAAATAGATGTAGAATTTCTCTGATAAAACTCTTATTTGTTTTTAAGACTGTATTACATTTCCAATTGCATAATGAGTAGGGATTTTAAATGTAAAAATTAGTTTAGATTGGAACACATAGTTGTTTAAAAAAGTAACTTCAAATTCCTAAAACGTTTATAAGCTCAAAAGAAATATTAAGCTTATCCCCATTAATAATAAAAAGTTTGTAAGTAAAGGCTTCCTTTGCAAGATATCTTATTACGTTCGCAATAATTTACAAAAACCTTTTGGTAAGAAAATGTCATATTATATGTGATATGGGATGTAACGTTCAATGTTTTTCCTTATTTAATTCTAATACTTTGCCCTTGTTCAACTTACACTTAAAGTACATATCGCCTATTTTTTCGAAGTTTTTTCGAACTGCATAATGCACTCTCTTTCCCTGTCACTCTCATATCTCTCTCACGTTGATCTGGTTGAATGAAAGAGAAATAGAATCGGTAGGTTCGAGTATTGTCCGAAGCATGGGGGTAATCACCAACTTCCCAACTTCGGCTCTAATTAAGTATTTTTAACAAAAATGAATAATTTCAGACTTTCCCGAACTTAATTAGGAAAATTATGATTTAAACCCACTCCAGCCTTCCAGACCTGCCACTAAACATAGTAGCCATTACAACACTTTCACATACACATGATAAACAGTAAAATAGCCTTACCCTACTTCGTCCACATCTAAAATGAGTAATACGTCGATTAGTTTTAGACGTAATGGTACATGTAATGTACCTCATTTTAATTAAGTCAAAAGTACGACTGGAAAGCGAATGGTAAATTTCGGAAATCAGGTAGGTGGATGAGCATATAGTCTATTTCCAAATAGAATTTACGATCGCCTTTCAATGTTTTTTTTCTTGAAACGAAAACACGTAGCAAAAAATTTTATTCTTTTCAATCCAGCAATATGACATTTAAAGTGTTCAGTTCAAATTACAATGTACTGTTTTTTTTTTTACTATTGCTTTCTACAGCACTATTATTGTATTGTTTGGAATAAAAATATTCTTTTGGCTATGGAAAGTCTTTATCATATTGAGATCAAAACCTTAAAGGTGTATAAATAATTGATAAAAACATAGTAGCTATGAGATTTCTATAAAAAATTCTTTTAAATAGCTTCAAAGTAACTAGGTATAAGTACACTTGCTATACATCTAACATAGCTGACATATGAGGAAACTCTCCCCTTCTCAACCTTATTTCGACGTAGTACAATGGTCCCCAATTGTCATAATAGCCTCAATTAGAGCATTGTTCAAGATAATAGCACCTACAATAACTTTCGTAACTACAGTAATTCTCTTAAAGTATTCCGTTATTATCATTTATATTTAAAGATAGAAATAGCATAAATTTGTAAAATAAATTAATAATAGCCCAACTACAAAAAAAAGCAATAATTTTAAATATAAATATCTAGTTGGAGTTGATTGATATAATGACATATTACATACATACTTAGACGAGTAAGTATGTAAAAAAATTTGAATGTAATTTAATTATTTAGATTATTTAGTCTGTATTGCAAATAGAATAAAAAATCTATGCTACCTTATATTTTAAAAAAAAGTAATTACTGTCTGGGCATCTTGTATTATAGCTACCTATATCGTATTCACCGACAGTCGTTATTAATGATCTCTGTAATTATCTTGCGCAATACACTAACATTACAGACCGTATAGCATAGGTTCTATAGACATTAGACGTATTAGAATTAATTTATATAATATTCCCTATAATTTTCTTAAAAATGATTAAAAAGAAACAATCAAACTTCATCATCATCACCTATTAGTAACTAAATTATCTGTTGGATGGTGGATACCAATAAGAGCATGTCACTGAAAATATCTATTTCAGTTACAGCGTGCTTCATACGATCTCATGCTTCAATTTTTGGAAGTTTAATTCAAAAGGATTTTCGTCATATGCGGACGTCGTACTTATATAATTTCACCAAATACGTAAAAAATCCATTTTAAAAATGGAACACTTATTTTCCTTCATGTAAATATTGTGAGAAAACTTAAAAAACCCACAAATATTACAAATATATATCATCACTTAATTATCTCATAATTAAATACGAGAATTACGTTAGTTAATAATTGAAATAACAACACCCCATTTGCAAAATGAACTCAACGTCATATTGTAAACGAAGCCTGTGAGTCTAAATACGTATTTAAACACACGATTCATCATCATTAAAACTTTGACACTGTAATGAAAGACTCTCGAGGGCGTCATATGTTCAGGCAAAGCCGTATTTTATACTGATTTATTTTGCAAGTATATCAAACTGTTTATCAATAGTTGCAGTCTGTAAATATTTTTACTTTCACCCCTTCGTTTCTTTTTATAAATAGAACGTGTACTTCGCTTAACTTGGCCTACTTTTGAAGCTTTCTGTGACAAGTTTAACTTTATATAAGAGCAAAATTTTTAAATTCACTGGAAGTTTTAAGAGATTCGTTTCATTAAAACGTAATAAGTTGAATTTTTTATAATGAATAAATGAAAATTCCGAGTTAATTTAAGTGCTTTCCTATTGTTGCTTTTGCCACAGAAATTAATCAGCAGATGATCTTTGTTAATATACTCATGTATATCAAAATCACACATACATTTAATGTGAAATTTGGGTTTAATTTCCACTAACGCTTAATATTATCTTATTTAGACATTAATAGCACCAAAATTATCTATACATTATCTTATTATCACAATTAGCTATCTATCAATGAACTAAAAATATATTATGATTAAGCATTTCCATATTTGTATAACATGTGTATGTGTAAAATATGTATTTTTTATACAAATTGCGAAGTAATATTTTGTAAAGTATTCGCTGTAACAGTTGTTTGTACTCCATGGTTGTTTTATTACACGTAATGTGACAAATAAAATGCATATTTATTTTTACCAAGTTCCTACAAGATAGTACTCATAAGGCGATGAAAGCACACTGTGACAATATAGTCACACGGTCGCTTAGGAATCCGGTTCAAATATGAAGCGGGTTTAAATCCCGGACTTCACAAAACACATATTGCATGTGTGAGTCAAATCTTAAACTACTACTTGTCTTGCTATGAAGGAAAAAATCGTGATAAAACTTGCATTTTGAAAGAACCTAGCAATTTCGACCTATGCCAACTATGACCTGGGTCTGGGCATTGAAGCCTTGTAGTATGACGTTTAAAGAGCTTAATACATACACACCTACAAGAGAATTTTATTATTTTCTGTCCACGGCCTAAAAAGATTGTCATTAAACTATTATTATATACATGTATTACTGGGTTAAAAATATCCATCCAACTATGCTATTCCAAAAAATATTCTGTGATCTCTCATTTAAATATTTTAGCTATCGAGTAAGTAACGTGAAAGTATTTATATAAATCAAGCAAGCGAGGCGAATATAACGTACGAAAAAAATATTTGTTTTAATGTGTAACAAAGCCTTAAATGTTGCTATATAATTTAGATTGACCAAAAACATGGGCAGGACGCGTGACGAACTAGCCAAGAACACCACAAACGTATATAAGACCATCACTTTATGTAGTCTATTAAGAGCTGGCTCGAGCATGTACACTGACTAAAGCCCTTGTGAAAGCTCTTGGTAGAATGGATACTTCGTCTAACGTTTATGATTAGTAGAATTTTGTTTATATTGTAAAATTTTGCTTTTTATTAGGTTATCTCTAACTTGTTGTGTTTGAAAAGTTTGTACTTTTCAATTTACATTTTAAGTGACCTTATTTTACAATATCTATGCTATTATCAATTCTTTGCTGAAGCGGATCGCGATAAATTAGATTATACAAATGTTTACATATTTTTATAGTACCTCTAAATGTGCGTAGAAAGAGGCATATGAAAGTGAAATGGATTATTTAGATTCAAAGATCTTCTACTGAATTTCACATACTATCAGCACATATTAAATATCCTGCCCTATCCGTAAATCTTCCGCGATGTCAAGCGAAACAAAGCGTCGTAACTCAAACACATGAATATAATAGAAGGCGTAACATGACGCCATAGCGCTAAATTTATGAAACAACTTAGATAAATATAAAAAATATTCTCCCAATGAATTCAATTTTGTACAACTTACTTAATCTTAAACGTAGGTAAAAACATTTCTTTTCTGTACTTATTCCTCCTAATTTATTTGAATAATTTAAGCGAATTATGATATCCTTTACATCTTCACAGATTCAAAAACTCGCATAACCATTTTCAATACGATAAAGACGTCTAGACTAAAGATTACAGGGATTTAAAATAATAATAATAATAATACTATAAAAACGTGTCATCAGTAACTATTCCACTTTATTTTCTACTCTTTAGAATTTATTAGAAATTTCAATCTTAAATTATTATCAAAATCTGCTTACGACCGGACATCCCTCCGAATTGAGCTCATTTTGATATCTGTTGAACGCTATTAATAAGCTAACAAGGATTTAATTATATGTTACACAAATTAATGTATATTCTAATTATATATACTAAAATGTTATTACAATTACAATAACGTGAGCATAACAGGCAGGAGACAGACGCAAAACGCATGGTTTGTGAAAGCCCTGAGTCATTTGTCACTGTCGCTCAGAAGCGCCCGGTGCGAGTCAACTTACTCGTAGCTTCAAACAGTATCATAAGGAAATCATAAAAATATTACGGTTTATTTTTTGTATTTCCACACTATTTCTCTAGCGGTATAGAATGAGATAAATTAGTCGCTATATCTTTATTTACGCTTACGTACACACGTTGAATATTGGGAAAATAATACAGATTCGAAAACTTTATAAAACTAATATATTTGGCAAATGATATTTTTTTGCTAAACAGATAAACTGATTTTCATCAAATCGAGGAGAGTTGTATACGTATTATTCTTTTAAAATAAAATAAAAATAAAAGTAAGTACTATATGGTGGGTTAAGGAAGCAGACGATAATAGGAGAAATAAATGACTGGTTTAAATTGTTATTTGGAAATATACCTAGTTATATTATGTCCTCTTAGTCACAATAAAGATAGGGTTCTAACTTAATCCAAAAAAAAGTTACAGGGGGTGTAAAAATACCTGCATAGATTCGAGAAAGGGATCGTGCTCCTTTTTTGCTGGACTTAGCGGGGGCAATGCCGTGTATATGTAAATATTTTTTTACTTTTACTATGGAATATCTCAATTTAATTTTCTTTATCATTTCGACGCAACCCATGTTAGTAACATCAAATTAAACAGTTTTAGAGAAGTTATTAAATGAAACTTTTTAATATGCTGCGGAGAAATCTTTTATTTCTTACAATTTATGCCACATCAATCTTAGTAGCGAGCAAGGTTCATGGAGTTGCTCTTTATTAAATTTGCCGTGCTTGTATCGGGCGGGTCGTTGTCACGTCTCAAACAGATTAATTTTAAGTCACGTCAAACTCTACTCTACATTAATTTCGTCATGTTATATTAAAGGGATAATTTCATGAGTATTGCTTCAGTAAATGTACGGTTGGCATATAATTAGTTGAGGTTGATAAGCAAAAGATAGATCAAATGTAAACGTAAGTGTAAGAAACATAATACTTCGTTTTTTTACAGCATAACTTCTACATAGCTTTTACGTATGTATTAAAACCTTATTCGTGGAAGAGAGATTGAAAGTGATATACAGTTTATATTATTTTTAAAAAACTTTAGTACAAATCAATAAATATTTATTGACATATAAAATCTGTAACATAAATAAAAGTACATTTAATCAAAAATATTCATGTCCCTGTTTACTAGCAATAATATGTAATATAGTATGATAAATATGTCCATTATTTATACGTAATATATGTGTGTCTGTATCCTCTGGCTACTGACGTATTCGGCCTTGTCAGTATTAGTCATTAAAGCTAGTAAAAAAACAAATATAAAAAAAATAATATAAGGTATAAGGTATTTCCTTTCGTTAAAATGTTTTTATAGGTCCTCACTATCCTTGATATGCAGATTGCAAGTACGTGTTCGGAAAGTCGATGTAAATCTGTAGGTGACAAGCCGATTAGTGGATTATGCGGTGTCATTTTGAGGAAAGTTTTTGCTTCAGAATTTTTATATTAATTATTTGGTTTAAAAAATTTAGAAGCAATGTAAAATTTGTCGAATATTAAGGTCCTCTTTTTTATGATATGTATTTTATTAATAAAACATAACTGTAAGAGTGTTTTAGACTATCTTACGTCTATTATGTTATTAATATTTATTTTGTAGAATATTTTATTGAAGGAAATAGTAATACATATTTGTTACTATCCAAATAATTTAATAACGGACTATTGAATCACTTTATATGCCTTTTCGCTTCGACCCTCACATCCCTTGCCAAAACTATAAAACTTCTATATTCTGTCCGATTGAAATCATTTATTTATAAAGGAATATATTCTAATACAAAATATGAAATTATTCTAAATCCCTTGTCACTTTTGATTAAATTCAGCAAATTCACTTTAATCTGCCATTAGCTAATCAGAGTTTAAAATTAACAACACTGATAAATTTTATATGGCGCATATGTATGTTGGCCAAAAATCGTTAAATAATTCGCTACAAACACACATTTGTTAAGAATTTAGACTTTATTTTAAAATATAATATATAAATATTCGGAACAACGCTTTCATGATAGAATTTTTTTGGTATATCTCTTTGTTTGCTTCTAACGCGACAAATATTGAAGTCAAACTCGAGAGGGTATTATATTTTACATATAATAGTACATATATTAGTAGAAAAATATCTAATATACTGATGCTTATTAAAATAGATGCAACTATAATGAAGTAAATTAATTACAATCTACGATGCGGGGCGCGTCGTGCCATCTGCACCAAGGTTTAATTAAGAACATAGTAATAGATAGCGCTAATACGTCACCATTTACGAAAAAAGCAAATATTTTTTCTAATAACTAACTAATTATTGTCCGCGACTCTGCTCAACCATATATGTATTTTTCAAACCATAAGTCAACCATTTTAGGAATTTAAAAAGATTCCCACATTACGTAGTGCGTAGAGGAGCCTTCACAAATTATACTTCCACTAGCGACTCGCCCTCGCTTCGCTCGGGCTCTTCCCTAGATTTAGCACAGGCAAAGCCGCGGGATCCGGTAGTTATGCATATAAACCTTCCTCTTGAATCACTCTATCTATTAAAAAACCGCATCAAAATCCGTTAGTATACGTAGTTTTAAAGATTTAAGCATACAAAGGGATATAGGGACAGAAAAAGCGACTTTGTTTTATACTATGTAGTGATGTAGTGATTCGTGTGTATACTAGTAAGTTTGATATTATTATAGAACTCTGCTTTGTTTTAAATAACTAATCTGTCTACATAGCTGAAAAATTGTCTTAAAACCGTACAATTTAACTTGTGATAAAGATTTCATTTATTTTTATGGGGATTTACACAGTACCTACTTAAACAGTATTTTAATTAAAGCTTTTTGACAATGGAGTAAGCCATAACTTTATAAGTTGTTCAACCCCTAGACAATTATAATAAGTTAAATAAATAAGTACCCTATGGTGGCACTCCTACTTATGATTGAGGGATTTACAAAAAAATTGATAATAAAGGTGTATAAGTGGGCGGGGTTAAACGATTTAGATATTTCTAGATGTTTTTTTATTTAAGTTACTGAGTTAGGCGATAAAAACAAAATATTGTGTTATACATGACTTTTTAATTAATTTCTCCAGGTACTAAACCGAATTAAGCGATAAGTTAAAATTATTATTTCGTGTGTTTTTAGTTTTTTTTTTCATAAACTTAAATCTACTTTTTCTCAAACTCTTCAACAATCTAGCGGATATAAATACGTATACTACTACTGATTAGTATTTTTTTTATTTGTTTTGATCATGAGAAAGACAACCCTAGCTGTAACGCCCAGATTTAACTGAAAGTTATGATTGATTGCGTGAATACATATTGCCTGTTCGTTCAAATTGTCGACAAATTAGCTATCAATTTTATTTTGGCGGGGGAATCATCTATCTTTATTACATATATTGTGTTTAATTAAACATGTTTTGTATACTTTACCTCTTTTATAATACACAAGCACGAAGAAACGTAACGTATTGGTCACACTATTTGTTCAATTTTCGCTATTAATAAAATTAAGAAGAAATCTAACAAATACTGAAATTCTGACGAAAAAATCTTATTGAAATAGTCATTATTATTAATACAGAGGCCGAATCCATAGTTTCTAGATTTTTCTGTCTGCCTGAGAAAAAAATGGGTATATTTCGATGAAAATTATGATAATAGCAGATTATCTAGCTTAACATATTAGGAGTTACATTAATAAACATTAAAACTGACAATAGCTGCTACTAAGATTAAAAAATACGGTTGACAATCTGATTTGTATTTGGCTACTTACTTCAAATTGATTGTATTTGAGATTCCAATTCCTCGAATCGTAAATTGATACCCTTTGCTTTTAATTGTAAACAAGAATGTAAACAGCGGACAAATGGTAATTAGTTGTGTTTGCTAATTGATTTGCGTGGATACTATGAACGTTCAATATCCTAAAGCTCTATTTTAACAAAATACAATAAACGGAGTTTAAATTAATTTTATTATTTTTACCTAATTATTATTAGTATTTTATTTTATTTTTGTTTCTAAGGGGTAAAATTTTATTTTATCGACTTGAGCGACTCTTGTGATTTTTTTGTATATTTGGTAGGTCTGAAAATAGGTTGTAGGATATTTTCTATTCTCCTAGGTGAAAAGGGTGGCCCTCTCCATATTTTTTATTTTTTTATTTTTACACAACATTTTTATTTTTTATGATTTCGCATCATAAAATACTTTTTTTCCCTAAATTTTTATCCTTCTACCTTCGGGATTAGAACGCGGGCGGAGTTGCGGAACTCGCTAATAAAATAATAAATCTCCAACTTAGTTACTTAACTCTGTACATTTAATATTTTTTGTAAAAACTTATTAAAATATTCATTATTATCGATACAGGGCCGAATGTATATATTTTAAATTTTTGCTTGTCTTTCCGCGTCCGCATGATACATGACCTATGGATAGATTTTGATGAAATTTGGTATGATAATAGTTGGTTATTCGCATCAACATGTAGGATACTTTTTTCTGCACGGAAATCTAATATTTAAAACGTACCTAGGAAACAACCCCAAGCGGAGCGAAGGGTAAGTCACTAGTTATTATATATTTTTGAATCATACTTCAATATGTGAAATAAACTAGAAGTTAATTTTACATAAATGACCACTTTGAAACTCATTGGCCATAAAGTAAATTTATGCACCTTCACTTAGTCCTCCCGTCACGATGTACATTGCACTTGCAGCAAACGCCATACCATTAACAAACAATCTGCTAAAAGACCCATTACACATTCGGCCATTAACAAATGAGAGTAGACTAGACACAAATATTCATTTTTTGATGTTGGATAAAAATAAAAAACGGCATTGTTGCAAGCCACAACGTCTGCAGCACCATTACACCGCAGCAATCAATTTTCTGTTTATCCATTGACAAGTTAATCTATTCATTTTACTGCAAAAAGCTTTCTTTGAAGTAAAATATTGTTAAAATTGATTGTATTTTTATTTCTTCTGTTATTTTGTGTTTGAGTTAGGTTGATGATATAATCTTAGCAAAAAAGTATTGTATTCAGCTCATTTTAACTTTTTTCTGCTGGACTGCTGGACTTTAATACGAGTGATCAGATCAAAGTCGTTGACCACGTTCGGGTTAGTGGATTACACATCTTCTCAGTTCTCTTATGTAAGTTCTAGGTATGTTATGTTAGAAATTAATCAACATTTGAACCTGCTTTACTCGGTTTTCAAAGCGAACGCGTAACATTGTCTCTCAGAGAAATTTGTACTCGCAGATAATAACTTATATTTGTGTTAGCAGCGTTGACTGCGTAAATTTTTTTCTTAATTTTCGTAGTTATTATTCAGGATGATCTATAAATAAGTTAAAAGATATTATAAAATATCTCTTTCATGTATTTATCAAATTAAAATTTAATATATTATGATAAATACCATCATATTCCAATTTTACCATTCAAAATCCATTCAACTGCGTACATGTGAATTATGGCATCAACAACCAAAAATATCTTCAACTTTTTTGTTAACACTTTAGCGTGTAACATTAAAAAAAGCTTCTATATAATTTATGAACACATGCATATCTACCTAATGAAATTGTAACATACATATAAACTATGTAATAAAAAACGTAGGTAATAGATTTGAAAATGGAGCCCTCACTTGTCTAGTTCAATAACGTAACGTCAATCTACGAGTAATCTGTAATCCATATTGACACAATGTGAAATAGGAACATCTCAGTAATTGAGACGGTTTCAACCAGCCATAATACCGGCGAAACAGTATTATAAGTCATGAAGGCACAGGATAAGGGCTAGACGTGAATTACATCATGACCCACAACGCGTCACTGGACACTGATATGGAGGGCTCTTATGTTTCCGATAGACAAATGACTATCTGCCAATGATAGGTATTTCGCACGCTGAACTGTGCTTTAGCGAAATAGTGACTTTTGAAATATTTATGGCCATGCTTTTATGCGACCTGAATTTATGATATTGCGGCTGTTGTATTCCAGTTGAAGAACTATTTGCAATGAGCCGGTTGAAATGACATCAGTTGATTTTTGTTTTATTCTGTACTGGTATTATCTTAAATATTATTAGATTGTATTATTATTAATCAGTGCTTTTATTCTTTTTTTTTTATTCTTTATTTCAGTGCTTTTATTCATACTGCAATATATTCATTATGCGTTAAACTAAATACACTTTACTTAAATACGATTACAAAAATAAATAAAATTAATTCATGTCCCAAGGAATTAAACTTATCTATCTATATTGATATAATTTAATATCTTATCTAATCATTTTAAGGAAAATCTTTAAATTTAACACTATAATGCGATACAAAAAAAGAATATGTTTGCACAGACCGATAGTCTTTTCCGTGACCATGTTTGCTGTAAAGCATACGAAACGTCAGGAAACAAAAATCAAAATAAGTTTTCGAAAAAATAAAAAGAAATGTTTTAATTCATAATTTATTTATATTTCTTTTATTTTTAAACAAACATTCTGTGAATAAAACATCCAGCAGCAGTAACAATAATATTCTCTTTGTGTGATCCCATTTACAGTATATGAGATAACTTGACCTACATATTAGAAGTCTTAGGAAGTCAGATAGTAAATTAAAGTCTAGATTTTGTCATAATAAAAATAGGTTCCCTGCATATTCTGTGGCGTTTTACTTTGAAGCGGGACGAGCAACATAAGAGCATCATTAAGCATGTTAGACTGTTAGGTAATGGGATGCCCTAGATCTAGTTTTCTCATTCTGAAATTAAAATGTGACATAATGATACAATTAGGACTTTTTTTAGATGTTTTTCTACCAACTAATTTGGTCAAATATGTTGTAGGACGAGTATCACAATAACAAATTCGCCCGTAGGTCATTCATCACGTAGATAAAATAACTTTGAGGAAATAAGTGAGAAAGTTTACCCAAAAATTAGAAATACTGTTACTTTATTGTACACATTAGATGTTGGCTACAGTTGGCTACTGCTTATAAAAACTTAATGAGTCTATAATAATGAAAATTTTTATTTGCACCGCTAAAATTCTTATAATTTTCAACTCATTGCGTCTTACTAGTAATTTTTATAAGGGCATATCCAGGATGAAATATCGAAAATAAATTAAGATAAAAGACATAAATTCTAGAAATCGTTAAAACACCATAAAACATTTTTGTGAAATTGAACTAGTTATGAAATAATACTATTATGAGGCAAGTTAACGCAATAAATGTCAGTATGTACAAAGGAAGAAAATAAAGTGCAACATTATTTTCAAAGTAAACTCCGTCGAAGTAAAGCTTAGGTACAGCACAGAAGCTAGAATCTGTTAGCTTCACAAAGAAAGCTTGAAAACTAAGAACATTTACAACTTCGATATCGAAATATATTATGCACTTTTATACTTCGTTGTTTTGTTGGTTTAACTAGAAACTAACTTTTTATATTATACTTTCATAACTGCTCTACTTATTTCTTAATATTTTATTATTGCCGTTAAAAAATATTTTTACCCAAATTACATAGAGTAAAATATGTATAGTAGGTAATAGGTATGTATAAAACCATTTACCGATTAATTTTCCTACTAAAATAATATATTTAAACTGTGACATAAACCTTAGTGATACCTTAAAGGCAAATTCTATTTATAACTATCAATACTAAGATATGTATAAAGATTAATGAATGAAAATTATTTCTCATCGCCAAAATTGATAGTTTTTAAGAGACTATCGCATTCACACAGAGTCACTTGACGTATAAATGGCCTTAAAACAATAAACTTTATTAATAAAAATATAGATATTTTTGATCACAGCTACATTCATTGCGACTGTACCGTGCAAGAAAACATTAACTAAGTTTATTACTTTTACTATAATGTATAAGTTTTCACTCCAAATATTAACAAACTTAACACTAAAAAGTTCACCAGAATTTTTCCAGAAGCTTTTACGTTATGCGCAAAAATCTTTGGCCGAGTTACGATATCATCATTTTGATGAAAGTATTATTTTTGACAGACCTACTTGCAAAATATTTATATAAAACTTCAATATTAAGAATGCTATTTATAAGATACTAGTGATTCACTCTCACTCCGCTCGTGTTAACAATTGGTGTAGATTTGTCACAAATGTGATATATCCTGCATTAAAAAGTATACTAAATAAATCATCATAACAATTCAATTTCATCAAAATCTGTCCAGTGGTTTTCTCGTGATGCGGTCACAGATGGACAAACTGACAGAGAGACAAATTCTAGCCTCTATTTCGGTAATAATAACAATTTTTATTTCAATAAGGTTTTGAGCATGTAAATTAAATATTTCGTGAAAATATTACTATACATTTAATATATAGATACGTATTACTTCAACTTTATGATTTTGATGCTATTTATAAGTATCAAAAGAATTTGAATGAATGAAATCAG
Organism: Boloria selene; assembly: GCA_905231865.2. Lineage (NCBI taxonomy): Eukaryota > Metazoa > Arthropoda > Insecta > Lepidoptera > Nymphalidae > Boloria > Boloria selene. The sequence goes on along the minus strand of HG993146.1, from coordinate 7,063,235 downwards.
GAGATCTCTCCATTAGAGAAAGCAGAGCGACAGTTCTGATATACTGCGTAATCCTAAATGAGTGTACGACATTTTACCTTCATCACGCGTAACGAAGACAAATTTAAGCTCACCTATTCGGGAAACCGGGATTACAGACTGCGAGGATGCTTAGACCAGATTATTCGTAGGGTTTCTCCATATTTATACGAAACGAACATACTTAACTTTTATTATTCCTTTTAATTACCGAGACTAAATAGCCGAATTTATCATGGCTTGTCTGTGTTGTGAAGATCTGTTAAGCTTTATACCTTTGGAAAAGTTTATATGCTATGTACCTACCACATGGCTACGAATTTTAATATAAGATACAAATCATTGACAATTTTATGTGTACAATTATTTTTATTCCCTTTTAGAACAAATAGTCAATTTTATAAGGAATAAGCAAATGTACACAAATAACATTTATTATCGAAAACTCAAACGTAATTTTCTTAAGAAAATGATGGCTTATAATTAAACAGTCATTTTTATTAAATTATGTAGATTTTCAATAGTTAATTCTTAAAATAGCAGTTTAACCATAATAATAAAAAATACTAATGTAATAAATAGAAAGGAATTTTAAAATTACTTGTATAGTGTGTATTATATTACTTGTACAGTTGTAGTAGTAGTACTTGTTAGATAAATGATTTAATAAATTTTATAGTTTATGAAACTACAAGTTTTAGCTAGCGGCTACAAAAATATATTCCATGTGTAAACTCGCCCCAGATTACGTGCGATAAGCTATACGTATAGGTAATAGAATTTGGAAATCTAATTATCAGCAGCAAAAATGAATTTCGTAAATTTTCTAAATGAAATTCTAATAAAAATAAAAGTTGTCCGTGCCGTTATAAATCCTATTAACCGATTTTTCGGCACATTTATTCATGAGTGATGCCATCTTTATTTATGTACATAGTCAATTGCTCGTAAATTGCGTATGTTAGCATACCTTTTAAACTAAATAGCTAATGGTCGGCTTATGTACGTTCACAACGTAAGTGTAGTTAAATGAAAATTGTATGGCATGAACGCGGTGAAAGGTCCATGTATATTTAAGAGACATGTTCATCTCATACAGTGAATATGCACGATATAGAGCAGATTAGTGTTTTAAAACATGAGTGCTGTAACCTGATTTTAACCATTCAGTCGAGAGGTTGAAAAGCTCGTGAATAGCTGCTGAATATTGTTAATTTTCATCACTTTTAGTACTAATTTTTAAATGTTTGTTTTACTCTATAAATATATTTGAGGAAAAAATACGAAATATTTCTTTCTTTTCTATAATATAGATAGAAAGCTTCAATCACACTTTTATCACAAAACTTTTTTTTTTATTAACTTGAAAGTAACAGCTGTGTTTCAAATAGAATATATTACGGATATCAGATAGTTGTTATACTACTACACATATAAATTTAAAATTCATGCATATTATGTGTAAAACCCGTGAATGGAGTACAAACATTCGTGCTCAACAAATGAATGCCCCCAGCGGGATTCGAACCCACGACCGCTGGCGCAGAAACTAGGGTCAATACCGAATGAGCCAAACGTGTTGTCCAAAATATTTAATTAAAAATTATTATTATAATTTATATATATATTATATATTATTAAAAATAAAATTATAAATATGTAGTATATATAAACTTACCCTGCTATAGTTATAGGATTGTTATGTTTCTAACAACTTAGTTCTTCTTTATCTGCACTGTTTGGGGCCTTTTATAAATATTGTAGAGTCCATCCTAAGCAAACAACTAAGTGGGAAGCTTTCAATATAAACTACGTACACATTTGCATTTGTCAAATGCTGAAATCTCACGATTATACATTTAATATACATTTTTGGGTTTTAGATTGAGGGTAAAATACTCTTAGAATTCACGAGAGTTTAAAGTTAACATATTAATTTAAATACATTCTAATCAAACTTCAATTCATTAAAGATTAAAATATTGAATTGTAGGCATTTGCTCACTTATCAACTTATTTTAATATTATAAATAAGAATATCTGTTCGCCGTTCCACAATCGCCTTCGAAATATGCTTAGGACAAGATCCAATCGTTATGTTTTTTTATCCTCGTCTCTCCACCATGCGAACCAAGCTATGGGCAGAAATCCTTTACGCATTATTTTTATTATTTTGCATGTTTGGGAATATTTCCTGTCACAAATTATCCATACAGATATTAAAATTCTAAGTACATTCAATATTTTTTGGAAATCTTATTGAAATTCTTATCAGATACAGAGGTTGAATAGTTTGACGAAATTCGGTATAATGATAAACAATCCAGGTCAATATATCATCCCTGTGAAATGATTACAAGCCGTAGGTACCTAACGTTACACACGTACTAAGCCAGAAATAGTAACTAAATAAATAATCACGTTAGGACATTATTACACAAAGCGCCATCTAGTTTCGTGGTAAACTATAAGGCTTGTGTTACGGATACATATATTTAATACAGTACACATATTACGAGTATAATATAACTTTCGTGCAAACAAATGATTGCCCCCAGCACGACTCGAACCCGTGACCGCTGGCAAGGCAAGTAGGGCACTAAAACCTGAGCTAAACATGTCGTCAAAGTAGTCACTCTTATGTATACGTGGATTAAAACAAGCTTAGGTGTTAATTGAAAACACAGACAGCTTAGAACCTAACACATATTGGCTTAAAAGAGCAAAAGGGAAATGGAAAAGAACGATGGGTTGAACAGTATGACGTCTCTATGTAAGCACACATCACTCTACACGCAATAATTAATGAATAAAATATGAAGTACTAGAACTAATGTATTTTTTATTATTAGAACTCTATGTATATAATCCAAATATGCTAGGACATACTGGAACTAGATGGTGCTGTTGTAATAATGTCGCAACATTTTTATCCATTTATATTTATAAAATATCTACTAGCCTTTCCCGCTCCTTTTCGGCTCCTCTCGCGTTCTAAATGCTGAAAATTAAAATAAATATTTTTCTCCCGTATTTGCAACATTTTTCATTGATGTTCCGCTCCTATTGGTCGTAGCGGGATGTAATATAGCCTATAGCCTTCCTCGATAAACGGACTATCGGAGATTAGCGCGTTCAACCAAACAAACAAAAAAATAAACAAACAAAAAAACTCTTCTGCTTTATAATATTAGTATAGATGAGCCTCTAAAATGGCGAAATTTAAACATTAAACAATAAGTAGTAATCAAAGTAAAATCTATTTTCATAAAGAGCACCACTTTACACATTTTGAACATTATGGGCTCTACTATATTTGAGCTTTCCCAATTTCAATCTGAATTAGGTAAATAATAACTAAGTTTAATGATTAGTATCAATCTGTAACATACTTTGGATTTATAATAAAAATAAAATATCCTATAATCATATAATCATTCATCTTTTTATTAAATAAGTTTTGATACTTACTTAATTTTTTTTACTATTATTTATTGTTTCTATATACAAAATATCTTTATAAATTTTATATATTATTTCAGTGTCATGGATTTATTAATTAAATAAAATAAAGAGCCATTTTTATATTATAATCAATTTCCAAGTATACAAAAAAAAGGTATTCATTTCATAAAATAAATCTTAACTTTTCTAAGGAAGTTAATAAGCCTCTGTATAATAATGTCTTCGAAATGCAAAAGCAAACAAAGCTAAAATAATCAATAGCATTATAAAAGAATTGTAGCAAAATAGATGGGACAGCGCCATCTATATTTTGAACTCTACCTTTTCGACGTAGTTCGGACTTACTTCGCTAGGTGTCGCTATAATTTTTTCCTGACTTTTTTCCTACTTAGTTTCTCTAGTCACCGCTAGATGTCACTTAATATAGAAGCCTTGTTTGGTTTTTTATTGTGAAATGAGTCATGTTTATAGGTGTTATTTTACTATAATTTATATTTTCTCTAATTTACTAAGACAGTAACTTTCGGAAAAAATAGGCTCCTGATTTTTTAAAAACGATGACAATAACAAAATTCATTAATAAAAATAGCCAAGTACAAACTGCAATTAATATTAAGCAATTTAATTTGAGGTACAGTATTTTAGTCTAATAAAGAATTTGGAGGAAATGGCAAATATATTTCAGTATTTAACGAAAATCATGTAAAAACAGTTGTAACGGGCAGACATTTTTGTACATATGTATCTATGTATGTACGTTGTACTGATGACTGACAGAGAAGCTTTATATTTGGGTTGATATGCTCAATACTTTTTATTACTTTTTTAAAAGTACCTATATAATATTTTAGCAAGGAGTGCGTTTAAATTAGATATAAATAGTTACTGTGCCTTTATGAGGAGATAGCATGCTATCGCGAACTTTTTGGTAGGCCTTTTTAATATCTATAGTTTTCTATTGTATGAGGTATATTATAATTTACAATATAATATGTGTACTTTATTTATATGTGTTCACTATTTTTATTCGATTTGGATAAAAATAGAACTCTTATCATACAAATGTAAAACACTTTAATTGATTCGAAATGAGTACTTTTTTAGATTTTCTAACTTTTTCGGTCGTTAAATATAATAATTAATCACGAAAATTATAATCTTTATAATTTGTCATAACATTTCTTTGCGTGAACGCATTTTATAGCTTCTAGGTAATAAACTTTAAAAATAAAGCTATGAAATAAAAAGTGAACGACAAAGCGACTTTTGTGAAAACGTCAATTAAGTAGATAAGTTCACTTCAGTGGGTTGGTTTCAAAAAAGTGCTTTTTGAATGCTTTGCATGCAATTTAGTAGGGACTGGTTATAATAAATCAAATCAGTTTAGTGGCTTGGTACGAGGTATTTCTATGCTGTACAAAATTTCGCTTTTTATACCTTTTTTAAAACATAGTAGAAGGTAGTGGTAGTGGTAGAAATTAATTAAGAGATTTTTTTGCATCTATTCGTTTCAAGTCAAGTATTACTATGTGATTTTAGAATAATAAAAAATATATGTACCTACCAAGTAGCCTTCGTATATTTACCGCTGTAATCGACATAATCAAGTCATCAAAGTGTTTTTTTAATTAATGCATAATATAAAATTAATAAGAAATAATTTTATCATATCCTTAATCAAGTTTAATTTTTCGCCTCGCTATACTACAAAAATAAAAAAGGAATAACTTCAGGATGTTTATTGCAGAATAAAATGGCTCCGTTAATCGATCTAGGGGTTATTTTTATTCGTCATATAGCAATATATAGTTATGTATGTCATTTGTGTAATACATACTACGAATCAACTATCAGGTATCCCTAACACAAGCTTCGTAGCTTATCACGAAATGAGATGGAGCTGTGTGTAATAATGTCCCAACATATTTATTTATTATTTTAAAATATACCTTGAAAATTGAACAAATCAAATCAAATCATGCTATTTCAATGTTATTCCAATCTATTTAGCGCATATATAGATACTTAGCATAATATGCTAAACGAACTATTATCTTTTTAACATTTGACCGATTGTGGTCATGGCCATATCTGCGCAGGAAATATTATAGTGCACGAGTGTACGCGTAGACACGAGTGCACTCTCTTTTCCTGTCACTCTCATACTCCGTTAGGACGACGACTCGACAAGACCAGTGAGAGCTGAGGAGCAGGACCCACGGCTTTACGTGCTCTCCGAGGCACGGTGGTGGAACACCGCTAACTTCTCAACTCCAGGCTGTACTAAACAGATAAACTCAACAACTAAAAAGGACTCGAACCCCGAACCTCCGGATGTGCGGCCGTACATGCTAGCCACTACACTACCGAGGCAGTAAAAAAACAGTAATCACCGATATGCGATGAATGATATAAACATAAGGTCGTAGCTTATAATTGCCTAACTTTAGCGATCATCTGTTATGACTTTATGTGACTGAAATACGGCCGGATTATGGATATCGTACGTTATAGAGAGCATATTCTTCCAGTTGCATATGCGATTCTCATAGCTTGCAATTTATGGTTGACAATTTTGGTCTGCACCTGCTCAGGGGTGATAATTTACTCAAAATTAAACAGTGTGTTAGCACTATGAAAAGTTCAAACTCAAATCAAGAAAAGCATTGTGAAATCATTAATTACCTTATATTATGAAAAAAGTAGAGTATTTTGAGAGGGTATTAAAAGTGCTACGAATAAAGATTTAGTTTTAAGACTCAAATATGACATAGAAAATCTAAATGTAATGCTACTCGTAGTATAATAATTCAATATTGCGTGTTATACTATTTTATGTATACATTCGATTCTATGGTCGTTTTCATAAATGCCTTGAATATTCTTCGCATTGTGTCAGAGCTTTAGGCATCTATTTCTCGATACCGTTTGCATTCCTCCGACTTAGCAATTAGAGACTAACGTTATTGCTTCCAGCCTTCTGATCTCTGCCGTTTGCTTTCATATAAATTCAATGAGGATATATAAAGATCTTCAATATTAAATTGTAAACGATATAAACCGAATTTTATTAATCGCCTGCGGATGTTAATATCATACTTAATTAAGCCTTGTCTTATTAAATATAAGTTATTTTTATCTATTTTACAGAATACGTTATTTTGATAGCCCAATTTTTAACCCCAAAATAAAAGACCTTTAAAAATTATCCACGCATTTTGAACATAATTAATCACTTTTATAATAATTTTACTAATTTGTTTAAATATGCGTTATTTATCGAGTAACTAAGTGACGATCCTAGGAGCTATCCTAGGTAATACATTAAGAATTCTCCATTTTTTTAACATCAAGTTTAGAAACAGATGTTATAATAACACACCCATTCAAATAGAAGTCGGTATAAATATAAGTATGTACATTATCTAAAACGAATGACCGCAGCCAGACTCCTGAAAGTTTAGCCGGATACGGTCTACGAAACTTAGCAATCCTGCGATTGCTATTTTGCTCTTGATGCTTGCTTATTTCAAGTTACTCTCAAACTCGTGTTCTATTTCATGAAATATTATGATGATTTGCTAAGGCTTATGGAAATATATTTTTTAATTTAAGAAAATATTTAACGTTTAGAAAAAGATAAAACAGTGTTATTACGTATATTGTGTTTATTATTTTAATAGGTATAAGTATATCATAATATGTAATATAGAGCTTCAAATTAATTTATAGCTTCTCTAAGCAATGATTTTATCAATACATACTCGTATTATAAAACAAAGTCCTTCGCCGCATCTGTGTGTCTGTTCGCGATAAACTCAAAAACTTTTGAAGCGATTTTCATGCCGTTTTTATCCACGGATAGAGCGCTATAGACTAAGAAACTAAGAAAGCGTTTTTTGATATTAAAACCCTATAAAAATATCATTTATCGAATTATTCCATGAGAAAAAGCATTTTATATTTTTGATTTCATTAAAAGTGCAAACTAAACGCGACAGATAGCAAACACTTTCGTAAGGTAAATAGAAAATTTTAGATTTGTCGAAGCGCATACATGAATAAAATATGTAAGATACACATTCGTTTAAGATTGTAATGTATTTTTACTCGATGTTACTCGTAAATATTCAACGTGTCTTTGATCCCATGATAAAAATTATGCAGTTTTAAAATTTAAATTGAATAATTTGAACTATATTCTCGTAAATATAATAATTTATATATGCTTTATAAAACATTTCTGTCTGTTGTGTCGCCTTCTTCTTTAAAAGGCCATCCTTGGTTTTAATGCGGTTTTTACAAATAAAAAGAGCAATACAGGGAGGAAGGATTGTCTTCATAATTTCTAAATATTTTGTACAAAGTAGCTAAGTTTGTACCGTATGTGGTTGGCTAAAATTTGAGAGATACATCAAAATAATGGACTACCAAATTGGAGGTCTAAAAATTGTCTACTATTAATATTTTTTATGTGGGTATATGAAACGTTTTCGTAATAGGTACGTCCTTGAGAGAAGGTAGGATAAGTAGCTTGTAAATAGAGTTTTTTAGAAAGCACTAATCTGAGGAACTACGATACTAACGCGATTTGAAAAATAAGTTTTGCATCAAATAGTGTCTTTGTTTGAAGGCTACAAGCTATCTAAATCAAGAAATTACACTTCTATAAAATTAAACAGATAGAGCCAAGAGAAAGTGCTAGTAAATATACATATATTTTTACCTCGCCTAATAACTTAATGTCAGATCCTTATCTAGTCAATTATAGGAAAGATCGAAGGTTCAACAAAGGATGGCGTGTCAATAGAGTATTGATATCTTTTTTATTTATATTGTAGACTCTATATATCACAGACCTATAGGTACTTTAATTTGTATACAAGGTGTACTGTATATTGTTAACGTGATGAAAATTTTTGTAACGTTTGAAATGAATGTAACACAAATATTTAAGAAGATCGTGTCGATCTTTATTTTAATATCACATTACATGTGTAAGATAATTTAAAAAAATAAAATAATAATAATTTAAGAAATCAAAAAAGTAAGAATACGTATTGTATTTTTGTAATAATATAAAGTATTGATTTATGTATTTATTATCTCTTTAGTTATGGCCGATAAGCGTCATCAGCTTGAATTGTTTGAGAAAAACTTTTTTGACTGAGCAAGTCCAAAATTCGTTGCAAAGCTCCCAAAAACTTCGAATTTTTATCCAGCAGTAGTTAAAATCCTGGGATCAGAACAGATTAAAAAGCTACGAAACCACACGTTCGCTTCCACTGTATTCCTCTTCGCAATTCAATTATGCAAAGCCACCATTTGTTAACAGATTTTAGGTAATTCAGGAAATGTCGACTCGATTTATGCTAATAAGCTTAGTGTCCGTTATTTATCGTGCTACATGCTTACAAACATTTTCGGGTTTAATGCCGTTCCAGTGATAACGTTTCAAGCAATTAATTGCAAGGTCCTGTTATGATTTAGGCAAAATTAATTCTGTTCAAGTGTTTTTGTTTAACGGTTATTTTGTGTTAATTCGGTGCAAATGGTTAACATTAAAGCGTGCTAAAGCTGCCCGAATTGTATGACGCTGGATACATTTACCCCTTTTTGTACAAGGCCATAAATATTAACTTGTTATTTTAAACATTTAACTGCGGGAAATGTGATTGCCTGAGTTTTATTGTATTTGAACCAATTTTATTATTATATCATATTGTTAAGCTCATACTACATCACATTATAATTTTGTATACTATGTAAACTTTGCCCTATGTACGTTACAATATTGATATTTACACACTTTTTACTTCTTGTATTTATTTATAATTGTATTTTCCCAAAATAATTATATTGTGATATAAGGGCACCTTACTTAGATTATATCAGGTATAATATATTTGATTGAACACAACGGACCTACATAATTTTTTGTTTGCTAATTGACTCTCCATTTGGAAATAAATTTTACGTACACGCAGGGGTAAGTATAATGAAAATAGGGTACCTATCTAAAACATGTTAAAAACCATCAGAACACTCGATTTGTTCGAGCATGTCCATGGTTGATTTTTAAATACATAATATCATCATCATCATCATCATCAGCCCTTTTTAACATCCCACTGCTGGGCACGGGACTCCCTCAGTACGAGGGGGATCAGGCCATAGTCGGCCTAGCTGGCCTAGTGACATACATAAATACATAATAGGTATACGGAGATAAATCCGAGAATTCAAAGATCAGAAGAAACGGTCCATCCATTGCTTTATTATAACTGGAGTTATTACGAAAATATCGATTTGGTTTTTCATAGGTAACAATTAAACAATTAACAATTAAAATTAAGCATTTCAACGATAATGACGCTTCAATTAGCATAACTTTGTTTCATGTAGATATATTATAATGTGTAGCATGTTCTAACAAACCTAAATACTATGTATTCCCCGTGCACTATTAGCGTCACGAGCGTGCATTGCAATGACGCGACGGGACGACGCGACGCCACAAAAGTGAACAATTTTCTGATTATATCATCACATAATTTTTCGTATTGCGTGATATTTCAATCAAATGTTATTTGAAACTCTCTATATACATTATGAAATTAGGGGCAATTATCTGTATTATATACAAACATAAGAGCGTAATATTGAGCCTATATATTGAATTTTATTTTAAACACTTGTATATACATATTTAAGATATTTTAGAAATCCTTCAATCATGAATGAAAGGGTCAACCAGAGCGCATAGTGTTCACATTGTTAGTATAGGAATGTCCTCAAAGAAAAAAAATAAGTTTGTAGTACATGTTACATATTTGCTATATGATAAACGGAGCCTTATCTAACTTCCAATGGTCAATCTATTTATGTCTATGGAATAACTTTATTATGTTTATTGACTCAATTTAATATACAGTGAACAATATTCGTCACTTGAAAAATACATATTGAATGGATGAATTTATCTTTTGCCTGATTTTAGCTTTTGATGTCACTTAGATCGTAAAAAGTGTTAAAATATTTTTTTAAGTTATAACGGCATATGCTTTTTATTAAAAGGATCCCCTACATATCCCTTGAAAACTGAAGTGCAAAAGTCTTATACCCAATACCAATTGTACCTACTGTCCTTTCTAGTACAGAATACTCAAAATAATATACCTGTAATGTCTTTATAAAAAATGTTTTTTGTTCCAGATGTCATGGAGATCATTTGAAGTATCACGATAGGTAAGTGCGTGTTCGAAGTGAAAATTATACGAAACGTGTATTGGTTTCATACAAAGCAACAAAGTGTCCTTATTCCTTAGGCAATAATTACGTAGTATTTATAATTCAACATGTTCGTGTTTCCCTCTCTGTAGTATTGTACGCTTTACTTAAAACTTGAATATTCAACTGGAATTGAGGTAGAACTGTTTTTGTTTTAAAACTTAATTCTCGCCATTAACAGTTTAAGAAGAAAGTTTCTTGCAACAAAATAAGTGATATTTTATTCTAAATACTTTAGGAACCTTTAAATTAGTCAAATAATAGAAATATAAACTTTTATCTTTGTTGGGAGTCCATATTTGAGTATATATACTGTATACATACACTTCAAACATCTTCAATCTTCATCGTCAATCATCAAATGCTTCATTGCGCTTCGCCTCAGTTGGGTAAAAAGTAATAATGACAAATATTCGCGCAAATCGAACAAACTATTATGTATTATTTATCAAGTTTTACAAAATAATATGACTTCACGTTTGGCTCCGTTGGTAGTCCGTAGTGACCTTACTTTATGCGCCAGCGGTCGCGGCTTCGAGTCCCGCTGGGGGCATATATTTGTTGCACGAATGTTTGTACTTCAATTATGGTTGTCTATATTTAAAATATGTATTTATTTAAAATGTATATAAGTGTAATATATCAACTATCTGGATTCCGTAACACAAGCCTCGTAGCTTACCACACTCGTAGCTTACCACAACTAGATGGTGCTGTTGTAATAATGTCCCAACATATTTTTACTATTAATATACGTGGGAGGTTAAAAAGTAGGTGAATCAGATCAGGCAGAGTATGGCAGAGTTTTATTAATTAGTAAAATATAATTGCATTTAATTATAAATTTATACATTCAAACGGATCCAAGTACTTCATTCATTAGATAAAAGAGGTTACATTTTAACTACTTTGCAATTATTGTGTTAGAAATGTGTCGCAGTAACAGTTATGAGGCTTATTATTTTCCACGACTTGTACGTGACAGTCTTTGTAACAAAGCATCAAAGGAAGTCCAGTAGGTTATGAGCGTAAAGGAATCATTGATGGAGACATCGATTTAAACCTTCCACTTTATTAAACGAATGGTAGTTACTTGTTAGAATATTATTATTATTTAAAAAAATATGTATAATTAAATATTTTAGGTATAAATTTCATGTAAGTTATCGCGATCTCGATTTGAAATTAAACATTTGATTCATTTTAGACAAAATTTAATGATACAAATCGAATAGTAAGTCGCAGTATGTACAAAACCTTCGAAGTAAATACTTAATTTCATAGAAAAATAAATAGAAATAGCCATTAAAAACAAAATTGATCTGAATTGAACAACGGAATTATGCGTGTCTAAATAATGCTTACTGTAATAATGCAATAGTCTTTTGTACCGAATTCAAAGAAAGAAGGATGTTCTTAACTCGACTGTATAATTAATTATTTTAGTTACTTAATTCATTTTCTGTAATTTTTATAAGTGAATACTTTAAATTTTACATTCAATAAAAATCTTCACAAACAATATTGTACTTTTAAATCGAATGTAGTTGTATCGAAAGCAATTTTATTTTGTATCGTAATGAACTGTCAGGGAAAAAAAATGAAAATTGTCAAAATAAGCTATGAAGGTAAGCCTAGCTTTATGTTTAATTACGCCCCACAACCGACGTGATTGCATTTCCTGTAGTCGACGTACCGGTTTATTATTTCACCAATTTGAAACGTTATTAAATTCTTGGAAGTGAAATTGGGGCGTTATAGAACTAAGCGTCATTGGCACCTGATCACTGAATTATCGTGGGGCTGAATATGATGTTCTGGTCTTCTCAAAAGACATGAATATAATTTACAATTTACAAACTATACTTGGAACTTAAAATAAGGGATCAGTCTTGTATAAGCAAATGTTGCAAATAGCAATTCTATAGTCCATCTAAGCTTTCGCGCTTTCGAAAACTTAATAGGCTCATTATTCATCACTAAGTTTTCGAAAGTGAAAATCAAAATTAACTAAGTACTAAAAAATTTCGCTTTATTTTACTAAGACATTTTATTATCTTCTTCAGCTTGATCACTTTTACCGTCACAAGAGGTATCTTTAGATCCTATTACAACCTGTCAATTAGACGTCAGAAATAGATTTTCTTTCAATGAAAAATCACTTTCAATACCTAGGTACTTGACTATTTTCATAGCTGAGCTGTCAGATACTTTATTAGTAGGTATTTAATTAAAGTATACCCTTAACATTTGATACAAAAATTGTACGTATTCAAAGGTTAACGTAAATATAAATAATATATGTACATTTATAAAACTTACAATAGAACCCACTTCCCTAAGCAGAAGAGTTACCTAATTAATGTAATGCTGCTAATGTTAATAATAACATTTAATTAGGCAAATACATATTAAATACCCAAACATAATTACGCAACACAATGTATCCAGTAAATCACTTTACAAGCAGGACACAATTAAAGATTAATTAACTCGCGATTGTTAGAATTTAATCTAGTACTGAATGACTGTACAATTCAATTACAGCATTGTTTGATAAGAGCTTTGGATTAGGCTGTATTATTTCTTGGATGATTTTTGTGTTTCTTATTAAATATGTGCCCTTTCTTACGACGGTATAATAGCAAAATTATTTTACTTAAGTAATTAATAGGATAGTGTGATTTATTGGGGAAAAATTATATTAATACGCTGTACTAAATGTTATGAATGTACGAGTATAAGCATAAATATGTGTGATAACACAATTGCACTACCCATTCCTCTCATGGTCATACTCCGGTGGAACAACTATTCGAAACGAGTTAGAGATAAGGAGGAAGACCGTGTAGAACTACGTGCTCTCCAAGACACAGTCGCAAACAGTGAAACGTCGCAAACAGCCCACCCAATTGTCCCAGCAATGAACTCGAACCCAAAACCTCTGTAACGTAACAGTATATGAGACCACGGAGGCAGTATACAACCGCACCATATGAGTAGAACCATGAGCTAAAAATAATATTTTATAAAAAACATTTTTCTATAAGAAATTATTGATATTGTATTGTGGTAAATTATAGTCATAATTACTCAGATGATTATACAATAAGGCCTTCCCTATATTAAGTGTTTAAAATAATTACAAGCAAACTACTAACTGTTATTAAGTGCTCAATAATGAAGATGTCTGGTTTACTTTTTGTTTGTTTTTTTTTAAGATAATAACATAGACATTTTAAATACTGTAATGCATGGAATTATGTTAGTAGTACATATATTTAGAAAATTAAATCCATTTTTAATATTTTGACAATATGTTATTACTTATTAGGTTTCTAGAAAGCTCTATCGATCAGGCAATTTTTATCGCCATCGATGGTAACCAGTTTAAAATTATTGCTAAACATTAATACGAGTACTTCATTGGTAAATAACAGTTGATATCGTCTAAATTTGGTAAATATCTCAAAGAATAATATGGAGTTTTCATCTAACGTGTTTTAAAATATTGTTTTTTTGATGATTTTTTTATGTGTTTGTATTTCATCCATTTCAAGTAAAAAGTAATGAACGGATTTAAACAAAATTTCATATATTTAGTGATAAATAATTACTGATGATAACTGATTATTCAAATCGGGATACCTATTTCTACAGGACTCTGTCACTCCTGGAGAAATGAATAAAAAGGTCTACGAAAAGTTCGCGATTGCTATAGCGTAGTCAGAGTAAATCAAAAATTTCTTTAGAATTTAACATTTATAAATTTGCTTTGGTAAATGTTCTGTTTGAAATTTTTTGTAGCATCCTATACCCATATAAAACAAAAGTAAAAACTGTAGCAGACAACATGCTACAACTTTAACATCTAGACATTTATAGACCATCTGACGCTATTACAACCGTACTCAGACACCACGTTACAACTTCTTTATGATTATTCTTATCTCCAAAGACTCTCAATTTTGAATTAAATGTGTTTTCTTCGTTGTTTAATTTAAAGGAATATGAAAGTAAGTGCTTAGACACATTGATAATAATTAAAATGTATTTCTACATAGTCACGTCTTTGGGACTTGTTCTTGAAATGTATCTTGCTTTTGAACAAATATTCAAAATTTATTATCCTAAAGAAATACAAGGGGTTAAATTTTGTTAATTACTAGTAACTTACCCTAGCTTCGCTCGGGTTCGTTCCTTGGATTTAGTGCGATCCAAACCGCGTTCACGACAGTCTATCCATTGGTGAAAATAGCATGAAAATCGGTACAGTAGAATGAGTTTGTCGCAAACAGACAGACAAACGCCGCGGGGGACTTTAATCTATAAAATAAAAATAAATAAAAATAGCCTTTATTGCTGTTTTCTTTTTACAAATACACAATACAATTACAAATGCCTACTTAAACTATTAAACTTTTATGTAATTATTAATTTAAGGTAAATTACTAAAATTACTATCGGCAACTGGAGAACTTTTTCTAACAGCTTGTCTGTCAACAAAGGCCTCCTCTAAAGATATCCACTTATTCCTGTCTCTTGCTAAGCGAATCCACGTCGGACCTGCTATTTTCTTCAAATCATCTTCCCATCGTTTAGTTTGTCTACCTCTCCTTCTTTTCCCGTCTCTCGGATACCACTCTGTTATTATCTTCGTCCATTTTTCTTTACTCTCTCTTAGCATATGTCCCGTCCATCTCCATTTTAGCTGTCTGTAAACTGTGTGTGCGTTTTTAAATTTTGTTGTATTTTTAATTTCTTGTAATTTAACTCTGTCCCTTTTTTTTATACCTAATACACTTCTTTCTATACCGTTTTGGCAGACTTTTAATTTACTTTCCATTTCTTCAGTTAGTGCCCATGTCTGGCACCCATATAATAAGCATGGCATAATACAGATTTCGAATACCCTCTTTTTCCCTTTCATAGGCATATCTTTGTCCTTCATTATTTCGCTAAGAGACCAAAACCGACGTTTCCAAGTACTCGCTATTCTTCTTTCTATTTCTTTATTCATACAATCTTCTGTAGATATTAGTTGCCCCAAATATATATATTCTTTAACACATTCTATTTCTTTGTTATTTACTATTAACGTATCAATTTGTTGGGAATTCGTCATAATTTTGGTTTTAGAAAGATTCATTGTCAGGCCGGCTTTATTACTTTCGTCAGACAATTGTTGCAACATTAGTTCAAGAGTTCTTGCGTCCTCTGAGAATAGAATCAAATCATCCGCAAAGCGTAGATGACTAAGATTTTCACCGTTTATATTGAGGCCGTTTTTGATCCAGTTTAAGTTCCTAAAGATCATTTCTAGCACTGCTGAAAATAGCTTAGGAGATATTGGATCTCCTTGGCGTACATCTCTTTTTACAGGGAATTCGTTGCCAATAGATTCCAGTCTAACTTGTGCTGTGCTCGCTGAGTATACATTTTTAATTATTTTTATGTATTTTTCTTGCACCCCTTGTCTTTCCAAAGCATCCCATATACACTCATGTTCTAATGTATCAAACGCTTTATTGAAGTCAACAAACCCTATGTGATATATTTTATTGTATTCTCTATATTTTTGTAGAATTTGTCTTAACGTGTGGATATGGTCTATAGTTGAGAATTTGCTTCGGAAACCAGCTTGCTCCTTAGGTTGGTTGTCTTCTAGCGAATTAGTAATTCTATTTAATATGATTTTCGAGAATACCTTATAAATATTTGACATTAAACTGATCGGTCTGTAATTGCCTATATCGCCCTTGTCTCCTTTTTTATGCAGTAATATAATTGTTGATTTAGTCCAATCTTCCGGGATGATTTCCGTTTCTAAGATTTCATTGAATAGTTCTGTAAGTTTCGGGGCTATCACTGGTAGCGTGGTTTTCAGCAGTTCATTTGTTATTAAATCTGATCCAGGTGCCTTATCTAGTTTTAGTGTCTTGATGGCTTTTATTGTTTCTTCCTTTAAAATTGGTTTTACTTCATCTGCATTAACTGAATTGTTCTCATTCCTGACTCTTACTTCTTTTGAACTTTGGTATAGTTTTTGATAGTATTCCGTAGCAATTGATAATACTTCTGGTCTTTTACAGGTCTTTCTACCATCTTTATTTTTCATACTTGGAATCCAGTCTTTTTTGTTATTCATCTCTTTTAGCACCTTTTTTATTCCTCCCGTTTTTTCTATATATTTTCTTAGTGTCATATTTTTTTTTGTTTTTCGTTCTCTTCTTAGTTGTTCGCTAATTTTTTTGCTTATTTCTGCTATCTTTTGACGATTCCTGTTTGTTCTTCCTTGTTGTAAAAGTTCTTTCCGTTCTTGTAATAATTGCTTACTTTTAAATGATATGTCTTTCTTGCCGTTGAGGTTTACTTTTTTAGTTTCTGTTTTCAATTGCTTAAGAAACCTGTCATATTTTTCTTGAGTCGATTTACCTTCTTTTCTTTCATCTTGTAGAGATATTTTGAGATTGTTGAGAAGTAAATCGGTGCTACCTGTGCATTCAAGGGCTTTCACACTATTGTGAAATTTCCTTGCTCTTTTGGCACGGGTGCCTGATAGTTTTGCTCTAACCATTCTATGATCCGAGTTGAAATTAAAATTATTTAAAACCGCTACATCTTTAAAAACTTTTGCATTGTTAGACATTATATAGTCAATCTCGTTTCTATACAGGCCATTTGGAGAAATCCAAGTCCATTTTTTTGATGGCTTCTTTTTGTAAAAACTATTCAGGATACTCAATTTATTTTCTATAGCAAACGAAACTAGTCTTGAGCCGTTCTTACTTCTATTGCCAAACCCATGGCTTCCTATAGTTAATTCTTCTCCTCTTTCTTGTTTACCAATCTGCCCATTAAAGTCACCCATAACAATTATGTTTTTGGATGTAGTTGCAATGGTGGATCGTAATTCTTCATAGAATTTTTCAATTTTTGTTATATCTTCTTTTTTATTTGATTCAGTAGGCGAATACGCCTGGATTATAGACCATACTTGTTCATCTTGACCATCTACAGGCAATTTTATATTAAGAAGTGCAATCCGTTCTGAAATATCTCTTAACTCTTGTATGTTTTTGGCATGGTTTCTTTTAATCATGAATCCTACTCCGTATAATCCGGGCGTCTCCCCTATGTGGTGTAATATGTATTTTCCATGATCTTCTATTTTTTCCCCAAGTCTTCTCACTTCACTAATACCAATTATGTCCCATTTTATTTCATCTAACGCTAGTTCTAGTTCTTGCAGTTTTTCTGTAGTGCTTAGTGATCGACAGTTTATTGTTGCTATATGGATATCTTTCGATTTCTTTTTCCTGATCTTTAGAGGGTCGTGGTCATTATCCCCCACGAGGACCAATCGGCTTGGGGGAGGTTTGTGGTTTCTGGTTAATTTGTATTCTATATTGCTATATTGTTGTATTTTCCGGTTGCCGATAGCTAATTGTTAATAATTGTTATCCGCCGTATATGAGGAGAGGGAATTAGATCTGCCTCTCATGATATCAAATGCGTTGCGTCTATTTTTTTGTGAAGGCGTTAATACTTGTTTTTTAGCCTGTGTATGATCATGCGGTGACGAAGATATTTCTCTTTTTCTTTTATCGTTAGGTGTGTTGTTTTCCCTCACTATAAGTTTGTCGTATTTAAGATATGCGAAATTTCCTTTCTTTCTTTCTTCTTCTAATTTAGATTGCAGCATTTTCCTCTTCTCCAAAACTTTTTTAGAATAATCTTCTGTAATATACACATCTTTGAGGTTTTTACGGGCTTTCATAACTTCATTTTTCTTCCAAATATTGACGAAAGATAGCAGAATCGGTCTTGGTTTTCCATCAGACCTTTTCTTTCCAATGCGATAAATTTTGTTTATTTCATACTCTTCAATGTTAACATTTAAATCTTTATTAAATATATTTTTTGCCTTTTGTGTGAGTCCTGACGAAGATTCGAAAACTCTATCTCTTTCTCAAGGTTCTCTATTTTTAATTTTAAGTCTTTATTTTCTTTCATAATAGGCTGTAGCTTTTCGTCCATTTTCGCCATTATTGTGTTAGTTATAGACTCTTTCAATTCAGCCGTCTGTTTCTGCATTTCACTTTTCACATTGTTGAATAAGATTTGAAATTGTTCTTCCATAACTAAGTTTTATCTTTTTTGCGTGAAATGTAACGTGCCAGCGGAAACAGTTCAATTTGTAATTTGCGTTGGCAACACTCTTGTAGTGAATGAAGTTTAATAATACTCTGTGACCCAATTTCTTACTATTTCTTACTACCTACCTTATATGACAGGTTTAATGTCAATCCGGTAGTTGTTTTCTATTTTAATTAGTAATAACTAATATGTATTTAGTGTCACAATTTTGCACAAAAATCTTTAGTTCCACCGTTCCACAGTATTTATAATTGTGTTTTAAAACTATAAACAGTGTATAATAGTTACTAAATGATTTTTAATCACAATGAGTTAGAGAGCTGCACTATAACGATGTTTACACTTCGAGTACCGGAACCGGAAAAAAAAAAAAAAAAAAAAAAAATTTAATCTATAATATGTACAAAATAAAATGATAAATATAAAATCCAATAATAATATTATAAACGAAGAAAAGAAACGTATTATTTATATTACATAAAAAGAGATATTACCAATATTTTGTTAGCTTTAACTATTTCTTAGCTATTTAACCGACTTCCAAACAGGAGGTGATGCTATGGTTGTCTGTATGTATGTTTTTAATTGCGAAAAGAAACTAAATAATTCATAATGTACATAATATATCTATTACTGTAACGTCAAACTGCAACAGTAGGTTCTCCTATTAAGACAAATAACTACAGCATTTAAGTCAAGGGTAATAATTAAATTAAACTACAATAATAAAATAGAAAAATAATCTTCACAATAAAGTTAAATCGGATATTGCATTTAAGGAAATAGATATTTCACAGATTTGATGAGGAGCCGCGTTAATTAATACCGTCCATTAGAGTCGTTCGCCGAGCGTCTATTGCAAACGCAATTAGTTGCGACACTGATGTTTGTATTCAAAAATATTTTAAATTCCTTCCCATTTTGTAAATATATTTTTCTTTTTAAAACTTTATATAATTATTAAAATTTTAACTCAGGTTTTATATATTTATTTTGAAATAAGATAACTTAAATATACGAGTAACTACATACATATTATCTAGTAATTCGTACCTCACGGTATAGAAAACACGACGTAAAAACATCAAAGGCTCTTTTATATTAAATTGTATACGATCAAATTCACGTTCTTTAAATAATAAGGTATTTTTTCTACATTTCAATATATTTAAGGCTCTAGCTCAAAAACATATTATGTATCATTTACATATTTGCCAAAGAAAACAAGGTTTTAAAAGTATTTTAATGCATGCAAATCTGGTTTTTACAATATAAGATAATAAAAATCTTTTATAAAATATACTTTTATAAAAAGACCTTTTCGTCTTTAAGCCTTTCAATATTAAATTAAACAAAATAATTTTGACTTTCAATTCGAATAGCGACTTTAAAAGTAACTTAGACGCTTCTCTTAAGTTCAAGCGGACCAAATGATATTAGTCTTTGCGTCGGCTCAATGGTTCGCAATGTTCTGATATCTCAGGACCTTCGCGCTTACAATAACTTTAAATTACTTACTTTAAATTTTCACTCTATTTTTAAAAGACTTTGGAAAAAATAGATTAAATTTATTGTTGTGTGATACATATTGTTACAAGGAAAAATTATATAATATAGAGTATTATGTAATATATTTACACAAGCTTAGTGGTCTAAGTTTGAGTAACAATCTCCAATATTAAAGTTATTATTAGGCCTATCTACTTACTTTCGGCAATATCTGGCTAGTCTTTTGTATGTTTCCGTTATTTAAAAAAAACGCGGTGGTATCCCAGTATTAAACCAACACTCGCTTGTAAAGTCAAGTGAGGCAAGTTACACCTCTCCCTGCTTACATTTTCATGTGCTAACGATTTGCAAAATGATCACAACACTTGTCTAATGAGGGAAGAAAACATAGTATGGAAACCTGCATGTTTGAGAGAACCTAGCAAAGTTTTTGAAAAACGTAAAGTTCGTCAATCCACACTTGGCTAGCGTAGTCGACTCCCATCCCATAGTGAGACCCATGTCCAGTAATGGACTGAATATTTTATTTTATTTTTTTTATTTTATTTTATTTATTTATTTAATTCGTCATCAGAAAAAATACAAACATACTCCTTAAACTAATAACAATTTTAATGTAACAAAAAACATAGGCAAATGGAGTGCTGAGACGCACGCACTAGGATACCCTGTGTCGCGTACGTCTAACCTTCCATAGGATCCTCTTATTTAATTTAAGACTAAGCTTAAGGTGATAAATTAAAATTTAATTAAATTAAATTAATATTTATGTGATTAAAGGACAAACCAATAATATGATAAGTATGTGTGAGTGTGTGTGTGTGTGTGTGTGTGTGTGTGTGTGTGTGTGTGTGTGTGTGTGTGTTGTGAGCAATAACTAGTCATGTTGGCATCACGGTATTACTTTCAGTAGATCTTCAGTTTCTGAGTAGCTTAAACTCTTAAGCCAAGTTTTAATAACTGACTTACATTTATTAGTTGTCAATTGCAAGATATTCAGGTGTCGATTGGTATTGATACAATATACATACTTATTATTACTATCAAATCCTACTGCACTTAAATTTACAGTCAGTGAAAACACATCCTAATGCAAATTATTTATTAGAGTAACTCTAGCCTCCCTTTCTTTAGCGTCCAGCTTCGCTCCGTGAACTTTCAATAGATTCATTAGGACTCTTAACGAGATCTTCCAAAGAGAATTAGGAATGCTTTGTTTCACTAAATGTAAATTATATTATTTGTTACAACGTTTTGATATCGTTTATTAAGTCAACAAGAATTTTATTCGATAAAGTTCGTATTTCTAATTATTCCTTAATATTCTTAAAATATTATTATTCTATACAATATCTTTATAATTAGACAGAATATATTTAAATGCTAATTAACATATTATAAATTTCCGACAGTAATAAACTTAAATTGATTGACAGTATCGATTTGAATCTGGCAAAATTGTCAACCCAATGAGCGGTATTTTTCAAGCCGACTGCAGCCGCGCGATAAGGGCCTATGAAAGTGTGATCGAAATTCAATCAAATTTATGACTTATTATAATGATTATAGGAATATAATCTGAGCTCCGCTTAAAATTTACGATTTGACTGAAAAGGTGTATTCTAGCGTAACAAATTGTCGGCATTCGTAAGGTGGCGATAACGATTTGGGAAATTAATCTCGGAGTAAAAACCGTTTCGAGGGGAGGCGTGAGCTCTGAATGAGAAAAATAATGGCAAAATTGCACCTGCAGTTTGTCAATATAAACGATCGAGTACTTACATGAATTATTGTGTTCGAGATTTGGTTAAATTATATTTATACTTTAATGAAAGTAAAAAATATATTCAAGTAATCATATTATTATTAAGCTATAAGGGACAAGGATAGGTATAACGCGCTTTTACATAGAAAACAGGTTCGAATCTCGTGTAAAAGCTGATGCTCAGCTGAAATTATTTGAAACGATTTTTAATTTACAAATTGAAACACCTATAATAGGATTAAGTCTTTTCTGTTTGTCCTCGATGTTGAATATTGTTTTTGTAGCATCAGAAACATGTTTCGATAACGACCTACATTACCCTATAAAATTGAAACGTGAAATCATTTGCAGATGTAATAAGTTATTATAACACTTAGTGAAAGTCACCGAATGAAATCTTTGTTCTTTGCCACCCCGGGGAGATGCCGGACCGCTCGCAGCGATTGAAATTTAAAATATTGTACCCTTTGCCATTATGCGAGCTTATTCACCCTTGAAATATCCCTAGGGGCGCCAGGTACGACGATTGGGGAAAATATTTTACACTTGTTACTAAGGATGTCGCTTTTAAGTCTGGTTTGCGCGAACCTAATCGGTACTCAAATCCCACCTCAACTACTGCGGTTTAAAGCTGCAAATCCACTGGACACGTAAGTAATTTCCCCGAGCATTTATAAAAAGCACTTAATTAGTGTGTCGAGAATGAAAAATTGTTATTGAAACCGGGTTGATTGAACTGCCGTTTCATAACTATGTCATTTTGGATGCGACATTAATGAAAACGCGATTAATCACCGCCCATATCTCATCAACACTTTTAGTGAATGACATTCGATGCGTGATTCTACACTTTATTCAATCATAACACTGTTTTGTTTTGATATTTTAGAGATATATTTATGGCCAATGGAGATGGGTTTTAAGCTGTATATCATATTATTGTCAAAATAGTATATTAAAAAATATCCTTTTGTTTTTGATTTCAATAAATATTGTTTAGTCAATCTAAACGCTACTTATTGAAAAGCAGCTTATTTCTATTTAATTATGAAAAAATTACAATATTTAAGGAAAGGGAGGTGCAACAGCGAAGGATTTTTATCAACGGTTTTAAACAGAATTATTAAATATTTTGCGCAAAAAAGTAACAAAGAATTTTCATGCATAGTGGAGCGTTATTGGGAAGTCAATATTTTTTGTTTACTCAATTATCTCCCGCAAAAAGCACGTCGATGAAAGGGCGTTAACGATGTATTTATCCGTCATACCGAGCTTTATTTGGTTATAATTTATTTTACTTCAATTGAATATTCAATTAAGTGGACCAGTGCTTACTAAGCGCTAAGTTGGGAAAAATAAGTAAATAGCATTTCGCATTCGTTTGCGAATCTATAATAATAATAGGTGTAGAATTATAGACAGAGCGCGGTCCGCCCGCATTACTGGGTATTACGTGCGGTTCAGTGAGCGGAAGGCCAACGTTTACTTGATAAAATAAATTTGAACAAAACAAACGCATTCGTTGCGGCAATATGAATCCTCTCTGAAGTTGTGCCAAGCGTCATGGAAGTGGAAAAATGGGAGCGGGCGAGCTAATATGAGGATGTTCTGCATACCTGCTGCTGATGAGCTTGTCGCCTATCGCGATCCCGCATTTCGCAATCGGTTTTATTACATTTTTAACCCATTCCCGATACCGAGGCGTTTCGCAGTCGTGTTACGCAGTTAAATATGTTTTTATGATGGTTCAATAGATTGGCAACCTGTGTATTATATTGTGTCACGTATTTGATATAAAATTATATTTTTTAGTTTAATTACTAACTATAACATATATATAATTATCTTAAATATTATTATTATATAAATGGATAATTTTGTTTTATTTAACAACTAACTATCTTTAAAAATTACCGATATTAATTATAGTAGAATTTAGCAAATATCTGTATAGTATGCCTATGTAGATGTTATGTAGCTTTGGCCATAATTAAGCTTTACCGTAGTGAAAGCGCAAAATATTGCAGTATCAGGAAAAGGAATCAAAAGTTCATATCAATGTCCATTGGTCGGACATGTTAATTAACTGCGATATGAAAACGATAAGACACGACGTAATTGGAAATCACAAACTCTGTACAATTTGAGCTGACTTCATTTGAGCCGAATTGAAGTGTCAAGCATAACTAGAATTGCTTAGTCTTGTTAGGGTTATTTCACACGGTACCTATTTATATCTAACTTGTAAACTGACTGACTGTAATATCATCTGAGACTGTAATATCATCTGGGACTGGTCGAAGCAGAGGGGCGTGAACAACAACAACCCCCCAAATTTGAAACATCTCCTGGAGACCCAGTAGTTGTGGTAGCTAGGTGCACGAGGGTAATGCTGGACGACAGAATGCTCGAGAAGGCTAAAACCATATTGAGCGAAGTCGACACCGGCATTACACTCGCAAACTGGAAGCTGCCAAAACTAACGTGGACAAACGGGGTACCCGGATGCGGCAAAACAACTCACATCATCAGTCACTTCGATGAGGACAACGAAGTAGTAGCCACCACTACAGTCGAGGGAGCGAAAGACCTAAGGGAGAAGCTCGTGGAACGCTTTGGTGACAAAGCCAAATCCAAGGTGCGTACCATGGCCTCTATACTGGTAAATGGTTTCAAGGAGGGCACTAGTTGCAACCGTCTAACGGTCGACGAAGCCCTCATGAACCATTTCGGAGCCATAGTTATGGCAGCCCGACTGTCTGGCGCAGAAGAAGTGGCACTCATCGGAGATATAAACCAGCTGCCTTATATCGACAGAGAAAATCTGTTCGACCTAAGGTACTGCTGGCCAACACTGGTGACCAACATCACATGTGAGTTGTCCTGTACGCATAGAAACCCGAAAGACGTCGCATACGCCATCAGAGACGTCTATGGTAATATCTACTCCTCCAGTAAAACTATCCACTCCCTGAGCATAGAAAGGTTCACCGACGCGCAAATACCATCTACCAAAGAAGGAACCCTATACTTGGTCCACACCCAGGAGGAAAAGAAGCTCCTGATAGACCAGGGATACGGATCCGGCGAAGGGTCGCGCGTCATGACCATCCATGAGGCACAGGGCCAAACCTACAAAGAGGTCATCATCGTGCGGACGAAGACCAAAAGGCTCCGCATTCACGATAGTGTGTCACATGCTGTCGTCGCTGTGACAAGGCACACCAAGACCTGTGTCTATTACTCTGACGATGGCGACGACGCAATTGGCAAATTTATTCGTCGAGCGGAGGGAGCCTCAGCGAAGACCATCCTAGAGCACAGCCTCAAAATGTCCATTCTTAAACGCGACAAAAAAATCACAGAGGCTGTGCTTGCCCAACTGCGGGATGGGGCGGGGTTCTAGAGTCCTAAAAGTCGACTGAAAAAAAAAAAAAAAAAAAAAGTCAGTGTCGGCCCACGTTACATGATTAGCATGTATCGCTAGTTTTAAGTCCAAAAATGTAAAACGCCAAAAAAAAAAAAAAAAATTAAAAAACAAAAGGCACGGGCGCTTAACGCCTGTGGATGACATATTTACATTAAAATAGACATGCGCAAAACAGTGCTTTATGAAGTAATGAAATATGGCATTACATTACGCACCGAGTAATATCACATCACTTCATTACTCGAAACATTACTTGCCATGCGTGATACGAAGAGGTAATATTACCCGCGTAGTGCGTACTGTCATAATAGTAGTACTGATCTATCTCATGTAATAATATGATGAATATCACACACGTTTTTATTGATTTTAATTTAAAACTAAAATGTTAACTTTTTGTGAGTAAGATTATTGTTATATTTTTATTACTTTTTATATTTAAATATTGTATTTAAAATTTTACCGTCGTAACCTAATTTACTTAAATTATTTTCATATAGCTATGTCTATGTCCACATTCTAAGACCGGACGGCACGGCTTTGTTATATTTGAATACAATTAATTTTTAAATTTAAAATGTTAACTTTTTATTTGATATGATTAATAAATATTGTATTTATAATTTTACTGTCGTAAGTTAACCAATATAAATTATTATTATTTTTTCGTCGAAAAAGAAACAAAAACTAATTTACAACATACTTTTATATTAGCAGTATCCGCGGTTCCGACCGCGTTCTAAGGACTGCGACTTTGGGTCCACTGTATTATATACATTATACATATCGCACACCGGGTGCAATAACGTCATAAGTAACAAATTACGTTTTTTCAGGAGAGCGATTTGAAAGTTGTCGTTCCATTAACGTGAAATGTACTTATTATCCTAAAGTAAATTGATAATCAAAATATTGTTTAAATTTTATATTTTCAAATGAAGGTTGTTACTGAAATAAAAAAGTTTTGTAAGTGCCATATTTTTATTGTTTTTAATCATGATATCCACATTTATGACGTTGTTGCGCAGGAAGTTAAATTGAAAGTTAAGCTTTGCTGTACAACAACGTCATAAAGACTGAACTAAACAAAAAAATCAACACACTCTCATTATAAAATAGCACTAAACACTTAACTTTTTCAGTTGATAACAATAATCAACATTATAATTTAAATAATTTCTTATAAAATAATTTAAGTAAACTCGTAATCAGGCTATTATGAGGAACTAACAAGCTAGAAATGAAATTTGTAGAAAAACAATCAAAGAGTATTTTTACCATAACATGCATTATAGTACCTAACTGTACTAGTTTATAAAGTCTCAAAAAAAGTCTGTCTGTCAGTCTCTAAAAAATCTTGAAGTGGTATTATGCTATGCTTGTAACCTTCGGGTAGCAGCCGAATGGGCCGGCACGCTCCGTTTAGTACCACTCTCTCACAGAAGACCGGCGTAAAGTGGCAGCTGTCGCGTTTCGTCCGGTGAGTGAGAGTCCCGGAGGCCCACTCCCCATCCCTCCTCACTCATTTCGATGAATAAGACAGCCGGCATTCCGATGACGATGAACTTTCTGAGCTGCTAGAACTGCTGCTGCTATCCGAGCTAGTTGACGGTTTGGGCATGTATTCCTCATCATCAACAGTTCCAGAAATGTCATGTCCAGGTGAGTTTCCGTAGTAGGAAACTTTAATAGGCTAAAGGTACTAGTTTTTTACCTCGTCCTTTCATAATTTTATTTTAGCTTAAAATTAGAATAAAACGTATCGCATATTAAAATAAATAAATTTTATAATTACAGTGTACTAAAATTAAATCTGGACTTCGTCAAAAATAAATAATGACAACGATTTATAGTCTATTTCTGGGACAATATTGACATAATTATAATAAATGACGGTAATACTTGCTGCTTGTTATAGAAAAATTATAATAGAAATAGATCTAAAAAGTGAGAACTGTTCACTTATGTCATTATTACTCCAAAATTGTATGAAATATTTGTCATAATTACCTTTACGATGTTGTTGCTCCTACACACAACAACTTGCTGCGGGGGGTCGCGAGCAACTGTACAATGAGAACTTTCTCGCACTAGCGTTTACAAAAACCCGCCAAAACCACAACGACAATTACGCCCTAAGTGGCTTATTTTAAGAGTTACATTTATGAAATGTTTACACCGGCAGTAGACGCATGTTTAACATCATTTGTCATCAAAAACTCATTTTACCAATTTTAGCACTTATGACGTTATTGCACCCGGTGTGCGATATATACTTGATAAAGTTCATTATAATATTAAAATATATAATGAATAATTAAAGTTTTTATTTTTAATTTTGAATTAATTATTATTTACTATGAATACGTGAATTAGTATTTTTTAAAAGCCTGAAAAAGTTTTTTTTATTATTCTTTATTTATAAAGCCATACACCTATATAAGGTTAAGTCAGCGACTGAAAAAGTTGGTCTTAAAGAATTTTATACCAATTTTTATACTCATTAAACATCCGATACGAATAATTTAAAGTGGAGTTTACAAATTGGATAAGGATTAATATCATGATACCAATATCACCACTATTCAACACGTATTTGAACTTAATAATTTAAAAAAAATTTTTATAATAAAGGCATGTGCCATCGCAGAATTTTTTGTGAGTAATCATAAGTAAGTATTGTAATATAAAATTTTAATATATAAAATAGTGCTTGATATTATGTATTTCGTCAACAGTTTTCGTTTTATATGCAGCATTTTGATACCTTGGGGATACATTTAAGGTAGGGATCCCTAAAATGGGATATTTTTGAAAATACAATATGGCCAATAATACACTTCTCACAATCACTCCTGAATAGTGTAGCTGTCTGTTAGTGAAAGAGTTTTCATGATCAGATCAGTTTTTCCGAAAATAACCCCCCTATAAACGAACAGACAGATACAAAAGTTCGAAACTTTAACTCATAATGTAAGTAAAGAATATTTTAGAATAGATTGCAATTTTGCATTTCAGTCCTAGTCAAATGATTTCTATTCACTTGCGGCATGTTTGCGTACTTAGCAGCATACATTTCATGGCATAGTAAAATATATTGTAGAACTAGCGGAACCCGCAGCTTCGCTCGCGCTAAATCGCTAGTATATTATAGATATTAAATATTTTAGCAAAATACAATTAACACTTACTAAAATTAAATTATAAAAATATTAATAACGCCATCTATGAGAAATCATTACGCATCATTTGATAATTGAAAGTACGGAAATATGATTTAAGAGTTTAGAACACATTATTCTATTATTCTTTTTTAATAGTATTTTAGGAATTAAATATTCTTTTTTATGTAAATTGTGGGTATTCACTGTCTGTAATAAGTATATAAACCTTACAGTCCTTTGCCTTTCCCTATTAGGGATAAATTTGTAATATTTTTATGGTGGTGGTTAAAATTATTTATAATTGGAAGTGTATGTATATATATTTTAAAATAAACCGGCTGAGTATGAGACTATAATAGGAAAAATTTATTTAGAATTTATTATAAGTGTAGATTAATATTAAACACAGGGACGTGAGATCTTGCTAACCTGGAGCGGAATAGATATCTAAAAATTTATTTAAATAGGGCGCCAAGATATTACTCCGTCAAACGAATGATGTATTTAGAATTAAAACACATATAAGCAATTAAATTATCATATATATTATTTTGTATTAACCATGTAGTTGTATTATACAAAAGCTGATTAAATAAATACCAAATAAGTTACAAGTGTGACCAATCCTTGATGGTCCTAAAGTCTTATAATTTAAATTTTAAACAAATTAAGTTAAGTTTGAAACAAGAAATTTACAATGTAAAGAATACAATTTAGCTTATTATTATTAATGTAATTCACCGAGTTATATTATATTTAAGGTATTAACATTTATAACAGAAGTATTAGGATTTATTCTCATATCCTTAAAGTATTATATATATATTACTAAAACTATGTATCCAGTCTTAAGAAAACTTTAGAGGTTTATAAGTGCTCTAAAAAAAAATAAGAACCGAATCCTTAAAATATTATATATATATTACTAAAACTTTGTTTCCAGTCCTAAGAAAACTTTAGAGGTTTATAAGTGCTCTAAAAGATAAGAACCGACTTCTATGAATTCCAAGAAGGTTAAAAAATTAAAGGTGTATAATATGTTTCCCTCCAAAACTAAAAACCCTGTGAAAAGAATTCACAGTATTAGAGATATTTGGAATTTAAGAATCAATTAAAATAAATTAAATACTCTCCAGTGAGAAAATAAAAGTAACTTACCACGGTGTAGACACGTGGGTTCAATTGAGGTTAAACATTCCCTCCTTACCAGAACGGAATATATATTTTTAATAGATATGAGCTGAGGAATGAGAAATAACTAATATTAAGAAATGAAACGATCCATTGAGTAATTGATATCGAATAACAAATGTAAATCTTACCGGATAAGATGAATATATATAATATTAAGACATCCTTCTTTATGAAGACGCCATATTGATTGGAATAAATATGGGATTTAGCCTAAAAACAAAAGAATAGAAACCAATCAAACTACAAATAACGTTTAGCACAAACGGAAGATTATTAAGATTCCACTCACCCGAACAAAAGTTGATTGGACACCTTTAAATTAATTTCGAACTCCTCACATTTCGAAAGGTGGTGATCCAATGATCTACGTATGAAGATGATTTTTACAAATCGATAGGAACGTCACAGGAAGCATGAACATGAATCGTTCGGAAACATAGACCTCATATCAACCCATAACTTGTACAACAATTCAAATAAAAAAGGAAAGGTTTATCATCTTTAAGAAGAAACTCCATATTTAAATATGAATTAATTATTAATAAAAGACTTTATTTTTAAAAGAGAATTTAAGTTATCTAAATATAATTTTAAAGACAAAAGTATCCGAATACCATAGATCGACCTGTTTCATTTCACATAAAATTCCTCAACTGGTTTGCAATAAAGAATAAATAATATTAAAATATATTTTTCTTTAAATAGTAACAAAACTAATTATGGTTGTGAAACACATAATAGCATTAAATTAAATTAATTTAATGTATTCGTAATATAAATACAGTAAATTAAAAGTGTTGAAAACCAATGACAATTAAGTTTAAGTTTGACAGCTCCAATATGATCTGCGCGTGCGACAGAACGTATTATTATGAAGTTTAATGTTTATTACAATGTCAAATTATATTATTAGAGAAAATACTATAGTTAAATCACTGCATTGTTATACAAATAGAAAGAAACAATGATTATGTAGTGAAGTGTATATGAAACATATATTAGTTGAAGTATGAATTTTAATATAAATTAAGAGAAATGACACCAAGTTAAGGGTCATGTTTTCATAATATAGTAAATAATAAATTAGTAAGATTTAGGACCTCATGGAACACCTCAAAGTGTTACAGTGCATCTTTGGTTGGGTAAAAAAAAAATATTTAAAAATTTTAATTTTTAAATATTTTTTTTTTATGGTTCCAAAACTTGGTTCCACAAAAAAACAAAATATAAAGTACTAGACTTTATATCATAAAACAGAATAAGCATCAGTTGAGTAAAATACAACCAACTGGGGAAAAGAATAACATAGAGAAAGGAATACCATGGGGAAAAGAAGATCATAGGAAAAGAATATCAACGGAAAAGAATGTCAGGAAGAGAATATCATAGGGAAAGAACATAAGAGAAAAAGAAAATCTTAGGAAAAGAATATCCTAAAGAATAGAGTGCTTTAGGAAAAGAAAATCATAGACAAAGAAAATCATAGGAAAAGAAAATCCTAAACCTGAGTTATACATACAAAAAAAATTGCTTAAAGCTAATGGAAATATTAAGATTTCTCTTAAATCTAACAGCAGTAAGCAATAACTAACTTAATATATACCTAACACAAATAAAACTACATCTTTATACAGATTAAACTATCTTTAACCTACAGACCTAACTAAAGATAAAACTAAATCTTTATACAACTTAATCTATTTTAAAACTAGAGGCCTAACTAAAGACTGCAATGAAGTCACTTTGATCGACTCATTCAGTAATTCAAGTAGAGATTGTTTTCACCAAAAGTAAAAAAAACAACTCTTTCAAAGCTTTGTGCTAAGAACAGCAACAAAGTAGAATGTGCCAACGAGAGAAACTCTACTCATTAGTCACAGAGAGATCCAAAGCTTTGTGCGAGAGCAGCAACAAAGTGGATATAAAGGCTATTGGACTTTAACCAATAGATTAGTAGTAAAACTACATGCTATGGGGATACAACCCATATTAAAAAAGTATCCAAGTGTAGATAACTTGCATTAGACAAATCTGAGGAAACTAACCACCGTAGTAGGTTGTTTCACCTTTAGGACAAGATTACCCTCTAAGAGGTATTAGTAAATTAGGAAAAATCCTATTAAAATGCTAATGAGGATCCACTCATTAGAAAACAAGAATCGAAGCTTTGTGCGACAAACAGCATCAAAGTCGAATTAAATGCTATTGGAGTACAACCAATAGAAAAGGAGTATACTTGTGTATCAGTCGTAATCGACGAATCCGAGGAAACCAACCTCTGTAGACGGTTGTTTCACCAGGTCGACACTAAATCACAAGCATAGATCAGTTGAGTTCATCCAGTCAGATGAAACTAACCACTGAAGTCGGTTGTTTCACCAGGACGAACCAGATCCTTTATATGAAAGTCACCTAGAGGCTTTCCATCTAGGGATTTAAGAGAGTAAACTAACGGTCCAAGTTTTTTAGAGATATAACATTTCTCATACCTAGGAGCTAATTTAGCGGAAAAATGCTGAGAAGCGTTTGACAAAGGAAAACACTTTTTATAAACAATCTGACCCTCCTCTAGTTTAACTGGACGCTTCCTCAGGTTATAATATTTAGCATTACGTGCATGAGAAGTCAACAAAGATTGACGCACTTTTTGAAATATAATTTTTAACTCTTTGAGTTTATTAGAAAAACCAGAACTAGGATCTACTGAAAGAGCGTCTTTGTCAACAGGAACATCATCATTGTAGACAGAACCGTCAATGATCATCTCGCGACCATGATGAAGGAAGTATGGAGTGAACTTAGTACCTTCATGGACAGCAGTGTTCAATGCACATTGTATTTCCGAGATATTTTTGTCCCAGTTTCGATGGTCTGAACGAACGTATGAAGCAATTGTCCTCACTAGTTCCCTATTCACGCGTTCCACTTGGTTCGTCTGTGGATGGTACCTGGGATTATAAAATAGATGAGGTATATTGTATTTATCTATAAGATCTCGAAAATCCTTAGAAGTGAATTGAGGGCCATTATCTACAAAGATATATTTAGGAGTACCATGAGTCAGAAATATGCCTTTCTCTAGACACTTGACTATGGCCTTAGAAGTAACCTGTTTTAGAGGAAACAGAGTAACAAATTTGCTGAAGTAGTCACAACAAACAAATATATATTGATTTCTTAAATAAGAGGGCGGAAAAGGACCCAAAATATCAATAGAAATTGCTTCAGTCGGAACAGAAATCTGACGAGGCTTCCCCATAAAACCAGGGCGAGCAAGGTTGGTAGGTTTATAAGTTTTACAAATCTCGCACGAATCAACATACTCCTTTACATCCTGGAACAGAGTGGGCCAGTAAAAGAAGTTAGCAATTTTATGATGGGTTTTAGCAACGCCGAAATGTCCAGCAGTAGGATTGTCATGGTACTTCTTTAAGATATCCTTTCTATCCTCCCAAGGAACAACCAACTTCCAGTCAAATTGAGCTGTCAGGCGATATTTGTTCTTAGAAAGACGGAAAAGTTTACCATTTTCTATTTTAAAATTTGGGAAACGAGAAGGTTTATCCAAAACCTTTTTATAGAGATCAATATACCAAGGATCCTGTAAAGTATCAGTATCAACCGCATCAACTCGAATACGAGACAGACAATCGGGAATCACATGTTCTTTACCCTTTCTATGTATCAACTCAAAATCAAATTGGCTAAGTCGACACGCCCATCTATTTAAACGACCCATAGGACAATAGAAGCGAAATGGTAAAAAAATATATTAAAGTTATAGCAGATAATGAAAAATTATTATTTTTTTTTATTTTACTTAAATTCCAAATTCCCTAAGTATAAAATATATACCAATTGTAGTTACAGCAAGTTCCAATATTCAAATTAATTTAAAGAAATATAATAATAAAGTTTGTTAAGTATTTTTGAGAATATAGCTCAAAACTATTTGACCGTTAATAGAAAGTTTAACAAAAGTAAAGTTACACCAAATTGTAAATAACAAAATATACTTTATAAGGTATATCTGTTTGTGAACACTAGATTATATAAGAGTTAAATTTTAAACCGTTTAACAAGTTAAGTGCATACATAATACACTACATATAGTGTTACTCATAAGTTAGACTATTAAGTGTCTATTATGTTAAATAAAATAAGTATTAAATTCAATCTTATCCGCTTAAAAAATTAATACAAGTAGTGAGGAGTAGTAGTAATATAAAACAAATTATTATACTAAGTAAATTATTTTAGAATTCCAAATACATCATTCTCCAGGCCCCACGTTGGGCGCCACTGTAATATTTTTATGGTGGTGGTTAAAATTATTTATAATTGGAAGTGTATGTATATATATTTTAAAATAAACCGGCTGAGTATGAGACTATAATAGGAAAAATTTATTTAGAATTTATTATAAGTGTAGATTAATATTAAACACAGGGACGTGAGATCTTGCTAACCTGGAGCGGAATAGATATCTAAAAATTTATTTAAATAGGGCGCCAAGATATTACTCCGTCAAACGAATGATGTATTTAGAATTAAAACACATATAAGCAATTAAATTATCATATATATTATTTTGTATTAACCATGTAGTTGTATTATACAAAAGCTGATTAAATAAATACCAAATAAGTTACAAGTGTGACCAATCCTTGATGGTCCTAAAGTCTTATAATTTAAATTTTAAACAAATTAAGTTAAGTTTGAAACAAGAAATTTACAATGTAAAGAATACAATTTAGCTTATTATTATTAATGTAATTCACCGAGTTATATTATATTTAAGGTATTAACATTTATAACAGAAGTATTAGGATTTATTCTCATATCCTTAAAGTATTATATATATATTACTAAAACTATGTATCCAGTCTTAAGAAAACTTTAGAGGTTTATAAGTGCTCTAAAAAAAAATAAGAACCGAATCCTTAAAATATTATATATATATTACTAAAACTTTGTTTCCAGTCCTAAGAAAACTTTAGAGGTTTATAAGTGCTCTAAAAGATAAGAACCGACTTCTATGAATTCCAAGAAGGTTAAAAAATTAAAGGTGTATAATATGTTTCCCTCCAAAACTAAAAACCCTGTGAAAAGAATTCACAGTATTAGAGATATTTGGAATTTAAGAATCAATTAAAATAAATTAAATACTCTCCAGTGAGAAAATAAAAGTAACTTACCACGGTGTAGACACGTGGGTTCAATTGAGGTTAAACATTCCCTCCTTACCAGAACGGAATATATATTTTTAATAGATATGAGCTGAGGAATGAGAAATAACTAATATTAAGAAATGAAACGATCCATTGAGTAATTGATATCGAATAACAAATGTAAATCTTACCGGATAAGATGAATATATATAATATTAAGACATCCTTCTTTATGAAGACGCCATATTGATTGGAATAAATATGGGATTTAGCCTAAAAACAAAAGAATAGAAACCAATCAAACTACAAATAACGTTTAGCACAAACGGAAGATTATTAAGATTCCACTCACCCGAACAAAAGTTGATTGGACACCTTTAAATTAATTTCGAACTCCTCACATTTCGAAAGGTGGTGATCCAATGATCTACGTATGAAGATGATTTTTACAAATCGATAGGAACGTCACAGGAAGCATGAACATGAATCGTTCGGAAACATAGACCTCATATCAACCCATAACTTGTACAACAATTCAAATAAAAAAGGAAAGGTTTATCATCTTTAAGAAGAAACTCCATATTTAAATATGAATTAATTATTAATAAAAGACTTTATTTTTAAAAGAGAATTTAAGTTATCTAAATATAATTTTAAAGACAAAAGTATCCGAATACCATAGATCGACCTGTTTCATTTCACATAAAATTCCTCAACTGGTTTGCAATAAAGAATAAATAATATTAAAATATATTTTTCTTTAAATAGTAACAAAACTAATTATGGTTGTGAAACACATAATAGCATTAAATTAAATTAATTTAATGTATTCGTAATATAAATACAGTAAATTAAAAGTGTTGAAAACCAATGACAATTAAGTTTAAGTTTGACAGCTCCAATATGATCTGCGCGTGCGACAGAACGTATTATTATGAAGTTTAATGTTTATTACAATGTCAAATTATATTATTAGAGAAAATACTATAGTTAAATCACTGCATTGTTATACAAATAGAAAGAAACAATGATTATGTAGTGAAGTGTATATGAAACATATATTAGTTGAAGTATGAATTTTAATATAAATTAAGAGAAATGACACCAAGTTAAGGGTCATGTTTTCATAATATAGTAAATAATAAATTAGTAAGATTTAGGACCTCATGGAACACCTCAAAGTGTTACAAATTTTAATCATGGTTCATGATTGCTGTAAAGCATTCAAATTGCAGGAACCAAAAATCAAAATAAATCTGCAATATAATCCAAAAACCAAGTTGAATTTATAAAATATTTGATTAAGACTTGTACTTTTAGCGCAAGCTAAACTGCGGGACCCACTATTTTCAATAAATCAATATTTTTAATGTGTACTATTGTTTTTATTTAAAACTCCCAAATGTACAACTTTCTTACAGGTGGTATACTATTATCTTATTTTTTTATCTGACAGCACTGCGCTCGCGTCATGCTCATGACTAAAGTAATGAAGGCTGTATGGACTATAGTCCTTTGCTTTTCCCTATTGGGGATAAATTTAAAAAACAACAACTAAAGTAATGACTTGAGTAATGTTTGAACCATAGATGACTAATGTTTGAACTTTGAACTTTGAAGTGATGCGTAATGTTTCGTTCGGACGAGTGTTGCTACAGTACAATTCTCTAAACACCACCTTGCCATGCGTGAGACATTACGGATCTATCTCGGAATATAACACGCGTTATCATTGTATTTTAAATACAATTAATTTTATAATGTTGACTTTTATTTGATACGATTTAGATTTTTATTATATATTGCAATTTTGCATTTTGTCATACTCAAATAATTATTTTAAACTTGCGGCATTTGTACGTAAATAGCGATATACCTTTTATGACTTGGTTTTGTTCTTTAGTTGCGAAATTTCTGAGCATCTTGCAAAATAATTAATAAGTAAAACAAAATTGTATTGTTTAGCTAAAGGTTGTAAATATGAATGACCCTTTGTGAAGACCAGGCGCAGCTTAGGACCTAGTAATGAAAACCTTATATCGTTGGCCTAACTTATAATATTGGCGTATTTAAAAATCATTTTTCTAGCAATTATAACTTTTTTTGCTTGTAACTAAATATTAAACTAAAACTAAACTAAATATATTTTGTGTTAATTATTGCTTTTTAAAATAAATACATTTCGAATTGCTTTGCTATTTCAAAATTCGTAAAACGGAGTGATGCCAAGTTAACCCGAACGATGGAATATCACGCTCGCGTCATGTTTGACGTAATAAGTAATGTTTGGTTCGGTCGAGTAATGAGTGATGATACAGTACTCGCTCGGGTAATATTACGCGTAATGCATTACTCGCATTACTTACACATGTCTACATTAAAATAAAAAAAAAAAAAAAAAAAATATCATCTGATTTTACTTAATTTTTTTTACGTTTCACTGTCTTGAAATTTAATTTTATAATACTCGTATAAGTTATTTTCGCAACCTTGCTTTCGTAGCTGAAAAAGCTTATTAAAGCTTAAAACGTACAAGTTAAGGTGAATGTAACATTTTTTTAACAATCGAGTGAATTTAAGAAATATTTATGTATGTTTTTACTGTATGTATGTATAGTAATTAATGTTTGTTTTTGTTAGGTACAACATCTTACTTAATTATAATTATTATTTCCTTTTCTCACGCTTAAGGGTTTCCGACAGAAATCTCTTAAAGAGATAAGTCATCCTTTATACACAATGTATCTTATTTATTTTTGCATTCTATTTGTATATTTTTTTTTCAAGTAGATTGTTATTTATTAAAATTCTTGCTTAAAACTAGTAATGATTTGCAAAAACTTATCCGTCGTCTGAACGCACCCATTGCAACTAACTCGTGGGGTGGCCATTCGTTAGTCTAACTCTTTTGGTAACACGACCCCTGGTTAAGCCTGCAATGTTAACATTCTTCCAATAATGAGTAGGGGAGAGCTGCTCTGTCTTGTTTATTGGATTTTTTGCTGCATCTCCATATGAATAGATGTACGATCTGCTGAACGTTAACATGAATTGAGTCGATTTTGTGTGTAGAATTATTGAAATATTTAAGCTAAAACGTTTCCAACTGAATTTTTGATGTGTACAAAATCCTTTTATTATGACTTTGACGTACTGGAAAGTTTTTATATTTGTTACTCTTCTACACTACATAAAAAAATGGCTGGACGGATTTTAATAAAATTTAGTACACATAAAGACCTGGAATAGTAAATAAGTTATCGTTGATAATATCTAGGATGAAGTCATTTAGAAGTTGTAAAATTAAAATCAAAATGTGTATGATTTAAAAATATTATTTAAGATATTATATTTTCAAAAAAGATAAACAGTTTGAAAAATGATGAAAAGGCGGCTCGATGGTTCCCCTATTTTTAAACACAACAACTTTAAAGTTTTCAAATGTAACACGCGTGTTGGTTGCTTTAATAAGTGCCGCGCATGATAAATCGGATCAAGTGCACGTATAAGCGTATTTCTGTCTTTTTTTCTCATATGAAACATTGCTACCTTTCTTTGTCCCTCTATTTAGGGTTATTCTTAGTATAAAAGGTATTACAGAAGTGGCATGTCAGGCGTGTTATGTGAATTAACCTGCATCGATTCCTATACTGAATATGTTTGACGACACTTCTACTGCACGCTGTTCTATAGCGTGGAGGATTTAACGCCATGCTTACGAAGTACAAAACTTAATGAAAGTGTATGCT
The DNA here is from genome assembly GCA_905231865.2 of Boloria selene. Lineage (NCBI taxonomy): Eukaryota > Metazoa > Arthropoda > Insecta > Lepidoptera > Nymphalidae > Boloria > Boloria selene. The sequence goes on along the minus strand of HG993146.1, from coordinate 7,024,320 downwards.
GTAAGCGTCATTATCGACGGCTTTGCTCAGATAAAAAGGTATAAACAATGTAAACGTATGCGGCTTTAGGGTTCAACTACGCTTGAAGAAACCATTTGAACTATCGCGTAATGAATGGTTTGGGGTAAAGAGTTTTAATTGCTCAATAATGCATTTTTGGTTAACGTGAATATTTTTTATATAGCTCTTTTCTTTTTTAAATATATGATTTAAAAAGTAGATATTAATGAATCAGGATTTTTAACGAATATAAAATAAAATAAATAAACGTCTAACAGACCAAAAAAATATGTTATTTTTCGCTTGTTTCTTATTTTGGGATTGTACTCGTATTCAAGCAACATTACCCAATAAAATAACACTTCGCACAAGACATTAATCTGCCAAAATCAGACCGCTGTACCCTAGAGTGAGAGTACGGTAAAATGTACGTATATTGAAAGATTTGGATGGGAAGTGATCTACCGGAAACGGTAGGAAGCTGCTTGTGATGTATGTTTGTTTACATATTCATATTCGTATGTTAAGTTCCTGTTAAAACTTGAGGGGTACAGCAAAAGGCGTCTTAATATCTAACTATAAACTGTAATTAACTTAACGTTTATTTCTGAGTAATATTGTAACTCAAAAAGTGTTATTTTGTCTGATAACTCTGAGCAGAAGTGATAATAAGGTAGTGAAAATCTGCCATTTTATATATCCTTTACGTTAGCACTAGTGTTTATTCGCAACTCCACACACATACCTACTTCAATGATGTATTATCAGATGTACCTATAAAATATATTATGGTAAAGTTTCATAAAATTACATTTAGCACTTTTGCTTGAAAGAGTAACAAACAAACATCCATCCATCTGTCCTTCCTCACAAGAGGTTATAAATACCTTTTATCTGAATTATGAGAAACCACCAGGATGACAATTAATTGGTTTATCACGTTGATAACGCAATAAATAGAGAAAAGTATAAATCTCATAACATAGAATGAACAGATGTACATAATATATGCACTTGTTCAAAGTATAGCTTTACAATAGCTAGCAGTACAGCAATAGCCTTAGAGGGACGAACCGATACAAGTATTAATCTACTACTAATGTGTTGCCCGCATTTGGACTGAAACACGTATTGATGACTGCACTCCGTCTATGTCGACTAGCTATTACATCTGTAGTACTTTGAACGCGTACTAATGTGACCTTTTTAGATGAAAGGGTTCTTCTCAATTTGATTGTAGGGTGATTGTAGTGATTAAAATTGCAAGATAAACAGTCGTAAATGATTACAACGGAAGAAAGATATTTTATAGGCTATTAACATTTACGCAAGCTCTTACGAATAAGAAATTTAAAAATGTTAAGGCTCAGTACCCTAGAGAAAATCGTGCTCATCTTATTGGAATAAATAATTGCAACGGGTTGTTGTAGCTTATTCTGGTCTATAATCCATGTTTTATTATCTAGGCAGCTACACCATTTTTTTAATTGTTTTAACTTAACGTTTTAAATAGTTATTTAGAGGTAGGTACAATTTGTTTAAAGTTCTTTCCAGTCAAGATTTCTAGATTGATTATTATTTAATAACGCCGTCATCACCTTAAAAAAATATATGAATGTAAATTATTTCCTCTCTCATTGTAAATATGTTTCACATATTATCAACACACTCATTTATTTATTTACCCTAAATAAAATACAAAGTTTAAATTAAGATCTCAACGCTTGGCCGGTGTTACTATACCAGCATTACCCATTAAAGTAGTGCATGTGCGCGTTACTAATTCATTTCAATTGGTATAATTTCTTGCTGATTCTTATTATTAGGGTAATACGGGTTATATTATTTTATTTATAACTTAGCCAGCCTTCTGTCTTCTCTTTACTGGTTGATACACGCTCTTCGAGCAATGAGTATATTGTACACTGAATTTGCATGCGATTGGGGTGTTATTTAGTTGACGAAACAATTACTCAGAGGGAAGTTTTAATTTATAATATGATAGTTTCTTCCTGCCTTTATGAGTTTTATGCTAAAAATATGCTTAAAATAAAAAATATATATTTACCAGCAAAGAACTTCAGTTATATGTAATAAGTATATACATTGTAAGTGGTAAGTGCTGTGTAGTGTGTATCCATACTAAATCAACAGATAAAAATAATATGAAATATTAACGTTATATTCAATAGCTATTTATACGAAGAAACAATATTTGATCGATTAAGAAAGCATAATTCGACTGCATTGTACATTATAATTCAATACGAGTGGGATCAATAGTTCAACGCGCTGGCCTAGTGCGGATTGTCGACGTTGGCGGTTTCGAATATTTGTTAAGTTCTCTCAAATGCAGGTTTTGCTCACGTTTTCCTTCACCGAAAGACAAGTGAAAATCATGTTAGAAATGATTCTCACGGGGAAAAATCAGTGGTAACAGACCCGTATTTGAACCCGCATCACTCGGATATCCAATCGAGCGCAAGGGCCACTAGGCTACCACTGTCAATCACATACCACAGATGCTTATAAGTTAATAAAATAAATACCAATATTACAGTGAAATGTAAAGATAAATATTCTGTCAAAAATATTTTTCCCCGGCAATTAGGAACTTCGGAAAGTTTGGTTATTAAAAATGACCTTAAAAGTTAAAACCCTTCCTTCAACATAAAGCTATACAAAATCATCTTGCCAAAGAAAGGACCAGGTGTCCCAGAAAAGTTTAAATGACAATTACTTACACTTTATAATCACGGGAAATTAACTTCGACAAACTTCTGTTCAATATTTTACTTTAGATAAACTTAATTGTTGTTTGGTGAATATATTATTATGTTTCTTGTTTCTAACATGTTTTTATCAAAATTTTGTCGTAGTGATTTTATAGTTAAATTTAAATAATTTCATAATGCACTTTGTTAGATTTACGTATTTTACCTCATTTATATAACTTCAATATAAAGATCATGTTCTTATCAATCAACTAGCGACTTTAACGCGAGATTTTGAATCACTATCTATTAAAAAAACGCATCAATATCTGTAGTAGTTTTAAAGATCTAAGCATACATAGGGACAGACAGACAGCGGGAAGTCACTTTGTTTTATACTATGTATATGATACACTTCATGATGCCAATATATCTTGGTGTTTTCTCTGAATACAGGGTACATTTTTTTAAAATCAAGTTATAGAAATTTTTTAAGAAATTATTAGCTTATTAATTCACATTATTAATACGAATAAATAAATAATTATAATAATTTGGTAAGGATTTATGACAGAAGTACGGTAGTATGTACGTATTTTATGAGAATATTTATATGTATACGTAAGCAGATAACGACAAATAGTCCCCCATCAATAGGGGGTAAGTAGTTAGTTTCCTTTACAAATGTCCCGGGAACGAACAACACGTATTAGAAGAAGACAATTTAGTGCAGACCTTTCTTTCTATCGCACTTACCAATCTACAAATTACTTCTTAGTCTTATACTTAAGTATAGTAATAGGCATAATACGGTACCAGTGTAATGCATCCTGTTTTAGGGGATGCTACTGAATGAACTTTATATATTAATACAGATAAATGATATTGTGTTATCTGTTTGTAATGTTAAAATAACCGCATTTTATTGAATGCATAAAACTATATTTTACGATGTAAAAGAAATAAATAAAAGAAATGTGTTTTTCGTATAAAAAATACATTTCTTTTATTTTTGTCCATCTGTTTGTTTCTTAGACTTGAAACGACTGGACTAATTTGACAAGAATTTCACTGGCATGTAGACGAAATGACGAAACGACGAGAAATACGTAAATTATATTTGGTACAATATTTAGAAGCCCATGACTCCACTTGTATAATATCATGTGAATTTATTTTTGACACGGCTTTTATTTTTATAAAATTTAAAGTTTTACATACAAACAAACAATTTTCCACTTTGCACTAGTTTGAAAATATTTTTTTATATCGTTCTGAATTAGTGCTTGACTACGTTCTACCTGATGGAAAGTGGTAACGCAGTCGTAGATGGTAAGTCACACTAATTCAGTAGCCACCTATTCACACTTGCCTTGAAGACACCCATATATATAACTACAAATCTTAAACATTATTTAGGTACCTATTACTTTAAAGAATTACTTCATCGTGAAACAATAACTTACAAACATAATTGATTGTTTTAACTACTTATTATTTTCATTTTTAACGCGTTAGAAGTTATATGGAAATATTTTATTATTTATCGATTTTTTTGCATTTTACTAGCGACTTACCCTAGCCTCGCTCAGGTTCGTCCCCAGATTTAGTGCGAGCGAAGCCGCGGATTCCGCTAGTAAATGTATACAGAACTTGGCAAATTATACATGAACCATGAAAATCGGTGTAGAAGTTTTTAAGTTTATCGCGAACAGATAGACAAACAGACGTAACGGAGGACTTTGTTTTATAATATGTAGTAATATACAAATTGAAAAAATGTGGATAATTGCTTTTGATTTATTCAAATCAAAACAATTTCAAACGTAGGTGGTTACCATTAGCAGTATATTAGATACAGAGTAGACAAAATCACTTGAATATACTCGTAGGATGAACATTTACATAAAATGTTTATTGAAAAATTTAAAACAATAAGAGCTATTTATAATTTTACTAATATTATAAAAATATACTTGGGTACTATTATATTTATTTGCTTTCAGTTTTAAAACAAATCGCTCAAGGGCTTGAGCTTTTTGTTTGTTTGACATTTTTTGTCATAGTCAAAGTCGAAAACTCTGTCCGGAATAATTGAAATTCGGCTTAAACTTTCAAAGAGTTCGAGAAAGTATTTCCTGTGGATTTTTAAAGGTCAAAAATCATAAATAATAGTGAGTGAAGTCCATAATAGGTAATGATTAATTTCACAAAAATATATTTAACTTATTTAACTTCTAATATTTTTACTTCTATATTGAAGGTTTTACAATGAACTTCGAGCTTCTATTTCTGTTACCACTTAATTTAGTCTGGCTACTTGTATGGAGCGCTTCATTACAGCCAGTGAGTAACGAAAATGCAGGCGTAAACTAGTACGCAATATTGAGCCCGTCTAAGTGGCTCCTATGGGACGGAGATTTTTTAATTAAAACGCTTAATTTCGTCGATCGTAACTTCCTAAGATATATTAAGGTTCGTTTGTAAATTGCCGGCCTTTTGTGGATGTTATTATTGTATCACCCTATTGAATAATAAAATAAACGAGTGGTTTATATGTATAAGAATTCTTAATAATGAAGTTTTCGGTTTAATAAATTATTCGCAATGTGACATAAAGGAATTATCTCAGAATCAGATAAATATTATGCAAAAACACATAGTTTTTCTTTAGAATTCGAATATTTGTATCGGGGTAGAGATAATATTGTGTTAGTGCCTTATGTATAGTTTATATAAGCTGAAATAATACGTTTTCTTAATCGTAATTGATAAATTCATTAGATACAAGCTTGAGAGGTTTCTTTAAGATAAGATAAATCTTAACACAGCTTCTATCCAAAGCAATAAATAGCAAGCAAGTCGCTTTACTAATAAATGTAATTACTAAATTAAACGTTGGACATTAAACTTTATGAGCACTCAGTCGGATTCTGAAATATTAAGTAAAATGATTATGATCACAAGTCACGAGATTTTTGCTAAAAGAGTGACCTATCTCACAATCTTTAAGTTAATTAGGGCAAAGCCAGCATAAAAAGCATTTAAAGAAATTGACCGTCTAATTTGAGAAATAAGCTCACTTAGGGCTAAATTTAATTAATAACTGTAGGTAATTGTACCAAGGAGCCTTTCTATAAAATTATAACTTTTGACTGCGGTATCTTTAATTCACTTTTATCTATAACAAAATTTAGTTTATATTGTTTCGTATGAAAAGGTTTTATACAGTTAAGTAATGATTGCTTAACTTTAATTTGTATCAGTAATATTCAGAATCAATAATAAGCACCCAAAAGAAATTCAACACTTCTGAAGAAAGAAGATACTTTTATAGAAATTAATATTTAAAAATCGAGACAGTTGTTTGGAAAAGTTTACGGCGCCCTTGAATTATTAATTATGCCCTTAAGAATCGGTTTGACGATTTCACGTAAAGAGCCTGTCAACTTCAAAACACCGTAGTTTTAAATAAAGCTTTAACTTTCCCTTCTAAGATACGACGAAACTTTATAATGTTTCGAATTTCAGATTATATAGGCCTGTATTTATATTTATAACACTGGATCGTGTACCCTTAATAAACAAAGTTTGGTCATGTACATTTTGTGTATAAAAATAATTAGTCATTAAAATCCACGTAAATATAATTTTACTTAATAAAAAGCCTGTTTGTCTTATAATACTAAAATAGGTTTAAAATTTAAACAAGGACGGTTACACAGTTTTTTCGACTTTTCTTTGAGATAAAGACTAATTAATTTTTATTTTTCCTAAGGATTACTTATTAATTACTTGAGAAATTAACAGCAAAAATTAATCGGAAACCAAATAAAAGTTGATATTTATATAATATTAAAACGCGAATGAAGTCATTTAAGAACTATTTAAAATTCACTTCCGTCAGTACAGTGGAAAGTTGTTTATTAATGCAATTAACTTTCAACGTATCGGACTTAGTACTTAGCAGGTGTTTAAAAATTTAGTGCCCGCTTCGCAACGCCCTACAAGACTTCACTCTTAATTATTACTTTGGGAAATTAAGACTGTCGTTTAGCGCAGAGTGCCCGAGTGAAGGTTGTGCCATCCATTTATCTAAATGTATTTTATCTCGCCGAGGGTGCCGCGAACTGTGGAGTAGATGTATACGGCACTTTTGTTGCCCTTTGGCGGGTTCGAAATGCGATACATCGATAACATCTTCCTCACCTCTTTAAGGTACTCAAATTGGAATAGTGTTATCTTGCTAACATACTTCATTGGATTTCCAAATGGTAGAGTGTATTTACACGTTGTGAAAGGGTTGTTTCTGTAATCTCGACAGAAATCTTTTGAGTGTATTGGCATATATTTTTTTGTATTTCGCTGTGTTTATTTGTTATAAATAAATATTTGATTTGTATACTATTTTAGTATCTTTCGAAAAGAAATATATGTATTTTTTTCTTTTTGATAATCAAAATAAATAGAAAATGGTTTTGTTATTTTATGTTCAGACTTATGTATTAGAATACATATTAAATAAGGTTGTGGAATATTCTGAAGACTCTTCATTTTCGACGTCATACGCAGAAGATCAAAGCGAAAATTATAACATATTCCTATAATAACTAAAGAGTGTCACTAACACGATTACATCTAGTTCAATATCGTAGTTTCTTCTAAGATAATTATCACTACCAATATAATTTACCAGAATTTAATTATAAAGGGTACTCTAGCGGTCCCCTGTTCTCTATGCGCCTCAAAGTAATGACGCGTACTAGGCTACGTTAAGTACATTACCTATTGTAAGTGTTCTTTGAGGTGCCTACTCTGTCGCAGATCTGACGCTTTTACTCTAATTATGAGCCTTTCCTTTTACATTCATGTCTTATATATTAGAAGGAACAGGAGTTGTGCGTTCGTGTATCGCCTGGTTTCGTGTTTCGCAACTATTAATTTAGCTTTGCTATTTTGTATTTAACATGTTTTTTTTTTATAATAAAGAATTTACATAGACATAGATTATATTATATTTTATCGCTTTTATAGGAATAACCTTGTTTTTTAAGTAGCCTGTAAAAGATCCGTAAACGCCTTAAAGCGTTCAGTTTAATCCATTTTTGCATATTCTTTCATCGAGAAATGTGATTAATTTAATTGCGTTGGTTGTGTTTTGTTGATTATAATTTATAATACAGTAAAGTGTCAAAGGTACGAAAATAATTTGTAAAATTAACGGTTAACCATTTTAGTGAAGATTTCATTTGCAGTGTAGATTTGTGGTTTGGTCTCATTTTCATTGCCGTTGTGAATAGTAAATTGTAATTTTGTAGTTAAGAGGATAATTGTTAAACACGTGGTTTTTAATGATATAAATATTCATGAATTTAAACGGACAGTATTAAGGAAATTGGTATTATAATTATAATACTTTCGTTAGAAATAATGAAGATACAATATAATATATGGTCTTATGTTTTTCGTATAGTTAAAGACTTATTTTTTTTTACCTCTTAAGCATTGCTAGACCTATATTGTCGATGGATTAAAACTAGGATATTATGCTAGGATCTACTTAGGACATCAGAATCATTGCTTTACTTTTTAAAGCTTTAAATGAAATTTCTATTTTTCTATTTCTGTATATATTAATTTAGGTTTCGGATAGTGTTCTTGGCCAATTTTATTTAAATCCGAAGAGGTAACAGACACACAGAGACTATTTTACAATTAAAATCGCATAAAAATACTAGCTTGCATCCACAACTCCACTCGCGTGGTAAGTACGAAGAGAAAAATCTAATGTGTTAATCCTGTAGAAGCTGTTTCCAAAGTTTGCTCAACTCAAATTTTAATCCATCCTTTAGTTAACTTTAAACTTTAAATTACAGGTGATGAACTATACCTAATGTAAGTGGGTTAATACGAACTATAATTTCGATGCTTAAAATCAACTTTGTTTTCCAGAGTAGGGGATTTTTAGCCTCGTTCTTTATATAAAAATGAAGATAACATTTGGTTAACACAAAATAAAATAGAACTCACTATGAATTGTATGCATAAATAATGCGGGCTAAAATCGCTCTTATTTTTATGTTCTGTATACATTTCTAGCATTAGATAAAATATTATACTGTATAATTCAAAGCACATTTAAAATTAGCAATGTAAATCTCTTAGTGTATAAATGTAAAATAAAAAAATGTACATTTTTACATACTCTTGTTCATAATTTGTGTAAGACAAAAAATTACTGGGTTGCTTTATAGCAAGCTTTGAGAACATGTATAAACTTATGAGAATTTTTGACCTTTTTTTACTATTAGTAAATGATAACATTATAAGACCCAGACTATGAAAAAAGTCTAAACATCACAATGTCTGTAATGTGATTGTAATTTTATGAATTAAGATTTTACAAACATGAACGATGTAGAGGTCAGAGAAAAATTTATTGGAAAGAGAATCTTGTATATAATAAATATTGACATATATAAAAATATAAGATTAAAATTCTATACTAATATAATGTGGTTCTAATAATATTATTTATTTATTTGGGATTGTGTACCACACAGAAAAAGTTGTTGGAAAAAGTTATATACAATGTTATGAAGGCCAATTATGACCATCCATCTTATTAAAATTAAATTAAGAACATAAAACAAACGTGCAAATAAAAAAAGGGAAAAAACAAACAATGTGATGAAATCAAAAAGGAAATAAAATGCAATAAATTATCATATTAAACTAAAATAAATACCCTTGGGAAGTATAAATTAAGAGTATAAATAATATTGTTTTTATTTAAAAAGTTATAAATAATATTTGAAAATAATAATAATAGCAGTTGTAGTCTAGTGGCAATGCGCGTGCTCGGATAACCGAGTGATGCGGGTTCAAAGCCAGGTCTCGCATCTCTGATATTTTCACGTGCGAATTCGAATCATTTCGAAAATAAGCTATCTTACGGTGAAGGAAAACAACGTGAGGAAGAATGCATGTCTAAAATTATTTTTTTACTTAACACATGATAGAACAAAACTAATTTTCATACCCTATTTCCTCTCTTAATGTAAAAAATTAAAGAACGCTAAAATACATGTTTGCTATTTTCTAGGCATAAGCTTTTTTCTCGCTTTTCGGCGCGAAGCTCATTCGATTTATTCATTCAAGATAAATAATCAGTGAGTAATTTTTTACACATAACATATGAAGAATTTATGTTATAATAAAAACTTAATTTCAACGGTTATAATCATCCAAACTGGGAGCTATTGAAATTTTGTTTAAATATTGAACGGACAAATAAAAAATTGCCATTTTGTTAAAGGATCCATGAATATTAATTTCATGCTCTCAAATATCCAACTTCAAGAATAATAAAGGATGTTTGACCACTCGTAAAGGATCTAAAAATGCTTTGAAAGCAATAAAAAAGTGCCGTAATGGTAAGACATGGTTCTTTTTACCTGCACCTACCTGACAAATGCGCGAAATTTAGTTAGCAGCAGCAGAAAATAATTATTATATTAAGTTTTTATGTTTTCCGCATTTATCCAATTTTCTGAACATTTTTATTATTTTTTTCCACGAGAACATTCTACAAAGTATTAGAAAACTTTAAAAAGATGAATGAAATTGATAAAGACATTCTCAAGTTATGGAGTAACCAGGGGAACGGACATTCATTTTTATGATACTAAAAAAGTACAATAATACACAAGTACGTGTGTTAAGCGCATTTAACTGCAGTGCGTATTCAATTCAATTTGTATGTTGATGATTGCAAATTAATTTATATTTAAGCTTTCGTTATAAAAAGATATTCTTCGCTTTGTTATTAATTACATTGTCGCTTCATTCTTGTTAAGTATTGTATTAAAACAATTAAAATCGTAATTTATAATACTATATGATTTACTTGAAAAATTTACATTTTGCTGAAGATTTTGGAAAAACAATGAGCCCAACCCGTTCTTCCGAAACCCGCTTATGAAATATCCATAAATAGACGTACGACGACTTTATTTATTTCCCAAAAAGACAGAAAGGAAGATCAAATAGCCTTTGTCCTCCCCTATTTACTTATTCAAACAAAATTACATATGCCAGCTTCTGGATCGCCATCGCCCGAAATTTTACGCGCTAGAGATAGTGTCATGAATATAAATCTATCGTAAAGACACCGAGGAGATGCCAGCGGAGTTTACGGCATGACTCACTTTGCATTCTTTGTACAACGGCCCTTTACGGTCGCTTTATGGACTGAGGTCCTTTGCATAAAGCCTTAGATCTGTGGGTCCCAATATATAGACGCTTACGAGTACTGGATTATTTTTGTTGCTCTTCCTCAGCGGTCTTCATTATTGTGAACTATATAAACCCTGCGAGGATTTGTAGAGCTTTAAAACACCTGTAAAAGTAAATCGTAAGAAAGCCTAAATATTCTGCGAAATGTTTTTTATAGAACATTAAAATTGTTTTATTCATTATTATACAAGAAATAAGTTGTCATTTCTGACGTCGTAAACTGAATATAGTCAGAATTATATAAATCAACAGTACTTAAGCTAAAATGGCTGTCAAAACAAATTCTGTTTGAAGGATAATATAATAAAAAATATTTTTAATAGTAAGATTACGCTTCGAAATGAAAAAAATACTAATTTCAAGAAAAATCAGGGTAGACAGCTCAGCTTTATATCTAAATTCATTTGACTAAAATAACAAAAAGTGTTATTTTAAGCGCCAAAGATATTTAGCGCCTGGAGGGATCTCTGTTAACTATTAATCCCATTTTCTTTTACTGAAGATAACGAAACTCATTTAAGATATCTCGCGAACGCCTTTCAGTCGTTTTAGGGTGCAGCCGCTGGCTGGACAGCGCCGGTAATGGACCCGAGTTATATCGTGTCACGTCTTCATTTAATTATTTTAACATTTAAATTTGTACGGACTTTCAGTTATTATTTTAGAAAATGTAAGGATGTTTATCATATTGTAGTGCATTCTTTTATTAAATTTTACATGTATTAAATATAGCTTTTTAGCTTGTATTTATGATTTTGAACAGTGAAGTTTTTACTTATGACCAACCTTTCTATTTAATGTTTGGAAAATCGATTTCAAGTCACTATCAATAATATTTAATTAATATTTTTAAATTATAGGTGTAAAGACAAGAAAATTTTAAAAAATGAAGATCACATAGTTTTTTTTGTCATTTAATGCCGTATTTCGTCTCTGAGACCAAAGGTTTCTCTTTATGTCCAATAAAATTTTCTTCAAAGTATTCTTAATTGAAAATTCAAATTTATGCATAAGCTCTGATTGTAGCATTGTGAGGTGCCGGCTACAGGCGTTTACGAGAGCTACGAAATAGATTCATCGCAAATTATACAAGATTAGCTAAAAGATGGATATAACTTAATTTTTGTATTACGGTTCCTTTGTATGCAGATTTTTTAATCTAAAAATTTATCGCTTTAGTTAATAAGTCTTAGAATTTTTCTCTATTTCAGTTTTGGATAATATCTTGTTTAAAATGTTCGTTTTCTTTTTATATAATAGACAAGAACAAAATATATTTAACTTAATATATATTATACATAATTTTAAATACCTAATTAATTTTTACAACATATTAATATAAGTTATCCTAACTCATCCTTCTAAATAGATATTTTACTGATACTTTATAATCTTTAATATAAACTATATTAAAGATTTAAACTTTAATTTTCAGAATTATCAATTTTATCTTAACTTTTTCTTGTTTTAGTTTTTTTTCTATTATTAGGTAACTTAATCCAAGGCTAATATTGCTGTAGAAAGAAAGATATATAAAAGTGATATAAAATCGTTATTAAATAACGATTTTATTAAAAATGTGAAGTATTTTAACATTTCGTAATCACAGACAGCGGCAACAATTAAAATTAAAAAAGAGCAATTTTATTGGATGGAATTCTCTTGTTCTGATTAATTTAATTAAAATATTATTTATATTATTTAACCGTATGAAAAAACCTGCTTCGTACATATTTATTATAAACAAAGTTTGCTTTAAGTTTATTCCTAAGAAGCCATTTACAAAGAAAAGCTTTTTTTACATTTCCACTTAATATAAACTGAGATAAAATCACCGAACGAGGTGAGAGCAATCGAGTAAAGCAAACAAATCGCAGTAAAATGATAATTCTATGAAATATCTATTTCAATTGGGGTGTCACAATCGCGATTCCCCCCCTTCCGCACATAAATAATTAATCGTCGACGTTTATTTCGGTACGGAAGTTTGATAAGAATTTACTACACAGTCTTTATACCAATATACTACATCTTTAGTTCAACACTTATAGCTAAGTAGTACTTTACTTTGAAATATAGAGATGACTTGAATGTATACCAAAATAAATATTTCCTATATATAAAATTTGAGTTTTTTTAAAAGTATAATTTTTAGGTAATAAATTAGGGTCTTATAATATTTCCATGGAATATCTATTTCAATTTGGAATACGCAATCAAGATTCACCCTCTTCCGTTCATAAATAATCACACGACGACGGTTTCTCTGGTACGGAAGTTTGATAAGGCTAGACCAGTCTAGTATTTTAAAAATATAGTTTTTATTAGTGAAATTATTACTTAACATTCGATATTCTTTGTAAGTAGGCAATAAAGCGAGCTTTTCAACATCAAAATTCAATATTTACGTTTACCAAAAAAGAACATATAAGCTATTAAGCAAAAAAAAATCGATTCGGTTACACCTACATATAATATAAAAACTGTTTGCATTTTTAACACGTCACTCACTACTAAGCAAAATAAAAGAAAATTGGTTGACAAATAAAGAGAAAGAGGTACTGATGTTTTTTCGCTTAGCTTATTTATAATATATAGATTTTCATTTGATTTCTTACTTATAGTTACGTGAAAAAAACATCAATCAAAGATTTATCTTAATATAGAATTAAGTTAGTAAAATACAAACACACCTGAGTAGCACAAAAATAAAATATTTTTATTTGCCGAATTAAATATCAAATATATTTGAATCCAGTTCGGCTTTCAGTCATATATATCTAAAATGTCTGAAAAGTAAATTTACTGATACATGAAAATAGGAAAAAGTGACGTTCTAACAGACATTCTCTCACATAATATTATTAAAATAGACACAATAACCGCATTACACTTTTATTATATATATAGGTAAAATTATGACTACAGATATTGTCTATCAATCTGTCATTAATCTTGTATAACCGAAACAGTTTCTTAGAACATACTAGAAACTCAGCCTCGCTTCGCTCGTATTCGCACCTAATACCGTACCATACACCTAGTACCGTACATTTTCACGATGAATGTTGAATAAATTGAAACTATAAAGTACTATTTAAATATATCCTTAATAATTGATTTCATACAAACTAACTAAACTAAAAAAACTTCCAACCCAATTTACACCCTTAAGAGTATAAAACTATTTTAATACCAAATTTCATCTAAATCGGTTCAGCCAATTTTTGATTTCTATCTTACAAACAAACATACAAATCATTTCTCCTTATAAAAATAGTATAGACATAATAATTTTATAAAAGCGTTATATTTTGCCGGGTCACGTAAGAGAGCGCTTCGGAGGAAAATTACATTTTGTTTGGCCACGTTCACTGGGACATGGGACAACTGAGTTAACGAGTGTTCAGGACTCTCCTTAATTCTTTCATATATCTCGGCCTCAGATAAGAGAGTTGAGAAATCTTTTAAATCGGTAACTCGGTTATTGTTCTCCTGGATATTGAATAAAACATCAAACATTTACCGTTGTTTTCTTATATGAAAGTTGAGGAAAGATTCAGGTAATATATTTTATTTTATTATACCTTTTGACGTATTGTTGTAGATTGAGTAGGTGTTATTGAATATTATTATGGCATTCGGTGACTGAATATTTGTATTTATATATTTCTTAATAAACATATTTTAGTAAGGTTAATAAAGGTTTTAGTAAAAGAGAGAATCTAACAATATAGTGTTCTTTTCTAACATTTGAAAATAGTTATTGTTGTTACCAAAAATATAAAAAAGTATGAAAAGACGTTTTTCTTTCATTCTTTGAAGTGTCATTCCTATTCATACGACTGTAGATGGTTTACTTGTACGGTCCTCTTGGTTTTAAAATACTTAGTTTCCGCTCGCGTGGTGAGCGTATTCGAAATTGAAGATAATCGAAATTTTCATATTCGAAATTCAGCATAAAATTATTACAATTTTTTACTGAACGTACTTCCATTTCGTAAAGAAGAAGACTCTGGCGAAAGAAACTCAGTGGGACTAATATTGTTTTTGTCTTGAACTGTGTTTTACAGGTAAATAATCTAAAGTGCTCTACTTTTAAATCATTTCGTTATACGAGTATGTAGAAAATAAGCATGTAAAATAATTGAATATGTTTTAAAAATTATAAATCGACTAGCTGATACCCGCGACTTCGTCCGCGTTGCTTGAAATATTAACAAAGTTTTCCGCATGGCGCTACGGCGCTTGCCCCACTACTCCGCGAGAAGGAAACATACATACTGCATCACTGAACACGCAGTAAATATACAAATCGTTTTTTCTTGAAACTTTAATATTTTTTTATTAAATGAAGATATTGCAATCTTTTTTTATATAAGGGCCAAGTGTCTAAGAAATAAAACTTAGAAAGTTTCATTTAAATCTATCCAGTACTTTTTCCGTGATGCGCGCACAACTGCAGACCTCTATCATTTTATTTATATAGATTATTAGGTTATATAAAAACAAATGAAATTAATTAAATAAAAAAAAACAATTGACTTTAACCTTTTCTATTTAAACAGTAAAAAAATAATCATTTGGAGTCTGTAGAAGTTACAGTTTGGAAACATAAATTTAACATTCTCACACCCACCCCCGCAATCCCTATTGGAAATAGAATTTCGTAAAATCCTATTTGAGATGATTTCTGCATGACAAATAAAAGATTACTACCAAATTTAAAGTCTATAGAGGTTACAGTTTGGAAATAGAAATTTCACATTTTAACACCCACTACCGCAATCTTTTTCGGCGGTGGGTTGTTGTAAAATCCGCTCTTAAATCATTTCTGCATCACATATAGACGACTCTAGCTAAATTTGGAGTCTGTAGGAGCTACGGCTTAAAAAAGAAAAAAATTCATTGTTAAACCACCCCCGCAACCCCCTGTGGGGTGAGCTACCGTAAAATTCGTTCATAGACTATTTCTACATCTCTTACAGAAGATTCCTACCAAATTTGGAATTTATAGGAGCTATAGTTTAAAAACGGGAATTGTTCATTGTTAACGCCCCCGCAATCCCCTTTGGGGGATGAATTTCTTAAAATCCGTTGTTAGTTGACCTCTACATAACGAAAGTAATATTCCTACCAAGTTTCACATTTCTAAGTCCTATAGTTCCCGAGATTTCGTGATGAGTAACTATAGAAATTGGAATACTTCGATTATCATCGAAATTTTTAATATTTTAGCAGACTTTTTTAAAATTTTCTTACATATAAACATTCTCCTGACAATTCTGAAGACAACAAAAAAAAATTAACCCAATCGGTCCAGCCGTTCTCAAGTGATACTCGATCATAGATACGGCATTTTATTTTTATCAAAAAATGAGAGTGGGTGTGCAGGGGTGCGTGGGAGTTGGTGGGTGGATGCGTAGAAGTTTGTAAGTAGATTCTTAGCTGAATGTAAAAGAACATTATCCGTTTAGTAAACTCCGTTGAAATCCATGAAAACAAAAGAATCAAGAGAAAACGCTTGTCTTTTGTTTTTATTAGCGGGATAAATGTTCATAAAAGTAAAACAGCAATAAAAAAATGAAGGAACGTTAGAATTCGAAAAATAAATAGCCATAAACCATCTAGGAAAAATTTCGCATCGAATGGTGGTAGTTTCATGTCGATACGATCAGTGGTTAAGGCGTGATTGAGCCTCAAACGAACACCATTTTCATTATATATATATATATATATATATTAGTAGTATTTATAAATTTATTCGAAAAAAGCAGAGCCATAGTTTCACAAATGCTATATTTTTATTCTTTGATATCATATCTATACAAATTTAAAGGAATACAGCAATTTCACTAAATTCATATTGAAGAGGGGAAATGTAATATCTTATAATACCTCGTATTAATTTCGAACCGTAAATAATAATTTGGTCAATTTTCCCTGTAGGTAGGTACAAGTTTGAGTTGCGTGTTCAAAGTTTTTATTAGAATTTTATTGTTATTTAGGCGTGTTTGTTCCTTGTTTCAGATTAGATCGGCGGTTTAAAAGCAGTCGGGCGCTAATGTGAGTTTCCAAATTTTCTCATATTTATGTTAAGAAAATTTAATTGAAATTTCCACATTTACACCGCTGCAGAGTTTATATGAAAAGTTTGAGTGCATGTGTGTTACGATAAAGTTTCGGGTCCAGTCCATCAACTCGGCGCGTAACGACAAAATCCCTTTCGTCCCTACATCTGAGAGATACGTTTGCGTAATGCGAAACAAAACTACTGGCCGGCAGAAGTTTCTAAAGGGAAACACGAGTCAGTGGAAAGGTACTTAATGAACGAAACTTTTATGAGTGGGCTAGTCGTTTGACCGCGAGTCAAGAGCTAACCTTTCTACTTACTAGCCCGCAACTATGGCGCACCTGAGACGGCCTTTTTATTTCTCTTCCACATTCCCACCTAATTTTAGCCGCAAAGACTGTCGAGGTGGGCTGAACTTTGTCGGGCATCATAAATTTATTTAACGACCCGAAGGCAATAAGAGGTGGAGTGTAAAAAGAAAAATACGATACCAACGTGCCTAGCCGTTATTGCAATTAAACAGAGGAAGTAAATCTTTCAATACGAGCGCTGCCGTTCGCCTCCCGTTTCCTGCCTTAATTTATCGCTTTGTTTTAGTCAGTGGCGCATCCCATTGACGGATTGCAATGTGTTTGATTAAAAAAGGTTAGCTATTTCAATCATTAGTCTGTGATAAAGGTGTTCCTTAGCTTAGCCATGAACCGTCTTTGGCTTCCTTTCTACGGTTCTACAAATAATCAAAAAATATAACTTGAAATATTAATTTTAAAAAATATTAGATTATATATGTATAAATATTACATAAAAAGTTTTTAATTTTATTAAGTTATTTTATACACATCTTTTCTCTGTGAAATATTTATTATATTTATATTATTAACTGTTTTATATATCAACACTAAAGTAAACAACTAGATACAAAAACAATTAATTTTACATATTCATATCAAATGCTCAGCTTTCAAAACTGATATCGAGTTTTAAATTGTTGCAGAAAATCTTAGAAAAATTGGGTAATTTTGCGGTAACAGGAAAATGAAGGGACGAGTGTTAAATTCAAATTGCCTAATGGTTCGCAAGCAAGCATTTCATTTTCCATTCGAATTGTCATGTTATTTAGAGCGGTGCGCTCGTAAACGATGCGCGCTTTTGTTTGCTAAGCCTGCAAATTCCATATATAGCTTGAAATAATTTAAGACAAGCGTCTTCGTCGTTTTATTGAAATGCAAATGAACCAAATAAAATTGTATTTATACATTTGAAGATGGCACCTATTTAATTTATAAAATTATATTATATTTATATTAAAAATTTACACTATTTAAAACTTATGTGTAGGCAAAGAGAATATATCAAGAGATATGTTCATTATCCAAAACTATGTCTAGTTTACCACTATTAGAAAATATCCAACAAGTACGTAATTAAGGAGTTATATTGAAGTAGTTTGTATATATTATGTCTTGTATTTTAACTGCCTCGGTGGTGTAGTGGCTAACATGTACGGTCATACATCGAGAGGTCCTGGGTTCGAGTCCCAGGTCGGGCCAAGTTTAATTATTGAGTCTTTCTGTTTATAAGCCTCAGTAATAGCCCGGAGTTGGAAAGTTGGCGGTGAGTCACCCCCGTGCCTCGGAGAGCACGTAAAGCCGTCGGTCCTGCGCCTTAGCTCTCACTGGTCGTGTCGAGTAGTCGTCCCACCGGAGTATGAGAGTGATAGGAATAGAGAGTGCACTTGTGTCTGCGCGTACACTTGTGCACTATAATATCTCCTGCGCAGTTGGCCAGTCTCAATGAGATTGGCCGCCATGGCCGGAATCGGTCGGAGAACATTATTTTACACCTGGAGCTTGTAAGTAGTAGGTATAAGTATATAAAAATTAGTTACATTAAGTGTACATTTTTAATTCACTACATAAATTATGTTTGTTATGAACTACACAAAACTTCTAAACCATAGTCTTGCTAAATAAATATGGTAATGACACACTTTATTAGAAACATGTAGCGGCGTCCGATAGCAATCATTATCTGTTATTAAGGGTGGTGGATAAGCAAAAGTATTTCAATTAGTCGAGTGTACGCGTCCAAGTACATAATAAAGTGTTCAAATATTCATAGCATGCGGTATCGATTCTACTGTATCTAATAGGGTTGACCTCACTCTGAGTTGAAGGCTAAATAAATCTTAAAATATGTTTTACAAGTACAAAACATTATTTACCTATGTTATTGATATCAATAATATAGTCTGCTGCTTTTTATTATTAATTTATAATAAAAAGTTGGAGTGGATTTATTATAGACTTTTGTAAGGGCTTAGTTACCTATATTTTGTAATAGTCTAATACGAGGACAATTGTAAGTGCTGTCGAAACTGCTGAGTGCTATTAATTAGGTCGTTATTTTTATTTATTTTGTGCTTGATGATATGTTCAGTATAATAAATTACGAAAATTAAATAATGATAACAAATGAGACGTCTCAAGTCACACCAGAATGTTGATGTTACAATTTTAGAAATACTTGTGGACCACAAAAATCAGTGAAAAACTTATTGTTTTAATCATTTGACAGTTTTAAAATACATAAGCTCAAAACAAAAATTTTGTTCAACATATTTGGCTCAGTTTGTAGTGCACTTGCTTGTTGCTTTTGTAGCGGTCGCGGGATCGACCCGTTGGCGCTTTCATTTATGTGACAAGCTCGAATGTACTCCTTTTATGGGTGCTCATATGTGTAAAATATGTATTTAAAGTTATATATTTGTAGTCTTACAACTATCTTGTCTCCATAATACAAGCGCTGTAGCTAATCGTAGATTGTGACGGATATCGCAAAATATTAATTTATTTTTTTATTTTATTCTACATTGTTATGGATGCACAGAATTAGGGTTAATAAGTCACAAAATGCAAACAGCGATATCTATGAATACATACTACAACGAAATTAATAATCATAAAATAAATAATTTCCACTCCATATAGATGTCAACCCTATCAATGCCTATGTAGTACACCCTACTGAAAGATGCTATCGGCCACCACACCCATATTATTACAGGCGATGATACCGTGTATGCGTGTTCTAAGAGCAAACACTATTATTATGTTGATCTTTGGACTGCGCTTTGGTTTTACGACTATTGTAACGATTTTCGCGTGTTTTATCAATATTCAGTATGTTTGAATAGGCAGGACTAAAGTTTATGATGATTAAATTCAATAAATGAAAGAAAAATAGAAGGATCAATGTATTGATTACGGTCTTATTATTTTACTGTAAATGGTTACTTATGGATATCTATAATAGTCTTTTTTGTTATTATTATAAGCAAACGTCATATAATACCATCTGCATAATTTCTGAATAATCTCGTTACGCTACGAGACTTGCTTTTTTCTTCTATTAAATGTCTCTAATTGTGAAGTATATAAAAAACTACTTTTTACAATTAAATATTCCTACATGATTTAGTCGTGTTTACATAAGCATTGAACTATGCTTTATGTAAACCAGATCGGGATAAACAACTTTATTGACAATACAAACATTCGTCTTATGGCTAATTAGTGTCTATTAGCGTAGTAGGTACTGTCATTCAAATTTAATCGCTGAATTATAATATATGTATTAAGGTATCGATATAGTAAACTTGTGTTTGACCAGTGATAGAGTTTCATCCATCATTATTAAAAACTTGAGTAAAACGTAGTAGTTCAAAGGTACTGAATGCTGTCGTCTTTAAATATCTATTTATATAAAAATTAATTGATGTATGTCAGTCTCGCAAAAACTCAAAAACGGTTGGACAGATTTCAATAATTCTTTGCATGCTTTATTGGGGCCGTATTAGGCGTAGTTTATGTATACTTAACATTAAAAAATATATCGGATAATCGAAGAATCGAAGCTGTTTAATTGGTATGAATATTAGTAGCCATTGAAACGTATCTAGGAACATATCTCGGTAAAGGGTGAGTTACATGGCTATATACAAAAATAACCGTTTATAATACTTTTTTATTGATAACAAACATTACAGTTCGTCAATATCTACCTAAAAAAAAGAAATTGGGTGCACAAACAGAGGAGAAAAGGGTATGAGCTGCTTGTGTTTGCCAATTTGCATATAGATACTACACAAGTTTATATGTATTATTATTTTGTAACCGGTCTGGTGTAAAATGATAATAAAAATTAATGTTTAATTGAATGTTCCACAAACGTTTATATCCGGGGGATGTTTGCGATATTGTTCCAAGCTCAAATAGCGTTATTAAAACTTTTTAAATTTGGTCTACCTGTACTATAATTTTTACGGTCTACTAAAAAAATATCTTACCTGAAAATATACATATCATTCTTATTTTTTATCGCATTACTTTCAATTTTGTTTATGTATTTTTCTAAATAATAATTAGTAATTGAAAATATATATAAACTAACGAGTCACCCTCGCTTCGTTCGGATTCGTCCCTAGGTCACTAAGCAGGGTGCCTTTAAACATAGTAAAAAGAATGACAAAGTAAGGCAACTTCATACAAACGCACCTCGCGCGGCTTGTATGTGTGCGTCATAGTATCTTTACGTTGCCGCACGCACACTCAAACAATATCTCGAACCGTTTATCAGTGCACCAGTCAAGGCTAACGCCACACAAGTTTCACGCGTCACGGCTTTTCACTATATGAAAAATGTGTGATATTCGTAGAAGAACTTATTGCTGTGTGTTTGGGTGTCTAAATTCTTCATCGATTCCAGAGTTGTCTTTGTTCAGATTACGTACTGAACAGGAAAGGCAAACAAATCACTTATTCTAGCATATAATTTATACTTGATGATGAAATACTTATGTAGGTACTTTTGTTTTTGTTGTATTAATTTATTATTTTAATAGGATATCACAATATGATTTTATTAATATACATATTATACTTTTCATTTTTTTTTAATTTTTACTAATAGCATATTTATGTTTTTGTAAACGCAAGAAATTAAAGGATTTATTTTCTAACAACCAAACATTTTTAATACTATTTTCTACTGATATATCAGTTAGGCAAGTAACTACAGGCCTAATAAAAATAATCATAAACATGTAGAAACAAAATGTTTTACATTCTTAAATATATACAAATAATAAATATTTTTAATAACACACTTCCCGGCCCAATGCCAATTTCTGAGCACTGAATTAAAATTTAGCTACAGTGACAACCCTGTGACAGGCAACTATGGTAACTATGACAGGTAATTATAACGCGGATTGGGCCGAAGTTGCCCTACTTTGTCATTTTTTTACTATGCTTTAAAGCTTGTAGTACAAAGAATGAAGTACTTTTATACAAATTTCTAGAACCCATAGACCTCCTAAATCCGGCCCTGTCACTAACTCTCTTCTTAGTGGAGGTCTACTGCCTATAAACTACCCTAGTGAGTGAGTGACCTTACGCTTTTATATAATATATTTAGATTGTATAGTGAATATTAGGTCACCATTATTAATATAGTAAGTATATGACATTACTACGAGCATAATGAACCGGTAGCATCAGATAGCATGCACTCAATTACAGAAATCGAACTATTAATACGTGATATACGAAGCCTATGTCATTTATGCCCGATTACTTGATTGTCTTTATCAGACCCTAGTTAAGATTGTAAATTGTAATTGTACGTAAATTATTTGTATTATCTGATCTAATGAACATTGACGATCTTCGTGGCGATGTTAGTAGTACATACATAATATGTGAACATTTACTTCATGCTGCAATAATAATCGTGGGTTTGATTAGATTATAGATTTCTGCAGGGTTCACGTTTAAAATGAGGACTTATTTTAGAAGTTAGAACTTACCGTTACTTTGGTCGGGTGAGGTACAGATTCTAGCCGCAGAAATCATAATACATTTAACATCTCTGTACTAAATTTAATATAAAAAATTACGTTATTTTAGATTTTTAGTAAAAATTAAATTTATTGTACATTTTTACTTTCCAGTGAAAAGCAAACATCGAAAATTCAATCCACAAATGAATCATACATAAAAAATGAAAAAAAATGCTTAATTACTCATTATAATTGCCACACATTAATATGCATGAAAAATACTTAAATATTATTTAAGTTTATAAATTTAAACGATATTCGATAGTAATTTAAGCTTTAAAGTTACGTCGAAAAATTAAATTAAAATCAACATTCAATAAACCGAAGTTAATTTGAACTGTGACACTGCATGACATGATATAAAGTTATTGCATTATAATATGCAAATTAGTATTTTCGTATGTGTATATGGAAATGTCGCACAGGTGTCTGTTTATCCAACTGATTTAATAACTGGCCTCATCGCGGATCGAATCACTGTATGCAGAATATCAATGGGCTGCGATGCATTAGTGCGGTAGACGTATTGCAAACAGTAGGGACGCACTCACGACAGGTTGTGCTTAGAATAACTTTGTCCAGTTTAGTTCTGTCGAGCAACTTTCATTATTTTGAAATTGCTTTATATAGCTTGTTTTCCTTTTTTTCAATTTCTACTAGTAATTGTTTTAAGTGGGATGTCTAAGATATATTTATTTCTATAAATACAGTATTAGGTTTTTAAGAATATAAATATTATATAAGTATACATATAAGGATATTTTAATATATATATTATATCCCAAAAATATAATAACGACACTAATATATACAGTGTCTTTTAGTGATTTATATAAATGTGACGTAACGAATATAACGTTTAATATATAAATATATTAAGTTTCATATTGAAACAAAGTGCATGGAAACAAGCATTTTTTATTGCTTTTTTACCTAAAAAGGAGAAACGCGTAAAACCAAATTACACCTTTACTGTACAGGAAAACATAAACTTAGAAATATTCGTGTCATTTCCTCGCCTATCTTATTTCACCGTTTTCGCTACTCGCTACATCAAAACTGATAAGGGAAGGGTGGATGCACGAGTGCGCCCGGGAACTTGTGCTAGTGATGGGACAAGTCGATTAAATAAAATATATTATATTCAATATAATTATATCGGAATAAACTTATGAAAAATAGTTTTCACTAAAGGTTTAATTACTAAATTCATAATAGGTACCTATAAATATTATTTTTAAGAAAACGAATTTAATTTTTTTTCTGTCTGCCTGATCGTTTGTTCCTGCGAATCTCTGAAGCAGGTGGATTTATCAGGTATATCCCAATCCCCATAGCTGATGTATAATTACTATAGTAACTTAGGTTAGCTTCATTTTAGCAGAAATTATTACTAAATGATTCCGCTCCAAGAAATTAAATACATAAAAATACGACAATCCATAATATTAAAATTTTTCCCAAAATCAATTAATGAAGCTTATATTTAGTATGAATTCATGTAAGACAAATGTATAACAAATAGATTTACCCATTTTCAGCCAGTTATTTTGTGATCTCATACCGACATTTGCTAACTGATCTCTAGCAATCCTCTGTAAATTCTTGCAAATTTTGACTTCAAAACCAACTCATCACTAAAAGGATAGGGGAGCGATGGAGCCTTCGCAGTTCACGAATACCGACGTGATTAATGGATGCCGAGCGCACGGTAATGATAATGACCGACCGACTGAATCATCGGAATCAATGCCGTTCTAAAGTACATGTGGCGATCCGATAGTTTTATTAAAAGCTGTGTTAAGTTTGTTCCTTCTTAATTAATGTATTCATTAAACGCGGAGAATATGAAAGTGAGAACCCACTAATGTTCGTATTCTACTAATGAGCAATATGCGCGTATACTCGTATGTATGTGCAAAATATAAATTTTATATTATAATAAAAATGCCAGCCTTTGCTTGTAATTGCATGATATAACAAAAGATCACGACTGCTTTTCGTTGTCATGGTATAACCTCTTGTCTCCTTAATTAGGATAAAACAGTATGATCGACAGGCATACATTTAAGATAATATAAAGTTAAGATTTTGCTATTGTACAACGTTCCGCGGAACTCTACACAACTGTACTTCTACACTTTTGTTGTTGAAACGTAAAAATATACAGTCATTTTCCTTATCATTCTCGCTAGTTGCTTACATACGCTCCATTATCGCAAAATCCGCCTGAACGCACCCGCCGAAAAAAAACAAGTACACGCATTCTTTTGTGCGTATGCGATTATACGCTTATACCATTCATTAACCACAAGTGAAGTAGCAATGCGACAAAACGATAAGCGACTGCACTTTCAATGCATTTTAACAGACCCCGAAAAGAAGGTCTCAATTTGGATTTTTACTTCGTTCGTAGTTTTTTTTTAAATGTCGGCTATTTATTACGCGGATCAACATTTAGGGTATTTTAGAACATAATTATTTTTAATTCCGACGGGAAGACAATGTGTTCTATCGAGTACTCCTTAGACATTTATGTAGTATTTAATATTTCTTTTAAAAAGATTTCTCTTAAAAACTTTAACATACTATTTGCACGTACCTACAGGAACACACCCGAGTGAAAAGAGGGTAGTCACACTAGTCAATATATTATAATAAAGCAAATGTTAATAAGCGTTTCTTTAAACTTCTAATATATTATATTCAACAAAATCATGCTTATAAATGATTGTTAAGGAGTAGCTATTATCAAACAACAAAGTTCATTAATCTTCAGTTAATGTTTGTCTTAACAGAGTTTACAGCTTTGCTACACGACTTATAAAAGTGCTCACATGACTGTTTACAGTTGTTAAGTACTTGTGTTAGCATACCCTTTATAATCTGTACATTTTTTTAAATTTAAATATCAATGTTTAATATAATCTGTACTAATAAGAAAGAAATAATTTATGAATTAATAATTATTTATTAATTTTATCAATATGTGTAAGCATAGTCTTCACAGTTTTTACATTTCTTTAATAATATTATTTGAATTTACAGAGCAATAATAAAAGTTAACATCGATGCAACACAGCTAATGGAAACATTGACAGCTGTCACTTTTGATTACTATAAATATAGGAGAGGTGTCAATCAGAGGGCAGTACGTTAACGACCACGGTGATAGCATGAGCTATGCCCCGGTGTGATATTTCGATTATTGTGTATTATTTGTAAAAGTATAATCATTTATGTGTGTTAATAAACAAAAAGTGATAAGTGAGTCTTTTATTCTGAGTGGTATTCCAACAAATCAGAAGTGGTGGATCAGCTCACATTGGTATGTACTCTTTGTTATTTTAAAATAATTTTACAAAACGAAGTCGGACAAAGTAAAATATTTATCAGTTTATGTTCACTTTGAAATAACAATTATTAATCTACATAATGTTACTGTCCTTACTCAACATCATTTGTCAATCTACCCTCATTTTATATTTTTTTTTTTTTTCTTAATTATATTATCGGTTTAAAATATCATTATCATGATATTAATGATCATAAATATATTAAACAAAATAAATTGAGAATATTAGCATTACTGTTGTTTTTTTTTCATTTATTTGAAGGATTTAAACGTGTCTTATATCCTAAGTAAAATAATTATAAATTTTCTTTAGACATTCATGACTAAATTAAATGTTATTATTATTATCAATTGGATTTTTCAAAGTAATAGTATTTATATTGAATAGATTGCACTATAATGAATTTACTACTATAATATATTTTATGATATTGTGCTTAATGTTTTTCTTTATAGTTGTAATATTTGTTTTATGATAATTTAACTTAATAAATTATTTCTTATAAAAAAAAATCACATTCAAAGAAAATTGGAATCGGATAAGAATAATAATGTTATATAATCAACTTTTATAATCAATCGAATGTGGATTGAGCATAGTTAGATTTGTTTAATATTATATTTTCAATTTAAAAAAAAAAAAAAAAAAAAAAAAAAAAAAAAAATGATTTAGTTTGCAGTGGTGTTGCTTAATATTTAACTTAAAATAATCAAAACACAAGTTGTTTTTAAACTATTAATCTTTAAATTATAATATATGAAAGTTTAATATTGCTTTAATAATTTATATTTTAATATAACACATTATACATATTTTAATAATAGCAACACTACTTAATATTATTTTAACAAATGTTAGAAAATTATAATAATTATAATTATAGTAGTTAAAAATAAGTTAATAATATTGCCATATTTATAATATAATTTAAATTTTAAAATCTTAAATGTTTAGAATTGAAATGTATAATTTTATAGTCTATCATTTTGAATATTTGTAAAAATTGTGGGTAGGCACTGTCTGTAACAAGTATGTAACCACCTGAGACGTCTAATACCCTGGTCTCTCCCGTGACCATGATTGCTGTAAAGCATTCGAAACGTCGGGAACCAAAAATCATAATAAGTCCGCGACGGAATCCGAAAAGATAGTTTCAAAGTCATTGAAATTCAAAGAAATTCAAATAATTAATACCCATATACTGATAAATGACAATATCTACCAGTAAAACTTTGGGCTCTTAGCAAAGCGGCTATACGCCGTAAGTGACGCATGATAAACACAAGAGAAAGAAAGTAAGGAAAAAAACTACAAGCCCACGTAGCATATGTTACATACATAATACGCTGGGAATCACGCGTCCATTCATCGGAGATGGTTAAGAAATATTATACAAAGAAGAAGTGAAGTAGCTCATAATAATGCGAAGATAGAAGCCATTCATCACATCGAAAACTCAGAGAGAATGCCAAGGCATAAAGAGTTACCCGTTCCAGTTAAGTGTTGAGATTCAGTTAACGAGATTGAGCTCAACGTGCAGTACCATTGCCAAAAAAAAAAGAGAAAAGTGAAAATCGAAACGAAATCCAGTTAGACGCATTCAGGTAGCGCTATCGTCCAAATTCACAAGTTCGAATCTAGGACCGTATAACTTGATGGATAGATTCATCGATACACCCAGTAGTCATACACAGAACACGATTGGTGGTTCAAGTAAATGATACCTACGAGTAGTTTCAACCATAGCCATGAAACTCGATACATTAAATAGATCAAAAGGTTAAGGAGACGGCCGTTACGTTTAAATAGAGTGGCGGTTTTCTATGCCCTGCTCAAGATGTCTGGATTGGCACGAAGTTGATATGAAGGTTTATCCTCATTTGAATGCCTACAGAAAGCGTGGCAGAGAAAAAATATTACTAAATTTACTTTAGTACAGATCTTAATTAGTTGACAGATTGAAATTTTGGCAATAGGGAGCCGTAGTGAGGATACACTTGGAGACTACTTTTGTGAGAAATCCAGTCTAGTCAACTCGTGTAATGTAAGCGGAAAGGAAATATTACAACAAGGAATTTACACTAAAATTTCAAGTGAGGCAGAAATGGATAGAATAAATATAATGCACACTTCATCGCCGTGAGACACATACCGGTAAAGATAGTGATGAAAACTACACTAGATATGTTTATTTACTGGAAAATACATAATTTAAAGAGAGAAAACACACTAATTACTACTTGGCGTACTTTTCGTTAAAGAAAGGAAAACTTTTAGCTTGTGATCATATGTTATGTACAAGAATATTATATTTTAAAAAGGCTTTCAACTGAATTGACGATGAGACTAATGAATCTCGATAAGAATCCTGACAAGCCTACGAGTATAAACGGAAAAGTTACATATTGAAGAAAGTCTAACGAAATATCAAGAACAATAGGTGTTGGACTTACTTAACGAATTAAGAAAATGTGTGGCATTAAGTCTGAATGAAACGAGAAAAATCAATATAACTAAGATACATATTGGATTGCACGAAGTGGCAGTAGTTTACAAACCTTATAGACTACAGCGAGAGATATATGAATAGCTATACCAATTATAAAAATGAAATAATAAAATATGCTTCCCAATAGTCCCAGTTCAAAAGAACAAAGGTGAACGCCGATTATGTTCTGATTATCAGGGGTTGAACAAGAGAACATTAAAAGACGATTGTTAGCTAGTTTATCTCAGTGGTGAGGTTTATATTACCAGTCTAGATCCTAATCCGGTTATTATCAAATATGCAAGTCAGAAGAGCACTTAACAGCACTTGTGACGCCAGAAGAGCACTATGAATTTACGCTGATGTTTGTTATGCACCAGCTGTGTATATAATAAATGAACTCCTCGGAAAAGATAGGTATGATTTGGCAATTCGATAGATGGGTAGCCTTCTATCTCCTGCTTCTGCCACTGATAAAGAAACAGCCCGACCACTTGGTATATGAAGGAAGTATTACGACTGGGTAGTAAGAAGGCGGATGCTGTATCCTAAATTGCTACACCTATGAATTAGTTTTACCAATTGAGGTAGTTTGTATAGTTAGTACATTTTCTTGGAGATTTATCTCTGGATTGCTAGCATAGCAAAACTATTTACGAATCTTATGAAGACTTATTAGTCTTCAAATCCATCTTCGAAATTGGGATGACATTCATCGCAGCGCTGCATTATCCGAAGTACATTGCAGAAGCGCAATGTTACGCAAGTAAAACTATGTGTGGGTGATATTTTCATGCAGAGACCCGATGGGAAAACCCTATTAAAACCTGTTGCATACTACAGCAAAAAGACAACCAAGGAAGTTCTTTCAGTAAGGAAGTTTCGTACATATTTTGTTGTTGATGCGCAGTCTGCATGGCATTACATGTGTATGCTTTGGGCTGCCGAACGAATGCCTTCAAGTCACAAACTGTGAACATTCCGAAGATACACGTATGAGTTACAAATACCGAATAGTTACAAGCGGTGCAAATACTTACAGTTATCTTATTATAATAAATAAATATCATAAAGGATAAAAGAATAAATATATGAATAGATTGAAATAGGTTTTCTTTACTATAGCCACAATGAATCAGGACATCGCGATAGGATTGATATAACTTTAGGTAAAGTTTTCTGTCCTAAAATGAGTATATTTGTACAAGAATACTATGTATCCGCATGCTTCAGTTGCACATACAACAAATCGTCTACAATGGAAAATATTTTTGCATCCAAACATAAAGCTAACACAGTTCCGTTTCTCACTTTACAATGGACCATGTAGAACAATTTCTTATAGATGAAAGTGGAAATATGTATATTTTGAGAATAATTGATGGACTTAGCGTATTTATATTCATTAAAACTCTTCGGAATCTTAAAGCAAGACAACTTAAACATTTTGAAAGATATACAATTAGAAGAGAGGATACTTAGAAAGAGGAATTAGTCTTACGTTGTCAATACTTAAAAATATATATGTAAAAGAAATTGAAACCAAACATGTTGTGAACGCTGTCGCAACCCCCTGAACAAATAGATAAATAGAGAGATATAACTGAACTTCTCGTATATTGGAGTCACAAGCGGCATCCCAGTAATCCAATCAAAGTTTGGACGAAAAGGTTTGAGACAATCACCCAAACAAAGTGCAGTGGAGTTTTAATAACACTAACGGAGATTACTAAATAGTACATCCAAAATAGTTTTCGACCGTAAGATCGTGAGTCTGGAAGAGGCACCTATCCTAAATATCACTCAAGATTGTTCAGAAAATTCCAAAACAACAACAGGACAGATTGTTGTTACGAACACTGAGAAAAGTCAGACTGCTTTGAAAGAATGAACATGTAATCAACAATAACATGAAAAAAATATTTGCTCTCAATGATCGTTCTGATTACAAATCATTGTTGTTGAAATAAAAATTATTAGTACTGACGGGGTTACAAAACCTAAATACAAAAGTTTATAACAAAAATATAAAATATAATACAAAAGTTTACTACGCGAATGCGTTCAAAAGATATCATTTACTTTATCATTCAAAAGTGATAATAGAAAGATAGATCAAAAACGAGAGACGATATTGATATCGAAAACTAAGGGTTCCCTGAATTTATATATATTTTAACGAAATCAAAAAAAAAGGGACTTTGAACCCTTTATAATATCGTAAAGGGTCATGTTATGTTAGCGAAAAAAAAAAAGGTCCTCCCTATCGACTAGTGGTATCATAACCAACCGATGCCCTGATGATGCTGCCATGCGTATGGAATAACGCAGATGGGAATAATTATGTGTAAATGGTATATTATACTTAACTACACAGATACGATGCTTTTTATGTCTATCATATATATATGTAATTATAAGTGAAATATGCCGCTGTATGCGGTGATTACTAGGAATAATTGTATGAAATTTGCCCATAAATGGGGTGATCAGTTGTTTAAACTCTAGGTCATATGAAGTGAGACATTCTGCTGAATGCAGTGATCACTAATTATAAGTGAGACATTCTGCTATATGCAGTGATCACGAAAGATTTAAGTGAGACATTCTGCTATATGCAGTGATCACGAAAGATTTAAGTGAGACATTCTGCTGAATGCAGTGATCACGAAAGATTTAAGTGAGACATTCTGCTGAATGCAGTGATCCCGAAAGATTTAAGTGAGACATGCTGCTATATGCAGTGATCACGAAAGATTTAAGTAAGACATGCTGCTATATGCAGTGATCACGAAAGATTTAAGTGAGACATTCTGCTATATGCAGTGATCACGAAAGATTTAAGTGAGACATTCTGCTATATGCAGTGATCACGAAAGATTTAAGTGAAACATTCTGCTGAATGCAGTGATCACTAATTATAAGTGTTGTGGATGAAGAACGATGATGGCCGAGCGTGCACGACGGCACGCGAGAGCGAGACAGCAGCGACGACACCCGACGGCGAGGCAGCGACGACAGCTACTGAAGAAGCAACAATAAAGAAAACAAGCGAATACAAGTGAAATTAGTGTTTCATTGAAGAACCCCCATACAGTCCATGACAATAAGTGAGACATTCTGCTGAATGCAGTGATCACGAAAGATTTAAGTGAGACATTCTGCTGAATGCAGTGATCACGAAAGATTTAAGTGAGACATTCTGCTGAATGCAGTGATCACGAAAGATTTAAGTGAGACATTCTGCTATATGCAGTGATCACGAAAGATTTAAGTGAGACATTCTGCTGAATGCAGTGATCACTAATTATAAGTGAGACATGCTCTCTGTGAGCTCTCAATGAGGTGTGCTGCTTAACCGATAATGATTATTAAAATCAATAAGTGAAATATGCCGCTGTATGCGGCGATCACTAGAAATAACTAAGTAAACTTTCCTATGTCTATATGGGGTGATAATCGTTTAAGTTATAAGAAGTGAGACATTCCGCCGAATAAATTGTTAAATACTGACAAGTGAATTATGCTGTCATACATTGCAACGACATCTTTTTAATATATCACTATATGTATCACTGAATATTACGGTGTCCCAGTAAAATTCCAGCTGCGTCAATCATCTGAGAGTGCACAGTACATCAAAATCAAAATTCTATATCATGATTTAAATCTACTAATGAGAAAGCAGGAATTGTTATATAATTCTTATTGTTTATATTACTTCTCTTGTTGAGTTATATTATGTTATTCTGTTTTATTATGTTTGATTTATCTTACATTATGATGTTTCATTTTTTTTTGCTTTCTTTTCGGATGGCCGAGCCGGAATGGGGACATTCCGTTCACAGGACGGCCGTCTGTTAGCATACCCTTTATAATCTGTACATTTTTTTAAATTTAAATATCAATGTTTAATATAATCTGTACTAATAAGAAAGAAATAATTTATGAATTAATAATTATTTATTAATTTTATCAATATGTGTAAGCATAGTCTTCACAGTTTTTACATTTCTTTAATAATATTATTTGAATTTACAGAGCAATAATAAAAGTTAACATCGATGCAACACAGCTAATGGAAACATTGACAGCTGTCACTTTTGATTACTATAAATATAGGAGAGGTGTCAATCAGAGGGCAGTACGTTAACGACCACGGTGATAGCATGAGCTATGCCCCGGTGTGATATTTCGATTATTGTGTATTATTTGTAAAAGTATAATCATTTATGTGTGTTAATAAACAAAAAGTGATAAGTGAGTCTTTTATTCTGAGTGGTATTCCAACACTTGGATACCTATAATGTTCTATACATTCTGTAATGCCATTAGTATTTTATTTTTTTCTTAAATTCCTCATTGTTCAAAATTTGAAAAAATACAATAAATTAAAAATGGAGTATCAGAAAAATATTGTAAAACTTAAAATTTAAATAAGTAATAAATCTTACTCCAAAAAATTTTACCTAATTCTATGGTTTATTGTCATTTTCCATAAAACACTAAAGTTTAGGCAGGATATCGGTATAAAATATAAAATTATACATCACAATAGTACTTTTTAATTTTTATCCACATTGAACACTTCAAAGTTCGAGTAGCTTTCCACTTATTCGTTAAATTTTAAATATTGAAAAATGCACTAAATAGCAATAAGGCGTATAGTAGATATATATAGTATAAATTTATATACGAGTACATATAGTTTAATTTAAACAATACTTTTCTCATACTGTGAGCAACATTAGAACTCAGAACATAAACTCCAACGATTCGCCATATTTAACCGTTATCAGTAGTTCTCGTCCTCTCTGTGCATTCATCGTCCGATGATTTACTTACGGCTTATCCGACCAACTGACTTATGGAGTATAAAACGAACGCCCAAAATGTTCAATGTTCATAGCTTTTAATACTTAAAATTTAATATTGCAATCATAAGGTATTCGTTTTTGGCAGCATCTTTACTTTCATTACACTCTTTAATTGACGACACGTTTGGCTCAGTTGGTTGTGGTCCTACTTTCTGCGCCAGCGGTCGCGGTAACACAAGCCTCGTAGCTTATCACGGAACTTGATGGCGCTGTTGTAATAATGTTCCAGCATGTCCATTATATCCTTAATAGTAGAGACGCCGATTAGCGAAAGATGTATTGGTGTAAGTTCAAAAACTTCTAGGATCTTCTCCCATTATAGACCATTTTAAATAATATAATATATTATGTATATTTTTGATAAGATTATGTTATGAGCTTAGTCATTATTCCATTTTAATCACATTGCCACTAATTTGATTTCAATATAATTATTTGTTAGGTTCTAATGAACTTAACTACATTGTCAACGCATATCAGTTACAATAATAGCGTTATTCCTGGAACTTTATCATCGGTATTGGCTCAATATCCAAACTCGATTAAAATAGAAATAAGCGTCGAATCGGAATTGGTTAGCTAACTGCTAAATAGCGTGTGACTAATGACGAATACAAAGGAACGTACCTTGTACCTTTATTGCACTCGTTTGATGCATGTTTAGCCATTTGTTGTCCGGATATCCTTTTAAATTTAATTTGTTAATGTAACAATCGATGTTTTTATGTTATTATAATAATTATCATAGTAAGCGACATTTGGTAGAATAGCTACTTATGAGGTATTTTGAAATTAGTTTTCAATACTAAATTTAGTAGGGTAGAATAAATTGTTTAAATACACTCGAGTATATGAGATGTTCAAAATTTACAGAAAGATAGAGAAAAAAGTGTTTGTGTGTGTGTGTGTGTGTGTGTGTGTGTGTGTGTGTGTGTGTGTGTGTGTGTGTGTGTGTGTGTGAGAGAGAGAGAGAGAGAGAGATATTATTTTCATGATTACTTTAATAAGTTAAGGTTTGCATAAAATTCTATATTAATTATTATGTCAAATTATTGATGAAACGTCTCGTTTGAAGGAATGATTCATTAAAATCATTAAGCTATATATTCATACTAACTACAAAGTTAACTATAATTACAATGAAAAGTGGTAAATGAAAGAAGTTTGGAAGTTAAACAAAACTACATTTCGTATAATATATTGTTTGTAATGGACAAGTTTTCGTATTAGATGTTGTGTTTATGGGCCGTTTGCATGCGACTGTCGACTATCATAGTAACTGCGGTTTAAACTTTTGAAGCTAGGACTCTAGTATATTTAAAGAGTCGTTACAAGATATTATACAAGTCTTAAAATAATTTTAAATGTCTTTTATAATATCATTTGAATTAAGGTATCAACTAAATTTAAACTAAAATGTTTATAGGAAACTTCATTAAAAAAGAATCTTTATTTTTGTAATTAATTAGTGCACGAGAGGAATACACTCTCAACATTCAAATATGATGAACAGCTTCATTTTAACTGAAAGAACTTATCTTACCCATGATCTGATGATGATGATATTCTAAGAGCCCTGATAAATACATAATATTATATGATGTAAATGAATGAGGAAATATGTGGTGATTTTACAAATTCTTCAATGGTGAAGAAAAGCAAAGAAGCAGTAGGTATTTATGAAGAATACAGCTAATAGTAGCTGTAGAAATAGTATGCTCGCGAATTGTATATTCTAAGTGTAAATTGTATAGTTTTAGGAACCAGAAGTGAAATTTAGAAAAAATAAAAAGACTTTCCAAACGGACAAGGTTTCCCCTTACACTAGTTTACAGTACGTGAAATTCGTCTCGAATGAAGCGCGCACAGGCTTATATAAGCTCGCCGTTACCACCACTACGTGATAGCCCTTCCACGATGACGTTTTCTTACTATTCTTCCAACAATAGATTATAAATTTTCGTTTGTCCTAGACTTATAAATGAGCCAAACAAGAAAGAAAAATGCTGACATTTATGATAAATAGTACATACCTTCATTTAACAACCATCCTACAATGTTTATTTTACATATTATTATAATTATTAATATCACATGTATGTAAACAAGAACTTTCCTAATAATTTGTTCGCAGTGTCGAGAAATCTACTCGCAGTTATTTGACGCTTAATCCTGAAAAATCAAACAATTTAAGGAGTTATGCATAAATTACGTATTTACCACAAAGCTCACATGTAAAGCCCATAGAGAACATTATATTCATCAAGGCACTATATTACTTTTTAAAAAAATCGATTGGCAATATATTATGCCACATATTGCGATTTTATCATAAACTTAATCACATTCTACATAAAATTGGATTGCTTTCGATGATATTTTTAGAGTAGTGGAATGTAAATTATGGAGCCTCACTGTGATTTATCGCTTCAGGGACCCTTGTTTTGAATGCGCGTTTTGGTCAGTGCTGAAAAAACATTTGATAGTGACGACTATTTTTATTTACTTTACTTTTGCTAAAATAATTAAGTTTATATTTTACATTCATATCTCTAGGATTGAAATGAAAATATTTATACTAAAAAGTTAAAAACATGAATAAACTATATGCAAAATACTATTAGAAGTCCCTGACATTTTCTATACATATTATATCTTTAGCTTGAATGCAAACCAATAACTGTTTTTCATATCATCACCCGCAATCGCAGGGGTCGGTTGCGTGAACATTTCAGCCGCGTATCATGCACGTAACTCACTTTCATTATGGTGATGCACTTTAAGCTTGTGTTCTATTGAATATGAACTATGAATAAAAAAATTCTAGATTTTAAATAATTTTTAAATTAACTTTTAAAAAACAACAACATTATGCCCAAAGGCCTTATAAGTTTTTTAGATATTATTTTTATTTGTGTAGTTATGCAAGTTAGTTAAGCTATATAGCGCTAGATTGTGAGTAGTTGATTACCCTTAAACGTTTCTTTATAAGCCACGGTATCCTATAATAAAATATAACTGTAATAACATATTCTAGATTACTCGTCATATAATGGGTGCTACCACATTTTTATCGTTCGATAACACGCGTATATCGATTTGATTCTATCCTGTGATCAAAAGAGCTTCCTGAGTAGATAAATATGCATGTAATAGACGAATTTCTATGCGTGCTGAGGCGGAAGCTATTGAATTGTAACGTATCATTTTTCTTTTTTATATAAAAATTGTTTGTTTTCATTTTTAACTGATTTCGAAAAGATAGAAGTAGGTACTCGTATATGCTTATTAAATTACGTTATGCGATTTTTCATGATTTTCCTAATTGCTAATCCTAAAGAGTTTTTCATGATTTTTGTACTCCTCTTAGTTAATAGAAAAGTATTACTTTCATGTATTAGGACACTAATTCTTGGATGTCACTTAATAAATGGAATAAAACTGTGACCACGAGCATCAGAATGAGAGTCAGTGACATGTCAATCATAAATTATTGATAAACACAATCATTTCTTTAAAATACTTGCGGGAAAATAATTTTAATAGTAGCATCATATACTAATCACGTGAATACATATTGTTTGCATTGATCGAACACCGTTATAAACCGCTGAAATAATTTACTTTCATATTTTCAGCATTCGTGTTAACTATTGATTAATGAAATGATGACCACAAACAGTTAAATATAATTTAGTGCGAAGTAAACACGGATGAATTTGTTTATGATCGGATGCAATCACTTAATTAAAACGTTACTAGTATCTAATATCCAGAGGGTATAGCAAATATAGGGAATATGGGGAGTACACTATCAGTTTGCGGAGTATCCAGTCAATAGTGGAATATCCAACATACCGATATACCACCGCCGTCGATAAATTAAATTGCGCCTACCACAAGCTCCTATTTTGATAATCGCTAAATAATCGACAACGTGCCTAACAGCTTAGCAGCTTTGGGACAGGCGGGAAAGTTAATAGTCCTAATTTATGGCAACTTGTTTCAGCTAAAAGCTTTTGATAGATTTCTGTTTGGATCTTAACGTGAATTAGATGATATTATTGTTATATTTTACATGTGACTCACCTTCGTTCATACAATAAACAAGCGACTCACCCTTGCTTCACTCGGGTTCGTCTCTGGATTCAGTGCGAGCGTAGCCGCAGGTTCCGCTAGTTATATATATATATATAAATCACAATCACTCTATCACGACATATAAAAAACCGCATCAAAATCCGTTGCGTAGTTTTAAAGAACTTAGCATACATAGGGAAAGACAGACAGCTGGAAGCGACTTTATTTTATACTATGTAGTAATTAATTATAATAATATGCAATCCCATAGAAAAAAATCAGAAGGTTATAAGTACTAGACCGCTAAACTCACTATACTACATTAAAACCAATGCATATTTACCACGAGCGCCCAAAAATAACATTAAATGTTTCGGATTAAAAGTACATAATAAATAAAAGGGAACGTATATTAAAAATTTACATAAAATCTCCAACATACGCTTATTGAAAACGTAAATCCGAATATGCAAACAAAATGTCAACGAGCCAGCAAACTGTTAACAAAGAAAAGCGCAGCCCTCAAGTGAATCAGTCATATCACAAATATCGCGGAGTACGAATCGACTCAACCCCTTATCTCGGCGGTGCGCACGTGTGAATACCGTTCAATTTTAATTTCATGCTCAAACAATGACGCTATCGAGCCGGCTATTATTTTGTATCGTCGAGGGTTTAGTTCATCTAAATCCACCAGATAAGCCCGGGGCTCTTTGTCGCCGTCTATACTGATGGCTAATTCAAGAACATGGCTTCGTTTGGGACCTCTCGATGGCTACTTTTAATTTGTCATTAGAATATCTGCTTGTTTATAGGAAGGTACCTTATCTGTATCCGTTGTTCGTTTTATCTTCTAGGCTTTCATATGTTTAATTAAACTATAACGGTGCTTGCTTAATAACGCTCGCTAACGAATGTTTCAATTAAGAATAACTAATACTTGATAATATCTATCGAAGTAAGCTCTCTTTGTATATGTCGTGATATTGTGGAAATAATGAATTTTCCTTACGTGCTTTAATGTATTTGAAGTTAGATGCTTAGTTGAGAAGTGACTAATGAAATAACATTATCTATACAGTTTGTGTCTGTGTTTATATCTACGAGTTGTATGTTTTACTTTGAAAACCTGTTATTAATATAGTTTCCGTATACCTAATTACTTTAAGATTATCAGCAGATAGTTTGAAAAACTAAACAAAAGCTATATTTTAGTTTAGAACATAATAATAAATAAACAATAAATAAATATATTGTGAACATATTACAACAGTGCCATCTAGTTCCGTGATAAGCTACGAGGCTTGTGTTACGGATACCATATAGTTCATATACTACACATATATAAATCTTAAATACATACATATTATAAATATAAACACCCATGACTGGAGTACAAACATTGCTGCTCAACAAATAAATGCCCCCAGCGGGACTCGAACCCGCGACCGCTGGCGTAGAAAGTAAGCCAAACGTGTGTTTTCATAATAATATAGTAATGCTAAACTAACTAATACTAATTAAAATTGTAAATAACTTGGTTTTAATCAAGTCAATAAACATCCATCCTACAGTTTAAATTAACGAGTGGGCTTATAGAAATAGGGGAGAGTCCTATGAACACAATATTAAATCTGTAAGTGTATTGATAAACAAGTACACAGGGGGTTTGATGGCCGGTGCTGCGTTTTGAAGCTAGGTAGAGACCATGTTTGACTTAGCACAGACGATAACAAAACAATTTTACTATAAACTTATGAACAGTTTTTATTACTAAACGCAAAAAATGGCAGTTATAAGTTAAACGTGTATGTCTGTGTCATCGTAAAACCTAAACTGTTGAATTAATATTTATTTAATTTACTTGGTTCTTGGCTAAAAATCAAGAAAAACCATTTAGCCATTTACAAGCTATCAGTCTTTTCTAGACGGTAAAAGGATATGAACAACTTCCACATAGCTATTTGATTTGAAACTTAGTATCCCGTTTTTACTCCAATAAGATTACAATGATATGGTATAAGATCTACGTCTGAAGCTGCAATGCACCTCGAAACTGCAAGATTTAAATACCGTTTACAAAAATACAGCATTGATATCGTGTTTTGGCTCATAAAAATGGCCTAGATATTGTGCTATTTTTTATATAAATTTAAAATTTAATAACATGTGGTTTTTTTTTGTTATTTTAAATCGCTTTTACTTAAGTAACTACGCAATAAATATACGATTTTGCGATCTTAGTTGGAAGTATAATTATATGTATATACATACATATTTCTTTTTCACGATTCTTTTATAATAAACTAAGCTAGTAATACTCCATAAAAAATGGAATCCATCAGACGAGACTTCAGACTAATAATAAAACAATGGTCAAATCTCTTATTTCAAACGAGCCAGCTGTGAAGCGCAGAGAATTTTTAGTTCAGCCATCTAAATCATGTTTGATTTTAATTAAGCGTCCAGACACCTGCACCGGTCAGATGAATAGAAATCTCAGATTAAACAATGTGCGAAATTGGCATCAATGCTGATATTTGGGTTAAATAGTTAAGTTTATTATTTATTTTTTGTTATTTGTTAATTACGTTAAGTATAATATTTAATAATATAATAATAATAATAATAATAATAACTTTATTGATCCAAAACAAAGAATAGATACATAAAAACTTAGATGCTATTTTCGGAATGGCTGTTACAGTACAAAAAATATCAGGTAGCCTCTGTTGCCGTACTAGGAGACCTGTGTTACAGCAAAATTTACTAAAACTTTAATATTTTATTTTAGATAGTTTATATTTAGAATAAAGCGAAGGTATTTAGTATAACTTTTATGCACGTATACCTAAACTTTAATGCAATAATAGACTTTTGTGAAATTGTGTTTTTTTAAGTAAGTATTATCTGAAAAAAAAATGTACCTATTAGTAAATAAATATATATAATGTGATTATAATTTTTAAACATATAGACTTCAGATTTACAAAGTTTGCTATAGTTAAATAAATTTCGACAAAATAATATTTACAGAGAAAAAATATAAGTAAGAATCATTACATCTATTTTATTTTATGGAACTTATAAATCAAGTTTGATTTTTTCATCAAGATATGGTACCTTCGTACTTACTTTCACCCACGTTGTAATGGCGTAACTTCTAATAAGAAAACTTCTAATAGACCGTTTGATGTCGGTTCGGGAACGATTTCTTACTAATGTAGTTAAAGTGCTTGGTATAATAATAATATCACACTCATTTCATTTATTCACGTTAGCAGTAAATGAAGTTGTTTGAACATATTTTTATCACGAATGTTAAGAAAATAATATAATTTATTGCGAAAATAATAATAGCGTGCAGTTACTAAGTAGGTATAATATATGCTTATAAGTTTGACGACGGAACGAGCGAGAAAATATATTCAATTGAGAAAT
This sequence comes from Boloria selene, assembly GCA_905231865.2. NCBI lineage: Eukaryota > Metazoa > Arthropoda > Insecta > Lepidoptera > Nymphalidae > Boloria > Boloria selene. Next base: position 6,983,091 of record HG993146.1, on the reverse strand, counting down.
AATCAAACTTACAATATACTTCAGGAGGAAATACTCCAACAAATTATACGGTTACACGTTAGTGTGCCAGATTTGAAAGTGGAAATGAAACGAAAATACCCAACAATGACGTATTAAAACAAACCAGGCTAACCATTTCTGGAGTTTCTTTGGACATGACAGCAAAATTATTTTTGTCTTCGTCTTTATTTTTGTCACGATATGTTGATATGGATGAAACGTTGTTTCGCCATTACGATCCGAAAAAATTTGCAGTATATGACTTGGAAAGGACATTTTCTCCTATTCCTAAGAAATTTTTACAAGCATTTGAATACGAGATGCAATGGCAAAAACTTGAGCATCCTACTGAATTCGATCTATTTCCAAGAACAAAGGAGGTTATGTAATAAGAAAGATATATAAATTACAGGCAACATACTCATTCTCGCATTTTATTGAACGCCTCTCTAATAAAAATAATCTTGAATACAAAGTTGATACCAGTCCAAGTAAGAAATACGGTATTAAAGACAAATTTTAATCGGAGAGAAATATACAATCATTTACAAAAATGTGAAAAATAAATTTGCGCACGAAAAATAACTTTATTGATTAATTCTAAAAATATAAAATTTCATTAGGACTCTTAGATTTCATCGTATTACGCAGCAAGATCAATACTCATCAAAATTTCAATTTAAGAACTTTTTAATTGAATACTGATGGTCTCGTAAATAAAAACCTAATCATATTTTTTATATACTACATTACATTATATTATCTTAACACTGTTTACTTTAGGGTCGAAATAGAGAATACTTCAAAGGCGTAAAGTAAATTTAAAATGTCTATTTTGGATGCTATTTTTGTTATAAATTAAAGATCGCAAAAAAAAAGTCATCAATATCATAATATCAGTAATCATTATGATCATTTCAGTTCATACTAAGTAATTCTAATGTTATATGAAACGTTTAAATTTTTTTCCCGGTAAGAACCTTACACTTTTTAATGTAACTCATACTAACATATCGTAGACTTTCAGAGTAGGCACTACACAATTAAATTGGTCGCCTTTTCAAAGTAAGGAAGAGAAACGCACACACACAAGAGCAAACACGTACATATACTGCAAACAACATACGCATTCTACACATTATAATAACAATCCAATTAAGAGTATAAGCGTAGCTTATTTCTTAACACGTATTCTATTATTATCAAAGCGATAGGTACATTTGTATAAAATTCGTGTTACTGAAGCAAATCTTGATATCAAGGCTTCGTTAACGGGATAATTATGTGAAGAAGAAGATATAAGAAAATAGAACTGCCTTATACGATATTGTATTAACTGTTTCAGATAATTATTAGAGCGAACTGATTAAAAGTTTGCTTTATCTTTCTAACTTTGGAACGCAGCAAAAAGTACTTACTTTCAATTTTAAAAATATTTAGGTTTTAGGATATTTTTTTAAGTTTTCAGTATAACATTATACCTATATATGTATAAGTATGTATATCCTAATGCAAATACTTCATGATATCTAAGATCTCAATATGCTCTTCGCAAATGGGATAAGTATTTTATTTATATGCTCTCGTCCAAAATTTATATATTTTGTTAGACATAATTATAGTAGTAAAATATTTATTATATATAATATATTAGAAATGCAATATACTCGTAGGTTTTTTGTCTAAGATATTCATAGTTTTGAATGTATAATGTATTTTATACACACATATAAAAAAATTTGAGCCTATAAATAATTATTTAAAAAATATTTTTTTTCTAAAAAAGACAAAAGCCGTACAATTAAATTTTTTTTAATCTCCGTTTAAAGAGCTTTGTCGCTATATGCAACTATGACGCTCTGTCACAATTCAATTATTTGCGTGATTTTTTTATGACATAAAACCGAATTGAGTTCTACAGCTTATTTCAAACTTATATACCTAGTCAGTTATAAATTATTACCTACATTTCAACATGATAAAATTATATACAGAATGTGAAAATAATATGAAAGTGAAAGATAACAAGATAAAATATTTTGTTAAGCACAACACAAACATGAGAATAGCAATTTTGTAATTCATAATTTTTTTCATTATTTACAACTCAATTTTATTGATACAGACAACAAAATAAAACCATTTATATAAATAAGTAACACGACCCACAGTACTGCAACTCAGTTATTAGCTCCACTCGATGATGGAAATTCTTGTTTGCATTATCTCAATTAAGACTACGTTTTGCTTTGCGCCGCTTTCGAAAACACTGAACATTTTGTTTACTTCATAATGAATAACAAACGCAAACATTACGTAAAACCATTGTATCAACTAAATTAACTCGATAAATTCGACACTGATGAGTTTCCTCTTTTTAATTAATTTTACATATTTGAAATAATTAATTTATGATCCACTGATATTTAATTATGCGGTCTTAATAGGTATGACCTTGCGCTTATTTGTATTTGCATACGGATTTATTGATTGTGGACTTTACCATATTTGTCATATTATGTATGACTAGGGACTCGCCCTTGCTGCAGTCGCTTTTTTCGTAATGCGTTAGGCAGATTGACAAAAATTCCCTATAGATTCGGCATCTGTAGTAATATTTAGTATAAACAAAACCTATTTTAAGCACCTGGTGTATGCTGATAAAATAAAAGCATCTGAATGCTATAGAGACAGTTGCTATGCTGTGTTAGTTCTTGAAAGAGGTATTTTCAGGGAAAATCTTAGTGAATATAAAAAAATCACATCTTAGTTTTCTTTAAATCAAAGTATTAACAATATATGCATATAATATTTAAAGTGGTAGTGCCATGCTTGTTACCTTCGGGTAGCAACCAAATGGGCCGGCACGCCCCGTATAGTTCATTAGTACCACTCTCTCACAGAAGAACGGCGTGAAGTGGCAGCTATGCTGTCGCGTTTCGTCCGGTGAGTGAGAGTCCGGGAGGCCCACTCCTTCCCCCCTCCCTCTTCCCTTCATCCTCCGCCTTCGTTCCCCCTCCCTCCCACTTCCCTCCCTCCGCCATCCCTCCCTTTCCTGAAAGGCCGGCAACGCATCTGCAAGCCTGACTTGCAGATGTCCATGGGCGGAGGTGATCACTTCCCATCAGGTGAGCCTCCTGCCCGTTTGCCCCCTTTTTACCATAAAAAAAAATTAAATAGGAGTGAAATTGGTACATGAAGTATAAAACAAATTGCGTTTATGTGTTTTGTAAAGAATATAGAACCCATAACCGCAGATGTTGAAAGGTTTGTCTATTAAAGGATTTTAATTACCTTTTCCTTGAAGGAAATCTCTTTACCGACGGGAGAAAATAACTGGCTCGATCTTTATACAAACTTTCAGTGAATTAATTAAACAATTTTGGTCTAATACCTATATTACACAATTTTAACCATTAACATGTTCAACAAGTAAGTCCGGAAAAATTCTCAATTTAGTTCAAGCACAAGTCGCTCATCGTATCGATATTTGTATAATACTGGTAATATAAAACAAAGTCACTGTCTTTCTCAATCATCTACGTCTACCTGAATTACGCAGCGGATTTTTATGTGAAAAGAAGCAAGAGCAATAAACGAAAAAGGTTTGTGTAACAACAATTTGTGTTTTTGTTTATAAAATGTTTCAATTATGATGGTATTTTGTTAAGTAAACTAAAATTAAGTTAAGTTTAAATCAATAAAAAAATTAACGTTGTCATTTTACTTTTAATAAGACTTTAAATAATAAATTATAATTGGAGTAATGTAAGATAGAAGTTGAATAAATCAACTGATCAGTCAGATAATGTACAGACCAGAAGCAATAATTGAAATCAAACAGAAACGAAATACGAGTACATGGATTTACCATTTATCCTACGAGTAAACACTATTTTATCATCTATTCTTATTAGTACTTGTTGCGACATAAGAAATATGTATAATGTATATTGTATATATACTAGCAAAGAGCTGAGCTTTATAAATGAAACTATCTTTTTGGATTTGGTCGCGGATTTATTATGATTTTTGGTTCCCGACGTTTCGAATGCTTTACAGCAATCATGGTCACGGGAGAGACTAAGGTATTAGACGTCTCAGGGGGTTATATACTTGTTACAGACAGTGACTACCCACAATTTTTTACAAATAATTTTACAAGCTGAGCTTTGTGAAGGCTCGTGTAGTTTTTCTAACGGGTAATAATTTTTAAAACAGTTGTTAATGTTATCTTAATGATTATAAAATCATATTTTTTTGACAGATAACACATCTAGATATGAAGTTAAATAACTATATTAAACCACTAATCTATGTGTGATAGTTTTTCAGTAAAGTGTACCACAATATGCTCAGGTTGTAGGATAGTGTTAGGACTCCCTTCGCTCGCTCTAATAATGACAATTTTAAATTTATAATTTTCGTGTTATTGTAAGAATATTTACTTCATCTAATACAAAAAAAAACAATATAACTTTATCTACGTATAATACAATTTTATACCACAGAAAAAATCTAACCTGATATAATATTAAAAAATGCCTCTGTCTAATTTTACTCGTAAGTTTTTGTTCTTTTACTATTATTTGCGAACTAAATCTGGATCATTTATCGGGGTTGAGGCGGATGCACCGTTAATTGAAATCAAATAGATATTAGACGTGATTGCGATTGCATTATACTTCATTGAAATTATATAATTTTATGCTTCAGTCTGTTATACAAAATTAAATTAAAAAATAAACTTTGGGAATGCTAGATAAAAAAATTTTAGGTAAGGAAATTAAAGTGAAAATTTTGTTATGTTTGTAGGAGGCCTAAGAACACCAAGAGCCTTAACTACGATACTTCCCAGTAGATATTTTTTATATTATAGGTACTATACGTAGCAAATATTTTACAATTCTATATATAGAAAATTGAAGGTTAAATTGTTATTATTACTATTTTCTATAGTAAATGAAAATACGACTATTCAGATACATGTAATATTAATACGAGGTAAATATACTGGTAACTTTTAAAATCCTTTTAAATAACTACTTCGCCACAAATTAATGTAATGTAGAGCATTACGAGTATATAAAACGCAATGTCTATTGAATCCTACTCATATTACGACTCTGACAATTTAATAGTTGCAAATTTTTAATAGGAATCGATTATAATTTTATAAAAATCTTAATACATTTTTATTTGGATTAGGGATCTCGAAAAGCCAATTGATATAAGTGAAGTAATGTTTTTTAAACGTTAGGTACAAAATATGAAACTTTTATAAACAACAATTATAAAATGACCGCGGGTAAATGAATTGAATGAATTAACATAACCAATTACTAGATACCCTTACAATATTTCCACCAATTTTCGTCCCTTTACGATCCCTTGGATTCGCTTCGGACTAAAATTTAATATCGGTACGTGTACTCCGGTCATTAAACGGAATTAAAATAAAATAAATTCAATTTCGCCAGAAGTTTAACGTTACGGGTTATAAAAAAATTCGGATATTTTATTTCCTTAGTTGTTTAATATCAATATACTCATTCATACATATTCATTCATCAATTATCTATGAAATATTCATGGCAGAAATATTACTAATTTTTAATATTTTTCTTAATAACTTGGTATTTTAAATTTCGCAATATCACATTAATTGTTATTAGACTTGCTCAATTGATTTAAACTATTTACATTAATGTTAAAGTTCCATTAAAAATATCTAGTTTATAATTTATTCAAATCAATATCGAACATTTTATTTGTAGCGAAAATATATATACCGTTTCGTTTCTATAAAACACTTCATCAATATGCCTCAAACTTATCGTATGGTAAACGTAAATTACTAAGAACTTTTTATACTCTTCCTTAGCTGCATCTGAATTTATTACTAAGCTGTAACTCAAATAAGTGAATTCGCTTTATGTAGGAAAAACTTAGGAAACTCTGAAATTGGTTGAAACCGAACAATGGCTCTTCGACAATGCCGGTCACGTTTTGTCGCCTTAAAAATACGACGCTTAAATCCATAAAGTACCCCAAGTATTACTATTCCTTCTTAGCAGTTCCTTTGAACGACACAATATTATAATATTCGATTTTTTATAACTAAGTGTCCATAACTTTTATTAATATGATTATGGATTTTTTACTTATTCACTATTATTTTCCCAAGTTTCATTATTTCACATTTTTCTCAATATCACATATCACTTAATACTGTACTAGTTTAATATTTTTGCCGTACGTGTATTTTGAATTATTTTGATATAGTGTTTCCCTGTACTCATACCGTACCATAAAATATGTTGAGCTCAGAGAAGGATTTAGTAGAATTACAGTAATATTTTGTATCATACTTTTATTAAACCTTGAAAAATTATAAATATTAGTACATAATTAATAATTCCCTTACTACAAACTTCAAAGATCGCTTATGCACTCTATTACAGCCCCCAAAAGGCAGACCTACCGAAGTAGACAATAACAAACAAAGATCCGCTCCGTTGGTCCACTCTGCTATCAGAGAAGAACCAGGAGCAATCCGAATCGTACACCGTCCAGCTAAGCGAACCTTGTGGCATTCTCCCCATGGCTCTTTAGTACACGCTTACTATTGTGTCCAGATATCACCAAGGATTTTGTATTTATGATATTAATAAAAAAGTTGCATAAAATTTGAGATGTTAATATCTACATTATAATATCTCTAAATATACTGATAATGCATATAAAAATACCAGACTCAATTAAACTAAAAAACTAACTAACTAACTAACAAAAAAATAACTGACGTTCTCTAGTCAAATATAAGTTTATAATATATAGTTTATAATAACGAATTCAAATACTGCTTGGACAATGTGAATTCAAATACTGCTTGGACAATGTAAATGAAATGGTCAATAAATTCTATGAAATACTTTTTTCGATTATAAACAAATATGTACCAAAATCGCAGAAGACACGCAGGATGTATCCAGTATGGTTCTCTAATAAACTTATTCATATGCTTAAAAAAAATACAAATATCACAGTAAAATTAAACAGTTTAACAACCCTTTAGATAGACTAGAATTTCAATACTTGAGGAGAGACTGTGAGAAACTTATAAACAAATCCTACAATGATTATCTTACACTAATCGAAAATGCAATAGCAAGGAATCCGAAATACTTCTGGACGCATATGAAAAATATGCGTAAAAAAAGTAGCTCCTATCCAGCAACCATGATATTAAGCAATCTAGTTGCAAACAATAAACAGGATATCTCAAACTTGTTTGCTAAGCACTTTTCCTCAGTTTATGAAATAGACACCTGTGCATCGAGTTGCAATACCTTAAATCCCAATTTGTACATGGGAAATATTTTTCTATCTCAAGCTGATGTAGAGAAAAAGTTAAAAAGACTTGATACATCCAAGGGCGCTGGTCCTGATAATATCCACCCAGTTTTCATATCACGTTGCGCAACCAAACTATCTTTTCCTTTGCATTTGATCTTTAACAATTCTCTGAGGACGGGCGTGTTCCCGGTTAAATGGAAGGAAGCAAGAATAGTACCAGTATTAAAAGGTGGAAACGCAAAATCTGTAGAGAATTATCGTCCTATTTCGATTTTGTCAACTGCGTCAAAGGTCTTTGAGAGTCTTGTACATCAAAATTTGCTTAGTATGGTGAAGTGTAATCTAAGTCAGGATCAACATGGTTTTATGTCAGGAAGATCTACTAACACTAATCTCATATCCTATGTTAGTGAAATCACAGAAGTTATCGACAATGGAGATCAAATAGACGCTATTTACACTGATTTCTCAAAGGCATTTGACAAAGTTAACCATACTATATTAATTGAACAATTAAAATCTTTTAATGTGACCGATGCTTTAATATGCTGGTGTGAGTCTTATCTACGTTTTAGATCGTCTACTGTCGTAATCGATGGAGTTCAGTCTTTTTCATTTTTTGCACACTCTGGTGTACCACAAGGATCAATTTTGGGACCCATACTCTTTAACATCTTTATAAATAACATAACAAACATTTTCAAGTACTCAAAAATATTCATGTATGCCGATGATCTAAAGTTAATTCGAAAAATCCAAACTTATGCTGATGCGATATATTTACAAAAAGACTTAGATGAACTACATAACTGGTGTAAGGCTCACAAAATGAATTTAAATGCAAAAAAATGTCATTACATCCAATTTACACGTAAAAAGAAGAAGATACATTTTGACTATCAAATATCGAATGTGAGTTTAAACAGGGTGGATGTTGTCTGCGACTTGGGGGTATTCTTGGATACTAAATTGCAATTTACTTCACATATAGAGTACATCTCGAAAGTTGCTTATAAGTCATTAGGGTTTGTTCTCAGAAATGCAAAAGAATTCCATAAAATCTCAACTGTAATAATGCTTTTTAATTGTTTTGTCCGAAGCAAATTGGAATATTGTTCTGTTGTTTGGGCGCCTCAGTACAGTGTGCACGTTGATAGAATTGAACGTATACAAAAAAAGTTATTGAAGTTCTTAACATATCGGTTCAGGTTTCCTAACTGCTGCACAGTATATGAAAGCAAACTAAAGTATATTCAGCTGTCTCTAAACGCAAGGAGAAAGCTGTTAGATCAAACGTTTCTATCGAAACTACTAAATAATAGTATCGACTGCCCGACTCTACTGTCGAAAATAAATTTTAATATACCGGTGAGAACTTCTAGAAAGCAAATTCCCCTCTTTCGAATTAATAAACACAGAACGAATTTAGGAAAAAATGCGCCGCTTAACAGAATAGCTAGATCCTATAATAGCATCACTTCCGAAAATAGAGGGGTAGACATTTTGCATGATAAATTTAACTCCTTTAAGAACAAAATTAAATGCTATCTCGAGCAAACCCAATAATAATTTATAATTTAATATTAATGCATTAATATTATTATTATTTTTTTTAAATTAATTATGTATTAATAAGATTGCGTGCCAATTTACTGTTGTTATTTTTTTTGTCTATTTACAATTTGCTAATGTTTATAATGTTTTAATGTGCTCATTTTAATTTTAATTTTGATTGTATAAAACATAAATTTTAACTTGAGTATTATATTATATTGTTCTCTAATTTAATGTATAAAAATGAAAATATTTATATTTATGTTAACTAAATAATTCTATTTCTTTTTAATTATTAATGTCAATTTTTTTAATATTATGTATAATTCGCGTCATGTAAAAAGAACGCTGGCTGTCAAGTTGCGCAGAGGCGATTTATCGGCCAATTTGGTGGTAAGACGCGGGGCGCGGGACGTCGAGGCACGCGTCACATGCTTTCCGGCTCGCTATTGGTTTGTCAGTTCAGAATACCATCACGCACACAAAAGTTATTAATTACGAAATGATTTTATATAAAAAATTGTGCAAAAATATTTTTGACCTATATTGTTTTATAAAGAGAGAATCTGATAATATTGCAGTTAATAATTAAAAAATATATATTAAACGAATTAATTAAATTTTTTGTTAGTAAATTAAACATTCTACACTGAATCAAAAATATTTGATTAATTAATAGAATTCTATTTAATGACATACTATCTAATGTATTTTTCAATGTACCTACCAATAATCAATATACATCGTGAGCGAAAGGCTAGTTCAACAATAAAAGAATAGGCTTAGGAATTTCGTATGTGAATGTACCGATGCGCAAACACACCCCCCACCACTTTCTTCCAGCGTTCTTTTTACGTGACGCGAACTGTAAATAATTAAATTCAATTTTAAAATATTTTTATCCCTCAATTTTTAAAATAATAATGCATGATGTGATTACCTATAAAAAGAAATACAATTATACTTATAATTTATTATGTAAATGATTGTCATGAAAATTATTGTAATTTCTGTTGGTAATCCAAATAAATAAATAAATAAATAAATAAATAAATAATATAGTGAATTTACGTCCAAGCATTGATTCTGTATGTTTGGTATGTCCCACGAGGGCCTATGAATTATTAGTAAATCTAAGTTTGAATAATACAAATTCTAAAATTTCATGATTTACATAATTCATAATACCCAATTAGAGTTTGGGCGAGGGTTAAACAAATTCTCTAAGTTCTAACTTCAATAATAACAATTTAAATTTACTTTATTTACTGTTTCCATTATAAATTCCCCAAATTTCATCAAATCGTTATGTAACGTTCAATTATCTACTTAAAATATATTTTAAATATTTAGTAAGAATTTCCAACGTTTCATTTCCTGACAGCTTAAAATCAGATAGTAGTTTCTCTTGACTATAATGTCATAATATTTTGTATGCATTTTTAGCAGACAAGAATTTGAAAAAGACAATTGAAACGATTAAGTTTTAATTTTTATAGCGTAAAAATAGTAGCAGTAGTTATTTTAAGTTGTCAGCGCGAATTTTACTAATATTTATTATAATTACTTCAAGAAATAAATATGTGACTCTATACATAACAAATACGAAGTAATGATTTATCATTTATACATACAAGGCTAATATTAAATTGTATCTATCCAAAATGTTCTAGCTACTTACGAAATGACGTCTTCAACGAAAACCTCTGAACACCAAACGTCAGTCACGTATCTAAGAAAATTTCAAATTTTGTAATAAAACTTATACTAACGGAGGTACCTAGAGCGAAGCGAGGGTGAGTCTATTACATCAATAAAGTTTTAAATTTAAGGATAGATTTTAAACCAAATTATTTTTGCATAATCAAGGTTTGAAATTATTCATGATACCTTGTTGCCGCAGCACGCGAAACCCTAATTACCAGTTTATAATTTTAAATAAAAAAATAATCTTTCATTGAGTGATTTATCATATACGTATGAATCATACATTTTTTTTATTATTTGATAACCACCTATGCTTCCGTTACCGTTATATAAACATTATCAAATGAAGTTTATAAGTTAAAGTAATTATAATATCATTCAATTAATTACACTCTTCATAGATAGTATAGATAGTAATTATATCCAACACAATTACATTTTCATTAAAGAAATTAAAACTTATGTAGTGTATACTCTCCACTATACTCTTATACCCTCATTATAAGCACTAATTCATTAGACACTGGTCTGAAAACACAGGATGGTAAACCCTAGAGACACAAAGAATGGATGAAGACTAAATGCATCTGAACCCATTAGTATGATAGCATTCACGTCCATAATTTTTTACCTTGAAGCTTTAAGCTCATATTAGAAATGAAGGCGACTTGTGCCTTATTTGAAAGTAATAAAAATTGATATAAACATTATGGTAATGAAAAATTAAATAATATGATGAGATGAACGAAGGCAAATTTCTAGTAGTATATATTTATCAAAAAATATCTGTATTTAGAATAAACCTTAAGGCAGTCTATGTGTTTTGTACACCATTGATAGACACAAAAAATAAATAATCTTTTCCTTATAGATTCTCTAAATAATATCACCAATGCAATATTAATAAATAATACGGTGACTGCATTGTTTTAGCTTCCATAACACAAGCACAGTCTATGCCCAAAAATCCCAGCAATGTCATTAATCATCCTTGATATTCAATACAATTGACACGAGGCGGCCATTACGGAATACCTTGGATTTTATGATGTTTCAATTTCTATAGACATGAGCGAGAATTGTTGGAATAACACCACTTAGGCATTCAAATGATCCCGTGGTTATTTGTGCGAATCTATTGAATACTTATTGCTTAACTTCTCTGTTTAGTATTAATAGGTAGGCTGAACATTTGTTTAGAAAAATAAGATATTCAATATAAGTCCATATATACCAAGTGCTACTGCAATCTTATCAAAATAGAACCAACTGAATCGTAATCATTTATTAAAAAGAAAACTTTAATAAATTACAGTGAAAATTGAGACACAGTGTTCTGAAAAAATCTGTATAGTTAAAACTAATAATTGCCTAATCGATATTCTCGAACTATCAGATTATTTATCGATACAGAAACTATTACTTTTTCAACAGCTATCTATACGGATAAATAAAATTGATTATTTCAATTACATAATGTACAAGATTTGAACAATGATTGTTATAAGATTTACCTTAAAAATTATGTAACCAATATAATTTATTAAAATATACTCATATATAGGTAGTTTGGATGATGTATGGTAAACCTGTTTTAGGCATTTTTCGCCAACCTTATTTCACACTACGCGCACATGGCAGTGTATCTCATCAGATTTCTTAACGTAGCGAATTTTCTCGCAAACAATGAGCTTTAACCGAATATCATTTTCATAAAGAAATATATCTCCTTTCACAAGAAAACGAATTCATAACAGAATTATGTACTTTAACTCCTTTGTATAAAAAGGAATCTTAAGCATAATATTTATATGTAAAATATCAAAATAATAGAACTATATTATTCGATATCTATAAAAATAGAAAGACTTAGACTTTTTTAAAGGGGTAGTAAAGTAGTCTTAGGTAAAAACAATAATGTCTGAGATTATACTCTCACTAAGTACCTACATAAAATACAACAGAAAAAAATACCGAATGCTTATATGCAAATAACACTTCAAACCATTTATTTATAAGTATAAATCTGTAAAATAATCGAAAAAAAATATCAAAGGAAACTCAATTTGCAGTTTATTTCTGTTTCATCCATTTACATCTTAGTAAAAAAGGCTATCAAACCATTCTAGTCAATTTGCCTTTTAGCACTCACCACTGTGACTGTAAAAAAATCTAATAATTCATAAATTCACAATTGACGACGTTTGGCTCAGTTGATAGTGACCCTACTTTCTGCGCCAGCGGTCACGGGTTCGAGCCCCGCTGGGGGCATTGATTTGTTAAGTATAAATGTTTATACTCCAGTCATGGATGATTATGTTTATAATATGTATGTATTTAAATTTTTTAAATAATATGTAGTATACCAACTATCTGGTATCTGTAACACAAGCTTCGTAGCTTACCACAGAACTTGGTAGCGCTGTTGTAATATTGCCCCAATATAAATAAAAAAAAATCTTGCTATGAGTAGGTACAGCTTAGTTTTAAAATTTTCTAATAATATGGCGGTGGTCTATCGGATAGGTCACATAGCGGGTGTCTCTATATTTCATACTTGGACGGGGAATGTCTGGCATGCGACGGCTGCACGTTAAGTTATGGTCAGCGCAAGGCATTTCTGACGAGCTTCATTATTATTTCACCATGCACACCTGAACGAATTGATGGCTGAACGAACATATGACTAATCGAGCAAACGTCTACATACTACATTACTTCGTCAAAAGGAATATTTAAATACTAAACTACAATTTGTCAGCCGGGAAGGAAATATCAGTCCTAGAATAAAGTTAAATACCCACTAAACACGCTACCGTGTAATCGCGTGTTAAAGTAATTTAATTGTGAAGCGACACTACAATTAATTCGTACATACGGACTATTTCGTTATTTATACGTATAAAAAATGAAAAGAGAAATTGTTATTCTATTACATTATGTAAGCAGATAAATTAGCTATCATATTATCTATTATTGCTAGCACTTGTCGCTTATTATAATACGTTATATTGTTACGTTATGTTAAGACTTATTATTACACTTCACTATAATATTTTTATCCATTTCGATCATGTGTCAAAATAGCAAACTTCATTTTACTAGACTCCTTCGTATCACTTTCAAAAAATATACTTTATCCTTGAATACTGAATAGGCAAAAGTCACCTCTTAGAAGTTATATACTTATTTAACATTCGACTTTATTATAATGGAAAAAGATTGACTTTTAAAGTTTTGTTTTCACTTCCATTGGAAAATGTCATCGCTCCAGGAATAGGCGTAAGTGAACGCGTCAAAGTGTAAAATGAGGGCTTTGCGTCGTGTCAGTGAAAGTCATTAGGAATGGAATGGATGAAAATTGCGTGCATATTTACATCTCGAAGTTAATATGAATGACAGGTCCAAATTAAGTCCTACGAAGTTGCTCTATCATTTCTTTCCTTATAAATTCGGTAGAATGATTAATGATCCTAAATAATTGTTTTCTTTTTATTTCATATAGGTACATTAAATACAACATAATAGTATGTAATAAGCTTACATTACATACATTTAATTATTTTATCATAAAATAATTTAATAATTCGAAACAAATAGCGTAAATCAAAGATTCCAAGCAAATATTATTACTGTCACATTCGTAATATATTTTGCAGCATTATTAATTTTTAAGACAAAGGAATGTTTCCTTTAAGTACAGCTTGTTAACTTATATATTTAAGGTACTTTTCTTCTATGTTTAATTCATTCACTGTTGATGGGGAATATTTTTTTATGTATTAATTCAGTTTTAACATCGATATTCGCAAATACAATATGCGGGGTTAATCATGGCAGAAAGACTGGGTTTAATTCGGAATGCTGTACATGGCGTAGGGTAAATCAAAGATAACAATAGTCGTAGCTGCGGGTTGCCGGCTTTGTGAGCACTTCGCGCCACTTTTGCCACTCTCACATTGCAGAAATGCCACCTGAGAGACAGTTCGCTAAATTAAACTGTACTGTTGCCAAAAATATATATTTCTTGATATATCAGTAAGTGATAATATCCTTAGTGCAGTTTCATTCAGCAATGAGATTACAAAATCTAAATGAAGAAGATTCAAGTCCCTTCTTTATCTTATGACACAGCTCTATCGCTCTATCTTTCATCCTTTACTTATGCTGCACTATAATCGAATTACACTGGAGCCAACATCTGTAAAATATCTTCCATATTTCGCCTTGCACCTAAGTACCCTACAAAATTATTATTTTAGTATCTAACTAGTATTAGCAAAATGCATTAATAACGCAACTTACATCATTTTTCACAATTATTTATTAAATCAATTGTAAAATAATGCAAAATGTATAATTTTTTTTTTTGAAAACCGTACAAAGATCAGCTAATTAAGAGGGAGGCAGCAAATTTGCTACTTATTTCACATATTGTGTTTAAGCATTCCACGTTTATGTTACGAAATTGGCATTAGCATATAAGGCATTACAATTTTTTAAAGCGATTTTGTCTTATTTAAAGAGCTATAAATTGGGCTGGTGGTATAAAATCATATATATTTGTATGTGGCCAATAGAACAGATGGATGTTTAATATGTTTTTACTTAGTATTATGCTTACAATAACTGTATCTGTAGAAGTGATTCTTAAATGATGAAGTTTTTAAGTATAATTTTGAATAATAAATTCGATTTAACAATATTATTTATCTTAAAAGTTCGGATATTCTTATGTACTTATGAATATTATGATGAAATATATCTTACTTTTTTCATGAGTACATGTAATATGTGTCGCTGAAGTCACTTTGATGCCAGCTCCAAGCCTAGAGGGTTTCTTTTTAGAGCCGGGAATGTCGAAAACACTTGCTCTTGCCTCTACAGTAACCTTTACTAAATGTGGCTCTCTTTACAATTATAAATAGACTTATACTTTTACGTTCAATAATTTTTATAAAAGTTAAATAATTACCAGTATAAAAAATCTTAAAAACATAATAATGAAATATATTGAATAAGACTAGTTCTGACTTGAGCTGTTGGTTTTTTATTACATTATTCAACATAACGTAAATAAGCATCTTTACTGTTTAGGGTTCTTTAGTCAACAAGGAACTTTTTTAATAATCGACATGTCCGTCTGTCGTAGAACAGCTCAGATTCTTAGTACTAGAAAGTAGTAATTTGGCATGTATACATAAGCAAACAAAGTGGTAAAATAATATCTTGAATAAAAAAATAAGCTATATTCTCTATACGTAAAGTGAGAAAGTTTTTTCCTCGTGTACCTTTTTCAAAAATATGTTGTAGTTTATAATTAAGTTAAAAGGAAACCGATTGCAGCAAAGTAGTTTTACAAGTTTACGAGTTATAGTCTACTAACGTATAAAATGTACTTGTTTCTATGAGCAGCCGAAACCCTTTACGTTGATACTATGAAAAAATAAAAAGCCCTCTTATAGTTCGCATCCAATGGACAACAATGGAAACCTACATTGAAGGCCGACACACTTAGCCATTTTGTTTTTTATTTCAGAGAAAATCTATTTGTATTTTTAAATTGTAAAAAAAGTATCTAAGCTCTGCAAATATATAATAATTGAATCGAATAGAAGAATACGAATCAGTTGTAAATAACAGTTGCCGAAAATCTAAATTATAAATAAAACAGTACTTATTATTTTTTAAAGTAAAATATCGTTTTGCTAAGAAATGATCTGCAACCAACAGTAGATTTCAACTGTCACAATGATTATCTCTTTATTCGTCTTCACAATACAAAGTCTAAGACAATATCCTGTTCATAAAATGCTATATAGGCTCTTGGGAAGGCGCCATTAAAATAAGACGCAGAGAAGTCAGTATTGTCCTCCGCCTTAATCCCGACTGCCTATAATTTTGATAATAGGCAAGAAAGTATTCCTTTGTCTCAAACAGACTATCCGCTATACGCTTGTTCGATTATATTCTAAGAATTCAGCTTTCCGGTTATCTTTTACTTTTATTACGGCAATAAGTACCTGAATCTAACGGCAAGTCGTTACCTCCACGAATATTCGTAAATACGTCCTTTTTAGCTTAATCCGTTTGGTTATTTATAATTAGCTATAATTATTCACGTCCTCTAGAAAATTACATTAGGGTTTTAGCAATAATTTGCAGGTAGTTACGGTGTAACGCATTACAGGAGCACGGTACTCTTAAACTATTGTTAATGACCCGCTAAGGGCATAATTTGAATTTTTCACACCCTACTAACGGCTATTCCACTAATTTTCCAAGTTGTGCTTGGAAATTAATTTAAAATGAAATCACGCTAGGATAGTTTTCTACTTAGTTTGCTGCAGTTAGTTTGCTAATTTTGTAATATTATATTTAAAGAAAGTCAGTCCAGTCACCAGTGATCGTACCGTGATCGCTTGAGACACCGAGTGTAGTGAGTTCCAAGTCTGGGCCTCGCACCTCTGATATTTCATGTAAAGAAAAATTTTTAAACGTTAGGGAAGCTGAATTACTAGAGAACTATGCTAAACAAGTTTTCAACAAATGCATTGGGCAGCGTGGTAGGTTATATAAATATTCTTTATTGCACTAAAAAATACATAAGAAAAAAAAATACATAGAAAGTTACGTGGACAAAGGTGGACTTATCTCTAGAAGAGATCTCTTCCAGTCAACCCATGAGCGTGGGAGATAGTGTTACATAGCGGGACAGAAAGAGAAAGTGCAGAGACAATAAAAAAAAAAAAAAAAATTATACTACCAAAAAAAAAAATTACTTAAATGTATACATAAATATATATAAATATACAATACATACACTTACATAGTATATGAATTACATACATACATATATATATATATATATATATATATATATATATATATATATATATATATATATATATATATATATATATAAATACATATATACCTTCGAATATATAAATACATAAATATACATATTATGATGCAAACAGAAAATTGTCTTGTTCAACTTTGGGCTAGAAAATAATTTTTTATGTTGGCTTTAAACGTAGCTGTAGACGGGCTCTCTTGTAGGGTTTTAGGGAGTTTGTTCCATAGCACTGCAGCACGTACCGAGAAAGAGTTTTGTAAAAATTTGGTGTTACTTCTCGGTATCTTAAGCATCGATGTGATGCAGGGCCGCCTGGAACGTGTAGGAGTTGGAAGTAGGTTAAACCGGGAACGAAGGTATGAAGGAAAGTTGTGATTATGAAGGATATTAAACAAAAAAGTAAGGATGTGCATATCACGGCGAAGGCGGATAGGGAGCCATTTTAATTGAGCTCGGAAATCGGAGACATGATCATACTTACGCAGACCATAGATAAAGCGTATAGCGAGATTCTGGAGACGCTCAAGTTTATTAAGTAGCTCCTCAGTCACATCCAAATAGCATACATCGGCGTAGTCGAGAATGGGCAGTAGCAGAGAATGAGCAAGCATAATTTTGGTTTTGAAGGGTAGGAAATATTGGAGACGCTTCAGAGAATGGAAAGTGAAGTGCATACGCCTACTAACTTCATTAATATGAGATGTCCAAGACATTGTGCAATCCATAATGAGGCCCAAGTTCCTTACCTTATCGCAGTAAGGAATTGGAACTCCAGAGTAGATAATAGCAGGTACTGATTCCCAATCCAATCTGCATCTTAACCTGTTGCTGCCAATAATTATCGCTTGGGATTTGTTTGGATTAACTAAGAGGCCGAAAGATTCAGCCCAAGTTTGAATAGCGACTAGATCTTTATTTAAAGTGTCAATAGCATCAGGCAAATCGTTTAACGTACAATGTCGATAGAGTTGTAAATCATCTGCATACAGGTGGTAGGGAGAAGAAATGTTGTTAATAAAAACAGAGAAGAGTAGTGGTGAAAGAACGCCGCCTTGGGGGACACCAGCCGTAAGATCCAACCACACCGAAGAACTGTCATTGGCTCTCACACACTGGCGGCGCCCGAAGAGATATGAGCGAAACCAGTCTATAGTGCCAGGGGAAATGTTGACTGTGCGAAGTGTGCCCAGAAGAATATCGAAGTCTACAGAGTTGAATGCGCTACTAAAATCAAGAAGTACCATTACAGTAAACTCGGTTTTATCCATAGCAGATCGAATGTCCTCCGTGATGTTCAGCAGCGCACCAACAGTGCTGTGGAAGGGACGAAAACCGGATTGATAGGGACATAGTAGACTATAAGAGGTAAAGTGTGAATAAAGTTGATAATGGACGATAGATTCAAGGACCTTTGATAGAATTGGCAGGATAGATATAGGACGATACTCATTGAGACTGGATGGATTTAGGGTTTTGGGTAAGGGTACGACGAGAGCACTCTTCCATTGTGTTGGAAAAACATTGCAGGTCAGTGAGAAATTTATGATGTGGGTGAAAACTGGTGCAATGTTGTCCAACACAGGAAGAATCATCTCGAGACTGAGGTTATCACTACCGATGGCTTTAGTGGTGATAGATCGAATACATTTCTTGATGACATCTTCTGAGACTGGTTTGAAAGAGAGTGAGGACGAGTCTGGTGGGACAATACTAGATAAGTAATTAAGAGTAGTGGATTTAATTTGAGAGTTAAGTAATAAAGGAGGGGTGGCGAAATGGCAATTTAGTTTATTGATGTCAACAGACACTTTGCCTGAATTAGATTTCTTGCCCACACCTAGTGACTCAAGGAATCTCCAAACTTGCGCTTGGGAGAGATCCTGAATAGTGGAGTGAATATAGCGGCGTTTGGCATCCCTGCACATTCTGTTGCAGATGTTACGGAGCTTTTTATATGCAGAGAGATTGTCTTCTGATGGAAATTTTTTGTTTTTAGTTTTAGCCTTATCACGTTTTGCCATAGTTCTTTTGATCAGAGGTGTTAACCATGGGGCTGGGGTATGCTTCATGCGAACTGGTCTTACCGGGGCATGTATATCATAAAGTCTAATCAGTTCAGAAGTTAATGAGTCAACCATGCTATCGATGTCATTTGATGAAAATACATGTGACCAGTCGCATTTTTCCACATCCTCTCTTAAGCGTTCCAGATCAATATGCTTAAAATTGCGCTGAAAAAAAATCTTGCCTCTAGCCTTAGGTAAGCGGAGTTTGTATACCAGGAAGATCAAGTCATGATAGGAGAAAGGGGCCGTCATCTGGCCATGAGAGATAACAAGGTTAGGCTTAGAGACGGAAATAATATCAATAAGAGAAGGCTTACAATTAGGGAAATAGTGAGTGGGGGACGACAAAGGAAGAATCTGCAAATTAAAATATTCATTTAAAGCTGTTAAAGTTTGGGATCTTGTGTCATTTTTCAATAAGCAAGTGTTTAAGTCACCCATGCATATTACCTCGTCGTATTGAGTTAAAAGATTTTCAAATAAACATTCCAAATCTGCAAAGTAATTTATTTTGTCATTAGGACAGTAAAGGACGCCGAGTAAAATTTTTTTGTGGTGTAACATAATTTCTAGAAAAAGGTACTCGAGAGCTCCTGTGGCATGTTGAGGAGATATAGACACAACACTGGCAGGTATGCTGCAGCGCAGGTAAATTCCTACACCACCTCCACCTCGACCAGTGCGGTCATTACGGAATAAATTGTAACCTGGGATAGAACAACTAGTAGAAGGTAAAGTCGGCTTAAGCCAGGTTTCAGACACGAGTATACAATCAACTATGCCGGTACTAAAGGATGTGAGAAGATCGGTGTAATGAGCAAGTATACTCTGCGCGTTGATATGCAATATTATGGTGTTATCAGCTCGTATTGGAGGAAGGCCCTTGCAATATCGTTAAATAGAACTCAATCATCATCATTAACTTCAGCCCTTTTTTTACCGTTCCACTGCTGGGCACGTGCCTCCTTCGGTACGAAGGGGAACAGGTCATAGTCCGCCGCGTTGGCCCAATGCGTGTTGGTGGACTTCACATGTCTTTCGAAAACTTGCTAGGTTTTATCAAACATGCAGGTTTTCTCATACATCAGGCAGGTATCCTCACGATCTTTTCCTTCACCGTAAGACAAGTGGTAATCATGATAGAAATGATTCGCACATGAAAATATCAGAGGTGCAAGACCCGGATTTGAACCCGCATCATTCGGTTATCCAAGCGAGCGTGTTATCGTTGGGCTACCACTATGTCAGAACTCAATACGTCTTTAAAAATATCAAACCTAACTAATAATTAGAAAATGTCAAAGTTACTATAAAATATATTATTATTCTAGCAAATTATATCATATAATTACTAACTTCATTTAATCTAATGATCATATTTATAAGATAGGGACTCTAAAGGGATTATTACTTAAAGTAATTTGCTTTTTCGTCAACAACTAAGCCAATTCAAAGACTTCTGAAGGTTATCTTTACAAAATAATTCAAAGGGCTATCATGCCTTAGAAATTGTATAAATCCATGATATTAAGATCTATTATTATGAAAGCAATAAACTTATTTGCACGTTATTATTAATTTTTACAATTTATAAGAAAATTAAATTAACTTAGAAACTAAGTCTTTATATAAGTAGATGGAGCCCAGTAGTAGTAGTAGTAGCATGATTTATTGTTTCTCCTATTTTTTTAAAAATTTTGTACTTATGTTCGTCTCTACTTTATATTGGAAAAATATATTCCTTAAACATTCTTTCTAAATCAAAAATGTAGTTTATACTAAATTCCAACATAAAAAACTCAAAGAGTATCAAGTAAAAGTAAAACGAGCTTAACCCTTCAGAACACTTATACTTAAATTAAATACACAGACGAAGTCGCGAGCAAACATAAGTTTATAAAATGTGACAGACTTCACAGTGTTAACATAAACATATAAATCGACCCGCAAGAAAAAAGGGCAGGTTAGGTTAGGTTAGAATCGTCAATTTTGAAAATCTACGCATTTTTATTTATTTTACATAATATATTAAAAAAACTTTTTTTCAATATAATAACCTAATTTTTGAAGATATTGAACGACCCTTTTATTTGCAGTCCATTTTATAAAGTTGTTTTCTATTGTTAATTTTACCGATACTGTTTTATTGAATTTTTATTTGATTACACTCAAATACGAGTAACACGACATCCTACTTCATATTTCTTGAAAAAGTGTTGCAGCAATATTGTGTAGAAATCTTAAAACTTTTAAAAGTTACGATTGCGGTTCCATCTGTTCCATATAAACCTCTATTATGTTCCGTCCCATTTCTAACTTTTTCGATAACCATAACGAACAAAAACAGTTTTTGTGTTGTCTATTGCGTGAATCCTAACAGCAAAAGGCAACTTTTGAAGTTCGAACTAATCTTGACCAAGTCTCGAAAGCTTCTCAACAAATAAATTCAGAGAAAACATGGAAGAGTTGTCGTCATTGTGACTGAAAATATTATAAAGCGAAAAGCTTTGGTTTACTTTTGGTGAAACGTTTATATTTAAAATTGTTTAAGTAGGTTATAGAAAATGATACTTTACAGTCAAAAGGAAGGAACGCTTAAATATCTTTGTTAAATAATTTTCTAAAATGTCACACTCAAATTCTTTATTAAATTGATAAAGATAAACATATTTATTTTAATAATTCTATTATAATAACTTATTATTACTGCTGCAAAAGTAGTATAGATTTTTCTTTAGAATGTCATTCAATTTATGTACTTCTAATAAAAATAATAATATTTATATTATGTATATAAAAAGCCTACATTTATACTACTAATATTTAATATATTATAAAATATATATATTTAAATTTTATTACTATAATATTTATATGCTTCTGGTGTTTCTATGATAAAACAATATGAATTCAAATAAAAAAAACATTTAATATCACTTATTTACTTTTAAGACAATAAAGCCATTATGATCTTGTCTGTCTCCTAAAAATATAGCCTTTCCCTGCGAATAAATATAAATGACATTATATTTACGGTGGTCTCCACAAACTCAAGGAAAAATTTGTTAAAATCTGGCAAAGGTATATTTATTTTATGAACGACAGTGAAATGTATAGAATGTCGCAAAAAGTATAAAAATGTAGGCCTGAAGTCATCATACTGAGAAGTCTATTAAGGCGAGCCAACAAATAGTGAAATTTAAATAAAGAAGCTTCGCTAGGATCAATTACGTTTTTAAAAGCTGCCGTCTTTTATAATATTTAGAGCTTTTCATTAAAAATTTCCTTCAAAGGATGGTAGCCTGTCTCATTAATGCATAGGATTTGAAAAGTGCGACGAGCGACGAAATTCAGGTGCGGTGTACCTTGAGCGAGGCAGTATATTCATTTGCTATAATTATTTTCGATTAGCAATTATTTTATTTTATCTTCATTAACATCGATTGGTAGATATTTTATACACTATTTGTTAATATTTTTTGCGATCGTTTTTTACAACCCTCCTTACAAATACTACAATACTTACATTAAAAATACCAAATTATTATATTACAAGGTATTGTAATATAATTTAATTACTACTATTAATATATATTATTAGATGAACAATAAAATTAATAATTAATTAATTAATTAGCTTTTGAACTGTATGAACATTAATAGAATTTTAATTTTGTTATTAGTTTTACAAGAATGTTGTAATACTTCAGCACTAAAATTTGCACATCTGAAATGCAGTTAGAAGTCACAAACAATAAACCATTATTTCAACTCACGATAGGCCACTTGACCTCACATGGTAACATTATCATACTTGGACTTAGATTTTTTAATGCTCTCAAAGCGAAGGGAGACAAGACAATAAGGATAAAATGGTAGCATAAAATCGGACGGTCGGACAAACGAGTGATCCAATAGGGGGCACTTTTTGTTTTAAAAGAGTAAAATGCAGATTTCTCCATCACACTGGTTATGAGAAAGATCGGCTCAAAGGTTGCAGCGCAATTATTACTGCCTTAACGTCTATGTATTGTGAAAATAAACCAATGATCGTGATCATGACTTTGAGCAATATGCAGTAATGAAAATGAACTTCATAATGAATGTAGCGTTCTCTCTAATGTATACTTTTATTAAGATTGAATGCGTTTCGATTTGTATGAGTTTATTAATATTTGAGGGCTAATTTTTATTCCGAAATATGATAAAAAATAAAAGTGTAATAAGATTTCAATAAATTCTTTTGCCCCAAATAAAATTCTCATACTTTAAAACTTTTTCGAAAGATAAATTCAGTTTAGGACTTTTTGCGCTGTATTTACCAAATTTTATACCTTATATTGAATGAGAGCTAACGGATTTGCGGAGTTAAACTTTTTCAGTTATTATTCATAAATGCAAATCCGAAAATTTTAGATAGAGTTGATTTCAAAGTAAAAGGATCGAGCTAATATTGAGATTTTAATTAAAATCTTATTTTATATTAATATAATTCATTTTTTATAGCTTTAAGTTTTCTAGTATTATTTTTAGACTTTTAAAATTGTTTTGTTAATAAATAGGTTTTACTGCAAGGGTCATCGTTTTACAAATAACTATGTCTCCCAGAGGTTGGAATATTGATTTTCAGTGAATTTATAATTGGTGTACCTTTTATTTAATAATAATAATAATAATATAGCCTTTTATTTCCTTAACATATAAACACAACTTGTTATAAACTTGTCATAAAATAATATAATATTAATATAGCACATAAATTTCTTAAAATATATAGTTAAGGCCCCTGGCGGGTAAAGGCCTCCTCCAAACCTTTTATTTAAAAAGTTATAATAATTTGTGAAATTATGTCTAAAACTAATATAACATTAAAAATATAGTAATATTTTTAGATTACTTATGTACGTTTTTGTTCTTTTCAGATCTTAAAATGCATACGACGTAGCTAAATAAAGATGGACGAAGTAATGCAATCCATGCGGAGCATGGCTTTGTTATGGATCTTCTCAGGACTCGTTGCGGTGGACGCTGTCAAAATAGTTATTGAACCCCTTCCTAAAGGTAAGCAGTAGTTATAAGCAGACATTTTATACATATTCTAAATAGATATTTATAGATAATACATGTATGTTACTTACAATATGTAACAAATAAAAAAGTATTCTAAATATAATCTTTCTAAAAAAAGATAGCTTTATGACCTGTCGCTCACAGCTAAGTAAACAAAATTGGGCGTCCGTTCTTAATTTACTTTTTTCAACTTGAAGTTTGGTGAACGGCCCCCTAACCCCCACCCTCTGACGCAAGACTTCGTTTTAGTTTCATTTAATTTCCTATCTCCTGTCGTGACTCTTATTATAGCCGCACTCACACAGATCTCCTTTTGTTCTGGAATCACCGCCACTGATAAATAATCATACCTTAATAATTTTTATTCGTGGCTCCTCATCTGTTTTCGTACGCTTTATTGTATTCACATTAATTTCGCAGTTCGCAGCTGCAAGTTACGCAGATTTCTAAGGAGTTTTTATCTGCTTCCAGTGTTCTTTCTTTTGAAAGTGAGAGCTCCTATTAATATTAATTAAAAGTTTGAATAATTGAATGGATTCGGAATTGTTCCCGTTGTTTGGTTTCTCTGGGAGTGATTCGCGGTAATAATTAAAACTTGAGAGGAAAATGGGTCTGAGTTCATTATTTAATAGCTGTTCAAAACAGTTTTATCAACTTTCTTATTTATGCTCAATAAAATTAAGTCAATATATGGACACTGTATATAAATGACATTCAAGCAACTTTGTCATCGTAAATTTTAAAGTCGTAAAAAATTAAATAGCTAAGGCCGCGTGCACACAATAAAATATACGAATTTAAGCAAAACTAATCTTCATAAAATTTCAAGAGGCTAAATGAAATAAGCGTTAAACGATATTATGCGTTTTTTCATAAAGTAAATAGAAGTTCATATCGCAAGTTTACTCATTAAATTTTAGTGGGCGGAGCTCCTTCGTCAGAACTCACATGTGTTAATGTTTGATTTATGGCTTCACCTCACGTGGTAATGTTATAGCAAACGATCTCAGACAAGAAAAAATTACAGAAATGGTATACAGCTATTTTTCAAGTTTAGTTAAACTATGGTATGTTATTGTATGTAACTATCGTATTGTAATGTAATATCGTTAAATAAAAACGTATTTTATGCTGTTATATGACTAACAAAGTAATAATAAGAAAATAAATATATTAAAAATCGATTAAAACTAAAATAAAAAAATATAATAATAAAATAAACTGAATAAAAAATATATTTTATAACTAAAGAAACACACACCTTTCATGCTATCCTCATTATCACTTCTAAGTAATACCTATACTCTATGATTCATCGTAATCGCATTACAAGTTATATACAAACCTCCTTACTTTAATTGTAGTAGTATGTTTTTGGCTCACGAATAGCTTACTAGGCTTACGTATGCTTAACGCCGCATTAAGTCAATGTACACTTATTTTTAGGCTTTATTAAAGGAACACTTTATGGTCTTAGTCATAAAAGAAAGTAATTACTAAATTATGCTTACGCACTAAAATGTTGAAATGAGTAGAAATTCTCTTAACAATAAGCAGTTGATCTTTTAGGTGAAACAGGCTATGACCATGAGAAGCCTAAATACCTATTGGCTTCTATATCGTCTGAGCGTGAAAAAACTTCTAATTCGGCCAGATTACCAATCAATTTATCGAAAAATCTATTTTAGTGCTTACTTTCGTTGTATAAAAAACTTTATAAATATTACACTTTCAGACCCAGCCGTTCATAAATTTAAGAAGTTAATTAAGTTGATGTTCTTACTTATATTTATAACAAGCGACTCGCCCTCACTCCGCTTGTGCTCGTCTCTAGATTTAACGGGAGCGAAGCCGCGGGTTCCGCGAGTAAATGTATACAAGAACTTGAAAATTCAATATTTAAACCTTTCTAGAGAACCACTCTATCCATTGGTGAAAACAGCATGAAAATCGGTGCAGTACTTTGAGTTTATAGCGAATAGACAGCCAGTCATACGTGGCGGAGGACTTTGTTTTATAATTTATATAATATTATAAATAAGGTAATAATATTATAAAGCTGTAGCCTTTAAAGAATACATATTGAAACTAGCATAAGTAATGAATATTATGAAATTATTTTCTCATTTAAAAAGTATGAAAAAATATAACATGTTATGTGGAAATATATATACGTACAAAACAATTCTTTGTATCCAATAATGATACATAGAACTCAAAGTCCCAAAACATTTAAAAAGGGAATGCTCTCGTTTAGTAACAAATAGGATCGCTTTCGCATTCAAAAGCAAATATATCACCAAAACGAATGGCAGGAATTGCCTCATGAACTTGTTCCACACATCAACATGTCTGGTGAATAGGATAGTAGATCTGCGGGTGCCAATTTAAAGTATGGATTGTAACATGTTGGGGACAAATGGTATGCACTCATATACTGACTTCGTTGATTCGGCCGTTTCGGTCGATTTCAGAGCGCTTTCTGTACCATTTTCGAATGTTTTTTTCTTAAAATTTAAAATTTATTATATACGCTATAATAAATTTTTAATTTAACCATAACTTTTTAAAATTAAACAATAGAAATACCATATTTAAAATAAATAGATCGTACTAACGTAATAATGTCATATTAAAAATATACAAAAAGCTTTTTATTTAGAAGTTTCTCCGGAACTTCTGAGCAAAATTGCAATTCGAGATTCCTTACAGTGGAGTGATTATAGTGACTCTCTCTTAATTTAACTAACTAATTTAGTCTCATAAAACGATGCATTTTATTTCTTTATTGTCAACTTTTTAACCTTATTGTGCCATTTGATTAAAAGTGAGATATGAACAATTTTATTTGCAAAATGTTTGTCCGTCTTAAATTAGCATTAACGTATGACGGAAAAGCTTCGACTGAACGTTTTTATTATAAGTAGTAATAAAATATTTTTACAATGTGGAAAACGTAAAAATATCTTCATGAAATTAAATAAGCTCTGGAAGCGAAACTTTATTAAAAGCTCAGTTTTAATCTAAATTACTCTACAGCATTTTGAAACTACCTAGAAATATAAAAAAAATCAAAATCAAAAAATATTTTATGAATTAATTATGTGCAGGCGGCGCGTAAGTAGCGAGATTTTAGATACAATTGTGCTGTCAGTTATAATAAAATTAAAATGAACATAGAGATATACGGGAAATAGCTAATTAAAAAATCCTTTGATGAATTATAAAACTCCATTTGATTAAAAAATATTAAGCGGTAAAAAACAGAATGAAAGCCTCTCTTTATAATTTGATGTGTAATTAAAATAGTTATAAGTACCATAATAGGTCGTTGCTTAAGAAATAATTAAATCTAATATTTAAAGTTAAGGTTAACGTTCTACTTAACTTTTACGATAGGGTTTGATTTTAACAGTCTAATTGCGTTTGACATTCTAGGAGTTTCGCGTTGACATTTCGGTTACATTGTTTCAAATTTATATTAGGTCCTCTCATAAAAGATACAGCCACTTGACTTTTGCCCAAACTAATTTGGTCGCAAAGACAGAAATTACAAAGTTTTCATTTAGAAATGTACTAATTACTTTCGCAACAATATTTTGTTATTGGTGACAATTTTGAGTTAAAATATAAGTAACTTATTACCTTCACTTTTCAATCTCTAAAAGATTATTTTTTACAAATATATAAACAATATATAATTTATATTTCTTAAAGTATTATTTCAGATTTTTTCGTGAATTTATTTAGATTTTTGTTCTTAACGTATTTAATGCTTTAAGGACCTAGTCATGGGCATGAGAGAGACTTAGACAGTTTTATTAACCAATAGTTTTAACTTTACGTAACTCGTTAACCTGTATAAAAATAGAATTGGTAAAAAGCTGCCTTCAAAACATACAACACAAGTATTTTATTTAAATAATAATATTTAAAAAGAAAGAATAATACGATTTTAAATTCATGAATATCATGATACAATGAAAGAACAAAATTAATTTATTTTTCGTATACACTATAAAATAATAAATTCATATAATCAATTTTTTTCTATAAATTTAATATTTATAAAAATTCGATACGTCAAACATTAAATGAGATTCTGTTGGTAAAACATTATATAATACAAACATGTATGTTAAAAATAATATAGGTACATATTATCAATATCTCTCATTTAACCACTTGGTGTTTGTAACAAAAAATAGTAAAAAATTCGCCGAACCTAATAGAATTCCATTTCTACAAGAATGGTGTTGCTTGATAACATTTGAGTTTTATTCAAGAGTCGGAAACAAAAATGTCCTCGAGGAAATGAAGGAAAAATCCACTTTGCGGCAGAAAGTCCCGTCTCTCGGGACAACACGAGCGATGATTAACGTCTTTTACACGAATAACTATTATTCTTTTACCCAAACAAAACACGGATATGATGTCACACGTCCATTATTTATTGTGGCATTTAGCTAATAGCTGCTTAAAGTACTTGTTTTAAAAAAACATTATGTTATTAGATAAGAATTATGATAAGAATTACAAAGATTCCGTAAATATGCAGGTTTTTTTTCCATTTGCTAAAGTGGTTTGGTTAACATATAATATTCGAGTCCCGCTGGGGGCATTCATTTGTTGAGCACGACTGTTTGTACTGCAGTCCTGGGAGTTTATATTTATGATATGTATGTATTTACAGTTTAAACATATGTGTAGTGTAACAACTATCTGGTATCCGTAACACAAGCCTCGTAGGTTACTAGATAGCGCTGATTATTATTTATTAATTTGATATTTAGAAAACCTTCATAATAGAATTGGGCTGTCAAAATTTCAGAATTCTAGTGCCAACTTTTTGGTTCGAACATTGATATATCAGTCAGGACAAGGAACTTTCTTCAACTTCAAAACTTCTTATCTATATACATACATCAAGATCTTTGTCTCATGGGCAAAGGAAACTTATACTTACCTATACAATTCTTTCTCTGAATTTAAATTGATGATATAAAGTTAGAAGCAACAATAAAGATTGTAGACACTTTCTACAATCATAATATATGTACATGAGTGATCAAGCCATTGTAACATTGCCAAAATGACTGGAGCTTTCAAAGTAAGTGCTAACCATGGTAAATACCTATATATACAATATATGCTATACATCAATTGACGATAAACTGCTTTTTTCTCCTATTGTCCATGAATTTATTTGCAGTAATTTTAATGTATTCGACAATTATATTTTATATCTATGGTAAATATCCATAGGAATCAGGTTTTAGAAGTGAATGTGACCTTCGTAATATGTAAAAACTACTACAAAAATACCGAATTCGTTATGATTCTTCTCATAAAATGTTCTTAGATTTACAATTTGAATCTTCCATATAACGAATGAGATATTTCTGCAGCATAATCTCAATTTGATACATCTTACAATAACCAAACATGTTAAACAAATATGAGATCAAAAAGACATAAGCGAGTGTCGTATAAATAAGGTAAACAAAGCAAATTGAAATTCAAAATATATCGATTTGCATCATAAAAACGGAAATTAGCCGTCACACTTCTAACGCGAGAGATCGCGTAGTGCCTCGAAAACAATAGAAACAGATCTCATTCCAACCCCAAATACGTTTCCGATATTCAATATACGGTTCAAGTAGGATCACATGAAAGTATCCACACCGCAATATATTATTATTAGAAATATGAAGAGTGACGCATCCAAATATGCAAATATGTTAAGAGAAAACGTAACTTTTGGCTTTCTTCGTAATTTTTATGCGATTTTGTTATTTTTATATAAACAATATAACAAACTAGCGATATTTGATCTTTTTACTTGTGTAAGTATTATACATAAATTATATCTTTCATTAGAATTTTGTCATTCTTAAGAACTAGAAAGAATGAAGTAGTTAACACGGTTAACAATTATAAAGGAAAATTTAAATAATATGTTCACTATATCAAAACGCAGGTATTTTAGTTTTAATACTCTACTTCGCATTATAAAATATTATCAGTTGTAGAGAAGACTTATTTCGTAATAAATCATTTATCTAAGTGTTCGAATAGCTTCAGAAACTTGATATTATAATAGAGAATAAGCTCCTTACGATTTCTTAGCATTAAGGATAATGAAAAATACATTTTATTAAAATATATTCTAAAGATTGAACTTTTTTTTCTCAAAGCCCTCGTTACGTGAAATCACATCGCTGAAAGCGGTATCTTGTTTCTAAGAAGACCTAAAATGGTATTTTATATTGAAAAACAACACAAGATCAAGATTTTTTTGTTTAACTACTTGTAAAGTTTTATTCATTTAATATAATGTAATGTCGGTAATATAAAATTATTATTGAAAATATTTTTTTATCTTCACTACACTTCGTTTAGAGCAGTTTCTAGAAGACTTGTTTTGATTTTGACTTGACCTGCTAATATATTAAATTAAGTAATTATTACCTAGTTGTACTGTAACATAATAATATGGATCTTTATCCTAAGGTAACAACTTACGGAACCGTAACGGACTAACAGACTGCCATGTAGACTACAAGTATATCACTGATTAATCCTTAAACAGTCATAATGCATCTTTCTATTATTCTGTTGTTGGATGTAAACAGCGTAAATTAATCTAGCCAGAAATACAAACCTGCCTCTATTCTTACAGTATTAATACAACTAAAAAATATATATAAATTATCACTTAAAAGATAATATATATATATATATATATATATATATATATATATATATATATATATATATAAATCTTGCGAATCATATTGTCCCAAGTATGGGGAAATTTGGCTGCGCTCTTGTATCCACCGGTCTATTGTATCCGTATTCCGGATACAATATTAACCAACCCTGATTTTTTGTCCAAAGGTTTGTTTCGATGTTTGAAATGACTGGGCGAAAAATTGGCTTGGAGACAAATTTCTTCGTAGGGTGATTTTTGGCGAATATCGTAGTTCAGCCATCGGCCGCGCGAAATTTGGAGGGTGCTCGCGAGCCGCGTATATTTTGCCCCGTATATTTCGCTTTTAATTTATCGATTTTATTGTGTCCCACTTACGAATTATGGGGCCGCACTGGGTTGACGGGTAAAGGCGGAGCGGGGTGGTGCGGGGGTGCGTTTCCGTGTTTATAATATTTGTAAACTACGTATATTTCGATTTTAATTTGTCGATTATATTGTGTCTCACTGACTACTGAGGGGGCCGCTCTGGGTGCACGGGCGAAAAATTGGCTTGGACACAAATTTATTCCTAGGGTGATTTTTGGCGAATATCGTAGTTCAGCCATCGGCCGCGCGAAATTTGGAGGGTGCTCGCGAGCCGCGTATATTTTGCTTTTAATTTATCGATTTTATTGTGTCCCACTTACGAATTATGGGGCCGCACTGGGTTGACGGGTAAAGGCGGAGCGGGGTGGTGCGGGGGTGCGTTTCCGTGCTTATAATATTTGTAAACTACGTATATTTCGCATTTACTTTGTCGATTTTATTGTGTCTCACTGACTACTGAGGGGGCCACTCTGGGTGCACGGGTAAAGGCGGAGCGGCATGCGCGTTTTGTGTTTAATATATTTGTTAGCTCATATTTCACAAGTAGTGTTCAGACAATACTTTTAACCGACTTCAAAAAAGATGAGATTATACGTTCTTATTACGTTTCTGAGATTATATGTAATAAAGCTTTTCATAAAATATTTTAATTTAAACTATTATTACGTCAATATTTTAAAACATCAATAATATGATTTTTATATTAAAAGGCCTAAAAATATCAATAATAATATTAAAGTAGCAATTAAGTAAAGCAATACAATTACCGCCGCAACTACGGTAGTCACACTTGCTATGTCCTTGACCCCTATGTCGGCATTTCTTTGGCAAACGCGGTTTATGTTTTTTAAGGAGTGTTCTTTATATTGATATAAACAATTCAAGCGAGTAAACCGCACTAATAGTATTTTAAAAACAATCTAACGTAACGTATAATACAAACAAATATTATATTAGGAACAAAATAACCAAATATGTACATAAATTATATATTTATTTCAAGTTAGTATAGTTAGTATAGTTTTAAACGCTATTGTATTAAAGTATAATTTGGCGCACAGAACTCGTGACAAAAATATTACACGGTTAGTACGACATTTATTTCATTTCAATATAGTTTTAAATGCTATTGCCTTAGAGCATAATTTGGCGCACACAACTCGTGACGTAAATATTACACGGTTAGCACGACATTTATTTCATTTCAATATAGTTTTAAAAATGAATGTTTTAGAGCATAATTTGGCGGACAAATATCTTAAAAAGAAAAAAAAATACCTATAATTTAATACGTAATATATTTATTTCATTCCAACATAGTATTAAATGCTATTGTCTTAGAGCATAATTTGACTCGTAACAACAATACTATACGGCTAGCACAAAATGTCAAGCGCGGTAGTTGTGGTCCATATTGATTACATTCTCTTTGTTGTGGTCGTATTATATGTAATAAAAATTAAGTTAAAATATAAAGAACATCCTTAAAAATGTTTTTCTAATTTCTATAATCTATTTCTTTTCGTCAGTTGACTTAAAAGTTTTGAAGTGCGTGCACGCACATAAGAATATGTAAAAGGGCTAATTTTAATATATCGATGTAATACAATCCAAAGACATGAATGATACACAAAAACGGTAAGCCACAATTATACTACGTCTTATCGCGGCATTTCTATGAAAAAGGATTTAAGCAAGAAATACATTTTTATTGATTTTGACTTCTTGTAGGCGTTGTTATTTTAAAAAAAGATTATTACAATAAATTATTATTTTATTTACTAATCATGTTAATTTAAAAAATAAATATGTAGAAGAGAAAGAATAGCTTGTGTAAAATCGTGATTGTGAGACACGTGGCAGAAAAATTTACGCGCTTATAGGGTGGCCCACAGAGCCATTAGAGGTCGTGGGTTCGAATCCCGGTTGAATTACATTTTTCTAATTTACTGTTGCTGTTAATTTAGTTAAATTTATGTTAAGTTTAATATCACCAACGGAACCGTATAACATAATACCTCACAAGCAATTCATTTTCTTTTCTCGAAAAATGGATTCCCGCCAAAACCAACCGTTTCATAAAAAGTGGAAAAAGTGACGATTTTAAAACTTTAAAGTGACTATATAGGTGTAAAAAGTGACAGTGAATAGCACAGACTATTTTAAATCTTCAAAATCGAACAATTTGAACCTAATTTGGCATAAAAACTGTAATTTTGTGAGTGACCGATTTAGTTTTTCGTGGACGCTGCTCGATTAAGATCTACGACATATGCTTCTAAATAGTGCGTTCTAAAGTGCTCATTGACCTCCACCTATGACCAAAAAACTGAATTTTTTGGACTCCACTAAGTGCGCTAAAAAGGCAAAAAAACAATTCCAGCAAAATTGCTCTTTTCGCCGTCGGTAAACTTAGACGGTCACGACAGACATCAGAGGAAAACCCATAACAATAGGATCACAAAAAGCGAAATCCCATCAAAATAGCTTCAGTAGTTTCGGAGTTATCTAACATACAAAATTTTGAAAATTGAAACCTAACTTTTGACCTAAATAACTAAGAATCTAGATCGATGCCCCACCCTGGAACTTATTAGACCCAACGGAGCAACTCTTCTTCTTTCCAGAGAAGAAAACAGCACTCAAATCCGTTCAGTGGAGCCGGAGATATCGGACTAGATATAAGTTAAGGTACTAAAATGACATGAAAAATTATAGTTTAAAAATTGTTTACGTAAATATTTTACAGATATCGACATACATATTAGATTCTTTGGATATCCTTGTAACTTTTATATTAAATAAAGTCAATTTTGTTAAAAAATTAAAATTAAAAAAAGTAGCAGTAGAATAAGTAATTAATTAAACTAAATCAGTAAAATTAGTATAATTAATTTTTTTTTATAAAACCGAGACTTTGTATAGAAAAATAATATGAATAATAAAATTCAACGAACAAAATTTGTACAATATTTTTCATATTAGTTGATGGGAAGAGCTAAAAGTGCCAAGACATAGGATTATTATCCTATTTATTTTACTTGAAAAATTAAGACTTGAGAAATTTTCAGTTTTAAATATTAAGTTTAGATATAAGAATTATTATTTCATATTTTGTGTATAGGTATAATCTGGAACGGGAATCGAACCCGTTACCTGTTTTTCGAAAAAATATGTTTCTTTTAATTCATATCTTTCAATCGTGATCGTAGAGTATACCCTTACCAATACCCCCCCTCCCCCTACCTTTACTTCAAAAATTTCAAATTCGGCACGTGCACCCCCCACTCCAATTCTAACACCTTCCCAAAACTCGACCCCGCCAATCTTCCCACGAAAACCGACCCCCCCCCCAATTTTACCTCACCCCCTCGGACAAAATCGTTTATTACTCCTAAACTACTCAACGGATTTTTATAATATTGGTGTCAGGTAAAAGGGCTTTAGGAGCCGCACCCAATTTTTTAACTTGTCTTCTATTTTTAGCTATTACTCCGTAATCCATTGTCCGATTTTGATGTAAGTTTTTGTTTGGAAGGTGACAAAGTCCTCTTTGATGATAAAAGAGCTGCAGCGCTGTTATTTTTAAGTTAAGTGCTAGTTATTTAGTTGCGGTGAAATTTGTTAAAAATGCAAGCGCTTTAAGCGCTTAAAGCGCTGCAGCGCTGTTATTATTTTCTTTAAATTAAAATTGTTAAAAATGCAAGCGCTTTTCATTCAAACTTGAGTCACAATATTCCATCCCAACAAACACACATTGCAATTTGCAAGTTAGATAAAAGATTGTAATTTAACTTTGATTTTTATTAAAATAAAATTCCGTGCGCAAATCAAATACCTAGAATATTTCTTTACGGTGCCTTCCTACAATTATTATCGATTCAAAGATCTAAAAAGAGAGAAGAGAATATAAGAGATTTAAAAAATAATACGATATAACGATTAAATGTAACCATGCTTATAGAACAAAACGAAATCACATTCGTTTTTCGAAAATATTTTAATTGTTGCAATTAAATATCCATACAGAGTAATGAAATTGATGGCATACCAAAGGTAACCTTTATCCTCATTACTTTTCTTTTGATTATAATTAAAGAATAAATATATCTTATAAAAATAGTTTTGCCGTTTGTTATATTTTCACCTACTAGTCCTAGTCGTCGTGCTCACGCACACATTTACATGTTTCGCTATAGACTACGTCGACACACCAATACGTCCCGCGCCGCGCCGCGCTTGTTCCCGCGCAAATCGCAATACTTGATGAGAAAGCATGACTAGCCGTTTAACATTTGCGAATATGTAGTTAGAATGTGTATTGCGTGCCGTCATTAGGAGTGTTCGTTATATTAGATAACTGAAAAAATACCCTATTATTAATTAATAATCAAATCGCCTATTATATATAATACCTCAGGCAAGCGTTAATTTTTAAAATTATTTTTATTACATATAATACGACCACAACTGCCGCGCTCGACATTTCGTGCTAGCCGTATAATATTTTTGTCACGAGTCGTGTGCGCCAAATTATGCTCTAAGACAATAGCATTTAAAACTATATTGAAATGAAATAAATGTATAACTTCATAAATATGTAATTGGTTATTTTATGACGTGTCATACCATAGATACGACTCGAGCCATTCGAGTGAACTACTTACTACTTAGTACTTACATTCCTTACAACTCGAGTCAGAATTTATCACTCGAGCTGATTTTCGATTAGTTTATATTATATAAAATTTTTAAATAGGTAGGTATATGAAATAAAATGTAAGTATTACGACTAATTAAGTTTCCATGTAAAAGTACAATTTAATTTCAAATAAGAAATTATCAGTTTTTATAGTTCAAAATGAACTTCACTTATTTAAAAATTCAATTTGTTTTTGATTAAGTATCAGTAATTAGATAATAATTAGACTTTTGCTGTAAACTTACAACTAAATATTTCTTATAATAACTAATTTTAGCGTTTAACTGATCTATTCGGCCCGCTGAGTTCCCTCGACAACTCGAGTGCAAACGAACTCGAGTCAAACTTGTTTTCACTCGTATTAATGAGTTTAACAAATTCACTCGAATAAGAATAAACAAAAATGATGAATTAAATTATTTAAAACTCAATGCTTTTACAATAGTTTTAGTTAGTTTATATTGTATTATTTAACAATATAGTAAGCCATGTTTAAAACAAACGATATTAAAAATATCAACTTTTTTAATATAGAACATATGAGATTATAACATCGTATTTATACTGTAAAAATGTGAGAAATTCAATTACTTTACAAATCGTTATAAATTAGCATTTTGCAATTAAAAAATATTTGAAACCTAGATTAATACTATCCGAATAACAGCATAACAAGGTGAAAATATGCTTAACTTGAAAATGATTTTCGTACCTATTACCTACGTTTTTATTAGCAATTTGTCGATCGCCGGCCCCTTAAGGAAAATAATAATATTTATAAAATATTTAGGTATTTGAACTATTATTACTTCAATTTTTTTTAATATTAAAAGGCCTAAAATTACCAAAAATAAAATTAAAGTTGCAATTAATATGTCGATTGTCGGCATTCCTTTGACAAAGGCGGCTCTGCTTATGACTTACCTATGTTTTTGTCTTTACTACTTTAGTTGACTTTAAAGCGTTGAAGTTGGAGCACGTACATGAGACAAAGGACTGAGTTTAATGAATCTGTGTAATAGTTGTGAAAGTGTCATACTGTATTAGTCTTTAATGCTTACTATGGTATTTGCATTTGGTACCTAGACAGTCTTCAATAAACCAAGCGGTTCGTTAATATCCATCCTGGCCGCTAGTGGTTCCCATTGCCTAGGTTCGAAGACATATTTCAACAGTGACAACCGTTTAATTAACGGGAGATGATATAAAACGAAGCTACAGCATCAGGAGCTCTGCGTACGTAAAATAAAATGTGTGCAGGCGGTATCAACGGCTATGTACCGCTTCGCGTACCTACTACTAGGATTTGAGGAACTTATTGGTAGAGGAAGGCCAATGCCCAGTCCCTTCGCCTACTCGTACCCCTAACAAGACTTGCTTCGATTGTTCAGTGTGTGTAGTTACGAGATACAGTTTGCTGTATTTACATTTAATTGATATTTGAAATCAAAACTCTAGTGCGTATGTACCTACTTAGTTTTAAATTTTATGTATGGATTGTGGTCTGTGTCATACATACAATAATTTTGTTTTATGCTCGTAGGTATCGTAAATGTCCTTGTAATTTTAACTTATATATTATAAAGAGGAAAGATTTTATTGTTGTTTGTTTGAATAGAATAGGCTCTGAAACTACTGGACCGATTAAAAAAAAATTACCATTAGAATTACTTATGTATTAGGTGGATCACCGATATTCGTGTAGAATTAAAAACTTGTGAGTACATTCTAGGTACATAACAGTTTGAATGTATTTTATTACTAGCGACTCGCCCTCGCTTCGCTCGGGCTCTTCCCTAGATTTAACACAGGTAAAGCCGCGGGATCTGCTAGTTATGCATATAAACCTTCCTCTTGAATCACTCTATCTATTAAAAAAACCGCATCAAAATCCGTTGCGTAGTTTTAAAGATTTAAGCGCACATAGGGATATAGGGATATAGGGACAGAAAAGGCGACTTTGTTTTATACTATGTAGTGATATAATTAGGTATTATGGTTGATAGGTATCTATCTACACTATCTACATTCTATACCAATATTATGAAGAGGAAAGATTTTATTGTTGTTTGTTTGAATAGAATAGGCTCCGAAACTACTGGACCGATTAAAAAAAATTTTACCATTAGAATCCTACATTACCCCTGATGAACATAGGCTATATTTAATACTAGCCTTTCCCGCGGCTTCGCTCGCGTTCTAAAGACGAATCAAAATACATCGCAGAGATACCGACGCCCCTCCCCCTCACGACCGCCCGCCTTGCACGCGGTAATCATTATTTTGTTGCGAAGTTATGTTAAATCTATACTTATATTATAAAGAGGAAAGGTTTGTATGTAAGTATGTTTGTAACGAATTGGCTTAAAAATACTGGACCGATTTAAAAATTCTTTCACTATTTGAATGCTACATTATCACTGATATCACAGCGAGTGATCGAATGAAGTTTAGTAGCGATTAAAAAAATGAACGACGCCGCGCGTATTGCTAGTTACGAATATTTTAGCGAGTGCATTGCCTAATAATTTAACAATTATTGTTATTTATAAGAATGTTTGCGAAAATAAATTAAACATTGTTTTGTTTAAAGTATGTAACAAGATATTGTGATAGATTGTAATTTCTAGTGAATGTTATTCAATATTGCATCATTCAATTAAATCATTTTATAATATAACTTTGTGTATTATTTTAATGACTGTTTGTGTGAATTGATGGAGGTTTAAAAATATTTTATTTTATCTTGTAATTTGTAATAAAGTTGTAACTAAAAATATTATTTAGGTTAACTTATGCTATCGCTTAGAGATACATACATTATATAAACAAGTTTGTACATACCTATTTTGATAAATTGTTATTTATCTAGACTTTGGATGGGTGAATTTGCCGCCCTTATTAACAATAGGGTTATTGGCCCACAGAGCCATTAGAGGGGTCGTGGGTTCGAATCCCGGTTGAATTACATTTTTCTAATTTAATGTTGCTGTTAATTTAGTTAAATTAATGTTAAATATTAATATCACCAACAGAACCGTTTAACATTATTTATCAAAAGCAACTTATTTTCTTTTCTCGTAAAATGTATTCCTGTCAAAATCGGTCCAACCGGTTCAGAGATTAGCAGGAACAAACAGACAGACACAAAAATCTTAAAAATTGGTTTTTTTATTTAGGTAAGTATTTAACTTTCGTATGAATTTAGAAAAAAGTTATTGTTTTGAAATCAGAAAAAGAGACAATTCAATCTTATTTATACTGATGTACTCATGTACTGGTAGGTAAATTGCGCTATCCTACTAATATTATAAAAGTTGAGCGACAGTTTTTAAGAATACGCAAAAACTACTGAATGGATGGATTTTAATGAAACTTTACAATAATATAGCTTACACATCAGCATATCACATAGGCTATAAATTATAAACATACGAGCGGATCCCGCGGCTTCGCTCGCCCTAATGTGTCGCCCTAGTGACGTTATAAGGTAATAGAAAAAGTTTTAAAGGAATAGTTTTAGGAAAGGAATATTCTAGCTTTTTAACACATTTAAATAAAAGCTTGAGTTTAATTTATTTTTTACTTTTACTGTTGTTTTTTTAACCCGCATTCGTATTCTCTACAAATCCTTTCATTTGATAAACATGTTGTAGGAGTGTGTTAAGAATAGCTAGTCCATCGTGGCTGGTCTGCCATCATGCAATAGTCGTGTGATGTGATTTCAAATAACAAATCTAGGACTTCTTATATTTTAATTTGCATATTTAAAAATTACATAAATAAAATAAATTATTATATAGATAAGCCTACTTGTAAATTCTTTTATTGTAAATAAATATTTTAAATAAAAGTTTAGTAAGGTAAATTACAATAAAACAAATATGCTCGCTCGCGGTTGCAACGGCGGGGCGGCGGGGCGGCGGGGACGCGCGGCAGGGCCGGCGCTCGCGGTTGTAGCTAGCACAGGTAGGGCTGACGTCACGGCGGGGCGGCGGGGAGGCGGGGCGCTCAGTTATGTTCGAGTCGGGTATGGCCCGGTGGTGCTGATGCTAAGTCCCGGATTCGATTGGGCCATTATAGGCCTTATCAAAAATGTTAATATAATTATTATTAATTTAATTTAAATTGCGTAAGCCGCTCTTACTTGGCATATAATTAGCTTCTATTAGTATCATACGATGTTTTTAGCTCCTAGCTATCTATACAATGTTTTGGTCGGACAGATTTTGTTCGTTGAACAAATTTATAATATTTAGAATCTATTTATAAAGTTTAAGTTTTTACTTGTCGTCGATCTTATTTGCGATATAAAAGTGGGCAAAGTTGGGCAAAACCCAAAAGGGCTTTTGCGTTTAAACATTTATTGCTTCAATTTAGAATGACAAAATAAAAAATAAGATTAAATTCAAACTAATTAATATGGCGACTCTGTTTGCACTTCTGCATTATTTATGTTTTTTTGTTTTATTGTCTTTTTAGTTGATTTTAGCGTAAAATAGACATTTTTTGTTGTGTTTGTTTCACAAATTTTATAATTACGGTGTATTCTATAAGACATTATTAATTTGCGTATCTTAATGTATATTTAAGTGAAAATATGTTTTTAGTTATTTTAAACGTGTTACTTTAACAAAATAATTTTACGTGTATTAGCTTTAAACAGGTTGTCACCTTATTTCATAATTTTAATTTAACTTCGTTTGATAAATAAATAAAAAATCAATATCTTCAGTAAGATAGATGAATAGTTCAAAAACATGTCAGTAGATGGCGTTATTTATATTCGAAATGATGCGTTATATTTTCTCATAGATGGCCTCATTAAAATGTTTATATTTATTCAATAGTAAATGTTTAATTTACTCAATATTAAATGTATTGACTATTTTGCTATAACACTTCACATGAATTTAAAAAAAAATAAACTTTCTAAAAAAATAAAGTCTTCTTAAGATTTTTTTCTGTTTTAATAATTAAGAAATAAATATAAGCTCTTTAATTCCTAAGAAATAATTACAGCTCGAGGGTCAGTGTTAAAATTGTATCGTTTTTACAATTCTACTACTATTTCTTGCGGCTTCGCCCGTGTTTTAATTATTGGAATTCAAATTCTTTCTCGCGCGTGGTAAAGTAACTCGCGGAGCTAACGGTGACCCTCCCCCCTCATGACCTTCGTCGCCCCGCGCCCGTCTTGCACGCGGTCATCATTATTTTGTTGCGAAGTTATGTTAAAACTATAATATATCTTGAGACATTTATTGAAATCAAATAATAAATGATGAAAATTAAATGTAATCAAATATAAATATAATTATGTTCCAAATTAAATACTTGTGATGAGTTTCTATTTATTAAGGTTAGAAATAAAATTCTCGTGTCACGGTGTTCGAACTTGAACTCCTCCGAAACGGCTTGACCGATTCTCATGAAATTTTGTGAGCATATTGAGTAGGTCTGAGAATCGGCCAACATTTATTTTTCATCCCCCTAAATGTTAAGGGTAGTCCACCCCTAAATTTTTATTTTTATTTTTTAGGCAAAATTTTTTGTTTTTATTTTTTTATGACACAGCATACAAAAATACATACAACCCCTTAATTTTCATCCCTCTACGATCAACCCTTATATTTTATTTGTTAATTAAAATGTCACGGGGTTCGAACTTGAACTCCTCCGTAACGGCTCGACCGATTTTTGTGACCCTTAGCGTGATTGTCGGCCAGGGTGGAGAATCGGCCAACATCTAATTTTCATCCCCCTAAATGTTAGGGGTAGTACACCCCTAAATTTATTTTTTATTTTTTAGGCAAAATTTTTTGTTTTATTTTTTTATGACACAGCATACAAAAATACATACAACCCTAAATTTTCACCCCTCTACGATCAACCCTTATATTTTATTTGTTAATTAAAATGTCACGGGGTTCGAACTTGAACTCCTCCGAAACGGCTTGACCGATTTTTGTGATCCTTAGTGTGATTGTCGGCCAGGGTGGAGAATCGGCCAACATCTATTTTTCATCCCCCTAAATGTTAAGGGTAGTCCACCCCTAAATTTTATTTTTTATTTTTTAGACAATTCTTTTTCCTACAGATCAACCCAATGAGGTTGATTAGCAATTAAAAAAATGAACGCGAGCGAAGCCGCGGGTACAGCTAGTTATTTTATAAAAACGCCTTCGCTAGTAATGCAATCTTTAAACCGAATTTGAGTTTATCTTAAAAGATAGACACATTTATTAATGTAACATTATATTTGTTTATTATTTGGTAACAAGTATAAGTAGAATTCTGCTTAAAAAAATTATTGCTATAGTTAAGTAAAACTCAAATTAAATAGTATCATAATTCGATCGACGGAGGGACCGATTTAAACTTATTCAGTGTAGATACCGCATGATTTAAGTTAATGACCGGATTCGTTAAGTCAACAATGTTAAATAGAGAAGATACGTTTATATTCAGGAGACTATATGATTGATATAATCCATCGGATGTACTAAAGCTTCAACAATCTCATGAAGGATACGTTACATATTCAGTGTGCTGGAATGATCTCGGTAATAGTTTGGATCCGCTAACCGAAGCGGGAAATATGAAAAATGAATATCAACATTTTTTATTTAATTGAAATTTCGTGTTGATTCATGATATCGTAAGGATAAAAACTGCACATATATGCATTAAAAACATTAAAAATGTTGTCGCATTCAGTGGTACCAACAGGGTGGGACTATGAAGCGGCGCATAATGTCTAAGAAGATTTATTTATATATATATATATATATATATATATATATATATATATATATATATATATATATATATATATATATATATATATATATATATATATATATATATATATATATATATATATATATATATATATATATATATATATATATATATATATATATATATATATATATATAAATTATTACTTAAAAATAATAACATTACGTTGAAATTGGTACAAAATCATAAATCAGTAGTCCCTGGTAATTGTATAACAAAATTTACTAGCTAAATCTAGAGGGCAATTTAAACTCTACATTCTCGTAGCTACTAGTTACAACCTACCTATCACAGTGTGATAAGTCCCTTACTAGTAACGTATTCTGGTCAGCACATCCTGACCTTTCAATATCATTCTAACCGATACCATTTGCGTGAAAAAGAAGTCGATTACTGTTGTTTACGCACAAAATAAAGTTTTCTTCTCATTGGCTGCCAGATAAAGCAGGCAGAGATTAAATTCGGGTTGTATTTGCCGGGACCACCCCATGTAAACGATCTTAAGTGCGAATACAAAAATATCATTTAGCATAGCGTAATGGACTCTGTTGGAAGGTTGCTTTACGACTTCTTATTTGGCGTCTTGTAATGAGTTTTGTAACGAGAAGGGTCTCGCAACATCGCTTTGAAGTTAACGCGTTTCAGCCTGTGTTGGTAATGTTGTAGAAAATGTGATTTGTTCGACGTTAAAGGTAGAACGCGAGTTCTTTCATCGATTTTCAAATATATTACGCAAAATTGACAATCGTGATACAAGTAAATATGTTTACAACATTAAATGCTGAACGATTCTGCTTTTGAAGTTTTTCAACGGATATAAGGGGATAGATTTTTTCGCTTAAAATGATAAATATTTTATATATAGCAATGATTTTCGAGCAATA
Organism: Boloria selene; assembly: GCA_905231865.2. Classification (NCBI taxonomy): domain Eukaryota; kingdom Metazoa; phylum Arthropoda; class Insecta; order Lepidoptera; family Nymphalidae; genus Boloria; species Boloria selene. The sequence goes on along the minus strand of HG993146.1, from coordinate 6,939,002 downwards.
TTTGTTACGGATTAATTTATGGTTTCAAAATTGCATGAAAATATATATGTAGCTTACTATAGAAAGAAACAACAAGTATTTAAATGGCCTTTTAAATAGCTGTACTGATTTTGACGGGGTTTTCACTAGCAGATATTTGATAATAAGGAGTAAATTAGACTACTTTTATATTACTTTTATTTGATAAAAGAATTATAGAAATATTCTGCTCAAAAAACCTACCTAGACACTTCGACTTCATTCGCTTGCATGAAATACATACTCGAAGGTTAGTCAGAATGTTAAGGAATCAACTTTGATGATAGTTTTTTTTTCTTTGGAAAACATCCTCTCTAAGTCCGATATGACTTTGGTTAAGTATTTTTATATAATAAAGAGTTTCTGTATACAGTCTAAATATATAGAAATATTTAAGCTTTATAGTGTGGATCGGCCCGTAGTTACATAGTTATTTTACCCCAGTACATAAAATGGTTCCCTTGAGATAAAAGCGTTTTGCAAAGGAACTGTTTTCAGAAGTATGTACTGGGTGCGCTCCTCGTCTTAGAAACACTATTTTAGTGCAATTATATGCAGTTTGTTTGCTGCATCTGATGCTCATTTCAATATATTAAAATTTACTCTTACTAATGTTATAAATGTGAAATTTTTATGCTTTAATGTATGCTTGAAATTAATTATGGCACAGAGATAGGTTATAGTCTGGAATAGTAAATAGGCTTTTATCCCGAACCCAAGAACCAACGACTTAAGGACCAACAGTCTTAAGAATAAAAAATATGAATAAATATTATTATACAAAAATATACAGGGGTAATATTTTGCTTTTTTATAAGATACAAAATATTTATTGTTACAACAAAAAGAACGTACACTATAATGAAAATGTTAAATAATAGTATTCTCAGGTAACCTTTGTCACTTTGAATTTGGAGAGACCTGATCCTTGTTACCTTCTTTTACGTAGGCAATGTTTCGGCTATTTTACGATATGCGGTAAAACCGAAAGCAACCTTTCTACTCAAATGTTTTTATTTTGTATGTACATAATATAAATAATGAATTTTATGTATGGGATTACTAACCAAGTTGCATTTGAATTTACTATGACGAAGGTCTTACAGTTAAATTATACACAGTTATCTAAAGTAGGACTTCATATGCATAAAAAAGAAAGATTTTGTTAATCCAACACAGAACATAAAATATTAACACGTGGGTTGCTCTGAAAGCACTTATTAATGTGATTTGTTTTAACTTTTGTCCTTTGAGTTGGAAAATAAGAAGATCAGTGTTGTATAAAACTATATAATGAAAATCTATATTCAATTAAAGCTTAATACTCATACATACAACGTAAAACATAAGTTAAAGAATGATTTTTTATTTATGAGAATAAAAATTCACACGAACACGGATACTGAAAAATACACCGATATCAATGTATTACGTAGGAACACGTTTCAGTGGACGAGGTATTCGATAAGATCCCTGGTCTCAAGGGATTTAGATCCCTAATTGGACGTGGGCTGCCTCAGAATCGCTCGCCGATTATTTAATCTTTAATGCCAGTATAAACTTATATTTTATATTAATAAAAATTGACAAATTAAAACAAAATTATTTTGATCGCTTTATTAAATTCTATGCAGCGCTTTTTAACGTCTCATAGCCGGCACGAGCCTTCCTTCAATACACCATGCTAGCGAAGACGTGCAGGTTGCCAATTAATATGATATACTTTCCCAATTATAAATATTACTTACACTGTTTGGTCTGATGTTAGCCTTTCAAAAAGTAGTAATCTATTATAATGAACGCGAAAGCTTATAAGTAAGTGTGTTCGATATGTCTCTACAACAATGAAATTGAGTTAAATTCTGAATAAAGTTTGTATACTGGTTTATAGATTATTTATTAATTATAATTAATAAATAATCTATGAACCAGTATATAATCCATAATTATGGATGTTCAATGTTCATACATCATGACTGAATGGGGCAGCTCAATCATGTTATAAAATAAAGAGCAAAAAGTATTGCATATTATATAAGCCCAGCATACTGATTAGTTCCGTTACGCATAATTGAGTTTCTACGTTTATTCATGTCTATCGCTAGTCCCCCTACAAAGATTTTAGCTTCAAATTGTAAAAACTATATAATAAATCAAACAAAATCGAAATAAACTTCCGGTTATTATTATTTTATAGACGAATTTGTGCCGGATATAACTATAAATTGATATTGGTTCTAATATTATCTCGTCAAACTAAAAATAACAATATTATGTATACATAAACGTAAGTATAGTATAGAAATTAAAGTCATACAAAACTTATATCTGTCTTTCAAAATTTATTTTTTATAACCTCTTTTTAGTATTTAAATTTTAAATTTTCATTTCAGTATGATTTCAGTCCTAAAAATGAAATGTCCCAGCATTTAGAGTCCATTTCATTTCAAAGTATTATATGTCCTATAAAGTAAGATGGCATGACACATTATTTCAAAAGAAATGTAAACAGTCAAGGTGTCGGTAAACGCTCATCTCTGCCTTTTGAAACAGTGCTTAGAAAACATTCTACACGTTATATTTAAGATTTTCTGGGCCGTTCTCTCTCTTTATGTGACAGTGAAAACTAGGGTAAGTAAAATAATGTACAGAAATGGTCTTTGTAAGTTACTTTTGTGTCCAAAGTCTATATTTGAATGACCCACATTCTAGTGTTTAAATCTTGGAAAATAAATACGAAATGTGTGTTTTCATAAACAATTTGAAGAGAACTTCAGCTATTTCAATTAATATGAACGGGATACACTTACATGTAAAGAATGTACAAAAGTAATATTTTAAGGTCCGATTTCACCAAAGTAGAATAAATTTTATTCCTAGGATAAAGCTGTTATTTACTCTCAGATAACCATGTCTTCATTTCACCAACTACTTATCCTGAGTATAACAAAGTTTTACGAGAGTAACTCTTATACCGCCAATTTTGAAGGAATAACTGGCTTACTATTCCTCAGATAAAATCAAAATGGTATCAAATTTTATATCAGTAAACTGTTGTTGTCATATTTTTGCACATTGAATTGTAATTAGGAAAAACATTATTAAAATGCAGCGTTTGAGAAGAATGTTATCGGACAGTGAAAGCGATAGTGAAGATAACTATTTTATTTTGAGACGTCCAAGGTGGTTTTAATTTTCAATTATGCTATAGTGGTCTGTTACCAGATTCAACAACAACATTTTTTCTTGAATAAGCCAGTTGGCACTTCGGTTTCTTCCAGACATTTAAAAAAACACAAAGCAAACTAAACGAAATTAATAACTATGTTTTGAGCACGCAGCGTGACTAGCGACTTTACAGATACAGTTGGTTTGAAAAATAGCACTGACACATTGACACAAGTTCAAAGTGACGACTAAATTAAAAATGTCCTGTTATGCTATACTGTACTGAGATAATGACAAGTCTATGTAATTTGACTGCATTTACATTCAATTCTCATTCAGGTGTGCCACAGGTAAAAAAAACATTAATCTAAGAATAGTTATACTAGGATTAACTTTTTGTCTTTACAAAGTGGTGAAACGTACTACGAGTTATTCTGAGAGTAAATGCAGCAAATAATTTTATACTTGGCATAGTTATTCTTGGATAACGACACCATTGGTGAAATCGGACCTAAATGGTGTGTAATTAAATGATATTGTTTTTAAATATTTTTTAAATAACATTTCTGCGACATTTGAAATAACACCGGCTCAATAGAAATTGTCTATCTAGCTCAGTAATAATGTTAGTCTTTCTCACTTGTTAAACCAAGTAAGGCTAGTTTTAAGCCCCAGGTCTCGGAGCTCTAATATTTTCATACAAATTATTTAATTATGGCAGAGAGTACCTGCTAGTTGTGTAAAGATAATCCGATGAGCGTATCGTATATACGAGAGATGAAGTAGTATGCTCTGTGACACATAACAACTTATATAGTTCAACAGAAATCATTTTATTTTATATATTAAAAGTTTATATAAAAGGTATATAATATATTAGCTCCACCAGCCACCCAAAGTCACGTATTCGATATTTGCATTATAAATACGTATTTACTACTTAAATAAAAAAATAATAATAAAGAATAAGGGACTCACTTCGTTGTAGGATATTTATGGGGACGTGATATCTTCGCCATTTATTGATTGGCTTATGCATTCAACATGGAGGCCCCGATGGCTGCAAGCAAATGCATGCAGACTACAACTACAGTAGCCCAGTGGTTACTTGACCCCCTGGTCCACTTTGATATCAGAAAATTACAAGCTACAATACGCATGGTAAACAGTCCACCAAAGAGAATGTAAAACCTACGGAAACAGTCCACCGTAATAGGCCACCTCACATTTTGTCAGACGTTAATGAACCCACATCTAGATCTCTTGGTTCGCCTTAATTTCTCGAAAATCAATCCAAATTTTTATATTTAAATTCGGTATAAATTATATAACAATGATTAATCTTTATTGTATGAGAAAAAAACAGAAGGAAATAAGTGAAGAGAAAAAAAGATAAGAAGCCTTTTTACAAAAATGTAGATGTTTTATTATTAGATGTTTCTAGTCTATATTTGTACAAGCTTATTGTGTACTTTGACCAACTGTCACTCGGATTACCAGCAATGAATGAAACCATTTGTTTGCGGGAAGGTAATCTCGCATCACGGCTATTAGCCTCCCGTCAACCGTCTGTCCCAGTCAATTGTCGCGACAAATGAGTTTTCATATCTGCTCCACTAACAACTCGTAAGGACGCGGCCTACATTATTAACTGTTTCCAAGACAGAAAGGTACAATATCTAACTAAATGTAATAACACAAAACTTAACTAATATCGTTGTATTAATATGTTGATGCCGCGTTCAGAGTAATAGGAAAATTTTACAATAACTAAATTAAATATATGGCAAAAATTACTTTTTAGTTTTTAGATAGTTAACGTTTTCTTCCAGATGTTTTTATTTGCTTAAAATAAATGGAACGTTCACTATTTCGAACTAGTTTGTTTAAATTAATATTTTTATGAACTAAAATATTAAAAAAAAACTTTTAATTATGGTAAAGTGTTCATAAAATATTAACAGATTTATCTACAAATAACCAGTACAGACTCATTACCTAATGGCTGAATTTACAATTATGAAGAATTTTTATCGTTTCTCTTAACTTAATTTTTTTTTTTCAAACATGAATAAATCATTTAAGACTTTCTATCTTATATTTATTTAATTCAAAGTAAAAGCTTCAACGCGTGCCACTTAAGCACAGATTACTTCGCCAATGACGTGTACAATGGAGAAGACACGAAGGAGAATACATACTCTACACAAACGCCCATAACTAATCGATATATGTTACACCACCTATTACCACTTATTGGAACCAAGCATTCAAAATTATTAATAACACTGCTTCAATAAATATGTCACAGTTTATTCACATGCGAAATACAAATAGCTAAAGAATTTAAACTTGACAATCAGCATACTTTCAAAGGTATCGAATCCTAGCATTATATTTTATAACAAAAAGGGATATACCTATTCTTAAATATAAACAGTCTGAAACTTACTATGAATAAGCGATGTGACTAACAGACGATTGTTCTAGTACATTCAACTTGAAGTCAATTGTGGCATAGGATTAACTACTCAGTGCGAACCAGCGAAACTCCGCCGACGATATCATTTCACTCTAATATTCAATTTAACTTTGACACTTCGCCCCTTCAACAAAACCTCTAGCTGGTTTTTACGTTAGAAATCGTAAATGACAAATGTTCCTAATATTATAGAATTAAATTCTTTTACTTTTCTTATTTTAATTGACAGTTATAAGATATACCTACTTTATATGTATTTCAATTTTAAGATACTTAAATAAAATTTCTTACATATAATAAAATTCTGATTCAAATGCGTACATAATTTTTTTTTTTGGAAAATCTTATTGAAATAATTATGACTAATTTTTATCGATACAGAAAAATAATCTATGGATTTAAGAATTCATGGTTCCCTGACTGTAACCGCATCACGAGTAAACCATTGGACAGATTTTGATGTGTTATAATAATAGGATTAGGGCAATATATATCTAGTTAAAATATAATATCACTGAGAGACCCATATAACCTTTAAAATATACCATGAGAAGGAAACCAACCAGGGCGAGGGTGTGTCACTAGTATTTATCTATTACCTTAAAACGATAATGAATTTTGTTAATGGTTACAGTTTTGTCAATCAATTCACTAAATATATTTAATTGAAAACTTATTTCGTTAATATGACATCCAGTTATATAAAGTTTAATGCACTGCAATAATTTTAACTTCACAATTGTCACTTTAAGAAGTACATAATAGAATAGATGCTCAATAAATTCTCACTCCTTGTTCCTAACTCCGTCAAGAATTACCATAAGCTTATGCAGACGTCTAATACTAACTCTTAACTAGCAATTTCTAAACTATAACAAGGCTTTGCACTGTACTTTCTTTGATCGTATCGGTTTGAATATCAAATTCAGGATTTGCAAGAACCTCCCTAATTTTACGTATGTTACTACGTTATAATGTTGAACTTAATAGGTCTATACCTATTAAAGTAGTGAATAAAAACTTTAATTTAAATATGGCGTGTTTGTTCACAAAATTATTTTGGGCTAGAAAATTTTATTAAGTCTTTTTTAATCGAATTAAAGCTAAATGTGTAGCAAATAGTTGTATAATATACAGGGTATTCATTCTGCGCAACATCGGCAAAATAAATTGTGCCTACACGGAACTCTTAGAAGCCGCTAAACAAACCAATTTAAATGAAGTAGTAATTTAGTTGTTATAATATACAGAAATACATTTTTATTTTCCACATTCCATTTTACTAAATGCATGTGTAATTTTAATATAGGGTAGATAAAAAAAGATCTATTTTGTCTGTCTTTGTGTTCCTGTTAATCTCTGAAAGGGGTGGATAGATTTCGATGGGACTTACTGGCCGATAGCTGATATTAACTTATTGTATAGCGATACTTTTATTTTAGAAAAAGCTAGTTTTCTAATAAGTGCCTGCCTATTTAACCAAAAAACCTCGGGAACCAAAAATCATAATAAATCCGCGACAAAATCCGACAAGATAGTTTCATTTATAAATAAATGCCTATGTATAATAAAATAAATTACAAAACGCTATTAATCTATACTAATATTGTAAAGAAGTAAAGTTTGTTTATTTGTTAAATTGTAAGGGGTAATCTCGGGATCTACTGAACCGATTTTAAAAATTCTTTCACCAACAGAAAGCCACATTATTGCTGAGTGTCATAGGTTATATACAAAACCTAAAAAAAAAAGGCTTTTACGTGGTATTCCGTTTTGCAAAGTGAATCGGAGAAAAAACGGTCGAATGAAAGCGTTTCTTACGAACGCTGCCTTAACTATGAAAGATATATTTTTGAGTTCTAGAGAAAAGATGTGGAGCTTGAAACTGCCTACAAAAAAGTCAACGACAGCATATGTCTAACTTTTATATTTAAGTTACAAAAAGTAGTTTTTTTAATATTAGTATAGATAATTTAATTTTTAATTTTTAATATTAATAAAATAATTTAAATTATTTAAACACTCTGTACTAAAAAAGGATTATTAACATTATGTCCAACGAAGTGGGTACGGGTCAGCTAGTAAATCATAAAGTAACGAATAATTGTCAAAACAATTGTTTTTGAATTTTAATAATTTTAATTTAATTTTCTGTAATAAATGTAGTATAAGCTTACTATTGTATTTGACTAAAGAAGCTGTTTAAATTTCAAATTTATCGTAAAAGAAAATGATACTAAAACAAAAGGTATATGAGCACTGGACGCTTATGATAAACCTCTGGAATTAACTGAACACGCAAAGAGCAGTTTATATTTTTAACCTCTTTATACCCTTTGACCAGGCTCTAGTGTGTCTGACAGGCAATTTTCTACATAATATTCTGTGTAATTCTTTATTATAGAAAGAAACATTTAAAAAGACGTTAGCAGTAAAAACTGTGAGTACTGTACTCAGATAATAACCCTAAAGTACTAGATTTGATTATAAATCTATGAATAACATATTATAAAAAATAATTTATGTTATTTTAAAAATATATGATGAAATTAAAATTGTATAAAACAAATTCGCAATAAAAAAGGGATGTCAGCGTGAACCAAAGTCAAAAATGCTAGCTGCCATTCCCCGCTTACTCGCAATACCGATTTTTTGGACGAAAAATGAGCCAGACCTTATGTTACTGGTACAGGTGACAAAATGATGAACGTCTTTCAAGAAATTTTGAGCTCCATGCCAAGTTGCTGAGTGCCAACACGCCAAGCTTAGAAAGATTCATTTTAATAAATAAATATTATGTTGGGACATTATTACACGCAGCGCCATCTAGTTCCGTGGTAAGCTACGAAGGAAGCTTGTGTTACGGATACCAGATAGTTTGATTACACGTATATAAATTTTAATACTGTATACATATTATAAATATATACACCCATGACTGGAGGACAAACTACCGAGTTTATCAAATGAATGCATTCAGCAGGACTCAAACCCGCGACCGCTGGCGCAAGAAAGTAGGACCACTACAAACTGCGCCAAACATGTCGTCATATTTTGGATTTGGATTCTATTTGACTAAGACAGGTGACATATAACCCAATTGAAGTAATTATCCAATATCTGAGTTAATTGCTCAGAATAAAATATATACCTATTTACAGTTAAATGGTTCTTTTTTCTCATTTTCAATTATGTTTAATAATAAAGCATAATACAGTTTTAATAATATAGGTTTAATAAAGATTAAAGATAAGGTTTAGGTATTATTGACCGCTGCAAGGACGAAAAAAGTACTTTGATTATAAAATCCAGTAATTTTCTTTAAGACTCATAACGTTAAATACGAAAACTTTTTATACCGCTTTTGTATAATGAATATTGTTTTAATGGCTATAAAAATATATACTTTAAATGAAGCAAAGTCGTTTCAAGAATCCATTTTCAAAAGTTATAATTTATAACATAAAAGCAGAGGTTTGGTAATTAAAAACTAATTATAAGTAATACTTTCATACCAAATTTGACACGACATACTTCTATGCCCATATACTTTATACATAAATCAGGTTAAACTTTTGATGTACTATCGTATATTTAATGAATTTTAAATATATATATATATAGCCTGAATTTCAAGGCATAAGAGATATACAATTTATTTGTACGATTCTACTATTCTAAGTTTTATACTGTAACAAATTTTAAGGTTATGTTTGAAACTTTAAACTTTTCTCAATACATTTAAACACAATAATATTATTTTAGCTCCAGATTTTATCCAGTTTTGAAACAAAAAGTTAAAATGATACATAAAAAATTTGTTCGTTGAAGATTATTATTATTTAATGTTACTAATGTTTATTTAATGTTTAATGCTAAAAATACTTTAATGTTTATTTAATATAAACATTTTCTTACTTGACATCTACGTTTTAACGAATACAATAAATCGGTTAGTTACTAGTTTACAGATAGTTAAATTAAAAGTTAAATTGAATTCCAGTTTTCATTTTGCTTTCACAGTACTAAGCAAGCAAGCCATTTCTCAAGATGCTTTTTGCAAACCTTACAATAAAACTGATTAATTCGTTGTTGAAACTTATAGTGTATTTACTTAATTGAGATTAAATGATGTATAATGTAGAGTTTCTGATATCAACCGGATTCCGACGTACAAGTACGACAGTTTTGGTTTCGTGATTTCATTGCTATTAGGGCGTTCGAGCCGTCCCACGTTTATTGTCCAAGATAGGAGTGGATTTGTGGAAGCAATTTCCTTTATACATTTTGTTTTGTCCTTTTTCTTACTGTTTGATGGTCCACTTCGTGAGTTGTAGCTCGACTTCGATTTAACGAAACTCCCTCAATCGGAACGATACGCATCTCTACCGTGACCTCCGAATAAGAAGGAAAAATGTAATTATTTAAACCGATCACGTAGCTACATTGAACGAAAACTAATTTAGCATCAAAGTTCTTTTCAATTGTATGTGAGTGAGCTCTATAGTTCAAAAAGTCAGCAAGATCTCCAAACAAAACTTATTTACTACGTTATACCTTAAAATATTAGATAAGATTCTAACCAAAATAATTTGACAAGAGCAAGAAATGTTCTAAAGAAATTTAAAGTAAAATGCATGTATACTAAATAACGTTCAGTAGAAATTCTAAACTATTTGCCAGAGTCATTCTATCAGAATGTACTTAAAGATTCATGTTGTTCATCCACTCCAACATCACGTTCTTTTCAAGGAGATAGGATGTTGTAGAGTTAAAGTACTACGCCTCCCTTTTTTAGCCAAATAAACATGACATCGTCATTCAAACGGACACCGTGTGCGAGGGTCTTAAGGCTAAGGTCTGTCGCCTCGACCTCTCCTTTATCCATCAAGTTTTTGTCATTTCTCTATTGAAACTAGACTATATTAGTTGAGATGTCGGTCCCACTGTTTTCACAATTTTGTGGATTGTCATTTTATTAATGCATAAGTGTACGAAAATATTAATGTTTATAAGTTACTTATTTTAAGAGAAATATTAGAATATATGGAGCAAGAACGTCTAAAATCACCTAAAAACCATATTGTCACAGCCATTATACCCAAGTGAAATAAAACTGACTGGGATTTATTTAATAATCATATTTTTATTTTTCCTCTGTTGTTTTGTATTTGTAATTAGTATACCCATTTTATTAATAAAAAATGTGTGTGTGTATGATTTACAAAAGGTAACGCTGTATCAGTGGAAATAAAGTGAGTTGAGAATCCTAGCATTTGAGGAATCAATCAAAGGCCAGAGTTCGCACAATCAGCGTGCGTGGGCCGGACGAGCTAATCAAACTAATGGCCGCGGGAGGCCGAATTGAGCTAGAGTGAGCCAATGCCGTAACTAATCACAACAACAACAATGACGTCTGATTGATTACGTATACAAACTTAGCTGTCACACCATATATTTTAAGAAAAAAATACATTTTAGATTTTCTTCCTATGTTTTTCTTTTTAAATTTTATATTTCATTAATACATGTACAAGTATACATGTATGAATTAATTATCATTGTACTAATTCCTAGTAGCTTTTTAATATATATAAATAAAAATGTTGGTAAGCGTAAAACTCATGAATGGCTCTACCAATTCGGCTAATATTTTTTTGTATGTTCCTTAAAGCCCACGGAATATTTTTAGAATAAAAAAAATAAAAAAAACTGAGTTTCTAAAAAACTTATACAAAAGGGGGTTCCTTAGGCACAAACCCGGGCGAAGCGAGGGTGAGTCACGAGTAAATTAATAAAATTGCATAGTTTTAAAGATTTTGAATCAGATTCAGATATCATGCTAAGTTAAATTTTACATGTGAATAGTGAGTTTATTCAGCAGATTACATTTTCTTTTTTTATACATCAAGTATTTTATTGTACAATATCTGGAGGGACGTAAACCTGTATAGGTATATTATATTTTTAAGAAGTTTTTCATGTATGAATAGTATACCCCAAAAAGAACTTGCAGGGTGGAAAGAAATAGGGGGCCAACTTTCATAGTACTTAAATACATAATATTATATTGATAAAGATCTATAAGATTAAATAATAAGAAAGAAACAATTATGTTTTTTATCTAGCAACTGAAACAATAGTAGTTATATCTATTAAAATTAAATTAAATTATGCCTAATGTTCCTAAATATGAAATTTTAAACAAAATATATATTCTAGAAATATCTTAAAAAATTAAACTTAGTAACTGAAACGTCTGTATCATTTTTAGCTAAACGTCGCCGTCAGGTAAACGTCGAATTAGCGTCAAGCCGCGGCCAGGTGGTGCTCTAACCGCTTGGACATTTATTAAAGAGGAAATACGAATTGCGAACCACAGAACACAAATTGAAGTTGTTCTACCGTAGCTCTATTAATAGGTGCACGTCGATCCGTCTGATCGCATTCACTATCATGTGTAAACTACTCGTATATGAGTATATAAAGCGCATTCATACATTTGATAAACACTGTTGAAAGCGATGTGGTTTCAGTTGTTAAAGAGACGAGCATTCACAACAATAGTATTATATTTTAGTATTCACCTGTCGACGCAATAATTCCACCGCGCTTTCCATAACGGCAGGACGTGCATTTGGTGCGACATCGAGGCAGACTTTGCGGATATAACACAAAGGTACTCATCTTTTTGCCTGCCCAACGCAAAATCTAAATCAATGGTTAGCTCGACTCACTTTTGTTATAGTCGCCCTTATGTTGCCGGCTCTATATGCTGTTCAGATTTTTGACCACATGATACCTATGTAAGAATATGCGATTCAAGTCTGTATAGTGTGTACTGAAATATATAAATATTTCAAGAGACAATCAGACAAAAAACTATAATGTAGCAAATATTACTTAAATAAATATGTTACATATATTATATCGACTAACATACTATAAGAAATAAGACATAAAGGATTATCTAGTACGTATGCACAATGGCTCTTTACAAAGGATTCACAAAGTTTAGACATGACGTCGCTGGTATATTTTTCTAACCGGTCTCAAAGACAGGTAGTATTACGTCATCCGTCGCACATCTTACTCTGCAGCTACAAAATAAACGCAGAACTGCTTATTGTACCGCTGACAGTAAAGCCGTGGTGTGCTATTGTGAGCTCCTTCTAAGAAATATAATAGCGACTTACTTGATCTTGAGATACGACAATGCATCGTCATTATTCTACGTTTGTAGAAACACCTTTTCAATTAGTTTTCAAGGCCAAGGTGCACTACCACTATGAAATAATTAAGCTTAACTATAAAATAAAGGTAAAATTCTAAGGAAATACTTTCTATCTGTTGTATACCTAAGTTTTTCTTTATTCTGTAGTAATTAAGTAATTTACAACAAATTAAAATAATAATAAAGTTAAATTTATAGAGGTAAGTTTATTAATTCCAAAATAAAGTTTCATGCCTAACATTGAAATAACTATAAAAAGTTATAATTACAAAAGAAAGTAATGTTGCATGCCCTTCATTTTTGAGTCAGTTTAATAAAAATGTTCGCACAGCAGATGGGTTGATGTAATTCTTTGTATCTATCCCGTGTAACAAGTTCACTTAGATTTTTATACAAATCAAACGACTCAGTCCAAAAGTTAATGAAGTGTGCCGCGAACACTTTACCCGTGTCAAACTGTCAAGAACACGTCATTTTTCACATGTGTATTTTAAACGCAACGTCGGTTTCGATAAGACTACGGGAACTTGATAACTTCACGCGTAGATTTTAGAATAGCGAACCCTTACTTTTGCTGTCACTTCTCCGGAAGAGTGAAAAAGGTAGAAGGAGGTGTAAACATAATACTAATTCGTGGGTTTGTTACGTGGAAACATATTGTATGTTGTGATACGGTGTCGTGATGCGTTAACATCAGACCGCCGGGGCTCCGGTTTCGCAGAAGTGTTTCGCTTAACGCTCTCTTATACCCGAGCCGTTGTTTTTTTCGATAAAAAATATGTAGCATACGAGAATTATACCGCGTCGTATTATTTTCATCGGACACTTTTCATATTTTTTAACACCATATTGTATGGCACTAAAATAAGAATGTGAAACAATGTTAATGTATGCAAACCCTAATAAGGCTACAAAGCAGCTCATAAAAAAATTTCAACGTACTTGTGCTATTTCTCTCACTTCAAGTACGTAACAGAACGAGTCCTAATTACCGAAAAAAGAAGCAAAAAAGCTAACACAGAAGCAGACATCTTCATGAGCAAAGGAGCACTTCACAAAAAGTAGTTACTAAGGCATATCCACATGTAGATTGTTAACGTCCAAAAATTTGCAACGCGTGGTACACAGACCTTGCACCGCTACCTGCTACTTTGTGACATCTTGATTTAGGGCTGCTAATCTTAAAGCAATTTTTTTGTTAGCTTATGAAATTATATTGTTAAAATAAACGAATTAAATTATGAAAGTAAAAGAAACGATACAATTATTTGTATATTTTAGTCTTCAGTTTTCTTAAGAAAACTGAATTCATTTAATATTGTAATTTAAACCGACTGTTGAGCTATTCCTTCACTAATAGAATAATAATAAATTTCATGTCATTATTTTTGATCACAAATTAAACTATAAAAATAAAATACTTAATTTAATAAAAAATGCACCCCTAAATTATGACTCTATTTTAGGCAAAAATGTTAGATTTTAGGCAATTTTTAAGGCCAACTAAAATAATTAAATATTATATAAATGATCAATCAATCTTGAGATAATAATTAGCATACAGATCAAGTAACAGCCCTAAGAGTTTCATCTGCCACTTGAACGATCGAAAGGTACGACGGCGCGCCGGTATCAGGAAGGAATGTATAGTGGATGACTTGAACAGTTCCCGTCCCTCTCGTTCCCGACCGGCTTCGCATAAGCTAAATTTATGCGCCATCTCACTCGTACGCACCAACATTTTCAATACTTACCTGCGTAAAATGATATACATCTGTTCGATAGTGGTGTCTCTGTCTACCTCACGCGCGAGAATGGATTGTTGATATTGCTCTCTTTATCTAGTTTCACGAACAGGGGGTAGACAGTGTACGCACGCATCTGTGTTGGTGTCCGTTTATTTAGTGAACTTGGAAGCTCAGAAGTGTTTGTGCATAGGGTGTTGGGTACAGCTGTGTGCGTGCGTTGTAGAGGCGCGACATAGCTTTGCCGTCTCCATGACTTAAAAGTTTTGTACGGAATGAAACCAATGAGCTAGTTGTGCGCCGGCCGGCACGCTCGACGGGCGTGTGACCGTGTTTCCTCTGAACTTCTTCGTAACTCATCGATACAAAAAAGTTGTATTATACGATGTTTCAATAAACAATATATTATAATAAATTGAATTGTGATTTCATTGCTTGGAGTAAATAATTAAGTGACGTCACATTTCTTAAGACAGTGTTGTTTATTTTTTTGTGTGACTACAACGTGTTTGGTTCAACGGACTGTGGAGGTTGGTCGTCACGAAATTCTTGAATATACTGTTACAAATCAAACTAAAGCTCCAGCATTGTTCAGATAAAGATTCTAAAGTTTCGCGAAATATTTAAAAGTAAACATAACAACAAGTTAACTTTAATACTCATGTTTTAGGTACTTTATTTCTTAATAAAGTGCCTTGACTCATCTGACAGTTGAAAGAACTGAAGACTTTTAGACATTTTAAACAATATTAAATTAAATTATAACATACACTAATATAAAACGATAAGGTAAATTTATTTTCCGAACAGTCTTTGAACATAAATCAGTACAACAAATGTAAGTTCCATATATTATCAAAAAATCTTTTTTAAACCGGCACCGACGGGTCGAACAACCTTATGGTATAAATAGACAGTATACACGAAGTAAGCAGAAAACGTGGGTAAACATGGACTCCCCTACACAAATTGGCCCTTAGGTAGACATATTGCATTTATTATAAAAATATTACTTTCTTAGGTTTACGCGAATGTTTGACATTATAAATGAAACTATCTTTTCGGATTTTGTCGCGGATTTATTATGATTTTTGGTTCCCGACGTTTCGAATGCTTTACAGCAATCATGGTCACGGGAGAGACTAAGGTATTAGACGTCTCAGGGGGTTATATACTTGTTACAGACAGTGCCTACCCACAATTTTTTACAAATATTCAAAATGATAGACTATCATTTTGAATATTTGTAAAAAATTGTGACAAAATCCGAAAAGATAGTTTCATTTATAATATAAAAATATTATTGACTTGGGCTTATTACATAGTTTTGATGAAAAACGTTAAAAAGAAAGGAAACCAAGCAAACAAAAAATATTTCATTACCTACCTGTCGTTTTAAATAGTTCAATATGAGTCACAATGTTTTTGGTTACTCAAAGCATAGCATTACACAGAAACATACCTAGCTAAGTAGTCAAATATCGGTGAATAAATAAAAAACATCATTAAGAAGTACACTATTTTTCTTCTAACAAAAGTAGAGCGATATTAGTATTCAGTAAATTATCAATTACCTACGCTACACATTATTTAAGTAGGAATCTACAAAAGTAAGTGAAATCATTATGAAAATTACTTTCAAAGTAAATAAAAAAATAAATTTATTCTTAACTTGAGTCATCATAATCTTGTAGAGTTAAAAGAAAAACGCGAACTAGAGGGTAATGATGACGTTGAAATAAACAAAGTAATGAGTGAATCGGCGCATTCTACTACATGTTATTGTGTCTAGAAGCAATACATTTAATTTTTGATGATTAATGTTTATTTTTGTATCGTAAATATAAAAGAATATACAACATTACATATTAAATATGTACCTACTTATAAAAATATTACGTATGTACAAATTCGTTTATTCTCAGGATTCTTAGTTCAGTACTTTTCATATCTCTTTGATTTACCAGGAAACATTGAATTCTAAGCATTAGCCATGCTATTGAATTAGGCCGTTCTATTGCCACCTTGTCCTGCTTATATTCTTTGTAAGATACAAAACTGTTTATGGTGTTGTCGGTCTTTCCCCTCTCTTGCTACCAAAAAAACAGTCAGTTAAGATATTATGAACACTACACGTATGTACATAATGACAATAGGTACTTTAACTTAGATCTATTTTAGCGAAAAGGTAAAGTAATGCTGAAACTAACTTGAGGAGTAATTCCTTTTTAATGTTTATTGAATTTTTAAATTATATTCCAAATAAAAAATACAAAATATAAAGTAGGTACATAACCTATAATGTATCTGTAAAACCTCAAACTAAATATGAAATAGACGCTGTTATTGAAAAAAAATCTCTCATAATAACTGAACTAACTTCGGCCGTAACTCACGAACTACGCCCCCATCCCAAACTATTATCCATTGCCACGTTGTATCTTTGTCCGAAACAATTGATATCTATATTTGTATCAATAATGCGGAGACGCTTACGTGTATTCTGTACGTGGGCAGAATCCAGTAACCCCTAACCAGAATGCGGACAACACATTTATTCTAACAATTGAAAATCCTTTGTATAGCCGAGTTTTACTAAATCTGAGATTTGAGGAAAGGAATAAAATATTGAAATTGTGAAATTGAAATTATAAATACATAAATTACCTAATTGGGTTTTAAATAAAAAATATTTATAATAAATATACACATAAGTAATCATTAAGTAAATCGCAGTTTAAAGAAGATTCTGATTCATATTTAATTGAATTATCCATAGTAGGTATTACAAGATCTATCTACGAACGTGAGGGAGATGCTTCTTAAAAGACGATCCTTATTAAATTGAGTATTTAATTGACAAAAAAGTATTTCCCTGGACGTTAACATACAGATCGTCCTAATGTGTTCATTAATAATAATCCTTTACTATGCCTTGACTCTTATCGGGGAGTCTAAATGATGGAAGAACTACAATCAATCAAAATAGGTAATACAAATTGATCTCACCTAGATAGCGAAGAATTCGAATAAACGAATTCCTGCAAAGTATGTTTAGGCACCTATTTCACTAAACCATGATGCTCATCAGGATTGAAAGATAATAGAGGTAAGGTTTGTATTATATGATGGTTAGTAGCCTTTGTATCTTGAGAATTTCTTGAGGCTGCGGTCGGTGAGCCGCGTTGTTTGCATTTAATTGATTTCCATCCAGAAACTAATTAGGTTTGAGGTTTATGTAACTGAACAGTTTCAATAACTTATAAGCTGGCCTGGCTACAATATTGAAATTTTATTGCCCTTGCCTAATAGAATACGTAAGGAAATATTAAAAGGCAAATCCATTCGTGCTTCATAAAAATCTCATCTCTGACTTTAAAAATATCGTTTTAATTATTCAGATAAAAAGAATACTGTTAATTGAGACATGTTCAGATTTTATGAAATAAAAATGTAGCTTATTATTTTAAAAATGTGTTGGTTTTTGAAGAAAAATATTTTGTAAAAAAGATAAAGTTAAGTAAAGATAGTTTTTATTTTACAAAATTATTTTAATGAATTTATATAACCCGAAATATAGTTCAAAAGCGTATTACTAGTGGAACGTTTATTCATAATTTTGTGCACATATGTTATTCCATTTGGGTAGCTCTCAGCCGCTATCAGTAAACTGATATTTATTCAGTACCTTTCTAAGAAGCTTATAATAATTCTACTCTCTAACCGTATTGTATCAATAATACAAAGAGTGTCCGTTCCGAACCATATCTTCTCTAGACAGTCAATTAGCATGCCTGATTTGCCTTTTCATAAAATAATATAGACTACTCAAAATTTTATTATGTTAATTTATTATAATAAAATATACACTTATTTTTTTTTATCTGTGTGTACCACTAGACAGATTTTGATGAGATTTAGTATTATTAGTATTAGAAGATGGTTATCCGATTAAACATATACATATTTAAAACTGCGGCAAATAACCTTATCTCTGAGAATTCTAGTAAACATAAATAATACTCCTTTTTATATATGTATAATGTATAATTCAAATGTATATTTAAAGTCGATTGATTCTTTTCAATAAAATAACGAGTATTTGAAATATCTCAGGTATCTAAAGGCAATAGCGTTACAATTTCAAGCTTCACTTACAATATCAATATGCATAAAGCAAGCTTTTGTGGTATGAAATGCATTTAGAAACCTTTGCAGTTCCTATGGCAATGAATTCCCTTGTTGTTTACCTGTTTTAATAGGTAACGGTATATATGTTGTGTGTACCTATACAGTGGTACTGCTTTTCGTGTTTTTTTATAATGTCCATATATACAAAAAAATACCAATATCATTTTTTTAAAGTAAAGGCCCACTAGAAGACGTCTTTAACGTTTGATTACAAATAAAGCTCTTTCACTAATCTTGAGTAATTTTTCATTTTTTTTTTTACATAATTTTATTAATTGACGAAACTTATAGCTCCCAATATTATAAAAATATCATAATATGATGAATGATGACATAACAAATAGATACACTCAAAAATGACAGTTGACAGTTAAACAATTTAAATAGGTACTTAGCGCCGTTTTATTCCTGTTATAAACTACACACGTACAAACAAAAGTATTACTAACATCTCTACAACCAATACAAAAACAAAACTGAACTATTGTTAAAGTGGTAATCGAATCAAAGGCACCATAATTAAGATGCGAATAAGTATTACTTACGAACCGAAGATGTGTCGCCAGATATTTTTATGCGGTTTAATGGCATGACATTGATACGTACTGCGGAGGAAACATCAAGTATTGTGTTACGGGCTCACTGGTCTTTATAATTTTATTATACTCATACCCCTGTTCCACCTACCATTCAATTGAACACCTTCGCACAATTGGGAGGGTTGCCTCAATGGGTTGTCGGATGAAATTTCTTAAGATTCTTCTCTCATAATGAGCGGAGGCTGTCGTGCAATGGACAGCGGTAACGGTGTAATTGTCGAACGAAACGAGATAGAAAGGGAGATTAAAATTCGTTTAATGAATTCATTTAGTTAATGTTGCTCTTCAGATTGTCGGTAGTAGAAACTAAGATAATCCTAGATACTAAAAACATTTGTAATTAATATTATATCAAATAAAACTTATTTGAAATCTCTTAATCTCTTTAAATTTATTTTGAACAAGTTCTTGTATTTTATTAATAGTAATAATCCCTTTAAAATGCTGTCAGAATATATTTTATGATTACGCTTGTAGACATCATAACTATTTCAAAGATTTATAGACATAAGATTAAAAACAGAGTTAGACGTCTTTAAAATATCTGTGTAGAATTTAGGTATAATGAAGAAAACATTACTAAACCGGCTTCAATACATAAAATGTCGATAGTCGGGACAACGTGCACTGGGGATGATACGGAATGTATTTCTTAGAATTGAGAATGTATGAAAAAGAGGTATTAGTGTTAGTTGAATTAACTCTCTGCTAATATTATTTTTTATGAAATAAAGTAATGTGTAATATGTGTAATTGAAAATTGATAATAATATGTATTAACAAAGGGTTCCACTTTTTTATAATAAAAAATACCTAATAATATTTTATAATTTATCTATATCTGAAATTAAAGTAATAACTTTAAATGATGAATAAACAAATAATTTTAAAATAACAATGAATATTGGACATGTCATTTTAAAGCCATTGGATGAACAAAATATAAATAAAATTGCGCCCATAAGTACTTTTAAAATCATCCGTGAGCAAATCTCATGTCATTAATCATTTGCTATCAAATTTTGAAACCCCTCATACATGGTTTAAAAAGAATTGAAATAAAATAAATATCTTAAACTTCTCCAGCTTTATCATATTTTCATCATGAATTATTTATAATCTGACTGATCAACAATTTTAAAAATAATTAGGTACTTTAGTGTATGGTGCTACTAAAGTTAATTTTAGAAATGTTACATTTGGTGATGACTTCTATATCTACTATACTACTTATTATTAGCCTTAAAGTAAATAATTTCACTTCATTTCAAATGAAACATCATTTCCATCTCTTGAAGACTGAATTATACCTTCCAAATCATTAGAATTATGTATTACCTATCTAAAGACGTGTTTATTACCTCGTCGCATTTCTTATTGAGATAACCTATTCCTACCCTTTCCGAAGTCCCTTTTTTGAGGCTTATCTATTTAATTCATCACAGGACTCTTTCAGACCCTGACCGCATTCACGATATCGGCCACATGACGAAGGGCCTAAAGATTCGGGTTAAATTTACCAGAAGACATTTATTTATTCACTGATACCCCCCGATTACCATCTCTTTGGATAACTGTTTAACGATGAATGATTATATTTTAATATCATAATGGATTAGAAAGATTTTGAACCTTTGAAATATGAAATATGTAATTTATAAAGGGTAATTTTGTTATTTGCTGCCATCCATATAGTGTTGAGGCATAGTTGCGTATCGTGGTTTCCATTACACGAGGTGTGCTTAATGCTATCGACGATCGTAATGCACGCGGAGACCATTAACGTTCCCCACAACTATTTTTCAATATAAACTCGAAGGCAAAATTGTCATTTTATATGATGATATTGTTGTAGTTTTTTCATCCCATTCATTGTTGATTCCATTGTGTTTGTGTTTGAAATGTAATTGCGCTAACATTTGGTAGTTCGGTAACATGTTATCCAATATTCATTTTTGTTTAATCAAACAACAAGTAAAATAAAATTGTTCGATTTCTACGAATATTATTTAAATATATCTGAAAACATGAACTACGTATATAGTTAAAGCTTTTAAAAACAACTTTGATTCGGTTAAAATCAGAATATTTTAAGTGAATATTTTTAGTCCGTCGCCATAACATTTAAGTTGTTTTAGGCCTAACGCAGTGTACCGTTGTTGGCTATATTTTTCAGTTCTTTACTTTTTAGTCGATTTTGAATTATTTTTTGTATGATTTAAATGAAAATGCTGGAGTTTAGGTTTTTGACAGTCCGTTTTACATATTTTTATAGTTATAATAATATACATTTCTTTCTCTTTTCAGAGTAAGAAATGATGATAAAAAGAAATTAAGATACATTATTTGAATTATTTTGTGCTAGTGTTGTGTGTTTTAAAGTGACTGTGATATATAAAATGAGGACTATGGGTTTCTCAACCTTACTTATAAGTTGGTTTGCGTTCCTGTTGGTGGGCGTGGAGTGGCAGGTTCACTCACAGGCTGTGCAACAATCTTCCGAAGTAGACAGTTCTTATAATTTTTATTATGAACAACCATGTTGTACGGGACCAGTGATCAAAAATAAATATCATGTGAGACACAGAAAAGGTGAGTTTATATTTTAATGACATTATTAACATAATCGTTTTAAACAACTTAACGATTTCATAAAATGTGTTACTGACATTTACAAGATAAATAATCGTATACATTTTTTATTCGTGTTTAAAGAATTTACACGATTCCCAGAAGGCTTCTTTGCGTATCATGATTCATGATATAGTAGAAAACATCAAACAACATACAAAACATTTTGCTTGTGTGTACACTACACATGTTAACATGCACACATATAAAACCGCGACGCTTTTAAGGGTACGTGACGTGAAGTGAGATAGGTATACGAATTTATATAAGAAAAGTGAGACAAAACAATGCTTTTGTTTCAATGCCCTCCCTGATGATGTCGGGAGATTTTAATACAGTTGTAGTTAATATTTCTCCTTTAAGATGACTTCCTGAAGTCTAGTGTCTAATTTTTGGTATTATTAATCGTTGCATAAACTCATGCAACGAAATTTGAGTTGTGAATATTTCTTGTGCAATTTAATAACTATAAAATCATTTTAATATGTAAAGGAACGATTTACTAAAAAAACCTGAAATTTATTAGAAATTGCCCTAATGTAGTTCTTGAACTTGCGCCGCATTTTGCCTTATTTCGCTCGTATTATAAATTCAGTTTTCTCCAGCCAACCCAGAACGTGGTCATCTAAGCCGCAATATTAATGTGCAATTTACCATCTCCATTAAACTGTGGCTTAAAACAGTTCACATAGAGCTTAATGAATGTGGTAACTTGAATCATTAAGCCTCTTCACACTTAATGAAAATCCACTAATGCTATGCAGCACGCCAAAATTACGTTTCAATTTGTAGTTGACATACGAAAATTCCCTATTTTATTATTTCGAAATTCAAAACATAATACTTTTCATGTTCCATGGACAGTTAATTTATACATTCAATATAATTCCCCTCTTTCCAAAGTGTTATGGGAAAACGATCAGCAGTGCAGGAGCGGGCTGTTTAATTCAAATGTCATCAAAAGTGTCAATCACTGAGATTTCCGAATAGCAAAACCGATTATCGGGCATATTAAGTCGATTATTGTTATCGACAGCGGAGTTCCGTCCATCCAACCGTGAAGTAGATTAGGGACATCATATAATGCCATATTTTCGGCGTCAGCTGCACATATCGCATACCTGGCTTTAACAAGGAAAATTTACCTAAACGTTTTAAAATTGTGCTTAAGATACTTGTACTGCAAAAGTTTTGCTTTTATTATAGAGCTAATTTATGTAACTTAGTGAACCGACAAGGATAATAGTGCTATGTCACTAATTACAAGGGTTGAAGCTATGAACAACGGACCTAAAACCGGCTTTAAAAGGGACGAATAAGTTTATGATGATTCTTTGCTATACTGAGTGGAAGGTAGCCCAAATAATGAACGTTAATGACATATTGCTCTCACTTACTAAAGAAATACTTTAGGTATTCATGTACCTAACTTAAAAAAATATTAAATATTGCATATTTTATGGCAATGCATTTAAATATTATATCAAAAAAGTTGATGGTTTAATTTATGCTGCAAAATTGTACTCCACTTCAAGTAAGGAAGCTGGATTGAAGGTAAATGTCTATGCTAGTGGTGAGCAAATAAAACACAGAAAGATTTGAAAGAAGGAACGCACTCAGCTGGCCAGAGTGGTAAGGGAAAAAATACAATAAGGAGCGGACGGCACAACATCCGGCGTAGTCGAAACTTGAATCAAAACTTGCTTTGACCGCTGACCACTACTCATTCGGACTATTTTGTTAAGTATGAATATTGAACATTAGTTTTTTAATTGAAAAGTAAGTTAATTAAACTGAGTGAATCAAAAGATGTTATCTTCTCAACATGAAAATTGAATAGAATGCAGATAGATACTACATAAGGCTAAAATGAAATGAATTCGACTTTAGCATAGCCCATTAACCCTTTTCTAATGATATCGCTGAAGAAGACACGTGACACTCGATTCCAGGGAGAGATGACATTACTTATTTTAGACATTTGTACCACAAAACATTTTGTTCGAAATTTGGTCACGTATGTAAGAAGGGTATCCCATATCGTATCTTGTAGGTATTGCGATTGTCCATTGTATTCTCACGAGACAAAGGGTTGAGGACGAGAAGGAAGGTTACCTTCGTCAAACCGCTTTTTGGAATCAAACGTTAAGGTATTTGCGACTGATCAACTCACTTTATCTCAGCAGCGTTCACGCTTCGCTAACTCACAAAATCATTTCGATCATATAAATATCAGCACTGAAAATAATAATATTTTACTTTTTTATAATAGAATTATCAGTTTAAGTCGATAGTAGAGACAGAATGAGATTTACATGAAAGCAATTTTTATTTTTCAATCTACTATTTAAAAATGCGGCAGTTTCTATTTGTGTGTACTTGAAACTACCTCACGTTAATCATAGGTTTATCATACATGTTTGTGAAAAAAATCAAATGGTGACGATACCTACCTGTATGTAATATTTAATTTAAAAAAGCACCTAGGAAGGTTCTTAACGAATCAAGGCTACGTCTCTAGTTATAATATGAAAATAAGTACACAAACTACAGCGTAGTACAAGATTGTAAAATGACGGCATTGAATTTATAAGTATCCTTAAAGGATAAGAACAAACTCGGGGTCAGCTTTACAAATAATAGTTAGCTGTATTCCTTTCAGTTTTCCATCTACTCGAACATAATGCTCTTGTTTGAAGTAGAAGTAAACCTTTTTCTTTTTCAATGTTTGAAGGTTGCGAACATGGCAACTATGAAAAGCTCAGAAAAATAACAATACTGCCATTAAATTATAAATATTATTAGGTTATAATTATAATAAAAATATGGATAGAGTAAATCGGTGTAATTTTTTTATATGATTTTGTGTTAATAATTATCATAGTAACTGAATCATTACTGACCTGAATACAATTAAAATAAAATAATTTAAAAATATCGTAAATTAAAATAGGTAGGAATACCTATTATAAAATCTTTAAATCAGCCGATATGTTATTGAAAATGTTGATTGTAAGGTATGGTGGCATACCGTATTATATTTTAATTACCCGACTGCGGCGAAGCGCAAAGGA
Organism: Boloria selene; assembly: GCA_905231865.2. Taxonomy (NCBI): domain Eukaryota; kingdom Metazoa; phylum Arthropoda; class Insecta; order Lepidoptera; family Nymphalidae; genus Boloria; species Boloria selene. The sequence goes on along the minus strand of HG993146.1, from coordinate 6,913,860 downwards.
GGTTTATTTATTTGACCTGTATGTATGTATATTCGAACCTATAGTCAGGAAAATTACAAAACATGTTAACCGACTTTGATGATTCATTCGTCTTAATAACGCGAGTGTCATAAGGTGTAGATATTCGTATCACTAAAATTAAATGGCGGGTCTAGTGCCAATCGAATTAATCTTCAATGTATCAAAATATATGTCTTATATTAATAGATGCTATCACAAAAATATGTAGCATAAGTTATATAATTAAAGTAATTTACGGTCTAAATGATTAAATAAAATTAAAAATGTCGAAAAAACTAAATTAAAAACTGTAAATAAAGGACGAGAACCTATTATTTTACATAGCCTATACAATTGTTGCATACATAATAGTATACATTACACATACCTACATACCATGATTCTCAGCTATTATTAAAGAGCGTACAATGTTCATGTTTAATGTACGTACGTATGTCCTGTGTCTTTTATAAACGCTTCATACACAGTCGGATTTTATTCATTTTTTGTAACTTATTTTAAAAAGATATTACATACTACGTTTTTCTTCATTATATAGATATAGGTATTATAATAAATACACAAAGTTATCTTAAAATAATTATTGTTGAAAACATCTTCTAACAAGCTCATAAATATAATGATGTTTGTTACAATAATAAAGCAATCATTTCTTACTGGTTCTAAAACCCGTCACAAAATATGTATAAAGTTTTCTTTGAAATTATAAATGTAAAAGCGCTTCGAGTTCTATCCATAAATAGGCTTCAGAGTATTAGATTAAAGTCATCTTTTATGAAATTAATCCTCGCATCCTTAGTTACGTTGCCGCGGCATATAAATTAAATTTTGTTCAGCACTCTATCCCCTTTAGACCTTGAGCCGTCCACATTAACTTTATAACGCGTTGCTTTGTTCACTTTAAAACAATTGTGGTTGCAAAGAGATCCACAAATTCCACTCGTAAAATACTCATCACGAACGCTGACGTCTACTTCAACTATTGTTGGTGAAAGGCATCAAAATTCTTCCCGTCTGGAAAATTTCAGCCTTTGTACTCAGTATGCCCGAACGCCGAAGCCAAACAAGTTACTTAATCTCTGCTCCATCCTTTTTATGTTTCGTTCATCAATACTTTTAGAAATTGCACCTCAAGCTCTGTATTGTTGCAAAGCGCAAATGTCCTGACTTAGCGGATTTTAATATTTCTACTTTCTTCATACACATGTTAATCAACATGAATATATAATATGTTATGTTATAACAAAAGAAATACATATATTCGTAAAAAATCCGTTGTCAAAAAATATTATTATGAAGGGCTAAATCAATAGTATTACTATTGATTTAGCCCTTATATTTCTATTATTATAATATAATTCTATTATTTTAGATATTTTAAATGTTAGGCTACTGATGAGTGATGACCAACAAGCATAACCTTTTTAAACAATGTCTATGTTGACCTTACTATGACAGAAAACACATCCAATTCAATCCACCCACTCATTGAATCCCTAACAATAAATTAACATAAAGCTACAGGCAACGTCTTGTCGGCTAATATCCATGGTAAGTATAGTTTTACCATGAGGAGATAAAATAATGAATGTCTTTCCTTACTGAGCGTTTCTTTCTAAGCTGTTTTTCTCATAAAGAACAAAAATTGTTCTTTATTTAATTCAAAGAGAAACAGCTGTTCAAAGAAAAACAATTGATGCTGTTTACGCCACAGAGCTCGTGTGATAATATAACCATTTTTCATAGGGACTTATTATTATAACAATCTAATATAATAATTTACTCTATTATAAATGCTGCACAGATATAGTATTTCAGATAAAATTATCCTGAATTCGCTACCGGAGATAGGTACGTGTGAGCATGCATTATTTTTAACAAATTTCCATACATAATTTATTCCTAGCTTGAAATTTAGCAAAAGAATAAAGTTTGCGGAGATCTTTGTGGAAATGAACCATGTACTCGGCAGCTTACAGAACGTTGCCTAAGTAGCATTTGCAATGTTAATTTTATTCCATTTTAGACGCCGCAACGTTTTTAAAATAACTAGTTAAGTGTAAGTGCTACAGTTTAATATTTAAAAAGAACTCGTGTTACAAACAATATTATGATCCCCATTTCCGCCGCTTATTAAATTAGGGGAAGAAATGCTTATTACTTTTTATATTCATAGTTTCTTAATTAAAAAAGTCTTCTGTAAAATATAAAATTTAAATCATATTTAATTTTACCTTTCTATAATATATATTTTTTCTACGTATGCTTACATATTTGTTACCTAATAGAGCGTTGGACCGCCTTTAAATTGATTTAGAAAACTTGGCACTTAGATATCTAATGGAACTTGTCAACTACTTTTGATTCCAGTAAGCGGTCCCTCGGTTTAGTACCCAATTTTAAATTGGGATTATTAGAATAATATTTACGAAGATATAGATGGCGTTGTTCAAAAATAAAAGAAAAAAATATCAGAAAGAATGCATAAGAAGAAAGAAATTTAAAGAAAAGAAAACATAACTTCCAGCGGTCGTACACCTTGAATAGAATAGAATTTACCAATTCAATAAATAAAGCAGTACCTACTACATATAGGTATTTAAAGTTCTTGTATTTAATCTCTAAACTTTAATAGGTACCTAGTGCCTAGATCCATTACTAGTACTTTTTTTTTTTAATTTTATATAATCGCAAATAAACTTTAATGTTTTCATTAACAAATTTCTGTTCGTGTAATACGTAAATAAGTTCTATATTTCCGTCCTTTTTAAATTTCACTTGGGAAAATAATGGAATAAGTTTAATTAGTTTGCCTTGGTGCTAGACTTAATTAAGTTTTGGAGTCTACGTTGATGATTCTATTTGTTTCTTACACCGGCTAAAGTTTGTATGCAATATGTATGGGCAAGCCATAAAATTAAAAACATTAATTCGAATTTATTTTACCACTTACGCTCGCTTTGCGCTGGTGCACTCCTAGTTTTACATTAATTTTTTTTTGAGCGGAATCCCAATTCTAAAATAAAAGTAGCTTAAGTTACTTTAAAAATTGTGTTCTCTTATAACTACTTTATATAATTTGAAATTTCATATTTTCTTAGTAAAAAGCTATTATGTTGACGTAACAAACAGACATTTTAATTTAATAAATTAGTTATATCTGTTTTTAATTTAACTTTAAATTTTAATACATTTTTCGCTTGTCTGCCTACGTCTTATTTTCTTTTTTTATCTGTTAATGTTCTATTAACTATAAAAACACAGCGTAGGAATAATATTGCAAAATCTTTTAAAATTTTATTTCCGTATTTTAGTTTGTGTAAAGAAATTATATTGACGAAACTATTTACTTTTTTATACTAAGTTAATTATAATTTTCTTAATCAGGATATTCAGCACCGATTTTTAGTATAAAATTATATATGAAATAAATTAATTTTAATTTTAGATAGTTGGCTTTTGAATAAATTTAATTCTATTTTTAATCTACAGCAAAGTGACGGCAGTGGTGTTAAAAATAAATCTGCCATTCATAATAATTTCACTGCAGCAGCTGTCTTCATTTATTATAAAATTCATAATCCTTTATAGTGTTAGCGTGTGTCTCGAACTCTCCCGCAAGAATAGCGTATAGAATCAATACGTACATTTAGTTTGTTCAAATGCATTTCGTCAAAGGTAATTCGATCCGAATCGACGTCCTTTTGTTGTGGCACTTATACGCCTTTAGTCTGTTTTTGCTGTAATTCAACACTCAGACGTTCGTGTTACTATTGACACTTCTAACCAAAACATAAAAATGTTTAAAAAACGTTGGTTTCGAAAACACAATGTGTTTTTATGTTCTATAGAATAAGTTTAATCGATGATGTTATTGATATTGCATAATAGGGTTGAAGGTCTTGTTTCTAACTAAAGTTTTGGGTAAAAAAAAAAGGAAATGAGAAATAACGGCGGTATGCATAGTAGGTATCCTATGGTTTCGTAAATAACCCTCGCTTCCCTCGGATTCGTCCCTAGGGGCCTTACAGTAGCCTGTATCTTAGTTCAGGTCATAATCTACCTGTGTGCTAAGTTTCCTTCAAATCCTTACAGTATATAAGAAACTTTTTCCCTTACAATATCACTATCACTACCATTTAATATTATTATGCATATTAAATGAATATAGTTAATTATTTTATGTTATACGAGTATATACATATAATATTTATTCAGCATAAATAAAAAATCACTAAAAAGTAAACCCAACTGATTAGTAGTTTTGTTTACATACGTCAAAAATATTTTCGACGCCGGTGCCAGCCGTTACTTTTTCAAAAAGTCAGTAAGAAAGTAGTTTAGAATGCTGACTTAACCTTATATAGGCGTATGGCTTTATAAATAAAGAATAAAAAAAAAGTAGTTTAGAATTTCATTGTTGAAAATTCAACCATCCCCTATGGCTAAATGGCACAAATCTAAACTAACAAATATTAATAAAACAACCCAAATCAATTTAGATCCTCCTTTTTGAAATGACTTGAAATACGGTCGTCAGACCGCATTTACGATAAAAATACTATATTTCGTAAAGCTAACAGAAATTAGTAATATTCCTGTAACGATACGTGGTTTGAATACCGATGACGTGTATAATAGCCTATTACGTGCACAGAGATTCGTCTTTCAGCCGCGTATTTATTCAATCCGCGAAACAAAATTGATCCACAACATTAAGCGTACATTTACGATCATAATATAAATTGCCTGATATCACCGCTATAAAACAAACCACGGGATTACGGATTTAAATTCATCGATAACAAAGCAGTTAAAGGGGGCCTTTATAAATTAACGATGCCAATTTCCCTAATGACATTGTAAAAGGAAAGTTTACGATTAACGTATAGTTGTATACGGCTACGCGTATTGTGTCTTTCAAAGGTTTTCGCTTTAGTACATTCCGTATTGTTGACAAACTTAATCAATTAATCTTTAATATACCTTTAAATATATAATTAAATTCGTTTACTTGTAAGCCCGTTTCAACAAATAGACGATAAAATGTAAAACCTTTTCTATAATATGAAACGCATGCTTGTAGAGAAGAAAGAGAATGAAGAATAAAACAGTACTTCGCAGTCTTACTTATAAATATAAAAATAGAGTTTATGAGATTTGTAATATCACGCTGCACCTTTGAGAAGCATAATAGTTATTATATATAATATGTAAATAACCATGCGAGTAACGCCTTGAACGAAAACAAGTCTAAAAAAATTTCACGAGAATTCATACACATTTTCTCATAAAATAATACATCTTTTTCATGTCTCTACAAGTTGTAAATTGTAATATCAATTTCATTAAATTACATTGCCAAATAATGCGATGAGGCGCGCGTCTAGAAATTAATTACACAACGCCTTTATCAGGTGTCGGCCTTAGGCCCTTATTGAACTTCAACGATTATAATAACGTTTAGATTATTTATGAATCGAATCTAAGACAATTTAATAAATACAAGATTAAATGGGTTGAAAATAAGATAAGTAATATTTTTATACGATATATTGTACGAAAAAAACTCAAGTTAGTTACGCATAATGGGTGTACATTGCTTTTGGTAGCTCCATCATCTTAAATGTTTAATGTAAATATTATATAGTATTTAGTAACCGCAAAGTATAAATACATTTTAGTATATTATACAAAATCAATTATTGCACGAAGAGCTTTATTCTACTTAATTAGTATTTTACTCAGAACTTCTAAAAAATAATGCTAAGCTGAGCTCCATAACACAAACGCGACGTTCAGTATAATAATAATAATAATAATAATAATTTTTATTTCAGATAAGTAACATCCATAGTGTTAGTAACAATAATAAATGGTAACTTATAATCTATGTTAGTAGAAATCTAGTATTTAGTTACAATTTTGTTGCCAGAAATACACTTATTAACTATATGATTAATAATTAGAGAGTCGTACCTCTCGGCTACGGTCTTCAGAATGGAGTTGGAGCTGGCCCGCACTCTAAGCAGCAACGAGGCAGATTTCTGTCTAATGATGGCATAAAAGTCATTTACATTAGCTTCTGCAAACATACTTGACGCGCTGCAGAATCGGGGCAGCCCCATCAACACTCTAAATCCGTTGTTATATTGGACTCGGAGAGCACTGACAGCCCTCTGCGTATAGTTGACCCACAGGCTGCACGTGTAGAATACTTGACAATAAGCTTTAAAAAGCATAACTTTAACTTCTGCGCTACAACGTGCGAACCTGCGAGACAATACATTACATCGAACTGCCAACGCCCTGCGCTCCCTCTCAATGTCCGCCAGGTCATCAAGGTCATCGGTTACGTAGTGGCCGAGATATTTGAATTGATAGACTCGTTTTAGTTCACTGCCGTTTAGCTTTATTACGGGCACGGATTCCGGGCGCTTACCACCGTGGGCCTTAAAAACCATGACTTCGCTCTTTTTAACATTGTAAATAAGACCATGTTTACGAGCATAGCCCTCACAAGAGGCAAGCAGCTCTCTAAGTGCACTAACCGATGGGCTCAGCAGCACCATATCGTCCGCATAGCTAATGTTATTAATACTGATGTCATCAATGCGGCATCCGATTTTTTTACTGCTGAGCTCAACGATTAGATCGTTGATATAAAGATTAAAAAGCTTAGGTGACGTTATGCCTCCCTGCCTAACTCCACACTCCAAACCATACGGCACAGAGAATTTATCGGCCCATCGCACACTATTTACCTGGTTGCAATACCAGTACTGTAAAATACGCAGCAGTTCTGCTGGCACTTTTCTTTCTCGCAGCTTTTCCCACAGCACATCGTACCGCACCAGGTCAAAAGCCCTAGAGAGGTCTAAGAAACAAGCATAGACAGGTGTTCGTCTTTTAGTATAATATTGCACTGTATGTTTTAGGCTAAGAATCGCAGCTTCAGTGCCCAGATGATTACGGAACCCGAATTGTGCATCGTGTAGCTGTAACAAGCTATCTAGTCGCTCGTCTAGTAAACTATCCAAAACCTTTGCGATGACGGTAGCCAACGAGATGGGTCGATAATTACACTGATCAGCAACGTCACCTGTTTTGTTCTTAATAATAGGCACGACAATAGTTCGCATGAGATCACTAGGCAGGTACGAGTGACACATACATAGTGAGTAAAACATAGCGAGCACCCCGGGTAAATGAGGACCGGCATGCTGCAAGTGCTCGATGCTTAGACCGTCGTGACCCGGTGACTTTCCTCTAGTCATTTTCTTAATAATTCTTGCTACTTGTCTGCCAGAAAAACGAACCAAATCAGAATCACGACAGCATCCTTCATCGAGCACTCGCAGCGATGAACCCAGAGGAGAACTAACTTTAAAATGCTCCATAAACATATTAGCGATGCTGTCAGGCCGATCAGCATCACCAACACTCACAGGCAGACCAGGCCTAACATCAAACTTTTTTGTAGTTTTCCAAAATTTTTGAAAGTTTAGTATAACAGACAATATAATATTTTGAAATAAATTAGAAAATTATAATGAATTGTGATCTTCAACTCAATTATTTAAAATATTTTAATAATGACTTGTATAGCTAAGTATAACATTTCTATCAAATAATGATGAAAATGAATCCCAATCCTTTATTAAATTACGCCGTCCCCCGATACAAATAGGTAACGACTTCACCCGCCGCTGCGTCTAAATTATATTACTTTATTGTTATACTTTTTTTACTTTTCCCCCGAACTAACGTAATTGGCTTGGGATCACGCTACTATAACTATAAACTGCGTTATTGGTTTGGCTTTGTAAGGCTATTTCTATTGTGTGTTTTAGGGTACTATTTGTTCTTCTATTAACTTTTACCATACGTTAAATTGACATATGGGAAAGTTGTTATTTTTATTGATCTGTCTGAATAACGAAATATGATTATTTTATAATTGTAGTAAATAACCGATATTAATGCGTATAACTTTGGAATGTAGAAGCTTCAACCGAAATGATATAATATTTAAAGCTTATAGGTATGCGATTTCACTTCGCATTCTAACGTACATCATGATTCGTGACTAGACGTCTGTTTTGGAAGCCAATATCACGTAGGCACTTAGAGCGTATATGCAGACCGATCGAGAACACTTTGATCATACTCGATACGAATCGCGATTGATATCGGCTGTTGAGGGCCACTGAAACAATGACCCCTTTATCACGCTGCTGTTGACTGCGGATTAGTGGACTCACACCTATCGCCAGAACCTAACAACCAATAGAAAGCAGATTTGGTTAATACGTTTAGATATTGGAGTTTACCAGAAATATTAGGAGGTTTGCAAAATCATAAAAATGTTGATTTCCTGGAAACGCGAATTTAATATTAAACAGCCTTTTATATGCTCTTAAATTTTAAAAAAGCGTTTTACGTTGAGCTCTGTTAGAAAAAAATGGTATTAACTCAGTAGGCTTAAACAAGCTCTTTTGAATCATTAAAACCCTAGTTCAGAATAATCTCAAGTTGAACAAACGACCTGCAAGGAACCTGAGTATTAAGAGCATTCCGTTTGAAGCAGTAACTCGTTTAAAAAATAAACTTTGTAATGTGCATAGCATTTTGTCGTATCTTTCGTAAAGCCAACTAAAGTAGCTCACTTTTTAAGTTAACATGCGTGTTTTACACTTTTGCCACAAAGTAAGTGACTTTCGTACTTAATGCTTATAATTAACACAAGCTTTGCTCATTTTCTGTTTTTAAATACAAACCATTATAATGAAGATATCACTTTATTTTTTAGAATCGTATGAACATATTTTTAATGACTAGTATTTGTATAAAGTCAAGTATTTTTATATATTTTCAAGGATCAATATTTTGTTCTATGCTGCCCAGTACTCCCGTGACTGTTATTGAAAGTAAATGAAAATAACCAAAAAAATGGGTTTATTTAAAAATTTTAAAAGTATGTATAGGTATGTGTCAAACAGTTAAAAAAATGAAATTCGCGACAAAAAAGATAGTTAAAACAGTTAAAAAAATGAAATTCGCGACAAAAAAGATAGTTTCATTTATAATGTCAAATATTCGCGTAAACCTAAGAAAGTATTACGTACCCATTATTAAAACAATTGTAGATTTTCTGTGATATTCTGATGTTTAGTTGACGTGATGGCTCTACGTAATGTACCTACTGACTCTGTTACATCATACCATTTGTCATAACAATACAATCAGATTTTGCCTGCAGCTTCACGTAGAGTCGAAATAGACAAACTTTATTTTAAACCAGCCATACCCGAATTGTTTATTTTATATCAGTACAAATATTTTTAAGCTTACGTAACTATTGTTTATACCTATAACTACTATTTATACTTTATCATACGTGTAGTGTTTATCTTTTTTTGAAGAAGGCCTTTTCAAATTATCATAAATAATCTACCAAATATTAATACTGAACCCTTCAAAGTTAAGGTATAAATCATTATAATCATATTTTTTAAGATTAGATGATCTTAACTAACTCAGAAAAGTGCACGCCAAAATGTCTACGGTGCATACTCACAAAAGTGTACATCACATTATAAGTGTTTGTGTTACTAACAACAATATTATTACATAACGCTAAGCTTTATTAAAGAACATGTTTATTGATTAAAAAAAATTATACGAGTTTGTATCGGGCCACGCTCAAAGACTAAAAATATTAGGGTTTTTTTAAATAGGTTATCCCTGTCGGTTTATAAATTCTTCGACTATTTACACAAAACTGCAAAATTTATTTAAAAATTTATACATCGATACCTCGCATGAGTTAGAGGTGAAAAAAATCATCCCACTTCTGGTGTAGAGGCAGTACCCAAAATATAATTGTTTTCAAATTATAATTTTATTATACCGTTATCTAGTACTAAACGTCTCCGAGCGAAAGGACAGACAGACACAGCGAAAATATAAGGCTTACTTTTGGACTACGAAAACATAGAAAAGGAAGACAAATTATTATCATCAAACAACTCAATGTCGGTGTAAATTAGAGCGATTGGAATTGACAGTCGTTTGTTCCTGTTTCGTTTAAATTCTTGTTTTTAAAAATTTGTATCATTGCTTGTTTGTTTTTGACTTTGTTACTCACTTTTAATATCTTCTATATAAATAAAAATGAATGTTGCTAAGTGCATAACTCGAGAATGGCTCGACCAATTCGGCTAATATATTTTTTGTATGTTCACGGTGTATGTTGTTGGCTCACGGAATGTTTTCATAACAAAAAAAATATAAAAAAAAATTAAGTTTGTAAAAACTTATACAAAAGAGGGTAACTTATACTAGGGACGAACCCGAACAAAGCGAGGGTGAGTCACTAGTTAAGAAATAAGAAAATTTAGCATATTATAGTGTTTACCTTCGAATGATTTCCCATACTCTGTGCATATATTCTAAATACTTTAAGTGATACGAATTATTATTGTAAAATCGCTGGTAGACCTCATAAATAAATAAATAATTCAATCACAATTATAATACGCAATGCCAATGAAAAATGAATGTCTTCCAAACAAATCCAATTTAATCCACTTTTAAGAACGTTTCCTATTTTATCTACCGTTTTAAGTATCGCAATTTAAATATAATTTCTTAGTACAATAGAAAAGAAAGAAAAACAGAGCAACCGCTGTAGTCAATTACGAAGCTTAAAAATATCGCTGGCATTATTCCTTGTATTTAGAAACGAAGGGTTTCCAATCCTTTAAACCGCTAAAAACAACCCGAAGATTTCTCCGCATTAAATTCGCTAAATCTGTATTTTTTGCAAGCGGATTGCCACTCCGCTAACCCTGAATATTTAAGGTATTTTGTTAATATCCCAATTCTCCTTTTTAACTAGACTCGGACTTAGGCAAGTCGGCATTCACCGTTAACAGTTTCATGATTAATGACTGAAAACTCTTTGATGGCTTTTTAATTAGAGCCAAAATAGGGGTGTAATACCGGCCGGGCGGCCGTCGCAAGGTTGTAGCGGTCTTCGCTATATTTCATAGAGGGTGCGACGGATTCAACATTTGCAAGGCTAATAAATTGCGGAATATCTAGGCTTTATTGGCTCAGTGTGCACTCGTTCAAGCGGCACTGGATTATTTTCGTCAAGTTACCGATTCGTTTCTTTAAATAAATATCGTCTAAAAGTAAAATTCAAAGTGTATTCTTGCCTTTGTACGGCGATCTACATAAGAACGTTTACTTATCAGTAACACTGGAATGAAATTTCTAACTTTGCATTACAAATTTATTTCCTCAAGCCTCAAGGCTCGCCTTTCAGATTATTCCCGTTCTTGAGTGAAAATAGCGATTAATATTCAATATGAACAGCCTATTTGAGTGATTGTTTCTGGTGCCGGCTATAGAGATCGAGATCGGCTTTGTTTGCCAGCACTTTCCAATTGGAGAAATAAGCGTTCCGATTCTAATAAAATATTAATATTTAACTTTAGATTAATATTGGTTCTTTCAACTTGATTTCCGTTAATATAATGAATGGTAGCAAATATTATTTGCAAATAGTACTAATAGGATTTGTTTTTCAAAAATTATTAAAAAATACTTTTGGTAGTAAAAGTTGTGTTGCATTGTGTCCGACATCTAAAACTCTATTAATCTTTTATCATGCAGTTACTATGTATGTTGAATTATATGTATAAAATGTCAAACTTTCAAAAATATGTTACCTTCAATGTTGGCTCTTCAAAAACAATGACTCGTCAGAAAATAGTTAAAGGCACTCCAAGCAATTAGGAAAAAACAAAACATTTTAGTACGCCCGCCTTGTGTCGAGCAAATTCTTTCCTAATTTTATAGCGACGTCATTCCCAACTTTAATAAATAAAACGCTTACAATTCATTTTTAAAGTTGCAGTTTCAAACATTTCTGTACAAAATGTAAATGGAATCAACAGTTTACTTATAAATATAACGCAGCAAAATTATGTTTTAAAATAGCTTAAAAGTATGCGCTACAGTAAAAGATAAAGGGAAGGGAGCTCTTAAAATTAAAATAATATTATACAATGTTACAAATGTAAAATTAGAACAGTTTTACAAGATGGCGCTACCAAAATCCGGGAACAATGTAAAAAGTTGCGCTGCAATTGCCTCAGCTGTGGCTGTTCGTAATATATGGTTGTTATTAGCGAACAAAGTTTTAATTTCTCTCTAATCCCATTGTAATATATTGTTTATTTTACTCCGACGGAATTTTAATATTTATTATTAATAAACTTTTTAAATTAGAATTTATAAGAGAAATTTATTAGTTGTCCTTTAAGTTTTTAATTTATTTGATGTTGCTTTCGAATTAGCGTTTTTGTATAAAGTAAGGTGTGTGTTATTTAAGCATTATTATGAAATAAATTAAATAAAATAATCAAATAAATTAAAAAAAATAGTAAGAACAAAATTTGAAAAGCATAGGCGCAATCTTTTTTTTTTCAATTTCTTTATCACTTTTTTAATTTACATTTTTTCTTCTCGGATGACTCAAAGATCACATATGTACATATAAATGGGACCATTTTATACCAATTATTCCTCATACTAATATTTAACATGTATTGAGAAGGAAGGGAGCCCTTATAGTAATTTCTGTTTTGATATTATTGATCACAAATTATTATCTACATGACGGCTATTATAAATATTAATATACCATTAACTATGATTGAAACTGTGAATCTATATCGTTATCTTATATTATAATAATCATAATATGTATTTTTTTATTACTGTAGACTTTTTTTAAATAGACTCTCTATCTTACATTAATTAATGCTCTTAAAATAAACAAACTGGCATCGTTGTCAACATGTGCCTTTATAAGCTGTTCGCTAAAGCAAACAAAGAATATAGAAGCTCTTTCGTTGAGATTAACAGGAACAGCAATTAAACTCACATTAGCCCATAAAATATGAATCGGTCAAAGCACGAGGCGCTAAACAATTTGCTTAAGCTGCTTGCAAAATGTTTTCCTTTGCAGAACTCACACAAAACAATTTCTCGAAGTCAGGATCGTCCATTTGGTATCCGGAGTAAGTTTAACTCCAAACAATAGTTAAAGGAACAAAGAAAGTTAGACTGCGGTCGTTCCGTGTGTGAATCGACAGTCGTCTGTTTGTTTATGCCTTAGCTATAATTAGAACAAATAACACTTGGTAGTGGAAATAAACAAACTAATAACCAGTATTACCAAAATGCTTAATGCTTTTATTATTAAAATATCTAGGTATTAGATTATTTATCATATCAATATGGCTTATAATATTAAGTTTACTATTGATGCACATTTTGTTCACAACTTAAATTTTAACCGCAACAAAGCAAAATATTTTAAAGTATTGAAACAATCGCTCTTGTTATATTATGAGCTATAATATTATTGTTAATGTTTAAAAATTATTTGTAGATCGTAATAAATATATATTATATTATTTGTATATTATATATACCTACCATGTAAGTATTAGTTCAGGCGTTTCAAAGTGAAAAAGTAACACTTAACAAATATACACACATATTGAAACATGCAAACTCACATACAAATTCATAGACTAGTATTACATTCACTCTTTGAGTTAGGTTTAATTATAGTAATTAGACTTAGAACACTATTGTGATTGAATATGTGAAGTATAGTTTCGAGGGTCACTTTTTCCTACTTTAGCTACCTATTGTGGCTTTAGTTTCCACAGAAGGATTTATAAGGGAAATATTTAAGACTTATATATAATACTATATGTATGATGTAGTAATAAGTATCATTATCTAAAAAATAACGTAACGAAGAACAAAGAAAAGTAAGTCGGTCAATATTATTTCTATCAATGAATTTAAAAATACTATTTTACTCTGTAAATACTTTTTACTCGTTTTGTGAAAAAAAATAACTTAACGTAGGTTAAACTTTTCTTTTTTAAAAATACCAAGCACTTTATATTCTTTCACTATGCCAAGTACTTTCTAATAAGACAAAACCAAAACTTATGTTTGCACGACATGCCATTAGAGTTTTTACTTGACTCGATGGGGCTGGTGATTTATTTGCGGCTATGAGGCGTGAAACAAATGAAGTACCCTGTTCTGAGATATACGAGCTCAACTAACTGGGGGGAATCAAGAATGCTAGAAACGTAGGTGCAAAGATGGTAGCTCTAATGTGATTATTCGTACGAGAGACCTACGGTTCAACATAATATAGTATGTAGAATATGCAATTAAAATTTCCACGAGGGCTGTGATTTATTTGGAGGAGTGATACGTGAAGTAAATATATGGACGATACATTTGAGATATATGTATGCACATTACATAAGCTTTAAATAGGCGACATCAGGAATGTTTGGATTGTACATGCAATTTTAATGGCGATAGTAATAAGATGAGTATTCCAATGAAATTTATATTAAAAAGTATATAAATGCAATAATTAAAGATAAATAAACGCTTTCAGTCAAATTAATTAAATGGGCAAATATACATATTTTTTCAGTGAGCACGTACACATATTATCTACAAAGGAGAAGTAGGTACATTTAAAAATTATTTTGTACTTTATGGCCAAAGAAAAGAAAAACTTTAAGGAGTTTTAAGTGAAAATAAAACAGGAGTATAAATCTACAAATTTGCGTAAATCAAAAACGAAACTAAAGAATTTTAGTGCTTTAGCAGATCTAGTTGTGGTGAGAGTCATGCCAAATTCCTAGCAACTGTCATTGGCAGCGATTAGTCAAGCTGTTAAGTGCTACTTTCCACTTGTTTTTCTCTTGCTCGGGAACAGTAATTTATGTGACTTTACAGTTTCAGTGCAAAATTTGCAATCGGCGGGGATCCTGGCAAAACCGAAGGTTTATTTATGGAGGTAGAGTTAGAGCTGAAAGTTTTGTGGGTGCAACGATAGAAACCGTTTTTTGCTTGTTACTACTTACTGAGGAATTAATCCTCTTGCGTATATCGAGCTTAAGTTTTTTAGACAGTTCCAAAACGATGGTATCGCCTTCATCGGCTTAGCTCTTAGCTGCATCTGTTTTAAGTGTATTGATACGCTTGTCGTCTTTATTGCTTACTAGGATTAAATTATTTCTATCTATTACAATTCCTAATAGGAAAGGATTTAAAGTATTAAACTCGTTAATTTTTTTTATAATAATTTGTATTTGGCAATTTGGAAAGTAATGCAAATAAATTTGATTATACATAAATAAACGTTTAAATTTTGTTTAATATTTTTTTACAAAATATCAACGTTAGAAATAACCCGTCAACAATATTAAGATGTTTTATTTACAAAAGTTACACAGTAACTCAGACACGCCGCTCGTATATACTTGTGTACACTTCTTAAACAGAGTCCGGTCTCCTTACACAAAGTTTATAAGGAAAGCTAACAACAGAAAGAGGTGACTAAGGTACTCGTACCTAAATCTCTTAACAAATAACTATTTCAAATACAAAGTTGCAGACTCAATTCGGTAACGAATGTGTGACTGTTATGATTTTTATGATTAGAACGGTAATTAAATCGGACATCACTACATCTATTTATAAAAACCGTATAAACACCCGCTCGGTTGTTTTTAAGTTTATCGCGTTGAGACAGACAGGCAGGCAGACGCGAAGGGTTATTTATTTTATAATAATATAGATAATATATATTTACAGTGCAATAAAAGTATAAGATAGTAAAATGCATTATTGAATAAGGCTTATTACACCATCACGGAATACTCAGGTACAGTAGTTAGTAGATGTTAGGATTAATATCTTGTTGGGTGTCATGTAGTAGTAGAGGAGACCGTGGGAGATCGACCTTCACCGATCTGATAACTAAATAGCCATGAGCACTTTCAGATAAAAATAGCCATGAGCACTTTCAGATAGGCAAGTAATTATAGGCATATTTGTTTATAAATTATATTCGATAAAAAATATGTCTCATCTGGTTATCAGATCGGTGAAGGTCGATCTCCCACCGGCTCTTAGACCATAGGATATTTTTTTAAAAGAGCAATTGCTGGACTTTTTCTCCAGCTCCTATCAGCAGAATTGGTTTTTGATGCGTTGGTAGCTTCCTCACAGACTTACATACCAACATATTAATTTAAATTCTATATTTTAATAATTTAAAAATGACGATTCAAAAATTCTAGTAAAAGGCTATTTAAATAAAGTATATTTTGATTTGATTTAATTTACATACTGTTAGTACATATATATTTTAGCGTCATAATATTAAAATACCAATTCTTACGTTTACAAATCTTCATGTTCAAAATAAAATAGTCAGTGTTAATTTGGCCTTATCATATCCAAAGCTTAGTATCCCCTTCTTACGCTCTATGTCGCGTGTTGACAAGCAATACTTGGTAAAAGAACTAGGCAAATAACAAGAATAGGAGTTTGTGATTGCTCAAGCCGGTGTTATTATTTGCTGTGTTCACATCTGTTGTTCAAATGATAAGAATACAATAAGAAGTTTTACTTTTTCGAATTTCACCTTAAGATACTGTCTTAGGAAGCTGAAATTTTGGTGTATGGGTCATTCCTCTTAAGCCACATCTTAAGTTACACAATAATTTAAAAAATAATTTTAAATATTGATATAATGTTTCTTTCCATCCTACTACCTAAGTGCCAGTACCTAATGTACTTATTTAAAACTACTTTTGACAATAATAATTTATGTTCTCATATAATGTCATAATTATTGATTTAATTAAAATCGTTTCGTAAAATTTACTATTTTGATCGACAAGAATTTTGAAAGTTTTTTACTCTTTTAAACAGTGCACTTCTTTTTATTACATTAATTATATTACCATTTATTTAAACGAGTACATATAATAACTTTAATCTTTCATCTAAATAAGTTTAATATACTCTCCGATTTGAAGCAACTGTCGAGAAGTGAGTGACTCGCTGCAATGCTCTTCCGCCCTTTGATTTATAGCTAACCACCCTCGACAGTTTCAGTCGCACACTTTAAACAATTCAGTATTTAAATACGCTTTTTTCGCAACGATACAACGTGATTTAAGCTGCGTTGTGGAGTTCATGGGTACTTTAAATAAAAATACTCGAGTATTTTCGACTTGTAAAGCCTTTAAACGTATTAAAGTTCTAAGTTCTGACACTGTCTATCAAACATTACGGCATTATCATTTATATTGAACTAGCGACTCACTCTCGCTTCGCTCGGGCTCGTTCATAGATTTTGCGCGAGCGAAACCACGTGTTCTGCTAGTTATATACCAAACCCTTTCTCGAGAACCACTCTATCCATTGGTGAAAACATCATGAAAATCGGTGCAGACAGACGCGGCGGAGGACTTTGTTTTATAAATATATAAAATAGTAAAACGATAGTAATTTCATTATAAAGTTAAAATACAAAAGTCTACGCATATTTTAAAAAAATGTAAGTGAGGAGTAGAAAGCTTCATTGGACATTCATTCTTCATTTCAACATTCATTCATTCTTCACTTGGACTACCTTAATTTCCTAAATTGGTTAAAAAGAATAAAACTTTTAATTAAAATGTTTAATGATATATAAAAAATATAATGTTAATTTATAAACTCCAAACTCGATATAAATCTTGACCCATAGTTTGATTGTTTTTGCAAGGGCGCCCTCATGTTTTCCTGCCCGCCGGCTTTATTTTGTTACCCGTCATCACCATTGTACCTCTATACTCGTAATTACCATTTATTTACAAGGCAATGTTTATTTAAGAACAGTCATGAATCATGATCAAAATTGCATTTGATTTTTACTAACAAAATTTTTGGTAAATCCCTAGAAAAATGCTTATAAATTTTGATGTACCTACTCTAAAAATTTAAATAACTATTAATAATAAAACTCTCTCTAAGTACTCTAAAAATAAAATAAAATAAAATATGGAATAAAATAAAATTTAAAACATAGGTATGTAATAAAATATTATGATTATAACAATAGAGCAAACTGAAACAAGCCAAAATAAAAATACGCAATTAAATATAAGTAATACAGTGTTTTTAATGTAACTTAAACTTGTCTTATTTTAGTACTTGTAATATATGATGTAATATGTTAACTCTACTTACCTTACGATAGTTAAAAAGACTACTAGGTAGTTACTTATTTAGAATCAATAGATTCTGAGTCCAAAATATTTAAAAATTTTATGCATCTCACGCTACTATCAAAAATTCTATTGTACCATTGTCTTCACTCCTAAAAATGGCCGCTTTAAAGTATAAGTGTTCTTACTCGAGCATACATATTTTTACTTGAACTTGATATATAACAAAAATCGTAAGAGGCTTAGATCCTCCCACCGCTCAAAGGCAACAATTAAAACAATAAGTGGCAAGGGATCATACAGCGAACCGCATACTTAAATACTACTTATTCGCAACATTTCTATTACCCGAGTAATAAAGTTGAAATTTCAATAGAAAAGTAGTAGTGTAGTAGCCGAGTGCTTGAAAGTACAGAGTAAGTAGTAAGTGGGAGCAAATGATGTCTCACGCGCCATCATTTTCGCACTTCAGAAAATGAAGATGTACACGTAAATTATGTATCAACACGATTTTCAAAAATATTTGTTGTTTTTTTTACAAATATTTACAAAAAAGAAGATATGAAGATAAACACTTTTATTTAACAAGAAAAGAAAATGGCCGTTCCTACTAAGAAGTCTACTTCTTTTGATTATAAAAATGAATAACAAGGCATCAAATTAATGAGTCTACATAGATGTGTGGGTTAAAATAGTGACTCCGCTCATTAAGTGGATCGTTAAAGTCATTGACGTTATCCTTACCTTTCCCTTGGTTGTTAGCAGCCTTCTATGCAATAGTTCTTTTTTACTATACAGACATGGAGTATCTTTTCTTAACGTTGATACAAAGGCTAAATAAAAAAGTAATAAAAAGAAGTGTATACATTCTCTACGGCTATTTCTATGCAAAAAAGCAGAGCCAGATTCTGTAAACAGTTTTTGTTAACTATAGTAAAAATATACAGAGACTTTTTGAAAGTAATATCGAAGTCTTATATTTGAACCACTTACAGCCGTTCTTCCGTCTGACATCCCGGTCGAATTTCATGTCGGGGAGCGTCAAACAACAAAAGTTTCCCGTATGTACCTCACTTCTAAAACAATGAATGCAATGTATGTAAAGCGAAAGGGGTGTCGCCACACGATAGTTCTCATGACGGCCCACCGATGCGGAAGAAAGCCGCTCTCGAGTTTTTTAAAAATGGCTGCTTGTCAAACGTCACACTAATTCGAAAGTATAAAAAAATCAACATGGCTGCTTTATATTAAAGAATATTTTTGTTTATTATAAGTTTTTAATATTTAAATAATCCTTAGTACCTATTCACTTCATTGAATGTACGTATATAACTTTTTAAGTTATGTAATATCACAAATATATGAGCATATTATTTTAAGAGTACAAATATACATAATTATAATAGAAACCACTTATTTTACTAATTAATAAAACTTTGAAAAATTCAAAAACGTTCATAATATATATCGTAGGTTCTAGATTTTCTTCTCTCAGTTTTAGTTAGGATGATGCTGATATACGAATTTAAAAATGTTGTAGAATATATATCTTTAATTTCGTTAAAGTTACATACACATAAGAAGCATTTAATATATTATAACCTACATGTTTTATCTTAGAATTGTCAAGATTTGAACTTTGACTTCCAAATCGCAAAATGATCCGAGAAGTATATTTCCAAACGACCTTTTTCTGTTAAGTCAAAGTGAAGGATCTCTTAAGCAGCAGGCTGGGCGATATGAAACAGGCCGAAGCGAAAGTCGCACTCCAAAGGGCCCGTCTCAGATGTCACTAAGAGGGGCCTTTCGCGGACCCGACCACACCCCCCACTCGACTCGCACATAAGCCTACGCGGCCCGCTTTATTTATTATGTACAGCCATTAACGCCACTGCCATCATGGCGGCGTTTTTCAATTTTTAATTTCCCTTTTACACCACAACAGCAACACTTTACAAATAGCCAGAATTGACACTCAAGCTTGTAACTCATTCCGTCCTACTTACGGCATAAGCGATCCTCTTACACATAATTGTTTAATTAAATTTCCACGAAAACTTCCCTCTACCCTTGCTGATTCTTACCTGTTAAATGAAATGGGGACGGAAACCCATGCTCAATAATTCGTCATCCGTCATCACGATACAATGAACCTTATGTGCGGTCGTATGGCTTTTTACATTTACTCGCTAACACTGCCCTGAAGTCTTATAAATTTTCGAAGGCGGGTTCAAAATGGCTGACGTATCTAATTATTTACTAATTATATTAGAGATAAACCAATACTTACTAAATAAATATAAGTTACTCCATCAACATTACTTTATATATAACTTGCGATTAGTTCGGGAACTTCGTGGGTGACATTACTGACAGCAACAATTTGACGACATTAACGGCTGTTAACTCTGAGATGAGGGTAAGCTCGCTAAAAGTCGATTTTAAATAATATATAACATCAATTGTATAAACAAGAAAAAAAGTTTACGTAAGTTAAGTTTAGTTTAATCTTAATCTTAAAATAAGTAAAATCAGCACTATGATATCATTATTTTTGGTAACTATTAGTATATAATTAACCACTATAACATATTTAAATCCGTTAAAGTGAGCCGAAACAGAGTTAATACGTCCTCGGTGAGGCACAAGAGCCACAACTATCCGGCTTGTCCGTCCGTGCCGGGCAGTCTCTAGACGCAAGTTCAGACTACTGATTCCCTCAATTTATTTCATTAAATTTAATTCTAAACACTGAGGGCCAGCTGGGAATTCGGTCAGAAGCAAACGAGTTAAAGTTCACGAGTACCTCGCCAAATTAATCTTAAGGGAGTTTCGATGTTATCCTCTTCCTGGTCTTCGAGTTGGTACGTCCGTCTGACGTTATAAATTAACAAACCCTTGCCAGTAATTAAGCGGGAGGTGTGCTTCGCATTGAGTTTGAGGAACAAAATTTAATTACCTTTCATTATATTTAGCAATTTTTATTAAAACATGCCTTGCTCTATGTTAAGAAACTTAGGACAATCATTTACAGAACATTGAACTGAATGGTATTTTTTCTTATTTATTAAATTGATAATTTTCAAACATAGGTATTATAAGAATTTGTACTTAACTTCATATTTTTTTGTTTATAGGTAAACTTCCAAGGGATTATAAGAACATATGTAAGAAACATCGAATCGCCGTTTAAACAAACGTAAATCATCATTATAATGATTTTAGAATAATTATCAAGTAACATCATGAATTCATAATCTCATGCATTTGCATATTTATGATTTAAACGAATAGATAATTTAATACAAGAAATAAAGAAAAGTACCTGAACTACCTTCCTCAAATATTCCGAGCGGTACGAAATCTCTTTAAACATACATCTGTGTTAGCCGCGAGCCCGAGCGTTTCTGCCAAATCGAGTCAAGTCGAAACTTTATAATTAACACAGTTAAATATCCATTAAAATTCGTCAAATGAGTCGCCTCTTCATTTACATATTTTGCAACATGGGTCGAGTTTTAGCGCGGTTAATTTTCTAGGAGTCTCAGAGCGCTCGTACATTTAAAGTCTTTTACGTTAGTCCACTATGTAAAATTAAATGTTCATTAATTTCTAACATCGAATTGTTACTGTGAGTCAATTCAGGTATCCGATCCAAACTGCTTTGCATCTACATACTAGTTAACGTTAACATGCTCCTACCCAGCTGAGACGGCATAAACATGTCATAAATTAAAATTTAATACCATTAAGATCCTATAGATTCCCTGTAATTAATTGTAAGGATCCGAAACGATTAAACGGTATTAATATCATGTTAGTGTATAAATTATTAGGCCGATATTAACCTGCGCTTTGTATACTCAAAACTATTATTGTACTATACATACAACTACTAAAGTTGCAATTTAGAATAAAGCAATAAATAAAAATCTATGATTAATGCTTTAAGTATTTTTCTTTCATGTGTTACAAAACCCATTGAGTCTAAATGTATGTCTGATAAAGAGTGGCAGGCTGAAACAAATGCACCCGCAACTGGTATCGCAAAAGTCATTTTCTCAATGCACACGCCAGGGAGCGCTCGTCTGTCAATCACTCGCTTCATAGATAGCATAAATTATTTACAAGCGTAATTCTGAGTGGCCGCGAATCCATTATGTGGGCTTTTATAAATGCTCGCCCTATCATATTGCGGTAGGGTGATTTAAAGGCCAGTGTAGATATAGTCAGAACAAATGTACGTACATTTATTGAACTTTTCACTAGTATTGAAACTGTTCAATAGAACCAAGTAGAAATAGTTGACTGTGTCTATATTTTTCCTAAGCTGTACTTAAGTACTCAACAATACCAGTAGTAAGTCTGTGCCGGCCCTAACAAGACAGCCTTAACTGAAATCATTAGAAATTAATGGGCCATGGTCTAGACGCGTTGACTTTTCTTTTCCTATATTTCCTGTCATGAACCTATAAATTATTACCTACTTAAATGGTATCGCGTGTACGATGAGCAAAACGTCAACATGATTTTGTCAAACCAAAATGAGCTTAATACATAGCAATTAGGTATATTCGGTGTAAACTTTTACTACTTATTTTATTATCAGTGCATACGAATAAAATTAAAATTTATTATCACTAAATACAAATGAAAGTAATTCGGGACCTACTTACATCAAATTCAATTTTTAAAATTTGTTTGTCTGTTTGTTCCAGCTAACTTAGGTTACTATTATATCATAACAAAATAATAAAAACCGTTTAAATCATTTTAACTTACGCCCAGCGAAGCAGGCCGCGTTTGCTAGTTTTAAATAAATAACTCTCTAATAAACGCAAACATTCAAAAAATTAAACCTAGCTTTTTTAATGTTAACGAAAGTTACCAAGCTTAAAGAAACCCATTAATAAAATCAGCAAAAATCTGAAAATGTGCAACGTCACAATCAAAATCAAGACATCCCTTACCAGTGGCTGGTGAGCCAGCACCCGGCCACTCCATCATTGATCATTGTCAAAACTTAATTGATGTTTGACAAAGTGATGTCAACGCTTACTTGGGTAACTGGAGAAGCTTTTAAGAATAATTAATGTACCAATGAACTTTGTGAGATTTAAATTTGTCGACCATTATAAAGCATTATCTGTTACATTTTTGTCAGTCATTTATAGACTAATTTGCTAAAATATTATAGTAAAATGGAGCTTTTTCTTTGTTTTAAATAACCGTTTATTAGTCAAATTAGGAACTACAGTAATTTAAGTTACGATGAACAAAACACGAAATTTCAATATAAATTACATAGTATTTAAATAAAAGCATAATACAACAGATTCAATAATTAAAAAAAAAACAAGTATTATAAAATTATAATAATTCATTTTAAATGATACTTCGCATGTTAAAGAATCTAAGACAAGTTTATTAACTTGCCTAAATAACTACATTGCCTTGACTGGATTACCAAAGTGTGTAAAATAACTACCACTTTTAACTAACTTATAGTACGAAGTAATAAGTTCTATCTTAACATTTATGGTATAAATGAATCATTTTATATCAGGACAATCTTTAAAAGTCCCTTAAAATGAATAGGTGGAATATAACGGCAGCTTTCAATACAAATCCCCGTATTGCAGCGAGCGAAATTAAGAAATGAAAAATGTCATTGAAGATTGATAAAAGCTATCTACTATAAACCTAGGCACGAACATAACATACTGCATTGATGTTATACAATCGTCTAGTACAATATCATTCTTAGCGAACTCTACTGTATATTATGTATCCACATATATATATTGAATGAAATTATTTAAATGTATTTTAGTATAGTTCTCTTAAGCTAATCTATGGACTAAAAATATGACTATTATATTTATGCATGTATAATCATGTAAAAAATAGTCTTACTGCAATAAATATTATTTTTGTTTATATTTCAAAATATCATTTTAATAATAATAATTAATCATTACTAGTTCTAATCAATAACGAACTGAACGTTAATGAAGACATATTTTTCGCTAATATTTTTTGAGTTTTTTGCTGAATTTGAATATTTTTTTTAACATGAAGATAAAATATTTGATTCAATAATTTAAATTAATTTTATTCAGCTTAAACATGACTTTTAAGTATAAAAAGTTGTCCATTGAATTTTCATGCTAATAATATCAGAACAAAAAACTGTATACCTGGCCTTTAAAAGGCTATTTTCAATTTTCTTGCGAGTTTGCGAAAATCTTACTTTATCCCGAAAATCCTTCACCCCCAATCTTCAAAGGCCTTTGCTAGCAAATGTCGTGATATCAGCGCTACTCAGAGTAAATAACGAGTTGAAAAATGACAGTAATAACTATAGGGATAATGAGTGGGGCGGAATGCCCTGAGGAATACATGGGGTGTTTTAGTACACCAAATGTTGCAGTTGCACCCAAGGTAAACAAACCTCGGCGCTCTCCTCTTGGATTTATACAAAATGTGAATTTAAGAGACATTCATTTGAAATGTTTTAATAAACATCTATTGTAACATTATAAATGATTTAACGTGCTTATCTATAATAAAATATAGTAATTTACTTTTAGATAGCCTATTTATCAATAAAGGCTTTATAACATCACATGGTATAATAATATTCAAAAAGCTAAGAACTTGGTATCCAGTCATTAGATCGCGGCCGGAGTTGCAAGAAATGCTAGAGTAGACTAGATCCTAGAATATGGATAACATAGGATTTTAAACTTAAACTGTAAAGCGAATTCCCGCAAATATTTCTTTGACATTAATTTTATGGACATAACTAAATAGCGAAGAATATATTTAAAAGAATAAATATAATAATATATTTCAATTAAATATTTAATAAAATTGACATTTAATTTACTTTTCTTAAAATAGCTATACCTGAATTTTTTCATCGTTAACAAGACACGCTATACGAACCCTTATCGGGACGCCTCATTTCCACTCAATCCTGCCTAACGCGCCGTCAGACGACAAATCGCACCTTTAAAGCTGAAACGCGGAGGCGTATTATTAAAACTCATGTGGTCCTATTAGCAGCATCTCAGATTGCTGAAGTTACTAGCATCTTGCGAATAATGTCGCAATGTACGCGCCTCTACGTAATGGCATAATTTGATGGCGTCTCGGAGCTTGTCATTAAAAAAGTCACCATGACTACACCATGCTCGCAGAAATGAGATTTGCAAATGATAATGAGCACTCTTTGTAGATAAAATTGTATCATTCCTTTTTATAATAATACATCTTGACAAGTTTAATATGAAATATTAAATTCGTATAGCATTATTGCAATCTCCCCATTTCTATTCCTTCTTCCTTATTTTTAACGGGTAATGGGATTAGGTAAATGTTATATATTTTCCTTACAATATAATATTGAGTTATAATACCAACAAAATGTTTTCTTAACTAATTAAGCTATGTATAAAATTAAAATTACACCTCGCAAAATAAAGTTATATAAAAAAGTAATGAACACAGTTGATTACATCGCGTAAATTTTGTAAAAAATGTTAGGTACGAAATTTACTTCTATTCCACGGACAGTACAAGTTTACGGAGACACGAAAAACCCAATTAAAATTTGTTTGCGAATGGCTGAGTAAACGGAGCAAAAATTTCTACAACGCAAATAAGGACTAGCTAAGCTTCTTCTCAATTTAGGTTTATAATAAGATATTCATAAAGATATTCTTGTAAAACGACCAAAGAAGAAGGCTACTAAAATGTTAAATTACATAAACCTCGCTGAGTTCTCAGCGATGGTAACAATGGGATTCTTGACAGTACAACAAACGAATATTTTTCAAGATCACTACTACGAGTACTAATAAGCTTTATTTATAATTTAAAAAAAAAATGTTATACTCGCTTGTCTCCAGAACGGCTCCTAACCTTACTTCAACGGTTTCTTATTGGTATATAGATTAAGTCCTAATTTTAACCCGGAAAAAAAGATATAGAGGATAAAAGTACATTTCCCATTACGAAGAACATTATAAGAACGGGTTAGGTGACTCAACGTTAATGTCATAACTACATACATAAGTATGATTATAAGTATAAATGTTTCGTATTCATGTGAACATAAACTATGCGACCAATTGTGTTACGTCTAGAATATTTCAACCAAACCTTATATATTATTAAGCTCTTATACCATAGCCGTCTAGTGTGATTCCTTATATTTGAAAATACAGCATCACTACTTTTGTGTATAAACACATTTCTTTCTTTATTGTGAGTCACTTTGGCCAGGTCTGTAACTAACACAAGCAGTAACAATTTACTCGTACGTTTCTTACAAAGAAAAAGTTTGAGGCGTAAATAATAATTTTACTAAATCGGGTGTAAAAAGTGATTATGTTGTCACTTTATCTTACATCGCAGGGTTAAACACGATAATAGTTAGCCAATCGAAAATATTTGGATATATCGCTGTTGTTAAGTCCCTACCCCTCAACGAGCTAGCGACATGAAAATCTACTCATTTGTCAGGTCTCCCCATAATCTGACTCTGTCAGATGAACATATCAGATATCACATGAAATTAATATGATTAACTTAGATTTCTGCAACTAAATTTTGCTTTTAACATTGAATATAGTGGCAACATGGACATGGTACAGAATTTTTATTACCCGTTTTTCTATTATTGTTCGTTTTCATCTCAAATATGTTAAGTAAGTAGTAATTTAATTTAAAATAAATATACGATAGACTAGAAGTGTAGCAGAGTACAGCGATTCTTAAAAGAAAGCAAAATGAATTCCCCCTGAATCGCAACGCTGACTGACGTTTGATGCTACGTCGGGTTTCGGACAATTCTAACAACAATAAAAAACCGTAGTACGAGTATAGGGTGCGCTTATGTGCCTAAACTTAAAGCCATCGCGCTGCTATAATTTGTTTTTCTATCCATCTATGCAAAGATTGTAAGACCTTTCTTAGAAAATGTATGTTTTCATTGTCCGTGATCCGCCTGGTACAATTTAAAAAAAAATCTTATATAAAAGTATTTCACTATATCAAGATAAATATTGTAAATAGAGTAGTTCCGTATATAACTTAACGACTTTAATACTTTTCTTGTCTCCAAGACTCATCAAATGCCGCGGCCGACGGGCAAGACTCAGCTCGCCACTTAGACGGCTTACCTCATCTACCCGGATCACTTGGTACAGAACCCCACGACGTATTAATATAATCGCAAGGAAGCTTTATTTTATACTCCCCAAACCCCCTAGGTCTGCAGATGTATGGCAGTTATAAGTCAGCCGAATTAATCCCTATCACTTGACAATAAAATGAAAGTAACATCTCAAGAAGTTAATAGAAATTTATTACTGTCAAGGGGGACAGATCTGTGATGAATTTTTATAACAAATCTAATGCTTATATCGAAATCTTTGCGTTACATATATACTTTATTTTATTTACGTTATTATTTCTTAGTGTTATCCTACTTATGTGAGTATTTCTATGGAGTCTACGACCATTAAATACACATACATGTAAATATTAAGACTTTGTTAGTAAAATAATAAAATAATAAATGTTAACATACTCATATACTCTCATATTATGTTTTTATTTATACAAGTAACCGAACTATAATAATTTAGAAGTTTCTTGAAATCCATTTACAAACGATAATCTAATAACATAAATAATAATCTATTGAATATCATTACATTATTATATACAAAAACAACTATTTTCGTAAACACTAGAAGTAACAATTTGAACATTCATATGAATGATGTAAATCTTATCAAATAATAGAGTTATGCTAACATTTATTAAAGAAGAAAACACATGAAAATATACATTTGTTATCGATTTCAATCTACCCAAATATTCCTAATTCAGTTTAAATCTCATCAAACGCAAGTTCAGTCAAATAATTTTCCGCTATTCCGCCTCCTTATTGCCGGCTGTACTGTGGACCACATTTCAAACAAATTGAAAATCAATTTAACGAAGGGGTCTTCATAGAAGAGGCAGCCAACGCGACGTCAAGAAGAACAGACCTCTTAGTAACCGAGGGTAGAAATAGGAAAATACATCACCTTATAGCGAGAAGGGAAGATTCATATCAGGCAGGAAATTCGACTCGCGTCCCGTCTCAACTTAGTGGATTTTTTAAGGATACGAACCCACCTACTTTCGTTTTCATGTATGTACTGATTCATGAGTTTTATCAGCCATGAAATGTGAGCTTGTGAATTTATTGAATGTTACCGGCTTGTCTCTGGGCCAGAATTAATGGTAATGGATATCATTGGGTATTAAAATACTCTCACGAAAAATAAATTCTTCGCCGTATTTTAAATATCAATGGTTTAATGCATCATTTAAATATTAGATACTTTATGAACTTCATTAGTTTTAAGATTGCAAATGTCTAAAACGAAAATAAAGCAATTATTTTACGTCAAAATTTTATGAGAAGTAATAACAAACTATGGTATTGTATATTAAAGAAGAGAAAAGAGAAAGAATATAATAAACTATTCAAACTCAAATTGTTTCATCAAAAATGCATGCAATGCGTGCAATCCAGCAGTAAATAATGCACCCGAGACGTAACTTAATTTTCTGCATAAAAATTGGCATTCTTTTGTACCATTTGTTGATTCGCGCACCCCATAACGATACTAGCGATTATTATTTCGTTCGAAAACCCATCAAAAGTTACAATTGAAAAGTTAAAGTATTCCGGGCGGGACGCTAAGCCTCCCTCAGTATCTACAAATGAGATTGCTGTAGAAATATTCTTTTGTGTACAGCATCACCATCCCGCTTCTATAATGTAGGTACTTAATCACTAATGTGAATTAAGATTTGAAAAATTTTTCTACATAATTTCAAGATCATATTATAAATATTATTGTGAGATATTAACACTATTTTAATTGAAACCAAATAAAGTTACTGTTTTATTGTTTTTTCCAAAGAAATAATGTTAAAAATGAAAGAATTTTTTTGGATTTTGTCGCGGATTTATTTGGATTTTTGGTTCCCGACGTTTCGAATGCTTTACAGCAATCATGGTCACGGGAGAGACTGACTTATTTAGAAGATAATATTTTAACTGTTTGTGGTTTTAAATTACTTATTAATGTTCTCTTTGTCGCTTCTCCCTTTTATTTTATTGAAAACCTACACGTTATTTATTTATACTTATAGGAAACTAACTAGACGGTTAGTATAGACTTTTTTGAAAGTCGTAATATGTTGACCATAACCACCTATCATATACCGATGATGATAATGATGATGATGATGATGAGTTGCATTAAAATCTTTCCAGTGATTTTTTTTGGTACATTCCTATATAGAATCTGTATCGATAATATTGAAATCAATCAGATTTTCCTAAAAATATTTAACATTTTACAGATTTTACTAAGAATAGTTTCATATTATGTATAGAAATCTTATAATATTGTAATCTCTTATTTCTTCAATCTGTTTCAGTCAACGTTTTTTATGTTTGCTAGCTATTGAGGAGCTATAATGTAATTAATAAAAATTTGGAATAGTTTTTGTTTTATATGAATAGATAAATTCAATTCATATACTATGTTTTCTTCACTAATGATTATGGTCGTTCCTGCCACGATGCGAACACAAGTATATATAGGGCCTTACATTCAATAGACTACTTTACTAAAAACTTCTCTCATTCCGCGCTACATTCCAAAATAATTTTATTAAACTTTTCTCCTGCCTTGTTTTTAATAGACGCGGGCGAGATTCGATGCTACACCCTTGCTCAAATTCCGTCCTCATTTTTTTCTAAAACAAATTACCCTCGACGAGCGCACCTTAAAACACGAAAGCACCGCCCTGAATAATTAATACAATGGTAGGTTAAAATCGTCCAAGTGTCAACTTTCCCCTAACTTTTTAAAACACGACACCATCAAATGTGCGGTCTTCGTCACCGTCTAGACCTTTTATCTCTTACAGAGTGGTTTATTTAATTTTCCTTTTTTATTGGAATCGACAATAGCTCAGAGAAAAGTACTACCAAAATGTCGATGTGAGTGTTATTGTGAAGTTTTTTGTGTAGGACGTTTGATCCTGATTGACAAATTTATCCCTCCCAAGTAAATAACATTCAGTGCGATGTTTGCCTAGAGGTACTTAAGCCTCTAAGCAAATGCGGAGGACTAAGGGTGAATGTATAACATTCAAAGCTAGCACATAAAAATACACAATATCGTACAAAAACTTTATAAATACAATATAAAACATACGTAAAAACAATATAGAATATACGTAAAATAGAAATAAATTAGATTATAGTAAAAAAATATATTTTGATTAAAAGTATAGTCACGTGACCAATACCTGATACGGTTTGGGTAGTTCGATTATAATTTTACTGTTTTTTATACTTTGGCGTAAGCAATGCCCTTTAAAGCCCGACAATAATTTCCCTAGGGAGATTTCTTTGGCCTTTGACAGGGGTGAGCCTGGACAGAAGGGTGGTTCAGGGTAAGAACTTGGCGTAAGGTACCTGGGGTCACTATTCCGGGGTCCCTCGTTTATTGTTCCTTGACGTTTATGGTCACCAAAAGGGCACATCGAAAGGTTGGAACACGTTTGACCCTCAAAAGGTAATTTCGCACTAATTAATAAAGCAGAAAAGGTTTTTGGGGCCATAAAATCAGCTTATCTAATAAAATGAAATTGATTTTCAATAACTTTTAGAATTCACAAACAATAGATCAATTTTCATCGACTATTAATATTGTATATTCCTAGGCAACAAAAAGCATGAACGAATAGTTTTTTATTTTTTTATGTTGAACAACGCCTTTATGTTAGTTCTTTTCAAATATGCCTTTTAGAAATAAAATAGAAAATTCTATAGCATATTTCACAGCAATAATTAAGAGCTAAATAGTTTTTTTTTGTCTCACATAAATAATTATTATAGATGGATAATAATATACCTCGTAAGTACGAATAATTATAATGTCTAAAAAAGCAAAAATTTTTAGCTCTAGGCATCGAATAATAGTATAGTACTAAAGCAAATTTTCAAAGGACTGTCTATTTAACTGTTAAGAAGAAATTCATTATACCTATTATAGTTAAGTTTACTTGTAATTTCCTTTATTGTAAAATGAATTATTTTGGAAACCTTTTAATTCTTGTACCTGTTCTTTGTTCTTGTTCATACGTCATCCCAACTAAATTATTCTACAATAAAAAAGACAAACTTTAGAACCTACCATTATAGATTTTGTTACTTTCCTAACGGAACGATCAATACGAACAATGTTATTTTTATACAAACTAAATAAAGGCCTTCTTTGTATAGAGTTAATTTTTGCAGCAAAACTGTTTACTTTTGGATCACGACTGCAACTAAAGCACGAGGCCAATATTTTGCCGCATGTATGAAATGCAAATACAATTTAAAAGTTTGCATACACTCGCACTCAGTCTAAGAACACGCCTATAACCGGCTCGCTTTATGTTATAAACTTATGCTATTTTAATTTAAATATGTGCAAAAGGAAATAAGCTAGAGCATGTTATGGCATCCTTGTTCATTTGAAACTTAATACTAGTTTAAACAGTAAGAATAATGTACGGCACTAGGTATTACAACTTGGCCTACAAACAAAACTAGTGTACTTTAACACGTTAAGTTTCAAATAGAATATACTCGAATTTTTTTTAGTTAAAATAAATGTAGAATACAAATTAGGATTTAAGTTCACAATTCACTTCAAAGCTAGGTTTTAATCACTTAGATTGTTGTTTGAAGGTCGTAAATTATAGGACGTATTGATACTTTAAAATAATTTAATTATAGAATACTAAACTAGATATTCTGAATTTTTTAAAAATTATGTTTATCTAAAACTTTTGAATAAAACAATGGTGTTTTGTGTCTTCATATGTGTGCTATTTACAGAATCGAATAATATCTTAGTATAATAATATACGATACTATCTTTAGTAAACTAAAGCATTCACAAATCATTTTGCCTAAGAACACCAAAATATGCGTTATACTGCACCCATAAAGTGATCACTTTGAATTCAGTTTCGAGCTAACTTAGAAGTGTTATTAAACTTCAAAAAATATAAAATAAATCTCGGAAGTTCGCTCCAGTTACGATCGCGTAAAGTGTCTATTCAATGTACAGGATTAATATTCGCGTAACGTCAAAGAATGAGTCCGGGCCAATGTAAAACAAACTTCCCTAGGACGGAGCGTAAAATAAGGATTCATAATTCAAATCGAAAAAACTTTCTCGGGCTCGGTAATTTTTCCCATCTTATAGCAAGTTTCGCCGGAGGGGTCGCAAGTCTTGGTTTGAGCCAAGGAAATCTAAAAGAAGGTTTACATTTTTAGCCTTTTGCCGTGTCCTCTTCTCCACTTTATATCGTCTTTTGATTACTCTCTCAACAAGTTATGCATATTGTGCGTCGAAGAGTCTCTACGTTTCTGGTTAGAAGCATTTTGACGTCACCTTTATTCGACCTCATTTTGGTCTTGGAGACTCATCACTGTATTTATTATTAATGAACCTTGTTACAACTGATGGGGTTGATAGACGTTTTTCGCCAAAAACCCTCACAAACTGTTGAGTGTGTAATAAAATTGTGTATTAAAAATTGTAAACTTGACTACGAATATTTTTCTACATTGTACTTCTCTAAAATTATTTCATTTAAAATTAAATGAACGAATTGCGACGTAATATTAAAAGCATTTTCTCGTCATTTGAAGCAGTGCTAACATTCTACGCGACATTAATTCCCCTTAAGACCGAACCACCCTAATTGTTATCTGAACGTAACGGTGTTCCTAATGCGCCTAATGTATTTTTGGACATTCTACAGCTTGCCCAAGGCCATTTTTCTGTTTGTATGAGCAATGCATTTCCCTCATCCCCCTGTTACTGGGTAACTCCATTATCATCGAATATGTTCCCAATTTCCATTGTCCGGTAATGCACCAAAGTGGCAAAGCAAATGTAATTAACATAAATAACGTTTGTATTGAAAGTTCGTCGTATTTACTATATGTTCTGTTTTGATATCTAATTTTACTTTAAATAAACTAAATTTTATATATTCTTCATCTTAAAAGAACCTTCCTTATTTTTACATAATTAAGAAAGGCTCTTCTAGTAATATAATTTAAAATAACAATACGTTAAGTAAGCTTAAGTATATTAAATAAACTGCTAAGCAGTATAAAAAAGACGTTTCTTTTCTTCAAAGCCACCGCAAACATGTCGTCAAAGTCAATAAAAGGATATTGTAGAACAAACCATACTTGAGTCAGCTCTCGTAAAACAGTTTCCCATAAACGTACCAAAGCGGTAAATTAGATTTTATTTTATTTCTTAAACAATTTGCGGCCGGACACAGACAAAGGGCACATAGTTCGATGCCGGTCAGCAATTCAACGGTTTATGCGGGCACGTTTATTACTCGTACTTACCTACACGTTCGTTTGTGTTGCGCCTAAGTGCTTAACGCGATTATGCATCGAATGAAAATTGTTACGGTTAAAAATATTTTATATGAAATATGGAAAAAGTGGTTTTAATAAACATAACATGAAAATATGGGTACATGCTATTCAAGAGTTAGGTAAGTTATTAATTGATAAATGTACCTTTCATATAGTGTTTCATTAAAAAAACTATGGGTGAATTACTTAACGATAACGATAAACTATAAAACATAATTTCTCATCTCTTTTAGTGTTTAAAAATACTTTTTTTAAATAATATGATATACCTATCATATTATCGATTAAAAGCATTGGTCAGCCGAAATCCCTAGTAAAAACGACCGAGCCCCTAATTGTAAGAATAGGCCGTTTCTTTTTCGACGTTAGAAATTCAAAATTTTATATAGTTACAACATACGGTATTGTCTGTAATAACGAATTATTATTATTGCTAATAAGCGATTTTATACGACATTGAACTGAGCTTAAGTTAATGAATTTTATCGATAATGATCGAAGCAATGGTCAGTATGGCACCTCACTATAGATAACGTGGCAAATTCACAGCAACCGAACCCTCGCGAGCCGGACAATGGCCATGTTCTTGTTCGCATTAAAACGCAGTTAAACGTTCTTTATTGTTTTATCCCCGCCAATAAATGTCCACGGCTCCTGGGAAATGTAAGTGCAATTCGATTCTTCCTACGGTCATTAAAATCGCCCTTTATTACCAAAATTTGCTAAACTGAAATTACAAATCTCGGTTACGTACAATTTTGCTTAGAGTTTTGTTTGGCTATTAAAATAAATTGACCCGTTTTACACGAAAAGGCTTTATCCATAAAAATTAATTCAGAATTAATTTTACTTTCCTTGAAAATGTTTGGATAAAGCACTCATTCACCCACCCTAGCATATCAAGAAAACTTTAAAACCAAACCAAAGTTGAACGGATCAAACGCTAGCTACATAAATAAATAGCTATTGGAAACTTCGACCCCTTCTCATACTTGATTGAACTAAATCCCGTTATCCCTTTCCTATGGGGCCGAGAAGTACTTCAACCGTTTACAGTATTCAACTTTAGATGCATGAGAATTACAGTGACGAAACTTTTATCACGAGATCTGCAAACCCCGTCAAAGGTTATTGACGTGAGTCAGAACAAAGAAAAATATATGTGTAATATAAACAAAGGTAGTGTTCATATAATAAGCGACCACGGCACCATTAGACGCACCCCGATTCGGTGTTATAAAAGATTCAGTGAGCAAAACAGGGAGAAAACAAAATCAGATTGTCTCAAAATCACACGACTGACGGAATAACGCGACGTAGCCCGCGCATTTATAATTCAGGCGGCGGGCTTGCGGAATAGGATATACGTTCTCGTATCTAACCGATGTCGATCTATTCTTCTTCAAGTATCAATATTGTTTACGTTCGTGAACTCTGCCACTTGTTTTACGTATTAGGAAATAGTAGAATTATTGTGAACATGAAGGTACTCGTTTGACGGATTGCTACCATTATATAGGTAGTACCTAAAATGATTTATTTTATGATAGTTCAATAAATTGGCACTAAGTTCGTATTGTTATAATCAGTGTTATAATTTTAAATTAGTTATATTTGTATATACATTTTTTTCATCTATTTTGGAATCTGCTCTAACGATTTTGATCAAATAATAAGACTTTGTTTTTTTTGCTTTAAAGTCGCCAAAAATGTATTAGAGACCCTATATAACAGTCAGTAACAATATCTTGAGCTGGTAAGCCTATATCCTATTAAAACTTAACGTTTTAAATAAATATAAAACTTCTTTACTTTTATTTTTTACACGAACAAACTACCTTTACATTATGTAACACATACATAATGGTGGTCGCCATATATTAGTCATTGGTAATTACAATAGAGAATCATAGTTACGACTAGTAATTGCTTAATTGAGCTATTCGCTCTGTGCGCGACTTCAGCGCCATGGTACGTTTGAACTACAGGGGGCTATTGTAATATATTTTACTAAGTATTGAATGGCTGTCAGTAATAATAATATCGAATGATAAATAAAAAAATGCTTTTTTAATTAAAGGGAATATTTATAATAAATATTTGTTAATGTAAAGTGTTCTTGTGCATTAAAAAATAAAATGTAAGTATAGTTAATACCGAAAAAGTAGCATAGAAGTTAGCACACATAAAGGTAGGTTAACTGAAATCAGACTGAAATCAAATAAAAAGAAAATAGAAAAAGTTTTTTTTAAAATTAAAATTATAAGAAAACTTGAATAAACATTCAATTATTTTTTTTTAATAGCAAATTTAGATTAAACGAAATTACCAAAATATTTTATGTTTCAAAATTCTACAAATTAAAAGTGCTGATTGTTTTTGAGTACAAAAAAAATAGATTATGTTTGCTAACTAAAATTAACATATTACAATTCAATAATAAAGCTGGGAAAAATTGTTAATCGATTAAATTTATCATTTTTATTTTTAGATTTTAATATTTAATATTTAAAATTTATGATCATTGGTATGGATAATCTTTTTGTTTAATATTATAAGTGGCAAAGAGTAAATGAATCTTAAATAATTAATGAAAAGTTTATAATAAAAAAATTCAATCTTATTTTTTAATATATAATTATGCTAAATTTAAAAATGTTTAAAAAAAATTTTTTTTTAATTAATAATAATATTTCCTAGCATTTTCTAAACTTACTATTTTTTTAAGTTTTACTCCTTTCAAGATTTTTATTATTACGGATAGTAAGGTTATGATTCTACTTACTTTTGTCTCCTAACAGCGGCTATCCATTTTTTCCTCTGATTTATTTTCCAACTTGCTGTTGGAAATTTATAAAAATGACAAGCACTTTTTCTACCTGTATTCTTACAACTTACAACACAACAACTTTTGTGACTCATTTTATGTTATTTTATTTAAATAAATTTTAAATAACAATTCACTTGTATATTTAGCTAACTCGAAACATAAAAACAGCCCCCCGTAGTATCGGATATAGCCACGGGTAGCGCTGACGGTAAATCAGTTTCTCCCCACCACCGGCTTCGCACAGAGCGAATAGCACGTTCTCGGAATTGGCACCCGTTCACACTTCAATAATTATCGGCGGCAAAGTTTTGCACCTCTGAATAAGGTTTTAGTCATTATTGCAACGAAGAGTAAAAGTTATCGATGCATACGGTTCCAAATGAAAGTCTTGAACCTTCGCTAACAATAATCGCTTTCTAACTAATAACTTTAACTAATGCTTAGTGTGCTGTACATTGAATAATTCCCTGTAGAGTTTAACTTAACATGGCAACGGGTGATTTTATAATTAACTTAGCAACACAAAATGTATTATTAATTTAAAAGATATATATAAATAAGTTATATTGAAAATGAAATTGCCTCCTAGTACCAAATCCATATCTGCATATAATATTTCTAATATCCCCTATGTTAGAACCCAAACTTTTCCTAATTAATTATAAGATTTAATCATGGTACTGGCGTAAACAAATTATTATGGACCGTTTAATTTTCTTGCCCTACGCCCTTCGGCATCTTACTAATGTGTTATAGCGAAATTTTAATCAAGGGCGTGTGGAAATTATTAAATTATGCAAGCTGTCGTATGCACTCGAAGAATATAAATCTCTCGCGTTTGTTTAGATAACACCTTCAAGCCATAATTTAGCTAGGAACTCTAATAAGATTATAGCTCTACTCTCTAACACGCCCAGATGGTGTAGCTAATGTCTTATAATATGGTTACCTAAATAGCTTTTGGTTGGCGCAGTTTAGGAAATATGTTAGAACTTTCAGAAATAATGACAAGAAAATATCGAACTTTATTATATAATCGAAAATTTATTACAACAGACATCTCTATACTAACGTTGCTTCGTACTTTAAAAACTTTTATCTAATGTCGGAGTAAAATAAAATTGTCGTAGCTTAAATTATAAACTAAATCTACACAGAGCTTCACTTAATTTTTAAATTTATTTTAGTAAATACAACCGTTTTTAGGGTTCTCCTCTAATACAATAAAATATTTTGCTTGACGACAGTAAACTTAATTTCACATTTGTTTATATAATTTGTGAACCTGTAACTTTGAATTAGGTACAAGAGCCGAGATGAGACAGACTATCTCACTGCAAAAATAAATTTAAAATTAAATTTGAGATCTTGCTGAATGAATCGCGCCGAATTGAACTCGCATTGGGCCAGGTCAAATAATTTTCGTGAAAATGAAGCTGGAGTATATTTAATTAACTCAACCTCCCCTATTTAAGTGTTCAAGAATCCCCCTTTTAAACAACATTAGCATTCGTCAGGAATTTAATTCGCGCGAATGTAAAATGTTTATTTACACTTTTTCACGTTTACTCTATCTCCCTCGACATATAGTCGTCGGCGGAAGGGTAAACAATTATTTTTTTATTGAATTTTCTTTTCCCTACAAAAGTTTTAATTACTCCAATGCGTGGCCAGTGCTTTATGAAGCCATGCCTCCTCGGATCTGTCCAACACAAATTGTTTGTTGCGGTCACATTATCCCTCAGTTGGCTCGCTGCCTCGTAAATTTGATGATTTTAAATTCATCGTATTTTATAACTGAGTGTAGTTAAAATCAAACGACGAGATACTTATAATATATAAAACATAAGGTTTTTAATTGCTTCGCATACTTGCAGAGGTTTTAAATAATATTATTTCTTATAATATATCGTTAATACATTTTTTGCTGTAGTTTTAATGAGGCGACGGGAACTAACGACCTCAAGAACGTGATCGGCGTCAAGTCGGCAGTGGCTTGTGCGTATAGAAATTAAGGAGTATCTGAGCTCATCAAACATTAAGCCCTTACCTGGGGCCCACTAAATAAATAACATGGATAAATGAAAAACACCCACGTCCCACTCGGATCGAACTGTGAGAATTGGAATGAGGGCAATAATAAATATGCATAGAGCGTCTATGCCACATCCTCCGTGATTAGTAGGTACGGGGGGCGCGAGTGATACGGCTAGGTGAGTGATAGCGAGGGGGCAAAGGAACTAAGATACATACCTACCCCCTAGCTAATAATAGAACGTGTCTCTCTCTATTGTATCGGCGGAATTTCTTGGATATTGCCAATATAGAATGTTCACGTGTGCGTACTTTTGTTTCTGTCACACGACTGCGTTTAATAATATTGTCTTTATTGGAGGGATATATCCTTAATCCAATATTTGCATTGTCGCTTAGTATCGCACCTACCAGTTTGTCACAATGGACCAGCTTTGTTCAATATTATATTATAATATAATAGAATGACACGATCAGTTTGAGTAAACTGGTGGTTTTTGTTAATAGTTTTCGTAAAAAAATATCCATGTCTCTTTTACATTCAGAGTCTTAAATTAAATGTAGCAGTAACTTAAACAAATAAATTAACTTTGTAAAACATCCTAAAATGTAATAAAAAAGTACTTCAAAATTTAATAAAGAATTCTATTAATGTCTGCTGAAAAATTCATTATATAAAGACTATAATTTTATTATAAAAATACGTTATATATTTTTGTGTACTAAAAATACTTGTTAGGAAAAGATGAGTTTCAAGATAAGGAAAATGTTTTGTGCGAAAATACAACTACATATGCGTGTGAATAGGGGGAAGGAGATTAGGTTTATGTTGAATTCTTAAAACAGTTTAATAAATAAGAAAACAAAAAAGGTACAAGGGCACACAAGTTTTGGCAGTGCGGTTACGTATTATGTATCTGCTGATTAAAGTAAGTAGAGCTCGTATTAAACCTATAATTCTAAAATAACTTCATTAGATTTAAGCATGGTACTTTTTATGATAACAATAATATATTTTCGCCTAAATCACACAATCCCGATAAAAGATGTTTTTAATAAAAGAACCTATAGTTAACTAGTGACTTATCCTTGCTCCGCTCGGGTTCATTATCGATACATATTAAAACGTATCAACGTTTTAACGATTAGTATAGATTTCTCAGAGTCTCAGAGTTGTTATATTTTCCTGTAGTTAAAAGTATATTCTAAATTGACCTGAACAACCAGCTATTATCATACCATCTACCTACCTAGTGGTTTTCTCGTAATGCGGTCACAGATAGACAAACAATGATTCTAAAAGCTATACATTAGGTCACTGTTTCGATAATGACAAATTCAATAAGATTAAAAAAAAATATACAGATTCGACTAAGTTAGAATTCGATTATACTATCTACCAGCTACCCACGCAGTCTCAATAACAAGTTAATAATAAATAATTTGGTCCAAAAACGCTTGTTTATCACAATCAGCTTAAGTTATTCTCTTTGAAAAATGTGCCTTCTAATAGAAAATTAAGTAAATCCAGAAAAAGTCTGCAAAATACGTTTAACAATTATTACCGCGTTGTGATAAAGTAGGGGCTTATGTGCTCAATAAAAATGATATATTCACGGCTTAATACTTTACACTCATATTCGAAATGTATCCAAAGGGAAATACCTACAATATTTTTCATTTTTATTAATCATAAGTAATTATTAACCTGAAACGTTTTCCCAAAAAAATTAGACATGATTTTTTTTTCTTCTAGTATAATAGGTAAATATGTATATACATTTTTTTGAGTGGACAGTATAGTTTACGGTTAGTAATAAAGGTTCTGTTTAATAAAGGCATTAATAAGTAATCACGGGACATATTCTTCACTTCCTAGCCTATTCATTTGAGAGTATAATTTTTTTTTTATTTATTTATTTATTCAAAAACTTATGTCTATCTAAGAAGGTTATAGTTTCAAACGAATATTTTTTTAAATATTAATCATTTGGAGTTTAGAATTAAGAACTTAAAAAATAGGAACAGTGCTTGATTAAAATTGGTTCAACCATTAAGTTTCAGATTTCGTAATTACAATCACATGAAGGGTCACATACTAAAAACTGTATCAATAGGATTACACCCACACTTAGACTGGACGGTACACAATGATTTAACAGATTATATTTATTGTTATTGTACGGAGATTGCGCGAGAGGCGTTTCTATAATAAAATTAGGAGCCCGACACAGTCCTAAACAAATTTCAATTTCCAATTATGAGTCCTGGAATCCGTACATCCCTCGAGGAGGCTGTGACTTATTGCGAGGCCGGTTTGGCGACGGTAACGTATTCTGAATAATTGTTCCCAGTACAGAGACCGATTGAATTTGGCCCCTAGAGGCATAATGTATACGTTTGATTTATAATGTTGGTATGACCACTACTACTACATGATCACAAACATACATATATCTGCAAAAACATTGCATTATAATAGTAAAATTGCTTTAATAATTTATTTAATACAAACTGCTAGGACGACATTATATTATATTATTATATTTTCATAGATTTTGAAAATGAAACTAAACAGGACTAGTAAACATTAGCTGCGGAACGCGTCTTATTGATTTCATGTGGCAATAAAAGAATCGAAGCGAACTTAGTCTCCCTTTACAAGTTTACCGGCTCAATGAGCATAAATTGCAATAGGATTCCATGCCGTACACAAACCTGAATTTTTTATATATCACTATAAGAAAAGAAAAGTGTTACCTGGAGCAGGTACCGTGTGGAATAATACCCCGAAATATTTATGACCAACCAGGGCTTAAATAAGCCGTAAGAATATAATATTGATTTTACTGTTGTATTTAAAGTTTTGTTGATTTGGAACATACTGCTGTCTAACTAAAGTTTAAAATGATATAGGTAATGTTGAACCCATTTAAGAGCAATGTAAGCTAAAATGTAGGAGTATTTAAAATGAAAGCTATTTGCTTTGGCCTCTGTAATTATATGTATTTTATGATCTAAGTTAATATTTTTACACAAAATTAACGTAATTTTGATGAAATTTTGTGATAATTTATTTTCCACTCTGTTAAAATACATCGTGATTCAAGTAGAAAAATACAGGCATCGTGTCTACTAGACTGGAAGACGATCCTGTGATTGAAGTTTACTCAATTCACTGCGTTTGCTTAAGATTTTATGTAAATTATTTTGGAGCGCTAAGGCTTCAGTAAAAATACATCTAACAAATTTAAAAATTATCTTGTAGTATAAAATGTTTTAAGCAAAATGTTCACTTTATCTACAAATTTAATTACTTGAACACAGACAACATATTAAAAACGTTTATTGAATTCTTGTGTGAATTGTTATTAGATTATTATTTATTATTTAACAATTTTTATAAAAATACTAGTATTAGATATGAAGACAAAAGTGCCACTTAAGAATTGTTTGCTTCAATAGTGTACGCCATAAAAAAAATTATGTAGGCGCCTTTACATCGGATGCAAGACAAATAGGCATCAGTATTGAAAATATCCGTCGACATACCGGTATCAATAAGCATGACAAACCGATATAAGAGGCGCGTGCTTTACCAATATTCTTGCCGATTACCGATTATACTTACACTTTTCTGCTGCAATAACGAAAAACGAACTAACAAGTTTCTAATTTATTTTTTAACTATAAAGAAATCAAAAATTTATATTTACGTAAGCTAAATGTAATCAGCAACATGCACAAACCTTAAATGTAATGCCATAAAAGATAGGTTGTGTAAATAACATTAAAAAGGATTAAGCAAATATGTGCCGGAGTTCATTGGATTTTGCCTGATGCTCCGCGTCGAGTGCAGGGAAAATAAACACCTCATTTGACTTTATAATACGAAATCGTTTTTTTTAAATTACCCATTAAAAGTTGTGCAATGGCTGATGAGAATCAGATGATTCATCACAGAACGGACAAATAAAGTAAATAATAACTTGTTTAAACAACAAACATCATCGAAGCTGGGGATATAATATTTCATAAATTCCCTTTTCAACAACCATTAGCAAAGCAAAGGAAATCTGCAACCCTGGGGATTGAAAATCAAACAATGCGTTCGAAATGTAATACGGTATCTTATTAAGACACAAATGTAGCATTAGAGAAAAATGAAGGAAGGTGCTCGAAGTCCCGTTAGTGGGGAGAAGACGAAACAAAAGGTATATTACACAAGGAGCACGGTAAGGGGGTAATGCTTGTAATAAAATTTTATACACCTAAATATTTTACCAAACGATGAGTTGAGGCGTGTGTGAAATTATGTAGCTACAGCGTTGTGTCAAAATTTACAACTTCTCCCCGAGGCGTGAAAGTATAGTAAGTGGATTTCATTGTATGGAGACGCTGATGTTTCTAAAAGACATTTTAACGGGCCCTTCATATTACATAACATAAAACTTACCTTTAACTCTAATATTTACTGAATATTGTTACGGTATATATAGTCTTTCAGATTTAGGTACTAACAAATTTACTTTGTGTGTGAGACATTATCCTATATGGATTCAGTTGTTCTTTCACATTACGCAAAAATACAGCAGTATACTGCTATATTTCAGCTGAAGAAACGGAAAAAGTTACGAAACTTAAACAGCATTATTGCTTTAAGGTGCTCTTAAGTCTAGCTAGTTTAGTCTTAGCGAGTACCATGACAGTGTTCGTTATGAATAAGAGCCTATTACACTATTCAGTATTAAAATAGTCTTACTAAGATTTAGCCTAGTGTAAGTAGAGTTAAAAAGATCAAGTTAGTCTGTCCATGTGTCTTCCCATGGCACCGCGACAGCCAACAACGTTACCGGCTGCGTACGCCTTGTAAATGTGTTTGCATGCGGTATTTCGGGCGGTGTAATAGTGAGCTTGTCTAATTAATTAGACAGTTCTAATTAGACTGCCTTAATACTGAATAGTGTAATAGGCTCGACTGGGTGAACAGTTAATAATATTATTTCAACTATTTCTATTAAATATAGTTTGGAACTTGAACATTCATATATTCTACATAAAATTAAGAAATGGTTATTTTTAGTACACGAGCCAATTAACCCATACGGGCCGCAGCGTAATGTGTAAATAAGCGTCCCGAAGGTGAAGTACCTCAGAGCGGAGACACCGTTTTTCCTGCGAGATAATTTTATGTAAATGAAATTCACATTACCCTGTTTCCTATTCGAAACCGTGCACGCGCCCTGACATGTTTTCATAGCGCGTTTATTGCCTGTTTTGCCTTTATTATTTTGTCTATCCTGTCACTACTTTAGCCTGTGTCGGCGTAGCGCTCTATATCATAATTTAAATAATAATTATTTTTTTGCTACTCTTGAACAGGCACACAGACTGTTTTATCGCGCTCTAAAAGCCCTGTGAAATATACACCCAGTGTATGCTGCTACTAAGTCCTGTTCTACGTTACTGAAATTAATGTTGCATTTAAAGGCACCTCAATAAATTCTTATAATTAAATTTTGTTTATATGTGAATGATAAAGTATAGACGCATAAATAAAATTAACTTTAATAAACTTACAGAAGGTCCTCTATTACTTCAAATACAGGGCTTTTTTTCTAAACTACTGCCATGGAGCCCCTAATAAAGGATCTAAAGTTTTAAGTGCACGTTTGGTAAAAATACGGTGTCGCAAAAGTTTTCTTTATTAGTTCCCCCTTTAATCCGACCAGGAGTGTTCCAATGTCTTTATGGCGAATTTTCAATCTGGGTCCGGGCAGAAGCCAATAAGAAATCAACTATTTGTTCCCTGATTCCCGTGCATCGGTAGAGGGGAGTTTGCTTCTTTACGACTTCTTTTACGATTGGAGATGCATTCGGAATTAGTCCGCGCAAACGGGAAAGCCTTTTCGTGTCTGCAAAGATGCGTGGTAAAAGGATTACAATAGCTAACAGACTGAATCCGTTTCCGATGGTTAAAATATCAAACTTTTTATCGGTTACTGGGAACGTTTAATATCATTTCGAAACTTTTTTCATTCATTCCTCACGTTTTCTTTAAGAGAAAATAAATAAAGTAAGTTTAAATTACTAACAGGTTGTTATATT
This sequence comes from Boloria selene, assembly GCA_905231865.2. NCBI lineage: Eukaryota > Metazoa > Arthropoda > Insecta > Lepidoptera > Nymphalidae > Boloria > Boloria selene. Next base: position 6,869,183 of record HG993146.1, on the reverse strand, counting down.
TATCTAATATACATAATTATTTATTTCAAAACTTTTAAACAATTTTAACAATGCTGTTAGCATTCATGGTATCGGGTAACTACTGCAGACATGTCGTTAGATTAGTGTACTTAATAAAGTTCGTATTAAGTGTAAGCAGTAAAAGGCGAAATTTTAGTAATCTGTCAGTTTAATAGCACTTTATGAGACAGCATCATACTAAATAACAGATTCTACTGTCTCGTGTAGTAATAATTAATATTTACCACCTGTTTAGTATATAACCTTGTCATTCAATTTTTGTTTATTTTTTTATAATAGTTTTTTGTTTTTATTGCGTTTTGTATAAGTATACATTAATTATTGAGAATATAGTCATTTTTATAATTAATTATCATTTTCTGAAACTTTTTTACCACAGAACTCTTAAAAATCGCAGAAAAAATTATTTCAAGGTATAATTTCTGTTTTAATTAAAACGTTATCGTAAAGCTTTTTAATAATAAAGTTCCTGCAGCTAAGTTAATATATATAATTAAAAAGAATTTATATGGTGTTTTAATGGTTAAAATTCAGTGCTTTATTACTTTGTTCATAAGCTCATAAGGATGCGTCGTGTAGCGCCCTCTTTTAAGTCTCTCTTAATACTTTATTACGGTTCGTATGAGATTACTTGGTTTCGTTTTACGACACTTTTAATCGCTATTTAGTTTCATTGACCTCAGTTTCGCTCACTTCAGGGCTACATTTTCAAGATATGACATAGGAGGTGCTTTGCAGTTTATGGCATCATGACAGGATCATGAAAATATGTAAGCTCGCTCGACTGACATAATGTTGGAAAATACTGTAATGTACATAATTTGTAATCAAGAGCTCTTAATTTTTTTATAACATACAATAAATTCCACTAATATATTTCAATAATATTAAATACATAAAATATCAAGATAGAAATATTAAATTTAAGACTTTTATATGAGTGGAGTTATTTTATTTTTATATAATAACAAGGTTAATTTACATAGAAAATTTTTGTTGCTTGGACTTAATTAATATATTTTAATACATAAAAATGTAATAGAGTGCAAAATTGCACCTTTTAGTTTTATATAAAATTTTAACTATTTTCATCAAAGTATAGTGCTTATGTATATGGGTAATACAGATAGAAGAATAAAGACTTTAAATGTTACTTGCACTGGCTGAATAACTTGCGGGCGTCTTCTACAATGTGATATTAATTTCTTAACAATATTGTGTTTTTGTTACAACATAATAATTACTAATTAATAAAATGTTATAAGAAGTATTAATAATGGATTTAATCAACGGTAATTATGTATATTTAAGGGAATTTATTAGAATAAATTCCCTAAAAAAAAGCTAGAGCTTACTCATACAGGTTACTATACATACAAAATTTGATTTAAAATACGTGTTTAATGTTAACTTAACACTACTTAAACATTGTCCTTTGTTAAGCCTCTCTTGTACGAATGCACTCAATTGTTCTAAGAGTAAAGGATAAAGCGACACTCATTCTTACTATTGTTCGAGAATAGAGCAAAATGTTTATCTTTCTAGAGAAAAGTGAACAGTTTTGTATGAAACTGATAGAATGCGGTCTTCATTTAACAAAAGTATGATTTCCATCTACTCATAATACAATAATATTTGTTAAGTACAAAAAGTAAAGCTATTATTATAAATTTAATACGTTATACTTTTCCTGATAGAAAATAGAAAGCTTAAGTACCTATTACGTGCTATTACGTCAATAGCTGTCACTAAGATATTCTATAGAAATATCATAAAATCTATGCAAAGCGCTCCAACATTTATGCAGTAGCTACATCGTCGACACGTGTCACGATTAACTCGCTTAACTCACTTCAACTTGCCGTCTAAGTAACGGTGTATTCAAGGAGATCGTGACTAAAATCTCATATTAAAAGCAAGTTAATTTAGTTTTGTGGTAGTGGTAGTTCAAGACGCGTCTTGTAAATTAATAATATACGAGTATGTGTATTAGAACTATTACTAGTATTTTACATGTTGATTAATGGCATACTCGTAGGTGTTAAAAGCTTTGGTCGTACAAGGAAAGTTTATAAATTACTTTAATTTTGATAAACAAGAAGTTAGAAAGAAAAACGTTGGTAACAATTGTACACAGCCTTAATTTCTGAACTAGAAAGCTAAGTTCCAGGATCTAGTACCTTTCCATATCAAACATATTCAATGTATTACAAGTCAAGTAAAATATACGTTTTAATAGAACAAGTTAATGGAAATAAAAAAGAAAAAAAAATTAAAATATCAAGAGGCAACACCTTGCCTTCTGGTTTCTTTGCTAAATATTGAATAATCAGAAAGAAACCTATTTTATTAGTTTTAATTTAACTATTATAAATTATTACATTAGAATTTAGTTAGTGTAATAAAGGTATGAAAAATAAGTTTTAGTTTTTAAAAAAAATATCTTAATACTGAATTATAATAATTTTTTCTTTCAATTCCAAATGTTACGTAAATTACCTATAAATAAATCATATTTGTATAGAAAAGATTTAAATTTGGCATATTTATAAAAATCACAAGTAGTTACAATTACTTAACCTATACAAAGTAGATAAAACTGTTTCTGAAAGTGCTATGAAGCGAGTACGTTAGATAATTTACTTTGACTTGTCGTTTGAGTGACGGTACACCTTTTCATGAGATCGTGACTAAAATGTATGTGAAACTTGCAAGTTAATTTATTTCTGATAGGCTTCTATTTCTCTTTATTTTTTTTTATAAACAATGAACAGCTTACGTTTATACCATTTAGGTACAATATCTTAAAAATAATCTTTTTCTTTAATAATCTTATAAGTAAACTTATTATAAATAATTTTTCTATTTCTTGATAACTTATAATACGTTGTAGGTGTTACTGTACTTTATATAGATATTTGATAGCTTATTTATATTTAGAATAATATTATCTTTTCGGATTTGTACGCGGATTTAGTTACATTTCGGATTCCCACTTTCGAATGCTTTACAGCAATCATGATCACGGCAATAGAATTCAAAACGTCCGAACTCAAAATAAAATCGCACATATCCGAAAATAAAATTTTCTTTAAAATATATATAGAGTAAAAAAAGTAGCTTTTTTATAATAAGTCAAACACGTTTCAGGAAAATCCTAGAAAATATAATAAATATAACTTATGAAGGTTAAAACATCTAAAACTACCGACATAAATACACGTATAAAAATGTAGAGAACTAACCGCAATATTTAATTTGGACTTTGGCGTGTTTTGTTAAAGACAGACGCGATAACATGGAACACAAACACCGCGGGGCACGTTCTAAATTAATCCAATCCACGGAGTAGGTATTACAAGCTAATGGGGCAAAGTTTTCATGTAAGCCAATTGTGTGCCGTTAATCTAATCGCTGACGTGTACCGCGATATCGGCACCGTAACAATTGCCAAATGAAAAATACGCGGATTTCCTGTCATTCCTAATCACCCTATAATCCATCAAATTGCTAACATATTGTTACTGTACCTACCTCAATTTTCCCATTATTATATATTTATTGTATTCTGCTGTATTGGTCTTGAGTCTACTTACTTTTGATTAAAAGGAAATTGAAGTAATTGTTCGAATCTACTATAGAATTAAACAAAAATTATTATTTTTATACTGTCTTAATTTTTTTTAGAATATTATAAAGCTGTTAATCATGTACCTATGCGTAGTTTAACTAAACTACCCTTGACCAAAATAATTTAGTACGATAGCATCTCAAAACGTGCGTTATACAACTTTCTTCAACTCCAGCTGTGAGCTCGACCTTTCCCCCTCTGACCACTTGCCCAGTTCCACTAGCTTGCTCATGCGATAAAATAATTACCCGTCTAATTCTGAAACATGAACGATTCGAAAGCACAAAACTATATAAAGCTCCAATAAAATCCAGTTCATTTATACCAGCTGTGATAGCATCTCCGTTAATTATAATAACAAAATTATTTATAATTAATTTATTTTAGGTTAATTGATTCGAAAAAGAACACTGGCTTGCTTATTTATTAGGCAACGGTATTAATTATAATATAATATACATACGTCATTTTATTTGAATATTGTAACATTATTCTTTTATTTTACTTTTTATATTGAAAACTGCATCATAATTCATATTTAGTATAATATTTAAATTTGGATCTCAAGCAAATACATGAAAAGTGACACATTTTTTATTTATAGACGTACTATTAATTTATTGAATGGATGTTTGTTTAACGGATATTAAATTTTACCCTAAATAAAAGAACTAATTACTTACTAACTTCTTATTACATTAGCTATCTGCCAGTGAAAGTCCTTTTTTTTTTTTTTTTTTTTCTCTTTATTAGGTTTACCAACAACTTTACATAATACAAATACACAATACACTATAATAAAAAATACAGTTCTAAAAATGTAAAGCCACTTACAGGTAAACACAGCATGCATTATATAAATTTAATAATTTAGACGGTAAAAAGCATAACAAACAATTCTACATTTTAGTGTTTCTTCCAAGACAAATAAAACGTTTTAACTTATCTATCTATATATCTATATATATATATACAAAAATGAAACCCGTCTCCCGTTGTCACGACATAGCATGAAAACGGCTTGACCGATTTGGCTGATTTTTTTTTTGTAGTTTTCTAATACTCTGTACAAGGTTCTTACAGAAAAAAATATTAAGAAAATCTCTCAGAAAGATTGAAAAATATACATTTAATTTTGCATATTTTAAAAAAAGCGCGTTACGAATTAGGTCAGCTATACAAAATAAAGTAGTGCATCAAATTTACGCTAAGGCGGTACGAAGTTCGCCGGGTCAGCTAGTATATTATAATTACATTTAGGATTGTGCTGTCATTATTAGTTTTCGAAATTTAACAAAAAAAAAAAGTCCTGTCAAAGTCCGTTGGATTTCGGAGATGAGCCGAAACATACAGAAAAACAGATATTATAATTATAATTTCATATATGCATACATTTGTTAAAAAGCTATTATATTGCTATTGCTCTGTTTACTTGGATGACGTGTGATATCCATTACTTCACTTGGACATACGACGTGACTTAACACATTGCTTGTGTCACTATTAAACGGTTTGCGTGTCGACAGTCTCTTAAAGATCTTGATACCCCCGCCCCTTATTACACCCTATTGCTAGGCTCAAAATAAAATAATATAAAGTATGTTTATGCTAATAAGCTACCGATTAGATGGAAACGATTCAAGTGCTGAAACAACATGGCTCATTTTAAATAAACAAGTAAATTAATGAGATTAAAAATATAAGCCTTTAATTAATTGGGCGATGTCGAGATTTCTAGGACTTTATCACTAAGTCCTGACATGAATTGTTGTAATTTCAAATTTATTTCGAGCAATTGGGTTTTTGATTATGAATTTCACTCTAAATAAGCCCGTCTAAAGCTAATTAATATATTAAACAAGTATAGTAATTAGAAACTACTGTAGTACTTTCAGATAAATATTTATATTTCTTCAAAAAATTAAATCATTACATTTCAGATACGTTTTAACAGTTGACTTGTATGTTAATACTTCTCAGAAATGCATATTCAAGTAAAACTTGTAGAGCAATGTTGACCGGGATGATAAGCTATCATCATACCAAATTTCATTAAAATCTGTTCAATGGTTTTCATGTGATGCAGTCAGGGACAGACTGACAGACAGACAGACAGACTCTAAAAACTATAGAATCGCCTCTAAAATAGCCTCTGTTTCGATAATAATATTTATTGTATAGATTCGACTTGTAATTATTTTATTATATGTAAGTATGTTTAGACAACGAAAACAGCAATGAAATAAAATTCTTGCTTGAAAAGCTTGAAACATCTCACACATGCAAATTCGTGATACAAGGTTGTCGTCCCAACGGCGCGCGTCGAAAAGCAATACCGACGCCTGATTTGCACCTGCTCTATTCCCTTCGCACTGCAGCGTATTCTAATTTCATTTGCCATGAAACATTGTCCTTTTATCACTATTATTAATCTGATTTCCATAACGTATTCCTGAGGCTTTAAAGAGAGCTATAAAACATTTTGTTCTTTACTCGATTGAAAACAACACTGTATGTAATATTACTGTACAATGTACATAATGTAATAATTTCTATTATAAAATTCACTAACAAGCAACATAACTAATAAAATAAAAGAATAAATACAACCGTTAAATGTTATCAACGATATTCGATATAAAAGTAGTGATTGAAATAAACAATGGTAGCTGATATTGTACGTGCCTGGATTGCTCCACTTCTAGTATTTTCCATTTAAACTTTCTTTATAGCGTAACATTGTTTTTGACAGAACTTCGGAGGAGCTACAAACTAAGTATATTTAATCGTGCTAAACATTCTATGTTTATGGCTACGGACAGAAGTTCGTAACTTTATTGTAAATGCAATATGCTATAAAAATTCTGTAGTAAAACTGGAGGCACTTCGTAGCTTTGTTATTATATAAAGTACACCTTACTGAAAAATACGATTCGACTGAAAACATCGTTAGTCAACACATATACGTATTTACACCACACTTCACAAAAGAAATCAAAAAAGTGATAAAAATGGAAAATGTGTAGAGAGCCATGACTTTAATTTCTTTATTCAAAGTAAAATTTGTAAAAGACAGTGACGGCTGGCTTGGTGAAAAATGTATTCCATATAGAGGCGTCGGGCGGAATAGGTGAGCACATTGAAAAGTCTTCCGCGCGAGCTAGTCTTACTCGTCAGACGAGATGTTAGGGGTTTTTATTTTGTACTTCCATTGAATGTTCACTGTAAGTGATAGTTAAATGTTTCAGTTACATTTTAATTAAGTTGTCAGTTCCAGAGTCTTGTAACTTAGTAATGCTGTAATATATTGATCCTATTTGCTCAGTCTATTTTTATTAATAGTTAAAAATGCATACAGATATTTTTATTTTTGCATCAGAATTGATTATATAAAATTTTTAAAACATAACTTTCATCTATTACTTATTTTACTTAAAAAGCAATTTTATCAGTTATTTAAAACATACAATTTATTTGTTATATAAAATAACTTTACGTTTTCTACAGTTCACTAGAATCACGTAGCTTTTACGATTTGTAGTTTATTCGTTTGCTATTTGAACGATATTCTTTTCGACGTAAATGACTATTGGTTGTAAAACTACTGGGTGTTCGGTGCGTGACTTCATCCCCTTAGCCCCTGTCCCTTACGTGTCCCATCCCGCCTTTATAAATAGATAAGCATGGAATAATTACTTAAACTATACGAAAGCAAAACGTGTTCCTAATTTTTAGTCCAATTAAACGAATAAATTATTGTTTATCGATAACATTTGATTGGAAGTTGAACTTTTAATACATTCGCATTAAATCTCTGAACAAAATTACTACCTACTTGGATCTAAAGTTCATTAATTTGAACTATTAAGGACGGTACTAGACATTAAGACTCATAATAAGATATTTTTGTGATCCAATGTTATGTATGTACTGATACAAATGTGAAGTATTATTTTACTCTTCGGCGACTATGTGTTTTAATAATAATTAAAACAAGTTTGTTTTTTGTTAACAGTTTTTTTTTCTCTGATGGTATGTTAGTATGTGAAAAAAAATATGAATCAGTTTATCTTAAATATTTCACTAAAAACGTAATTATTTAATTAACTCCTATTTGGCGAATATGATATTTTAGTGAATATGACACCACAAATTAGTAATTTTATTATAATAGTAATGTGTCATATTAACTTACTAGCGACTGGCTCTCGCTTCGCTCGGGCTCTTCCCTGGATTTAGCACAGGCAAAGCCGCGGGATCAGCTAGTTATGCATATAAACCTTCCTCTTGAATCACTCTATCTATTAAAAAAAACTGCATCAAAATCCGTTGCGTAGTTTTAAAGATTTAAGCATACATAGGGATATAGGGACAGAGAAAGCGACTTTGTTTTATACTATGTAGTGATACGCGCAATGAATATGTCATAGGTGTATAGGTATTCAAATTACCACAGTAGTATATTTCTAGATTATTATAATTTTCCAGGTTTACTAGTTATATCTGGTGAATTATGTTTATTAAAATGAAAATAACTGTATGGTGTAATTAAGATTTTTTATACTTATTATTAAATTATTCAACGTCTATTATGTAATACTAGAATTTGCAGTGAATTCATAAAAATATTTCATTCTTTTCAGATCATGTGCGAGAATTCTCCTGCGGCACGCTTTACTATAGGACTTTCTTTGTGGATTCCAAACGCGACGCGCTCTACGTCGGCGCGATGTAAGTTTTCTACTTCCTATTTTCACATAAATAGCAAATTCAAAAATACCAAATATGCACATGGGAAAGCTACGAAGAGCAAAATATTTTATTTTGTCTTATATCACCCATAGTATTATTGATCTGATACGGATTCGTGTTATTGTAAAAATATAAAATTATTCCTAATATCTGTGAACGTCAGGTTTTCAACTATAAAACAATTTCCAGTAATCGTTTTATTATAATTTACGATTTTCGTTCTCTCGAGTAAAGCTGTAATTTTGCACAATAAAATTGGTAAATAAAACTTTCCTGCATGCAATGTTAGAAATATAACTAGACTGAGATTTTTTTTATTTACCCTGAATTCTATTTAATAAATAGAGATAATAGCGAAATTACAATATTACACTTCAATAATCACAGATGTACTTTAATTCATTACATAGTATAAAATAAAGTCGCTTCCCGATGTCTGTCTGTCCTTATGTATGCTACGCAACGAATATACCTTTAAAACTACCCAACAGATTTTGATGTGGTTGTTTCTAATAGATATAATATTGAATAGAGTAATTCAAGAAGTTTATATTATAGTCGTATTATAGGCGAGTCGCTAGGATATGATAATTTCAATTTTCCTAAACTTGTAAATTTTCTTTCAGGGACCGACTATATCGGCTTAACATGAAAAACATAACCGCTTCACATTGTGACGTAAGTTTTTATATGTAATAATATTTTAATTTATTTTAATATTTAAAAAAAATATTTAAAATAATTCCGTAATTTCTTTGTTCACAGAGAGATTCAATAAATTTAGAACCGAGTAACGTAGCTCAATGCGTCTCCAAAGGCAAATCAGAAGTAAGTAATATTATTTAAGACAGTGTAAATACCTAACATATTAGTCATAATTAAATAATATACATATAAATAGCGAAAAATCTCATGTATAAGCTATAAGCTAGCTACGCAATTTGTTTCAAAAAGTACAATATAAAGCAGGCGTTTAAATTAAATTTCAATCTAGAACAGCTCTGAATTTCATAACCGGGGAATAAAAGATAGCCGGATCAAGTTTTGTGATAAATGTAGCGGACTTAACCGAGAGAAGTTGCCATTATTGCCTCATTAAATCAATTGCAACTCCTTTGTTCCGCGCTAAATTGCACACAACTAGCACTATTTCCATCATGGATTAATCCCATTTTTAACTAAATGGCGTACAGGCTGCTGGCATATTTCATAGCCATAGCGGGGAGCTCAGACCTACGTCCCACTAGCTATATTAAGGCCGTTAATTTTGATTTACAATCGCGGCGTAAAAGCAATATTTGTTTTATACCCCCATCTCCAAAGATCGGGCGATTGTTGCGAGTTACCGCGCCGCACGATCCACTAATTCGATAATGGCCAAGACGCGAACGATTTCCACACTCGAATGGGTTTCTCTATTTTGGGGACCTGCTGCGATTGTAATTGATATAACGAGTATATTATGTAGGTTATTGCTGTGCTAGCAATTTTGTGGTATTTAGTATATTGTCTTAAGTTTTCGAAATTATGAATAAAATTATTATGAGTTTTGTGACTATAGCTTTCAATACCATGTAGTGGATGTAAGACTGACTTTTAATTTTAGTAATTACATATAGTATATCAATTACTATCGCATTATATTATTATCTAGTTTAAGTTTAACATTAAAACATTTTATACGTTCTTTACAAAAAGCCTACAAAATTATACGAATATTAACAAAAATATATTTCATTCTCTGTTAATAATCTTAAAATACACGGAATATTAGGGTAAAATACAAGCCCTAATAAAAGGTTTAAATCTAAAGAAAGGTTGAGCACATAGCTTTTACAGAAGAGAAAAAATAAATTTGTTTTATTAGTATTAGAAAAGGTCATAAAAAAGAAATATCCCGGCGTCTATCACCCTGATCAAGGGAGTAACGACTACTCGTGAAAGCTATAATCAAAGTTTCTCACTGTAGGCAAGTTTTCCTTTGTCTAAACACGGTGTCGTTACACGAAAAAGGCAGAAAAAACTCTGAGAGAAAATTCTCTGAGGCACACACACACAGTTGACTGGCCGTACCGTTTGAAATTTATAGTTTTCATCCTTTGATATATTGGAAAACCAAAATTAGTTATTTACCTATTTAGTTCGAATAGTAGTTATTTATTTAAAATATTAGGATATACAAATATATGTAGTAGTATTTAAATATAATATTATTTAGGATATTTTTGTTTATTTTTATTCATTACTAAACTTTTAAATAAAAAAACTTAAATAATTGTCCTCTATCGCAATGCTAATGAAAGATTCTTCTGTCGCACCTACGAATAGCTACTCGATATAAAAAAATACTGCTTCATCTCTGTACGATGGCCATTTACTCAAAAAATGCGAGAAAAAGTAAGCTGGTCGTAAATCTACTTACGTACAAAGTGGCGAATAATTAACGAAATGGACCAATCGAAAGCATTAGTTCCGAGTGAAGTTATGCGAGAACCCGGCTAAGTGCCGTTAAAAGAAACTTAGACGTGAGCTTGATTGTTCTCTTGCTTAATTCTGATTGTTTCCGAGCGCTAAACACTTCTGTTGGCGTCAGTACAACGGCTAAATCGTTCCAAGTATATTAATCCGTTAATTACTTTAGAACAATGTCTAGAAAAGTTACCAGTACGAGGCCGAACGAAAGAGTGTGGCGCAAGTTTTTAAGAGGAAACACATAAGTTAGCTTATTTTCACGGTTCTATTATTATAGGGTATATTATAATGATAATAGTTAAATAATGTAGTGAGTTTGATTCTCAGTCTTAACAACAGTGTATCTGCAGTGTGATAACACTTAAATTAAGTAACGTGACAATCCAGCCGGACAAAAAGCATTTGTGATATTCCTTTCTGTCCTGTATTTTGCAAATTTCAAAATCTGACAGAATATCCGCACAATAGTCGGTCCCGGACGGCTCTCGTAGTGACGTAGAGAAAATTAGTTTCAATCTCCCGTCCTGCCACGGCTACCGCAAGCCCTGCTATACCCACAAGTTGTTATATTGCTTGTAAAATATTACGAAACAACTGACTATTCACAGATGATATTTTGTTTGTTTTATATATTCGTTTCGATTTCAATTCGTAAACGTTGAACAATTAACAATATACTTAGTCGAATAGATTAGTTTTAACTATAATATTATAGTATATAGGCCAGGAGCAACCGCACACATTACTATCAATAATGAACACGCGTTTCTGTGGTTTTATAATCAAGCAAGTATTAAATTTTATCACAATTAAATTAGACAAAAATATTGGTCAGTGATTACAAACCTAATAAACACAAACATGTAGCAATCGTTCATGAACCGCGTTTTATTCACTAAAGCGGTCATCGCATATTCCTGTCGTACGGAATATTAATGTCCCGTTCAATATTTATGTTGGACGCAAATTTGCATAATCACAGCCAGCGGACACTCACCCACACATCCCCGAATTACTATTATTTCGATAAAATTTTCGATGCACCCAATATGTATTCCTTCATTGCAGTTCATTTATTTATCGTATCGGGTAACCAATTATCCGTATTGCGCCAATTTTGATTGAAATGTAAGAGAATGAGTGAATTTACTGTAGTAATTAGGCTTGATTCTGATTATGCGTTGAACTTCAATGGCTCTTAAAATGAATGAAGTGCGGTTTAACAGTGAATTGAATCCACATTTATTTTTCTTTATTAATACAAGTTTTTACCTAAACATTTTTACCTAAACACAAGTTGTAAAAATAACTTTTCTTATTTTCGACCAAACTGACAAAATAATCAATTTTCTCGAAAAAATAGCTAGCCTGAAAAAGATAATAAAGATTTTTAAATATGTAAATTACCATATAAAATCCTTTATATCTTAAGATACTTTGCAATAATACGTTATAGTAAAATACTACTCTGTTTCAGCACTTCGACTGTCGAAACCATGTGAGAGTGATCCAACCGATGGGAGATGGATCCAGGCTTTACGTGTGCGGGACTAACGCTCATAGCCCTAAAGACTGGGTGCTTTACGTAAGTATTACTAATTTGGATTTGGATGTAAAATCAATAATCCTTTTCAATTACGTTAGTATTTTTATTATAAGTAAAAATTATACAGTAAAGTAAAATTAAAAATTTCATTGCCTTCCAATTATTGGAAAACATATTTCTCGTTTATAGCCATGTTGAAATTAAATTTTGAAGACATTCTGTAAATACTTGATGAATTATTTAATTGATAATTTGGAAGATAAAATTAATTAAAACTCGAAAAATTTACGTAATTCCATACGTCGTTCAGATAAACGATGCTTGTAAAATATGTTTATTAATTTAACATACACCATAAGAATTTTAAAGCTCTTCACATATTTTGGCACTACATAACGACGATGTTATTATCTTTAGAACCACACCAAGTTATCCCAACATGAGCCTTGGCCGCGAGCCAGAGACGCAACAGTTCCTAGGATCACTGCACATGTGTTCCATAAATAAAATACGATACTAAATTTCCTTTTATTGCACGTTTTTACACAACTCGTACTTAAGCTCCCATTTCTCATGCAAATGCATCTACATAACGCAGTAGCTTCGCACCGGCAACCGCGACAAATTTCACGGGTACTGATTCCAAATGACGCCGTAAGATGAGAGAAGATTTTTCCTCTACGTTGAAATTTCTAACCGAACGGCTCCGTAAAGCCGGCATCCTATGACAATTTTAGGTGCAAACGTACCTTCGCTCTTTATCGTAAATATTTTAAACTGAAAATTTCCATTCCGTATAATATTTATGTCGACATTTCAAATATATTACCATCTCTTGACCACTCGAGCCCAGTCGGAGTGCGGCGCGGCGTGAAGTCCAGAATATTTTTATGAAATTATTTTTAAAGTCATAAAAAAGGTTTCCACAATAGGTATCGAAAGCAGGCCGCAATAAATTTACTTTACTCCGTTCACCTCTCACTTTCCCTGCTCTTGACTTTCATATAATTTTATGATGTATCGGCGGTCGTTTTGACCCTTCACACGTTTTATCGCGTTTCAGGCCGAATGGATGACGGTTTTTATGACTATTTTGCAAATTTTCACTTTTAAAGTATGAATACGATAATAGAGTGCTATCAGAAAGAAGCCAAAATGCATCCTTTATTATGGGACGTAAGGGATAGGCCCCTTTTCAATGTCCATAAAAATGTAAGTATGTAACGAAATAAAACTGTAAGGTGCCGCTTTATCAAAATAAATACTAAAACATTTAGCTAGAATGTTACTGTGATAAATTATAAACTTATGATGATGATGATTTCCTATTTATAGACCTATTTCAGGTTAATATTGTAATTTAAATATTTGAAAGTTTCAACCAAAATATACAATGCGTAATTAGCATCTTTACTGTATATAAAATTCACTAAGGAGCAAATAAACCATAAAGTGTTTAGGCAACTGTTTTCTATTTCATAGGTAATTTAATTTTTAATCTCGAGGCCCTATCGTGATTTATTTCATTTATTCTCAGATGACATATTAGAAACAGTAACGCAAAAATATTGCAGTATAATCTGTGGTTTGAGTAATGCGTTCACTCCCTCATGAGGGTAAGGGCGCGTCAGTTTCAAAAATTGAGTGAAATCACATGTACGCAATTGATAGGGCAGTAATATTAGGCACTTGCTACAGACGACCAAGCAAACAATCTTGTCAATCAAAACAAAAAATTTTAACCCCATTTTTATTGAACAATTAAACTTGAAAGAGTAAAAGTTAAAGTAAAAAAAATATTTGCTGTAAAAAAATTCAGGAAAATGAATAAATTTTAATAGCACAATAAATATTTACTTAATAAAAACAAGTAAAATGCATATACATATATACATTATTAACTTTAGAAATTCTATAAAGAAGCTAAAACTTTACTATACAGAGTATATGTAAATACGTATATAAATACGTATTACATATACATATTATACCTTCTAAAGAAACAATATTAAAATTTCTAACGTCTATAAAATGCAGACACTCTCGGGTCATTTAAAAGCACTTTTGATACTCTCTTACTCTTGAAACAACATTATATCCTACAAGATTGACCGGACGACGTGTGTGCAGGGCCTTACTGCAGTCATCAATTTATATCTATTCTGTTACAAATGGCGGTTTGCGATCGAGGGGCATCGGAAACAAATGACGAAAGCGATTGCATTTCAACCGCTTGATTTTTATTGTTTTTTGTGTGCTCTAACTGATAAAACGTCCCATATTTCATAACTTTTCATAATATAAAGGTATCTTATAATTACTATTTTTACATATCCCTTGAGGTGGCTTTCGAATTTTTCTTACCACTTAATATACTTACCACTTTATATTTCTGGTATCGCCAGCTATATAGTCCGAGTCCCGCATTTCTTTGTATTAGGAGCACTAATGTTTGTACTCCAGTCATGGATATTTATATTTATAATAGGTATGTATTTAAAATTATTTACATGTGTACCATGGAACTAGATGTGGCTGTGTTAACGCCCTTATGATACCTACTTAAGTATATTTACTATTTATTCATCAAATTGATTTTAGTGTTTCACGATACAATTTAATTAAATTTTACTCGGTTTTACAACAAATTTTCGAAATTATTTTATCTATACCTTTGAAAAGGTACTTAGTCAGACGTTATTTACTGTACAAATAAACACAGACAGCATTGCTTAATAAGAGACGGTTAAAACAATGAGATGCAATCGTTAGCCTGAAAAGATTAGTACAGCAAGAACAATAAAACGAAAGGCGAAATAAACACAGGTATCGTTTATTATCGTAGAACCCGTTTACATTATACTCGTACGTACTACGTATTGGAACGTGAGTAGGTATTTTATATATAATATAATAATAAATTTTGAATATTTCTTTAAAATACCAATATAAAATCTAATAGTATTGTAAGGCACTTAGTTAAATATATTTTACAAACACGGATCTGTTGACAGCGAGTATAATAAAATTAGAAAATATAAATATATTATTAAGTTAAATAATTACATAGTATAAAACAAAGTCGCCTCCCGCTGTCTGTCTGCCCCTCTGTATGCTTAGATCTTAGAAACTACGCAACGGATTTTGATTCCGTATTTTCATATAGATAGAATGATTCAAGAGGAAGGTTTATATATATGATACACTAGTAGAACCCTTGCGGCTTTGCTCGCGCTAGTTGCATATTAAATTTTAAAACAAAAAAGGACGAACCCGAGCGAAGTTAGTAGCGAGTCGCTAGTTTACTGTAAAAATCATATTGTTTTGAATGAATAATACGTATATATATAAATACAATGAAAGTATATTTTATTATTTAAGTGTTTAAATTATATATAATTTAAATAGTAATTTCCAAAGTAATTTCACATGAAATTATGCTAGTACTGAAAAAAACCGCCCTATATACATTGGAATAAGAATTATTCACTGTATGAATATCCTACAGCACTCTCCGGCTCTTAAAGTATAAATAACTATGTCAAAAATATTTTATATTCCTTTCTCCGTTGCTACATACAGGAGAACAAACCAACAAACATACTTTCGCTTTTACAATATTAAGTAAGAATGCGTGTATGTACATGAGCGAATGTAAACGTGCTCTTACCCTGCGCATAACAATAGGACAATTTGTATAGCAGATTTAAAACACATCGCATTCATCTTGTTCGAATAAAATGCGATAAGCCCCGCTTATTGATTGTTCCCATTTAAATTGAAAACGTTAAATCTGTAGCTCGTCACGCGAATAAAATAAAAGTAATAAAGGTGCGGTCTTGTTATATGCGCAAATATTAACTTAATTGATATCGCACAAAAGAAAATCTCCATATGCAAAATGCATATGATTGAAATGTAGGTACTTATTTTGGTTTTCCATTAATGTTCATTCGTTAAAAGTAATAAGATTTAGATAGCTTTTAAAAATTGATATATCTAATATAATATAAATATCCCGTGTCACTGTGTGTAACCGCAGTCCTCCGAAACCGCTTGACTGATTTTTTTCTATATACGATGGGTATGAGTATAGGTCGGAAAGTAATATTCCCCCTCTAATCCCAAACCTCCACTCTATATAGCAGAACTCCTTTTGCCGGAGTAATGTACATACACGTAAAACTAAACTAGGAACATAGGAAGTTATATTTTTTAATTCTGAAGTAAATTATATTTAAATTAAGTGTATAATTTATATTTCTCAATTGGCTGTCGTTATCCGCTAGCTTAGTGTCATACGTTTCTGTCATTACCGCAATTATAACGAGTGCAAGCCGCGACGCCGCATCGCGTCGAGAGCACTTGGTAAAATCACTTTATAAGCCAAATAGCATATTCAGCTCCCACGCAGATGATCTTGTATAAACATTTTTGTACCAGAATTTACGCTCGCCGTTAAACTTAATACAAACTACGTCTAAAATACTAGCATTCAGACGTTATACTCGAACATTTTTATCGCTTCTCTCATTAAGATTCTAGTAGGTGGATAGCAAACATGAGTTTATGAAGGAAACTTGCCTTTGCTCTCGTACAGTTATTTTCTTACGGCTGCGAATGTTTCGTTCAGTAAAGCAATGTTGATATGCGAAACACACGGTAAAGTTTCTGAGAGAGCTCAGGAAATTGAAGTTTGCTGAACATTGGTTATGACAAACCTAATGTTCGCTTTTAAACTTACCAATTTCTACAGATTGTATACCCACCGCAGCCCACCATTTAATTGCGTGCTATATCCTTCATTACTCAAGTGTTATGTTGTTTTTATAATCTGGAAGAACACGCTTAGAAATAGGCGTTTACGTTCATCCATAATGACATCATATTTTCCTTTATAATGTTGCCTATGTTATAAATAATCATATGATATAAAATGACCACTAAGGCGTTCTCAGGTAAATGCCCAATTCAGAGGCTCAAATTAAATACTCGAGCAATTTTGTCCATTTTATTGCGATTTATAAAATATTGTTTTACTTATAACTTAAGGTATAACGTTTAACGTTGTACAAAGGCCCATATTTTGTATTTATTTTAAAGGTTAGCAAGTACAATGCGAACTCATATGTCACACGACGTGGTGCACAGGTGCAGTATCTATCCCATTTGGAATTAGAAGCCAATATCGTGCTGTTACATTCATTGCGCATTGTTTTGTGATAGCGTCATAGCGCTATTGTAAACGCTGTAATGCTCTTAAAATAAAATTTATAGGGTAATAAAATAATATTATGTTGCCAAGTTTCTATATAAATGGTTTAATTTTTTATTGTATAGGTTCAACTAAATTTTGAAATACTTAGAACTAGTAGGTGTTATTAGAAAATTTCAATATTATACATTCATAGAGTTACTTAACATGTCGATGTCTATAATTTGGCTTGCATAGTTATTTATGGCGTCGTATATTTCATATAGCAAAGTTCATCTCGATCTCATTATCTGATAGTGACACAGTTGCCGAAACTTCACCCGCGGCATCCTGCAATTTAAAGATCCTTTGTGCTTGAAAGTCCTCCCAACACAGTGACGCTATGACGAAATAATATATGCGTCATTATAGTTCCATTCGTATAAATCAAGCAGTATATGCATAATCGTAATTAATAAAATTAATTTAACATATACGAAATCACCTTCAACTTCCATGTTATCTAATACATAACAACGAATATGTATGATCAGAATATTGTCATAAAATTGCAAAAAGTAAGAAAAATTAAGAAAGTACGAGTAAAGTAAGAGAGCAGTTTGAGTTTTTGGAAAGACCGTTAACTAACTATTATATCCTTATAATACCATAGTAACATATTTCCATTGGTAGAATAGATCTTAAGATATGAACCTAGCATACACTCACATATTAAGAAGAAACGTTTTTGTCAATCACAGTCGTAGCCGAAGCAAGAATAGAAAAAGAATATAATAATTAAAATGAAATACCAAAGAGTCTCTACTCTCTTAACATTTTAATTTAACGATATGAATGTTTTAAATTTTAAAATAATAAAGCTGTTTTAAGTCGTCTCCATATTTTCATTATAACTAAGCGTAGACAATTTCTCTTGCGATAAGGTCATTCACATAAAGAGTGTCTCAAACATACCTCCGTCCTCATACTACCTCCCTGGAAAACCTCAATATCAATATATTGCGACTCCGTACGCGACTTGACGTGCAGGATCCAATGCGGGATGACTACACCTGAGTTCGCTTGTTTTACTTTATACGACCGTTCTAAAGTTTTTACTCTTATACTTGAAAAATTTTATAGCCCGTTTCTCTTTACAATCTTCCTTTAGTATACATGAGATTACAATACTTTATTACTTATAGTAGAGTGAAAAGTTGAATTTAACGATGATAGAAAAGTTTTTAAATTTTTAATATAAATAGGTATATGGAAAAATAACCGACTTCGCCCTAGTTTAAAATAAATTAATTATGTAGGTAGTACAGGCAAGGTAAGTAGTGCATTATTAAGCTATAATAAATATATCAAATCATTTTTATTTACATTTGTTTTATATTTGTATATTTGATACAAATGAGGATACTCTCAGACTGACCAAAAAAACTAAGAGAAATATTGGAAGAACGTTGAAGTGTCCCATGTCCTCTAACATGAAACGTCTGAAATGTTAGAAATTAGCGTACATGACTTTATTTGCCATCCTGGATAATATTTTGAATAAGCTATAAAACTTAATATTAGTGGCGGTGTATTGTGTACGTTAATAAAACTCTACTATAGCAGGCATAGAAATAACAAATATAGTTAAAAAAGAGAGCATATTTTAATGCACTCAATGGCACTTCCTTCTTCTACCTTTTTACACAATTGCGAACGAAAATTGAAAACTTCAGTAGCAGTACAAAAATTTGTCGCTTTTTAAAACATGCAAATCCCCTTTCCAAAGTTTCACTTTATGTGTAATAATTGCCGCAGCGGGCGATTCCTTTCTAAGAGCTTCAAAATGCTAATTTTGTAAACAAACAAAGCAAAGGCCTAATGAAGGTTGCGGATCTGTCCACAACTTTCTTATTCTACGAGGGAAGGCCGCGAGCTCTTCCGTCCGATTCATTGAGTTGTTTATTTTGGACTTACATTTACTTTGCCGTAGAAATTATTCTCTATCACCGCTATAAGTAAATTATCTAAATTTTATATTATTCTTCAATATTATATTTTCTGAGTACTGTTTGTGTTTAGTCTCGATTGAGTGTTTTGTTTGACTTATATCCCTAGTCTTTGAGCCCTCATACTCTTACGATTATTATTATATGAGTCAGTTTAAAATTACATAGGTACTTCACAGTATCTTCTTTATTTATTGATTTTTTATTTTTTTATGTTTTTGTAAGTGATATAACAAAAATTCTGCTTTAAACATGCATATTAGTACATTAATAATTCTGATTTCAAAAATAAATGCAATATACATTTCTGTAATCTTTCAACTTCTATTGTGTCCGTAAACTTTCAGGCTTTTCGGGAAAATTTTGTAACAAAGCATACATTGGCTTAAAATCTTATGTTAACCTATGTATTACTTGGCTTACAAGTAAAAGTAAAGAATCAGGAAAGACCCTCTTGCCTAAGGCATTCGTCGCGGGCTCTTCCGCGCACGCCTAATTTAATCCTCGGCTTATTGAAATAAAAACGACATAGGTTTTCGACAGGTGCCGCGGGCCAGCGGAGGGGAAGGCGGGTCACAGGTGCCTCCGATGGTCGCAGCGTCGTTAAAATTTACATAAAGTCTCAATCCACCGCGACGGGCCTCGCTGCCCACCCCACGTTTATGCTACATTTAGTAATTTTATGATAATTTCGAAAACCGTACCGCCACCCATCGCATTATACTAATAGAGGAGTTCACTGGAATACGCCTATGCTATGTCGAAAATATTCAAGCTCTTTTCTAATAATAAGTTTCAGTCAATAAATCGCTCTGAACGTGTAACGGACGTTGGTTTTTCGAAAAATTAGTCGCAGATGTGTTTTCGAGTACGGCCAGCCGGGGAGGGCAACGCGCTAGACGCATAAATCTCCTCGTTAGGTATTTTTTAGTGCATTTGATTAATAGCACGTGTACATAATTGAAACGCTCAGCTAATAAAAATTAATATTTAAATTTCTGATTTCAATATAATGACGCTAGAACTTCATGGAAATGATTATAAGATTTTTAGCACATTTCTTCAGAGTAAAGGCGTTTTGGGAGGAAATAAAAATAAATGATATTATTTTGTTGCAGTCCAACCTGACGCACCTGCCCCGTCACGAGTACGTGCCGGGCATTGGCATGGGCGTTGCAAAGTGTCCCTACGACCCTGCCGACAACTCCACCGCTCTGTGGGTGGAGAAAGGCAACCCAGGCTCCCTACCCGCTCTATACTCTGGAACTAACGCTGAGTTCACTAAAGCAGACACCGTGATCTTCAGGACTGACCTGCACAACTTGACAACGGGCCGTCGCGAGTTCTCCTTCAAGCGAACCTTGAAATATGACTCGAAATGGCTAGACAGTAAGTTATTACCTACTACCTTAATAAACAAAAATAGATTTTCATACGATTATGCGCTTACAAATTAGTCGATACGAAGCAGTGGTGTAGTTGAATGCAGGAATATCGGTTGTGCTTATGAAATTATTAAACTAACATTATATGATAGGCGCAATCATTGTCCTAGAAAGCTAAATGAATGAATTCGGTAATCAGTGAATCGCTACATCAGTGATCTGCAATCAGCTGTAGGTTGGTAATGATTAGAACAATTGTTACAAATTATCGACGCTTACACGAATTAGACTGGAATCGCCCTGTTTGCGACTAAACAATGAAAATTAAACTGTTTTCGCTCTAACGAGCTGTAATGTGCCCCCAATCTTTGCCCGTTAATTTGTGCGCCAGTAACCATAATAGAAATGCCTCGACAAATTCCCTAACTTTACAATCAGTTTGTGTAACTTTAGTGTTCGTACCTTCGTTGTGGAATTATTTAAATTTTGAATTTTCGTAACGTGGAGCAGTTTTCATTATCGTAAAACGGTAATAATAGAAAGAAAATACATATAAATAATGCAAATAAAAAATATTTTATCAAAAATAATAATGCAATCGCGAATAATTCGAATCATCATCCAGCTAAATAATACGTGTGACCGATTTTAGTCCCGTATTTGTGGTAACGCGCCATTGTATATTAAAGCTATTCTGAGCTCTGATCAAGCGAATAGAATTCACCTAGCCTAATTTACGGCTATTGTTTCAGCGATTATTTTGTAAATAACAAATAGCTATTGAAATTGAAATATTTTTTCACACATTTTGTAATATAAAATAAAAATTGTATCTATTCTTTTTGTACAATCATTTATTTTGTGTATTCATTGTGGTGCAAACATGTTGAGGAAAATTTTATGAAGAAATTTTAGTTTAATGGAAATTATATTAAAATAAAAAAGGGCATTTAAGTTTTAGGAGCAACTAGTAGGGCAAATCCCCTACCTGAACAAGCCTACTTAGATACTAAGTACCTACGTATTGCTTATGGAATAAAATGAAACGAAGACTTCATAATATCATATTTTAATTAAACTTTTATTATCATACGAGTATAAATTACCTTATTATGAACGTGTTTAACATATTTGATATTGCCCAATCTTAAATATCTGGAAATCTATTCATCAATAAATAGCCCGGTTTATCGTCCATTAATTGCGATCAAATAATTTATTATAGTATAAATTTTCGAAGCTCGAGGCTTTATTAAATTTTAATGCTCCTTTAGCTTTATGAAACAGGAGATAATCTCACCTATGGAAACAACACAATATGACGAGTAGGTACGTACATATAACTGACGGCGGTGTCGTGTGTCTTTAATCCTTAACACGCGGCGATTTCATTTCAGCTTGCAACAAATGAGCACGTATTAATACGAGCTACGAACGCCTCATGTATGACATAATTGACACACGGCTTCATCTAATATTTATTGCATATCACACAGAATAACAGCAATTTGATACTATGGTATTAACATGGGAACGCGTGCTACGCTCCACTGCGAATATATAAAATTTATGTTTGTAATTAAACCGTAATATAGCGTTAGCAGTTAAATGTAATGTAATGGCGCTGACAAATCTTTCGGGTTACATGTTAATATTTATTAAAATTTATCTCAACTCACTTGAAATAGGATTTCATTATTAGTACTATTTAGTGAATAATGGCGATTAATTAATTCCTTATATAGTTTAAATAAGCATATTTTGCTTTATATTATTACATAGATAATATTATATATCTTATAAACTTATAGTAATAACCTACGTCCTACGCAGCAGACTATTTTCCTTTGAAGCTTACCTTTTTCTGTTATTTCATGTAAAGTACCCTTTAAAGTGTATTAATATATAAAAGGCATAAATAGCAAGATTTTCTTTCTTTTTTTAGAACCAAATTTCGTCGGGTCCTTCGACGTGGGTGAAAACGTTTTATTCTTCTTTCGCGAAACTGCGGTAGAGTATATCAATTGCGGGAAAGCAGTTTACTCGCGGGTGGCGCGAGTATGCAAGAGGGACACCGGCGGTAAAAACATTCTTAGTCAAAACTGGGCCACGTATTTGAAGGCTCGGCTCAATTGCAGCATTCCCGGCGAGTTCCCGTTTTACTTCAATGAAATACGTAAGTACTATTGTTGTTTAATACCTACCTACTCTTTATTTTTTATATTAACACTGATATGTTAAGTAACATTCAGAAATTATATAAATATAGTGTAATAAAATTTTGTAGCTCAGTACTTTAGTGTAGTTATGAGCAAATGTGACAGTTTGAAAGGTACAAAGCAAATATGTTATCGACTCAGCAATCTTGGAAATTGCACAAAAGACTAAATATTGTAGCAATTTTCTGTGCCCCTTCAAAGTACGGTTCTGTGTATCCAGACTGACTTACCGAGCTTCGCCAACTAACTTCGTAGCAGCACCCTAATCCCAAACATGCAAACAGTTATCGTCAATTTCGAGCAAACATTTCACTTCGATTCAATAGTGCATAGGAAGATTTAAAACGACAAAAGTCTAGCCAATTCCTCTCCGAGACCGGAGTTTGCGACTACCTTCATACAATATTAACGCTTACCGCCCGGCTTTACCACGATTTTTCACGCGCCCCCATTGCATTCCTGCATTTCTCATGAGGACGTAATAGTTCAAGTGTGCTGTGTACATTTACGTTTAAACGTGATTAGATTCGTAAGCAAAATGTTATCTGACTTAGCGTTCATTAAACTTGCACAAATATAAGCTTCCTTATATCGCATTTAGCTTTCACTGTTTAAACCCATAATATTTTGGTTTAATTATTTTAAAACATAAGGTTAGTATTTCTGATATATATTTAAGATCCAATTAATATAAGGAAAACACTATTGCTTTGACCTAACATGTGATAAGTAAATCGCGTATTTAAATATAAGGCCAAGAGTAATATATTTATAGGCGGCACGCGTTGAGCTTTCGTTTGACAACTGTTTCGTGTTATGTTTGTAAATTATGTGCTTGCTTTTCCCTAAAACATCGTTTTACGCCTTTCCCAAATTTAATACAAGCTTATTTATGATATCACAAAATCCACGTCTTAGGGTAGGTATTTACTTTTAATATTTTCTGAATAAACAAGATAAATACGAAATAATAATAAAATGGCCTGATCCCATGATATTTAATTTTCCTTTGAATGAAGTTTAATATCCTTTAACGTATTGACGATAATTGTACTTACATCATAGTTTAATACTATGGTAACGTCTGGTGACATGGAGATATAAAGTTCGAAGCTACAACAGTAATTTAAGCGAACTTATGAAAGTTTTGACAACTATGTACAGATTAGGAGTTGTGTTTGTACTGATAATTTGAATTATTTCAATGTCTATTATAAGTATTTATATTCATGTCAAATCACTACATAGTATAAAACAAAGTCGCTTTCTCTGTCCCTATATCACTTTGTACGCTTAAATCTTTAAAACTACGCAACGGATTTTGTTGCGGTTTTTTTTAATAGATAGAGTGATTTAAGAGGAAGGTTTATATGCATAACTAGCGGATCCCGCGACTTTGCCTGTGCTAAATCTAGGAAAAAGCCCAAGCGAAGCGAGGGCGAGTCGCTAGTTATTAATAAAATATATTGAATTGTCCTGTTTATAATAATACAGTAAGCATTTAACAAATAGTCGTTTTTAAAAAGATTGTACCTATAAATTATAATATAGGTATTGGACAGTAGTTTTCCATTACAATATTTTATTACAATCTGTCTGAAAATCATGAAAATAAAGTTATATGATAAAACTTACTCATATGTTATTTTATTGCTGCACATTAAACACAAGGTTATCTTGAATCAAAATTGTTTACCCCAATTCCACTCACCTGGTCTTTAATACTCTACACGATATAACTAAGCTAAATTATCGGACGAAATTCTGTTATAATCTCAAGGGAAACGTTAAAAGCGAAATGCGTACTGCTCTAAATGAAATATTAACTTTATACGTTCTATTCGTAATGCAATATAAGATGATAAAATAAGGCCTCGCTTAGGTTTTACTGAAGTATAAACATTTAACTGTAATTAAATCAAATTTTTCGGCACGTTTTTATTTATATTTATGTTTTTAAAATATTGTGACAAATAACTTCATTAAAACAAATTTTCGCTTTTACTTAGAAATAATGCTCACTACTTAAACAAAATTATTAAAAAATATTGTTACCCATTATGTGTTCCTAACTTCTTATAAGAAAAAAGCTTCATGAACCTTTAAGCAATAATATAATTAAGCTCGTCTTACTAAAAACTTCGTGATAATAGATACCAAAATAGAATAGAAAAGCAGAAAATAAGCAATTTTATTTATTAACGCTTATCTTAATAGATAAATTTAAGTTATTTATTTAAATAAATATTTTCCATCAACAGAAAGTATTTACAAAGTTCCTGGCGATGATAGTCGTTTCTATGGGGTTTTCACTACTGCGTCGACTGGTCTTATGGGATCAGCCATTTGCACTTTTACGATTGGAGATATACAGAAAGCTTTTGAAGGAAAGTTCAAAGAACAAGCCACGTCAAGCTCAGCGTGGCTCCCAGTAATAAGCAGCAAAGTTCCTGAGCCGAGGCCTGGCACATGTGTGAATGACACGTCGTCTCTCCCTGACACTGTTCTTAATTTCATAAGGTTAGTTGTCACTTGGTGCTACCTTTTTAATATATTATATTTGATAGTAAATACGCACCTATTTGCTTTTGCAGTGTTTTTTTATATTATTACTCGTATATATAATATACATTACATTACAATTTACATGAATAGAGCAAGAATTTTATTATAATATTAATTTTATTATAATATTAATTTTATTATAATATTATATTTAAGAATGTTATAAGTTATTATTTTGAGTTACTAAGTTATAATTTTGATTTTGGTATTGATTAACATTGATATTGGTATTGATCTTAAATATGAGGTATACAATTTATCACATTTGAAATTAAAAGCATTTTAAAGCACTCAGTCAATCAAAATTATGTTCATAAAAGCACAGTCCCAGCGCGATGCAAGATTTTTAATTCAGAAATCCAGCAGACGATAAAGGAATGTCGACAATAAAAATTGTCACTTATAAACATATATGAGCTAGTCTTTCCAGGATTCCGCCCTCATTGAAATCCGCAGGCACTTTTATCTAGCGACACGTCCTGTTAATTATCCAACGCTCTCGCCCCGGGAGTGTTCAATTATTTTTTTCCCCACTTTTTACACAATCCTCACGTTGAAACGTTGAGATTTTAGCACTTCACCTGAACCAGCCGGGTGAAAATAATACATAGAATTTTACTCGCCTAGTGCGATTGAATTTTTTTAATTAAATGAAGAATGTTGTTGTTGACAACAATTTGTTTATATGTATGGCGGCATACTAAATTCATTGTTAACTACTTATTGTCCGTCGTATCATTACCTCATTTACCGACTTCCAAAACAAAGAAGTTTCTTTGTTCGTCTGTATGTATTTTTTATTCTTTTTAATATATTTTTAGTATCATTTTCTTTAGATTTTTTTTCCTCTTGCCTAATATTTTTATTATAGTTTTTACTGTGTAATAACTACATATTTTATTTAGTATTAATATGACTGATAATGTTGTATAGGTCACATCCATTAATGGATAGCGCAGTATCACACGAACATGAAAAGCCGATTTACTACAAACGAGATCTTTTCTTCACTCGTCTCGTCGTGGATAGAGTCAAGGTGGACATGATGGGACATCAGCTCGACTATACAGTTTACTACGCTGGAACAAGTAAGTGCTTTACGTATAGAAATATATGTTTTGTATTGTATTCAGCTTTTTTTGAAGTCCCACTGCTAAGCACGGGCTTTTCTTTCTATAAGACAGGAGTCAGGTCATATTCCACCTCGCTGGCCAACTACGGGATGGCAAATTGTACATAATTTTAAAAAACTTGCTTAATTCTCTCAGACTTGCATGTTCCTTCATCATGTTTTTCTTCTTGGAATTTGAACTACTTCTGCCTGTATCTCAGGCGAGCGCATTATTACTGGACTACCACTGCCTACAAAAATTATATTAAAGAAAATTAAACAATTTTTCATAACATAATATGCCTCTTGTTACATAGAACTTACTTTAATAATGAAAGCAACATTTTTATATCTTGTACGTAAACGCGTATAAATCTTATACAAACCTAATTTCTGTTTCCTTGCTTATTTAGTTTAAATCTTTGTATTCATGCCTTTGTGAAGTCAGAATCTTATTCAAACAGTGAGTATAAGCCTTGTCCCTGATGATCATTATTATACATTAATGTTAATGGATTAATCTAATTATTTAATCCCCAGAGTACCTGCCATCTATATAAGCTAATAACGTAACACGACTCATTTCGTGTAAGATGCATTATTTATTCAGAATACGAACATAAATTCCACGTACTCGAGGCAATCAACTTGGTACGAAGATATTCGCCATGTTGATATATAGACAGTAATAGACATCAATAGTGCTCAAACATCGAAAACGGCTTAATTTTGACTGACGTAATTTAATATTATTGATAGATAAGGGTTCAGATGAAGCCTTGCATCTCAATCAGAAGCATACCTCAAGGGTACCTACTGTGTATATGCTATAGAATGGTTACAAATATTTGAGCCATATTATATATTTCAAGTAATTATTTTTATCAAATAACAAAAGACATTTTAATAGAGTTTTTAATAAAAATTCTGTGAAGCCATAAAATTTCTTTACAAAATAAAAATGTCAGTTTGCAAAAATAAATTATCGACCCAGTTTTTGAGAACAAAAAGCGAGACCCGAACTAGGGTGACATCGGGAACAATCACGGTAGGACATAAAATTTCATAAAAGCGCACGAATTAAAAAATTCCTTCGTGCGGGAGAATTAAAAAGTAGCCGCGAGTGAAAGTGGCACAATGGCCATAATTCGTCTCGCCCCGACGGCCGGACATTTAGACTCCCGTACGAATGCCATCAACACGTTACCTTCGTCGAAACAGGGATTTAATTCAAAACACGAAAAACCGATTATACGTTCATTGTATGTAGCCAAATAGCGTGTGGAACACCTACTCTTTAACACTTTTTGTCAACTCTCAATTTATTAACTTTTAAAAGCTTGCACTAAAGCTTTTAAGCTGTATGCCCGAACAGCATTCCGTTTGGCTATTTCCCTAGCATAACAAAGAGAATTTCACTTTTAGCACTTTGAAAATCCTGGTCGGTTCTTATATTGTTCTTTCTTACCTGTGTGCTATTTGATTTTTTGATCTTGTTTTTATCGTAACTATTATAATGCCTCTTACAATATTTCTCGAAGTATTTAAATCGTTATCAACAGACATATAAATAAAAAGCAGCTTCATAAATCAGCTTCATCAGTTAGAATACTAAAATTACAATATAAATGCAAGTACGAATACATTGATATAAAATTAGTAAATCGAACTTCAATTGCTTCACAGTGCATATTCTAACGTCCACATGACGGCATTTTCGTAGTCGTTTGGGCGCGATATAGCGCGCTCGCAGGTCGGCGTAGACCACAGAGACCTCATATCACATTTTCACCGCCGTGTAGGTAAATTGGAATCACATTTCTAAACAACACCTACAAGTGATAATTTTCGCGTATGTTGCTGCAATTTTCACCAATTTTGCCTCGAAAATCATTCGTGACCGAGCCATACCGCTACAGAATGGATTAAACTCACGTAGATATCTAACGAAGGGGGAGTTCGTTTACGGAACAACTTTTACGAAAGGAGAGCTACGTTTGAGTTGGCGTTTGTAATGCTTGTGTGCGGAATATTAAATTGTTTAAGCGTTACCTTTGACGTTCCCTCTCGTGCTTTAGCCACGTACCGTAATAATTACTCTAACTTAATCTGCATAATGTAACTTTGTTTCAATGTTCGATAGTTGTACGAAGCCTTTTCCCAACCAGTGACACATTGTGGTTGCCGGTACCTACGTTGATTACAAAGCTCACCGAAACAAACTAGGTCGCTATAAAGTCTTACAACGGTTACAAGTTTAAAAACCACACTAAAGGGAAAAATAGATACTATCCTACAATCCATAGCTCTCATAGTTCGCTATTATTTACACTCGAGCATCAAATAAGTTGAACGAAATTCCAGCATCACAAAGAGCCTCAGGCGTTTCGTGAAAAAGGACAGTTTACTCTTTCAATAAAGAGTTCGTCCGTGCTATAGCGTCTGCCGCAATATTACTCGCCCGCCTGGTCCATTCCGAGTTCTTACCACGTTATAATATGCATTAAAGTGCACTGAAATCGGCGCGGTACCGTAGCAAAGTTGTAGCTGCTCGAGGAGCCGGCAGACAATGAGGAATGAGTCTATAATGCCCCGCAATGCAGGCCGCCCCGTTTCGTTTCATTTGTTTTATCGCGCCTAAGTCGTTTATTGCCACACAACTTCGCCTCGCTCCGCGGGCCTAATGAAAGTTTGACAGCGACTGTCATGTACACAACCCCCTGTTTGTCAATGGAAAGGAACTGAGGTATCAAAGACGTTAAGAGTATTTAGTAGTTAACAAAGTTAATTAAATTCCTCGAGTTGACGTCAACACCGGGACTTCTTAGTACAAGGGCGCCTTTGTATACAATCGTACAATGTATTTATGTTACATATCGCACGCAGACAGCACCTCGCATTAACAACAATCTCGAAACTTAATTACAACGCTCAGAAACATAAAAGAATGGCCGCTATAACATACGCCATAACCAAAGTGCTGCGGTTTAGTCTACCAAAAACAGGGAAATCAAATAGTAGGCAACTGGCCCTAAGCTAGCTTTGACGTCATGTGGGGGATACGAGGCTATTAAAAACGATTTAAAATTCACAGTCGGCTTAACGGTCGAGCCGCCGTTGGAAATATGATAGCTATTTGATAACACCATTACTCTCGAAGTCGAAACGTTGGGTCTTTGACGGGGTGGAATTCAGTTACGAAAAATATTCATATATTTTGAAAACTTTATAGCAAGAGTTTAACAAAGATACGGCCTTCGTGACAGCACTTAATAATTTAACGTTCAAAGTGTGCGCCTAGATCGGTAATTTGCAATCTACTTACCATATACGAGTACATTATATTTAGTGGTGTACGAGACGATATCGCTTTTATAAGTATTGGAAAGCCATTTTGTTGAGTGCATGAAGTCCAAGTTTAGTCATAAACATGAAATGCGATTTCAGTAAAATGATATGTGAAGGTGGTTAAATTATATTCTCTGATGCCATATATTGCGAGCGTCGGTCGTAATCGAGGAAATATTCTTCCCAAAGCTTCTTGGAGTTATTCTGACATAGTATCGCTACGGGCTTCTTCGACTTACATTGCCCAAAGGACGAAAATGAACAAAATTTATAGTTCACTTGCCATCCGATACACCAGAACAGAATTTTCAAAGTTATTTATAGTTTGTAAAATCTTATTCCAAATTTAATAATATATTATATTTTAGCATAGAAATGTTCATTAAATAATAGTCATATACATGTATTTCGGTAAACATTTTGGTTAAAAATATACCTAAAAATGTTTAGCATGCACACAATATCGTCAGATTTGTTTGGTGAGAAGCAATTTAAAAAAACGATTTCACCTTCACACAAACACAAACAATTAGTATTCTCATAATCAGTATTCAAATCGCGTCCAGCGGGAATAAACATTGATTTTTTATGCCCCCAAAACTGGAGGGGAGGTCGTGGCCGGGATCAGGAATACTAATGTGTTCACTTTTGAACGCTTATTCGCGCCCCGCTAAAGGCGCTCAACGTTTTTTGCATAAAACATCTCATCAAAGGATTGCTTAGGTCTCGCAGTATATTGAATATCAAAAGGTGTACGGGCGAGAAAGTTTTGGGGTGGCGCGGTCGCAGCATCCCTAATGCTGGCCACCGAAAGCCGTCTTTAAAAATACACCTTTGGAACGTGTTTAGAATAACCGTTCGTTTATTATAAAATCTGAATCTGAAATAACGAGTACACAGGTCTCACCCTTTTCAAATATTTATTATTGAATTTAATAGTCAGAACGTTGTACGATTTCACAATATTTCAACACGTTGCTTTGTAGCTAATATAGAAAAAGAGATTCACCGTTTACTTGATTGCACTTAATGGAAGAAACTGATATCTATGATACTTCAGTTTGTAATTAATCATTAAGCTTTGACGCCCTTTGTAAATGTAGAACGCCATAGAATAAAGCTACAAAGCATTAATAGATACTGCGGAAACTTGAACGCGATACACTAAATTATTCATATCGATCGAAACATAAATATTATGAAATCGGTCAAAGGGCTCACTCGATCACATAAAATTTCTAACGACAAATCTCATAAAAGTCGGTGGAGAACTCGTAGGCAAACGTTAGAAGCCTCGTTCCTCGATTTACGGCGCCTATAAAATACATATTGCGATTCGTGATAAAAGTCCGCACGAATTTGTTGATATCAATCGCAGTATTTATTTGGTATTACTTAAACAAAATTAACGTTTTTCGGATCACATAAAATACGCTTGAATAATATTATAACTACAACAATTTTAGGTTTAACCTTGTCATGTAGTTTGATGAGTCTTTTTAAATGCAGATAAGCTCTAAAGAATTTTTTTTCAGTACCTATTACCATAAAAATTGGTTAAATTGAGTACCTATAAATATTTGTATGAAAATTCGTTGAAGTTAGAAACATACAGACTAATTTTATAATTATTTACGAATTGGTTTTGATGCCCGCCTAGTGAAAATTTGGAAAAAATGAGTACCTAAGAAAACCTTACCCACTATATAGCTATATAGTGAAGTTTTATTTTATATACACATTAACTATATTATACCTATTGTAAAAAATATGCCATTTCATTTATCATAAATAATATATTAGATCATTCTCATCACCATCTTAAAATATTTTACGAACGTGCATTACTTCTGATGTAGGACGATAAAAATACATGAGGACGGCCCGCAATGAAACGTGAAAAAGTCGATAGGTAGAAACGTCAGGGCGTGAGAGGTGGATTTAGTGAAAACCTACCCAATTGGCTACTTTCGAATCTATAGGTCGAACGAAGACTTTTTATGAAAACCAATAAAGATGTTAGAGCTACTTTGTGTTTGGGAATTTATACCATTTTGAGGAATAAAACTTATATTGTTCGAGGGATCGAAAAAAGTTTTCACTTAAGGCCTGTCGAGGCGAAATCTTTATTGGATTGCTGGATTATTTCTTTGAACCTTTATTGAAGGTTCCGTGATCATTGGCTAGGAAAATATGAAAACATAATTACGACCTGCACCAACCCTTACCTTGCTTTGATGGTTCTAATTTCATTGGACCCGAGATGTTTTATTGAATGGAATTCTCGAGAAATACGGGCTTAAGAAGTATTATTATTTTTTGCTCTTAATGAATGTTATAAATAAAAAAGCTTTATAAAAGTTTAGATAGGTTTATTTTATTACTTTAAATACATTTAAATGTGAAATGTGACAATAAGTTGGTTCGTTTAATTTGTTCTTTTATTCAAAGCTCTGACATCATCCTTATAAGATTAAGCATTTAAGTAGCTTGTCATAGGATTTTCACCTATCCAGTATTTATATGAAGTATAGGTACAATCAATATTACCTTACCTCTTGAAAGACACAAATTTGTAAATAAAAAAAATATTTTTATTGTAATACCTTGTTTGTATAAAATATTTTATGGTTCGAAGAATTTACGAGATAAACATATTTAAATCCAAGAAAAATCTTTATATTTTTTCACAATACGGACGCGACTTTAAAAAATTACGTGAGACGTGCTTCTTGTATTATCTTATGTACCTATTTTGTTACTTAGAACAGGTTCCTAAGGGAATCCCTGATCACAACCAATGTGGGATTGTTTAATTATTTTGCTAGAGCCGGCTGTGATCGGAATTAATGACTATAAGTGAGGGAATTTATAAGCTCGAACGTTAGATAGATTACATTCATACAACATCGATGTTTGAATCTAATTAATTTGCTTTACGTAGCATACTTCATGAGGAGAATATTAAATAAACGCCCCCTTTTTTGCAATAATCCTATTAGCTTTTTCGTGATTTAATTTAACAATTACGCATCTTTGCTTTTAAAAATCCTTACTTTAAGAAGTCTTTATAAAAGTTACTTATTTACATTAACGATGAAGGACTTAGTCCCTAATAATTAATTAAATTAAATATAATAATATTAAAATAATCTATCTAAGTAAATATATAAAAGCGTAAGGTCACTCACTCACTCACTCATCACGAAATATTGACAATTGCTTGACGTATAAATATGGAATTTCAGGGATGTAGTTTTTACTTATTTGACGTCCGCTAAGAATGGATATTGCGACAGGGCCGGATTAAGAAAGTCTAAGGTCTCTTGCAAGTTTGTATTAAAGTCCTTCATTTTTTGTGCTACAAACTTGAAATTTTATAGGGATCATCTAGGTACGAACACGAGCAAAGCGAGAGTGAGTCGCTAGTAAGTGTATAATAAGAGATATTTTTGTATTAAACAAATAAGAGTATAAGGCATGAACAGCATAATCATTCTTAAAATACTTCCAATATTAAAAAAATGTAAACAATGAAAAGCTTGTTCAGTTTTAATTTCAGGCCCAATTTACATTACTTCAAATGTCCTGTCACGTCTTAAAGCTTAAAACGTGTCGTAGGGTTCCCGTAAAGAGATTCCATTGGGCCCCTTACACCTCACGCCAAACAAATTCGCTGAATGCTTTCTCTTGTACTCTATTATCGCATCAACTTGATCTTCACATTGAACAAGCCTAATACATTATGCGAGAAACATCAATGAAAGTTCCATGTATGCAAAATAGGTACTTAACGAACTTACAACTAAATTTGAAAGCCTCTTTGAACCTCTGATAGACATTTAGAGGAAAATATATTACACAGTATCCAAATTAAATTATACAAAGCAGGCAATATTGGACTTGTATTAAATCCAAAAAGTGATCGATATAAATATATTTCAGTTACGATATTTTAAATTCCTCAATTATTGACATAGGATTCAAGACTGTAAAACTTTACACCTTATTTTATTACTTGTTATTTTGTTATTTTTCAGTATCAAGGAGCCTGTAAGTTCAGACTTCAGACGAGCTCTTATTATATATTACATATATTGAAATTAATATGCCTGTAGCTAAGTTAAATTTCATCATTCAAATATATAATTCAAATAATTGTAATTATTATAATTAAAAATTCATTTTTACATATATCTTGTTAAACATCACTCTACACTCGATAAATTTATCAGTAATCTATAGATTAAACCAAAAATTTGGTATACTAAAATTTATAAAGCTGAAAGAAATTTAATGTTAAACTAAAAAAAATGTTGTTTAACATTTTTAATGTTGTTTTATTAAACACGTAAGGACTTCTACGTAAAGACAGCCCTAAATTTACTAGAATTTATCATTCCTTTACCTTGAATATTATACAGCCAAAGTAATTTATTTTGTTTCAAAAATTATTGAATTATTCATTTTTAACCGAATTCAAAAACGACAAGTTATACGCAATACTTTTTGCCTAAAAAGGTATACTTAGTATGATCTGAAAAGAATAGTATGACTTTAAAATAATTTAAAAACAAACACTCCTTCTGTTTTTTTTTCTAACGTTTATTATTTTCCTTCGAGGCATATCTTCAGTGAAAACAGTATTATAAAAATCAGTTCAAAATTTTCGAAGATATCGTGTAACATAAAAAAAACATACACCCAAATTATACGCCTCTTTGTTTGCCTTCTCTTCTTAAAATCGGTACAAAACTATACAGTATTAAGGCTTAATTATATTCATATATTCTCTTTCTAATCGGTACTCGCTATTATTGAAAATATCAATATTTAAACGTAGTATAATCTTTTCATATGGCTCATTTTTAGTCGTTTAGAAACACTAAAAGAGGCTCATTTAATATTAATTTCAAGCTTTTTCCGCAGTTATGGCGGTGATTAGGGTTGCGCTATGATTAAGATCTATACAGTGAGTAGCGAAGGCCAAATATAAAGGTATCGGGTAATTACCGTCTATGGCACGTTTACGCTGGCACAATTGCCCCGAATATGTTTCTCATTATCCTTTATTATACCTCTGATACTAATCACATCGCCTCAATTGTCTGAAACGACAGGAATTGAAACGTGGACGTGTTTTGACTTTGATGTGATCAAATAAAAACCCGAGCTCGATGAATCTCGTCATATAACATTCTATACCTACATGAAAAAATTAAAGGAGTTAATCTATACGGTAAATATTTTTATATTATTTTATTGAAATATTAATTATTATCGATACAATGCAGAGGCCAAATATATTTTTTTTAGAATGTTTGTCTGTATGTCTGTTTATGACCGCATCACGAGAAAACTACCAAACTTTTGATGGTATTTAGTATGATGATAACGATTATCCGGATCAACATCTAGAATACTTTTTACAGTGGAAAAATATCTCATTTCTGAGAAATCTATACTAACCGTCAAATAACCTGAAGTTAATAATAATAAACTGACGTTCTATAATATATTATGGATAAAATTTTTTTTGCATAACGAAAAAGTTATAGCAGTAAATCCTCCTCATACTACTCAATCGCCTGCTATTTGAGGGCAATATAGTTATTAAGAGCTTAATGTTATTGCGAATATCTTAATCCTGTGTATATTGGTAACGTGTTCCTAGAACTGGACATTTATCTGTACGGCCATACTCGACAACACGTGATTAAATATTCCCTCTATAAAGTGATTTAGCCGATGCCAGACAGGGCTATGTTATGATAATCCGGAGATTTGATTATCTCCCCGTTTCGAAAATCATCATGTTGATTTGTTTGTTTTTGAGCAATGAAATCTGAATTAATTGTTTAAAGTCAACACTTCTTTTTCGATTTTGATATATTTTTAAATGCCATTATAAAATACAGAACAAATTAATTAAATAAATGCTTTCTTTACTAAAATTAACGTTTAACTAGGAGATACAATGTACTAATTTTAGAACTATTAAATTCTAATGAATGCCTAAACCAAGGGAATAGTAATTCCTACTGTCAAATATTTTGCGCGCACGATTTCTATATGTTAGCTTCATACAGTATTCAAGGAACTAATTACCGAGAGCTTGTTCATGTCAATCACTCTCGCTATTTCCTCAACTAACTTCCAATTCCAATCTCGATTTTACCTATAAAATATATTTCCTCTACATATTAAGTTCACATAAAAGTTTTATATTAGTTTTATATAAAAATATCCACCAACCAACTAGTGACGTCTATTTTATATACAATTTAAAGCTTATCTTCAAATAGTATGAACTTTATTAATATCGTACATTCAATTAGCTATTATTCTGAAGTCTGAGAAGTTTTCATTGTGCTGGCTTTCTTTCAAGAGATATGGACTAGGTGAGATTATATGAAATATGTCAAACAATCATAGTCATGTAGTGAAAGAAATAAAAATATTAAATAACGACTATAGACTATACTAATTTTCTACTTACAGTCTCTTTAAATACATTTTAGAGTCAACTCAATTGTCTTAATTATTTCCTTTCTGTGTAGTAAAAACTAAGCAAACTAATTTTTACCTCACTTCAGTTTTTTCACTGCAGCTTTCTGTAGAAACTCACGAAGTCGCTGTTTTATGCTCTACAGTTTATGTATAGACTGAAAAGTGTTTTATATAAATGGTGGTCATTCTCACTAAGACCAACCACCTGCGCTTTAAATAAAAAATGCTGGCTATGATATTACACAGCGTATGCGCAAGCAAAAATTAATTCTCCATGCCTTTCCGTCTCATAGTCGAATGAAACGATAATCTGGGACTTCTAATAACATCTGATATGCTACTCATATGTGCTGAAATCTAGGCTATTTCTAAGAGTTTCTTTACACATACCCTATACTTCTTTTACTGATATAATATGATAATATTATAATATAATAATAAATATATTATCTATTGATCTACGGAGACTAAGCCGCGCATGCTCGACG
This sequence comes from Boloria selene, assembly GCA_905231865.2. Classification (NCBI taxonomy): domain Eukaryota; kingdom Metazoa; phylum Arthropoda; class Insecta; order Lepidoptera; family Nymphalidae; genus Boloria; species Boloria selene. The sequence continues at coordinate 6,831,932 of HG993146.1, read as the reverse complement.
CACAATCGACATATTACGCTTCATTATGAACAACGTAATACAATTACTGATTTATAGCGCAGCAACTACGACTTAACGAACACAATAACAATGAGGCTTTGCTATTCAGTGTGAAGTATGACACACGGTGGGTTAGGGGTGGAATCTTCTATTAATCTTGCCATCTAAATAGTTATTGCATATTTTAAATTCTCCTTAACAACCAGTGCAGCGGATTTGATTTTGGTATCTTAACTACTTATATACGAGATTATATGTTCTTCTATTATGTTCTGTGAACTATTTATACTTTAACCTATAATTAACCTTAATTTACTTATTACCGATTATTTTTATTAAAAATTAATACATTCAAAAGATTTTGTAAGATACCATATATTTCTATCTTATCTTTCTGATAAAATAAAATAATTACCAATCTTTTTAATCTAAATTAATTTGATATTAAATGATTGTATTCCTTGGCCTGATCCGCCTCGTATTAAAAGGAGGCCGTGCCCAGATTTGGGACGTTATAAATTAATGAATACATATAAACGAGTACTTACATACATACAATTGTATCCAAAATATTTTTTAAAGAATCTATGCCAAACAAATTCTAAAGAGGCCTCTTTACTAATGGTAATTTCAGTAAAACATAGTATAATGCGTATTCTAAAAAGTACTCATCGTACTTCCACAAAAACAATTTCCATTAAAGGAACTGAAAGAATCACTGTAGAGATATGAATGTGTGGAAACAATTTTATTTGTCACTAATGTAGGATAAGTATAATATTAATGCATTACAGTTTTGTACACATTTATATACAACATTTTCAAGTCACTTACAAAAATTAAATTACCAATTAAAAAATTGGTAATTTTTGTATTTATAAAATTTAAATTAACTTACGAAAGACGAGTATGTATGACTCTACAGACATAAATCACTCAATAAACATTCTGTTTTTGCTTTTTTGCTGCGTAATATTAGGTATATGTGTATATACCAAAGATAAATTATAAAAGCCATTATATTCAAGAATCTCTCAATCTCAAGATCTGTAATAATATGTTACGTTTTATTATAATAAGTCTTTGGCCCAGTATTTCAATTTTATGAAGAAATTTATTTTCAGAACCTAAACCTTAAGAACATACGCAGCTGCTAACCCTAAGGGCTACACGTACCGAGTGTGCTACTATATGTAATTCAGTTAGGTAATTTTGGTACATGTCTAATCCAATTAGCTATTATGATTCGTGGTCCGAATATTAATTTGATGGCCATTTTGTAAGGAGGCTGCATTCTACGACCTTATGTTAACAATAGAGCTCTCTCTTACTTTGATCACGTACGAAATTCAATTGAGCTCCATATTGCATTGTACTGATTATTACTTTATAAATTATCATTTTTGGCTTAACTTTTGACGTTTTTGTTTATAGTTGAAAACATCAACATACACAGTGGTATAGTATTTACTATTTATATAAGTTTATGATGAAGAGATACGTTATAATGAAATAGTACCTTATATCATCTTATTCAACTCTGATGTGCTACGAGTATGTAGGCTATGTGTAGTCCACCACGCAAACTAAGTGCGAGTCATGCTACAGGATGTGCAACCTTCCTCATGATCTGTTTGTCTGTAAGATAAAGCCAAAAAGAAAATTAAAAAAACATTTATTGTTATAATAATTTCAAATCAATTTAATAAGTCATAATTTTATTCATACATAAACATTGTATTATGTATGTACATACATATAACTACTTTCTTTAATTTTGAAACGCTTCATTGTACTTGTAAAACCAATGAAAAAACGTTGTGCGGTACTGACTGCTATATTCAGAGTACCACTGCGATGTTCAGGAGTAGCGGTAACGGATAGCAGTGTTTGCACGATTCACTATTGTTTAGTAAAGCAACAAACCAACCATCGCGATTGATTCGACGCATGCCGCCTTTGATTGCTAGGGGTTTGATTAACGCTTTAACTACGGTTTCTAAAAAAATATATCCTACTCAAATTAAACAATAAGCAGATTCATGTGTCTAGTAGAACTTGAATGAAACTGGAAATATCACTTTGATAAGCTAGTATATTACATTTTTTTTTATATATAAATAAAAAATTACGAGAAAGTTAAAAGCATGTCATGTTATTGAAATTAATAAGTATAAAAACTCACATATATTTTCTTGTTTTTGAACATCTATAGAGCTCAAAGTGCCACACGACTTGCTCTTTTTAATTACTGTAACAGCTTTTGAGAGAGGTAACAGCAAAAGGTATCACCAAATTAATTTGCTCTGAAAATATACTTTGAAAGCAAACGTAGAACGGACAAAAGGCATAATATATACAATAAACACCCGCCTTGCAGACCTTGCTAATTGATCCCCGATGTAACGAACCATTGTAATTTCTCTTATGACTAGACGTTGCCTTCACAAGTACACAAAACCTAATTACTACGAAGAAAACGAGCTGGTAGAAGGGATAAAACAGAAATAAATAATTTCTTTGGGCTTTGAAGCTGCAGATAATAATAATTTGTTCGGATGCAAGAGCATTATTATAACTCAATACACAATCTTTTAGTTGCATCTCTGTTGTTGGTAGACAATAATAGTTATTGTACAATAAATACTTAAGCTTTTTAACCAGATATGATTATAATAGATTGAAAAAGCATTTAGAGTTCAATGTATTTATGATTGTTACAGATGAAGGAAAAATTCATAAAATCGTGCAGTGGACTCGGAACGGCGACAGCCAGTCAGCTTTACTTGACATCTTCGACGTTACTCCAGGCGAACCAATTCAGGTATACGAAGAATAAATTGCATTTTAACACCCGCTTTTCACGTATGAACGTGATAAAAATTGAAGCAGAAATTTTAACATTGATGACGAAAATATTTTCAAGTACTGCTACTCAATCGAGCACTTGATTTTTTTGTGATTACATTGACTTTTAAAATAGGCAGCTACATATTTTCATATTGTAGATTTAACAAATATTATTTCTTTTGAAGTATTTAAATATAAATAAGTTTATAAATATTAAGAATGTTGTTACATAAATTAAAATTCTATTCCATGCAGTTTAAATTTTATCATTTTCATAAAAAAAAATTTATACATTTAAATATGATTTTTTAACCTAGAGTAGATATTATAACTAACTTGTGAAATACTATTTTTTCCTGAGATTCTTACAAACCCTTAGAGTGTAAGTCATAAGAATTAAAAATAAACAAAATATTGTACCTAGGCTATGGCCTTGTCTCGAGAGCATGGGTCACTATACGCGGCATCGGACAGGCGAGTGCTACAGCTACGCTTGGCGCTCTGTACGCGCCGCTACGACGCGTGCGTGCGATGCGCACGCGATCCCTATTGCGGCTGGGACAGAGATACTGGCGTATGCAAGGAGTACTCTAACAATATAGGGTAAGTACCTAAAATAGTACTATACGACCACAACTTTTTCAGTAGTTTGTCAATAATAAGTGGTTTCATAAAATAAAATCAATACCAACGTGCGCCTCATATATACCTACCGAATACCGATTTTACTTTGGTTTAATATTAATAACTGCCCTCAACTAAATATATACTAGATATAAAATAGGTTATTATTTTTCCATTCTTTATGTATTTGGAAACCTTGAAATATATGGGAAATTATATATGGTCATAATTGAAAATTACTACTGTATCGGACGATCTACAATTTAGTTAATTGGTTTTAATTTGATGATTGCTATACTTGTATAATCTAATTTTAGTAATTGATATATGGGTCAAAATCAGAGAGGTGAGCATTTTAGGTTTTCAAATATCTGTAAAATTATGTTTCCTTTTGAAGCAAACTAACATGACCAGTCTGTTGTGTCATTTGTCATGAAGCTTTTCTGTGAATAGGCACGCACAAAAATACATATTTTAGAAATTCTACCTGTTTATAAAAATAATGCCAGAGTCGTGAGTCATTTCGGGAACACTTTTAAATAATATTTATAATAATGCTTGTTTAATCTATTTAAGAATAATTTTCAATAAATTGTAATAAATCTGTTGCTAAATCGAGAAATGTTGGTATTTTGAATATTTTTTAAAATAAAAACGATTATTTTTAAATTACTGTACGAAAATTTTCAATCGTCGTAATTTCTGCATCGATACTTCAAGTTAATATAAATATTCTTGCAATTAATAGAATATTAATAATATAAATGCCAAGGTTCAAATGTCATTTCAACTATATGTGTAGGACTTAACTCCAACATTACTTATTAAGTGATTTATTTGCCGTTTTTGTGATGTTCCCGGAAATGATGAGTGTTCCCAAAATGACGACGACGTTTTCTGAAAGCACATAATATAAGGTTTTTGACATACATTATGCATGAAAATAATATAAATTTACAGTATTATACCTTTATTTATTGTAAGGAATATGAGTATTAAAATTTTAACTTACAATCTAATAACAATAAAATTTAAAAATTTCAAGAAACATTAGATATTAGAAACAATTGTTAATTGCACGCTAACAATATTTTCATCAAAATAAGAAAAACTAAGACAACTACTTTTCTGTGATTTCGGTGTACATAAAATTTTAACAATTTATTCGTAGGAGTAATAGTTTAATTTCTCGCAACAATTATGAAAATTGATTGGTACGGAGACATCAGAAGCTTTCTGTTATACAATCTTCGTAAGTAATATTCATAATTCTGGGCATCGCATCTATCTATCTTTTCAGGTATTATTTTTGATTGCAATAATTTCATTGTCGGTGACTTCATGTAATAACAGTCGAAGTTTCCAGTAAACGAACAAAATCCTCAACTGTAATGAAGTAGTTTCCTCGCAATTTCTCGTCTTGATCATGCCTTTTTCTGTTTCCTTTTCTCTCTTTCAGCCATATCACTAACAGTCTTAACTTTAATTTCAGCTTTCTTTCTTTCTTTGGTAAAATTCCCTATCTTTAAGTATTTTCCTCTCTTTTTGCATTAACCTTTTCATGATGCTTATTATATGCTATACTATCCTGTTTTGGTCGTTTTTTTCTTCATATTTATCGTTTTCCATGTTACGCGTACTAAATGGTAAATAACTAAAACCAAAATGACGCATAGTTAAGCTTTTTAAAAGCATTGCAGTATCATTTTGCTTACAGATTTTCATTTTAGACGCGCTTAACTCATTTCGGGAACGTCGGTCATATACGAGAACGTTCCCGAAATGACCGTTTCCGAAATGATTATTCGATAAATATATTAAGGTTACGTTTGATGCCGCCATGTTTGATATTAGATTTTGAGATTATGAACAAGTAAGTTGAAATATTTATTACAATTTTGTGAAAAGTATGCAAATTTAAGAATAACTAATCACCAAATAGCGTTCACGTAGTGACAGGGTATTAAAGTACGCTTCACAAATCTCAAATTTAACGGCACTTACCACCAAAATCAATTATTGTTTTCCGTAAAAACAACACATGGCCGTTTGCTTTGACTAGCGAACTTTACACTGATGCTTCTTAACGCCACCTAGTATATCTTGTTTATATTACATCGTCGTTTATCCTCCGCGTTCACGGAATGATTGGATAAATGTCAGACAGCATTTGAGTAGTCAAAATATGAAGAAATGAATATTATTAAAAATTATTTTAAGGATATATTATTCATTTAATGTTGCCTAAAGCTTATACTAAAATATGAGATTTTTATTTCGTAGTTGTAAGTATTTTTAACGTGCCTGAACTATGCAACATGGTAAAAGGACGCGTTCTCGAAATGATTATTGAGGTCTTTTTTGTTTATAATCAAGTAATAAATTATCATATTAAACTCAATATGTTAAGTACCTTGTAAACATGCACAGTACCTTTATTTTGAATTAAATATTATAGGTAAGTCACTTCATTTTATCAAGAAAAACTTTGTCAGAAGCGTAATGCTCACCTCTCTGATTTTGACCCATATACTGTAACTTAAGCCTGAATAAAAGTTAAACCATATTTCAAATAATCTCCGTAAAATGGAAACGTGTATTTCAATGAAAATTGTGTAATTTTCCAAAAACGCTCGAAACATCAAACTAAGCTTCAATTAATATGCGCATAAAATAACGAGCATCGATAAACCGTATTCAATTCGTGCAGTACGCAGAGTTCCCATACCGCAACGTGAAATTTAATAACATGATACATGCTATTAGCTAATCAGGCAGCACTTTGCACGCGTGCAGGCAACGTGTGTAATCGGGATCTATTATAAACATATTCTAGTAATGTTACTGGCATAATACACTTCAATCTACTAACTAGGACAAAAAATTTTAACAAACTTCACTTCTTGTCCATATTTATGTACATTAATCATTTAGAAAGCCTTTGTTTCTTTATTATATATATTATCTGAACTTTTGCATTCTTTTTCAAACTCGTAGGACTAATACATATTTAATTTGAGACGCAAGGACACAGCTAATTTATGTAATACAATATAATTAGATAATAATATATTCCAGCTAATAATAAATATTGTATTTCTTTCCATATGAATTTGATGAAACTACAAGTAGGTAGTAGTGCATTACTAAATTCGTGTTGTTTAATGATTGTAAAATTTAATATGATAAATTGTTATGATAAGAAAAAGAATAATAGAATAAGAAAACATTTTTAAAAGTTTTTTGTTTTCAAATTACTAAAGGCGCACTATTTCATATTTTTAATAACAATATTTGCTATGAGAACGTACTAATTAATATTATTTTCACAGATTGATCCAAGATGTAGCAAATGAAACTGCAGATATTTGCGATTCATCGATATCAAGAAAAAGTGTATCAGCGACTTGGGGCCAGAGTTTACACCTCGGTAGTTTCGTCAAGATGCCAGAAGTACTTCAACCTAGAGCCGTTACTTGGTACCATTATTCAAGAGAAAAGGGAAGACACCCAATAACTTTCAAGTACGTTAATAGTGCCGTTAAGCTTCTTAAGTTTTCAGGGATGCTCTTTGTTAATATGATGTGATGGCGAACTTTTAAATGTACTATGATACGGCGTTCATCCATAATTTAGTGTGGCTAATATTCGAAATTCATATATTCATTAAAAGGTGTTACGAGTATTTTAATGTATTACACATATTGAACATAATGATTCTCAATTCTGAAATTCGACTACTGATATTTTATTGGCAAATGGTTCAAAGCGATTGAGCTAAAAAGTGGCAAACAGTAATTATTCATTGTACACGCGTGTAACAACATTGTGTTTCCAAATCTACCATTATCGCACTTCCTTCGTAATTAAAATGCAAAGGGAAACTCGAGATTCCGTTCTATCCACGTCGTCTTTCCTATCCTTTACGTTTTTAAACGAGGGTTTATAACGCTCTAGCATAATTATTTCTTAAAATACGGATAATAGGGTATCAAATTTAGTGAGGTTAAATGGAAAAGGGGTTAGCGCAATTTTTAAATGACGTCCGAATTCTCCAACAATAGAGCGCAATTTAAATTGTACGTTAATCAAAATGTTATTTGTTGTTCGAAACAAAGCGATTGCAATAGTAAAGTTAATATTGTAGTGTTCAAATTTAAATTTTATCGAACCTTTTGTCAATATTTTATTCTGTATTTTTATACTATGGAAACTATGTAATTTGTGCCCAAATGGCACGCCTACAAGCCACAGAATAAAGAACATGAACATGAACATGGAAACTATCCATGATTCGTATATAAATAGTATTTTCATTTTTGCATAGGCCCATGTGGCATTTTAACACTTGAAACCTAATAAAAATAGGCATTATAAATCAAACTTTACTTTATTATAAGCTAGTAACTCATCCTCGCTTCGCTTAGGTTATTTATAATTCCCTTTTGTATAATTCTTTTACAAACTTTGAATTTTTTTATAGTCTTATAACCTTCCGTGGACCTTAAGGAACATACGAAAAAAAAATAGCCGAATTGGTTCAGCCATTCTCGAGTTATGCGCTTAGTAACATTCATTTTTATTTATATAAAGATAATATTTGAAGATGATGCAGGTTTATTTTGATTTTTGGTTGCCAACGTTTTGTAATGTTTTGTAATGTTTCGCATTCATCTAAGAAAAATATTTATAAAATAAGAAGAAACCTTATTAATGTAATTTGTATTCTACAATTTTGATATTGAAGATATCATTTTATTTACAGTAAACCAGAAAAATACATAGAGACATCAGAGCATGGCCTCCTTATAATATCTGTGAACGAAGCAGACGCTGGCCGCTATGATTGTTGGCTCGGAGGTTCACTACTCTGTTCCTACAATATCACTGTAGATACACACAGGTAAGATGTGTAAAATGTGTAAGATGTGTCAGATGATGTATATGATCTTTGTCTATATGAGTCCACCATGATGTCCAAGTGCGAGGCAACTTGCTAGGTCTTCTTAGATATGCATATATCCTTTCGATATTTTTCTTCACCTTAAGACAAGTGGTAATCATGTTGGAAAGGATTCGTACATGAAAATATCAGAGATGCGAAACCCGGACTTTGAACCCGCTTTCACTCCGTTTCTCAAACATGGGAGTACTATGTACTACCACTATAAAAATAACCTATTTTTAATGTATTATTATATATACAAGAAACACGTATCTAACGAATGTCATTAGCTACATATCAGTAACCTTATGTGTCCTTCAAGTTAAAAAAAATCTGAATTTAATTTCATCAAAATTTATCTAGTCGCTTTAGAAATTATATTTTCGATGTCCTTTTACTTTGACTAATATCATATATTTACATTTTAAAGATACAAATCTAATTGTATATTTTAAATATTTATCAATACACAAAATCGCACACATATTCAAATATTCAATCTTTTAGATGTTCGCCGCCAGAGAAGAGCAATGAATACCAAAAGATATACTCGAATTGGTGTCACGAGTTCGAGAAATATAAGACCGCCATGAAAACTTGGGAAAGAAAACAAGAGGTAACTTAAACTTTGACGTAAACAAAAGAATATCGTTTGTAGAACGAAGTCGTATTAAAACGGCTGAAAATTACTCATAATAATATAATATTAGGTATGATGCCATTTTTTTCAACACTTTATGTCTATTCGTATTTCTGCATTTTTTAAATATAAATATATTGTTTGTTTATTAAGGTTTTACGAATTAGTGCGAGCGAGGCCGCGGGTTCCGCTCGTTAATGTATACATAAACTTGAAAAATTATATACTAAAACCTTCCCCAAGAACCACTCTATCTATTGATGCAAAATCATGAAAATCGGTGCAGTAGTTATTTAGTTTATCGCGAAAAGACAAACGCGGTGGAGGACTTTGATTTTATAACATGTAGTGATAAGTTAATTCATACCCAAGGCTGAAATAAATACTTTAAAAGGATATTTTAATCTTCATTCATTTTGAAAAAAGTTTTGAATAATTGTATAATGTGAATTATAAACACATTTTCTTTTTCAGCAATGTGCAAGACAGAATGATTCAAATCAGAACACGCACCCGAACGAGATTGTGTGATAGCTCCTGAACATCGCCTATCTCATGTTTCAATCCGTCAACTATTACACCGGTTCCATTCCCGTGCCATACGTCTCGGCCGGCCTCAAATACTTCAATATATTTTCGTGAATAAACCCTCCATTGCGATCACCTCAGTGTAGTGAATTTAGTGCCCCATTATATTTGAACAATATAGTGTCATAATAAATCAAAATATATACTAATAGTGCCACAAGATGCAAAACTAACATATTCAGAGTTGAAAAAAGTTAATAATAGCTTCAATAGTGACAAATAATCGTAATAAGTGAATGTTTACTTAAAAATTACTATAAACAAAATCCAAAAAACAGTGCGAATTAGTGAAGTTGTGCTTCTATCCAACCAATAAATCCCATATCCATCACAATGTATCAGAACTTATTCAGTGTTTAACTTCAAAATTAGTGCGACTTTCATCAGAAAAATAGTTCCAAAGACGGAACATGAGAAGGTGATTGGTTATATTATATGGACCTTTTAAGGACGATTGTAGCGTTGTGCGTTGCTTTGTTGGAAAATTGTATCAAAAATGGTTTACCAACGTATTATAAGTACGCTTCAGATAAGTAGTTTGTTAGAATGAACTGGATTAATGGAATGGTTTCAACGATACATTAGCATCGCGCATTTAAATTGCCTATAAGCCATTGCATCAGTAGTGCGAGTGATATATCATAATTATTTATTGTATTTATTCCGCTTAATTTCCTGTTACCCATTTACATATTATTTACCTTTTAGATTAATATGTCAGATAAATTTATTTGTCAGATATAATATCACTATTACCAAGTAATGTATACAGTTGATTAAAAGATTATTGCTGAATATTAATGTATTCAAAGATTTACATTTTAAATGAAGCTATTGGGTCGGTTTTTACGCGGATTTTGGTTTTCGATTCGTACCTAAATCCGCAAAAAAGGTATTTTATTTAATATGTTAATGTCAAATATCCACGTAAATTCGAGTAAGAAAGTATTAAAGATTTAAATTTAAACCGTTTGAAGTTATAATAAAAAAACAGTACAATTTCCTATTAAAACGAACAGAGAGACTTCGAAGCCACGTATCTTAATCTGAGATGTAATTAAGTTTGTTAGTAACTGATCAAGACGCGGCTCTTCCCACTAATGGGTGAATAATACGTATCGCTATTCGGTTCGTATTTCGTATTTTCGAATCTCCGAGGGTTGTGGCTCGACTCATTATTTTTCCCTTTTTCGTGTAAATAGTTACCTAATTCTTTTCTAATGTAAGTGTACTATAGAATGCACGTCCCTAAACGTAATGAATATTATTTAAGCCTGTGATACATAAGAAATTCGTTTAGGAGATATAATTTTATTAAGTCTATTCAAACACTGGTCTAAAGTTATAATTTTGAACTTATATTTATCTCAATATTATAGATGATAAGACCTTTTAACTAAATACCTTTGTCCTTTATGAACTATTACAAATTATTTGATTTTAATTTGAAATAGACTGTAGAATGTATGTAATAGAATTCACATTCCTTTGCCACTGCCACAATATAGAAATGAAAATATACTTATATCATTTAGATAAACGAAAATATTAAGATAATAAATAACGACATTTTAAGCATGTACTTAAATTTGTGACCTTTACATGTAAAATAGTATTTGCGGTTCAACTGCAGATAAACGTAATGTGTAATGAAATAGCAATAATTTATACTAAAACATTTAATTTCAACAAAAGATTGCTCATGTGAGTGATATGTATGCTTAGACATACGGAATAATGGCCTATTGTATTGAACCTAATATCCAACATACTATCAAAATCAATAACACATTAAAAATTATATGAATAATACTTATCGAAAATGTTTATATCCCCATACCTTCCTTAAAAAGTTATTGAAATAAATAGAGAAATAATTGCATGTTCATTCTTAACAGTTGTTATTGAAACTGATAGTCCAACAAAATCTCCTATGTCTGCATACATATATTAGCTCCGAAAATATTCATATATAAATTGAAAGTGAAATATTAATATAATAATATATATAACGTAGCCAGTGTTTAGGAAATACTCTGCATATTTTTGTACAAAAATTTAATCTAAATGTGTTTAAATAATTAGTGTGTAAGTAATTTCTCTCACGTATCATTCTCATTGGTACCTTATTAAAAGTAATAGTAACGTTTACTCTTGTGCGTGTTATACTTGCATATGCTTTATAAAAACATATTATATTTTCATATCTTAGAAACATATATCCTATCATATAGGATCATTTTTGACTATACATATATTTTTTATTTTTATCTTGTTTATTTGTAATAAAAACAAACATTTGATGGATTTTTGATACCTATTCAAGCAAGAATAGCTGAACGCATTTGGATGAAATTTGACACAGAGATAAATGCTGATCTGGAATAGCACATGGTTTTTATGTCTAAGGAAAATGTATGGTTGCACGAACTTCTTTGTATTGGTATTATGAAAGACGATGACAAACTTAATTTATATATGTATGACTTACAAAATAATATATGGATGCAAGTATTAGTAGTAACGACATCGACGCAGAAGTGTAAACGGAGCTATTCCACTCCATATCATTTTTACCACGTAAGAGCTTGTATCATAATATTATTGTACTTACGGCATCAATACTTCTATTTATAGCTCAGTCGATTTAAATTTACAAACGAAATGCATATTACGAAATTATACTATAAATATTTTTTCTAGTATTTTATTGAAAAGCCATAGCGAATCATTTACTGTAGCACAATTATTTTATTTTATTTACCTACCTATAACTAAAACTGATTCACTAAATTCTGATCATAGAAAATGAAACCAAACCGGCCATTTTATACTAATGTTATATGGATGTATTGTTTTTGAATTACTTATTCTATAGATAAAATTGAAAAGCTCAACTAATAAAATAATCATTTTCATATTTATTCCTCCATACTAGTATAATTATAAAATTAGGTGCTTGTAATTACTATTGTTTTTGCAAATACGTATATTTTCTGTCATATCATGATGTACATACATGATTCGAAGTAAAATAGGAGTAAATATCTGAGCTTCGTCGTTTATTAATAAATTATGTATTATCTAGGATAAAGTACTTAGTGATTATAAAATGATGGATCTCCCAAACTTTGGGCAGATCTTGCGCAATAATTATAGCTAAATACTTACTATTGTCTGTACTATTGGAATAGCTCTGTACATTTCACATGTTACTATACTATATAAGTTAAATTTCAAATGTAGAGTTAAGATTTTATATAATAAATCTATGAAATGTATCTTGCAGTTTGATCGAGTTTTATTTATTTAACCTTGTAAATATTCCAAACGCAATTAAGTTTTACTTTCGAAAATCGAATGTATAATGGAGCCATTAGCCATTAATCTTTTATATATGGCTTCATTACTATCGAATAGAAATACAGTATTTTCAATGCCGAAACAGCACAAAGGACTATCCATTAAGTTCATTGCTCTTTTTAGAAATTGATTATAGTAGAAACATATATCATATGGGAATTCTCGTCCCCACTGTTCAAATGGTTTTTAGCTTTTACGTAGGGAGTTAATACAAGAAATGTTAGAGAGGTGAGAGTAAGGACATGTTTAAAATAGTGTCAATTCATCAAGTCGCATACCGAGTTGACATTTTCGTCATAACAACGGTGGGGGCGCTCCCCACGGACGGGCCGAGGGTCTATAAAAAGTGAGGGCACGTAATTATATAGTGCCACTAAACTAATTTCACGATACATTGCCTACGAAATCTGTGCTTGGCACCGCCTCGCCCACTAACAAAATGTGATTTCGCCTTCAAACCTGATTACTATTGTTATATGCTATTTCATACGAATTACTAATATCGCACTAGATGTTTACGCAAATGACTTTAACAGTGTTGGCTATTATTATTTTTTATTTTTATTATAGAAGGTATTATTAAGCCCAGATTATTTTTGTATAATGTGTATAATAGAATTTTGAATCATAAATTCGTAACTTTAAAAATTGAAGTATAAAAATACAATGTAATTCAAACTAAATTAGTCCTGTTTGCTTCATTGTTAAATCAATTTACATACAGCAGTTGCAGCAAACTTTACTATGCAACATTGTTAAATGTTAAATTATATTAAAATTAGTTTTACAATACGAAAATATGAGCAGTAACTTTACTTAGGAACAAAATTCAAAAACATGTCCTGTTAGTTGCTACGTGTCAATAGTGAGTGGAAAACTACATAGATAGCAATTATTTAGTAAAAATTTTTACTATTATTTTATTCAGCCTCTTTATAATCCAATCTTTCGAGCACTTAGCTTTTGTGCCAACTGAAGGTAAGCCAAATGCAGAGAACTGATTGAATTACCCTTAGAGATCTCAAGCCAGTGGTGTCACTCACCAGCTACTCGCCAAAAGCTGCCAGTGGACTTATTGGGACAGTACTATACAATAATTCTGGATCACACTCGTTATTTATTACGCAGTTACTAGTATTTTTTATTCAAACATAATAATTGGACCCTGCGGAATAGAGTAAGCAATTATATAAAAATATAATAATTAATATGAAAAAAAACGTCCGGATATGTATTTGCATAAAAAGGTAGAGATAAGCAATTCAGCACTTTCTCTGTTTCCTTTTTTATCGAAGATTTTATTTTATTAGAGACTATTGACTAACTTTAGTTTTATCAATAATATCAAGTTTGGATAATCAAGGTATAATACAAAGTATTTCTTATATAACGCTTAGGTACAGTCCAATTTCGATAATTAAACGCTAGTTGTATTAAAAAAACTAAAACCGATACTTATTAAAATTTTCATGCAGCAAGTAATAATAGAAATTAAGATCTCTACTTACATATTAAGTACTATACTTGTACTGTAATATTAACTGACTATGAGATCTACACAAATATTGTAAAGTAATAAATCAAAGTAACAACGCCTAAACAAGAGCAAACAATGAACCCACCAAGGTAGCAGTCTCCTAGATAGCAGTCCGAAGATTAGATTGCATATCGCGTCATAACTGGTGGAAAGTTAGCGAATTTGTCAAACACTACCTACAACTTAGAACTTTAACTAACGTACGACTACACGTAACAAACTGCATATTGCCTCGAGTTCTAGTACGTCGTAACTTATATTACTTCGTGTATGTTCTTTTAGGTGCTAAATAATGTAGGCGAATTATTAATATGGCGGCGACGATTATGTGGTTTGTTGTTTTTACGATGTTTACGATAACATTTTTATGCAAGTTATTTGCAAGTATAAACGCAAATCATATTCTGTAAATATATTGAAATGTTTTGTTAAGCTTAAGTTTGTGAGATTTGAGTATTGAAGTAATAGTTCACAAACAATTAAAATTTGCCAAATATAAAACAAATTTATTATAAGTTTGATTTTTCAATGACCCAGTCCCAAACTACTTTTAGATTTTGCTAAAGCTTATCAATAATAATCATTATTAACCTACTACATTACAAAACTTAATAAAATAGTTATAGTTAAATAAAAAGAATTTAGAATGTAAAATACAGATTTTTTAAGTAATGAAAAAGAATGTAGAATGTAATATAAAATATATGTAGTGTAAAAATGTATCAATCTCAGGGCATATCAAATTGCGGTTTTCAATGGATACGGGGCGTGAAATCTGTATTTCACGGCGTGCCCGCCACTGATTTCATCTTCATTAAACCATTACCGGCATTAGAATGCTTAGGGTCCAGTAATGTTAAGCGAGAAGAAAGTTCATCGTTTAACCGTCATAGACAGAATATCCAAGGTTCATTAATACTATGAAAATAAAATATATAATAATCAACTTAGTATACAGTGAAAAATATTATATACTAGCGACTCGCCCTCGTTTCGCTCGGGTTCGACCCTATTTAACGCGAGTGAAGCCGCGGGTCGGTACTATACATATAAACCGTCCTCTTAAATCACTCTATCTGTTAAAAAAACCTGATCAAAATCCGTTGCGTAGTTTTAAAGATCTAAGCATACATAGGAACAGACAGACAGCGGGAACCGACTTCGTTTTACACTGTGTAGAGATCTATACGATTATTATATAACTCCTTATATACCCTCCGCACATTCATCAGCAATTTTCAATACCTACTAATATCCCATGGGTACTTCAAGATATGCCTAGAGAAAAAGTGGCCATGTCTCTCTCAAGCCCATAAACGATCTGTATACGAAACTACGTCGACACATTTACTCGTACCCGCTGCATAAATAAAGAAAAACTCCTCATAAGTTATCCCCAATATGTAATACTTTGTATACTTAAATAATAAATTAACTTTTAAATATTACTTTTTGTCGTTTGAATTTAAAATATTTAGGTTTTGTCCTTATAACAGTGTAGCTCGAGGATTAGTGTGGTCGCTGTTTCTTACTTTCCTCTAATCTTTTGGGAGCGTGTTTTATTTATTACGCAGTGCTTACAACATATTTTTTTAATATTATTATTTAAAATATAAATTTAGTAATACATTTTAATATTTGATACATTTTCAAAATGAAATATTTCAAGGTATTCTACTGCCAGATTAAAAATGAAGCCTATTACGAAATTTGTTCTTCTATCATACTGCCAGCGAGGGTCTGAGGTCTTTATTGGGAATTACTTCCGGCCAATATGTCGCCAGACAAGGGTTCATGTCGTATATACATTCGACACGATGAAGGACCAAGTTTCTTTAAGATTGTGATTATAACCTGAATTTATAAATTTTGGACGAAGTTATATTTATAAGTTAATTTGTCATAGAATTTAAATATAAACTTTTCGTTGAATAATGTTGTATCCTTTTAAAAATAGTCATAATTACTTAAATTTGTATACATTGAGTATGAAGAGGAAAGCTCCCCAGACGTTATAATTTTATCGCTTGCAAACGTATACTTTGCATTTTTAACTTTTGTGAACAAAAGAGGGCTTCTTAAATCTCGACAAATCTCTTGTCGCAGCCCTAAGGAGCAAACAGCAGGCGGAGAGTGCACTGCGGTCAGGTCAGGCGTGTAATCCTTTATTACGACGCGGGATGTACTATGGTGCTGTGGTGTCCCACTCTCGTAAGCGCATTATCCGAATTAACAATTAGCCATGCCTACGTCTGCCAAAGTTTGCACAAATTTACATAACAATAAAGCCCTTTCGTTATAGCGATTTTTAAAATTAATTGGATTGCGAACCGTAGAAAATTTGTATTCCCCTCGCTATGCTCCATAATTTTGTGGTCAGTTTGAAACCCGCGAAATTACTGTTTTGGCGGAAAACTGGAAAATATGACAAATTGTCGTTATTGTTTATTTTGTAAGCACTGAAATTTTAAATAAAATACATGAAATAAATTTCTTTTACCTCTAACTTTATTTTTGTTATACTTTAAAATGATATTTAAATTGTATTATGTATATGACGGAATAAATAAATTGTTTGATTTATATATTAATGTATAAGTAGTAAGAATTTAGACTTAATGAATACTATGTTCCTTGTATGGTAAAAATGGGCACTTAGGTTCTTTCACTATATTAAATGAATATTATAGGAAACTGATTTTGTCATATAATTTTTCGTGCTATTTCAAGTATCCTGGCATGAAATCATACATTTACAAATTTATTTTATATAATTATGTTTATTTATATATACGAGTATATAATAGTTAATTTCAAGATTAAGTATTAAAATTTCAGATTTCTGTTAACCTGTCTGTCACTTGCAATCAATTTGCAAATGAGTGAAATATCAGGTACTAGATAATTACCTAGTATTAAGTACCTACTATTTTATTTTATATATTTTTATGAGTTCTCATAATAAAAAAAATACCTATATACCTAATTAGGGCTATTTTCATCACACTTTGTTAACTTATTCAAGCATGTAAGTTTTCTAACATTTTGTAACGGGTCGTTAATTTTCTTTGTCTGAGTGCCCTTAATCACTGCTCTACAGCTATGTTTCGTCCGTAACCAATGATTAGTTTACCGTCAAAATGAACGTGGAGTATCATTTTATGAGACAGTTTAGAAAGTTTCCCAGGATCTCTATAAAAATAATATAAGCTTTTTTATTTTCACTTAAATTAATAGACAAAAGTCATTCCAAGCTAAAGTTACAAACTTGTTTAAGTATATATAATACTACCTGCACCCGCAATTTCTATAGTATCTAGTATGCGTGACTCGACAGTGACAGTGATTAAGAGCAATGTTGCATACAAAGTTCAATCGTTTAAATGCCCTATTTTTAGAAAGATGCGGGGAAAGACAAATTTATAAACCGAGAAGTTAGCTCAGTTAAAACCGTGTCATATCATTTGGATAATTTGATAATATTTTTGAAGTTTTGAAAGGCACTCAACTTATATTTTAAAGCTATATTTATATTTTAACCCTATTAAAGTTCTCATTTTAAAATTTCGATGTAAAATAATAATTGGTATTTAATCCCCAGTCATATTTCTAACTACACGTACCTATAACATTTTAGTATTGTCAAAATTCCAATATACCGTTTCAATATTTAACCAACAAATATAGTATAGAATTAGTGAAACGAGTTTTAGTCGGCGTCGCCATTCAAATGGACATCGATAAAAGCTCAAAACTAAATCGAGAGCTGAATGAACAAGAACAATACAGAGTTTAAATTGCTGCATTGTAGTTGTGTACGACCAACGTGTCAAGAAGAATGAAGTCATTTGCCTCTAACAATATTAATGCAGTGACCCTCACACTATCAGTTTTTGTTTGTTAATTTACTGAAAAGGGCGTAACTCATTTTGTCATCGCGTAATTTAATTTCACTTGAACCCCCCACAAGTTGTCGCTCAACCTAGACTACAGCACCGGACATGGGTCGAAGTAATCTGTTTAATCGGCGGATTGAATATATGCATATATTGCAACAAGCTTCTAATCTGTATCATAAATAATATAATAATTTATAATTAATCTGTAAAATATTTAACATATTCAAGTAATTGATATATTATAACCTAATTTACATAAATATTACATGATACTATAAAAAATATGTCGTAGAAAAATCTTAAAGTTCAGCCAATTTTAGAGCATGACATGGCCTCGTAACAATAGGTGACATCGGGTACACGTTAAAAAATGCTTAAAATGCAATTTTACGAGAGTACTTTTATTTATGACCCCCAAAAATGTAAAATGCAAACGTTTTATTGCCGAGCTTTATAAAAATAGGAAGAACAAACAATGTCTTGTATCTCAAGATAGGGGACGTCGGACCGTATTTATCCGCTCGCAATGCATCAAAGGGGGACCCTTAAATTTATTTTTAAGAAAAGAAACTCAGGTAAGGGACTGACAATACTATTTTATCCACAAACTAACCAATATTGCAGTTACCAGATTGTATTGAAATTACGCATGGGATATATTATACACTCGCATAGGATTTACAAGGTCTTGTGTATAAGCTTGATTACAACACGTGTGTGCTTTGAGTGCTAGGTAAGTATTATTATTACACAATATAGATGTCTAGACTAAGATCTTGACTATCTAATTGAAATATATATTCGATATTATATTATATATTCGAAACAGTGTTAGTCCAGGGCTAACGCGCTCTCTTGGAAAATAGATTGGTGCTAGTTCAAATCCGGGTCTCGAATAATTACCACTTGTTTTACGGTGAAGGAACACTCCGTAAGGAAATGCAACGTCTGCCAACGCACTAGGCCAGCGTGGTGGACTAAGCCCCATTCCCCTCAGGGAGCTTAAAAAACTGAATACATACACTATATTTTTTTATTAAAACTGTATTTTATATTAAAACTTTATATATTATAAACTATTATTGATAAACTAACAAACATTATATTCAATTTACATGGTGGATGTCATCGTCCGTTTCAATTAAGCCAAACTGTATTCATAGGATTGTCCAATTTCATATTAATTAAAATAAGTAAGTAAAATAAAAAAGAGACGTTTTAAGGACCCCTTTATACTAAAACGAAGATTCTAATCACCGATAAATTTGATTATTCCTGTGTACAAAGAGATTTCGTTTTGATAAATCAACGCATATTGTTATAGAGATTTATGTATTCTGACCCTTTGTTTTGAATAAGAATAAAAATAAAAATGGAACACATAATTTAGTTTAAAGATATACGAAATTGAAAGTAAGTACGTATTAAATAAAAAACCGTAAATTGACAATCTCCTCTCAATCTTATGAAATAACAATAGATTAATTATTAATATAATAAAGTATTAATACACATATATTTTTATAAATATATAAATGATTACATTATAGAAACAAAATATGGTATCCTTTGTAGATACAATGTGATGGGTAATTTGCCTCACTTTTATGTAAATTGATAGCAACATTATTCTCGCGACGCGAAGCTAAGTGGTGAAAAATGTGTAATATTTAAGATGCAAGGTTTTATAATAAGCATTGCCGAGATTACACCTTGATCTCATCTATTTTTAATGCAGCGGCTGCAAGTGGGACATTTTTATTGCTCCCGCGCTCTAGATTAGTTTTGTTCTGAGTTTGATGCATATACAATGAGCTCGATTATTCAACGCCCCGCTCAACTTGCTTAGTATTGTAATATGAATTTGAAATGCCATGTGACTCTTCAATTTGGTTTAGAAAAATGTGCTTCATATTTATTTCTTGTCGTGAAAAATATCTCTAGTATTATGGCAAAATGTCTCGGTGATTTGTAATACACTACCGTTATATAGGAGTTTTTATTTTATTATAATATATATTATATAATTTTATTAAATTATTACAAGTTAATTTATTATATACCTACTTATCTATGGGTTTTTGGTAAAAAGTATTACTTACATTAATGATATGCTGACTTACAACGACATATTTCATGAATTGCTTTCCAATCTATACAATTTGCTAGAGGGTTCCAATTTAAGCATAGAGCAGAGGATTTCAAATGCGAAGAACAGACTCGCGACAGGAGTGACATTCTGTATCGAATGCGAGCACAAAAGTGCGAATATGAACATGTGCAAAAAATATCTCGCGTATGCATTTGGGAATTTCGCGTGACAGAGAATTTAATACGAGGGGAGTCTAATATTAAACCTCGGGGACCCATCACTTTTAATATCTGGCCGTCGTCCTAGAGGGCTTCTAAATTATTTACCAAATGGAAAGGTAATGGTCGCGGAAGAGTGCGAATGAAGGTATGCAAATTTTATAAGCATGTATTGTTGGTCATAAAACCTGTTAGCCTCGCTCTAAACTAATGAAGGATGAGAACTCGTCAAAACGTTGAAACAAGTAATGTTTGGGCCATGGGAGAGTTCCAGCGTACTTTGTAATTATGAATCACGGGCTTCCGGTGAACAACGGTCGTTTAATTCACTCATATGGTGTTTAACAGGTTTAAACTCTACAAATTGCTTCTGGGTTTTAAATCTATGAATTATGAAAAGCTCGTGCATTAATTTTACAGGCATGCATTTGAATCATTTAAAAATTATCATAATTACTACTTAGAGACGTTTTCACAATTAATACTAACTTCTCAGAAATATGATATTTTCCCACGGTAAAAGTACCCTATATGACCTCTCTCTCGTTGACTCGGATTTTGCTATCATCATAACATATTTCATCAAAATCTATCAAGTGGTTTTCTCTTGTGTCTTGGTGCGATAACAATTACTAACTGAGTCGAGTCCGTTACTCGACTCAGTTAGTAATTTATTAAATGTATAGATATAGTATGTATACGAGTAGTATTAATTGAAATATGAATTAAGTATTATTATAAGGATTGACAAATGTTGACTGAAACTTAAATGTAAGAAATTAAATTAAAGTGTAACAATATCCTTTCATTTCATTAAAATGAACGTTTAATAAAAATATATACATATTAATTAACACGTCCATGTTTAACATCCCAAAATGTATACATAATAAATACAATCTGCAAGATCTGAGGCTCAAAACAGTGAAACAACAAATTGCAACCCATAGTCAAAACTATCAGAAAAAATTATTTGAACATGTCAACTCCCTGGCTGCTGATTTGGCGGGATCTGGAAGTACTTTATGCACAAGACTGAGGAGGAACAGTATTCCGACTTTAATAAACCGATTCCCAATAGACTAAGCGAGAGTAGTCAATGGACAATACCTCACTGCTACAAAGATTATTTACAGAATAAATTCATACAAAAGAGCAGCTAAATGTCTAAACGACAGATTGTTGTGATGGGCAGGATACAGAAAAAAAAATTAACTAACATGTAGAACTATATAATAACAAAATCTATAATTCTCTTTATAATTGGATATATAATTAAATCGCAACTGAGCATTCGGGACTGTGAACACAGGGGGTGGATATACGGAGAAAAATCAGTATTAATCCTACACGTGTCTGCGTTTAGGGTGAAGGGGTGAACGAGTCACGGACCATAAACAGTCACGCTCGGCGGCGACCGGCTAATGACGACTCGCGACCGCGGCGTGTCGCGAGACCTGTGTGTAAATATTTCAACTATAAATTGTATGCTTAAAATATATAATAACTAGCTAATAGGTAGCTAAGCTTATGTGTTACTTCAAGTCTATATATATAAATTTAATTGTGTTTTAAATTTCATCCCAAGCGTGACGGAGTAACAAATATATATTTTTTAATATCATATATCATACTTGTATTTTTTATAATAAATCGAGGATTTTGATCGACAAGCTTCCATTTTTACTTAAGTCTAATTAACTTTAATTCAACTTTACTATCATTATAGCCCGCGGCTCCACCCGCCAAATTCAAAAAAATATCACCTTTTAGGCAGTTTTTTGAGAGAAGTTACCATATTTCACTTTTTGACACATTGACACACTGTCAGGTAGACGCAATTTACACAGACTTTAGTAAGGCTTTTGATCGGGTGCCCCATTTTTTACTACTGCAAAAACTCTCTTGTTACGGAGTATCAGATTCAATGTTGAAGTGGTTTTCATCGTACCTACAAAATAGGCATTTCCATGTAACAATTAACGGATATCAGTCACAAAAATATCTCATCACGTCAGGTGTACCTCAAGGCTCCCATTTGGGACCCATACTTTTTGTTATATTTATAAATGACATAATATCATGTTTTGAGTTCTCAACGCCATATATCTTTGCTGACGACCTAAAATTTATACGCACTATTAAATCAATAGAGGATTCCTTACTGTTGCAAAGTGACCTAACACGTTTATCTGAGTGGTGTCAAAAAAATGGCATGCACTTAAATATCAATAAATGCAAGCATATTAAATTTACCCGAAATATTAAAAGAATTGCATCTACCTACGTTGTTAATAATATTAAGTTGGAAGAGGTGAATACAATCAAAGATCTAGGTATAATTATGGACGTAAAACTTACGTTTCTGCCACATCTAAACATGATTATAAATAAGGCGGCCAAAGCTCTAGGTTTTATTATCCGTGTTACTAAAAGGGTTTTTAAGCCAAATACGAAAATTATGTTATATAATAGCATGGTGAGAAGTATTTTAGAGTATGGCAGTGTTGTTTGGCGACCACACTTCGCGACACACTCTCTAAGGATTGAGCGACTGCAAAAGCGTTTTACGTGGCACCTTGCGTATTCCATAGGTGCTCAGAGACGTCTAGACACATACGACAGTAGGTTAAAATATTTCAAGATGATATCTCTGACCACCCGAAGAGATATTCTTGATATGATACTCTTGTATAAAATTATGCGAAATCAAATTGATTGTCCACAACTTTTGCAGTTAATTAATTTCTATGTGCCACCTTGCATGCCTCGTGGTGTGATCAAGCCATTATCTGTGCCGTTGCGTAGAACGATATTAGGGGCTAATTCTGCCATACCTAGAATTATGAAAATGTTCAACGGATGCAGTGATTCAATCGATATATTTAATACCTCACTGTATGTCTACAAGAAAAACATTACATCTGTCCTTAATGATACTAGTTAATGAAACACATTAATTGTTTTTATTTCACTATTATGTTCATTTGTTTTTTGATCACGTTGTGTTTACCTTAAAATAGTATTACAATTACTAACCTATATTTCAAATTGTATGTATATTAACATGTATCTAATTGTATACTGCTGGTAGACCTTAATAAATAAAATAAAAAAATATTTCATTAAAATTCTATCTGAACATCCTTGTAAAGAAGTAATGTCATTAATCTTTCAGAATTCTTTGCAAAATTGATTATTATTATTTTACATTCATTAAATATTTTATGGAAAAAATTGTGTAAAATAAAGCAAATTAAACACTATATCTAAATTAACCTAATCATAGAATATTAATGCTCTACAATTAATAAAAGAGACCAAGACACCCACGATTTAAGTACAAACATTCGTGCTCACCTCTCAAATAAGTTTACTACAATCTGAGGCAAGCTCGTCGTCTCGTCTCTCGTCGTTAAACTTTCTTTTATAATACTAGCTACCCACCCTCGCTTCGCTTGAGTTCCTCCCTAGGCTTAGCAACCCACGAAGCCGCGGGTTTCGCTAGTTAAAATAAAAAAAAAGTAGCCCAAGTTACTCCTTAATATAACATTAGATATCTGCGAGTGAAAGTAGAGTCAACATTGGTCCAGCCATTTCTCTCTCTGATCGAAGTGTCTATTCATCCGATAAGCGGACGAATAAATTAAATATTATTTGTCCGACAATTGGTGTTTGATATATCGCGACTGAGACTTTTTCGCTTCCTAAATAGCTCAAAGAAAAATCAATTTGTTTTTTAAGTTTTAACATACTCGTGAATGCAATTGCGGACGTTTCTATAGTACTTTTTACAAAATACCATTTTCTTGTACATTGTTTTGATGTAGGTACATACTCTCAGGGAGTGTTAGTAACGTAAATTTCATAGGACGACTCTATAGAGCCAGCTCTTTTACATATAAAAACTCTTGGGCTTATTAAAAGTTGGTGGGATCTTAATAATAAATTATCAGCTCGGTAGGTTAAGGTTATTTTTTTTTATTTTTGGCATAGGTCCTGCAAATAAAAATCGCTTATTTTATATTAGAAATCAAAAAAGTGATAGATATTCGTACAAACCGAGAATAGTCGGACGAATAATATATTTTTTATTAATACGATTATCGGATGACTAGCAACAGCCTTAAAAATAATTAAGTCGTCAAACAATTGTTGGACGACTAAATTATTTTACTCGTCCAACTAGCAGACGACTAGCATCAGCCTTCAGAGATTAGCCGGAACAAAGAGACAGACAGACAGACAAAAAATTAAAAATTGATTTTTTGATGTTAGTATCGTATATACTTTCATATGCATTTAGTAACTTTCAATACAAATCTTCGCTAATGTAGAACTTATTTTTTAAATAGCAACCTAACTCAGAAATATCAACATTTTGTGCATTAGGTACCTACTTCGTGAAAATCTAGTTTATATGTTTACAGGACAATCTCCTCAGACACTTGAGTAAATACTGAATTGTGATCTTTCTTTTTCCAAAATAACACGAACAGTTCAGATAAGCATTTTCTATATATTTAAGGAGCTTGTCAAGAATGTGATTTACAAGCGAACGCTCAGGATCTCTCGCGGTTTATAGATTATTCAAATGGAAACCTTAACTTCTTTCTTATGTCAAATCATAAAACAAATCCTTATAAATATAGTATGTACCGTCTTGTACAACGTGAAATTTTACTAAGAAATAAAATTGTTACGATTTTTCTTAGCTTAACATAACGACTGTCGTAATTTTTATACAAAAATAAACGTTAAACATTAATTTGTTTTATAAATATCAGCTATAAATGGATGTTGAAACCGAGATCTTAGCGTAAGAAAAGTAATTATAACATTTATGATTCAGTATTTTTTGCCTAACCCTAAAAAGTTAGAGCAACAGAATGAATCCAATAAAAACAAGGAGCGGATTGGTGCACGTAATTCGATTATCGTACATTGTACATCTTGTATAGTTCGTTAATCAGCGGAGGGCGGAGGGTTACATTTTGTTCAATGCGCAGATTTAGTGAGGACCAAAAGGCTCTAATTTTGAAGTAATCAAATATAATCTATTAAATTTAGTTACTTATTGCAACTTAGGTTACAATATGTAACTAATTTTAATTGAGTGAAAGATTAGTCTTTAAACTGTTGACAAATTGTACTGTTGACAGAGTGTACGAAATTCCAGACAGACCACAATAACAATATCAAGATTATAATGAAAACACTAATACTAACTTTAATGAAGCCACTACAAAATAATAAATTGTAGACGAAAATCATAACATTACACTACAAAGTTAGGATAGAGTAAGTTCTGATCACAGATAATTATCTCAAATCCATATTGCTAACATTCCATAGCGGTGGTAGACGCAAGCATGCTCAGGATGCGTTTGAGACAGGTGTTTGGTTACGATTGTGGTCGCTGAGCGATGTTCCGCGTTAACCACACACCATTCAGTGCTCTACATGACGTGATATTATACGAGAAGATGCCGACACGATAAACCAAACTAATAACTTTATTAGAAACGGTTGTGTGTCAGAAAACTGAAATCTTACAAATATGAAGCCAAAAGTTTGGTACCTGTTATGCAAAAACCCCTGAATGGGGTTTTAACGAACATTAAAAGTAATATGCAATTTTCATCACATATGAGTAACACATACATATTTTTTGAGATGAAGATGAAGATGATCTCAGTATGCATAATTGGAATCCGCATCAAAATATACTGAGTTTTTATAGATTTTATAATAATAATTACTATCAAATAACTAAAAAAGATTACACATCATCAAAGCTAACACAAAATTTATTATTGCTTAGTATTGTGATTTTTGGAAAATTTTAGAGATTTTCCGTCCTAAGTGTTAATTTATTTTTGCAAACACCAATTAAGATTTTACAAGGCAATGTATTTTTTTGTTGTATCGTGTCCAAATCGTTACGTGTTGTAAACCCTTATTTACTTAAGGCATGTAAATCGAATGCCATTAGGTAATTTGCACGACGTCAGACTGAGAATAGGAACAATTAAGTTCGATTACAGTCATTTCCCTTGATACACTAGGATTATTTTACACTGGCAAGTTGTCTAAAAAGATGAAAATAGTATTAAAGTATGCTAAATAAAGATAATAACAAAGCAGGAAGCCGCAAAAGCATTCATTAAGCATTACGTGAATAGAAATGGAAATAAAATTTTGTTGAATTAAGGCAAATATGAATACGATCGCGGCGAAGTCGCGAGAAACAAAACAAATTGTTGTGCACACATAACATTAAAAGCTCCTTACATTCTCTACATTTTGAGTGCGGTATTAAAAAGCATTTGGAAATGTTTGCTAATTCTCGGCAGAAAAGAACAATCGCGGCGCGTGAGTGCTGTGTTGTACATTACCGTTATAGCCGGGTTCAAGTAATAGGATCTCACACTATATTGTTTTTTTTTTCTATTATTTTTTTCTATCTATTGATTTTTTTACGATTCTTTGCATAAAGGTAATGAATCATCCCTTATTAGGCTGAGTGAAAAAAATAATGATTACTATATAAATGTATTTATAGTAATCCTTTAAAACATTTATGAGATAAATACTGTACGTACTTGTTATTCATAGAGTTTCAAAATTATCAAAATATATTTTTTTGCTTTTCAACGCAATTGTAAAATGAAATAGAAAAACCATTCGTTTTTTACTTGGCCCACAGTATGACACAGAAAAGATTAGGGAGAGGAGACTAGTAGGTATATAAACATGAGCCAGGCTTTCCACTACAGCTCTGTCCATTATTAACTTCCTCTATACACCTGCATTTAAAGACGACTTTGTTTTATTTTATTCCTTTTCCGTGTATTGCAGCATTTGAGCACAAATAGAAACGTTGCGCCACGAATTTTCCTTTAAGAGCATGACCAAAGTCGATAGTATAATAAAAGTTTATTTGTATGAATTTAAAAAGGAAAAAATAACATATCACTTTTTGTTTGTTTGTAATCTTATTTATAAGTTTCTTTCATACATTCTTGCTAATTTTAAAAGCGCAGTCGGTGCTATAATGAGTGTTATAAATTCAATTCTCGTATGTGATCAATTTCAACAATTTTAATAATTATAATTTGATTTAATAAAAGTATTGCACTAACACACTATATATGTGTAAGTATAGTAACGTCATAAAACGATGAAAATTAGCAGGTGAGCTTATTTTATATATTTATTTTATTAATTTTTGTATTTTTGATACTATTCTCATTAAAACACTTAAAAAACACATGTTTAAACTGTAAATTACAGTACAGTCTGTAATCATTTAGAAAGGAAAAATACCTGTATAATCTCATAACACAAAAATCTATCAAATTGAATTTGGTCGTTAAAATAAGAAGCAATAATGTTCTTCTAAACAACTATACCTAATATTGGTATTTCCGTGCGTTAGGCATCAGATTTCCTTCGCCATGTCACTTCCGATGCGTAGATTGGTCATGCTTATCTCCACAGTAAACATCACGATGACGCTGTCCACGCTCAATCAGATATCACAACCCCGGGAAAGGAAATGACATTCACTTGTAAATGTCAAGACTATCCGATTTCTCCTACAATTACTTATAACCATTTATTATATACCTACGCCAGATTATATTACTTATACATAATACAAATATGTATTCTTATTTAAGGACTTCTGACTCGTAAAAAGTGCCTAGTTTTAGATTGCTATAAAAAAAACTTCCGTTTTGTACACTCGTACACGCGTAAACTCTAGCTTGATTTCTATAACCTGTTTTTAAATGATTTAATTATTAATATTATTCATAATATACGTATGTATTAAAATTTATACATGACAATATTATACTATCTGGTATACGTAACACAAGCCTCGTAGCTTACCACGGAACTAGATGGCGCTGTGTGTAATAATGTCGCAAAATATTTATTATGTTTATTTATTATTAATTCACACTAAAGTTCCGTATATCCGTTCCTAGTTAAGTCGATTTAAATAAACAGATATGCATACATAATCGTACATTTTTAAACACATATTTTGTTATAAAGCCTTAAGTTAGCAATAATTTTATGAAAATTACTCATTTTAATTGATAATATAATTTATTATCCCAAACATTTATCACTTTCCTTATATTACTGAATGCACGCGTAGCAGCCATCATGCAAGTATACTGCACCAACTTGCGGAAAATGAGCGGGAAAGGGACGTTTTGGACGTCGGAAGTCGTTCCCATGCGTACGAAATGTAAAGTTGTGATGATAATATTACTTTCGCATACCCGTGAAATAAGCAACTTTTGTAATGGAATAGGTGTGTAATTCAATTTATATTATTTCATTTTATTTTATACATGAAACTATCTTTTCGTATGTTGTCCTGGATTTCTTTTGATTTTTGGTTCCCCACGTTTCAAACGCTTTACAGCAGATTATCAAATATTTTTAACCATTTTTACAAAAATCTAAAAAAGTGTTGGTTGTATTTTCTTAAAAAATAAAGACATTTCATAACAAAGAAATAAAGACAAAATCTATACAAAAGAAGTATCTATTCTGTTCCATACATTAAACCTTGCATGCTATTAAAATTATATAATATCTGAAGAGGCTAGGTGTTATTACTACTAAATAATAATTCGATTGATTGAAATAGACATTCGAGCCCAAGAGTATATTGCCTAACTAAACGAGCGCGCGAACTAAG
The DNA here is from genome assembly GCA_905231865.2 of Boloria selene. Taxonomy (NCBI): domain Eukaryota; kingdom Metazoa; phylum Arthropoda; class Insecta; order Lepidoptera; family Nymphalidae; genus Boloria; species Boloria selene. The sequence goes on along the minus strand of HG993146.1, from coordinate 6,802,451 downwards.
TTAGCTCCTCCAAGCGACAGAGAACGCCAAAACAATTTATCATCATTCATTAGTTACCCCCCGATATATCAGCGCGTGTCTCCTGTGGCCGGATTAACAAAGGGTTAAGTTCAAGGGAAATATAGTACCATTGTAAACTTTCAAAGCTCTAAGCTATTGCTTGAGTAATTTTGCCAATAATTAATGCGTATTAACACTGTAATTAACTTATACTTACTAACTTAATAGCCTATTTTCTTGTATTTATAGTTGTTTTCTAAGTCATTATGTAACTATGTTAATAAGTTATATGCGAGTTTATGAAGAAACCTACGTCTTTCTAAGGAAACATCCTAATTCTGTAATGGTAACCACTAAGAAAAACTAATTTATTTAGTGTAGGTAATAATATTCTCAGGTATCAAATCAAACAAGATACCACAACCAAGTCAGCATAGGCTATACACGTTACACACAATATTTATCGAATTTCAGGATACAGGAATTATATTGACTTTTCCGATCAAAACGAAAAATAGTAAAGTCATGCCAATTTAACTGAGGAAATGTAATTGTAGGCCTTTTTTAATAGAAGTAAGTGCTACATCCATGTTTACTCGTAGTAACGTAATAAAAAATTGTAGTGCATTTCATACATAATTATGAGTTCATAAATAATTTATCAATCGCGTGGCACTGGCAACACTAAGCACGCTAGTCGATATGCCTTAAATTTAACTCCGCTAATGGCTCTGGCTATGAACCATTATAGATCCGCCAAAGAACATTATTCCCTAGAGCACGGGGGCTGTCTAAGTATAATTGTAGTCTGATATTTCGCTACCGAAAATAAGCGCTACGAACTCTATTGTTAGACAAAATTTGAAGGGCTATTCAAAATTATGTATTGAATGTCATTGAAAAAATCGTTAAAATAAGTTATTTATTATCTACTAGTACACATATCAATACGATTATTTGCTGATAGTTTTTTTTAAAGCACTAGTAAACTACTACTCCTAGCTACTCTGTTAAAAAGATACGAAGTAATAATAATTTTAACCCTATCTTCTTAAACATAATTAAACTAAAAAGGATCTAATTGTTGAATTGTTAAATATAATATTTTTATTACGTGCTACACCTAATAAAAGTTGAAGTTTATTCAACAGTATTTAGGTACGAAACAAGGAATCTTGGTATTAGCGCCCTACCTGTAAGCATGCTATACTGTGTATAATGTGAAGCAAATTGTTTACGACAACCCAGTTTCCTATAGAAACTATTTAATTTAGTTGTCGTCGCAACTAAGTTGTCGAGACAAGTAGAAGCACTCACGGACGACCAGCGACACAGTTCTCCCTCTCCTTGAACTGATTTACCTATATTATAACAAAATTACTAACTATTTCCTTTGGTTGCTGTACATGAATCTATAAACTTAAAATATTAAATATATAAATATAAAATCAATACTTTCAAACAAAATATATATTTATTGTCACCTTTCAATCTAATTTACAATGTTTAGTTTGAGATGAGATATTTTACCGCAGACAGACAGGCAAACAAGGACTCTAAAAAACTAAAGCCTCTGTATATCATTCAATAAGATTTTCCAAAAAAATTATTAATATACATATTCGACTTAGAATTTTATAATAATTATAAATTAAATATTGCAATAACGTAAAATATTTTTTAGGTCCAATATTGAAATTTAGTAAATGAAAGTAACAAAAGGGTTTAAGCACGTCGAGGGCTGGATTGATGTTTAAAACTGTCACGTGCTAAATCCGAATGAAAACATAACTGACGGGATATCAGGCTAAGCATTCACTTTGCACTTCATACTTCATACTTCATATAAAAATGTATAACTTCAATAAAAAATTAAAGAATGAATTAATAATCATCAGTTTCTTAAAGTTTTAATGAAACGAAAGTGTATATTTCGTAGTCATTTAGGTCATTTAAATCTTTATAATTAAGAGGTAGACCTAACACAGTGGCATGGAAGTAGAAGCATCTGAGTCCCGAGTAAAGCAAAAACAAATCGCTAGTATTCAAAAAATAAACTGTACTGTCAACTTAAATATGTACCTAAGAATACTTTAATAATTATCAAAAAAATAATTGTATATATGTGTAAATAAAACTATATTTCAATACAAAATAATTTTAATATTGGCTTATAAAATAATATATTAAATAGACATCTTATAAAATATCGTTTCCATGACTGAAGTACAAACATTCGTGCCCATCTCACAAACGTATGCCCCCGCAGGACTCAAACCCGCGACCGCAAACAACCAAGTAGGGTAAATACTACAAGCTGAGCCAAATTTCAAAATATATTATGTTACACGAACTTTAACATGTATAAATTCATATGATAATATAATTTCCGTCAACATGCAACGTCGAAATCGTCAACGACATATTGTGACTCAATTATCCCATGAGCCGTCAGTCACAAGCTATGATCGATACAGTTATGTGTAAACTACGGGTAAGCCCAGCTCGCTTCGCGATAATCTTTGCAACGACAACGCCAGCACGCACACGATAACGCTACCATGTCTATCATATTTTCCAAATAAAGCTTAGTTTCATTATCATTTAAATTATCACTTAAATAATTATTTTTTTCATTAATTATAATGCATTAATATTCGTGGGATACTTAGTTTTCCCGGTTAATCGCAGTTACTTAATAGATCGCTAATTCCTTGATGACAAGTTTGAACTTGCTGTGCTAGTCGCATATTTGAGTCCCGCTGAGGGCATTCGCTTGTATATAAAGAATATTTCGTACTCCAGATAGAGCTTATAGTGTTGTATGTTAATATACCTATCATATATTTACTTTAAGCACAGTTCCTGAAAATGCGTTATCTCTTTCTGTCACATTAAAATTTGTAATAAACTGTTCTTGTTATCTAATTGTCAAAAGTTAGAAATTGACATTCGCTGTTGTAAGGCATGGTACAAGCGTGCTCTTTTATGACGAGTTCGCACTATATTCCGCGACACTACCCCCTCCTAAGACATAATAATATAATTAAGTCAATATTTAGTAAATGGGTAGTACTACACAGCTCCGTTCATCCTATTCATGACAAAACCAGCACGGCTTTACATTTACAGGGTTTTAAATTTCAATTTCAAAGAAAATACAATATTAAAGTTATATTGTTTACTTTTTGAGAACTATACATGAAACCTTTTTATATATTGTATAGAAAAAGATTATAACGAAAATTGTCATACCAACATTATAGGTTAAACATTTTACAGGGAAAATGCTTTTAGATGCACCTTACAATAGCTATAATGTAATAGGTAAAAGAATTTAATGCCCTAATGGACAACCTTTTAACACATTAACACGTTTAAATTTTCCCAAAGTGGTGATGGCGGCGTACGGCATTAATTCAAAAAATATTTCGAACCCCTTGCCAAAAGCGATGTGAATTTGATCTGAAATCTGTTCGACCGTATGTAGATTTTTATAGGAGTTTTTAACTAAAGTTTTACGCTTTTCAAATAGTTTTTTCAATATATATTTTTTTATTATTTCATAACAAATTTTTACTGGTCGCTTTCTGAAATAGTACTTTGCCGACTGCGTTAGAAAGATAGCGTAAATATTTTTATCTACGGAAAATAAAGATATATATCTATATTAATTATTTTATCCATCTAAGTACGTACATGGGATTAAGATTTCTCAATCAAAAATTATGATTTTAATGCAAACTAATTGCTTTTTATCAAATTCATTATAATGATTACCTACTTACTTCATAGATTATAACGTTATCTATTGCTATTTACATATATTACGGTACTCCGTACGGTAGGTATTTCATAGAGAGCTCCGGTATTGCGTAGCTCTCTACGGAATACCTAATTCAATTTATTACTGTAGTAGATGGTTTTAAAGTGAGAGTGCTAACAATTATTTCTGAACTAACACAACCAATTCATCGATTTTGTAGAGATCCAAATCTGTTAATCCGCACCACAAAACCTACAGATATGTTCGACCAATGAAGTGCTTCCATGTACCTAACGTGTATCGCATTGCGTTGATCCCTACAGCCTCTTGACATCGTGCAGTTGTAGTCCTCTTGAGTAATCCGTGCAAGCACGTAATGCGAATACATACTTGGAAGACCGAAATTCGATTTAAAACTTAACCCATAACTATTTACTCAATTTCCAGCAGAGAGCGAGTTATCGAATCACTATTTGATTTTTGATTTAAATTATATTACACAGATTACCGTATAAATGCCATAGAGGATATGTTTTCAGAATATTTTACTTTACCCAATTCTAAAATAACTGAAAATCTAATAATAATAATCAATGAATAATAAACTTTGAATAACTCATCCAAAAACAGTACGTCCTCAAATATGTTGATCCGTCTGTCAAGCCATCATTTCTCGCTTAAAACAAGCGATAGGGGTGTATTAGGTAAACAAAACGCTCGTAAGCGCACTAGTTAACACTAGGGTTGGTAATCGCGCCGCACGGGCCGACGCCGTCGAACAGTGACGCCAATTAGAATCGGCACGTTACCTAGCGTCATCATCGCAGCATTACCAAGGCACTTAAAATGGCTTTTATAAGATTTTAGAAATTGCACTTTTGTTGCTGTAAAAACTGTGTAATTATTCATTTTCTACCGTGTGTGTAGGTGTGTATGTCTATGCGAGTGCTATTTTAGTAAGATTTTCCAAAATATATTTATTGTACATATTCAATTCGATTAGAACTTTATTTCATGTATAGTTGAAATTTGAACTTTTGAACCCGATAATTATTTAACCGATATTAATAAATGAGCTATTGTAGAGTCTAGATCTTTGACTAAATTATATCATTAACTTGGCGAAAGTAGCATTTTAGTAGCACCAGTCCAGTGTGAAGCTAAATTTTTTCATCGGATAAATTAGTCATACCAGAGCGTAAATTTAATTAGCGCATTAATTGGCGCACGGGGCTCGTTTTAATCACCGAGTAGAGCAATATGCAGTCGTATTAAAACTCTCGGTTGCTTAAAACTTAAAGAAAATTCTTTAGTTGACGATCGATAGAAAACTATTCGTAAAGGAAAATACCATAAATGTAGAACTCTAACTAAGTTTAAATTTGTTCTCAGAATTCAAGTTATATTGAAAAGTTGGCCGTCAACGATATCCTAGTCTGGGTCCTCATAATAATTAAACCATCAAGATAGTCTATTTTTAAGAAAGAAGTTTTCATGCCTTTAGAGAGGGAAGATAAACTAAATTGTACCGACGAATTTACTCATCAATGTTTGTTCATTTGCAACTAAATAAATTGTGTAAGTGTCAACCCCGTTCATGTAAAAAAATGAATACAATGGTCAACTCCTTAAATACTGTTTTTAAAATATTTTGTATGTATTTATTAAGGCTAATAATTTTAAATGTAAAAGTTGTCTGTGAGCTTAGACAAGACCTATGCTGTAACCATATTTTAATTTGTTACTTCAATTTACATATTTTCTATTCTTCACCGACTATAAAATGTGTCTTGGCAAAATCCTTTGTACATCTGTACTATGTATATATTAATATCTAGCAAAAAAAAGTCCATATCCTAGAATAATTTCTATCAATGCTAGGGATTAACTTTCTTAATACATAATAATTATTATTTTTATTTACATATTTAAGGTTCGAATTTATATTTTCCATCTGAATAATTAATAAAGCAAAAGCAGTGAACGGTGCTGGTCGCTCTTTAAAAAATCATTGATACACGACTCTGCACTCTTGCTGCATGCAATTCGTAACGGGTCTGTATTACCCATTAGGCACCCGGTCCACTCGTGACTCAGTTCTTTACTAATAATAATTAATCACCTTTTAACTAAAACTGTACAGATCTAGGTGTGCGCATTTATTTTATTCTAATAGTACAGCGAAAAAATATCCGTATCGAATAAGTAGTTTACATGTATATAATGTATATCAATCTTACAAACTTTACCTTCATGATATTGGTGAAGAAGTGCAGATTACTCTGAAGATATCGCATCTTTTGATTTAAAAAAGAATTATGAAAACCGATTTGAAAGGTATATTTTACCGAAATTGAATTGTTAATTATAAAATGAGGACTTTATACTTATTTATACTTAATGAATCGATTTTAGGTAAATAAATTCAAAGTAATTGCGAATTTGTGGAGAAAATGTTAGTTATTTTAATTAGCGAGCTGGTGGTGCGAGGTGGTAGACACAGAATAATGAACGGTATATCAATAGAATCAAATAATTACATAAATATATAAACTGAATAATATGCTAATCTATCTATCTTATATCTTAAATCTATCTTCTATATAAATAAAAATGAATGTTGGTAAGCGCATAACTCGAAAATAGCTTGACCAATTCGGCTAATATTTTTTGTACGTTCCTTAAGGCCCACGGAATGTTTTTATAATAAAAAAAATAAAAAAAATCAAAGTTTGTAAAAACTTATACAAAAAGGGGATAGGGACGGACCCGAGCGAAGCGAGGGTGAATTACTAAAGTAAATAATATAATTAATGTCAACGAATTAGTTCAGTGTCGATCGATATCGAAATTGATAAAGTACCGTTCAAATTGCGATTTGCGCCCTAGCGGATGTCATACTCTTATATCTATAGTACGATCGACGCTTGCATAACCTATACCCGATAAGCTCAGTACCAGACCAGCGGCAGTTCGCTAACATGCCTGCTATAAGATAGTCTGAGTCGGAGCCAATCAAGGCTCATTGTATTTTCGTCATTCACACATGGTATGTACCGCCGCCGAAACATAAGGGATTTGGAGACTAGACCAGTGACGCTTCAATACCCATATGCATGGATTGATCTCCTATCTATACTAATACATAATACCAAATGAATATTCCAAGTTTGCTGACCTTTTTATATATACATATAAAATAAATAAATAAATATGTTTGGACATTTTTACAACAGCGCCATCCAGTTCCGTGGTAAGCTGCGATGCTTGTGTTACGGATACTAGATAGTTGATATACTACATATATAAGTTTTAAATACATACATATTATAAATATAAACACCCATGACTGGAGTACAAACATTCGTGCTCAACAAATGAATGCCCCCAGCGGGACTCGAACCCGCGACCCCTGGCGCAGAAAGTAGGGTCACTACCGACTGAGCCAAACGAGTCGTCAAAACATATATTATATATATTTAGTAATCAGACTATATATTATGTAAATTAATGTAAACTTGTCGGTATACCTAAATGTATCATGTCATCGATGTCAGGTAAGTGGTCTGACAGTTTGAGATTTAACAAGCTGTATAATGTTTACATAAGGTAATAGTGAATAATGAATACTATGTTAGGAATAGGTATACACGATGCATATATTTAAATGTATCTGCATATATTATTTGTGACACTTATATACATCTTAATAGCAGCTGGTCCAAATGTTACTTTATACATCAATCATCTGTATATTTAAAAGAAAGCCGTAACTGACTACGCTATCAACGCATAGACCAAATTGCGAGACTGACTGGATTAAAATTTCCGCTATGAATGGATTTTTAAAATTTCATCCTTTAAACGAGTGAAATACAGCTTAGTTTGTATAAAAACAAATAGGAAAAATTGTAAGATTATCTCTGACAGAAAAAAATTATATTTCATGCTTTTTAAATCCTTTAAAAAGAGGCGAATATTCTAAGACTAAAGTAGTAGTCAAAAACTAACAAGCAAATTTTATTTCTAATGTAATTACAATTTAGCCATTTTCTTTACATACCCAAATATAATATATTGTCGAATACCTACAAGTATAGGTATAGTCTTTTGTTCACAATACCTTTCTTATTTAGCCTCCCTCGAGTATCTTTAACTTTAGATGCGATCATTCGGGCAGAATGTTTGGAGATCGAATTATGAAGACAGTCAAGCGAGCTCTAAATGGCTTTTCGACTGACAGCCCCTGGTGTGGATTATATGAATATTGCATGACCATTATTTAAATAGTAGACGAGTTTATTTTTAATAAATTTGGTATAAGCTTTAAAGTAATGCATATTTGATATTACCTATATCTTAACAACTTTAAAAAGCACGTAATTTCCATACAAACTTTCATCTCTTATTTCAACCCCTTACAGCCCTTTTTTCGCCTTGAAAAGAAACGAAATTTCATTCAAATCGGATCAGTAATTTTGACGTGAAAGCTCGACAGACAGACAGACAGAATTACTTTTGCGTTTATAATAATATTGGTAAGGATAAACTCAAAATATAATAAAACACAATATTAGAACTATGATTCAAATAGTAAATAGATACAAAAGTAAAATTGACTTTGACAGAAGCTAAAAATCTTTATTATTAGCAGATTATTTATCTTCTAAAAGCAAAAGGACACTCACTCATCACGAAATGTTGAAAACCGCTTCACGTATGAAGATGTTTGGCAGGAAGGTAGTTTATAGCTAGTAACGGCTAAGAACAGAGTTTGCGTCAGGCCCGGTTTAAGGTGGTATAAAGGCTCCCGCAAGTTTGTATGAGAGTCTTTCATTTCTGTGCTACAACTTTAATTTGGCAGAGAACACCCAGGGACGCAAAAAAGGAGGAAAGTGAGTCGCTAGTTATTTGTAAATTGAAACGTAAGAAGACAATTTAATAGTTTACATAAATTAAAATTAGATACATAATATGCAAAAAAACTATTTGTTTATTATTTAGCAATATAACAAAGTTTCTATCACTGGTATCTACGTATATTTGGTCGGAGTCTGGAGAATCGCTAAGTTACCAACTACTTAAATCATGAACTCTTTAAAACTGAAAATTATTTTGTACAAGCTTATCGGATATTTCATATCTTTATTATGCCTGTAGCTATTTTAAAATAAATGATTCCTATCCTAATCGTAAAAGGCCATCAGAAATTATTTTTTTTATATTTAACGTATTACTTTGGCTGCTTATTTTTCGTTTTAAGTGTACTTAAGTGTTAAATATTAGGTAGGGAGACCGGGGCCACAATTAACAAAAAATGTACTTTTAGTTGTAGCTTAAAAATTATTCAACATTTAGACTTGATTTTTAGAATACATGATGCTTTAATTATTCAGGTTTTAAGTAATTATCTCACAACAAACATAATAGAAACAATGCCGTAAAAATAACGCTTTTTCTTAACAATGGCAGTTGTTAATTGTTACCTCACGTTTGGGGTTAGAATTAACAGGTGTGGGGCAGGTATTAACTGAAGGGGTAAAAATTAACATATGTTATGCTGACGTTATGCTGACTCATGTAAAGAAAAATAAATATATGTAAGTCATATTTTTTTATTAATGAAAGTGAAATTAATACAGCCTTGCACAGAACACGTTTTCTTATAAACTGATGATAACAAAATCATAAATTATTTTTTAACAAAAATGAAAACCGACTCAAAACGTTACAAATCGAGTTTCGATTAAAAAGAAAAAAATAATTTTTATCAAGTACTTAAGAAGTTATTGTTGGAGTCGGTGCTAGTCAAGAAGGACAGTTTTATCCTGCCTTTGCAATGAACTTTCGAACGGATATTTTGATTATATTTACGAATTGATACATTAATTAAATTTCATTAAGATTATTTTGCTTTGGCTGGCACCGACTCCAACAATAACTACTTAAGTACTTAATTAAAATTATTTTATTTTCTTTTTAGTTTCGATTTGTAACGTTTTGAAGTCGGTTTTCATTTTTGTTAAAAAATAATTTTGAAATTAGATATTATGTTTAAATATAATATTGGAAGGTTAGCTAAACTACTGCTCCAATAAGTCAGCGAAGTTTTGAAATGAACGACAATAGTCAATCGAGATTTGTCCACGTCTATTTTTCCACGTAACTCGTAGACGTTATAAGATTTACCTTCTCTTATCAATCCACCTAATATCCTGAAGGAATACGACTATCAGTTCATAAGTACGTATAATATTAAAAGAATTTTCTTTCAACTCCTAACCGTTGAGGAGATATACGTTACATCATCACAAATTCTTGAACAGCTTTAGAAAATATATGAAAACGGTAATCAATGCCGATAAAATTTAAGGGATGCCCTCGATTTATCTTACTTTGCTACCCGGTTTTTTCTTTTTCACAAAATTATAAATCATAACAGAGGTCAAATTCTTTAGCTACATCCCTGTAATTTCTTTTCTTCCCAATGTTCTCTAGCGCAGCTAGCTCGTAGAGCTCTAATGATGTGGTATCGCGTGTAGTTTTCCGTTCATAAGTTCTCATACTGTCATAAAAAAAAGTATTAAATAATAATTCACAAACATTCAGCTACCCCGTTTACACTAGCCCCTATATATATCTGGGGTAGGTATTAACGTGTTAAAACAAGCCCCTCCAATGTGTTAATTATAGCCCCAAAGGTACATTTTTATTATTAAATAACGTAATAAAATATTGATCAATAGTTATGTCACAAATGAAACGTAGAATTGTTCAGTATGAAATATGCTACTAGGAAAACAAAAAACGTAATTATAACACTTTATCATTCTTGTACAAATCAAAAAATCGTAAACTATAAAATGATCGTTACATGCTTCAAAATATCGACCTACACACAACTTACTCAAATGATGCGCGGAGCGCAACTGACTAATACCATGCCATACGGTTCGATCTAATTGACAAACTAAGACACGCACTGGAGGTGTAGTAGGTATAGTTTTAGAGAAACTTGCTTGTTAATACTTACCTCTGTTAATTGTGGCCCCGGTCTCCCCTACATAAATAAATCTGTGTCAAATAATTTATTATTATCAATATAATCAAACTCAGAATCAAAGTAGAGAGATACGAGAACGTCTGTTATAAAATTTTGTAGCAATAAATATTAATTTACCAGCAGTGAATAGCCGAACTTTTATTGACAGGCTTCTTCCATAAATGATATTTCTATATAAATCTGTGGGAGTATTTTTTTGTTTTATTAAATACTAGCTTTATCCGCAGCTTCGCCTGCGTTCATTTTTTTAATTGCTAATAAACCTTATTGGGTTGATCTGTAGGATGCCTGAAAGTTTCTTCAAAATTACTCTAGCTATTTCAGGACCTTAACATTGTTAATACAAACATTTTTTTAATTTTTCGTAAAAAATAATTGTTTTTTTTTTAATAAAAAGTATCCTATGTTACTTCTAATACCTCCAAAAATATGTGTAGAAAGTTTCATGATGATCGGTTGAGTAGTTTTCGCGTGAAAGCGTAACAAACACACTTACATTCACATTTATAATATTAGTAAGGATTTACCGTAAATATTTATTTACTTATCGCCTAATCCTAACAAGTCAATCAAGTTTAAGTATAAACTGCTTATATGAAAATACCTCCCTAATAATAAAGTAAGACGGGGATCATGCCATAGTCCACCGCGCTGGCCTAGTGCGTGTTGGCGGACTTTTATATATTATCTTAGGTTTCCTCACGATGTTTTCCTTCACCGTAAGACAAGTTGTAATCATGATAGAAATAATTCGCACATGAAAATATCAGAGATGCGAGACCCGGATTTGAACAGCAGGCAGGATAAAACTGTCCTTCTTGGCTGGCACCGACTCCAACAATAACTAAGTAGAAATAAAAATTATTTTTTTCTTTTTAGTTTCGATTTGTAACGTTTTGAAGTCGGTTTTCATTTTTGTTAAAAAATAATTTATTTTTAATTTTTTAATTTTTTTAGTGGAAATAAGATATTTTGTTTGAATATAATATGGGTAGGCTAACTAAGTTTAGTTTGGAGCAGTAGTTACTGCTCCAATAAGTCAGCGAAGTTTTGAAATGAACGACAATAGTCAATCGAGATTTGTCCACGTCTATTTTTCCACGTAACTCGTAGACGTTAATAAGATTTACCTTCTATTATCAATTCACCTAATATCCTGAAGGAATACGACTATCAGTTCATAAGTACGTATAATATTAAAAGAATTTTCTTTCAACTCTTAACCGTTGAGGATATATACATTTCATCATCACAAATTCTTGAACAGCTTTAGAAAATATATGAAAAACGTAATAAATGCCTATAAAATTTGAGAGTTGCCCTCGATTTCCCTGGGATCCCACCATCAGATTCTGACTTGGTAACAATGGGACACCCTCGGAGCTATTCCCTACCGAACAAATGAAAAAAATTTGAAATCGGCCCACAGACGGCGGAGAAATCGATAAACATACATAAAAAAATCTATAAATACAATGGAACATAATATCACTCCCTCCTTTTTTGAAGTCAGTAAAAAAGGTCTGAATACACAGAAGTTGCATCTAGTGATAAACAAGATACCTTCCTTTTGTCTTCCAGTAGTAGTAAAATAATTTTTGATCAGTAATTATTATAAAGTATCAGTTTTTTTGTTAAATTAAGCCCAAGTTTTCTATTTTTCGCAGATTTAAAAAGTTTCAGATGTAAGTGAGAATATATTATGTAAGATTGTTTTGAAGTAGATAAATGTATGTATGTATAGATAATAATATAGAATCAAGTTGGCGATATATAAGATTGTATTCTTTTACTTGGTAGTAATATTTTTGTAAAATCTTTTAAACTTCTTTTCTCATTTATAAGTCAACATTTAGCGATCTAAAGAATTAAATTAATTATATATTCTCTTATAGACACGCAACTCAAAGCTAGAGTATACTCTATACAAAGAGAACTTTTTTACACAGGAAAATCTTTTCTCTGGCGCTTACGAAATTAAACTGTCTGTTAATAAAGTTAAAATTTGCAAAATACGTGGTTGTCTAGGTGAAGATTAAGTTCTTCAATATACTAGTCCGAGATATCCTGGAATATAACAGTATATTCCACACCCACATTATGATCTTTATATTAAATAAGTCAGAAGTTTTCAAAAACGTTTCCTTAATTTCGTAATTTCTTTTCCAAAATATACCTTTGCTTCTGTTTGGAGGAAGTTTGGTGGTTCTCTTCCAAACTTAATTAACTTAAACTGACGCCTAATTGACCTTTTTTTAATCATATCCATCCAGTCCCTGAAATCTATTTATTTATGAAGAACATTCACTACCTATTTGGCTTGATGTTAACCTTGAGTAAGTGCTTAAGTGCTTCAATCGCACTTGTCGCTCTAAATACTTTTACGCCAACACTGGGTGATTAGTTACGTTTTTTTAATCAAGTAATAATTAGGATTGTTCACCGCAGTTCGCATAAAAACTTTAGTGATTTGCTAAGATTTAATTGGGAGCAAGCGGAGCTCGATATTCAATTTCGTACGTGGCTATAGATGAATTTTTTTATATATAGTTCAGTAATGTAAATATAAATATTTAACAATGTAAAATGTATGAATTTGGACGTCATATTATTTTTGTGTCAGTAATAAAATATCACACTTTGTAATTACTATAAATAAGGGAATACTTACATTCCTAAGATCATAATTTGTTTTATTTTATTGACCATGTTATAAACCCACGCACCGAATTAATATGATGAAAGCGTATATTTTAACAGATGCCTTACTGTTATGTTCGGCATATTAAATCAATTTTTTTTACCGATACCAAACAACTTAAATTTCTACACTCATATACGATTACTTATTAATAACACTAATAAGATAACCTAAAAGTTTTGATTGTAATAACTTATCACATTTTTATCCTATACAACTAGTGATACGCAGATACAACTAATGCCTCGTCCACTTTTAATATTGATTTTTGGTCGTACCCTCGTGCTTCTATATTTTGCTACTTATGCATAGAGTGAGAGCAAACCACTCTTTACAACAAGTGCTACCATTTTCACACATTTTGACATATTGAGATTTCTTGAAGCGGTTAATTATTATTTTTTCGGCAAGCCAACACGATGTACAATGTAGCTTATTATATAAGATAAACATAAAATATTGGAAAAGTGTAACGTAGTACATTACACTTACAGATCAGCTCGACGTGATGGTAAAATTGACATTTTTCTCTAGTTATTGTAAAATGGTTGACAAATGTTATCTAGCTATGAATATTATAAAAATAATAGTAAGATAGCTATCATATCGCACAACATTAATCGATATTACGAAATTATACCGCACTTTGATAGCATTGATTTATTGTTATATATACTTTTGACTCGTGTTACGATTTAGTTGAAGGAACATATTTAAGTAAATAAATGATATGATTTAGTCCTTATTAAAACTGTTGACTAATCGAATTCGTAGTTATATCTCGTCACTATTATCAGTCATTTCAGTATAAAACCATCGCTCGGTGAATAGGTGAGCCAAATCCTTGTCACTATCATCACCATGAAGCTGGAACTGATAGTATTTTCTTTGGCGGCTTACGTCACAGCCAGCACCATACCGAACTCTATCTCAGAACACAATACCGCGTACGGGTACCTAAGAAGATTTGGGATCCCAGAAGCAGAGAGGATCCAAAAAGCCGAAGAAGAATATCTAAAGAACTTACCGTCTAGAATATCTAATGGTTCTCCCGCTGCTGTAGGACAATTTAAATACCAAGTAAATGAATGAAATTATTTTAAACTTAAATTATATTTTAAGAAAGAACTTCATTTTGTCTTTGTTTAGTAATAGGAATATTTCTAATGTACATATAAACATAGGTACATGCCTATAAATGAAATATTAAATATAAGTACCTATTTAATTTAAAGACTGAATTATTTTCATCAAAATAACATCTTATCGTTATGATAATAAAATTTGCAAATATTAAATCTAACAAAGACACACTTTATATAATTTTCTATTTATTATATAAACTAATAATAATAACTATTATTATTACTTAAATAAAGGTTGGCTTGATTGGTGAAATCCTTGAAGTAACAGGAAGAAGTGTATGCGGGGGTGTCCTAGTGAGCGAGAACCGAGTCCTTACTGCGGCCCATTGTTGGACTGATGGAGTGAACCAAGTCTGGAGATTAACAGTCGTGCTGGGATCTACTTTGCTGTTCAGTGGTGGAACCAGGGTTCAAAGTAGTGATGTCGTTGTGCACCCGAGATGGTTCCCATTGCTAATTCGAAACGACATAGCTATTATTCGTCTTCCTACACCTGTATCAATTTCTGGTAATTAATCTTAAATACTTTGAAGTACCAATTTTTACAAAATTTATTATCTCGTTCTTATTTAGCTTGATATCATCTATATGTAGATTAATTTTACCAAAAACATTATTTCAGATACCATCGAGCCTATTGCATTACCCACTGGATCTCTTGTCAATGAGAAGTTTAGCGGTGAAGAAGCTACTGCATCTGGATTTGGATTACTTGGAGATGGTAAGTTGATTTTATTAAGGAAATAAAGAAAATTATTGTTAAAACTAAAACTTTATCAGTAGGTACATCAGTGGTATATCAGTCGTATGTATAATGGTAAAGTATCCTAATTTCAATTTTTATTAATTCTATTTGTCCTAAAATATCTTCTCGCTACCACCTATATGCTGACGATCTGCAAATTTACGCCGTGACACCTTTGGCTGATTTACCACGAGCAATAGATAATTTAAACAAAGATCTATTAAGCCTCTATTAAGCCGCTTGGGGAAAATCGTTTGGCCTTAACCTAAACGCTGCGAAGTCGCAGGCCATTATTGTTGGCAGCCATAGGATTTTGTCAAAATCTAAGTCAATGCAAATACCTATAATATCGCTAAATGGTGTCCAGATACCTTTTAATGAAAAAGTAAAGAATCTTGGTTTAATAATAAATCAGCACATGTCATGGGGTCCGCAAGTAAGCGAAATGAGCAGAAAGATGTTTGGGGCTATTGCCTCTCTACGTAGATTGCAAAATTTTTTATTGCAAATTTAACCCTTCAACTCCTACCTATCTGAAAGAGCGTTTCGAGTTTCTTAGTGATTCCCATACTCGTTCCCTTCGCTCTATTCAGAACCTTACTCTCAAAATTCCGCCTCACTCTTCCTGCTTCTTTACAAATTCTTATACGGTTAAAGCCGCTCGATTGTGGAATTCAATTCCCTCAAACATTAGATGTGCTAAATCGTTAGATAAATTTAAAAGTTTACTAAAAGATTACTATTTATCTCTTTAAGCCTTTCTCCTTAGCTTTTGTGTTTTTCTTTTTTTTGTTTTATTTACTATGTTATGTTCTAGTATATGTTACATACGAGTATGTATTAATTGACACTGAATTTACGTATGCTTGTTTGTATGTTATTTATGTGCGTATGTGTGTATGTATGTACGTTTGTGTGTATGAATGTATGTATGTATGTATGTATGTATCTATGTATTTATTTTCTATATTTACTTTCTATAATAAGTATAGTTATAAATAAATTAATTATTTATATTAATATCGTGTCTAAGCGTGTACACCGCCTACTGTTTTTTAATAAGGTTAAGGTTGCCTGGAAGAGATCGCTTCCAGCGATAAGGCCGCCTGATGTGCATATTTTCTTTGTGTGTTTTTATGTATTTTATGATTCTTTGTGGTGTGCAATAAAGTATATTATTATATACGGTACTTACATCAAAACTCAATTTTTAAACTTTTTGTCTGTGTGTCGGTTTATTCCGGCTAATCTCTGAAACTACTTGATATATTTTGACGACCTTTCACTCGCAGATAGCTAATGACTAATAATAAGGAGTCTCTTAGGATACTTTTATTATATTATAAAACTATAAAAACCGTTTATTATATTTTATTTGAAGCAAAGCGAATAGGGTTTGCTAGTATTCCATATAATACAATAAAATCACATTAATGAAAAAGCAAAGTCAAATTAAAAAAAAACAATAGTAGAATATAGAGTTAAACGTATGCTATTAAGTCTTTTATATAATCATTTTTATTTACTTCTTAATATTAGTGGGAATGGTATAATCGACATTTTTAAATTTCAGACGCTAACATCTCAAACGATCAATTCTTAAGTTATGGCCGCATGACCGTTCTTGAAAACAGAAGGTGCTTAATGGCTTTCCCCGACTTAATTTTTCAAGATTCTAATTTGTGTGCTAGAACTTTTAGAAGTGCTAGTACTTGCCGAGGAGATTCAGGTGGACCACTGGTCGTGCAAAGGAACGCCGCACCTCTTCTTGTAAGTTCTTCATCGTTATTATCTATCTATCATATTTTGATTATCTTATTGGAATATTTATCTCTGATTTAAGTTTTGGTGTTTGGTTTAATGATCATCATGTCTGTAACAGACAAGACAAAAACTTTTAACTGACGGCTGTAAAGCCTACCTTATTCTTCAGAATACATACATCGGTCTCTAGATGAATATAGATAAATCGAGATTGTTTCGTTGCCAGTACCGCAAAGCTCAAAAAATAATTGCATCCTACCCGAGGTGTGATTGGTCCAGAACTATGCTCCAGACCTAAAATAAAGAAATCCAACACAGAACAAAAGTTATCGACGTAGTCCAAAGAATTAGCAAGCTTAAGTGGCAGTGGGCTGGTCAGCATAGTAATCTATACAAACGCGCATCGTGTATTGCATTTGAAAGCCCAAAATTGTCTGTTTGTATGTTATAGCTTAACACAAAAAGTCGACCAATTTTAACCAAGTTTTCCGTACTTATTACTCGGGTAACACTTAAAATACTTTTATACTGCTTAAAAAATATATTAAATTTTAGTATGAAATAAATTAGAGATAATAATAATAATATAAGTTTAGAAATAATTGGTTTTAATAAGTCGTCCTTAGAAAGCTTGTGGTAGATAAATCTTTTAATTGTAATTTTTGGTCTTAAAAAGGCCTACTACTAAAAAATTTTAAATTCAGCTTTTAATAATGAATATTTCATATAGATTCAATGTACAGATTCGACTAAAATAAAAATTTATTATACAAGTATGTATAGACTTTAGGGACTGCTTTACGTGCTTACGATACTTATTATGTAAATTTAGTTTGACCTAGGATTCGAACCTAGGAATTAATATGTAAGCCGTACATAATTGACACAGTTTAAATTATAAATATTTTGTATAAAGAAAAATAATAACCTTTATTATAATTATTTTTAGATTGGTCTCACGTCTTTTGGCTTACGATGGTGCGAGCTTGGTTACCCTGCCGCTTTCGTCAGAGTTACATCATTCATGGACTTCATAAATCGAAATCTTTAAAGGAATGTTTTATAATCTTGTTTCTATATTGATTTAATATACAGTAAATATCTATATCATCTTTTTGTTTAATTTATTCCATAAAGCAATGTACAAAATCTAAATTTAATAATACGTAATAATAATAGTTTGACGTGTAATATGGTTTTTGACGTTACTTCGGTAGGTTCTTCCTAGTCCAAGTACCGAAGGCCAGTTGGCTTCTTCAGGAATAGCATCGTCTTTTTTAGAAGGCGGCCAAACTGCACGTTCTGCACTTGAGATTGCCACTGAACTTGCAAATCAACGAAACAGTAGTTTTACCTTTCACCTAAAACAGCGCAAAGCAAAGTTCTTGATTGTTTGTAAATTGGTTTGGACAAGTGTACGAGTCAGAAGAGGTCACTGTAGAAATGCATTAGATAAAATTATAAAAGACTCAAATGACTACCAAAACATTTTTGCGGAGTCATAATTTTGTTATTGATGTGCCATGCGATTATCTTCAAACTCTTAAATAGAAATTACACACATTAAAGCGGCAAGTATAAATATAATGACACATACTCTAAATGTCAATATTACGCTGGAAACTGTTCAAGACAATTATGGAGTATACACTAATTAATTGTTTGAAACGACGAACTTAGTTTAATCATATAACAACTATTCGAAATGAAATATAAAGTCATGCCGAATAGTATTACCCCATACCGTACCTGCTGTACCTCCTTAAAAATAAAATAAAACATAATAATAGATCTGTGGTAGATAGATGTGTGGCTCCCAACTCATGGGCCTGGAGAATGTTGTACATATTTGGAATTCTAGAATAATTTTCTTAGTATAATAATTTATTTTTATTTTACTACTACTCCTCTCTACTTGACTTTGTTTATAAGCGGAAAAGATTGAATTTAATACTTTTCTTTAATGTTATAGACACTTAGTAGTCTAACTTATTATTTATGCACTAATACTTGTAAACAGTTTAAAATTTAACTCTTATATACTCTAGTGTTCACAAACAGATATACCTTACAAAGTGTATTTTGTTATCTACAATCTCATGTAAATTTTACTTTTGTTAAACTTTCTTTTACGTTCAAATAATTTTGAGATATATTCTTAAAATACCTAACTAGCTTTATTATTATATTTTTTAAAATTTAATTTACTATTGATACGCATTGTAACTACAATCACTAAATATTCTATACTTAGAGGGAATTTGGAATTTAAGTGAAATTTTTTTCACTTTTAAATTTAATTTATATTTTTATTATCTACAATAACTTTTCATATTGTATCTTGCACTCTCGTTTCTATTATTTAACATGGACTTTATCACAGCGGGTTGTAAGATCGCTCACCTGCATAAGGACGAGCTTATACATGAATTGACTATTCGTAAATTAACAGTGGATCCTCAATCTAGACGCGATATTTTACATCTGGCACTTAAACGAACTGCCGAACTTGCTCGTAGGGGTAGTCTTAAATTCACATCACTAATAGATATTAATCCGGGAATCGAACTTGAAATATGCCAGCGTAAGGCTGAGGAAATAGAAAGCGAGGTTAACACAGATCTTACACCTCCTGCTAGTGCTCGCCTCATCTCACGTTGTAGTTATCTACTCTGTCGTCTTTCTCGAATAGGTACGACAAATGAAGAGATCCAGTCACTGAAATCCACGATAGAGTCTATCTTGGAACATCTGGTAGAGGGAAAAAATCTGATACTTCATCTTCAAGGTCGGTTGGTGTGGATAAGCTGTCTGATAGGCATCCACAGGTTGTTAGGGAGATTGTTTATACGTCTGATAGGTCATTTAACGTAAATTCACTTAATTTAAAATATCGTGGTGACTCTCGTGCCCGTATTTTTCTTACACGTCTGGAAGAGCTGCGTGTTGCGAGGAAGATCTCTGAGGATAGGATATTCCGCGGGTTTCCCGAAATCTTAGAAGGTCCTGCGTTGTCATGGTTCCGGTCCAACCGCGCCGACTTCTCTTCGTATCGAGACGTAGTATTTACTCTCAAGGAGTATTTCGATATCAAAGACTTGGATTATAAGCTTCTTCAGGAAATTCGTGCCAGAACTCAAGCCAAAGACGAAACCATAGTGTTCTTTGTTTCCAAAGTGCTAGGTATCATTGAGCGTTTGAATAGGGAACTACCTGAGTCGGAGAAATTAGATATCCTGATCCGTAATATTCGTCCAGTGAATAGCAGGGAACTGGCTCTACAAGACACAACCTCTGTAAGACATCTTAAGGCTTTATGCAAGCGTATCGAATCCCTAAACCTTTTGTTGCATCTGTTACACAATGTTGTCGTTGTGGTATGTTAAATCATACTGTTGATCGTTGTAGGAATTCTAAAGAAATAGTCTGAAAAAGGTGTTCGAACACCTGAATGTCCAAAATGCTCCAACACTTCAAAAAACTAATTAAGTGTGACTTTCTTAATAAATACTTTAATATACCCATTACTCTCACTTAAAAATAATATTACAGTGGCAGATAATAAATTCTTACATATAATATTACGCATCGTCTGTATTTCAAGCATATAATTTTAATCAGCTGATATCTTCTGATATTCTTAAATAATTTTGTGTTTTAAATTAACTTGTCATCAATAATGATATACTTCAGATAGTCAATTATATATCTATAATTTTTATAAAAGATTATTAACGATAATTATATATAAGTAAATTATATCCTAATCAGATAAATGGGGTAATTTGAATACTACTTATTAGTTGTTACTTTATCAATTCGCAATATACTAATAATAAAACTATGTATCGACGCAGCAATAATTTTTACTATTATTTTTCCATGTCGTATAGTAACGCATTAGATCAAGATCCCAGGGCCGCCCGACCTTAATTATTTTCTTAGTAAATGAGTGTAGCGGGTACGCGCTTTTTAACGTATGTTTGAGAAAATATAGTTGAAAATTAAACACCAGAAGAAATCAACTATCTTGTATTGTATTAGGTATATAATTCTCGTACACTATTATATTATTTTACCCTATTCAAAATCATATTTCTATACCTTATGCTATAGAAACCCTTGAGCATAGAGTCAAAGTGTTAAGCACTTTTTAAAAAACATAACACTTGGTCTTATCGCCTTTACTGGTGACAGGAGAAGTGGTTCATTTTTCGTCCAAAGAATCGTCATTGCCATTCAGCGGGAGAATGCGGCCAGCATTCTTGCCACCATTCCACGCGGACACGACTTGTACAGTAATAATTAAGTGTACATTTGCTTTGTATATATAGTTAAGTTTTACTTAACTATATATACAAAGCAAATGTGCTAACTTACTTGTAACTACTAACTTACTTGTAATTTCCTATATTATAATTAATTTTAGAAATACATATATTATGAAATTATATTTTACCCTATTGAAATGAAATGAATGAATTAACCAATGAAAATCAGACAATAACAAAATTAACGAAAATGTTAGGTATCAGTGAAAATGTAATAATTTTTTTTTCAAAGATTTCGCTTTGCTTATATTTTATATTACGTAAAGTTGTGCTTTAAAAGATAATAATCAATGCACCTAGATAAGATAGATACAAATTAATTTCATATCTCCGTGATTAAAATTTTAATCCACACATTTTATCATTATGCTGCCATATAAAAAGATGTCGTAATTCATAAGGAAATCGGTTTCTCTTAGACACTGACCATGAAGCTAGCAATAGTTCTTCTGTCTTTAGCGGCGTTTGTAGTTGCCGATCTTTCGGACTACAACACTGCCTACGACTACCTAGAAAAAATTGGTATTCCTGCAGCTCAAAGAATTCAAGCCCAGGAAGAACAATATCTGAAGAACCCACTTTCCAGAATTTTTAATGGTTCCCCAGCTTCTATTGCACAATTCAATTACCAGGTATGTAAACATTTTTAATTCTATTAGCTGAAGTTGCAGCATTATTTAATATCGGCAATTTGCTTCCTTAAAAAAATATTTGTACTAGGAATTAATATTTCATGTAAGTACTTCAAATATTAACTTCGTAAATATTTTTAATCTAACTTTGAATCCAAGAGTTACCAAGCGATTTTATTGACAAAGCCAGTAAATACTTGGGGTTATAGCCACACGTAGAGTCTATGTAGTTTTTGTACAATTAATTCATATACCAAGGATAATCTTTTGATTATTAGAACCGAAAATATTCCTACTAATATTAAATGTGATACCACATCTGACTGTTTGTTCCTTCTGCAAGCATAAAATTTGGAGGTTTTGATGATATAAAAACTATGAAATTGAGTAAAATAATGTAAGTAAATTCGAGAAATTATAAGATTTTCTTGACTAACTCTATGTTTATTTCTTACTAGGCTGGCCTAGTTATCGAACTCGTTGGAACATCGAATCGAGCTGTTTGTGGTGGTGTCTTGGTAAGACGAAACCGTGTTCTGACTGCTGCTCACTGCTGGTTTGATGGCCGTAACCAAGCTTCAAGATTCACAGTTGTACTTGGATCCTCAATGTTATTCAGCGGAGGCACCAGAATACTAACCAGTGATGTGCGTATGCACTCTAACTGGCAACCAAATCTTATCCGCAATGATATTGCAGTTATCCGTCTGCCTTCATCTGTAACTCTTTCTGGTATGTAGACTAATAACATAATATTTCGTTTTTAAATGAACGGTTAATGAATAAAATAATATTTTATACTGTATATTTTTATATAATTTCAGCAAATATCGGCCTCATCACCTTACCTTCAGGATCTCAACTAAATCTTAACTTTGCTGGTGAAGTAGCAACTGCATCTGGATTTGGAACGACTGGAAATAGTAAGTTATATAACTAGTATTAAACAGGTACATACATACAGTTCGCGTCATGTAAAAAGAACGCTGGAAGAAAGTGGTGGGGGGGGGGTGTTTGCGCATCGGTACATTCGCATACGAAATTCCTAAGCCTATTCTTTTATTTTTGAACTAGCCTTTCGCTCACGATGTATATTGATTGGTACGTACATTGAAAAATATATTAGATAGAATGTCATTAAATAGAATTCTATTAATTAATAAAATATGTTTGATTCAGTGTAGAATGTTTAATCTACTTACAAAAAATTAAATTATTTCGTTTAATATATATTTTTTAATTAATAACTGCATTATTATCAGAATCTCTCTTTATAAAACAATATACGTCAAAAATATTTTTTCACTATTTTTTATATAAAATCATGACGTAATTAATAACTTTTGTGTGCGCGATGGTATTTTAAACTGACAAACCAATAGCGAGCCGAAAAGCATGCGACGCGTGCCTCTACGTCCCGCGCCCCGCGTCTTACCACCAAATTGGCCGATAAATCGCCTCTGCGCAACTTGACAGCCAGCGTTCTTTTTACATGACGCGAATTATACTCCTGTTAAAAGCGGAGCTCAAAATTCCAATTCTAAGAGGTCCTCCATTGAACTTAAAGTTTTTCCGTTTAAATAACATGGGAAACATGACTTTTTATTAGTTTTTTGTCCTGCAAACTGTGATGTAATTATTTGTAAAAAAAAACGAATGAATGGACAAGTGTTTATTATTAAATTTGGTACAAAAAATTCGAGTCGAATTTCTATCTTCCATATTTTATTTGTTATATTTATAGCTTTGAAATTAAAGTTTCCGGTTTTTTGCATTTTTTAGCTAAACTGTAAGAGTTAGACAAAAATGTTAAATGGCAATTTTGTAGTACTTTTAATATTCTATAGAAAAGTTTCTGTTTTATTTATATCATCAATAACAACAAAGTTACAGGCTCATAGTATTTTTTTCAAATTTTTGCAACTGAAATACCAATAATTAAAAAATAGCTAAATAATTAAAAAAATTGAAAAAATTACTATACCCAAATTTAAATTTTATTAGCGTATTTAGTTTTTTTTTAATAATATAAAATTAAATATATAATAAATATAATACAGTCGACTCTCGTTAATTCGACACTCGAGGGACTCTTAAAATATTACGAATTATCGAGTGTTTGAAATATCAAATGGTTCGAAATTTTGAGAGAAAATAAATAAAACTTCGAATTACTAAGTGTTGATTAATTATTATTATTATTTATTAACTGCTATCCTTTAACAATGACAAAAGTTTAGAGGTACATTCGTGTACATATCCATATTACATTAATTAATCTTGTGTATGATGATACAAGTTTGAACTTGCCTCAAAATGTACTTACAATCTTTCTGTCTCTTTCTCTTCGCAACTTTGAATTGTCGAGTGTTTGACGCCGAAGAGTTCGAATTACCGCGTCGTTTTGTTACGTAGCAACATAGCTGGGCACCGTTAAACAAATAATTAACTCGTTAATCGTTAATCCGTTACTTTAAAAAGTTAACTTCGTTAAACGTTAAAGCGTTACATTTCGAAAGAAGTTAACGTTAATCGTTAATCCGTTAACACGTGATTAAAATTATATTTTTATATCATTGCAACAATAATGATCTTATAAGATTTGGGTTCTGGAACTTAAAAGTCTCAGCATTTCGAGGAGGCGGGACCGGGCTTTTCATAGGCTCAGTTCAACGCCTTCAATACCCAGCCGTTTGGGACTCTACAAGAGCCACTTTGCTATCATGAGTCACCTCTGTCTGGCCCTGGACGGACGCTGGACGTTCCTTTTTCATTTCTCCCAGTTCACGCCATTTTAAGATTGTGAGGTCCATTGCACTGTATGGTGTCCCCGTTTGGATCGACGCCCTCTCCGTCCCGAACGGGGTCCAATTGTGCAGTACGCAGCCGGTCCTGGCGTTGAAGGCGATAAGGCGATGACGCACGGTGTCCTTCTGGTGGGTGTTCACCCTGGGTACTCCAGGCACAAGCAGAGGTACTCGCCGAAGTGTACCAGTTTCGGGTGAGCGTGCGCCTGTCTAGCTGACGATTCCATGATCCGGTGATGGAGAGAGCAACTGAGAAACCCAGAGGCTGGCCTGGCGAAAGTGGATGCCGTTCGTCCTGTTTCACTGGGTCAGGAGACCTACACGGTGTCATGACTTTCAGACTGACACAGATGCTTACCGGGTGCCCGGCACGTGAACACGCACCGACAACCTTACCTACATAACTTTACTTAGATACCTGGTTTCGTTTTACTTGACGTGACGCGTTGCTTGGTAAAGAGTAGGTACTGGATTAACGATTAACGGACTTGAGAAAATGTAACGGAAGTTAACGAGTCCGTTAAATTTTTTCTAGGTTAACTTAAAAGTTAATCGTTAATCAAAATGTTAACTTCGTTAATTAACGATTAACGGGTTAACGAGTTAATGCCCAGCTATGCGTAGCAATGATTTTTTGTTCGAATTACCAAGTGTATAAAAATGTATTGATTTAGTTCGAAATATCAAGAGATTTTGTAGGGAACTCGTGATAACTTTGAATTATAAAGAGGTTCGAATTATCGCAGGTTTGAATTAACGAGAGTCGACTGTATAGCTTTTCTGTGATTACAAAATAGCCATATCTAACTCTTCCATTAAAAAATTCTGTTCGTCTGTATGTGTTATATGTACTACCTACTGGCAAGTGGCCAGAACTAATAGGACATTTTCAACTAGAGATTCTGATGAATAATTATTAAGTTACTTATTTTATAATAAAAATTAATTTTACCCTGTTTCAGATGTTCCAATTACTAATAACCAATCTCTACGATCTGGCCGTATGACTGTGATTACGAACGCTCAATGTCGTGCAAACTTCCCACTGATTATTCAGAGCAGTAATATTTGCACAAGCACGTCAAGACAGTCCAGTACATGCGGTGGTGATTCTGGTGGCCCCCTTGTCGTTCAAAGGAACGGCGCACCCCTTCTCGTAAGTTTTTGTACAATTATTCCTAAGTATTTACACAACACATTATATAATAGATACTGTTTATTTTGAATGAAAGCTGTTGTTACAATTTTACTAGTAGTAGCCCGAAAGAGTCTCATTATTTTTATACTTATCTCCTATTTCCAGATTGGACTTACTTCCTTCGGACCTGGCCCTGCTCTTGGCGGATGCGAAGCTGGGTTACCCGCTGCTTTCGTCAGAGTTACGTCATACATTAGCTTCATAAACCAAAATTTGTAAAATTTTAAAAGTGCTCAGTGTTAAATTATGGTATACTATTGTAAATACACTTGATGCACATAATAATTGCTATGTATCAAGTAAGAGTAATTTATTTTAAAATTTAAAATTGTACTATAGTTTACTTCACAAACTGAAATACATAAAAAACACATTTAATTCAGCGTTTTATTTTGTTATTTCACCGCTTCTTAATAAATGACTAACGACTAGGTTGATTCGCTCAAGCTTTTTACAGAGATACGCATATTTTACCAGTCATTTTATTGCTATACTAACAGAAACCGCGGCTTTGCTCGCGCTAAAAGTAAAAAATCTTTGGATTTATGCTGTTACTTATAATGTAAGATCACGTGTTAACGGATAAACGCTTAACGTTAACTTGCGTTAAATCTTCCGAAATGTAACGCTTTAACGTTTAACGAAGTTAACTTTTTTAAGTAACAGATTAGCGATTAACGAGTTAATTATTTTGTTTAACGGTGCCCACTGCCCAGCTATGGAGACAAACATATACTTACTACTGTAAGCTTTTCTGTAGGCCTTGTCAAGGCCTAATACCGTACTAATATCTAATAGCGACTCACCCTTGCTTCGCTGGGATTCGCTCCTAGATTTAGTACGAGCGAATCCGCGGTTTTCACAAGTATCTCTATAATAATTAAACCTATGTGCTATTCTGATGTGTAGGCTATATTATGTAAGGTGTCATCAAAATCCATTTAGTTGTTTTTGCATGAAAGAGTAACAAACATACATACATTGTAGATATACCTATTACAGGTAGATTAACAGGCCTTAACAGCACAACACTGACAGAATAAATAAGCAAACCTTAATCTTCTATATAAATAAAAATGAATTTTGCTAAGCACAAAACTCGAGAATGGCTCTACCAATTCGGCTAATTCTTTTTTGTTTGTTTCTTAAGGCACACGGAAACTTTAATAATAAAAAAAAATAAGTTTGTAAAAAACTTTTACTAAAGGGATGACGACCCAGGGACAAACCCGAGCGAAGCGAGGGAGAGTCGCCTGTCTACAATATTTATAAAATAATATAAATTAAGATAAAATAATAAATTTTAACAAAATAGTAACTAAAGCAAGTAATATCATACATATTAATATAACTTAAGATATATATTTAAGATGAAATCAACTCGCTTGACCCTAACGAACTTTAGAGATGCTGTGTTTGCTTTTCCTTTTCATCAGGCTTTATTTCTTAATAATAGTCCTTTATCAACCAACTTCAGTACTACGTCATTTATTAATCAGTTTGAATAAATCTTTTTTGTTTGAAATCCATCTTTATTCTTTCTACTTTGGTCCCAATCAACAGCATTTGTAAATAGAAATCGTCTCGCTCTCGGATTATATTACTCGGATATTTTTTACCTTGGTCCTAATTTTAAAAAAAAATACATCACAAACTACATACAGTCGTGTAGAAAATAGGAAATGATTAAATTTAAAATATTTTCATCTTTCCTTAATTACTAGTTTTAGAGTTCAAAAAATAAATCACTCTAAATAAAGCAGGTATTTTTCAGCTCCGTGTCAATGGGTAGGTACAAATGAAAGCTTACATCACAAATCTACACATACGAAAAAATAAATAAATATGTTGGGACATTATTACACACAGCACTATCTATTAGTTCCGTTGTAAGCTCCAAAGAAGCTCGTGTTTCGGATACCAGATAGTTGATATTACTACATAAGTTTAAATAAATACATAATATAAATATAAACACCCATGACTGGAGTACAAACATTCGTGCTCAACAAATGTACGCCCCCAGCGGGACTCGAACCCGCGACCGTTGGCGCAACAAGTAGGGTCACGACAAACTGAGCCATCGTGTCGAATAACCAGTAAAATAAAATTCTACTAGTACGATGACTCTCTATGCTAAAGTTACAGTGTACACAGAACAGAGGGCTAGACAAGTGGCAAACGCTCCGTGTCTATTCTATTTCGATAAACGCTAACGCCTTGCCGTACGCTAACAGCAGAAGTTGTTTGTCAAAAGTGACACTTCTGTATGGGGAATTATGTACTAATCTGACATTTCGTTACATTTGGCTACCAATTACAAATTCGATACGTTGAATCTAATCACTAGTCGTAAGCTTATGTCAATCCCATACATTGATTATTCTATTCTACTAGCGTTTATGCCACTTGTCTAGAGGGGCAGAATAGCTGATATTCGTTAAGGAAAAGTTTTTGAGTGCACCCGTCGACTGGTGGCGTGGTGGGTGACGGCTGAAAAGGCAATAACTTCTGCAAAATGTTTAGGAGAAAGATCTTTTTTCTGTAAAAAATAAAGCTCAACAAACTACAAACCGACTATATAAAAAGGGGTCTAAAAAGGACGAAACAAAAAACTAATTTAAATAGAAATGAAGAAAAGCATTTATACAAAAATTGTCAAGGTGGTCGCACTTACTGTTTATACATACTTTGTCTGTTTAATGAAGGGTTCAATTTCCTGGCACCCACATTGTCATAGTATATGCATAATACAAAATAGTTGTAGTAATGGAAATACTGTAAACATTAGCATTTGTTAGTAGGCACTCTACGTTTATTCCAAGTTTGTGCAGTATTAACTATGAATTATGATGTATACAAAAATAACGTAGATTGAAACGTAATTGACAGCATGACGGCGTAAATTTTTGACAAATAAAATGACAAGAATATTTTATCTGTATATAAAACATTACTCGTTGTTTTAGTGGAGAGAATACGTATATTAAATAAAAAATGGAAGAAATTGGAATTATTTTGCCTGAAAAGGTAAAATACCGTTAGAAAACCTATCATTCTACCTGTACCCGTTGTGATTGACGCGTTATAATGTTTTATTTCTTTTAGGATGACCAAGTCACTGATACAAAAGGACTTGCTTTTGCGGGCCCACAAACCTTTGATGAATTGGAGTCTGAAGATTTATATACAAAATATAAGGTAAACTTCATATTATACCGTTTGATTATACATTAATAACTTTTTCTAATGTTATGAAGTATAGAAGTAGCAATTTAGTTTAATTATTTATAATATTGTGTTTAAAACTATCAAGTACAGCTATAAAATACATTTGTATTTACAGAAATTACAACGGATGTTAGAGTTTCTAGAAGTACAAGAGGAATATATAAAGGATGAACAAAGAAATTTAAAGAAAGAGTATCTTCATGCTCAGGAAGAAGTTAAAAGAATTCAATCAGTTCCACTGGTCATTGGACAGTTCTTAGAAGCTGTTGATCAAAATACAGGAATAGGTAATGTTTATGAACTTTCAGTAGTCTAGTCAATGTTTTGTTCAGAATTCTTTGTGAATTTAATGATAAAAAAGGTGTCAATTTTCATATTTTATTATAAGAAATGTGAACTAAATATCTAAGCAAAACTATTATATTTTTTAGACTAAATGTACATCTTTACTGCTAATATATCATTTAGTATTAGTTCAATTAAAACAAATAGTGACAAATTAGTTTTGTTAATATTTACTAAATGGATCTA
Organism: Boloria selene; assembly: GCA_905231865.2. Classification (NCBI taxonomy): domain Eukaryota; kingdom Metazoa; phylum Arthropoda; class Insecta; order Lepidoptera; family Nymphalidae; genus Boloria; species Boloria selene. The sequence continues at coordinate 6,772,537 of HG993146.1, read as the reverse complement.
TCATATTGAGTTAATTTAATAAACTTACTATAATGTTCTATATGTCTTGTGTTTTGTAATATGTCATCTTATTATTTATATAATGGTGTCATTTTTATAGTTGGCAGTACCACAGGCTCCAATTATTATGTGCGCATTCTATCAACAATCGACAGAGAACTGTTGAAGCCATCGGCCTCAGTGGCTTTGCACAAGCACTCAAATGCATTAGTTGATGTGTTACCTCCTGAGGCAGATAGTTCCATCTCCATGTTACAAGCAGGTATTCTTATTGTAAATAATAAAGATATAAATAGATATTTTGAGACTTTATCATGTACAGAGCTATATAGTTCTATGGTAAGGTACAAGGCTTGCGTTATGGACACCAGATAGTTGATACACTACACAATATCTTTAAATACATAGGTACATATGATAAATAAAAACACCCATGACTAGAGTACAAACATTTGTTCTTAATAAATGAATGCCCCCAGCTGGACTTGAACAGCAAGCAAGCAAACTGAGTGAATATGTTGTCAAAAGTATACAATATTTTCTTTGTGTCTAATATTTTCTTAATCAATATCACCTATAATTTCAGATGAGAAACCTGATGTTCAATACTCCGACATAGGTGGTATGGATTCTCAAAAACAGGAAATACGTGAAGCAGTTGAATTGCCACTGACTCATGTGGAATTGTACCGCCAAATTGGTATTGAACCTCCAAGAGGAGTTCTCATGTATGGTCCCCCTGGTTGTGGTAAGACCATGTTGGCGAAAGCTGTAGCCCATCATACTACTGGTTAGTAAATATTTTATATGCTTAATATATTATACATTGACATTTTGTATATTTATGATATTGACTGATTGAGAAGTATTTAATACTTAATATAATTTTAGTTGCTTAAATTGACTGAGGAATTCAGACATTCAGCTTTACAATTTCTATTTTTTTTTTTTCAAAATATTATTCGAAAAGGAAAATACAAATAAAATTTAAAGTTTGTTTTATAAGTCCAATGTTCATACATTATAAGACATAATCATCAGCCCTTTTTAACGTCCCACTGCTGGGCACGGGCCTCCCTCAGTATGAGGGGATCAGGCCATAGTCCACCGCGCTGGCCTAGTGCGAATTGGCGGACTTCACATGCCTTTTCGAAAACTTGTTAGGTTTTCTCAGACATGCAGGTTTCCTCACGATGTTTTCCTTCACCGTAAGACAAGTGGTAATCATGATATAAATGATTCGCACATGAAAATATCAGAGGTGCGAGACCCAGATTTGAACCCGCATCACTCGGTTATCCAAGCGACGCGTTACCGCTGCGTTACCACATTATAAGTAGTAGTTAAAAAAGCAATTATTTTTTAATCTTAAAAAATAATTGCAGCAAGCAATTATTTTTTAATCTTAAAAATTATAATTTATTATTTTAGCGGCGTTCATACGCGTTGTTGGATCCGAGTTCGTGCAGAAGTACTTGGGCGAAGGGCCTCGCATGGTGCGCGATGTGTTCCGTCTCGCAAAGGAAAACAGCCCTGCCATCATATTCATTGATGAAATAGACGCCATTGCCACTAAGAGGTTATAATCATTTGAATTTATTAATTTCAAGCTAAATGCTAAATTAAATTTTTTTAAAAAAAAAAGCTGTTCAGAATATTATATAGAAATTGTTTACTATTTTTACCATTTATATTTGTAACTAATCTATGTGTAATGTGAGAATGTTAGAGGGATATCATCATTTTCACTACATAGTATAAAACAAAGTCGCTTTCTCTGTCCCTATGTCCCTATGTATGCTTAAATCTTTAAAACTACGCAACGGACTTTGATGCGGTTTTTTTAATAGATAGAGTGATTCAAGAGGAAGGTTTATATGCATAACTAGTGGATCCCGCGGCTTTGCCTGTGCTAAATCTAGGGAAGAGCCCGATCGAAGCGAGGGCGAGTCGCTAATAGTAGAAAAAGTGACAATAAGCTAAAAATCTAAGCTAAGCCACCTAAGTTTTTATTCAAAGAGCTTAAGATAGCTGATGGTGACCATGATGTTTGCATTCTGCATAATCCTTTTCAAGTCTTATATTTTGGTTGTGAAATGAATACACAAATGTTTCAATAGTTTGGAGCTTAAATAATATTTTGTGTATGAAATATAAATTAATATAAATATGAATTTCTATAGATTTGACGCACAGACTGGAGCAGACAGAGAAGTCCAGAGAATCCTCTTGGAATTGCTCAATCAAATGGATGGATTTGACCAAACAACCAATGTTAAAGTGAGTATTGTAAAGTATTTAGTTTTTATACTTCACACTATTTAATTTTATCGTCGTATTCTTAAAATTTCTCCTGATGAATGAATTTTATGAACTGTATAACATGCATATTGCATTTATAATTAAATATTTAAATCGTCTTAGACTTATCTTTTCAAAAATTAAAAGTTAAAATTAAAAAGTTCTGTTCTTTACAAATGGTGGTAGCTGATGCCGCTCACAGACTGACTACACCCTATCTCTATAGATTAAATAATTTATATTATAAAAGTGCACGTAAAATGTATAATGTTTTTATTTTATTTTTCAGGTAATTATGGCTACCAACCGTGCCGACACCTTGGATCCTGCTTTATTGAGGCCTGGTCGCCTTGATAGGAAAATCGAATTCCCTCTTCCTGATAGGTAGTCGTCGAATTTTTTTACTTACATATCCACTTTTGGGATGTATGCTTTAAGGTGTTTCTAAATGGGGAATATTTTTCTGTCCTCTCTGCCGTGTCTGTCTATATGTTCGCGGTAAACTCAAAAACTACTGCACCGATTTTCATGGTGTTTTCACCAATGGATAGAGTGGTTTTCGAGGAAGGTTTTAGTATAAAATTTGTTAAGTTTTTGTATATATTTACAAATGGAACTCACGGTTTCGTTTGTGCTAAAGGGGACTGGCCCGACTGAAGCGATTACGAGACGCCAGTTGTAAACAAATACTAAAATATAATTACTATCACGTAGGCGTCAAAAGCGTCTAATCTTCTCGACGATTACGGCGAAGATGAACCTATCCGAGGAGGTGGATTTGGAGGAGTTCGTGGCGAGACCGGAGCGCGTGTCCGGTGCAGACATCAACGCCATCTGCCAGGAGGCCGGCATGCACGCCGTCAGGGAGAACAGGTGGGCTTCTAGCTTTTATTGTTTTTTCTTTATTCAAATAGACTTTTACAAGGTCTTTTGAATCGTCATTTTTACATTATTTAAATTAAATGTCAGTCTGTAAGTCAGTGAGTAAGCTACCACCGGCTTGGAAAGCTGTTCTGCTGAGAAGAGCTGGCGAGAAACTCAACAGTTGCTCTTTTCAAAAAAAATATATGATAATATTGTATTACAATATTTATGTATTTACGTGAGACACAACCAGACATTAATCCCACACATTTACATCTACTAAGTATTCCGTGATGGTATAATTATCTACGCCTTTATTCACTTCGGTTACCTAATAATTATTTGTCAGTAAATATTTGAGTAACAAGTTACTCTATGTATTTTGTATAGTCTGATTACAAATGGTAAAGTTAAAAATTAATAAATTAACTTAAAATCTATGTAATCAACTGTCTTGAAACTTTTTGAACTAAATTATAACCTGCTATAAAGGAACTTAGGTGCTCATTACTGAAAGAATTTTCAAAATTAAAGCTATATAGGTAGATATAATTATCTATATTCTCTAACTGCCTCATAGTGTATTACATATATCATCATCATCAGCCCTTTTTAACGTCCCACTGCTGGGCACGGGCCTCCCTCAGTACGAGGGGGATCAGGCCATAGTCCACCGCGCTGGCCTAGTGCGTGTTGGCGGACTTCACATGACTTTCGAAAACTTGTTAGGTTTTGTCAGACATGCAGGTTTCCTCACGATGTTTTCCTTCACCGTAATACAAGTGGTAATCATGATAGAAATGATTCGCACATGAAAATATCAGAGGTTTGAGACCCGGATTTGAACGCGCATCACTCGGTTATCCAAGCGACGCGTTACCGCTGGGCTACCACTGTTTTTGTATTACATATACTGCTAGCTAATGAAAGTATAAGTCATACTATATTAATAGAAAAAAAATCCATACATTGGTAGCTGAGACTGTTATTTGGTCAAGAGGGCTTTATTCTTAATAGAAAAGCTTATTGACTAATATTTATTATTGCAGGTATATTGTGCTGCCCAAAGACTTCGAAAAAGGTTACAAAAACAATATCAAAAAGGATGAGTGCGAATATGAGTTCTACAAATAAGTTAATTATAATATATTTTGTCATAATAATCAAAATAAAAATTAATTAAATATGCGACTTTGATTTATTTGGAATGAATAAAAGAATTTTGCTTTTCAAAATCTATATTTGATAACAGTTCTTATTTAACAATGTGATAATACAATATATTTGGCATATACCTTAAGAAAATTGATGTACATGAGTAATTTATCTAATAAGTCACTTAATAATGGCGGAAATAATTTGTGATGAAGAAAATGTTACAACTACAACATTGTTGCAATTTATAGAAAACAATTTATCACAACATTCATGAATAAGAAATTTTGGAAAAGTCTTTGTAATTATATTTTGGTATATAGATTAAAATTGTGGCCATATTCTCAAAAATTGCTATGACTAATATATTAAATATCATATTTAAAAGCCTTTTTTTTAAATTGATTTTAGAAAAAAAAATTAAATCAATTATCAATAAAAATTTGTCATTATAAGCACACAAAGAATTACTTGCTCAAAGTTACAATAAAAATAAAAAAGCTGCCACTATGCTTGGAATTTGAAATCATAGAAAACTATTATAAAAAAGTACTCCAAAAATTCGTAGATGATCTACATGTCTTAAGTCAATTAAGTCAAATTTGTGATTAACAGTGCTGATTTAACAGTGAGCTAATTGTGAAGATCATAAATACTTATTTGCGACTAAAGATATTTGATCATAAATATAAATGCAATATTTGTATGTAATTATTACTCTTGACACTAAAAAACTGGACAGATTTGAATAAAATTTAGTTCACAGATAGACCAACACTTGGAATGACATATAAGTATTGTTAGTATATAAAAGTCTATATGAACTTTTAAAGTCGATTTGGTGACGTCGTTATAATTATTAAGTAAAATAGGTCAAATGAAGTAATTATTGTTACAATATACTTAAGCATCAGTATAGCTTTGTAGGGGACATCTACTGTCAAACACAAGATTACATAGAGTGCAGAATTTTTGAAAAATATTAAACAATATTTGACTTATTCGCTTCTAAATAGTTCAATTAAGAAGTAATCGAATATCAATATTCATATCATAGATTCAAATATAGTGCACTTTTTGTATAATGACTATGATTAAAACATTTTTCCTTTAAATAAAGCTAGTTAGTTATAAAATCTACCACTTTTAAAGCAAAGGGAGGTGTTTTCTTTACATTTTCATTAAGTTCTCAAAGTAAAATACACATTACAAAGTATATATAAACATTGATTCTCTTGGTTTCCACGGAAAGAGATAATATGGTATTTTTAATGTGAGTGCTTTACATGACTATATTTAACACTTCACGCGTGAATTATATTAATAAATAACAAACAACAGGTGCAATATACGCTTACAACTATTTAGGCTGCATTAAGGCACTTATACACTACACTAAAAAATTTTAACGGCTCCTTTTTCCTTTCAAACATCTATATTCATATGGATAAAAAGTAAATTTATCGATACATCTCTATCTCGTAATAAGTTAATTGTCATCTTAGTATTAGCATATTTGAAGTAACCTAGTTTCACTTAATTTTAAACAATAATATTGTTTTAAAAATCGTGGAGATGAAGGTAAATGTCGAGAAAAGTTTATAATTATAATATAAGCTTATTTTCGTAGTTTAAATGTAAGGCGGATTCTTAAACGAGTATATATACGTCATATTAAGTACTTTTAGTTTAACATATATTATGTAATACGCGACATTAAATTCAGATTATAAATTCGAAATTTTTTATCTTTTTTGATACTACAATAAAATGTAGGTTTGTCAATTTATTGTTTTTATAGTTCAAATGTGTGATTTTATATATATACTTTTATGGCGACAGTTAACAAAAAAAGAGAAATAATTTAGTTGCGTTTTAAAGTATTTCTTTCTAATACAAATATTTTAACATATTATCTATATCTTTTATCGATAAGCCTCTTAAAGAATGGAATAAAAATTACATTTTATTTTTAAATGTAATATGAAAAGTTTCAATTTTTTTGTAATAATAATTATTTAACATTTCTTTTAACGCAACTGAAATCGTAATTTATATTTTCGGGTTATTCTTTTGAGTTTTTGGAATGTACCACTGGAAAAATATCTTAACAGTTACATATAATAACTTTATGATTAATATTTGCACTAAAACGTTAAACAATATATTATTAGTATCCCACTAACACCATCTTAAAATATTAACAACATTAATTTTTGTTAAAAACCATAGTAATAATTTTAGCAAATTTCATATTATAATACTGATTTAATATTTTTAATAGGCACATTTACTGGCACTAAGAAGTACAGCACATATTACAAACCAATTAATTTTATATACTATAATAACATTTAAAAAAGAATAAGTAAGATATTATGAAACACTACGCGTGAATAAGTTCAGTTGTATTCACATCTTTCTACATTATCATTTATTATTTTATAAAATGCATATTAATTAACAAGTTCTTTTCACTACGAGGTTTTTCAAGAAAAAAATTAAAGAAACAAGCACCTTTATAGATTTTAATCTGTATATACGTTGGCTTATTCACGCATAATGTCTACTTACATAATATATTAAAGTTTTTTCAAATTGTACAATAACAATGCAAATAGAAAATGGACGGGGTAGAAAGATCATCACTAACGTTCAAGGCAATAAGTAGTTTAAATAACAAGGTACATAATAACACACGATTTACTTAATAAGTACAAATAAAGTAGAGGAATGACAGGTGGAATGATTATCACTGGGTTGTACGAGAATGTCGTTTTTAAATAGATAAAACTTAAATATTGATTTTAAAATAATTTGATTCGAATGATTTCAACATTTGTCATTTTTGTGTAAAATATAGGTTTTTTATAGTTTGTATGAGATACTCTTATTTCTCGTACATCTTCTTTTTAAATATATTCTCAGTTGGATATGGTTTACCAATAAATAGAATTTATAGGTGATATCTGAAAGAGAAGAAAACAATACTATTAATTAAAAAGCCTTTAAATATAAATAAAAATCAGTTTTTTCTTTCATTAGAACCTTCTCCTAACAATAACAAACAACAAAAAAGAATTAGCGAAATTGGTTTAGGCGTTCACGCGTGACGCCCTAACCAAGAAAAATAGAAATTAATTCTTATTTATACTAGACACGCCCACACCACACTACTCTGTATGTACCCATCTCTTTCTCGCCGCACGTCCGTCTCACTCTGTAGCTGGTCGTTATTACTAGAGGTGGGGCACAACGGCTATTTATAGGCTCTATTTAGGTGTTGTTATTTATTTCCAGAGGCAAGCGCTATAGCTATTTTTTAATTTATTTTTATTACATATAATATGACCACAACAAAGAGAATGTAATCACTATGGACGACAACTGCCGCACTTGACACTTCGTGCTAGCTGTATAATATTTTTGTCACGAGTCGTGTGCGCTAAATTATGCGAAATTATATAACGTATAAATATATTATAGCGTAAAAAATAATAGGCATTTTAAAAATAGCGTATTCTTATAACTCTTTATCAATATATAGCCGTTTCGCCCACCTCTACAGTTATAACACGTTATCAACAGATAGCAGTTTCGCTCACCTCTAGTTATTACACTAGACGCACACACTTCGCACTACAGTACGTATGGGCGTGTAACTATACCCGTCTCTCTCTCGCACGTCTCGCTCTGTACCATGGTTGCTATTTACACGGCAGTTGCCGTGTTATACGGTAATCAGGGGGCCATTAAGTTGTAAAAATAACACGGTACACGGCAGAACAATCGTTGCCGTATCCTAAAACACGGCAATCAGCACCTTACACTGTACACTTCGTACATTTTCATTACATTTGTATGAGGCACGGAATTTTTTAACTTTTACCTTATAACACGGCAATATTGTTTTTTTAATGGCAGCCCTGCTCTGTACCTGGCGTGCGGTCACTGGTCACCGGTCACACTCAGTCGCTCTCCACACATATTTTCTCCTAATCACCTGCACTCGCACTAATCAAAGTTAATACAGGCCCTAATGTACATGTGGACGTGTCGCTATACCCGTCTCTCTCGCACATCTCGCTCTGTACCTGGCGTGCGGTCACTGGTCACACCGGTCAGTCGTGCGGCATGAGCGGCACGAGTAGGGCGGGCGGGCCGGCGCGGCGCAGGAAGGGGTGGTGGAGTAGACGCGCGGCGGCGTGGCGCTGCGCGGGGTCGCGGACCAGCGCGCACTCCAGCATGGCGAGCAGGTCGGCGGGGCAGCGCGTCGCGCCGCGCGGACGCGGCGGCGGCATGTCGCGGATGCGACGCATTGCCTGCACATTCATTATTATTCGATTATCTATACTAATATTATAAAGCTAATTATAGAAGTCACAATCAGAGGATGCAAATGAAATGTAACTCTACTTATAAAATACTTTAATAAAACTAATTTTACAAACTAATTATCCTAAGGTGATTACACCGTCGAAGTTTGACGAATGCAATGAACAAAAAAGTCTTTACCAGTTTTTTAAAAGGGAACTCAGATATTACAACACTGTCACTTCACAAAAGTTATGTCGAAATATGAAAGACTCGATGCAGGTGCGGGATGCGACGTTGGTGGTCGGGCGAGGTGGTCCCCAGGCATTAGGGTTGCGTAACAAGCTGAAGAGTTTGTTTCGCCTGTCCCTATTAACATTGTCGGATGTGAAATTCGGCAACTTTACAGGAGAGCGCGTCAAAGTTTGAATTGTTGATATTTTTTATAATGTTCAAGTTAGGTTAACAAAAATTTACTGAATTTTAATACACGTTTATGATCTTAATTACATAGTAATAAAGAATTATTTTTATTTTTCTAAGTATGTTAAAAGTCAGAAATGACTTTTTTAAGCGTACCATATCAATATTAATTTGTCGGATCTGCCACATACGACAATATTACGTGTAAAAACTTATTTGTTAAGTGTTGGAAGTGCCATATACGTCATTGTTAATGGTAAACCCTAAACCAAAGTCTGATGTATCTACAGCAAAATTGAAAATAAAACATATTTAAACACATTTTTAATGTATTTTTGTGTATTAAATACTTATTAAAATAAATAACACTATTTAGAACAAAACTCTAGGAGTATAATCAATGAAATGACTTGATGAATATAGCATTAGACATTAAAAAAACTCATAAATTTGTATATGTAGTGACTTTAAGAGGATGAAAATAAAATTGACTAAAGTTGTAATAATAATTTAACATTAAGTAAAAAAGCTTCTATAATAACCTATAAGAACTCAACCTAAATTCAAAAAACTCGTAATTATTGTAAAAATGGCACTTTATATATTATTTTACATTTTACATTACTGCTTAGGTTTTATTATCCTAACAGGAAAAAATCACCAGTGTTAAAAGACATTACTAATTCAAATGATCCTATCCCATAAATGTCTTCATTAAATCAATTCATCAGATCAAATTTTACGTTTTACGGTAAAATTTACGGTAAAATTTGTGATATTTCTCCGGAATTGTTCCACTTTGAAGGAGGTTAACTTAATCTTCAAAATAATACTTATATTCAATCCTGTCATATACATATATGATGTTCATGTACCTCTCTTTAGCGAGTCGATCAGTTTTTATTTGTTAAGAGACTTAAAGTCAAATATATTACAGGTTGTCATCTCTTTTACTCTATAAGGGTTATTTTCAGCTTTAGCCCAACAAACAGGACACTACCATCCTTCTGGAACATAGATTAACCTACGGCCACTAGTCAGTCTACACTCAATAGTCGAATGGACACTGTTACCCTCGTTCTGGGTATGGATCTTCTCCATAAAACGATGGGTGATAGAGACACCACATTCCTACATAGCCAGAAGATAAAGGGAAAAACTATGCGGTTCCTGCTTTGTAAAGCTTAAGCTTTAATTAATCTATTTTGTAAAGCTCTTCTGTTTAATAAACGGAGGCAACTAGAAACCTCGTTTGAGCCACATTTTGCTATTGCCTGTTGCCACATAATGCAAGTGTATTCTTATGTAGCTAACTCGTACAAGGTAAATTTATGTGTAGTATATAATTATCTGTATAGTTATATACACTAAGATCGAAATTTCTTTATGAGATAAGCCGTGACAGATATCACATAGAACTTACTTCGGTTAGTGAAAGCCGTGTTGAAATTCGCGTTAAGGATATCGCGATATTGTCATATTTTTTATGATTTACAGTGATATTTGTCACTGCAAAACCATTCACAATACAAGCTAAACATGCGAGATGCACTTTTTAACATCCTCTAAATGTAATTTCTTTGAAGCCTTCCACTAAATAAAACTGATTGAACGTGAACACGAGTAAACACTGATTTGACGAGATCACATACGGTTCTGACCATTTCTTCATCTGAATAGATGAAGTAATGGTAAAGAATTTCCTTCTTAATCACTTTTAAAAGTAGACTGCCTTTGTTTACTTTTAGAAGAAGTGGGTGTACAAACACTGGAAAAGGAAGTTACAGTTGATGTGGGCAAGTTTTTCACATTCTGAATACGTAGCACGGAAGCTCTGATTGCAAATCCCATAAGGCATTGGAGTTTTAATGTAATGTCATAGTCAACACCAATATTAATTTCAGAAGCAATTTCAAAATAAGCTCGAGGATATGTGGATGCATTATTTTCTATTTCTGGTGTATCATGGTCATCGAAAACAACACCAATGCTTAGTATTCATTCAACTTCATGAACTAATTTTGAAAAAATATACTAATATTAAAAAGTTAGGAATAAATAAAATAATATATTTTAGTAAACCTTAGAAGGTTCTATATTTTTTTATTTATTGCGGAAATTACTAATTTTCAATAGAAAAATACCAGTATAGGTAAAATAAAAGCGTCAATATGCATTTTTTATAATAGCAATATAAAATACCTATAATAAATACCTCAACCAACATTTAAAATACATCATTAAACAGTTAACAAAGCAGTATATACCACATCTAACATAACATTTTAAAATACGCACCGTTAACAAAGTGGGAAGGAACACTTCCGACAAATTGGTCATACATTGAAACAATCAATAAAGTCGGATCTGGTACTACGGACATACTTAACCTTACAAAAGACGATTAATAATGTTGGATGTGGTACTACCGACATATTTAACTCCATTAAAGACAACTAACAATGTTGGTTATGTCATATCCTACAATTTTATCCGAACTAGTCCAAATATTTCACTAATAATAAAATAAAAGTAGATATTTAAATTAGTTTATTCTTAAATAATTAGTATCACGTACAAAAAGCTATTTTAGGAATTAAATAATATTAAATCTTTAGCTTTTTGTCTATCTTCATGTGCAGTAGCCAAATATTTAAATCAAAACTTTTGTGTTTATCCAAAAAAATCTTCAGATTGTTTATTGAATAGTTTTATTGAGCGTGAGGATCGTACTCATAATATTTTGTAATAAGATCGAAATATTAAAGTAAATAATAATCAATAGTAACGTAATATAATGTATCATGCGCTCGCCCGTGTAACATGGTTGGTACTGGTACAACCGACCGTGCATCCGACCCTCGCGCCCCGCAAACAATGTCGCAAGATAATATCCGCCATTGTTAACTGGCTATCGTGGCAGATTCGACAATGTTAACGTGGCTATTTTAAAAACTACCCGTAAAAAAATAATTTTTGTTGCAGCCATTGAAAGAAGGGGCTTTTTAGAAGTAATTAGTGAAATAAAAAGAAAATGGCAAAAATGCATATCCGACAATGTTAATAGGGACAGACGGTTTATTTGGTTGAACGCGCTAATCTCAGGAACTTACTGGTCTTAATTGAAAATTTCTTTTTGTGTTGGATAGTCCGTTTATCGAGTAAGGTTATAGGCTATATTACATCACGCTGCTTCCAGCTTTTAGAACGCGCGGGAAAGGCTAGTTATCTATATTTCATATCCCACGGCTCCGCTCGCGTTCTAAAGGCTGAACATCATTAGAAATATTTTTCTCCCGTTTTTGCAACATTTTTCATTGCTGCTCCGCTCACATTCGTAGTGTGATGTAATATAGCCTATAGCGTGATATAATATATAAAAAATTAGGTTAAAAAGTCATACCTGCAATGGCGGTTCATTGAAAAAAGGTGGTTCGCCGTCAACCATTTCTATGAGCATGATGCCGAGGGACCAAATATCAACTTCCGGTCCATACGGCAACCGCGACACTACTTCCGGTGACATCCAATATGGCGTCCCAACTAAAGACTTTCGTTTTGGTAGTTCCTGAAAATTAAAAAATATGTTTATTAATTAAAAATAAAATATTTTGATCACATTATACGAGTATAACCAATATTGAAGTAAGTTTAAATAAAAAAATATTTTATGACTTATATTATCATACCTGTGATACTTGAGCACAAAACCCAAAATCAGATAGCTTAACTCTTCCATCGGCAGTCAAGAGTATTGAGTCAGATTTAATATCTCGGTGAATAACTCCTTGGCCGTGCAAGAATGCCAATGCCTGCAAACATTAAATTAAATAGCAGTTGGAAAAAAAATAGTATTAAAAACAAAAAAAAGTATTAAAATATACAAAAAAGTTATATTTAAAGTTTGATTATCAAACTTCTACCGCATTAAAAAAAACTGTCTCCAGTGTTTGTCAGTAAATTGCCATTTATTTATTTTTAAGAGAGATGTAAAGAATTTGCAAAATATTAGTAATTTGTTGAAATATTAAGGTACTCAATAGAAATAATCTTTATATTTATATTATTTTTACAAGTGAGGTATTATTTTATAATAAGTGTAATGTAATTTTTAAATGTGTTCTTCTCCTTCTTTACAGGGCTGATTTCCATGGCACTGCATTTGGCCATCATGGTGAACTATGTATCCACGTATCCACCATGTACCCCCTGTACCCCCTACACCATGTACACCATGACTCCTCATATTGAAGGAAGTCCAGTGCCCAGTAAAGGTTAAAAAGGGCAGAATAGACTCGACGAACGGCTGGTCTCCAACCTTATGTCGTGGACATTCCACCCGTCCGGACGAAGCGTTTTGCTTCGTCATTTATTAGGCTAAGGATTGGAACAACCTGCCTACGTCAGTGTTTCCGTCCGATTGGATGGATACAATATGGATGTCTTCAAGGCAAGAGTGAATAGGTGGCTACTGAATTAGTGCGACTTACCATCTCCGACTGCGTTACCACTTATCATCAGGTGGAACACAGTCAAGCACTTAATTCAGAATAAAATAAAAAAAAAGTGCGTGTGTACAAAGTACACATGTCAGAAGTAAAACTTCTTTGGCAAACTAATTTTTAAATCTCGTTTATATTTATACTAAATAACCCCGTCTAAGCTCGTTGAGAGAGGGAGATGGCGCGAAGGTCACTCCCGCGAGTTTGACAGAGTTAGAAATGTCACTGACTCGCGGTGGGCGAGATCTAACTAAGCCTAACTCTTCCCCGTCTCTGAGCGCCTGGTACTATAGACTTATTTTTTCGTTTCATCGAGTTTGAAATCACAACGATTCTAAAGAAGTTTCACTTTAAAAATATAAGTATAGCCTATAGGTTTAGTATAGCAACAGTACCTTCAAGCACTGCTTGCACACGGTGGCGATCTGCTCGGGGTCCATGCGCGCGCGCGTCACTATCTGCGTGAGCGACGCGCCCGCCATGTACTCCATCACCACCCACAGCTCGTCGCCCACGAGGTACGACGCGTGCATCTCCACTATGTTCGGGTGCGGGTAGTCGCGCATTATCACCTGGGGACGGATATATGTTACTCAATCATTGTACAAACTTCATTCTATGTAATATAACTACTAACCTATTTTTTTCTTTCTAATTAAGGTGTTTGTGTAAAAACTAACTGTAACTTCCCTTATACTTTCATAATTTAAATAAACTTATTGACTCTATGTTACCGACCAATCACCTATATGTAATCTGTGCTCAAGTGGCACGCTTTGAAGCCATTAACAAGAGAATTGAATTGAATTGGAACAAACTTCTTTATTGTATGTTATACTACGCATTCCTCGAGATATTGGCAATGAAATCTATATTCTCAACTTGAAGCCATTTATTTATTTATTTATTTATTTATTAAGGATCTCCAACAGAAGTACATAACACAAGAATACAAAAAATAATAGAGATTTACACGAGAATTGAATCGCTTGGAAGTAAAAAGTGTACTGTAGCATCACAATACTTTTCATCCTTACTATTCGGTGTAACATATAATTTGAACACAATTTATAGAAAATAAAAAAGTGTTTAATAATCAATAAATCAGTCTCAGCGTGTGCTGTAGATAGTGTGAACTCACGATGATGTGCCCCAACTCAATTCCAACTGGTTTTTTATAGATATTTTTGAAGTACACTTTTACATATTTACGGACGTTATAAACCTATTATTTACTTTTATCTCATGTCTCCCTTTGCTATAAAAAATATCACATAGAAAAGCAGGTTTTATTTCTTTTTAAACTTTAAAACACTACGTGAAGAGATTATACGAGAGTCAAGGAAATAAATATGTATGATCATCAATCACTACATAGTATAAAACAAAGTCGCTTTCTCTGTCCCTATATCCCTATGTATACTTAAATCTTTAAAACTACGCAACGGATTTTGATGCGGTTTTTTTTAATAGATAGAGTGATTCAAGAGGAAGGTTTATATGTATAACTAGCGGATCCCGCAGCTTTGCCTGTGCTAAGCCTAGGGAAGGGCCCGACCGAAGCGAGGGCGAGTCGCTAGTCATATTATACTCACGACTTCATTGAAGAGCAACTCCCGTCTATGCTGTTTCCTGAGGTTCATCATCTTGACGGCGACGCGGCGGCGCGTGCGCGTGTCCGTCGCCGCGCACACCACGCCTGTACTGCCTTTGCCGATCTTACTGAAGCCCGTCAATGTCTCGCGGGGATCCCCCTCGCTCACTACTAAACGGAGGGCGGCACGGAACTATATATAAAAAAGGAGAAAATATGATTAAAATGGTAAATCAAGTACAAAATTTATCCGTAACAGGGTATTTTCGGAAAACCAACAAAAATATTCATAAATTGAATGATAAGGCTCTAATGATTACTAGAAAATAATGGAATATAGTAAATAGGGCCTGTAAAAATTTTAAAGCATAAATCGCAACAAATCATCTCTTCCGAGCACAGTTTAAGTTTGATATGATAATCTTGATATTTTAATTACTCATGATGTCACACGAATATTAATTGAACCAGTGATCTTTATAGTAAAATTCAGGGATAAAAAAATACTACTGCACTTACATTAAACATTATATTATCTACGAAATAATACCATGTTATAAAGATTATTTTTTATAATGCATTAAATATCGTCAAATATAATCGAATGTCATTCGATTTCCATGAATCGAGTATTCAGCCATTTTTAACGTCCCACTGCTGGACACGGGCCTCCCTCATACAAAGGATATCAGGCCATATACAGTCAAGTGGAAGTTGGCGGACTTCACATGTCTTTCGAAAACTTGCTAGGTTTTCTCAAATATGCAAGTTTCCTGACAATGTTTTCCTTCACCGTAAGACAAGTGGTAATCATGTTAGAAACATTCACAAATGAAAATATTAGAGGTGCGAGACTCGAATCGACCGGATTCGAACCAAAATCGAAAAAAAAAACTCAGCTATCCAAGCGAGTGTGTTACAACTGGGTTACTACAGTCGTGCTGTAATATAAATATTTAAAATGCAGGACATAGTACTTACGTACTTACTTAGTACTTACATGTAAACTTGCTAAATATTTGATTGAGAGGCAAAAAGCAAAAAGGTTTAAAAGCTACACAGCTCGAATAGTTTATCAAAAGGCTAGCGAAGGATCAACGAGGTCGTGAGCTACATCCCAAAGCGATTTACTTAAAGAAGGTTTCCAGGACAGTGTTACAAAGAAACTAAATAGCTATTTGCTTATTCACCATACGTAAGGCCCTTGCCGACTTAGGATGGACATTTTGGAATTTGTTACTAATGTAAAAAACTGTTACATTAACAATGATTAAAAAATGTTTTTTTAATAAAAGTTTTGAATTTGTTTTTCATTCAAACTAAGTATAGATCGCGTAAACCTAAGAAAGTATTAAGAAATTTTTATAGATCATTTATAATATCATTTTAAACATTTCGAATTCATAAATCTCGTGTCTAAATTAAAACTGTTTTTATATACATACTAAGTAACTGAAATAATGATAAGTTTTGTTTGTAATCAATTTCTTAATTATTTTAAATGACATTTGTGACCTATAAAATTTTAAGATAAGCTTTAGTACTTCAATATAAAATAACTTGTTCTAATCTTAATGTTGTATGTTATGTTATGCTATGATAAAAAAATATTTTTTAAATTTAAACACACTTAAGCTAAAACTATTATTGTGTTCAAAATTCTCCACTTATATGTAAACATGCAGAAGTCCATTTAGAAAATGGAAATTGAAAATGTCTTAATAAATAATTACCTGTTCATGTGTTAATCTTAATTCGTGTTTGGATTCAGTTATAGGCACATGAGGTGCTGGAGGTCCGGGCTGCTGCCGCACTGAATATGAGTCACCTAAATACAAAAAATATAATATTAATCAGAATATCATTGACCAAATCGTAAATTTAGATTAATACAATTTGTACCCTTTAGTCTAACCAAATGTATTTTTTTTCTAATAAATTAATGTTTATATTCAGCCCTTTCTTTTAACATCCCATTGCTGAGAACAGGCGTCCTTTAAACAACCTCATTTGTATCAGGTCATAGTCTACCATACTGGCCAAGTGTGGGTTGATGACTGCACATGTCTTTTAAATGCTTATTAGGTTCTCTCTAAGACATGCAGGTTACCTCACTGTTTTCCTTACAAGTAGAAAAAATATAATCATGATAGAAATGATTCACACATATAAAAATCATAGGTGCGAGGCCCAGATTGGACCCATTTTACTTGGTTATGGAAGCAAGCATGTTACCACTGTGCTACCAATGCCATACAAATATATAATATATTAGGTAGTATTAAATATAATACTACCTAATATATTATAGTAATTTAAATATTGTTAACAATATGAAACAATCATGTAAATATGTGAATAAGAGATAGAGAGAGATGTGAATGTATGGTAACTACTTAGACTTTACAGTATTTCCAAAAACATTATCACATTGACATATATTGAGTACATACAAGTTTTAAAATGTGCTATAACCAAAAACAGTCATTTCAATTGTTGAGGTACATATATAAAATATATAGACTGCATTAAAATATGTATGCATAAATAAAATATGCATGCATAAAATAGATTGAAAAATACTTTTCTATCTTCTAAAAGAAACTAATAGTGATATGTAATCATAGTGTCACAAAATTGTAAAAATTTTTGTCTGGATACTATTTAATATTAATATATGTAAATTATCACCTTCAAAAATCGTAAACTAATTTAAAAAAATAATAATTAAATTTAAACTGCTGTGCTCAAGTTATTCAGATTGTTTTAATATAAATCTTCTTACCTAAATTATTATTTCCATTCATTCCATGTCCCTGAACTATAGGTTGTGGTGGATGGTTATGGTAGGGTATATTAGCATTTGCATTCTGTATATTCTGATATGTCATTGCTGCTAATTGGTTGTCATTTATTTCAGTAACAGGTCTTACTGTAGCTTCATGCGAATGAGCCCATTCCACTGGAGAATCTGAAATGGGCTTGTTTAATGCATAATTACTATGTTCACGTCTTAAACTTGGATATTGTTGAGGAGCTGGTGGAACTGGAGGTGACTCTTCAGGAACTGAAGGTGGAATATTAGGTTGATTACGAAAATCTCTTCTTATTCTTGGTGGGCTTGTACTTCTCAATGAGTTTGATCTTGCTACATTAGAAGTTTTAGGTAGAATAACTCCATTTTGTATGGGCTGGCTAGTTGGATTTGTGGACACTGGTCTTGATACGGCAGCTATTGAGGTAGTACGATGATCACCCCTCACTATTGTTTTTAAATCTAATATTTCAGTTGGAGTAATCTCGGAAGGATCTACCAATGGTAATGGTCTGTTTGTAGATTTGAGAACCTAAAACGTTTATAAGAACTTGAATAAGTTATTAGCCACTATGAGCATAATAATTTATAATTTATACTCTAGGATAAAATTTTAAGATGTTCACTATATATCTCATCTCACCTGGTTATTTCCCACAAGAGAAGCCCATTGTAGTGGTAATCCAACAAATTTACCCTCTCTTTTATCAAAGCCAGTGTGTACTCTATGCTCAAAATTACTAGGTGGAGAAATCAATGGCTTCTTCTTTTTCTTGGAAAACATCATGTAATAACAATTTAATTTTCTGAAATAAAGTAACATTTTGACAAAACATTTAAATTAATGTACTATATATAATATAATACTATATTGAAGATAAACGATAAGTAGTAGCTATAACACATAAAAACCGAGAAAGTGTAGAATTATTATGAAGTACTTTAAATGACAACAGGTACATCCGATGGAAAGCGAATGCGAAACTAAATAGTATGAATAATCATTGATATAAAAATTGTTTGAGCTTATTACGCTCACTATAGAAAGTCTAATAATATAGAAACATAAAATGCAGTACTAACCAGTAAGCAGTCACCTTACACCGATCCAAACACACCTTATTAATTTAATTTCACTTCCATGGAATTCTGAGTAGCCATACCCAATACACTATTTAGAGAATATTGAAATATCTAAGAAATTAAAAATAAAAACACAGCTGAACAAAGAATTACCACTAACAATAACTTACAACAACAAAATACACAATTTTTAGTTTCGTTTAACACGCACATCACCTTACTTTAATGAATACCACACAAAACTATTCATCATAGAGAAAAGTAATATTATACTTTTCATAAATTCTAAATTCTATCACGATCACCATTCACAAATGTGTGCCACAGACTATAACAACTTGTTCTCTTAGTAGTCTGTGGACTATAGGAAATAGGAATATTTGCGTATATGTGCAAAGAGAATGTAACTATAATATATTATATGTGTGCGGTTAAGCATTTTATATAATCCGACATAGATTAATAATAAGTATCCGATCCGATATTATAGGAAAAGGATGTTCTGTAATAGCTTTATAATAAAGTAAAAAAGTTCCCTATGTAGTAGTAAGTCGCGATTTATATTTCTCAATGCTCAAACATTAAACTGATTTAATATTTGTTGACGACTTAAGATTCCGCTATACAACCAACATGGTTAAAATTTTTATTTATTAAATTTATCTCTTAGCTCAAAAACAACGATTCAGCAGTTTTTTATTTTGTGCAACATACAATACCGACTACTTTGCTTTAGTTATAAGGGACCATTCATTTATTACGTAAGACTATTTTCGCTAGTTTTTGACCCCTCCCCCCCTATTATAAGAAAAAATAAGAATAGGCCGACCCCCTCCCCCCCTGTTTAATATTTATTACGTAAGAGTCTAAAAAAAAAATGAATACACTTTTGGTTTATTTTAATGTTTATTTTTCAAAGTAACAATTTTTTGAAATGTTTATTTGTAATTTCAAAGGTACAGTACCTGCCGTGCGTTTGCCCGCGCTTCTTCAAAGTATAATTTTAAATATGCGCATTTTTTTGATCTTACGTAAGAACTATCGAGACTCCCTCCCACCCCCTTGTAAGAAAACATAAGACATGGTCGACCCCCCTCCCCCACAAATTGTCTTACGTAATAAATGAATGGCCCCTAACTGTTAAGACGGGTCTACTGTAACACTGTTTTGTGTTTTCTAAAACCTAACATCAAACATCTAACAAAATATGGTATTGGCCTAACTGTTTTGTTAGCTAAAATAAGAAAACATGCTATCCGACTTTGAGGCAGGCGAAAAACATCCCCGTAATCACCTGCGGGGTAAGGGTAACACCATTTCATCGTTGCTTGCGAACATTAATGTTGTGTTTCGTATTTTCTGATTTATCTGTTTTACTTAAATAAAGTGTACTACGAGTATGTGTATTTTTGATATGAATTGGAATACAATACAAACAATACGTAGTTTTTACGATTTGGGATACTTCATGGGCGGATCACAAGAATAAAATTAAAAACATGAAGCTTCTTCGTCCAAAGTCATTATGTTGAGTAGATGTTTGATCTTAGTGTTTTAAAAAGAGGTTTGCAGGAGACTAAAAATATTTTGCTAACATGTTTAGTTAACATATTTGGTTTGGTAGTTTTATTATTTTTAGGAGTAAGAGACACATCTTTATGCGGCTCTTTTATGGTTTTGGATAAATAACATGTGCAATAACATTTCCAAGTAATAAATCTTATGGTTCTCAAGCCAGAAGTGGACAAACAAGGATATTTAATTTTATAATCACTTCTAAATAATGTAATTTCAAGGCATCCAAATCAAATGATCACATCGGACGTTTTTTAATAATTTAAGGCCTGATCCTCTCTATATTGCCTTTCAAAGTTCGTTCTCAATCCAATCTTCGTCAGGTAAAATATTATCAAGTGTGCACTTATACTATCATCGGTAACAATCAAGTTTTGCTCTATTCTATTACAGTCACGAACAATCTTGAAGATTTTTTTGTCTATTCGGCATATAAGAAGTTTCCTTTTTTTTCTAGTTTTCGTAGTGTCAATATATAGTGTTAATTTTTTTTATTAGCAATTATAAATAATTGACATTGACAATGTCATAAGTTATTATTATTAATTCATCACTGGCGCATGCGCTCGACGCGCCTTCTAGGTGAGGTAGAAATATAAAGATTATTGATTAATCAGTTTTCGTTTAAATGAGGTGCTAAGATTTATTTTAAAATAATAGTTAAATTTAAAAAATTATTTATTAAAAAACTACAGGTGACCTAACAAAAATGGTAGTGGACCTATACAGACCAAACGTAGACCTATCGATTAAGGTCATTTTGATTTCAAAAATCCTTCGATGGGGTGCTAAAATTGTGTAGCTCATGAGTCATGGACCTAGAGTATTATCATAGTATTTTATACTATGGTATTATCATAGTATAAAGATTGCCTTACTTTGTTCTCTTTATACTATGGTATTATTGTCCTGTGGTCATGGATGACCACAGAGTACATTATATATATATATATATATGGATGACTAACAAAAGTCAAAACAAAGTATAATATAAAATATTACTTTTCTCTAACATAGTAGATTGTCTTAGTTTAGTGTGAAAAAAATTGTACAGTTTAGAGCGAAGGACTCGAATCCAGCTCTTAATAAATTTAAAAAAAAAATACTTTTCTCTATGGTCAAAACATTTAGTGATTTAACTCTATCTATATTATATAGCAATATACTCTATGATCTATATCTATCTATCTATTATTCTATATACTATTTTACATTCTCTTTGATTTAACTGTCAATAAATTGTCTAAGAATATTCTATTATTATTTGTTAAGATATGTCTTAAGGCAGATTTGAATTTCTTAAAAAAAAGACTTGTAAAATTAATAATGAAGGAAAAACGTCATAAAAAGAAGGATAAAAAGTCCCATAAAAGGGAACCTAAACGTGATGATAAAAAAGATAGACGAAGAAATGTAATTATTAACGTAAATATAAGAGTTAAAGAAAAATAGCTAATTTGAACAATCAAACATTCAATGTGTCTTTTTTTTCAGTCTTCTGAAAGCTCCAGTTCTGATGAGTGGGTAGAGAAAAAAATAACATCGAAGAAATCAGATCGCGAGGAATGGATGACAATGACAGGAATGATGAAAACATTTACGAAGGATGATATTAAAAAAAAGAGAGAAATAAAAGAAACTAATCATATTGATTCATATAATCCAGCAACAAGTAGTAGAGAACTTAATCCTTATTGGAAAAGTGGTGGTTCTGGTATACCTCAAACTCCAGAGGATTATAGAAAATCAAGACAGTTTTTAAAACCATCAAATGATGACGATGATTATTATACATCTACCAAGAATCTGAAAAAACAAGAAGCAACGAGATTAAATGTAGAGAAATCATACAATTGGAAAAGGCATTCAAAACAAAAAATAGAATGTGTGCAAGAGAAAAATGCCCCATTCAGTGATGAAGTATCATCTATAAATATTGATAAAAACATATCGGAAACATCTATAAATCTCTCTAAGGACCAAGATAATTTATATTTATCAGATGAAAAGATGAATAAACTGGGTGCTAAAATAGTAAAAGCTGAGATACTTGGAGATATGAAGTTGGTGGAAGAATTAAAAGCTAAGTTAGAAGCAGCACGGGAATATAGGAAAAACAATCCCAATGCAGGGAAAGTAAATGAAGATGATAGGGTATTATTAATGTCTACTTCAACGAGTGGCAATAGTCGCCCACTTATAAATAACCATGGAGATCCCCATAGTAAAGGTGGAAAACGAAAAGCAGAAACTCATGATAATAGTGGAAGACTAAAATACTTTGGAAGTGATGACAAGTATGACTTAGCTAGAATGGTCAGTATATGCTCAAAAAAAATATTTACATTTATTTACATATTTTTGTTTGGTATTTTATGTATTATTGTATTTAAGTTAATAGTAATACTCATTATTTCAGTTTCAAGAAGAGAAATATGGATCTAATTATGATCAAGATGCAGAATTGGCAAAAGTTGCTAGTAAAAGTAAAAATCCAAATGACGATATGGAAGATATATTTTTGGATAATATATCTAAGAACAAAAATGAAGCTAAGGAAAGTGAGAAAGAAAGGCAGAGGGCCATACAACAGAATTTAACAATAGAGAGATCATTAGATGGTTGTAACTATTGCTTTGATTCTAGAAATATGTTGAAACACCTCGTAACAAGCTGTGGCAGCAAAATTTATATGGCACTACCTGCAACAAAATCGCTTGTGCCAGGACATTGCATTCTTAGTACCATAACACATTCAACTTGTGTGACTAATATAGATGAAGATGTGTGGGAAGAAATAATGGTAAGATTGTTGCATAGCTGTTACTGTGAGAAGAGTACTGACTCTTCTCTCACTCACTATACATGCTTAGATTGATACCCTAAAAATACTTCTAGTAAAATATATTTTTTATAATCTTAATCTGTTGAATTTTGTTGGTTTCAGAATTATAGAAAGCTAATAACTCAATTCTTTGACTTGCAAGGCAAAGATGTGATATTTTATGAGACTGCTATCAAATTACATAGATTTCCTCATATGGTCATAAATTGTGTTCCATTGCCAAGAGATGTTGGAGATATGGCGTCAATTTATTTCAAAAAAGCATTATTAGAATGTGAAGGTGAATGGGCCATGAATAAGAAAATAGTGAATTTAAAAGGAAAAAATATTAGAAAGGGCATTCCTAAAGGCTTACCTTACTTCTGGGTAGACTTTGGCATGGATCCAGGCTTTGCTCATGTCATTGAAGAGCAACATCTGTTCCCAAATTCCTTTGCTGAGGTAAGAAAACTTAAAAATTTATTCATAAATTTCCTATTTGGTTGAGACGTCAAAATAGTGATGAAAAGTATTAGAAAACTAGCTGTACCCGTGGCTTCGCCCGCATTCATTTTTTTAATTGCTAATCAACCTCATTGGGTTGAAACAAAAATTGTCTAAAAAATAAAAATAAAAATTTAGGGGTGGACTGCCCTTAACATTTAGGGGGATGAAAAATGTTGGCCGATTCTCAGACCTACTCAATATGCTCACAAAATTTCATGAGAATCGGTCAAGCCGTTCAAGTATGGGAATGAAAATTGTGACACGAGAATTTTATATATAAGATATCAATTATTGTCAAAAATCAAAATATTTAAAACAATAATATACTTTTTTGCTATTTATTATTTGTTAAATTCACCCAACATTAAGTAGCGTCATCTATGTATTAACATTCGCTTAAACTATTTTTTTGTGATGACTTTTCATGATTCTATCATGATAGAAACAAATACAAATGTTAAATTATGATTTTCTCATTTTTTTTTTCATTTCAGGAAATTATTGGTGGTATGTTGGATTTAGATCACAGTGTATGGAGAAATCCTAAAAGAGAATTTGGAGATGTTCAAAGAAAAAAAGTGATCGAGTTCATGAAAAACTGGTTCCCTTTTGAAAAATCAATGAAAGTTCAAAGTTAAGGAAATTATAAATAAACTATATTTTTCTATAAATACTATTATAGCATTGTTTTATTATTTATTGAAAACAGTTCAGTTTGTAGTGACCCTAACTTTTGAGTCCCACTAGGAGCTTTAATTTGTATGAAGAGCAGTAGTGTTTGTACTATATTATGTATATAAAGTTATATAGGGTATATGTTTATAGGGTTTATATTTTGCAAGTGGTAGTGCCATGCTTGTTACCTTCGGGTAGCAACCGAATGGGCCTGCACGCCCCATATAGTTCATTAGTACCACTCTCTCACAGAAGACCAGCGTGAAGTGGCAGCTATGCTGTCGCGTTTCGTCCGGTGAGTGAGAGTCCGGGAGGCCCACTCTCCTTCCCCCCTTCATCCTCAGCCTTCGTTCCTCCCTCCCTCCTCCATCCCTCCCTTTCCTGAAAGTCCGGCAACGCATCTGCAAGCCAGGCTTGCAGATGTCCATGGGCGGAGGTGATCACTTCCCATCAGGTGAGCCTCCTGCCCGATTGCCCCCTTTTTACCATTAAAAAAAAAATGTTTTGTGTATCAAGTATCTGGTATTCATAATACAAGCCTTTGTAGCTGGAAATTGATGATGCTGACTGAAACTGAAAGTCCTAAAAATTGATTCAAAAAATATTATATATTTCCTCATTCCTTCATTTCTTGTACCTACCCTAAATTTATTCTGAACTCGTATATTCATATAAGTTTTCATGTAGTACAATTACATACAATAATTTTAAAAACTGTATATTTGGCCTTTGTATCATGAATAATAACTATTTCAATAAGATATTCAACAAAATGTTCAATATACAGATTCAACTAAGTTAAAAAAACATTATAAGTACAAAAAATGCAATTAAAACTTGAATTAATGAAAATGCAATTAAAAATTAAAAAAAATAAAGACCAATATTTAATTTAAGCAGTATAATGCTGTTTTAAATAGGGGCATTTCACGTGAATCGGACAGCGAAAAAAGGATCAAGTTTCCGATTTCAGTTATATTTTAGTATGTTATACCCACAGAACATATGTTATACCTGTACACATCCTCGTCACAGATACGAAATATTTTTGCATTTCCAAGCCTAGTTTTAAAAATATGGGTCTTTAAAGATCTCAGTAAACGTGAGACATGCACTACTTCGAATGTCATTATCAGTTCAAGAACAGTGATTTTAAAAAAAATTGATCGATGAATTATATACTACATTTATTACTCTATTCATCCTCATATTTTGAATTTATTTATTTTTTTTAAATTGCTAAAAAAATGAAGAATAAAATTTTTTTTTTACTTTTTCACAAAGTTCGCATTTTTTTAAAAATTCTTTAGATTGCGAAAAAAATAGCTTATATTATGTTAAAACTTCATGCCAAGTTTCATAGTGGGCTGCGCAGTCGTTTAGGAGCTACATGTATTTTAATGCCGATGCGAAGCAATGGCCAACTTCTAGCATCTAGTCAGTTAGCGCGACTTACTGCAATATTAATTAAAATAGTAGGTAGTTAAATAACACTGTCGCTGGTATATTTTTTCTTTTATAATGGTAGATAACAAACAAGAAATTATGAATAAATGTTTTATTTACAAATATTTACAATTTTATGTGCTGTACACTTACTTGTTCGTTTTATTAACATACCATCAGTGGTTGGAATGAAAGCATGGTATTTTTTGGTGCCAGGTATGGTTATTGCGCATTCAAAGCGACTTTTGAGATGTATCCTATTTTGCTCGATTTCATCTTTATTAGAATAGTAAATTGCAGTATGTGACAA
The DNA here is from genome assembly GCA_905231865.2 of Boloria selene. Taxonomy (NCBI): domain Eukaryota; kingdom Metazoa; phylum Arthropoda; class Insecta; order Lepidoptera; family Nymphalidae; genus Boloria; species Boloria selene. Next base: position 6,746,149 of record HG993146.1, on the reverse strand, counting down.
TGACAATTTAGCCCATTCATACAGACGCTTGGGTGTAGTGATCGCTTTGCTTGGAGCTGACTGTAAGCTAGCCCGTGTTGCTAAGCGCTTTATATTACCACCAAGGCCATCACACGGTCCTTTCCCATGGGCAGTAGCATGGAAATGATGTTCTGCTTCTGTGCCAAAATCTTGATAGAAATGAAAAAGGTTTATGACATTAAATCTGTTTTTAAAATGTTGAGGTGCCCCGTCAGTAATAAAAATATATTTTTTTGAAAGTATGTTATTTTCTTGGAGATGCCGATGTAATATATTTTGAAACGTGAAAAAAGTCGCAGTGTCATGTTGTAAGTCATCAGAAATCATTACTATACTTCCGTGTTTCAGTTCTTGTCCATCACGATAGTAAAAAACCGATGTCAGAAGAGTGGCCTGGTTGTTATTCCAGTGAAAAGACTGCGCAGCATCTTGTATTACAAAACTGTAGTTCTCTGCAAAATCGCATTGAACAATCACGTCACCTTCGAGTATATTTTCTTTTAGTGATTTTAAATATTGAGCTTGCTGGTCTGCGATGTAGGCGTGAGGTTTCAAAATATCTAGAGATGTGCATAGGCTATCTACAAAATCATCTGAAGGAAGAACTTGAGTGGTGACTGAGAATCTATCTGTACCAATCCATGAATTAAATTGCACACTTGTTATTTGATTTTCATCAAATATTGTTTTTAAGTGCTCGCGAATTTCGATAAGGCCAGGACAATTGCTACAACGTTCGTTTGATGGTGATTTTTGATTCATCAGATGGCAAATTGGTGTAGGATTAGAACACATCATCTTTTTTAAACAATCTTTATAAGATGTTAATTTGATTGCTGACTCGGATGTAAGTGCTGGAATATCTCCCTCACTTAACATCAATTTAATGTTCTGGTGATAAATACACACGCAGACTACATGCGTTCCAGAATCTCCTGCAAAAATGCACTGCTTAGGCCGCAATGTAAAGAATTTTGTGAGGCCTACCTTTATTTCAGGATATTCACATTTAAACTGTTGGTATAATTCATTGATATTGCACAATAATAGCTGCTTCTGTAGATGAACTCTTTTTCCGTCATCTAACATGACAGACACAAAGTCTTTTTTTCCGGGCATTATCCGGGAAATATCTTCTCGTAGATAAAACTTTGCTACTAGGTTTTCCGTTTCAGGTGACAACTTTCGACCTCCACGTGGATTTGGTGAAGATAAAATACCATTTTTCATGACCAGTTCCTTTGCCTTTTTAGCTTGTCGTCTAGATGTCAGAAATTCCTCGGCTAGTCTGTTTTCAGTCCACGATTTAGGTGCCAAAGTCAGGATCATTGTTTTGACAGAGGCGGATGTAGAAGGATCATTAAATTTTTCTTTTAACTGCTGAAGAATTTCATGCTCGTTCGTGTCGTTTGTCTGAGTTGAAGCATCTGTAAACTTACTATCTTCAGGAATAAAAGATATACCTTGAGATTGCTGTGAAAATTCAATCGATGATTGACTACACGGGACGACATCTTGACTGTCGTTTGGCGGCAATTCACTACTAAGACGTTGTCTACATTGTTTACAAACATATAAATTGCTTGCAAATGACCATTTTACTGCTAATGTCTTAGATAATTTTCTTAGATTTTTATATTTTTGATGACACGGCAACCGAAATGGATTAAAACACCGGTCACCATAAGGAGCCATCTATACTAATATTATAAACGCGAAAGTTTGTAAGTATGGATGTATGGATGTTTGTTACTCTTTCACGTAAAAACTACTAAATGGATTTTAATTAAACTTTACAATAATATAGCTTATACATCAGAATAGCACATAGGCTACTATTTATAAAGATATTGTATGAATTGTCCAAAATATGACGATAAGTGTCAAGTAAGTAGTAAAAAATCTACCATCTGCAAGCTATTCTAGCGTGCCCTGCCTAAACCGCTTGAGTTACACATAATATGTAATGTAACAAGCGACTCGCCCTCACTTCGCTCGGGTTCGTCTCTTGATTTAGCGCGAGCGAAGCCGCGGGTTCCACTAGTAGTAAATAATTATTTCACTAAAAAACAGCACGCACACACTCAGTAAGTATCTAGTTGCTACGTCAACTAAAAAAAATGGCGCCAAAGAATACTATTTGAAATGGCGCGTAAACTTAAGGCACAAGATAAAGATGTTTTCGAAAAAGTTCTTGTTTCATTTCAGAGATGGCGTTAGTGGACTTAAATTGGCAAATTATACGCATATGATACGGGGTATACCAGTGCCATTATATACTTTTTCAATAAAAAAATATACGATTAATAAGAAGACAATAAAATTGGAACAGTATATTGCTGATTCAGTGAATGTTTATAATTTAATGTCCATAAGTCGCGCTAACTGACTAGACACTAGAATTGCCCCGTATTGGCATTAAAATACATGTAGCTCCTAAACGACTGCGCAGCCCACTATGAAACTTGGCATGAAGTTTTAACATAATATAAGCTATTTTTTTCGCGATCTAAAGAATTTTTAAAAAAATGCGAACTTTGTGAAAAAGTAAAAAAAAAATTTTATTCTTCATTTTTTTAGCAATTTAAAAAAAAATAAATAAATTCAAAATATGAGGATGAATAGAGTAATAAATGTAGTATATAATTCATCGATCAATTTTTTTTTAAATCACTGTTCTTGAACTGATAATGACATTCGAAGTAGTGCATGTCTCACGTTTACTGAGATCTTTAAGAGCCATATTACATCTCGATTGTGATTTTTGCGTAAGATGGCCAATTTTGGCGGTCTTGATCTCAGAAACAAAAATACATTAACAGTTTTGACTTATTGAATATTGCAAAATAGCTCTTGCCATAGTTCGTAGCGGCCTCGCTTTTTGTAAATTTTGGATCACTTTTTAATTAAACCCAAAATTGCAGAGACAGATTTTCATAAAATGCACGAAAGCACTTTTTTTAGCATCTCGATTGAACTACTGTTCTAAACAAATGAATTAAAAAAAATAGAATAATATCTCTTATATAGTCGTATAGTTCGTAGCGGCCTCTGAATTTTGAAAAATCATTGATTTAATATGGAAAAAAAATCTTATTCTAAACCAAAAAACTTCGAAAATCGCTCTAAGTTAACTTTGAATTTTTCCTGTCTACGATAATTTTATTAAGCAAAATTTGTACCAGAATAATAGTTACATCATGAGGAATAAAGATTTTATATTTTTTAAGCATGAATTTATTATAATATTTCAATAAAAACGATAATTATAACTGCAAAATCACTACAAAATGCGACGCACCGGCCGTCTGCACTTAGTACTGCGCGAGCGCTCCTCGGCGTCGGACCTGTGTTGAATTTTTTCGTGTCAAAATCGATCGAACGTCAGAAGTATAGTGCATCTACCAAATTTTGATCACATAAGTATAATTCTTTTTAGTATTGTTATATATGGAATCTTTATAGCTTATTATGTGATTGAATTATTTTTAATATTTATTTATTTATTTTCAGCATGAGTCGAAAAACCCCTAAGAAATGCAAATAAAGCAATGTACACTTTTATCTATACACATATTTAAATATAATTCTCATTTATTACTTATTCAAAACTAATAATATTAATGGGACTGTTTCAGAATGAATAACTACTCTGCCAAGAAAACATTATTATTACCAATGGATAAAGAAAATATCCCGACATCATCGACTGAGGATGCGTTACCATTTTTTTTTATTAAATACTTATATTAATAGATATACTAACTGTCCAAATCATAAGGGGCCATTCATTTATTACGTAAGACAATTTAGGGGGGAGGGGGGTCACCCATGCCTTATGTTTTCTTACAAGGGGGTGGGAGGGAGTCTCGATAGTTCTTTCGTAAAATCAACAAAATGCGCAAAGTTAAAATTATACTTTGAAAAAGCGCTGGCAACCGGGCAGTTTAAAGATACTGTACCTTTAAAATTACAAATAAACATTTAAAAAAATTGTTACTTTGAAAAATAAACTTTAAAATAAACCAAACGTGTATTCATTTTTTCTTTTAGACTCTTACTTAATATTAAACAGGGGGGGAGGGGTTCGGCCTATTCTTATTTTTTGAAGTTATACTTCTTTAGGCGTGTTTGAAAAATTGATGAGAGTGAAATTTTACGATGCGCGCGCACAGCGAGACACAACATTCTCACGGGAGAAGTTAGCTAACAGTCAACAGTTTAGAGGACTTGCAACTATATTCACGATATTTATTTTCAACAATGACATGGGTGTCACTTTCGAGGTTTCTCGGGGTGCTAATTGCGAAAATGAGGTCCATTTTCAAATCCAAGATGGCGGACATCCGGTTTTTTTTCAACAATGGCATGGGTGTCATTTTCGAGGTTTCTCGGGGTGCTGATTACGAAAATGAGGTCCATTTTCAAATCCAAGATGGCGGATTTTCGGTTTTTTTTTCAACAATGACATGGGTGTCATTTTCGAGGTTTTTCGGGGTGCTGATTACGAAAATGAGGTCCATTTTCAAATCCAAGATGGCGAACATCCGGTTTTTTTTTCATCAATGACATGGGTGTCATTTTCGAGGTTTCTCGGGGTGCTAATTGCGAAAATGAGGTCCATTTTCAAATCCAAGATGGCGGACTTTCAGTTTTATTATCAACAACGACATGGGTGTCATTTTCGAGGTTTCTCGGGGTGCTAATTGCGAAAATGAGTATGTATTATTTAACGATGCCAAAGAAGTATAACTTCTAACGCGTGTACATAAGTACACACACACATTTTTTTTCTTATAATAGGGGGGGGGAGGGGGTCAAAAACTAGCGAAAATAGTCTTACGTAATAAATGAATGGCCCCTAAGTCATTGGTAAATTGTTATGTGGTTAGGTTTAATTTAACTTATTTTTATTTTAGATACCTACTGGTCACGACGTTCTTTTTGATTCGTTATCTGCAAAAAATTCAATTAATATTGACGAACCGCCAATACTAGCACTTGAGGAGATAGAAACTGAATCGGAGAATGTAAGTATGATATGAACCCAATAATTTAGAAGCATTATTTTCTTATTTTATTAATAATAATAATTGTTTCAGGTAACAGATTACATAGTTTAGGGATGGAGAATAATTGATTTTCATTTCTTTTTTAAACAGTTGTTTGATAACAGAGGACTAAAAAAATGTGTGTGTGTACTTATGTACACGCGTTAGAAGTTATACTTCTTTGACATCATTAAATAATACATACTCATTTTCGCAATCAGCACCTCGACAAACCTCGAAAATGAAACCCATGTAATTGTTTAGAAAACCGGATGTCCGCCATCTTAGATTTGAAAATGGACCTCATTTTCGTAATCAGCACCCCGAGAAAACTCGAAAATGACACCCATGTTATTGTTGAAAAAAAACCAGGTGTCCGCCATCTTGAATTTGAAAATGGACCTCATTTTCGCAATTAGCACCCCGAGAAACCTCGAAAATGACAACTATGTCATTGTTGAAAAAAAACCGGATGTTTGCCATCTTGGATTTGAAAATGGATCTCATTTTCGTAATCAGCACCCTGAGAAACCTCGAAAATGACACCCATGACATTGTTGAAAAAAAATCGTAAGTCCGCCATCTTGGATTTGAAAATGGACCTCATTTTAGCAATTAGCACGCCGAGAAACTTCGAAAATGACACCCATGTCATTGTTGAAAATAAATATCGTGAATATAGTTGTAAGTCCTCTAAACTGTTGACTGTTAGCTAACTTCTCCCGTGAGAATTTTGTGTCTTCCTGTGCGCGCATTGTAAAATTTCACTCCCATCAATTTTTCATAATGCGCCTAAAGAAGTATAACTTCAATAATAAAATAAATTTTATGTTAAAAAAATATTATCTGTCTTATTTATCATCAAGGTTTCATCTTCATAATATAATCTGTTTCATCGCATACTACATCCATGGCACTGTATGTAAAATTTGCGGGTTAGTAGATAACGAATTACTCTATACTATAGAAATACTAAAAAATATACAAAACTTAGGGAAAAGTATCAAAATCGCTTGGTCGTAGTTTCTTGTGCAATGTGCAGGTGTCCGGACGCGACGCTTCAAAATACCTAAACTCGCAGAGTGCAGATTTGTAATAGGGCTCTTAAAGACCCATATTTTTAAAACTAGGCTTGGAAATGCAAAAATATTTCGTATCTGTGACGAGGATGTGTAATAACAATTAACATACTAAAATATAACTGAAATCGGAAACTTGATCCTTTTTTCGCTGTCCGCTTCACGTGAAATGCCCCAATAGTATATTTAATATTTATATATTTTAAATTGTTTACTCTAATCAAGTGGAAGCATGCTGGGCCCATAACCTGATAAATCGGTACAATGGTAATTGGTGTATAATGGAATGGTAAAGATGTAGCATTATCACAGTTGATGATCAATATTTGTGAACATGAACTGTGACAGACAGTGAGAGTGAGAATGACGGGAACAGAGTGCTCAGTGCCGGTTTTAGTAATACCAGGGCCCTGGGCGAGATTTCTGCGCCAATAACTGCATCACATACCCATCCGAAAAAAAAACAAAAGAACTAAAAAAAATGTTTAACTTTATTAACCTAACTAGGCTAACTAAAATACTAAAATAAAAAATAAACAATTTTTCAAGATTTATTTGCTATTTTCCTTCCTGATCTTCTTTCATCATCTCTTCTATTAACCGTTGTCTCTCTGCAGCTTGTCGCATTTTAGTCAATACTACAGATTCATAATCTCTATCTGATACTAAAGAGCTTACATGTTTAGCTTTCTTTGTCGTTAATATTGGTCTATCATTTAACCATTTTAATGTAAGGGGATTTTCTGAAAGACCTGTAAAAATAATGATGTATGTATAAAAATTCCATTATACAGAAATAAAAAAAAAAAGAAACATATTTATGGGAAGGTGTTGTACCTGTGGACATTCACCAGATCCATAATCAAAATAAGATTTAGATATTTTTTTTTTGTTATTATGAGACTCATGTAATACAAATTTAAATTAGTCAGTAACTCATGTCAAAAATACTTCATAGGACAGTTATTTTTGTTCCTGTTCTTTTATGTAGAAAATATCCATGTAAAATCATACATAAATAAATACAACACTTTCATTCATGTAATCCATTAATTTATTAGCATGGTGTTAAAAAAGACAGTTTTACTATTTTATACCATGATTAAATCATAGAAATAAAATATCTTAATATTTCATAATCACAAGTTTTCTAAATGTGAAAGGCATTAAGAAACTAAACTAAATGAAATATTTTCAAACATAATATGTAAGATTTTATACCTTTTTCAAACTCCATAGCCATTTCAGATGCCTCCTTAGATGAAAATTCTACTAAAGCACTACCATTCTTTTTTGGTGATAAAATTAATGCAACTATGTCACCATATTTTTTTAGAAATCTTTTCAAGTTTTCCTCATTGTATCCACCATTTGATGAATCATTTTTTTCTGCTTTCCAGCTTATTTTTATTCTATTTAAAGTAGAATCCCACACTGGAGTCTTAAGATTATTCTTAGTTTTCCTAATTTTTTCCTCCATCCTTTGTTGTTCCTCTTGTAATAGTCTGTTTCCTTCTTTCAACAACCTTTGAATTTCAGCAGCTAGTTTTTGTTCATCAGTTAAATTTACATTTGACCCACCAGATGAGGCCTCACGTTCTCGTCTTTCCAAGTCTTCTTTCAATTTTTGCCTTTTACTGTCTAATGCTTGATGACGAAGTCTCGCCGCCGCCTTTGCTTTTAGAACTTTATCATATGCAGCTCGGGCTGCTTTGTCTGTTAAAATTTCTAATGCTTGGGATAGTTCATGAAATGTAGCAGCAGCTTTTGGGTCATCAGGATTTTTGTCTGGATGGCATATCAATGCTTTTTTACGATAAGCTTTCTTAATCTGTAAATCAAAATTATAAAAATATATAAATTATATGTATAAAACTGAATGTAATAAAGTAAGAAGTAAACAATGAACTAATTACTAAGGGTTAATATAAAAATGTTAAATATTACCTCAGATTCTGAAGCTGTTATAGTAATATCCAACAAGCCATACAAATCTATATCTTCAATATTTCTTTTTGCCATTTTTGTATCGATGATAAGATTTATAAATTTTGCAAATTAAATAAAAATTACAATTGAACACGTATATTTTCTTACAGGAGTAAATAACGGATTTTAAATTACTCAATTTTAATCAATTTTGGGAAATATTTTGAAATATCTAGGTATTCCTTGTAATAAATAATAATGTTTTCAGTTTTGAGTTTTCATTACGAAATATAAATTATAAATGTCAATTGTCAATCAATTCAATTGTCAAATTATTGACAGACTAAATACAGAAAATACATAATAGTAGACTATTCAACACGGTCGAGTAAAACAGGTCAACAAGCTCTATATCAGTAGTAAAAGATTTGTACGGTTTGTGTGACAAGTTTCCAAGCTTCGTGTCAACGCCGCTGTACAGCGTTGCTATCGACTGGAACTGTGCTGTGCGCTCTACGCACGCCGTTTAAAGTGACAATTAAATGGTATCTAAGAAATACGAAATAAATTCGAGTAATGAGATGAGGGTTTAGTAGGCTTTCATTACGTGGGATAAAAAAGAGACAGAATAATATTCTATATTATTGCACAGCACCCCAGTTTATTGTGACGCCGACGTACCCCCACTACTCTCAATGTTAGACCTTCTTTCTAGACTGTGGTATCCATATAGTATGAAAACCACCTTTCTTTTTTTTACTAGCGTTTAGCGATGGATAACTACCCAAAATCTCAATAACTTAGCTAGCCGATTATTTGTAGTTATTTTTTCATTGATGCTCCGCTATAGGTCGTTGCATGATGTGATATATCCTTCCTATAGCCTTCCTCGATAAACGTCCTATCCAAAACAAAACTAATATTTCAATTCGGACATTAGTTTTTGAGATTAGCGAATTCAACCAAACAAACAAACAAACAAACAAAATTTTCAGCTTTATAATATAGTATAGATTAGCTTTAACTTATCTAGGCGGTATTTATTTTATCTATTTTTTTAAGTTTGACATTTGACAGTTTTTCTTATATCAATGTCAATTTTCATTTTTCTATAGATATTTTAAATTTTTGATGTTCTGAGTTTTTGATTGAATAAAAAAGACGGACGAATTGAGTACTCATTTAGGTGTAAATAATTACGTTTTGCAGATAAATATTAATTCCAAGTTATATAACCCAAAACATAATGATTCCAAGATATATACGTACGTATTTTTCTTATAATTAATAACCATCTTGATATGTTAAATTTATAACCTATTTTTTTATTTTAGGTAGTCCTATAAGGAATAGTGTTATTTTTTCGCGTAATAATTCAACGGCTTCTAAGCCAGAAATAATTGAGCCTTCACAAGAAAGTAAGTAAAGATATTTTCCTAAGTCACTAGTTTTAGTTAAAAGTATATTATAAAATTAATAATATGTTTATTGTATATCTTTTGTCATTACAGCTAAAACGGTAACACAAAGCAATCCACTTGATCATCCAGACTATTTTCAGGTACATAACCTGTTTAGTGTCAAAGATTTATTTGATTCAAGAGTGCACTTTGGTCACAAGGAAGGTTCTCTGAATGAATTTATGATACCCTATATTTATGGTTCAAGACAAGGTCACTTGATTTTTGACTTGGATGTCACAGCTGACCATTTGAGAAAAGCATTGAACTTTACTGCTCACATAGCTTATAGAGGAGGTATAATTTGTTTTTTCAACAGAAATGCTTTAAATGCTCACTTTGTAGAGAAAACAGCACAAGAATGTGGAGAATATGCTCACACAAGATTCTGGAGAGGAGGTATCTTCACCAATGCTAACCACCAATTTGGGGCAGTTACACGGCTTCCTGATCTTTGTATATTTTTGAATACACAAAATAATATATTAAATCAGCATACAGCTGTTAGAGATAGTGCTAAAATGTTAATACCAACTATTGGTATAGTTGACTCTAATTGTAATCCTAATTTAATTACATATCCAGTCCCAGGAAATGATGACACTCCTGTAGCAATTGAACTGTATTGTAAATTATTTAAAGCTGCCATTTTGAGGGGAAAAGAAGCAAGAATGAAGTTTTTGCAGGATAATAATAACTAGAATAAGAAAATGTTTATATTATCATCATTTTATTGTTAATAATTGTGATTAATGCAATTAGCTAAATAATTTGTTTTATAAACAATAACAATAGATAATAGTAAAATAACAAAAATAATCTCTTTTATTTAATATAATTTAAATTCCTTTTCATAGCAGTATGTATTCACAGAACAAGGACTACAATATTATCATTCTGTTATAAATATATTGAAACTTACACTAGTATTGATAATGTTTACCTTCAACACAAAATGGGCAATATCAATATTGCCCATTTTGTGTTCAAGTTAAACATTGGGTAGTAATTAATGAAAAAAAAATAACTGTAATTTCAATTGGTACAAATTATTAATATTATGTACAATTAATATACTCAAATTTTTATTAACATTTTAAAAAGCTATATACATAATATGATAACATCTTTACTGCACATTTCAGAACAATGTCCTTGTTTATCATGTTCTTTTTTAAATTCTGATACAATTATACATGCTATTCTTTTCACCAGTTAATTTTTTTTGTTGTTAATATTAAAGAAAATACACATATTAATGGTCCTTATTAAAGTTAATTGTTTAATAATGCTAACCCAGAAGAACTTTTCGCATCATTTGTGCAGGAGCATTATTGTCCACCTCTCGACTCTCCCAGCTGCCAGTGATACATTTAGAGCTGCATAAATATTGTAGAAGGGGAATTCTATATCTTCCACAAAAATCTACGAATTTTATATGTTCAACACGATTGTCGAAAAATACACCTGAAGAAAGATAATACACATTATAGTATACATACTTTAAAAGAGTTATTAGTTATTATTTTCTTTACTGTTGTCTTTTAATATAACTCTTGTCGCAATATACACTATGTTTAAATATTAAGTTTAAAATGAATAGGGTAGTGAACGTCACTTTCAACCATTACTTTGACAAAAGTATGAGAATAATGAATACAAACATATCGCCGATATAGTTACCTTTACATTTAGGGTTGACGCAGCACTGAGCTGATGTCAAATATCTTAATAACGTTGCTGGAACATCGCCTGGAATTATCGGTATATTGTGTAATTTAATGACACGGCCCGCTAACTCAAGGAGAGAAGTTGGTTGCAACGTCATGTCTCTTACAAATCTCACCACAAGAGGATTATCGCGAAGACTCAACTGCAATAGAAATTCATTTTTTCATTAATTTGCCATTATAAGGTAATGAAACGAAGACTACCCGCATTTAAGGGGTGGTGGACTATGGATTGATTCCCTTCATAATGAGGCAGGCCGGTGCCCAATACTGGGATGTTAAAAAGGGGCTGAATACATATAATGTATAATGTAATTAAAATTATTATTTATTAATTAACTAATTTATTACCTATCATCTACGGTACATCGCGGACTACAAAAAACTATTAAGACCTTTAGGATGTCTTGCTTTTTTGCAGCATGTTCACAATCACATTTTCGTGCGATAAATAATAATTATTAGAGTAGGTACCTATAACATACCTTTTCCGGTCTAGTTTTGAACCAGAAATGAGAAAATTACGCTACTAAGCCACAATGATAAGCACACGTGAAGGTTCTTCATAGTTATTAAACAAAGGTTATTACAAATTATAATATTAGATATAAGTACTTATACATCTAAAACAAATTGTATCACAAGGCCACACTATGCAATATTAGCAAGTTCTTTATACATATACATTGTATATAAAGTGGTACTCAATAAAGATTATTGCAAATTATAATATTAGATGATACAGTATACTTATATCTAAAACGAATTTGTTACATGACTGCACTGTGTAATTGTTAGCTTCCCGCCTTGATAATCTCGCCCCTTCTGTGTAAAGTCTGGCTATAAATAGGACTTTAGTAGGCCATGTAAGTATTGATCTGTGCGTCGTAAACTTGTTTTAACCACAAAATAGACAACATTTTATTAAAATATTTAATATAATCTTTGCAACGCTTTAAGAATTAATTTAAGAACCTCTAATATGAATGAATAATGTACACCTAGATAATATTTTGTATAATACTAAGGTAACTTAGGACTTGATTGTTTTGGGACAGTTTAATTTCATTAATAGAATTGTTTAACTGCCCCAAATTTGTGGTTAGCATTGGTGAAGATACCTCCTCTCCAGAATCTTGTGTGAGCATATTCTCCACATTCTTGTGCTGTTTTCTCTACTTGTTTAGGTGACAGACTTTTAAATAAAGTACTTGAAAATGGAAAATTGAATAACGGTTGGTGCCAGAAAATGGATTTTATGTTTATTAATCCGAATTTTTGTGGAATAAAATTTATCTAAGTACATAATAAGACAGTGGTAGCCCTATGGTAACAGACTCGCTTGTAGGTATAACTAAATGATGCGGGTTCAAATACGGGTCTCGTACGTCAGATCGTGCGTGATGTGCGTATCTTTTCTACCATGATTACCACTTGTCTTATGGTGAAGGAAAGCATCGTGAGGAAACTTGTATAAATCTGAAAGAACCTAGCTAGTTTGAAGACATGTGAATTTCGCCAACCCGCACTAGGCCAGCGAGGTAGTCTATGGCCTGATTCCCCTTGTATTGAAGGGAGGCCCGTGCCCAGCAGTGTGACGTTAAAAATGTCTAAATTACATAAACTAAATTGAAGTGTCAGTTTATTATTAATATATTGTTATTTTTGGCTGTCTGTCTGTGTGCTCCGGCTAATCTCTAAAAAGGCTGAACCAAATTAGACGGGACTTTCGCTCGCAGATAGCTAATGTAATAAGGCGTAATTTAAGCTACTTTTATTGTTGAATTTTTATTTATTTTAAATACAGGATGGATTTTTATGCTATATACTTTAAATTGAGCCGGGAGCACCCAGGGATGAACCCGAGCGAAGCAAGGGTGAGTCGCTAGTTATATATATATATATGTGCAGCTGGACGTGGTCTCTTGTAGGTAATTACTTTTACATATAAATATTAAAACTAGTGTGTAATACTAACCTCTGTTAGACATTTTAGTTTTATTATTTGCGTCGGCAACGTTTTCAGTTTATTTTGGTGTATTAGTAGAGATCTAAGTTGCTTGAGATTTGCAATGCTTGTTGGTAATTGTTCTATTTGATTGTTACTCAACACTAAGGCTTGAAGTGATGTTAAAGCACCTACAGACTCTGGAACTTCAGATATTTGATTGCCTCCTATTGATAAGATTTGCAAGCTGAAAGAAAGAAGAAATGATAAATAAAATAATCAAACTGTATTTCGTAATAAAAATGGATGTCAAAATTTAAAATACATATTATATTATATAACGGTAAATTTAATATTTACCGTAGCATAACATTTTTAAAGGCTGATCTGTCGTCGTTAGAGAATTTTAAATTAAAATTTAAATTATGTTTAGTTAACTACTAATATGCCATGTACCTACGGTTCATTCAAAAAGTACCTACATATTAGGTTTTATTATTTATAATATGTTAAAAATATAGAAAAAAAATCTCACTAGCTTTTTCGCGCGAACTTAAATTGTATTTAACTATTATATTACCTTTAAATAATATGGCTGTTTTGGCTTTATTACTGTATAGTGAATTCAAAATCGGTTCAGTACTTTTTACGCAATTTGTGAGGATGGAGCAATTAAAGAAAATGTATTGAGATGTGTACTCAATAAAAACTACAACTTATGTACCTATATTTTTTATATTTATAGGTTTTTCAGCGTTTTTTGAAAGTGAACACTGGGTTAGGTTATGTAGGTACTAATAATATTTTATTTAAAAAAAATTTTGTCATTACAGTTACCACGAAAAGTACCTAATATTTCTCATAATATTGTCTACAGTTTGTTTTTGGAATCACATTCCTATGGGCTATGAGTTTTAGAAAACTAAAAGTCAAAAAGTTAGCGGTTATCAGGGCATTTTGCCAAGGTCACTCAATGATAGTACGAGGTAGGCTATCAAAAACAAAACATTAAATAGTAATTTATACGAGTTACATCCCTAACGATGATAAAGGTATATTTTGGCTTTGTGACATTGTTCATATTTAGCCCGCTAGACCATAGACGTGGTATTGACCGAAGTGAGCACAGTGTCAGGATACATATTTTGTTTTCATCTGTCACTTTGTTGGCACTCCTCAACAGGTCGTACTTAACAACCAATCTGGACGAAACTACTACTTACTAGGTACCTAGTAACTAGTAATTACCTACCTAATAAACGTAGGAGGTTAATGTGACGTAAAAGTGTTGTAATTTAACAGTTACTAAAAACCTGTCACGTATCACCCATCAGTCAAGGCCAGACAGTTACATCACCTCGAAGAATAATTTTTGTAATGAAGAAATCATAAAATTAGATAATTTCTATGTAAAACTAAGTCTGTCTAAGAAAGACTACTTTAAAACACTTTGTTATAAAATATTTATTTAATTCATAAAGTTTTTTCTGAAATTATCGCGCTTTTATGTCGTCAAGAGATAAATTCTTAATTATCATTCTCAAACTTCATAAACACTATTTGTACATTAGGGTTCTGTGACCAAATTATTAAAACAACATCTTCCGTCATCATTACAATATAATATCAGTTTTAATATGAATTTAATTAGAAATATTTTTTTTACTTTATTATAGGTACATTAAAAACCAAATCCCTGTTGTTAAAGATTTAGTAAGCATTGCAATGTGGATGACCACTGCGTTCGGCAGCAAGATTTTGTCGATTATTAAAAACTAAGTACTTTTAAAGATGTAAGCATACATGGGACAGGCAGCGGAAAGCGACTTTGTTTTATACTATGTAGTGATATCGGGTATAAACTATAAACAAAGAAGTCTTTGTTTTTAAAAATCAATTGTAATTACAAACTAGTGACTCACTCTCGCTCTTGAATAATTATGTACAAATGAAAACCTCATTAAAAACCGTTGCGTAGTTTAAAGATCTAAGTGTACAGACGACGGAAAGCAACTTTGTTTCTGTAAAAACCGCATACTGTGCGTGCAAAGAGGTGACCGACATGAGCTGCTCGACGTACTTTTCTGACAATAGATTGAAGTAACCTCATACAGATATACATTACTACCAGTATATATGATGGTATTCCTAACGTAAGAAAATGTTTATCTTCTGGGTCTCGACAACGTTTCAACCTTTCAAGCATATTATTACAAAATACCTATATTCAGCGTTATTAGGTAAGTTTTCAGATGGTGAGTTTTGGACGCGCAGACATAAGCGTACCTTTTATTCCTGTTACTACGACTTGTGAGAGCTAAGGCGCCGGAACTACGACTATACGTGCTTCCCGAGGCACGGTTAACACCGCCAACTTTCCAACTCTTGGCTGTTATTGAGGCTTCCTAATCAGAAAAACTCAATAACTAGACCTGTCCCGATCCGGGATTCGAATCCGGGATCTCAAGATACAACGACTGATCAGCGGCTTCGTTCGCGCTAAAAGCACAAAAAATATCTTTGGCTTTATGACATTACTTATAATGCACCAACTATGGTACCGCATTTAAAGATATTTTTCAGGACTCTTTTAT
The DNA here is from genome assembly GCA_905231865.2 of Boloria selene. NCBI lineage: Eukaryota > Metazoa > Arthropoda > Insecta > Lepidoptera > Nymphalidae > Boloria > Boloria selene. Next base: position 6,730,337 of record HG993146.1, on the reverse strand, counting down.
AAGAACTACTCTATATAACTTGACCGCTAACGTAAGGACGTTTTTTCTGTGGAATAAAAAGTAGCCTAAATCATGAGACCCGAGTAATAAGTTATCAGTTAACCTACTCAAAATTTGGTTAAAATCGCTCACATAAAAGCTTAGTGAGATGCAATATTCTTAAAAATTGAAATATCAAATATTTATTTTTTACGATTCAAGTCTTCCAAAACTTCTGTTAAAGAATGTTTATGCAAGATTTGGAGTATATTGGACCTAGGAATCACGTTGTCCCATACAAATTTTGCCACCTTTTTCACCTCCTTAAAGGTAGAATTTCGGAAATAATAATAATATACTTTATTGCACACCACAAAGAAACATAAAATCCTTTTTTATCGGATACCTACGTCATACAAAGAATATATACTCCAAGTTTCAGGTCTCAACGATCAGCGATTTAGGCTGTGCGTAGATCCGTCCGTTATATAGTAGATAGTAGTAGATGTTTTATTAAAAGGTTAAAAAACAGACAGGCTTATTGTTGCATTACACCGTGCAAAGCATATTAGCGGTGTCTTTTTATCCTACTGGACATTAAAAATAAAACCAATTACAAGATAGAAAATACAGTTTAATATTCTTTGCAGTCAACTTCTCCGGTCATGTTTTTTTTTTAAATATTTACAATAAAAGATGTTTACATAAACGTCTGCGTATGAAATAAGATAATATTATCTTAATAGCCTTTGAACAGTTAAATAGTAATAATAACGTCTCTATGGCTAAAAGAATATCTAAGGTGTATTAATTTCAAAACAAATATTGTCTTCTGTACGTATCCTGGGTACACACTAGTGGGTGGTTTAACATCCAATACTCAATAGTGTAAAATTTGTGCGGAATTTGGTCACAGCGATTATGACGTTCATAATATTGACGAAATAAGTAAGTAAGCACTGACTTTGACAGTAAAATTCAATAATTTGTAAGCATTGTTCGGTTGCCGGTTGTACCATCAGACACTTAAATTTTATTTAAATATCTAGATGTACCTACTTATCTCTAAGACAAGACCGTTCATCAAAAGTCATCATCTGATAAGTAACATTTTTATAACTACGAAGAGAATACATTCTAGTATTCTCTTCGTATTAGAGTGTCAGTCACACCGCACCGGCCCAGCTCCGAAATAGAAAAAACGACGTTACGTTTTTTCTATTTCGTGGGCCCAGCAAAGCAACTTGAAGGACTAATGATGTACGTGTAGATATATGAGGACATACGATCTTGAAAACAAACTTTTCCGCCCCAGGGGACATTTTCAGCGGGCGAAAAATTCATAATATAGTTTGATTGGAAATAAAAAAAACTTTCTCCACAAAGCGTCTAGTGCGTATGCTAGACATACGCCTGGTTGGCTTACCATTGACTTGTACGAAAAAGGGGCCGGCCACATATTCCTACACCAAAAGCAGTATAATATTACTTTTCTCTATGACCAAAAGTGAATTTATGGACTCGAGATGCTGAATTGAGATTTTCCGTGTCAACAATAAACGTCGTTAAACGAGGGGCACTATTTTTTCTGCTTCGGTTGAAAAAATCGTAGAAACGAGATCGAATATACTTATAACATATGCAAAGCCTTTCCATAATATGCGTGTTGCATCTGTTTTTTTATCATATTAATCTTGTTATTATTATCGGTAGAGGCCGAATCTATCGTTTTAAATTTTTGTCTATTTGGTTGGTCTGCCTGTGACCGAGATTTCAGTGAAATTTGGCATAATGATAGCAGGTCCTAGTCGACATATAGGATAGTTTTTACTTCAGGAAAATATCCTATTTCTGAGAAATTTATGAGAAACTATTTAAACGTATCGAATTTGGCGGACAGAACATTTGGATGCACTAACAAGTACGGAGTACCTTAAGAGTACCTAATCACTATTTAATATTGTTGATACTTGAGATTTTATTTGGAGAACATGGGATTCTTAAAGTGAACAGAACATTATAGAGACCTTTAAGTTTTTGTTTTTTAAGTTTTGTTTTTAGGTTTTTCACATTTCACAAATAGTAAGGAAATACCTGCTTTATCATTTAACAACGAAAATTAATTAGGTACCAATCAGTAAAACCGAAACTTACAACCTATGGTCACTTTCTTTGCTTCATATATTTTAAAAGAAAGTCATACGAACCTGTTCAACTTCCAAATATCCTTTGGTATATTGGTTATATTGTTGCCGCCCAAATAAAGATACTTAAGTGATGTTAATTGTAATACTTGTTCCGGAAAGAAATTTAGTTTATTCCCACTAAAATTGAGTTCCCGCAATGTATTTTTTGTGGATAAGAAATGTTTGGGTAAAGACTCATTTGTTAAATTATTGTGTTTGGCTATCAGCGATGTGAGTGGACAAATATTAAGAATATTTGGAAGTGATGTTAACCTATTATGGCTTACATCTAAAATCTTCAAGTTTACAAATTTGTTAATAATGTCTGGTAATGATTTGAATCGGTTGCTATTTAGAAGACATATTTCATAATTTTCTGCACAATCTTTTTCATTGATAATGCTATTTAGTTCTGATGACAAAGTGTCATAGTCCAAGAAACGACTCGATAGGTCAAGTGTTTTCTGTTCTCTGCTGTCGCTATCGCAACTATCAGATGTGTAGCACTCCATTTCAACTTTTATACTAATAAAAAATATGTGGAATATTGTTAGTATTGTTTTACATTTCGGAAAATAATATCTACTACTTATATACGACTCGCCAGTCCCGCGGCGCACGCGCAACTAATATGATAAGTGATTATGGCTGACTTTTAGGTTGTTGTCTTGATAGCACACATAAAGACATTATACGTACAGTCATTGCGTACAGTCTACACTCTACAGATATGACACACGCCTAACCGATAAAAATTATCAAACTGCGTAGTATACCTACTTATTCGCAATTCCCGCGATTTTTTCCATAAAAGATTAAACTTTTTAATTTCTAACTTAATTTCAAAAATGTCACAAGGAAATATAAAAAGTAACGATAATTGTTATCAATTTTTTATATAGCTGTTTAGGTACGTATTTAAATAGATAAAAGATTTATTTTATAAAATATGAGTCACAGTGTGAACCGTTTAAATACATAAACTATAAACCTTAATATTAAGTTCTATGCTCTGTAGTCTTAAGTCGAGTACAATTAACTCTATTTCCATTTAATTGTTTTGTAATTTGTTTGTCAATGATGAACTTATCTTTCCCCAAGTGAATAATATGTGGCATTATTATATTATTTTTATTTAGGTACCTATTTCTTAAATCATATTGATAATTGATATGGAGGGCAGATTTAGGAGGGCTATCTCTGTGTATTAAAAGTGTACGTCGAAATGAATTAAATTAAGGTGGCACCACATTATTATTAGGGTAAATTTTAAAGCAACAATTACATTTAAAAAAATAATAATTATTATTTTATTTGTGGTTGCGCCACGGTAGCAAGTGGGATTTTCACACTTCTTTCAGTTTACAGCATGGTTTCTAAAGTCTGTGGACCGACTAGACCGTGGCTTAATCTCAGATCAAGTAAATCTGAGGGTTTAATCATACCCTTTTGCTATACTAGCGCCATTCTGGTGAGTTTTTTAACTCTTATTTACTGACAGGTGGCCGCTTTTTCAACTTGGCTTCCATATTATAAGATAGGACTCCTTAGTGACGTCACATAAAAATATTTCTTTGTAAATATAATTTTTGTTATAACTTATATAATGCATGTGTGTGTTTTATGAAATATATATATAAATTTTTAATGTTTAGAAAATATTTAATCTTTTCGGCAAAATGTAGGTGTACTTGAAAATATTTATTAAAATTATAATTAAAACAACAACTACTTGTGTTCGAAGGAAAAATTTTATTCAACAAAGTACAAAATCACAAAAAAAATTAATACAAAATAATTGGATATTTCCAATATTATTTTGCGTCGACAGAAACGCTTGCTATTACGTCACTGATCGAAGACGAATGGAACCCGAGCGTATGCCGAAATTAGCCGAACGAATGAACGAGCATAAAGTCTGTGAATTCTAAAGAAACTAAAAATTTGTCGTTCACATTATTGATGTAAAATTTAAAAATCTAACAAAATGAAATTGTAAAACATTATTAAGACAATAAGTTACCATTTTAACACTTTCATAGTGATATAGTTTTGAATATTGAATCCCTAACTTTGTATAATAATCGGCAAAGTGAGAGAGTTCAGTGCGAGTGCAAGCAAGGGTGGTAACGAGAAATGTGAAGTAGTATCTATGAAGTTCAGGATTCAGTCGTTTATTTTATACCTATAATAATGAGCGGACGCCCTAGGACCACGTCTTTCGCCGAGGGCAGCAAGTCCGTTCGAAAGACATTTGAAAATCAACCACCGAAACCATTAGGAGGCGTAAAAATTAGCAGTGAGTACCACCTAACCATTCTTTGTCGGCCATCGTGATTTCTTACACTGTGACGTTTCCCAGTACTGACACTAAAACGTTTGTACCAAAATTTAGTTTATTTCCTGTAAGTTAGACCATATAAATGAAATCGATATCGATGGCGAAATGTCCATATCATTCCAACTTATAAAAATGGCCACAGACTTTTGATCCGTTTTGCCACATAAGCCTTCGTTGATGAGTGACAGGTTTCATGTCAAAATACAATTTTTGAGCAAACCTAAAACCTTTGGGCTGACCTTTGAGTACGTTTTAATTTTTATGTTCCCTATATACTTTTACAGTGAATTTTTGAAGAACCCAAAATTTTAATTACATATTTTAGTTTTTTTTGAGGTTACTTTTTAATGACGTAATTAATGATAGGACCTCTAATTAGTATTTTAGTAACCTTTTTTTGCTACTTTATGATGCTGTATAACACATAGGATAAACTTCATCAACTTAACTTTTGAATCAGGTTATTATGTAGTATGTAATATTTGAATAAAGCTTAATATTTCACTTAAACATACAGTCAGTGATTAATCTCATAAGTTAAAGTAGGTACCTATTATAATAATATTTATATGTGAAAAAATACTTCATGATTTTGTTATAATATATAACTGTTATTGTTTTATCTTCATCCTAATATGGCATAATAGTATCTTTGGAGGTTTGAGGAAGGGATGTGCATGTTGTATAGCTTATTATGAAATAAATTTGTTTACTTATGTAGGTTTACTTATGCATACAAGTGAGCAAATGAAATTACCTTTGCTTAACTTCGGTGAGTACCTATATTATTATAGTAAAAAACAACAATAAAAACAAATATCTATTGAAAACCATTTTATAAAATATTAATTTTAAAGGTGATAAGATTGATTGAATTCATTATTTATGTGACCCTTTACAATTTAAACTATTAGAAATGAGAAACAGGATAATAAAATTTATTCATATAAAGTAATATATAAATAATAATGTCTTCTGAGAGATCAGTGAAAGTAAATGATTCGTTAATGATAAAGTACATTGTCCAATTTCCTTATTGTCTTCTACATTCTACATGACATTGGAGAAATAATCTGTGCTCAACTGGCACACTCTGAATCTATTAGCAAGAGAAATTAATTGAAAGTATACTGTAATTAGTTGCTTTTTCCCAAAATTGAAATTGATATGTAATATATAATTGAATTGGTATCTGTATCACATCTTGTGTCTTGTTAAACCTTATTGTGATCTAACAACTCACCCTATTCACATTCGCATCTATTGGGATTGTTCCAGCAAAGCCACATGTTCCGCTAGTAAAAATAAATAAAATTTCTAAATTTAAAGTTACCTAAGTTTCTCCTTATAAAATTTACTATCTGTAAGTGAAAATCCTGTAAAAATTGGTCCAGTCATTTTAGAAATTAGCTGGAACAAACAGACAGACAGAAAAAATGTTAAAAATTTAATTTTTGATGTAAGTATCATGTATACTTTCAAATGCATTTCGTAAAAATGGTTAATTAGAAATTAAAATCAGACACTTCCATTTTATTTATACAGTTGTTATGTCCCAGAAGGTGATGATAACCTGGCACCGGGAGAAAGGTCCTCTTATGATGAGTCAGTCGAAAAAATATCAGCGCTCTACTCACATTAGTACTCAAGTACCAGCTATTTTTGTGAAACGCTATAAATTTACTACCCGGAGTGGAATTTGAGGGTATTGTGACTAGAGTTTTCAATTGTTTGTATGTTTCATTGCTATTGCGACTTCGCAAGAAGCTACACTAGTTGTTGCCAAATCAATTAAATCGGAAGCAAATGTATTTTTAGAGAAAAATAAGTAAATATCATTGGTACATGTACTTTAAATTTACTTTCACTTAACTTTGACTACTCCTACTGAAAAAATAATAAACTAAGCACAGCAGACAAGTTGATTCAGAAAATGGTCCGTTTCATGGAGATTCTAAAATTTCGCCCTAGGAAATCTAAAATTTTGTGTAATTTATGTGTTAAAATAAAATAAAAAATTAAGTACACATACTAATTATAATTCTTGCATTTATAATGTTTTTATTTAATTATAAATAAATTATTATAAATTTATTGTCATCAGATTGTAGGATACTGCGATAGAAGTATTTTATGTTATTGTACTGTACAAATACCATCATTATTCGCTTAGTTATTTCGTCAAATATCGATATATTTTTCGACATTGTCAAGCACTAGTCGATGTCAAATGGACTTACTCGACGTGTTCTGTCATTTGTTTTGAACGGTATAATCCAGCCATTTTACGATGGTTGTCAGATGTCAACAATACATAGATATATCGACTATATTTAACATAGTTGAATAATACGAAATTTTATTTTACATTTACTTAAATTTTGTGATAAATAACATTAAATGTAATAAAATATATTACTTACAAGTGAAAAGAAATAGTGCTGCTTCCGCTGCTATAGTTTTTACACCATCTAATAGAACATTTAGTCATTTTTGGGAGATGTTTTGTTGACAAGTAAGTGCTTGAGACTGACGTAAAAACAAACGGCCTATCCTGATTACTGACATGCCCGGTAAAGGTACGTCCGCTTATGTGTCTCGTCCATTAGTTTATTCGTTCATGGTTGACAAATATAAATTTAACTTGCGACTCGCCCTCGTTGTGCAAGGGTTTGTCTCTAGATTTAGCGCGAGCGAAGCCGTGGTTTCCGCTTGTATTAGCTTAAAACAGTACGCAAGACGGACGTGTGCTAATACAATATTTGTGTAAATAGCTTTCCAATTAAATTAGTATTAAAATGAATATAGTATGTTATCTTTTAGAGACGACATAATGCCATGGCGGACTTTTCTGTAGACATATGATACACAATTCCACCATACATCATTTTATTATAATACATATTTCAAAGGGTTTATTTAGGCAGCGTTTTTGTTGAAAGCTCCCAGACTTATTTTTTTCCGACACCTCCAATCGATATCATTATAATTTAGCCACATACAAATTATATACTAAAACCTTCCTCTAGGACCATTCTATCCATTGGTAAAAACAACATAACAATCGGGTAGTTTTTGAGTATATCGCGAACAGACAGACAGACAGACGCGGCTGAGACGAACTTTGTTTATAATATGTAGTCAGTGCTGTCTTAAGTCTATTCGGCGCCGGGGTGCGGGGCTCAGATTGCGCCCTAGATTTTAAATCATTTATTTTTATATCAATTTTGCATTCTATACTTATAATAGCTAAGTTTGTCACTCTGTCTTGGGTCATGGTTGACCGAAGATAATTTTTTTATTAATTTTATTTTTGAAAAGGATTGTTCACCTTCAGAAGGCGCCCCCGAACGCTCCGCGCCCGGGTGCACCGCACCCCTTGCACCCCCGGGTAAAAACGGCCCTGTATGTAGTGATAGTACCACAAAATATGAAAACACCTAAGTACCTCTGGGGAGTGTGTGAAGTTTGCATTTTTGATAAAGTTGCTAGGCTACCTTGGCTCAATTATTCATTGCATACCAGTGACAGCTTGTTTATTTTTGCTAAAATATGGTAAGACATATTAGCATTTAAAAGTAACAAGTTTCTTTCAAGTAAACATTAGTTTATCATTCTTAGGGAGAGAATATTCTCTATCATGTAAGTCCTAATTTGATGACATTAAATGATGACCCTAATGTAGGATTCCCATTACAGCTAGTAGACTTATATCAGAGCTGTCTATTACAAGCATGAGCTGCAAGATTTTATTGTACACTAGCCACTCGACCTCGCTTCGCTCGGGCCTTCCCTAGTTTAAGCACCGGCAAAGTCGCGGGTTCCGCTAGTTATGCATATAAACCTTCCTCTTGAATCACTTTATTTATAAAATTTATAAATTAAAATTGACTTCGTTTAAAACCAAATAACCTCTCGAACCTTAATGCGATGATTGTGCTATTTTGTATGACTTAAAATTAAAGATTCAAGCTAGTTAAAAACGCGTTCAGACACTTGCCTTAGAATGACACTATATAATTCGCGTCATGTAAAAAGAACGCTGGCTGTCAAGTTGCGCAGAGGCGATTTATCGGCCAATTTGGTGGAAAGACGCGGGGCGCGGGACGTCGAGGCACGCGCCGCATGCTTTCCGGCTCGCTATTGGTTCGTCAGTTCAAAATACCATCGTGCACATAAAAGTTATTAATTACGAAATGGTTTTATATAAAAAATATAGAAAAATATTTTTGACGTATATTGTTTTATGAAGAGAGAGTCTGTTAATAATGCAGTTAAAATATATATTAACCGAATTAATTTAATTTTTTGTAATTAGATTAAACATTCTACACTGAATCTTACATATTTTATGAATTAATAGAATTCTATTTAATAACGTTCTACCTAATATATTTTTCAATGTACCTAACAATGACCAATATACGTCGCGAGCGAAAGGCTAGTTCAAAAATAAAAGAAGAGGCTTAGTAATTTTGTGTGCGAATGTACCCATGCGCAAACACACCCCCCACCACTTTCCTCCAGCGTTCTTTTTACGTGACGCGAACTGTACTCTTGTATACTTTTACTAGTTATCCAAATGTATTTACGACATAAGGACATTTGTCATATTAATGGTGATCTCTTGAACAAAGAATAAATTTAATTCAATAAAGAAATACATATATGTATTTCTACCTGCATGTCTGAGAAAACCTATCAAGTTTTCGAAAGGCATGTGAAGTCCGCCAACTCGTACTAGGCCGTCGCGGTGAAATTTACCTGATCCCCCTCGTACTGAGGGAGGCCCGTGCCCAGCAGTAGAACATTAAGAAAAAAAGGGCTGATGATGATGAAATGTGTATTTAGCCAAAATATAGAAACATACACTTACTGATTATTTCTAATAGTGTTCGATACTAACACTTGTCAACGTTATCGGTTATGTTATCAGTAAGCGTCGGCGATCTCACTATCTCGCGGTCGAGGCAAGAGTGCTTCATCCTGTCATTCACGTCATAACCGTGCCAACGTACTCTTGGGTTTCGCCTTTCGCTTAGCTACTTAATCAAACACGGTTGGTGCATGTGGCTAAACTTCTAAACAGTTTTTTCAACCCAATTATTGTTAATTAGTGTACACTTAAATATCGGATTTGTAACGTCGAAAAATTGCTATGTTCCATATTTTTTTACAGTGACGACAATATATTGATTCATCGCGATGTAATGTGTACTTTCATATGTTACGATTGAACGTAAATATTCTTCTATAGTGAACGGTGATCGATCATGATTAATAATCACAAGTGTTTTAGTTGTTTATTATTAAGTGGAAAATATAAAGTTTACTGCAGTCATGTTACGACGACGAGGTACTTACACGGTGAATGCAGAGACTGGCATACGAAATGGTCACGCCAAGTCACAGGAGTTAACCACAGTTGTAAATAAAATATTTGGTAGGTTATAGTATTTAAGACCTAATTATATTTTCATATAAAATATTTAAGTCAAAATATTGCTCTAAACTAAGCTTTCGTTATATCATACAATTACGTAGTTTAAATTGTTTTCCTTTTAAAATGATGAAAACCGTAATGTATATAATTTCAAAGTTTCGCTTACAGCAGCGTTCTCTTTTTAACTACTAGTGATAAACTATAAGAAAAAAATATAAATTACTTTCGCGTTCACTTTTAGTTTTATGCATAATAGTATTCAACACACACGCTTTAACTTTCTAAGTTTTAATAATTGTTATATGTTAGGCTAATAAGATTCATCTGCTTATTTATAATTGCAAAGTAATTACAAAAATCTTTTTCTCGTTATTTTAACTTCAATTCGTGGGAATATGTTCTAATACTTTCCATTAAAGCTTAACAACAGTTTTATGGCTGTTATTTTTTGCTATATAACAGTGACAAGTGATAAGATCTGATAGAGGTATTGTTAATATCGATAAAAGATAAAAAATATTACCTATATATAAGTATTAAATACCTATGTATGGAAGTATGCTTTAAAAATAAAATAAAAATCTTTTATTTACTAAATAAATGTTATTATAACAAAGTAACCTTTAAAAACTTAACGCTGTACATATTACTTAGTACATATTACTTAGTACTCATCTTTTTACTAATTACACGCTTCGATATTAACTTTTCAAACTGTATTTGTGCTAATCCAGGATATAAGTTATCTCTTTTTCATTTAAACTTAAGCTGTGAATGCTTGGAAGAAATGGTAACAAACACTCAAAAACTCGTGTTTATAGGTATACTAGTGACTCAACCTCACTTCGCTCGGGTTCGTCCCTAGTTCTAGTGCGAGCACCCCGAGTTTCGGGGTCCACTATATTATACATATAAATTACTAGCGACTCGCCCTCGCTTCGCTCGGGCTCTTCCCTAGATTTAACACAGGGAAAGCCGCGGGATCTGCTAGCTATGCATATAAACCTTCCTCTTGAATCACTCTATCTATTAAAAAAACCGCATCAAAATCCGTTGCGTAGTTTTAAAGATTTAAGCATACATAGGGATATAGGGACAGAGAAAGCGACTTTGTTTTATACTATGTAGTGATAAATCTTCATCTTGAATCGCTCTATCTATTAAAAAAACTACATCGTTGCGTATTTTATTTATTGATCATGCATTTTAAATGATTAATCCAATATTTTGAGAGTTGTCGGCTAAGACAGAAAAACCGGTTCATTTAATTGGACTATAAATCCTAAACGGAAAGTTTTACAAAAAAGTTTACAGGAAAGATGCGAATTTTTTGTACAATAATGGTTTCAATAAATTTTGCGTTAAAGTGCAGTTTCCGAGATATCGACCAAAAACTTTTTTTTATGATGGCGCTTGAAGATCTACCTAGATCTGTCAGCATTTTGTGATTTTATAATCAGGAAGTGACCCTAAAATATATCAATAAAAACAATGGATTGAAAATTTATTGCGAGGTTAAATTATATTTTTACTGGCCTATTTATGAAATGAACAATTTTGGCATGCTATGTCTGTCATAAGGTCTAAGTGTAGCGGGTGCAAGTTCAAGAACCAATCGTAGCTGAAGTATATCTTGGACGACGTGCCAAGTACCCTACAAAGCATTTAAAAATCTAAATACCTAATTATTATCAAACGTGAATGTACACGTGATAGTTTTCAGGTTTTAATAATTTCAATTTAAAAACGACTACTAGATTATTTGTAAATTTTATTAGCTCTTGATTGATTGAATCCAGGCTATGCTTATATCCTGATACCAACTACATTTTAATGAACTCGTTAAAGCACACTTTTTATACGATCACATAATTCACTAAATTAAAAAAAACTTACCAGGTTCAAAAAGTATTCTATGGTTATTTTATTCCGAATACTAATGGCATTCTATACAGTTTTATCTTTTACCCTGATTGTCTATTTTCTGAAACATAGTAGGTAGCATATTATTTCTCGTGTTCATAACTTGATTAATTACAAAAAATTATATCAAAATTAATGCTGTATTTTTTCTTTCCACAAAATAAGAGTTGACCTAATTTTTTGTAATACTCAATGCAATGAACGTTATGAACACATTATCTTCAAATATCTCTTGATATTTGATAAGTATTTTTACGTCGGTGTCTTAAAATATGTTAGATATTATTATCTTTTAAATTTAAAGTTTTAGGTAGATTTCACATATCTACGATATTTTTTGTAACTCACCGTTTGGCTTAGCTTGCATTGACCCTAATAGCTATGGTTACAGGTCTGCTGGGGGCATTCATTTGAGTTATGTGCACCAAAGTATACTCTAGTTATTTTTGTTACGTTTATATTATATTACATGTATTTATGTTATAATATGTTTGTACTGTAAAAACTATTCTGGTATCTGTATAACACATATCATGGTTCATGAAACTAGATTTATTTATTTATTATGTTATCATAGAATATATTATTGCCATTTAAAGCATACTTTTAATAACATTATAAAAAGTTGTTGCGCAAAGCGCGTGGTAACTAACAATGGTATTCATTCTGATTTTTGACGTATAGGATGCGTCAGAGATGGCATGACCGGTTCTTCTATTATGTGCGGTTAGTGTTGCGACAGTATCGCCTTAGTAACATTCAAAGGAGACTAACATTAATGCTGCTTAACCTACGCTAGGTGTCGATTACTACTAACAATAAATGTGCATCGAGGTGTGACAGGTAACTGAGTCTTAAGTCTTGTGGTTGTTAACGGAGAAGAATAAATTATTATTTTATGTACAATATATCAATGTAACATCATATCTAAAATAATACCATTGTCATTTTCATAATAAGGACATCTGCACATGTTTAGTGCTTAATTCAAGATTAAAACTTGTGATAATAAGAATTTGAAATAAAGACTATACAATATAGATATATATTAATAAATATGATAAGGTTACTTTATCGAGGCAACGTAGACATAAATTTATATTTGGGTCATTAAGCTGTAAACATAATATAAAGCGACCACAGATAAATCAATACGCATGAGAAAACCAAAGTGTATCTGAATATCTGTTTCTTACGTGCGTAGGTACGTTTCGTACGTGTATTTCACGTGCGCGTGCGATGAATCCGACGAGCTTTACAGAAAGCATTAATTAATTGTTTATCTTTATAAAAATATCATTTCTATTCATATAATGCTTTGTATATAATAACAGTCAGGCACATTCACTTAACAAGTTCTATGTCTGTTAAAACCATGTCACTCGAATATTTATTGCGTTGCAATAAGGATCAATTTATAATTATTGGACCTAACAATATTTTTCGTACCTAGTTACGCATAAGGTACATTAATATGTGTATACTATATGACACGTTGCATCCCCATAAATTAATATTTATGTCAAGATCAAATCTCGTGAAAAGCTTTGAAATGTTTTATTTAAATGAATATTTACATTTTTATTTAAACACTATTAGATTTGGAGTTTTGTAGCAGGGATGTTATGGATATGAAATTTCGGATACGGATCTGATACGGATATAGGAATGATTATTATACCGGATACGGATACGGATATGAAATTATTTCAGATTATAGTTTCGGATTATTTCGGTTACGGATATTAAATTTGTAAGGGTTTTCAAAAGTAAAATACAAGAAGAAAACAAACAATACGCGCGGCTTGTGTATCGGGCTTGTACACAAAACTGCGGTGCGACGTCGCATCGCAAAAACCTGCGACCTCGCACGACCCACCGCAAGAACATACGAACTGATTCGCATCGCGTATTTCTGCGATGTTACGTCACACTTGTTGACCATATTATGTTTAGTTCGCTCTGAGACTGCGCGTGGGCAAGACGTGTACTTTAATGTAAAAAAATGACAGAGTACGACGTTGATTTTTTAATATCACTGATTGAGGAGCGCCCTGTTCTTTGGGACACTAGTAATGAAGATTATAAAAACAAATTCATCAAACAAGATGCTTGGAAGGACGTATGTAAAAGTTTATTTCCAAATTTCGAGGAAAAAGAAAACAATGAAAAAACTAAACTTGGTAAGTAGACAAATACATTTATTAAGTATAACTTCTTTTTACTAAAACTACCTACAAATCAAACATTCTATTCATAATTATATAAGCACAAAAAATATTCTTTAAATGTTATGCAATGTTTAGGCGTCGACAGCGAGTTACTTTTTAGGGTTCCGTACCCAAAGGGTAAAAACGGGACCCTATTACTAAGACTCCGCTGTCTGTCTGTCTGTCTGTCTGTCTGTCTCCAGGCTGTATCTCATAAACCGTGATAGCTAGAAAGCTGAAATTTTCACAAATGATGTATTTCCGTTGCCGCTATAACAACAAATACTAAAAATTAAAAAAATATATATATTAAGGGGGGTCCCCATACAATAAACGTGTTTTCTATTATAGATAATAGTACGGAACCCTTCGTGCGCGAGTTCGACTCGCACTGGGCCGATTTTTAGTTTTGCGATGTGATCCTTTTGTACCTGTTGTATTGACTTAATATCAAGAAAGCGAGCAGCAATGTAAGCCGCATTGTATATTCTTAAATTTTTTGTAGTTGCCAGCTTAATGCTCCAACTTCACTAGTAAAGTAATCCGAATATTCGTTTCTTATTATATTTGCACTTACTACCTGACTACCTACATTCGAAGTGGTAAGTTGTTGTTGAAGTGGTTGTAGTTCAGAATCATCTATGATCATTTCAACAGGGGTGTCTAATCCATCACGGTTAATTACAAAGTTACGTAGTATGCAACAAGCCTTGACAATGTCTATTGCAAAATTATATGAGACGTTAATGGGCCGGTGAAATATTCGCCACTTATTGGCCAGTATGCCGAAAGTACACTCGACATATCTTCTTGCCCTACTCAAACGGTAGTTGAATACTCTTTGTTTAACGGACAAATGCTTGCCAGAATAAGGGCGCATGACATTATTCGAAATAGAAAAAGCTTCGTCTCCGACAAAAACAAATGGAACCGGTTCTTGAAAACCCGGTAACGGCCTCGATGTTGGTGTAGGCAAATCACCTCTCATCAGTAAGTCGTACAATTTCGTGTTGTGGAAAATAGTGGAGTCGCTTTCCTTTCCATACGCTCCTATGTCCACATAGATGAATCTGTATTTCGAGTCAACAATAGCTAACAAAACTATTGAATTGTAGCCCTTGTAATTAAAAAAAAGTGATCCACTGTTTGAGGGACTACGAATACGAATATGTTTCCCATCAACGGCTCCAATACAGTTAGGGAAGTTGGCTTTCTTGTCAAAGTTCGCAGCAATTTCTTCAAACAGCTGTTGCGTTATTTTTGGTATGTTTTCATTTAAACAAAATTTCCATATTGCACTACAAACTAATCGTATTATTTTAGCAACTGTACTTATTCCTCGATAATAATCTAAATGTATATTTCTGATTTCATTTCCGGTCGCTAGGAATCTGTAACATAAATAGAAAAAAAAGGATTAATTTATATAATAAACTTGAAAAGTAAAGAACACTAACCTAAAACGATATAAACATACATAAATTAAATATTGTCTATTTTTTTTGCAGGTAATTCAGTAATACAAAGATGGAGGGGGATTAAGGATACCTTTAATAAATATGAAAAGAAACTCAAAGATGCAAGTAGGTCAGGGTCTGGATCAAAAAATATAAAAGAATACCATCTGTACAAACAATTACAATTTCTTAAGAAAAATTTACAAAATGAGACCACTACCAGTATAAAAGAATCAGAAAATGAGCCAGATAATCAAGAAGGTTCATCTAAAACACGTTACCAAAAACAACCACCAAAAAGAAAGATGGTTAATAATAATTTTGAAGATGATATTGTAAAGATTTTAAAGGAAACGGAGAATAGACACATATCTTTTTTTAAAGGTATTCTACCATCTCTTGAAAGGTTAGATGACAATAAAACACTAATCTTTCAGAGCAGAGTTCTTCAAATTTTAACAGAATTGCATCAACCTCACGGCTACTACTATCCGAATAGCAACTACCAGGGTGGCTATCAAACTCAACATTTCGCTACATCTCAACAAACGCCACTTGTACGTCCACAGTCATCTGCGAGTTACATACCAGATCAAATTGATTCACCTAGTAATGATTTTTCTACCTCAAGCATATTAAGCACACTTTCAACTGAAGAAGACTTTGATTTTACGTAAATTTAATCGATTGTAATATTTGGAAAACTCTTTTCTCAATAAAAACTTATGTAAACAATTAATGTTTTACTTTACTTACCGGATAGTGAGGCCAATCATTTCCAGAGGCATAACAGGAATTCTCCCCTTGTACGATCGTTTCTGAAGATATGGTGATAATAAACTTAAAAGCTGTTCGAATGAAGATATGCTCATTCTAAAATACTCAAAAAATTTTTTTTCGTCGGTTTTCAAAGCTTCATATTTTAGATGGAAATAGTTCCCATCGGGATTCATAACAGTAATAAATGGATGAACCCAAAATCTTCTTTGTTTCTTTTTCCTGTATCTCCTTAGCAATAACAAAAGTGCACACTTCTTTTTACGATCCATGTCACGACCTAGTATTCAATTTAAAATACGTTTAGTACGGTTGACGGTCGTCGAAGGAATGTTCACCCTGGGAGACGCCTTGCCGCACGAAATCGCATCGCAGCAATTCGTGTCGCAACTTTCTGCGTTGCGAATTCGCATCGCGTCGTATCGCAGTTTTGTGTTCAAGCCCATCGGCAGCGGCCGGCCGATCAAAACTTGTCATAACGTGTCTCAAATAGGCTCCACCCCTATTCGATATTATCCGAAACTTTTATTTCGGATTCGGTTACGGTTATGGATAATTTTTTATATCGGATATCCGATAGTTTCGGTTACGGTTACGGAGCTCCCTAACATCCCTGTTTTGTAGTACAACTATCAGGCGTTATGTTAGGAGTTCTAAAATTCCAATTTGTTTCAAATGTTAGCTTTTGTATTTGTGTTTTAAATTTAGTGGTTTATTTGTTTACGTGCTATTTGACTTTTTTGAACATCATTCTTTTCACAATAAAGAAAACTTAACATATTGTATTATTTACGGAAACGAGGTCCACCATGGCGCCAGCGCTGCAGAAAGAGTCCGAAGGATTAATGAGGTGCATGGGGAAGCTAAAGTAAAATGAAACATGATGTTTTTGGTTCCAAAGTTTTCGTTTGGTTAGGAACTTATGACAACAGGACAAAACCGGTGGACTGCAGCCTAGTTGATAATGAACAATTGAAAGTGATCGTAGAGCTAGATCAATCGCATACTACGTAAGAGTTAGCGGCAAGATTCAGTGTGAGTGACAAAATAATTTTAATTAGATTAAAACAAATTGAAAACGTGAAAAAGATCGAATATGGGTACTGCACGATTTGTTTGAAGCACACTAAGAACACGCGACGAATGCTGCGTTACATAAACTTCGTTCTAAATTTTAATCGTCAAAATGGCTATTTGGGGATTTTTAATCGTGTCGTTACTTGTTGTGAAAAGCAATAGTTAAGCCAGAAATACCCAGAAAACTGGCTAAATCTTGTACTAAGCAAAAGTTTATTCAGAAAAAGGTACTGGTAACTGGTAAGTGTCTTGTAGACCAGTGCCGGGTTCATCAACTTAGGTATAACTAGACGATTATGGTAAATATATTTTGTCAATTGCTCTAGCTCACTGCTGCTTTAAAGCAATGTGAAACTACGACAGACAGTTTCTAAATAAGACATATTGTGAATGGAATAAATCTGAACACACCATATTCCCTGGAGTTTGTTCTTACAGGTTACCATTTTTTTGGAAATCGGATAATTTCTTATAAAGAAAAAAATCGTTCCGATGAGGTACCGCATTCTATTGATTCTCGTTCCCACACTTTTTGAGCAAAGGAATCAAAGAATTACGTATAAAATGACGAAAGCGCTTAGACATTAATGGTAATCATAAGATAAATACATAATTAAATTATGTTTTTTTTTGCTTTTTTCATAAAACGCTAACTTCATAATATATACATATAAGACAATCTAATAGTTCCTTATTACGATATGTTTTTATCCATAATAATATTTAATTGGAAATATTTCTGATTCGTGTCCTAATTTAATAGTGCAAAGCTTTTAAATAACCTTGGTCATTAAATTAGTGTGACTTAAGTAGCTCGCCTTTCTTCATGTTTAACATTACTACGGAATCATTTACCGTTATTCTTTATTATAGCAAGATAGAACCTACGTTTTTAAAAACGTGAAAGAACCAGCTTAAGTAATGTTGCGTGAGTTTGACGTCACTATTTGCGCATTAGTTCTTGTGTTTAATCTGAAAAGATGTGCTATTAATAATTTTAAATACTGTTTCACTGCAAGTAAAATCGTACGAATGCAAGTCTACTTATGTGTTTTAGAACGAATTGTTCTCTTTATGTTTAATATATAAAATACCATTAATTTATAAAATTTAAAAATATATTCTAATAAAAAAATAAGAAAAAAGTGACAGACCAGCAAGCCCTTGACATTTTTGGAATAGGCTTTTTATGTATCCAAGCGGAAACCTACTTTAACGTAAATGTCAATAAAATAAAATTAAGCTAGATATAAATCGCAACTTCGCCCTTAAAATATTCAATCTAAGTACTTTTTTTAACTCTTTATTTCTCTTAATCTTTATTTTTATTATAAATAAAGTTTATTGGGCTGTAAAATAAGAGCCAAAAAACAGTTATTTAATTGTTGGCCTACTAGCTTTTTAAGTTACACCACATTCCAGGACGGTAGCAGTTTTAAAATTCAAGGATTTGTATACAGTATACTTCAACTTTTAAATAGTTGCTTTAATTTCTCAAGGTTTTCTCAAAAAAAATGATTGTCCTTATTAAAACTTCTTGCCATGCTTTACTATTTATAATATGTAATCATCCCTCTTTACCGTCCCACTGCTGGGCACGGGCCTCCCTTCATTACGACAGGATCAGGCCATATTCCACCACGCTGGCAAAGTGCGGGTAGGCGGATTTTACGTGTCTTCGAAAACTTGCAAGGTTATCTCAGGCATGCAAGTTTCTTCACGATGTTTTCCTTCACCGTAAGACAAGTGGTGGTGATCATGTTAGAAAATGATTCGCACCTGAAAACATCACAGGTGCGAGACACGGATTTGAATCGCATCATTCGGTTATCCGTGCGCTTTATCACTGGACCACCACTGCATTATTATGATAATTATAATATGACCGAAACATTTTATGGCAATGAATAAGCCTCACAAAATACTATTAATATTGCACTATATTGTTTAAATCAATTTAAATTTGTGTGCATAATTTTTTAACATTTTAGTTTTAAACATTTTTATGACGTAAATTGTAAATTATCAGTGACAATATAAAGAGATGAACACGCACGCATGCTTTGTGATACCGATCACACCTGAGCTGAAAATAACATGCTTTCGTACGATAAATGCCACAATTTTGTGATATTGTCATAAGTTATTGAATAATATTTAATATCATTTTAAATTTTTGGCCCCCATTTGGACTTGATAATATAGTAGTTTAATTATTAATTATATGTAGTTACTTGTATGTACTTATGTGTAGGTACTACGCATGATATTATTTGCAAAAATACCTGCCAACCTACTTCTATTTGTAAAGTTAGAGTAGCCCATTGTTGTATGATTGCGATATCCATATTCTACGAGACGCGGGGTGGCGAAGTGCCGCACTGTTTCACAACGGCAGTTTGCTACGACGCGCGGTCGCGTGCGATCCTCCGCAAAACTGGAGTGTTCCGTTGGACCAGTATGTCTAGATACATTAAGAGTTGCCGACAGTGCTGCAAATATGACGTTGCGTCCTGTCGGCAATCTGGCTTCTTGTTCCGAACCAGCCTTGTCTCGTTTACTTGATACAGACAAAAGCGGTCAATTAAGCCGAGCCAGAGATCGTTTCTCCCATTTTTGCAAAAAACTACGACGCACCATCAGTAAGTTATATATTTAAAAACTTTCCCAAGACAGTTCATGCATCACACCGTTTCATAATTACTGCTTCATTCTGATATACATGTATTCCCATTTCAATGTTCTAATATTGCTTTTGTATTTTGCCACTAAATACAGGCGACGTGGATACACTAAAAAAGACCGAGCTGGCTTCGGATAAGAAAACTACTTCATCACATCGTAAGTGCTAGATGTGGCGCACTCATTAGTTCGGTTGTAGTTGTAGATAATTACTATTATTTAAATACCATGAATCGTTATATTTTTAAAAATTAGGTTGTTGTCACAACATTTTCATTACATTTCTCACATTAATAAATTAGGTATAAGAAATACGAAATCAAGGATTATGAATATTTTCTTTACATTCACCTCTTCGTCATCAATTGCTTTTTTAATATTTTAAATTTTATTGTGAATGTGGTGTTTTTCTTTGTAGAAAATGCACATTTGATGTTTTAAATAGGGTTTTATGTAGTCATTTTAAAACCAAATAACGCGCTTTGACTGATTTATTTTAAATTGTTTTTAATTTATTTCGCCCTCATTTCCTAGTTTCAATAGTCCTGTTTTAAACATATTTTCTATATAAATAAAAATGAATGTTGGTAAGCGCATAACTTAAGAATGGCTGAACCAATTCGGCTAATTTTTTTTTCATATGTTCCTTAAGGTCCACGGAAGTTTTAAGACTATAAAAAAAATTCAAAGTTTGTAAAAGAATATACAAAAGGGGGTACTTTAAATATATTTATTATTATTATAAAAATGTTTGATATTAAAACATGATAAAATTCACATAAAAGTAAGGATTTATACATAATATATCAAACAAAAAAAACAATATTCATGGTGACCTGATAGACCTCGTTCTGTCATATCAAGTGTGTGGCAGGCCCGATTAGAAAGGTGTCTTTATATTTTCTTCGTTCCCGAGTATTGCTGCTGCTTGCAACACATTTAGCGATTATTGACTCACCCATGCTTCGCTCGGTATTATTCCCTAGGTACTCCTGGCCTTTAAAGTTAAAAGCTTATTTAAAAACATAAAGAACTTTCATACAAACTTGCGAGAGCCCTTAGGCCTCCTAAATCCGGCACTGTTGTAAAATCCGTCCATAACGGACGTATACTAACTATACACTACCTCCCTGCCTTTCATCTATAAGTATATAATATACGTCAAGCGCTTTTCGATTTTTAGTGATGAGTGAGAACTTAAATCAATTTTAAAGAATGCTTTAATGTATCTTTGCTATGTATAATAAGTGCAAAAAATTATTAGTGTATTCTTCTTTATATAACAATGGAGTTATAGATATTTCGCGGACTAGTGTAAAACTAAGGTAACACTTTGGTTATCAAGAAAACATACAAACGAGTAAAACTGCAAAACTTGCAAATGGGAATTGTAGTACCTCAGTTAAATTGAATCTGGGAATACAAATTGACCCTAGTTATTAATGAATTTCTGATTAATTAATTCCGACTAACTTTTTTCAACGTATCTAATATCAATATACTTATGACCTTGAGTGTAGGTAACCTATCCATCAAAGTTAACTGGAAACCCTCCACAGCCGCACCCAAGTATTTCTTATTGACGCAACTCCTAGCGTTCTCCACCCTTGTTTATCTACATGTTTATTCAATGTAGCTACCTACATTATTTCTATTTTTTTCAATCAGACCTATTCTATATAAATATTTTTGTCTTTATCTCTCTTGCAAACTTATTGAACTAAATTCACTTTACATTTTACACAAAATTACTCATATACATATATTGGGATTGAAGAAAATGACGCGTATATCTATTCTACAAACCTACTTTCTAATCTACGAGTAAATATCTTTTTTTCATAACTTCTCTTACATATTAAAAGAAAACATTCATTGATTTAATGTGGATTATTGATTGAGAACATGTTCGTTTTGTCAAAAGTGAGGACCTTATGTGTGAATAATGAACTGTATAACTTGCATGAGTAAACATTCCATTATCTTTTTTCCACAGTAAACATTATTTTACTGTAAGTTTTATTTTTTCCAATTACCAAGTAAAAAGTATTGTATATAGTATATACAGTGAAACCTGGTTAAGTGAGACATCAAGGTACCTGCAATGTCGTTTCACTTATAGAGGTATTCCACTTACCCAGTGTCTCAGATATCCAGGTATAAATATCTGTCTCATTTACAGAGGGTTCCGTTGATAGAGTTTATTGACAGATTATTTCAGTTATAAAGGTGCGATCAAACATAACAATGTTATCTCAGTTACAGAGGTTTATGCATATAAAATTTACTCCCTGTCTCAGTTATACAGGTAACTATGATGATAAATCGAAAGAACAAATCCCAGATATAGAGGCTTAGCTCGTCCCACTAACAGGGGTAATTCAATGCCAAAGTGTTGGGACCTCAGCATCAGTTCCAGTTATGGAGGTTTCTCACTTATCCAGGTCCCACTTAACCAGGTTTCACTGTAGTATACATATTTGTAATCGTCAAGACCTTTCTTTTGATACTAAACACGTGGTGATTATCTCAGTAAAATGTTTTTCGAGGTTGGAATCTGAGGTTTAAATTTCTTCGTATATTTTTTTATAAAATTTATATTGACATCTCAATCATTACAATCGGTTCAGTAGTTTAGGCGCTACGGAGGAACATTCAAACATATACATACGTAGACTGCCAAAGCCTTTGCCTTATCTTTCGGCTTAGCCGTAGTCGGGTAAAAATATGGGAGTGACGACACAGTTCCTAACTCCGCTGTATATATACAAATGTAACCCTTTCTGGGGAAAGGTAAAATAGTTTAAATCGGTTAGGAATGCACAATTATACACACTGAACGAAAAGATTTTCTTATGTCTAAATACGTTATGATACCAAATTTCAGATCGATCGGAGGTATGCGCTTTTTGGAAGCTTATCCAAATTTTATAATATGGAGTAAATATACGATATTAAATTTCTTTTTCTATATGAAATATGTATATTATAATCTAACATAACTAAGCTACATATCATTATGTTATTAATCTATATGCTAGGAGATAATAGAAGCAGCTCAATTAATTAATATTGTATTTTTTAGTTTTTATTACTTATGCTAATTACGAATATTCATAATATTATGTTGCCTGAAAATGTTAAGCACTCTTACAACAATTCATGTTTACACTAACTTCCAGTCGCTTTAAATAGAATCCGAATAACTAAATAAACATCCAGAAGGATTAACATAATAATTATTATGAACTATTTAAAATAGACTTCAACAATTTAAGTTTTTGTTTTAGTTGATGAGACAAAAAATTCTTATTATGCTAAATGGATACGTATATTGTAGTCAGTTAAATGTTAAAACCTCAGTTGAGTTTTTTTTATTAAATGGAAGAAAGAATCATTTTATATATTATAATCTGCAAAAATATCATGAGACACAAAAATACATAAAAAATATACCTATCGGGTTCATCGTTATAACGTTTGGTACCTATGGGTTTCTCAGGTATGACATACTTTCCAGCTCAACCACTAACCCGGATAACTAGCTATCATCATACCATATTCCATCAAAATGTATCACACACAGTCAAAAATTTTAGAATACCATACTACAGTATGTAGATTACCCATTATGATGAACAATAAATTTCAATTTTTTTCCATCAAATATTTAATACAGGTACAGAATCTACAGATTAGACTCAGAATTTTATTATATACTGTATAGATTAGTTCATAATAGCGTCATTGTCTAATTTAAGAACATTATATGGTTTAAAAATTCATTTATTTAATACTTTTTAAGTAAGTAATTAAAAGGAACTATATTTGAAATATAGTTTTCTAACAAATACATTTTAAACTAGGTGGTTGAATTTGTACAAATATTCATTTTTTTCCAAATCGTACAATATTAAGTAGTTACATTTTATTATATACCTAATACAACAACGATTGGGATAATATTACTCAACTGGTAATTCTTCTTCCTTATTAGTATTACCACAGTATTACCCTTTTGTCTCATACTAATGTGTATTATTTTTGTTTCTTATTGTTTGACATTAGCGTAAACGATTTACTATAATATCTTTTGGTATTATGTATATCAATATTCATAATGCAATGACATAGTATTATGTACTTCAATATGCCACAATTAGTATTGCTAATATAAGAGTCCTAATTAAATTAAAATTAATTAGGTACTATCGATTTTCTTAAAGGCAGTTCTATAAATTGACATGCTCATTGATCATAATATTATGTATATATTCCTCGTAACTGTCTCCGTGGTGCCGTGGCTATACGGCACATACGGCGGTATATACGGAGGTCCTGGGTTCTAGACTTTAGTTATTGAATCTTTGTTGTTTACTAAGACTCAGACAGAAAGTTGGAGGTGTTTCAAACTTGACTTCGGCACGTAAAGCCGTCTTATAAAATTCTCTTCATCTAATAAAATTCTAACTGAGTCGAATTTGTACATTGAATATTTTTTTTCATTTAATTTCTTCTAAATTATACGTTCCTACCTATCAAGGCCTCAAGTCTGCTATTGCAATGGCGTTACAATTATCAATGACATCGTAATTGCGACTTTTTGCAATTTTGGTAGTCTACTAATTCAATGGTCTTCCGATGGTGTATCACTGACACTTCAATGACACTTTGCAAATAATTGGTAGTCCCGTACGTAATGACAAGACAATGATCAAACGTATTGCGTAGTCTGTTAATCTATCTTTTTGGCTTGTATTTGTATGATCATTTTACATAATGCTTAATCTTTAAAACATAAATTGATAACATATATAATCGAACTTAGCCTAAATAAACGTTTTACGAACGCTTTTACAATTCAATGACAAGACCATTGATCGACCATCAAACGTCTCGTCTCGTCTCGACATCAACGTAAATTTAGTATAATTCGCGTCATGTAAAAAGAACGCTGGCTGTCAAGTTGCGCAGAGGCGATTTATCGGCCAATTTGGTGGTAAGACGCGGGGCGCGGGACGTCGAGGCACGCGTCGCATGCTTTCCGGCTCGCTATTGGTTTGTCAGTTTGAAATACCATCGCGCACACAAAAGTTATTAATTACGAAATGATTTTATATAAAAAATAGTGAACAAATATTTTTGACGTATATTGTTTTATAAAAAGAGAGACTTATAATAATGCTGTTAATAATTTAAAAAGTATATTAAACGAATTAATTTACTTTTTTGTACGTAGATTAAATATTCTACGATGAATCAAACATATTTTATTAATTAATAGAATTCTATTTAATGACATTCTATCTAATATATTTTTCAATGTACCTACCAATACTCAATATACATCGTGAGCAAAAGGCTAGTTCAAATATAAAAGAATAGGCTTAGGAATTTCGTATGCGAATGTACCGATGCGCAAACACACCCCCCACCACTTTCTTCCAGCGTTCTTTTTACGTGACGCGAACTGTAGACTACGAAATTTTTGACTAATGGTATTTGAATTAAAATTGCATTGTTCTATAATGACAATTCATGTAAAATAGCAGACTTGAGGCCTTGCTTAACGTAAAAAATTGAATTTAAAGAAGTAAAATGAATAAAAAAGCTTGAAAACAGAATTAGGATTCAATGTGATTGATTATACTGTAGATATATGACGGTATTGTCACACAATACAAAATTGTGCCGCTAAAAACTTATTTACACAAGAATAATAATAAACAAAGCACGAACCCCTGGTTTGCGTACCGTTGTCAATCCTTGAGTTTACCGTGAGGTTAAAGTACCTGACTAATATGTATTTATTTTTTGTGTCTGAAATTATAAACAAAAATGACTCAGGTTTTGTAGCCTTATTGGAACTTTGATCTCTTATGATTTAAATTTACCTATTACTTCAATAACATTACATAAATAATGCCATTTTTGGAGACGTGTATTGACTTTAATATTTTTCGCAAAGGCCATAACCGATTGAATATAATGAGGCGTAATTTGATTTGTGGCTTAAAATTAAAATTTGATGAACTTAAGAAACTTTGCTTCAAAAAATGTTTTTTGAAGAGTGGTCTTTATATATGTATTTATTCAATAATAGATTTGTTATTTTCAGGCAAGGACGGGTCGAAGGTGACGACTGTGGTGGCGACGCCGGGGCAGGGCCCCGACAGGCCACAGGAAGTCAGCTATGCCGACATGAAACTTATCGGAAATGGCAGCTTCGGCGTCGTGTACCAGGCCAAATTATGTGATACCGGCGAACTAATTGCTATCAAGAAGGTGCTCCAGGATAAAAGGTTTAAGGTTTGTTCACCGTTCACATACATCATAGGAAAAAGTATATTGAAGCGCGTAGTTACTATTATAAAAAACAAATGCGTGCAGTTACCTTACACGCGTAGTTGAAGCTATCTACGTATACCTACGTCTTCTTTGGCGATGTGGCTAACACCAAAATTAAAATAAAATAAACTAAAATACCAATATAATATCATTAATTATCGTACAGTATAAAGTGATAAATATTCAGATAATATGTTTTTTAAAATTATTATTAATAAATTTGACCCTTACTTCCACGTCACAAATTTTTCCAATGTATCCTCAGACACGTTTAAGTTTTACTTAAACAATATAATATATAAATCGTGTATATATTGTTATATATTATATTTTACAGAATCGAGAGCTTCAAATCATGCGACGACTGGAGCACTGTAATATCGTCAAATTGAAATACTTCTTTTACTCTAGTGGAGAAAAGGTAAATATATAAAAACAGGATAGTGTGCATACTGATTAACAACTGTACTACTATTTGTTTGATTTAGTCGAATATATTTGTTTATGTTTATAAATCATGTGATGCTAATAGATTTAATATGAGTATGTAATTTGTATGTTTTTATTTGGGGGAAGGTGGCAGTGCCCGACGCAGTTAGCTCTCTGCTAAACGCAATGCAGTCTCTAGAAGTCGCAGTATGTCTAATGAACAAATAAGATTATTAAGCTAGTGTGCTAACGCACATTTAGGTTTCCCAAATTTTTGGCAGAGGTTACCGATTTACATACCTCATTTATCATTAGTCAGAAATCATAAAGGTCGGTGACCTAAGAAGCCTTGCAGTTGTGTGTTTATGCAACTTTATAATGACAGCGAGTTCTAATCACGCCATTCGTTATATACATTCGCTTTTGTTTGAAATCGATTGAGGCTCGAATCTGCCATTATCACGATCATCCTTACTCTGTACAGCGCGTCTGTCTTGTGATCATACATTTGCTTTTGGGATTTGAGTTTCGTTTTTGTTTTTTAAATTTATGTTTTGCACTTCGCTTAATTTCAGCTATTCTTTATCATAATGAATGTGGTGGATGGTGTATAATGCATATAAATATCCAAATACCGCAAAAATAATTACCTCATTTTAACTTGCTAGCTCTTGCTTGTGACATAGCTCACTATCGAATCATTTTGAATTCAATTAAAGTCATAATTTGAAATGCTTACTAATACAACTGACTACCAGACTTAAGTTAGTCGTTTCGAATTTTTTGTAGGGTCGAGTGTCAAACGCTATAAAACTACAGTCTACATATATTGCCCAACAAATACAGGTGCGCGGTAGACACACAGTAATACGATAAATATGTTTGTAAACGCACTAGGTTATGCCCGTTGCTCTGTTACGTAGCTCTATAAAACAGTTTCATACAAAGAACGTATCCTATATAAATATGCTATGGTTATAATTGTACCAATTTTAAGGGTCCAAGCGCAATCTAAGAGTTGTCTATTATAAAAACTGTAAACAGGCTTTTGAATGCAAAAGACTTTTTTAAATCAGACCAGAAGTTTCAGAAAGAAAAACAATTTTAAAATATTATTATGTGTTATGTAAATTCATTTTAATTACAATATAAATTAATGTTTAACGTTAGGAATATTTTTTGTGTATATGACATTACTTCATAATAACGATAACACATTTAATGAAGGCTATACTTGATTGTTAAAATCAAATGGTTTATAAAGTGTTTCATGTATTTTTATACAACGATTAGGTATTTATTCTTAAGGGTTTACATGTGGGCTTAATACATATATCAATTATTGTTATTTTACATAAAATCGGCATTATAACAATTATAAAATTGTAAAATAGACTTATTGCTATAAATTAAGCATTATTCTTCGGACATTAAACATTGAGAATTTATTGAGAATATAATCCAATTTAAAAATTAAACTGCTTTTTAGCATTCTATACCTACGTAATAATGGTAGTTTTTCATCTACAGTACACAAAACAATCGAACAATTACAGATTGGGTTTTTGTTGTATGAAATCACATCCTCATCCATGATTTATAATAATAAAATGTGGTTTTATAAACTTTACGTTGAGCCGTTGGGAATATATTAAAAGG
This sequence comes from Boloria selene, assembly GCA_905231865.2. Taxonomy (NCBI): domain Eukaryota; kingdom Metazoa; phylum Arthropoda; class Insecta; order Lepidoptera; family Nymphalidae; genus Boloria; species Boloria selene. The sequence continues at coordinate 6,701,826 of HG993146.1, read as the reverse complement.
AAGGATTATATATTATTTATTAAACGGTTGAATAATATATTAAAAATAATAAAAATAAATATAAAAAAATATACAAAAAATAAATATATATTTTATGTTATTGTAGCTTCACTCGACAGTTCGGATATATTTAAATATCATACATGTTAAAAATTTTAAAGAATGAATGAATCTATTATTTATTTTGTAAGCGAGACTGCTTACATTTTATACAACATAAAAACACAGTGACAAAAATGATAAAAGTAAATAATATAATGACAAAGTCACGTTACTAGTTCAAGGTAAGATTCAATCCTTAGCAGTTTCTTTAAGTACAGTAGCCAAAAACCTTTGGAAGTGAGCCAATTTGGCTTATTATCTACGCGTTAACTTCTAACAGTCCTTCATGTAAACATGTTTTATTGCGTTTCTGTAAATTGTAGTTTTTACCGAAACTAGGAAATGATATTTGCAGCCTTTGCTATAAATAATGTGTATTTTATGGATGTAAGAATGTGCGTCTTAAAAAAAGACATACATGTATAAGCACCTTGGTTACACTGTTTTAAATATTATTTATATTTATCTAAATTTAGCGCGAGCGAAGCCGCGGGTTCCGCTAGTTGTATACTAAAACCTTCCTCGAGAACCACTTTATCCATTGTAGAAAACAGCATAAAAATCAGTGCATTGGTATTTGAGTTTATCGCAAACAGACAGACAGACGCGGATCACTTTGTTTTATAATGTGTAGTGATATGGAGTATTGTTATTCAAATATTTTGTTAAATATATTTAAAAGAGGCACACCATATTTTTTAGCAAAAAAATGCTCTACTATATATTTTAACAACAAAGGAGTTGTATGCATAATTCATAAATCGTACAGGCCAAAAAATTCAATGCTGTGAGTGATCACTACTAAAGTGAATGCAGTTGTTTTTGATGTTACTTACACACGATTTTGACCTTAGGACTTAATAGTCGTCTTACAGTTGATATATTGTGTATCAACTTTTTTTAATTCATTGTTTGCAATCAGTGTTGTTAAAATATAAATATTGTTGTTACTATAATGTAAAAGTGCTTAAATAGCTTTATAACAGAGACCTGACAAAACATTTCCGATTTTTCGGATTGTAAAGAAGTACGTCACGACTGTTTATTTGATCTAACTAGACGTATTATATCAATAATACAAAGTTGATATAGTTTCTGGTCACATCTTGTTCTCAATCAATGATAATGTAAAGTACCATATTTAACACTTTAATTCGAAAAAAAATTTATTCAAGTAGGAAAAGGTTGCTTAACTTAAAAACTTAAAACATGTTTCTTTGTCAGTAAGAATATTAAACTTTCCGGATTGTTAAACACCATTTTAGCTCAACTAACATACATTTAAAGTACCTAATATAGGTTTAAATATATATCTATCGCGTAAAGTTCAACAGAATATTGAATATTCTTTTCTATTATCTTGGACTCTTCTGCTACTCGTGCGCTAGTAATGCCAAGTAGACTATGACAGTAAGATGTTACAATCAACTTGCTTTTACAATGTTCACTTCAATGTAGTCTGTTCACATATGACTTTTTATACTTGAGTTCAATTATTAATTTATATTATTTATCTATTCATATCACCACACAAAATTATACTTTATTGCGCTTTCTTTTTCAAATTGTTGCGTGTTGAGTATATTTATGAATGTCTACTATAAAGTTTCACAATCATATCGTTTGTAATAGCCCAAGAGCCTGCAACGATCAGACCTTCGTTATTTTATAAAAGCTAAAAGTTTCTCTGTTATGTTCCTGTTACTACGAAGTTTGGATCATAGTGGTTTTTGCAGGAAATTGATAGCAAAGGTGTATAAAATTGCAACTCAAATTCGATCAAAAGTATAAAACTCAGTTTTGTATGTTGCTGCATGTTATCTGCCAAAGCCACCATGATGCAAACTTCATAGTCGGGGATCGTTCTTACCTACAGGGACATAACAGATAAACTTTCAGCTTTTATAAAAAAAAAATAATTTCTGATCGTCGCAGGCTCTTGCCCTATAAATAAATTCAGTGAACTCACTTGTTGCTCAAAAGAATGCAGATTTCCTAAACTCTATAGGAATGTCATTTAACTTTTACTGTTAAGTTTTACAGCTGATTTTTTTACAGAAAGACGAAGTGTACCTGAACTTGGTGCTGGAGTATATACCAGAGACAGTGTACAAAGTTGCACGTCATTACTCCAAAGATGAACAAACCATACCAATTAGTTTTATAAAGGTAATACATAATTTAAACTACTACTCTGGACTGGTTCATAATAATAATTATTTTTTCTTTTAAAAACCAAATAACACAAAATAGGTCATATACAGCCCGCGCCAAACTTTGTGACCGCCTTGAGTATAGTCGCGAGTCCGAACTTGCGCATGGTACAGTCGAGTGGGCAATACGTAATCAACCAAACAATTTTCGTTTTCTAACATTTTTAATACTTATTATATTATGTCAATTTATTTTTATTTGTTGATTATAAAGTTCGTGTTTATTTCATAGGTTATTTTATTTAATTTAATATACAATGTATGTGTTATTTGTAAAACATATAGGTTAGGTAATGTGGATACATCTTTTGATGACACCTTGGTCAAAATTGTCGATTCCGGTTACCTTTTTTACCCCTTGCCTCTTCTTTCCGGGTGTACGAAAAACTGCTAATAAATTGGAACTTGGTTCATTAGCTACCGATATAATACGTCGTACAGTTCTTTCTGATACTCCTGTAGCGGCTGCAGTCCGTTTATGTACTGCCTTCAAATCGTATTTAAGGCCTTCTTCAGCTTCTTTCTTCATAAATTTATAAACATCGTAGACCATTTTACGAGCCTGGCGTCGTAAAACATTACAACGTCCGGTAGGCATGTTTATAAACAAATAACAACGAGTAACAATAACAACAAGTAACAATAACTAAAAACTATAATAACAAATTAACGAAACGATCGAACGAATTTTGAACGCTACAGTACTCTCAGAGCTCACAAGTGCGTGATTCGTGTACGGACGTAGCACTCACACTAAGGCGTGGGTGCCAGCGCGCGTCGCGGGTGAGCGTTGCGGGCGCGCGGGGTGTGGCCCTGCCCCCAAGCTCTTGTGCGTCCCGCTAATACCTGATTTTGTGTTCTGCGCAATGCAATGAGCCTAGTTCGGGACGGCCACAAAGTTTGGCGCGAGCTATACCTATGTATAAGTTTATACGAGACAACTTATACAAAAAAAAAAAAAATCGCTAGAGTCAAAGTTCATATAAAATAAGTTAAATACTTTAATTAACTTGAAATATTTAAAATTCACGAATTTCACCTCACAAATTAATAGCATTATTGAAATGTAACACAAGCCGTCCTTTCCAGCTATACATGTACCAGCTGTTCCGAAGTCTAGCGTACATCCACTCGCTGGGCATCTGCCACCGGGACATCAAGCCGCAGAACCTGCTGCTGGACCCCAAGACGGGCGTGCTCAAGCTGTGCGACTTCGGCTCGGCCAAGCACCTCGTGCGCGGCGAGCCCAACGTCTCCTACATCTGCTCGCGCTACTACCGCGCGCCAGAACTCATATTCGGCGCCATCGATTATACTACTAAGATTGGTCAGTCATTTGTTTATTGTACTAGTACGATTGGATACATTTTGTTTGTAATTTTTTATGTGAAACTTTGGTGGATTTATATATGCGTGTATCTCGAAATTAATCCAAAAGTCTTATGCATGCGCATAACGCGCATAAATAAAATTTACTCAGATATAAGCAGTTAACTTGATCTCGAACTAACATGGAAAAAAGGGTAACATTTTCCCTCATATGTATTAGTATGTGAATTATTGCATGCTATTTCGAATGTAGTTTTAAGTAGTTTTTCAAATTTACTTTAATTTAACCTGCGAAGTTTTTAATAAGTCTAACTGCCTTTTTAAATTCGTGCCTGCTTTAAATACTGGGTTAAGTTTTGGTTAAGTGTTCAAGGTGGGAGTCTAATCTATTCAATGATTGATGATGCATGATTTTATTAGTCAAAAATTAAGAGGATAAGTAATGAGTATGACGGTTGCAGATGTGTGGAGTGCGGGGTGCGTGGTCGCAGAACTTCTCCTCGGACAGCCGATATTCCCTGGAGATTCAGGTGTCGACCAACTCGTAGAAATCATCAAGGTACCTATATTAATGTTGCAAAAGTACATATTTTAGCATGGATTATATTTGTGTCTTTATTAAAAATATTGCTTGACAACCTTTTTAGTTATAATGAAATATGCTTTATTCACACAGGTCCTAGGCACTCCAACACGAGAACAAATACGCGAGATGAATCCGAACTACACAGAATTCAAGTTCCCACAGATTAAAAGTCATCCTTGGGCAAAGGTAACATTACTTAACTACTTTACGGTACTTTCAACTACAAAAATATATTTAAAATTTTATATTACTTATGAATATATTAAAAATTATATAAGTATTTATCAGTATTTAATATTTATATACTCTTTAGAAATTACTAATGATTTTCAATAAACACATTATTCCAATAAAAAGTATTTATAATATAATTGAAGACTTTAATGGATGAAAGAGATATGTCGCATTTTCGAAATTTTTCACTGTTTTATCCATAGATGCCGGTATTAATTATTTATTAAACTTTGAAGTAAATTTTCTTGTAATTAAATTTTTGCGTATACATATCATCTTCAATATTACAATGAATGGGGCCAAATATATTCGAGTATGTTTATAATCCCGCCCCATTACAGTTTATGTTGGAGAGAATGACGATGCCCAAGTCTGCCACTGACCACCAGCGCATCCGAGTAAGATACCGCTAACACGAACTGAGTGCCTTTATTCTTCAATACTGCGATATTATGCAGATATTTCATTGAAATTAACTTACTTATATTTTCTCAATGCCGTCATCAATCAAGTTTTTATTAATAATTGCTCTAATGACTTTATTACGGAAATGTATATAAAAGTAAATAAATATCAAATCGTGTTGTAAAGTAATCAGAAGCTTATAATTTCATGTATCTTTGAAAATTTTTATAATAGTCATATTGTTTTTTTTTATTTCAATGAAGGCAATTGGTGGTGAAATTTTTGCATTACATTACTAATAAAAACAAGTTATTCAAAATAAAGTTAATTCATTTATAGTAAATCTTAATCCGATTAATCTTAGTAACGTAATGCAATTAAATTTGTCGGTCGATAAAGGCTATAATATAAGCCTTCGGCATGAGTTAACTAGAGGTCACGACTAATTGGTTTACCGCAAATTTAAACCTATTGCGTATTGTTTGTTGGTGTTCAGTGTGCATACTTGCTATAGAGTATATGACTGATGATTTTTCAACTTATCAAGATTGCTCTTATCTGATAAATATTGCTATTTACACCATTTGTTATGTGAAAAATGTTGACATAATTTTAATTTTATGTATATTTTAAGGTAGTCATATGCCCTGTACTATGTGTGTAGTGTTTTTAAATATAGACCTTTCATCGTCCTTCGCATATTGCCTATAAATATCTAACCAATAACATTGTAAAGTATTGATTTTGGCTATCAACAAAATTATTTGCGTTTCTTATCATCTATCACGCTAACAACAAAATTACACATAGTGTGTATAATATCATGATTAAATGTGTAAAATGATTTTTGTCGAATAGGTATATGAAATTTACTTACGATTTAGGTTTTAGAAATTTTATTTATATATCATTTATTGATTATTATTGAAACGATCGATCGTAAGAAATTATTGGAAGTATACATATATTGGGGTCTTTATTATTATTAATTATTGAATTAAACAAATCATTTATTTACCTCGAAACTAAAATAATTTATTATAATTATAAATAGAAATAGAAAAATAAAAATATAACGTAGGTACTGTATACGTCTTGTCTCCTTCCTTTGAAACTTCAGTTTACACTTTACACTAAATTACAAACAATAAAAATAAAGTCATCATCAGTTTTTTATTTTTATTTGAAATTTTATTTTAAAACTTATATGATCTGGCATAAAAAAAATTGCTTATAACCCTAAATTTTCATCAGTCCCCATTTTTAATTATAATTAGACCGCGGGCGGAATCGCAGTAATTGCCAGTACTTATATGTTATAGTCCATCTTTTCCATACTTCTCGTTAAACTCTGCCGAGGGACAATGCGTATAACGTCGCTGTAGAATGAAAACCTCGTATGTCAAAAAGGCATATTTTTTTTTGTAAAAATGAAATGAAAATTTCGTATTTTATATTATGGCGAAACTGTAAACCCAATATATGACTACTAGTGCCATATTTGGAGTAAAACGAAAACTTTTGAAAAACATTGACAAAATGAATCATTTTTTTCGTTTCCTGTAAAGTTTGGATGGACATACTATTACATACATTTTTTGTTCCAAGTTGACTTATATTCCTATGTTCTATCTCGTTTTTATATAAGAAGGAAGCATATAATGCTATTTTTCTTTTTAATAACATGTGTAATAAAAATATTTAAAAACCACGTATTTTTATTAAATTTACTAGAATTGATTAAAACAAGTTTTTCCTTCATCCTAAAGTAAAGTTGTCAAAGTTGAGATAGTACCGGTTGCCAGTTGACAATCGATTATACTCGTGCACTGTGCAGGTGTTCCGCGCGTGCACGCCGCCGGACGCGATCTCGCTGGTGTCGCGGCTGCTGGAGTACACGCCGGGCGCGCGGCTGTCCCCGCTGCAGGCGTGCGCGCACAGCTTCTTCGACGAGCTCCGCGAGCCCCACGCCCGCCTCCCCAACGGCCGCGCTCTCCCGCCCCTCTTCAACTTCACGGACTACGAGCTGGCCATACAGCCCTCGCTGAACGACTTCCTCAAGCCGCGAGCTGCGCCCGACGCCGCGCCAGCTGCCGCCGCGCCCGCGACCGAACACGACGCGCAAGGTATTATAATCTTCTTTATATATATAATTCTTCTGTGAGTGTGTATGTCACTGAACTCCTAAACGGCTGGACCGATTTTGATGAAATGTTTTGTGTGTGTTCGAGTGTATTCGAGAATGGTTTAGATTCACAATTCGGTCCACTAGATAATGTATTTTTTATATTATTTAGTTATTTATACATTTGCACAATAAATGACATATTCAATTATAAATAAGTCGTTGCTAGGCAACGCTGTTTTGCGCATGCATACTAAAACATTTCACCGGGAGCGAAAGTTTATAAAAATTTTCTATATGTACAGGACAACGTCTGTAGGGTCCGCTAGTAATAATAATAATAATAATAAACTATTTATTGTACGCTAAAAAAGAAAAACAATATACATAAGACAGAATAAGGTACAAAAGGCGGCCTTATCGCTTAAACAGCAAGTAGCAAATTTTACAGAGGGAAAGGGGTGCAAAATATAGAGACTCACAAGAAAAAAACTACAATAAACCTATACATTATGTTATCTATACTAATATTATAAAGCTGAAGAGGTTGTTTGTTTGTTTCTTTGTTTGTTTGGTTGAACGCGCTAATCTCAGAAACTACTGGTCCGAATTGAAAAATTCTTTTTGTCTTGGATAGTCCGTTTATCGAGGAAGGCTATAGGCTATATTTCATTACGTTACATCTAATAGGAGCGGAGCATCAATGAAAAATGTTGCAAAAACGGGAAGGGCGGGCGTTAGTTTTGCGAGGTATCATATCGCTCGAACTAGAAAGAATTTGGTTTCCAGTCTTTAGAACGCGTGCGAAGCCGCGGGAAATGCTAGTCCCGAATATATTAATTTGATGATGGAGTGATGCTTTAATTTTTGCGTCTGCGCTTTTGTTGATCGTGTGTGGTCGGGGAAAGTGGCTTTTATTTAAACTGGGTACCGAGGGCACGTGAACCACCCTTATTTTCCTGGAAACTGCTCACGAGGACGGTGTATGTGATTTGCGTGTACAAAGAGTTTGAAATTTGTACAATATTCTATTTAAAGGTTGATTCGATTTATTAATTGTCCATACTCACTAATTATTTTATAAAGAATTGTTTTCAATTCAAATTTTTATATGGATCATGAGAAAACCAAATTATATGCAGTGTAGTGTACCCATTTACAATAAGTGTCACAACGCAGAAACTTTACTTTATAGATAGAAAACTACTTATTTCCTACTATATATTTGCTAATACATAATTTACAAGTATATTTAAATGTAATGTTTGTTCCAGGTGAAAATTCAGCAAGCGGTCCGAGCGGCGGGTCGCCGAGCGCGTCGTAGGCGCCCGCGCGCCGCCCGCCGCCGCCGCCCGCGCCGCGCCTCACACACACACACAACCATACGCAATGTCAATGACCTCTCATACACACGTTATAACCTCCTAGTGTGAGTGTTCAGCTTACGCTTCCTACATTGAAGGTCGCACTCGAATAACACTATAGAGGAACCGTTTGAAGTCAGTTCATTTCTTACGAAAATTTCGACAATATGAATACTAAATTGTATCATTGATATATTATATATTATATACAGGGGACTTACTTTAAATGATTCTAATGTAGTGGCTTTTCAGATGCGACGGTATTCAATGGCCGTTTATAGTTAGTATTCGGCGTATTTGTGGATACGGCCCGACGGACGGGCCACGTAGCGAACTATAGTAAGGTAGAACGTACGGTTCACAGTATAACGCAGCGGGCGAGGCCGGGCCGGGTGGATGTAAAGTAGCCCGCAGCTTCCAGCATTCAGAGATCTTACATCTCTTATCTCGAGAGTCGGTCGTATGCTAATTAGTGATAGTATTTTTCGTGTTGGCCATCGGGAAAATTAAATGCATAATAGGTGTTTTCGGCGAGTAATCGTGTGATACTGTAGCGTAATTGTCGATAAGGCTTGAGCTGTCATAGTCGGTAAGAAGGGTAAATCCGCCGTAGATTCTAAACCGTCGCAATGTGATTACTTTGTACTTTTGTAAGCTCAAATTCCGTTGTCGTGTACATACCTTAACGCTGTGTTTTTAAATATAAATTTCGTAGCGGTGGCATGGTACCATAGCGAACGTTTTTAACCGTAAATATGTCCTAAACATTGACTCTAAGGTTTCCTGGCTTGTCCTGAAGCGTATATGAGAGTAGTCACATGGCAGCGAGGCGGCGGGCGGCGCGGGGAGGCTTAGCTTGTTCAGAACTCCGTATTAGCGTAGCAGTAGAGCCGAGCATTCTTCGACGATAACTTGCAGATGAGCATTTTGTTGCAAATAAAAAGCATACTTGTAAATTTTTATAACTAGCGTAAACTGATCTCTCAAGATAATATTAATATTTAATGATATTTCAGACTATTATGTATTTGTATAAACAATTCGAAAGATATAAATTTTAGATTTACTACTTTATAAATATTCTTTTATCTGGGCAATTCTTAGTATTTTTGTGTCGCATTGTACCTCACTTTCTTATCCAGCGCTGAGTAAATGTAATGTATTTTATAAGCACTGTCAGTGTCCTATTGTAATGTCATAGTTTTTTCTATAATATTGTAATCTATATTCGATAAATAATATTTCTGCTATGTAAAAATCTTCTCTGAGAACACCTTAAAGTAGTCAAGCATGAGAAAAAAATAATTAAATTCACTGTCATAGTTTTAAGTATTTTAGGCAATTTCATTTTGCACTTCAAATTGACATACAGTTAAAAGGGGGAAGATATTTTTCGCCTCTAAATGTATGGTGTAAAAGGTTATATCGGTGGTTTAGGTTTAGCTTGAGGTATCGTCGAATTCATCGGAGCACCTACTAAGTTAGGCGTGGCGAGTTTGTAAGACTTCTGATCCGGACTATGTCGCAAACCATTCTTATATTAAAATATCGATTTTAAAAACTAACACAGAGGCACTCGGCTACGTGCTAACTTTATACAAACAAAATCGCTCACCTACAAACGGTAATACATTTTGGCCCTTGTATCGTATATGATATACGCTCGTATTATTACATATTTGTATGTACTAATTACTTATAAATTTTTAGTATATTAAGAGATTTAACGCGCTCGGCGCACGTTTTCAAATCACATAGTGGAGAGCTTAGTTGTCGTCCCTGCGGCTATTCATTTGCTGGCACATCTTTATAATTCGTGTAAATATATTATTATAATTATTATCTTTATGGTATGACTCTGATAAAGTTAATCGGTAGAGAGCGGTGGCTCGCGCTTACTGCCCCGCGGTCCGCCAACGGGCTGTCGCGAGCAGTAAGTTATTACGATAGTTTAGATACGCATATTTTATTAAGTCTATCTAATATGAATTTTGTAATCGGTGTTCTTGTGCTTCTAAAGACCCTCTGTGTAAAAAGTTAAGACATACTAGTGACCTGAATGTTTGAAGCGATGTTATCGGAACGTCTTCATGCAACTGAATTCTCACTTTCACGATTTGCGTGCACGTCTACTAAACGAGAATTTCCCGTAAAACATTACTTCGAAATAGGGTTGACTTATATAAATTATTTAGAAAAAGAGTTTTCTTATTGCTAGTACTGTAATATTAAATTTAATAGTGAGTGAAATTTGTATTTTGTTTTAATTTGTTTTACTGAATTTGAATACATCGTAACACTCATATCGTTGTTAGTTATGAATGAATAACATAATTATAAAAGTAAATATTAAATGAATAGTAAGCATGGCTTTTTATTTTATCATTAATTTAGTGTTATGTCCCTATTGCATGTTTTAAGTTCTAAGTTTTTCAATAGTCCAAGAGTTCAGGACAGATACAGTAAATGTCCAAACAATTATACTGAAACAAAACAAATACCTACTTGGAAATAATAAACTTGAGATATCGGTTTTAACATGTTAATGGACATAAATATAAAAATGACAATGTTTTGGGTGGTAATGAGTCTAAACTTTAGGTTATATTTCTAAAATATTTTAAATTTATATTGTAATTGGGCACGCGGAAACTATATAATGTATTCAGCAAATTTATCATTAGTGGATATAATTATTAAAGATAAAAAGAAAAATATGAGAACTGAAAAGCAAAACGTTACTAGTATTGGTTTGAGTCTAACAGATAAATTAGAAAATCAAGAGAAACAAATTTCTTCGATGTATACAATGTATAAACTAATATGAATAGCTATTGCCATTGTTGCACTTTGTGTTAGAAATACTTTCAAAATAATAAAGTTAACTATTTAGACCTCTTTGGACTTTTATTCTTCAAAATTTATACTTCAATAAGTAATTCAGAAATACACTGTATTGTATATAGCCCTTTTTAATGTACCACTGCTGCGCACAGCCCAATATGATGGGATCTGGCCATAGTCCACCACGCTGGTCAGTGCGGGTTGGCAGAATGCATATATTATCTTTTAAAAAAATTTTGTTTTTCACAAAAATGCAGGTTTCTTCGCGGTGTTTTCCTTTGCAAGCAGTGGTAATCATATTAGAAGTGATACGCTCATGAACATATCGAGAGCTTTGAGACCCGGGATTTGAACCCGCGCGTGTTGAGCAACCGAGCACGCTGCCACTGGGCTGCCGTTGCTATGCAAAAGTTAATGCTAAACTAAAATAATAAAAATAAAATTATCTTTGTCTTTGTTAGTTATTTCTAAAATATTACAAATAAATACATATAAATGTATAGACGTATAAATAAAAATTATGTGTCTGTTTTTAATTTCAAATACAAAACAAAATAATCTTAATACAATTTAATGTATTAATTTGTAAATATAATCAAAATATCTGTTCGAAAGTTGATTGCAAAGGCAGGATAAAACTGTCCTTCTTGGCTGGAACCGACCCCATCTATAACAGATAACTAAGTAGTTAAAACTATTTTATTTCTTTTTAGTTTCGATTTTTAACGTTTTGAAGTCGGTTTTTTTATTTTAACTAGCGGATCCCATGACGCTATACCTAGGGAGGAACCCAAGCGAAGCAAGAGTGAGTTGCTAGTCTAACAAATATTATAAAAAGTGGTCAAGATATGCAAAAGACAGGGTCCTTTGTAGTTCAGATCGACGATCTACGCGTGATTGCGTGATGATTGATGAACCAAAGTGACATTTTCTCTTTTTGGCCAGGGACGATTTTGTACAAGTTTTGAAAAATAATCCCACATCATTACAATATATAGTAATATATTATGTAGCTTGACGCTGTATATGTACATTTGGTGGCCAATTTAAACACAGCATAAAGAAGAGAACTAAAAATAACAAATGAATGTTAAAACAATAATTTATTATTATTTATCTATGGTGATTATTATGTATGACATTTATTGTCTATTTTAAAATGTCACTCACGTTAACATATGACAGTGTCATTAAAGTTCTTTTTTCACGTATCATTATTTATTTGTATACTTTAAAGTTTAAATACTCAACGATTGTTTATAATTACTAAGGGAAAATGTTTAGTGTCGTATTTAAATTCATTATTTAATGAAATGAGATTTTAGAGTCAACTCTTTTGTGTTTTTTGGATATTTGCCCATTGAATCCTTATATTTACCTGGATTTTTAATATAAAATATTTAATATACCAAAAATGCATGAGGCTTATGAGGTATCACATTTGCTAAATGCAACAGTGCAAATAGAAGCCATTGCTGCTTATGGTATGTATTATCATGATTTAAATATTTGTCTATACAATAATTTGACTAAATTATCTAATTTCACCCTTGTTTAAAGATGGAAATCTGTTTTTGGGGACGCGACAAGGACACCTTTTAATGTATTCTTTATCTTCAACCAATGGTAATCAAAAATTTGAACTACAATTACTTAGATACTGTAAAAATTTTAGCAAAAAACCAATTCAACAAATTGAAGTTGTACCAGGTGAGTTCATACTCTGTTATAATTAAGAAAAATGTATTTAAACTGTTACACATTATTTAAATACATAAACATTGTTTTTTGCCTTTCTTTTCTTAGAAGACAACTTGCTGCTATGCCTTACTGATAATGTTTTATCATCCTATGATATAAATGGAGTTAACTTTCCACTAATAAAAACCTTTGCTGAAACAAAAGGAGCATCACTTTTTGCATTAGATAATAAGGTAAAAAAATTTTTTACAATATTAACAATCTTTTTCTATTGATATTTTTCTCATAATCTTTTTTAATTGGTATTCAACTTTTTACTTATAAAAACAGCAAGAAACCTGTAACTAGGTTCATGTTTGTTGGTATGTGAAATTTATTTTGTATTTTAATACAAACATATATTTAATAGAATTATTATCTTTTTTTAATAGGTAGAAACAATTTCACATTTCAAAGTTCAAATCTTAGTGAAATAACAGTAATGCTTTGCAATTAGATTTGATTAATTGATATTATTTATGTATTTTATTTAATTTCTATGATTTTCAGTCTGCAACGTCAATGACTGGTGAAAATAACTCTGTAGTACACTTGTGTGTAGCTGTAAGAAGAAAATTACAACTTTATTATGGAAAAAATGGTGATTTTAAGAAACATCTATTTGACTTTACTATACCTGATGTTCCTAAAGTAATGGCTTGGGGTCAACAATATCTGTGTGTTGGATTTAAAGGAGAATATACTTTGTTTGATGTTAGTATTTTGACTGGTTAAACTTAATTTAAAAAACTTAAGAATTTAATAAATTATTTAGGGAGGGCTTCAAGTATTACGTAATACAAGTTTTGAAGATTCTTGATTCTGTCTCCCATCCATGTGAATACACCAATATTTTTTGAATGTAGCTTAATTCTATTTTACAGACTAACACTATCTATAATATAAAATACTCATGACACACAGTAAAACAAACATAATACAATATTTTTGTATTATGTTCCACATAACAAATATTGTGAGAGAGCTAAGTAAACTTTTAGTTATCATCTTTGATTTAAAACTAAAAGCAAGTTATAATTGTAGCCATGTTTTTTTAATTTTGTGTTTATATTCTTTCAGTTATCATCACGTGATCCTAAAGAACTATTCCCGACCAGCAGTTCAAAATCATTAGAACCTACAATAGCTAAATATTCAGAAACAGCTTTTTTACTTGGCCGTGATAACACTTCAGTACTAGTAGAGGAAGCTCAGGAAATTGAAATAAAGAAGACTATCAAGTGGAAAGAAGCACCAATAGCTGTTGGTAAAATAAATACTTATTTCTAATTATATTCTGGCAAGCTACCATTATCTGGGAGTTAACACTCGAGGCCTAGTTGTTCTGCTCATAGATCCATCCTAAAAAATAGTACCCATGATCTTAATGGAAAACAATTTCGTTTTGAAATTCTTTCAAGTGGGTCTTTTCCATGCCATTGATTGTCTTTTCGTTTTTTAGAATAGTGAAGTTATGTTTTATCCACAGCTGACCCATAAAAAGTGAAAATTGTTGCGAAAATTTTATGAGCTTTTTGAAATCGTCAATATTCAAATAGCTAAGCAACAAGTAAATTCAAAGTTAATTATTTCCTCAAACAACATTCATTAACTATTTTGCTTTGGTTATTTTTTAAATGCGTCTCATATATGCAGCATATCGACATTAATAACTACTAAATAGATTCATAAATATAATTGTTTGTTCCAGTATGGGACGAGCCCTTTATTCTAGGTCTGATGCAGGATCAAGTTGTAGTGCAGACTGTAGAACCTGCACTCTTTATACAAACACTATCAGACCTTAATAAAGCAAGGTTGATGTACAGGTAAGTTTTGCTTATATTAACCAGCTAATTATGACACGATATATCATCGTCAATATATTATATAAAACTAGCGATTTCCGCGGCTCCGCTCGCGTTCTAATCACTATTAAAAAATATCGATTGATGGTAGAAGGATGAAAATTTAGGGTTAAAAGTATTTTTGATGCCAAATCATAAAGAAATATGTCTAAAAAATGTGTTCTAACACTAAATAATCTGGAGAGGGGCCCCCTTTATCACCTAAGAAAATAAAAAATTAAAAATTTGCCTATGACCTATTCTCAGACTTAACAAATATGCACAGAAAATCATAAAAATCGGTCAAGTAGTTTCGGAGGAGTTCAATAACAAACACTGTGACACGAAATTTTCATATATTAGAGGATATATAGCTGCCAGCTAAAACATCTTCTGGAATAGGTACCTTATAACATAAAAGGAATATATTATACTTACATTTCCTGAGATGGGTATGATAAATTAGATAATTATTAATATCATCTACTAAAGCGACACCCGCTCATTTTACTCGGTTTTGTTTCTGGTCTACATAATCACACGAGATCCGCTCAACAAAGAGGATGATATTTAGCAGACATAATTTTCTTAAGTGTTAAACATTCTTCCATCGAAACTTTCTGCAATATAAAATGGGACATACTCTGTGAATATTTAGAATATTTATTAATTATTATCAATGTAATTTTATTTTGTGGCTTTTATTATGTTTAGGATGTTTTTCCACATGTTTAAGAGTCCTTAGAGAAAAAGCTTAAGATTAATTTTTTTATTGAATTAAGATGCAAGCGCGGCTTGATATTCGTGTCGTCGGTGGGGCAGGTGTGGTGCTTGAGCGCGGTGGACGTCACCAAGCAGCGTCAGCAACTCTTGAAGGATAAGCATTTTCAGATTGCCATTGATATAACCGTAAGAAATTCTATTACTTTTTTATTCTATACTATTCGTTATATTGTATTCACTATTCAGCTTATTTTAAATACCACTGCTAAGTTTACCTTAAATATGAGGGGATACAGCCAAAGTCCTCTATGCTGGTCAGTGGTCAATTCCCGGTTGGCTAAATTCACATGTCTTTCGAAATCTTGATAGGTTCTCCCAAACATACAGATTTCTTCACGATGCTTTACTTCATAATAAAGCAAGTGGTAATCATGTTGGAAATGATTCGTACGTGGAAATATCACAGGTGCGACACCCGGATTTGAACCTGCTTCACTCGATTTCTCAAACTTCACTGGGCTATCACTGTCTTTATGTGTTTATATAACTTAATATTTATTATACGAGTATCTATAAAAAACTTAGTACAGAAAAGACTTTAAAATTATTGAAAGCATCATTTCTAATCTATTTTTAGATAATTTCTAAAGTAAGGTTTGCAAATATGTATAATCCTGAATTTTATATTTAGGTGTACTTGTTTATATTATTCAATTAATTTCCTCTTACATAAATATAGATTACGTCGTATTTCCTTTATAACGGGATATTGTCAGTGACCTATTATATAAACGTTTCCTTGTTCCTTTCAGTTTTTATTGTAATAAGCTAGCTTCTGTTACTTTATTTGTGAAAATCATAGAATATTATGCAGTTTGTGTTAAAAATTGCCTTAAATTAGATTTAGTATTACTGAAAACTGTTTATTTTATCAATAACGCATAATACAGCATCTTTATTAATATAATTGGTTATAATTTTTTACATAAAAAATTAAAATAAGTTTGAGAAAACGTTAATAATCTACAAAATATTTTAAACACAGGTTAACTTATGAAAGCCGGCTTTGGGTATCAGTATGTATAATATTATGTGATTATTACACATTGTAGTTATAATTAATTAATTATTGTTTGTATAGTTTGTTTTAATGAGAACTTTGTTTTTATCACATTCATTTATCAGTACTTAAAGGGATATTGTGATATTGGGTTAAATTTGTTATTCAGTGAAAATAAATGTTTAAATAATAAAATGTTAAGTTTTAAAGTAAAAAAGCGTCAAGTTAAAATTATTAAGCTTCTAAATGTAAGTACATACATAAGTGCTGTATTATGCGTTAATTTGTTTCAGCTTGATTTGAATCATAAATAGTTAAATTTCAAAATGTCCCTTAATAATTATCTGAGGAAGGATCTTAAAAATATGATGACTTTGTTTGTCTCTGTAAGAGTAATTTATTTATTTCTTCTCTATATCCTTAGTTATTTATTCGCGAAACCGAATATTGAACAGCTAGCTTATACTCATTGTGCTATTTTTAAAAATGATAGACTGATAGACATATTTTTTAAATATCTTTGTTTAGAATAGCAAAATTTATTTAATTAGTCTATTATAATTGACTGCTCTGCTAGCATAGCTTATTTATGTTATACAATTCCACTACTTCATAAACGTTACCTAACCTTCAACTATCCTGACTTACAAATCTGACTAGTAGTTATTGGTAGTTCTATAATAATAGTATGTAGGATTGTTATTTTTACCGTATTGTACATAATAAACGCTACTATTTAGGTTTATTTATACTATATAAATTTCAAAATTCGAAATAGGTCACCAAAATTTAAAAAGAACTATAATTTCAGAATTTATCATCATGTTCAGCCGAGGAAAAGAAGCAAACTATACATTCTATTCAAATGCTATTTGCTCTCGAACTATTCGACAATAAAGAGTTTTCGCAATCTATGAAGGAGTTTATCAAACTGAATACTGACCCAGCTGACGTAATCAAGCTGTTCCCGGACTTGGACAATCAGCCTGGCTCTGATAGTAATAAAAAATTAAAAGGAAAAGACTTAGAGAATGCACTAAATGCGTTAATTGAATATTTGGTAGAGCTTAGGTCGAAGATATGTAAAAGTTCAGCTAACGCCGGCGGAAGTAAAGATGAACAGACCAATCAACGAAACGTTACTCAGCAATTAGAATTGATAGATACAACACTTTTGAAGTGCTACTTACAGGTATGTTATTATTGTTAGTTTTAATGTAAATTGATAATAATAGAAGATATTTATCATCGATTATCGATTTCGCTTCAGTTCTGAGAAACAAAGTGTAGTAAGTATTGTTGATAGAAATTGTTCAGCAATTGTACCTACTATTTATTGAAGACTATGAAATTGTGTTTTATACTATTTCACAAAAGATCATTTTTAAAACTTAGTTTTGGATTCTTTTCTATCAATATTAAGATACACAACAAATATATTAAGGCGTGACTATAATAATATTATATAAGCTTACATAAATGAGTTGAGTGACTAACGCAAATACATTCAAAAGTAGGTATACATTGATAATCCCTTGTATTGTTCTGTATTATGAACGCGAAAATTTATGAGGATGGACGTGGGGCGATGTTTATTACTTACTTAAGCAAAAACTGAAAGGATGATTTAATGAAAATTTACGATAATCGACATAGAGTAATCGGACCATTTTACTTTCTCACATTGAAACGTCTGCCCCTCTAGACAAGTGGCGTAAACGCTAGTAGAATAGAATAATCAATGTATGGGATAGACATAAGCTTACGACTAGTGATTAGATTCAACGTATCAAATTTGTAATTGGTAAATGTAACGAAACGTCAGATTAGTACATAATTCCCCATACAGAAGTGTCACTTTTGACAAACGAATTCTGCTGTTAGCGTACGGCAAGGCGTTAGCGTTTATCGAAATAGAATCGACACGGAGCGTTTGCCACTTGTCTAGAGGGGCTGGACAGATTTGTGTGAAATTAACTACAAATATACATAGTAACAAATATTGTGAGCGAACCTTAGCAAGGTGTTAGATGATAACTATTCTAGCAGACCATTTTAAAACCTACAAAGTTTGTAGCTGGCGATAGACATGGATTAATTAGATGGATTTCTCGATAAAACTTCGCCTAGGCCCAGCCATTTAGTACGAAATATTTATT
The DNA here is from genome assembly GCA_905231865.2 of Boloria selene. Lineage (NCBI taxonomy): Eukaryota > Metazoa > Arthropoda > Insecta > Lepidoptera > Nymphalidae > Boloria > Boloria selene. The sequence goes on along the minus strand of HG993146.1, from coordinate 6,683,095 downwards.
ATTATTTACGTTAACCTTACTCGTTTATCGCTTTCTATTAGTGACATTCGAAGTGATGTGTAGAATACTACATATTATATACATAATAGTGATTCACAAAAGAATTTGTGTGCTGTGAGAATGAAAGTGCTTCGAAATGTTTGTATTTCATACCTATTAAAAATGACCGTATAAGTAGCTAATGATACTTCATAACCCCAAACCCCCAAACACCATAACCCCAAACCGAATCATGGGTCAAATCAATAAAATGGTAACCCCCAACAACACGGACAGACGAACGACGCGTTCGTGGCGCCGCTACTGCGCCTCAACAACGTGCGGCTGGACGAGGCGGAGCGCACGCTGCTGGCGCACGGCAAGCACAACGACCTCATCATCCTCTACCAGTACAAGGGGCAGCACTCGCGCGCGCTCACGCTGCTGCAGGACCTGGCCAAGCAGGCCGACTCCAGCCTCAAGGGGTATCACAGAACCAGGAACTACTTGCAGCAATTAGGTATGTGGAGTGGAAATGTCTATTTAATCTTTTACACTTGTCCCTAGACTATACCCTACTATCTCAGCGTAAAAAAAGAACCATTGGGCCATCGCGTTTGAAGTCACGCACAATTGCTGTGGCTAGACAAGTCCGTTGGCCGACTGTAAGTTTTCATAGACTGTTCTACTATTATTCGCTTTTTACCTTACATAAGGTAAAAGCGAATAGGAATTAAATAGAAATATTTGTCTTACCTACTAGAAGTATATATAATATGTATGTATCAAGTAACTTAGGCTCTTTTTAATTTCAGTATTTCAGGGTGTTTATGGGATATCAGTCGCTTGTCATTGGGACACATTTTTATGTTTATTCACGTAATGTCTATTTTTCTAAAGAAAATTGTTTTTTTAATGTTATAATAAGAATACACTTTTTCTTATGTGTCAGTTAGATGTTTTTTATATAATGATAATGAACTTAATTATAGGTGCCGATCACATAAACCTAATATTCAAATTTTCCGATTGGATATTAAAGGAGCACCCAGAAGAAGGCTTAAAAATATTTACAGAAGATAAAGTGGAAGTAGAAAACTTGCCTCGAGCCAAAGTGTTAGATTTTCTTCTTCGCGAGCACGACTCTCTAGTCATTCCATACTTAGAACATGTCATTCATACATGGAACGATACCAATATATCATTCCACGATGCTTTAATCACTAAATATAGAGAAAAGTTAACAGATAAAAAAGCAAATTCGACTGAAGAAGAATTGCAACATATTAAAACTAAATTAGTGACGTTTCTAGAAAAATCTCCGCATTACTCACCTGAAAGGATGATATTACATTTCCCAAATGATACATTATTTGAAGAGAGAGCTGTTATTTTGGGAAGGCTCGGGAGGCATGAACAGGCATTGGCCATTTATGTTCAAATTCTTGGTAAATATTTGTTTTTAATTTTAGTACATTGTTACTATCTTCTAGAAATCTTTTATAGAGCAACGAAAATCTATACAAAAATTTGTATTTTTTCTTCCAGGTGATGTAGAAAGAGCCATTAGGTACTGTGAGAACGTAGACGAGAAAACCACTGAAAAAAATGTCGACGTATACGTTATATTAATGAGAATACTCCTAAACCCTGACCAAAATAACTCGTTAACCGGTCCTTTGTCCAACGTCCAGAGACACCCGAACTCGACTGTTCCAGACTTAGAAACGGCTCTAAGTATATTAGAAAAACATGCGAATAGAATATCACCGATAAAGGTAATTATTAAAACTTGCATGATTTGTTATAAAATATTTTATGGCTTAAAATATTATAAGATTTACAGACTCTGATATTCAATGTGTTCAATGTGTTGTAATGGAAAGATGGTGAGAATTAACGTTTTTAAGTTAACTTAAGTGTTATATTGTCGAATACACTTTGCAATTTTAGCAATAAATTCACCATTTTGTATATACATAAAATGCTTATATATGTACATAGACTTTGTCAAAAAATATCTATAATTTATTATTCTTTTGTTTACAATATCTTTTAACAATTTGAAGAAATTTCGTTTACAAGTAATCACTGAAACTGAAAACGATTTCTTTACCCACAATTTTATGCGCACAGGCCTTGTCGGTGTTGCCAGACTCGGTGTCGTTGGGTAGACTGAAGTACTTCCTGGAGAGCGCGCTGGAGAGCCAGCTCACGCTCAAGCGCCGCACGCAGGTCCTCAAAGGACTGCTCTATGCTGAACACTTGCAGGTGGACTATATGTGTTAAATTATTAGTATAATAATAAAACTATATGTGTTCAATTATAACTATAATAATAAAAATTTGAAGTTGAAACGCCTGACAGATATGAAATATCGAAATTATTTAGTATAAATATATGCATGACAAGACCGTTTTAAAGGCAGTAAATACGGTTTGATTAAAAACAAAATATTCTCATTTTTTAAAAGAAAAAACGTGTACTTATGTAGTAAGAGTTATGCTCTTTTGTTAATTTAGAGAATCTTGATAAAACTTTTTTTTTTAAATAAATCAACTATGTTAAAAATAGGCCGTAAGGAATCAGAGCACACGTTGGCTAATCGAAATTGATTCACAGCCGATTAGTCCCGCTCATATATTTAAATAATTAGGTTGAATTGTCTGTGGTCCCGCTGCATTAGATGTTTTAAATGTAAAAACTTCTAACAATAGTGTAACCCATTTAAACGTCCAATTTGCCCAATAGAGGTGTTGTCTTAACCTGGGTCGGACTGCTTTATGCTGCTTTTCAAGCGACTTCTTTACCCATAATAATAATTAGACCTGTGATTCTTTCGAGTGATTACCCATTAAGGGGATTGCCTCCTACTAAAAAATTTTCCATGTGGTTCTGTCTATCTTGTTTGCCTCTATTCAGTAGCTTATATTTGAGTGTTTAAATAAATTTTAAAATTGTGATTTAATTTCTTAATAATTAAGCAGTTTAAAAATCTTATTATGTATAACATTTTTTAATATTTATCAGGTACAAGAAGTCAAGCATTTCCACGAGTCGAAGTGTATAGTGATAAACGACTACAACGTCTGTCCAGTTTGTAAGAAACGTTTCGGCAACCAGAGCGCATTCGTGCGCTACCCTGATGGCGATATTGTTCATTATTCTTGTAGACTTCATAAGTAAATAAATAAATAATATATAAAAACTACATATTAGATAATTTTTACGGTTTTATGTTTTTGCTGTAAAAATATAAACGCAAAAATGTGCTGATGTATGCAATATATATAGGATAGTAAATAATTCTTCTATATTAGACTTGAAAGTGAACTGAGTTAAAATTGATTTCTTATAACTGCAAAATTTTAAACATAATAGTAACTTATGTTTTAAATTAATAATAAACTATATAAATTTAATATATTAAAGTAAATATTCATCAGGGACTTAAAGTATGTAATTTCTAGAAAATGTCCTTTAACTCATGTAAAATATTATTCCAGATCTCATTATAGTTCATTTTTATTAATACATATATATAGCAGAAAAAGTCCAGCTCTATTCTCTATTTTATCTTACCTCTATATCTAGAGGTCTATATCTCTATTAAACCTTTGGATATGAATTAATAAAACTTTAAAACATACTTTGTTTTTCTAATGTATGTGTTTTAAATGACATATCTTCAAAGTTTGATAAACATACTGCGTTTTCGTTAAATTATAATAAATAAAAAATTTTTATTTATTTATTTATTTATTTATTTATTATAATTTAACATACATTCCGCGAACTTTGACACCTTTTTTTCATTCTATTACATGGTAATTTAAAAATAATTTTTCATAAGTTCAGATACGTCTTCCTTATAATTATCAATCTCTTCTTATTTCAATGGTTATTGACTAATTGGATCATCGATTTGGCAGCTTTTATCGGGTCAGATATTTATATTTTGTTATCAGACTGGGCTAACTCAATGAGTAAGGATCTTTTTTTAGATTTATTTTAATACTTTTTAACATTTCAACCTATTTAGTTCATTTAAAAAGCCTTTTATGTATGAAAGACTGATTATTTTGAACTTTCATTAAAATTTGCGTAACTTATAAATATTACGCTTTTGTATATCTTGTATGAGTATGGCTGTATAATTGTTATCAAAATATCTATGTAATTATAATTAAAAAAACGTAAATAAAATCATTTATACATAAGTGTTTTTTTTTGTTTATATCTTTCTGGAAGTAAGTATTTAATTGACGACACCTTAGCTACGTACGTGTTGTATGTCAGTTTAGATATGTTTATGGGATATATAAAATTATGCAAGTTTTGAACTCACGATCTGTAGCATAGTGTAGTCTTTAGTCAACCAGTTGTATAATTCGCGTCATGTAAAAAGAACGTTGGCTGTCAAGTTGCGCAGAGACGATTTATAGGCCAATTTGGTGGTAAGACGCGGGGTGTGGGACGTAGAGGCACGCGCCGCATGCTTTCCGGCTCGGTATTGGTCCGTCAGTTCAAAATACCATCGCGCACACAAAAGTTTTTATTTATTAATTACGAAATGGTTTTATACATATATAAAAATATAGCGAAAATATTTTTGAACTATTTATAAAGAGAGAGTTTCGATAATAATGCAGTTTATAATTTTAAAAAATATATTAAATGAATTAATTAAGTTTTTTCTAAGTAGAGTAAACATTCTACACTGAATGAAACATATTTTATTAATTAATAGAATTCTATGTAATACATTCTATCTAATATATTTTACAATGTAGGTACATTGGCAGGTGCCAATAACCAATATACGTCGCGAGCGAAAGGCTAGTTTAAAAATAAAAGAATAGACTTAGTAATTACGTGTGCGAATGTACCCATGCGCAAACACACCCCCCACCACTTTCTTCCAGCGTTCTTTTTACGTGACGCGAACTTTATCTTTATATAGTCCTACGCCGTACCGGACGTCATCTTGAATGTTACGTAGTAGGTCTATAAATAGAATTACAAAAAAGTTACGAAATAAATTGTGGAAATTAATGTACTTAAAAAAGAAAATAGGTAAAATTATTTGAGAAAATTACGCAAAATTTATAATACTAAAGTGTTTTCACTCACAGTTATTGTAGAAGAAAACACAGTGAACGCGTAATTCAGAGATCCTGCGTTCTAATGAATACGTGGAAGTTTAGTTTTTAGTAGATTTAGTATAGAATAGTTCGAACTCATAATGATACCCAGTTGTACAGAAGTTCTAATTGCAGGCAATAAATAATCTAACTCGATGTGAGAAATGGTGTCCTTCTAGCCGATTTCGGCCACGGCGATCAAACTAAATGTTGCCTTTAATGTTGGGAATACACCTGTATACATTCACATGGTTATGGGGACACTCCGGCTAGACAGCCAGTACTACCCACTACTACCACTGCCTTGCTTGGCGCAAGAAAGTAGGGTCACTAAAAACTGCGCGAAACATGTCGTCATGAAGTTTTAATGGAACGCGCAGGACCCTTTATACACTCCACCACAACGCAACCCAGGTTTACCAAAGCAAAAATTATAAAATAATTTAAAAAAAAATAAAACATATTCGTTACATAAAAATTTTACTATTGTTAAATTTTTGTTTATTTCGAAATTTACGAAACTATGTAAATAAAGTTATTAATTTTATGGACAATAAAGATTGTTCAAGGTGTTAAATGGCTGTTAAAGAACTTATGACATCTATAAAAGGTTAAAATTGACAATATAAAAAAACAGCCAAGTGGAGTTGGATTAGCGCACGAAAGGTTCCGTACCATTATTTACCTATAAAAACGGCAAAGAAATAATGTCTGTTGTATTGGAGCCTTAAATGTATGTTTTATTTTAATTAAATTATTTATTTTTAAAGTGAATATATTACTAAATATTCTGAGAATATTTTGAGCGTCTACCTGTTGCCGTTATCAATATCGAGCCAAAACAAACAAAAACATCACGTTTGTTGTATGGGTAGAGCCCCCCTAAGTATTAATTTTATTGTGTTTTTAATACTTTCATAGCTTTATCTGTGAAAATTTCAGCTGTCTAACTATCACGGTTCATGAAATACAGTTTGGCGACAGACGAACACAGAGAGGCAGACGAACAGCCGAGTCTTAGTAATAGGATCCCGTTTTACCCTTTGGGTATGGAACCCTAAAAAAATTGAAAATGTAGGTACGATTTGTTTTAAGTGAATTTGAATATTATTTTTGTCTATTAATAATATTATAATCAAATAATAAGGTTATTACATCAATTTACTACGTCATTCCTATTTGTTCATAGAAAATCACTTAACATTGACTTTTGAGCGAAATGTTCATTTTTGTCTGTATATGAAATAAATTCACATCCATCAAAAAAAGTTTTAATTTCGGTACAAATAAAATTATTATAAGATATGGATTAATAAGGCAAACGACATAGATATTCAACTAGAAAAACAAGTTACAAAGTAGTCGCCTTATAGATTCATAGTTGATTAATTAGATAAGAGGAAATATTAAAGTTTAAATTATAAATTTCAATTAGAAATATTAAATGAATTTTTACTTCCAGATATATATTTCTAAAAACGAGCAAATGTTTAGTATTATTAAAAATAGCGCTACTCTACTCGTATTTAATTTTCACGTAATAAATAGATACATCTAGAATTTTGGCTGGTACTTATAATTCATAAGCGGATAAGAGCATGTCGACTTCCCAAAGATAGTCGTAGGCGATGGAGTGTTAAACAGACATTAATGAAGAAATAATTTATAGTGAGTTAATTGTAGAGTGAGTGAGCGGGCGTGACGCGCTCGGTGACGCAAGTCGTTAGCGCCGGTAGAACGCGAGCCGTCTCTCGCGCCGCTCCGACGCACGCCTCTGTGGCCCAATGGATAAGGCATCGGCCTCCTAAGCCGAGGATTGTGGGTTCGAGTCCCACCAGAGGTACAAGCTCACTTTTTACAAAAACTCTACCAACTCTACTATATACTTATTACTAAGGTTTGTACCTTTAACACTTAGCTTTAATTTACCATTATTTTTACTATTTCTATATACGATCTTCCCATTTATATAAGATCTTTGTATTTAATATTAAGTATAATGATAAGATATTCTGTTTACTTTTATATAATAATATCACTCTACGAGAGATATAATGTAAGTATATCCATGTGTATTTAATAAGAATAGGAATTATATATAAAAGAAATTTATTTCTGATTGGAATTTTTATTGGTATAAAGACATTTTAAAATCGTTTCTAATAAGGATGTTCTAAGTAAAGGTGGTATACAACATACATACATAGTTTATCATAAACCTACGTAACATGACAACCTGTCATTCCAGGATTTTAATGCCGTTGACAATGGCACGTTTCACCACCTATCTGTAATATCACCGAGCTATCTGTAATATTGGCGTCGGTGCGAGTCGCATTATAAAAGTCCCATATCATCGGGGAAAGCTGTTAGATATGATAAGGATACAATTTTATTGATAACGCCCGGTGAGGCATCGATCAGTCGATATGATCGCATCGTAGAGCACGGAATTACTTAATATATAATTAGGTACTACGTATTATCGACACAGATTTTGACTAATCCGGATTATGTTCTTATACAAATCTAGATAGAGATAGAAACTGTCAAAATATTTGAGTTAATTATTCATTTATTGGTGGAGTGAAAATTGCATGGTGATTGGTGTAGAATGAAAATGATGGGCGACGGCGAGATGGGCTACGGTGACTATTACAACTATGACAATAGTTGGTCCATTATGCCTCCGGACTATGCTGATCCCGGCTGCCAATACCGACAGCCGCAATTAGAAGAAGATTATCGCTATGGCACTTATGCGTAAGTATCGAATAATAAAAAATAAGATCAGTTTTATTTTTATTGCTGAGTAAATTATATGGCACGAAAAAAGTAATAAATATTGATTTCAATGATATCACTATTTTATAATTATTGGTTCTCTGATAGATTGATAATGCAGCCAATATTAGTTACATGTATTGCATAGGTATATGAAAAATTTTACATCATATTTAAGATACCTATATTATTATCGCAGAAACCAAATGATATGCCAAAGTTATAAAAATATATGAATTAGATATACAAAATTACCTCCATCGTATTTACTTACAGTTTGTTTGAAAGATATTGATAAAGCACTTACCAAAATTTATTTTAAGAAGATTGCTTAACAAAACTGTGCCTGAAAATATCAGCCAAATACGTAATATATAACTATATTCGTCTACTTGTAACGAAATAAATGTCTAGATCGTAGCATATTTTATTCTTTTCACAAAATGATATAGAAATCTTATTCATTTAAGTAAAGGTTTCATTTTCTAAAATATTTTATACTTTGAGATTACTTTTATTTTATTTTTACTTTAGCTTTATAAAATACTTATTTTTCAAGAGAAACGTATTATTTTAAAATTAATATTAATATATTCATAAAATATAATGTTTATAAAAGTTTATAGAATTTAAATTACGATATATATTTACTTATAATATAGAAAACGTGATGGCATACTATAAGTTACAAGCAAATTGCGGTAATCGCGATACTACTGCATAAATCGTTTACATTACCATCCAAGTGCATCCAAATCGACTTTAAACACGACGACATTATTGCACACAACTTCTCAACATTTATTGCATTTATCTCATTGAATATTTTAGAAATGTAAAAGTTTAGTTTCAATTAATAAAAACATTTATTTTTGGGCAATAATTGTTAAAATATAAATCCTACTGCGTTAAAAACGAACTAAGTAGAACAAGTCGACTCCGGCTGCATATTACCACAGATCAAATAACTATGTACTGATACTGGTCGAGGATTTTCTTATTTTTTTTTTTTTTTATTTAGCTTTTTAGTTTTGTTCTTATTCTTTGCTTTTGAACATATAATTTGTATATATGTTTGAAATTGCCCCCTTTAAAACTTGTGTTATGATACTCGTTTGATTCTAACGATTTCTTAAGACACAACATATACATGTAACATACATACAGGCTTAGTCTTGATAAAGCTAACTTTATTTTTGGTATCTATAAAAACGTCATATTATAGGAAATAGAATAATGATACACATTACTCATATATTTCACCTTTCGAAGAAATATTATCGATATTTAAATTTATCTACCAACTTATATAGATAATAAAGGGTCTGTCTGTGAATCGACATGTAAATCCTATGATGATTTGCAAATACATATAAATATTTGCAAATTAAATTGAATAATTTTTTTGAACTCAAAAATGGCGATTTTCATGGTACCTTTAACTGACTAATGAATAATACAGGACTAATATAGGAGGTATTGACTATTTTAACACGTGACTGAAATGCGAGATTAACCTGGTAAACTATTAGAATTATAGCACTTTATCAAATGTAAGTACCTACTATAATATATTCAGAAATGTATTTTCGGTTGGTTGGCTACGGTTGCGTGTCTTGCGCCAATCGTCCCAACGACATCGTGAATCGCAGTGAGTACCATCGAGCCCGTGATCCGTCAGCTGCGTCTTCTCCCATGGCTTCGTGGTGCCCTTAATTGGTTTGGAAACCCTCTTCGCGGCTTGCCGTGCTTCCGACCATTTAAAGCAACTACGCCTAACCAGATTGCCATAACAAAATATTCGTGAAACCCCATCGACTCTCTTACTACTCTTATTTTACAAAGTTAGATATTGGGAAACTTTGTACGTCATAAATAATCTTTAAGTAGGATAGGTGATGACAGAATTTGCTGTGTGATGTATTCCGTCACGATTTCGGTAGGGGATTTCTTTTTCCCCGAGCATTACGCTAACCACCGCGCTTTTGTAAGTAAAATAAGCTCACGATGACCTTGAGGTAATGTAGTCATTGCTGTATTTACAGATGGTAATTGAGACATTATATGTAAAATTGCTAGTAATTTGTTCGATCAGGCCGTACTGTGGCAAAGAGGTAATGACAGTTAGCAAGTCTGGTCATGGGGTAGTTTTTTCTCGCGATATCCGGCGCTTGGTACGGATCGCGCGGGGCACAGTACAATATTATATCCTACCTTCTAAACTTTTACACAAATTACTTTTCTATCGTGTCGACTATCAGCCCCTATTATTTTATCATTACCATTGCAAATATAAGCGGAATATCTATTCGAATTCAACGCTTAATGACTCACTTCACATGGTATTACAAATTACAATTTATTTATTCTTGTCTATATTTTACTATATAATATTATCTTTCTTTATGTTAGTTTATTTCTTATTATTCAAGAGTTATTGTTTCGATTCACATAAGTTATATGTGATAGAGTTACGTTACGATGCGGCCTGGCGTGAGCAAAATAAGGGTGGGTCATTAGTCTGTTTAACTTTTGCTTTAAATAACTTTACTTATTCAATCGTTATTTCATCTGTAGTTATTTCATCAATCACGACGAATTAATTACAGCATATGTTACGCTTATACTTAGCTATAAGCTCTACATTTTTTAGCACCTGGTCCATTCATTTTTTACTGTCGATAATAAATAACCATAAATCACGGAAGCAATGATTATTCGATATATAATTAAAAAAAATTGAATGGAATTTAATTTCTTATAATATTTTTTATAGTTTACACTTAATTCAAAAGTACCTAACATAAATGAAATGTATGATTTTCATACATTAGTCCGCCTGGAAAAAAGTCTCAATTTGAGTGGGTGATGTTTTCGATGTTCGTGATACCTTCATCTTTTGTTTTTTAAGACTATTATTTAAATAGCAGTAATAATATATAAATAAGGAAATTAAAACAATGCTTACATCATAATACTTATGAATTTGTAGTAATTAAAAAAATAATAATAGCACAGCTTTTTAAATATTTAATGATTATTTAATATGAAAATTATTAATTACTAGCATAAGTCATTTCCTTTTTACTATGCAGAAAACAACAAAGAGAGATCATTCTATTAGTCTACTTGAGCAATTTCGTGAGTCAATATCGTCAGAGCACTGAAAGCTAATGTATTGAATGTCTGGAACACTCAATTTTGCTTTTCGTGTAGTTCATTTTATATCTAAGAAGTATTTTGGAAATTGATGTATTTGCGAATTGTCGTTTATTGCTCTTCTATTCACTTAGTTATATTTATTTATAGATTGAAGCTTAATGTTACTCAATTACGCAAAACATTGCCAAAAATCTTCATAATATACAAAGTTATTTTTATAAATTTTTCTTACAATATTGTTTTTAAAATAAAATAAAATAATGTAAAAAGGTTTATTTTTTGAATTTATATAAGTACATGGTATGAAATAATGTTATAACAAATAAGTGACTGCTAAAGGTATCGAGGAAGTAATTGAACTTGATTTGTAAAAATCAGTTTGCTTAATGCTACATTTGATGAATAGAGGTATTTTTTTACATAATAGTAAATTGGTTTAACACGGGATAAACCTTGCAAACTCTAGTTTATTAAGTAGAGCCACTGAGATTCAGCACTATGCCATAATGTTTATAGGATTAACAGTTAATACGATTATTACTTATTTATTATAATTATTAATATTTAAAATTCAGTTTTTATATAAAAATTGAAATACAATGAATAATTGTTACTAGCAGCCGATGATTGTACCGATGTGATCATTTGATGTATCGGAGGGCGCGAGCACCTGCCGCCCGCCCCTCACAAATCTGGCCCTCGCAGCTTACCTCACCACAGCTTAAAACAGTGTAGATAAATTTTTTACATTAAATTTAGGTTTTTTGTAAAAAAATGTTATTATCACAGTCACTTTCTTTTGAAGTAAAAGAAGGATAAATAGACAGACAAGCAAACAAAATATACATTTTCACATTTAGAATATTATAAGTATGGATATATATCCTACCGTACTTAATGCCATTTTAATATTATATCTTACTAGCGACTCGCCCTCGCTTCGCTCGGGCTCTTCCCTAGATTTAGCACAGGCAAAGCCGCGGGATCCGCTAGTTATGCATATAAACCTTCCTCTTGAATCACTCTATCTATTAAAAAAAACCGCATCAAAATCCGTTGCGTAGTTTTAAAGATATAAGCATACATAGGGATATAGGGACAGAGAAAGCGACTTTGTTTTATACTATGTATTGATTAAGAACAAATAAAGTTCAATTTAAAATAATGGTAAAATTTAATAAAATATAAATCAAAGCGAAAATACTCTAAATATATTTAACATACTCTATAGACAGTACCGATCATAAGCGATGGGTAGATATTTTAAAAACTCATTCTCAATAAGTCAATTAAACATTTTACGTCGGGCGGCGCGCAACACGCCACTTAGGGGATGGTACACGATATAAATTATTGCCCTTTGTTATAATAGTGCCCTTTACCATTGTTCAAGCGCATTACAAAATGATTTTTGAATGAAAACTTTGTATGAATTCAAAAGCATGGATTTCCTGCCAACCTCTTAATTTTATACACTCGTAGTGACTTACATAAAGAAATTTATAAACTCCATCTATAATACCTAGGGACATGCACTTAAGAGTAAAAACGTTTATCTATTTATGTTGTTCTATGGCATATTGCGTAAGTTAGTAACTAATACTACGAATCTATAACGATAAGTCTTATCATAGCAAACTAGATTGAATTTATTTAAAAAATCACGATCTGATTAACTGATTTATGCTATGGAAATATACTCGGTATAATATTAATCTGAAAGACAATAATTGCCATCCTAAGTACGTACTCTACATTTTGAGTTCGAATAATATGCCTTTCTCGCCTATACGTGTTTCAAAGCTTTCAATTGTTTCTTCAATGAAAGTGCTTTACTATAGTGTTCAAGAATTTGCTTAAATTAGTTTGTTAAATGATTTTTTTGAACAATAGCAAAGAAAACAAAAGGATTGCAACATATGGTACGGATTACGAACACCTGGCGCCTTGCGGGGCAAGTCCTATAGTATTTTTGAATGGTATCTAAGAAATAGGTAGGTACTCATACTATTTTGAGGACGCTGTGGTGAGAGTTTATAACTAATACATAAATATATTTTATATTGTCAATATATCAATTAATAATAAATTTCTACTGTTTGTTGATTACCCATTAGTTTATAAATACTATGTCTGATTTGGTTACCTACTTATGTATATATAGGGGAAGCTTGTTTTATTCATAATATTTAAAAAATATTTTAAACACAGATGTTTCGTCTTAAATATGTACTTTCTCTTAACTTCGTCGCAAGTACTTATATTTTGCCTTTGTTACCAAATAGTTGTATTGTTCTAAGTTAATTCACAATTGCACACCTGTTACTTTGCTAATCCTATTTACTACGGTAGTAACAAACAGATGTTTGATGACTCCACGCCTAGATATTTCTGAATAAGTAGAATTTAGTATTTAAGTAAGAATGATCCAAATTATTTTAATAAAAAATATAAATTAATATAATTTAATAAATTGGCAATAATATATGTACGAGTAACTTATCGTTATATGATTTCATTTGCAGCACCTTACATAAAGCTCTCTGTATGGCCTAAAAAGGCCTTAGTATATATGCTTTTGAGTAAATATTTGCAATGCATGTAGTCAGAAGTCCCAAAGCAATTTTACGATAGTATATAGGTGAGACTTCGTTCCTTAATCACACACACATCTAGCTAGAAACCTAATAGAATTATAAAAAACACGACTCGTTATTAACCTATTAATACTCACTCAAAGCAAGAAAAATAGGTGCTCAATGTAGGAAATCTGCATGTTTATAAAAAAATTAATGAACTGATAGTTCCTGTGGTCTGTATAGTAAAGCACAAAAGCTATTTGTTCAAAAAAGTAATGTTTTAAAATATAGGCATTCGATATAGTATTAGGTACTCGTAGTAGTATTTAAGCATATTTGACAAAATTGTCTCTGTTCCGTCGGCTTTTGTCCATTTACCAATAGAGTTACTGAGTAAAAGATTATCAAATAAATCAATTAAAGTTGTGGTTACATCTTAAAATTTTTACAGGGATGGCAAAAACTTTAAATATTTTACTTTGGCTAATGGACAATTCAAATATCAATAAACAAGACGAGAAACAATACGCCAACGCACACGTGCAAGTCATAAACCGATAACTGGGTTTTGAAGGTACCTGTTCACAGAAAATTACTGTCGTCATAGTTGCCTTTCAATGACAATGTACTAAGTAGTTGCACATGTGCTAACTTGCAAGAGCAATTGTTTCTTTTCTATTTATTTTCAATAAGTTATATTACCTAAAAAGGTAAATACTTTGTGTATCTAAATTTAAGTTGAATATAGGTTATTAACAGAAATTGTGTAAATAAACCATGAATCCTAATAAATAAAACCAACAAAATGTTCCCATCATAATGTATTAAAAAAAGTATGAAAAAAATTGAACACGAGCTTATGCCGACTTATTAAAAACACTCTAAATGAAAATCGTTATCCGGGCATTTAGAGCGGCGTCCATAACGAACCCGGCTTCAACAATGGGCTTAACGCGCGCACTCATTACAAAAGCAACATAACGTAACGTGCTACGTCGAAAGCTCCTCTATTCAAAAGTATACTCCAGTTTTTTCGTTGGGAAGGCTGTAGGAGCGTTGCGATTGGTCGGATCTGGGCCCGCCCCACCTAACGAGAGCCGTCATTGGCTGAGGTCAGTGGAGCACCCTCAAACTGATCTGAGTAGGTTGTCGAAGCACGAGGGCGGCGCGGGGTGTTCTTCACCCCGAGGGCCACTCGAGGGTTGTTTAGTACGGGCGCAGCGTCGCGAGACGCAGCACGTGTTCGGTCCGGTGTGTTGTGTCAGTTACCAAAATTATTCCGAAAACGAGTTCTCCCGGTCGGGAGATGAAGTGCGAGGAAGGAGAGAGCGCGCGCTCGCCGCCGCCACTACTGCCACCGGCGTCGCTGCTGGCGTGGAGCCCTATACTGTTGCCACCATGGGGACCTGCATTTTTACCAGCACTTTATCCAGCTGCATTTCGATCAGCTTTTCCGGGGTAAGAAATGTGACTATAGGCTTTTAACGTTCGACTGATAACTTTTGCGCTACAGATGGTTTAGTTATAATGTGGGAATATTATTATGACCAGTATATAAAATAATGGCAATTTAATGATACCTACAGAAATAAATGGATAATGGTACAAATTGTGTCTTACTCTTTAGTCTTTATTACTCCTAAATGATATCCTCAAATTTAGTTTTGGGCAAAGGAACACGTTTATCAAAGATTACCTAATGGTATTCATATTAAGTATCCTTTTGTCCATGAAGATGTTACATGAGTGTCGGCACTATTACGACTTAGTGCGAGCTTGTTAATAGATGTGTTTACAACCTGCTTGAGGCTCTTATGATGTCGTCTTTTCATCGCGTCACGTACAGAACTAGGGATATTTCACGGGTACATGTAATTCTAATATTTAATAAACATCCAACTGTTTGGTTCTTATTGATTCTTCGGTCCGTTCTTTTATCCGGGTCACGTTTTCTGAAGAGGTCCTTACTTAACAATACATGGTTAAATTGATGGAATGGACTTTTTTATCTTACACCCTCAATTCAAAGGACTTAGGTACTTCTAAATTTAAGAAAAATGTTTACTTTCGTAGTATTAGGAAATATTTGTACGTACTTTAATTTCATGTCAAGCGATATGGATAGTTTTAAAATAACATTGGTTGTTAATTGAATTAAATTTGACTTAGGTAATATGTATCTAACTTTTTGGCTCACAATCTGCGTTTAAGTTTTTCCTGAGTACATATTTTAATTAAGTATAAAAACATATTTAAATCATCTAAATCTCAACAATGAACTGTAGATTTTTAAATTGATTTTCTACATCTTTATATATTTTTTATTTCATTTTTTCTGTTTTATTTTGTGTTGTAAAACTGTTACAAATTTAGGGTGGTTTATTTCACTATCAAAGCATATTCAAATAAAAAATATTGTTTCAGTTTGCTAGACAGCATGAAGATGCCAGGACAGCGACCAGGCTTTCAAATTTCTGATATTCTAGGCCTTAACGAAGCTAAAGGCCTAGAAGCACCACAAAGTGGACTCAGTTCATTAGAACTCCCGCCGTATCCGCCGCCGCATCACAATTATTCACATGACCTGCTTCGCCACCATCAACCATGGCTTTCCTTGGATCAGCATGAAGGTGTTGGTAAGTACCTAATCATTTATTTAGTTAATTGTTTTGTAAAAACTATTGTTACGTAGAGTAGTAGATGCGATTAGAGTCTGATTATAACATCTTTAAATATTTTTTGTAACAAACAAAATCAGACAATGGTATAGCAGCCCAGAGGTAACACGTTCGCTTGGTTTCAAACCCAGGTCTCGGAACTCTGATGTTTTCATGTCCGAATCATTTCTAAAATGATTACTATTTGTCTTACGATGAAGGAAAACATCGTGAGGAAGTCTGCATGCCAGAAATATAGTAGCAAGTTTTCAAAAAACATGTTAAGTCCTCTTACCCTTACTTGTGTCAGGTGGTCGACTATGGCCTGATCTCCGTCGTACCTAGTATAGTATTATGTGTCGTACTAAAGGGAGGCCCGTGCCCAGCAGTGGGATGTTAAAATAGGCCGAATATAACTAAATTATAAGTATTTGTTAGCACTTATAGAAACGTATGAAAATAGCTATTTTTAATATAGCATTATGTATTAAGTAGAAAGTATCTATAGTTTATTTTCCTTTTATAATGATAGGTTTGATGGAACGAGTGCCGTAATCTCTTACAAAAGCAGAAACTCAAAACAAAAGTAGCTCTTCTAAAAGTCAGTCACTTAAGTAAATATGCACTTAGCTTGAATAGTCAGAAGGCACGTAACACTAATTTGCCGCTTAACTCTTACGAAATTAATTAAAAAATAGGATAAATAGGAAGATATTAATTATCAGACATGCACATGCTCATTATATTTGTCTTTCTACATAACATAAAATTATAATACCACGTTTCCACAATAAAAACCTAATACATATTAGTAAGTCTCGAAGGTAGGTAGTACATAACTATTATATAATAAAGGTATTATTTTAACTTGTCTTTACGAAATGACATTTTTATCCAAATGATAACAGATAAAAGACGATATTATGCGGCAGGTATTTATTTCTTAATGGAACAAAACGACTATTATTAATATAATTGAATTACTTAGTGTTAGGTACTTCTTGCTCTCGCGTACCTAATTATAACTTGATGAAGAACATATTATAAAATTCTTTATCTACCGAATATACATTTCAGGCGATAAACTGTCAATTTGAATATCTTTAAATTTATCAGATTCAATGAAGACAAGTACTAGGCGAATTATCATACACAAATATATTGACCCACTCGAAAATAATAGGTGTTTGGTAGTCGGCGTTGAGAGGGCGAGATTATTTTTTGAAATGCTCCTCCAATGGAGTGCTTTCAGCCGCTAATCTGCGCCTGCCATTAATTATGTTTATCGCTTATCTAATTTTCGGCACTCATCGACGCATTGATTGCTTGTTCAAAAACACTAATCCTTCGTGTTGCGATTAGAACTGTTTAAAAATGAGGATTTGTAAATCTATTGAGTAGGTGATTTAACTACTTAGTTCTTTATTTATGACACATTTTTAGCAAGCTTATACTGCTTTTATAATTTTTATTTTACATAATGTTGTGGTATATTATGTCAATATTATACATACGTTATTTAATTAAAATTTTAATTTAAGTGACAATTAGGTACTAATTTGTATATGACTTTTTCTAGATAATTTTTGTAGTTAAAAGTAGATATTAGTTAATATATTTTGTAAATTGTGTGAAAGTAGACAGTTTAATAATTTATAAATGGGTATGTAATGTCACGCCCTCAGATCGGGGGCTAACTGTTGTTTAACTTTAGAGGGGTGCAATGCGGAACGAATTTGTCACCAATAGAGAGAGGCAGCTGGCTATCAATTACACTGTTTGCGGCTGTTAGGGATGCTATTCCTTCATTATTTGATGACAGTTATAGATTCTATTGCTATTGTTGTAAGAGATGTGCTATCGATAAATAATATTCGCAACTCATTAAAGCTAACATTATTTTGCTGAAATTACTTTAGTTCTTATTCTATGTACGTCAACTCTTAATGTACCTATTTTTTATTTTAACATATATTATAAATTTTACTAGGAAAAAAAAAAAAAAAAAATATATATTAGAAACTATGTTTAGGCACGTCGGTACGTACGAATTAAACAAGAGATATATTATCTATACGAGTATTTATTTAATGGTAATAATTTGATAGCTACATATACCTATTATAGAAACAATACTTACTACCTATATAATAATAAATATAATAAAAAATAAAAGCAATAAATTCAACCTACGAGATGCTTTTATCGCGCAAGGACTTTCTTAGAACAAAAGGACAGCTGCCGCTTGGTGGGAGTCTCACCCCCTCCTACCCCTTTCCCCTCCTCGCGCTACCACGCCCAGCCTCCCGCCTCTTATACCTTCGTGTGAAACTGAGCCATGTGTGGGGGACTAGAATAAATGAACAATACAATATTTGTGGTAATTTTTTCATGTCCCATTGTACTTTCCAACGGCCCTTAGTTGAAGTTAAATAGAGCGAACCCCAACAGATTAATCGCATATTTAGATATAAGTGTAGTACACGAAATATTTTGTATGTGGTAGCTGCGTTATTGATAAGTTCTTGTGTTGTAATTGTAATAATAAAATAAATCGATAGATGCGTAAAACGATTTCAAAGTAAACTTAACGTAAGTACTCATGTAATATTTTTGTTGCAGGTGTGCTCGGGCAACAAGCGAGCCCTGACAGTACATCCCGCGCATCAGAACTTTCGTACGCAGCCCCCGCGACCGCTTCTCCCACTGTTGTTGACACACGTCACGACCAGGACCACGACCACGACCAGGATATCCACGACCATAGCTTAGATCAGGACGATGATAACGACAACGATCATCCACTTAACACTGGCTCGGACTCAAATCTCTCGCATAAGAAACGAAAACGTCGCGTCCTGTTTTCCAAAGCTCAAACCTACGAATTAGAAAGAAGGTTTAGGCAGCAGAGATACTTATCGGCCCCTGAAAGAGAACATCTGGCCAGTCTTATTCGATTGACGCCGACGCAAGTGAAGATATGGTTTCAAAATCATAGGTATAAGACGAAACGCGCTGTTCAAGAAAAAGGCGCTCACGATTTAAATGTCGGAGGCTTGAACTCTCCCCGACGTGTCGCTGTCCCTGTGTTAGTGAAGGATGGTAGGCCATGTATTGGGAAGCCCGACGGGTTGCCATCGCTTGGCATGACTTTGCCACCATATCAGCCAATGCATCACCAGCCGCCGGTGGCAGGACACGCACCTCAACCCAATGGGTGTTGGTGGTGAATACAGTAAACTGTAAGAAGTGGTAAACGTACTAGTCGTGTTTGCAGAGTTTTAGAAATATATTAAGAATAATACTTTTTCAGATGTTAGTATTTTGTTCTTGTTTATTTTTATGCTTTTACTAGATTCAGTACCTATGTGCCAACGGCGTGCTTATCTATCTGACGCATGCAATCGGTTTATACAGCAAACTGATAAGTGTGAAGGTAACATGGAAACAGAATATTAGCATTGGTCTCTATCAATAATTTTGCTCGCAATATTTATTTCAAATTTGTATAAATTAAGAGAGACAACAATACAACATTCCACTTTACTTAGCTATTAACTCGAATATTGATAATATAAGAAAATATAACTACTATTTAATTTGCGACATTAAAGGTACTCGTTCCTATTATAAAGTAGCGCATAACTAAGATGAAAATATCCATAAATATAGATTTTTCATTTTATTGTTTTAAATATTTTCGAGTCATTAAGATTATTTTTTATTACATATTTGAGTGCTGAGACAATTATGCTCTGTTATATCCAAGTATAGTTTAAGGTATAGATACCTAATATTTAGTTTTAGTCATAAAATACATTCCATTTTAATGTTTCTCTGTAAATTGGTGTAAAAAGTGAGTTACGATTATTATAATTTAAGATAATATTATGAAAATGACCAGATTTTATCAGATTGCAATATTTAGATTTAAGGTTCAGTATTATCATAGTCGAATATGCCTAGCGAATAGTTATTTATGTATGTTCCAAAAAATATATTTATAAATTCGTAGTTTCAACATAGAGTAGAGTAGAAAATGTATATTGTGTACATAAATTTCTTGTGGGGTTATCTTTGAGACAGATCTTTTTTTATGAAATCCTCGTGTTACTTACCTACCACATACCTACCTATTGTACTATTTTATCAACTGTTTTTCGTAAATCTACATTCCGACTGCTAAGATTAAAAGAATATTGTATGTGTTCAAGATATCTTTCCACCTGAATTTGTAAAAACGTTTAAATATATAAATTATTATGTGAATATTAAAATGATAAATAACATTTACTGTTTCATTCGTCCTTCCCTTTTTAAATATAAAAAAAAATTGTTTTCCTTAAAAATAAGAGTTTAATTTTAAGTATATTTAAAAAAAACATTCACTTATTATTTTTCTTCATTAGTCTTTAAGTGAAGGATTTTTTTCATCATTAGCTATTTAATTTATTAGACGTCTTAACCAGATTGTTTTTGGTTTGTTTGTTTAAATCAGGCTATTCTCTTTACAACTAGTTCGATTTGACAGAAAAATGATATTTTGAAGATTTTTAAGCAGCATGATTTTGGACCTTTAAAAGGGAATCAATTATACGTAAGAAAAAAGTAGTACTATCTAGGCTTTTTTTGTGAAGTGCTTGAAATGTTTCATTTAGATCTTGCTCTCCACACATATTTTTGTTTAGAACAATGCAGGTACCATCTTACTTCAATTTAAAATATTATTATATACATACTTATTATTGGGTAGGAAATATTACGTTATCAATATTAAAATATATTCAACGTTTTAATATGACTTTATATCTAACAGTCGGCTTTAACAAGCACAAGGTACCTACCTCGCTCAATGCGACATGAACATACTCTATTAGCTATATTTCATAAACTGATGTATGTTTCATATCATTAAAATTGAAAAGATATACTAATATATAATGTCAAATTATACATAGTTATTTTTTAAACACATTTGATTAATTAATTATTCAAGTTGATATACCTAGGTAGTAAATAGTAGAGACGTAGTAACAATATAATATACCTACCTAATTTCACTTAACATTGTTAGTAGATTTCATCCATTTTAAGAAAAAATAGGGGCATTTATGAGTAAAACCTGAGTGAGATTAACAACAATATGTGAGTGACCATTGTTTACCAGTCAAATATTTGCAGCACCGTCATTTATCTAATCACGGCTGCCGATAGCTCGCGACCCGATTGCTGACATACTTGTTACCCGATACGTCTTCTTTACACCTGCTCTATTTTAATATATTACATACCTAGTGTACTATTATATACCAAAGTTATAAGTTATTATTAATTTTAATGTGTAATTTATACATACAATATAAGTAGGTACATAATTTGGCGGACACTTTGATCCTAATACTATATCCATACTTTTTTAAAGTTAACATTGGATATAATATATTATAATTAAAATAGAATATTATAAAACAAAAATTTATTACTATCGTACTGATCGCATGGTACAGGAGGAGTTAACCTCTATAATGAGTACAAGTACTCTTTCTAGTTTAGGCACAGGTTTAGGCTAATTTGATTCTTTTGCGTTATTCATGTACGTAGGTATTACAGTCGGACATATCTTCATTTTTTAACTATCTAGTTTAATTTCGGTACCTTCTCGTAATGAAGATGCTACATTTAGTTGTAGTACACAAAATAATATGTATCTAATAGTGAAATTTGCTGTATTGTGCCTATTATTGTAAGTACCTACTAAACTTTTGCAAGTTAAACACTTTTATGCCTTCCTATTGAAATAAGTGTCGGCTAATCTAACGTTTTTATATAAAAATGAGTCAAATATGTAGAGATCAAGACATATTAAAAAAACGTGGAATGATCGTTGAAGCGGGTACTTATTTGTTAATTCTTAATAAAAATACACATACTTTACGGATAGTTTTCCAAAATACTCGTATTTACGAAGGAGTGTACATTTCTGATAAATACCTATTGCAACAAAGAGCTAACGCCTCCGTGCATTGATTGAGAACACATCTCACAAAGACATGTCGCCGTTTATTAAATAAATAATAACCCTCGCACAAAGGCCTGCCGTCGGTAGCTCGACAATGGGCAAACAAACTGAGAATTAATTTCGATGAATTCTCAAAACGCCTTCGATTCTTTCGCATAGGTCCATAGAACCAATAGAAGTGTCGAAGCGACGGTTAAGCCGATTAGCTCGATACAAATACAACGTTTCGGGTCTTGACTGATTTTGACACATGTGCTGTAATTATTATTTCTATAATACACTTTAGCTTAACATTTTAAAGTATACAAATGAAATTTTTCTGTATCATTATCTTTAATGATATCGCTATAAGTACATTTTTAACTACCTACCTACTTTGATCTATGTTTTATGATTTGTCGACACACTTATAGTACATAATGACTTATATAATTAAAACATTGCAATATTAATTATAATTATCAGTTATAACAGAGTATTAACCAGTAATCTTCAAAACATATTTGAAGTTTAGTTGGTTAGACACAAAACTGTCATTCTATACTGAATAGGAGGGTTCATATAACTTGCTTAACGAATATCAAACTAAGAGTAAAGTGAGAGTGCGTAAAATTGAGTGAATGTCGTGTTTGTATGAAACAATATTGTTGATGTAAGCAATATCGTTATGATGGACGAGCGGGCGCCCGGTCAGCGCGCAATCGAGTTGAAACGCGATAAGAGCATTGATGCAGACTGCAGTACACTTCACCTTACTCGTTTGCTGGTTCCTTGATTAAATGATAATATTTAATCTACAATTTATCTATTATAACCATAATAAATATAGTATGGAAAAATGTAGTAAAATAATTTTAATACATTTTTCTTGAGTTTCATGTTATGATGTCGACTATTAATATTCAAACTGTTATACGTAAACAGTAAATACATATTAAAATCAACATTTAAGCAACCCTGACGTTTCAACTACATTTGACTAATAGCAAGCTATTTGCGAGCAGTGCAAATTGCATTTCCACAATTTACATGGATCGTTGCTAATCCAATAAGTAAATCAAAGTCATCAAGCACGCTCTAGGCTTGAAGAACATGGTAAGAGCTTAGGCGGCACGCGCGGCGCCCATTTTGCGGCTAACCCGCCCTCACGCGGGGTTTACAGCCGTCTCTAATAAACACGTTATGTACCTAACGAATATTAATAACTCAGTTTCCTGCGATGATTTTCGCTTTGAAAATTGCCTGTTGACGGGCCTCCAACAACTATGTGGGTTAAGGTCTAATGTGAAAATAATATTCGAAGAAACAAGAATGTTATAATAATATAATCGAAGTCAATATTGTATTTTATATTTATCAGGTAATATTGAGATTAATCTTGTACATTGATTGGCCCATGCCTAACAGTGGGACGACAAAATTAATTTATCATTTATCATTTTATATGATTTTCACTCAGGATGAAATGATTTCCAAAAATACCTATTAAAATTAATACTATATTAAAAATATTTTAAGCATGCGAATTTCATAAGTTCATTCAGTGATAAATGATATAATAATTTATCCTATCTTATGAAATTGTCATCATTGTTACTTTTCTTTTCAGGTTAAGCCACAGAGTAGATGAATATTTATTTATCAATTCCGTGGGTTAAGCCATACTTTTATATTTTATAATGAAAGTTTATGTAGCGAGTGTTTGGATTATATCAATGTCTCGCGAAAAATGCCGTTACTATCCAAAGCTTGCAGAAAAATGTTGTAGTTTTTCTATTTGTATCGCAAGTCCCATTTTTCACGTGCCAGCTACAACGCACAGACATAAAGGTTTACGACAGGCCGTCATATTTATGGCGCTGGTATTGTGATATATTTTTTGTTGTTCGCATTAGGTTTTATCTGACTTTCCGCTAAATCAAGTAGCTACTGGCCGGTGTCAGGAAATACCCTCGCATATATCATAGCCGGCGGATGCGAGCATTTTGGGGTTACGTCTCGATTCCGTAGGGCTCGACCGCGTAACGATTTGTCTTATCAAATGTGCAAACGAGTCATTTCCTATATCATTTGATATTTATTTGAGATGGACTTCTTAATAAGTAAATATAATAAACAAACGAATTAAATTTTGTTAAGAAGTTGCCTAATTATACCTACTGACAAGGAATCTAAATTAATTAATTAATAATTAATAATTTTACAACTTACAAGCAACTGGCAAAAGGCATTATAAAAATAATCGATGACATATTAAAATGAATATATATGAATGTATTAAAGAATAAAAGGATATTGTTATATTTTATACTATATATAAAAGGTATGTTTGATATTTTTTAAAAGATTTAACCTCAATAGCAGTTTTTGTGTGTTAGCAATAATTTACTCCACGTCGTTGGAGGGTTCGATAAGTTCGAACGAGTAGTTCGATTAAGATGTCTCGCGCCCTTTTTTTAGCAAAAAAAGGAAAATGAATAGCCCAGAGCGGAAATATTACAGAGTAACGGTATTTCCGCACGATAAATCGCCGCCCAATCAAAGGAAATTCCGCGCTACATCGCCATATATCTTTATTAATGCTATACTTTATTTTATTAGTCTTTTTATCGTAGCCATTATCAATGCATTGTCTAATTGTGCCCTATGCGGACTTCTTTAGCCAAATTTATTAGTCTCAGTTTGTCGTATAACGTATTACTACATACCTATAGGTACCTTATTTATAAGAACAGACAGACCTCTTTTGTTAAGTTTGAATGAATTATGTTTCTTATGATTGTAATTATTTCTATTAAATGAATAAGTAGTAAAGTAACATATGCAACATTTAAACGATTAGTTATTTCTTACCCACTAAGTAAATTAAAACGAACAATATTACGACAAGTTCTATAGTACATTCTAGAAGGATGTAATATCGTGAGGTGGCCTGTTAGCCTTACCTGTCGCCTGTTATCAGCGGGGGCTAAATCAGAAAATCGATACGAAGCGAGCGCGTTTATTACTCGCTGTCCGTTCCATTTAAAAGTTTTCGCCTTATTACTTGTAGCAATGGGGAAGTTATATAATAGTTTTACTTCGTGAGAGCTGTACACAATTTGGTAATATTAATTTTATGTTCTTTAAAAATAGCTGGTGGGATCATAATAGGAAATAAATTAGGTTATCAGTCTCGAAAAATATGTAATAATATTCAACAGTTTTAAATTTGTTTAAATTATAAGGGTGGTTTAAACTATAATAATTTACAAAATCTTCGATATATTATGGTCTAGGTAGTATTTTTTTTCTAGTTAGCATTCCCTTATTTATATGAGTACAACGGAATTGAGACATCAATATTGTAACGTTTCCGGATGTTTCTTCAATAACTGCATCCCGCTGATTGTTGTGAAAGAGCTGTCAAATGTCGATTAATGAACCACAGTTTATAAATACTGACCACCTACGACCACTAAGTATTTATTTGTTGACAATAAAATATCCTATTTAAAATAGCAGTTGAGAGAATTATCTAATTCGTAATTTTTTTAATTGCTCCAGCTTGGCACAAGCCTATTCTTAAAATTTTTAAGTACCTCATTGAAAGATGTACTTTATACGTTTGGACGACCACCGTGTTTGGAACATGATTCAGCAGGCGGCTAATGGTCATTTGGTTTGTTGGGACATGATTAATTATCTTTATCAAATCTCGGCTTAATCGGTCCAGCTGATGGCTCTATGATGAGAGATGCTTCCTTCGTTACTATAGAGTTACATTTAAGAAGACTTGGCAATAAATCGTAATCATATAAAGAATAATACTAAAAAAGAATTGAAACAAGATTTAAATTAACTGGAGCTTTTTGGTTTAATTCCTAAAAAGTAGCTAAATAAATGTATTGACACGATTCAACTTTATTATTTGATTTTTACCTATGTACCTACATACTAATTAACTACTACTACTTACTAGGTATTTTAAATACAGTCTATAAACGGAAGAGTGAGATTTTTTGTTACTGGAAAACTTATATAAATGATCAAGATATAGAAAAACATGTATTATCCTGTATATTTTTCCTGTTTAGGAAAACCATTCAACTTTTATCCACAAACATTCTAGAGACATAGTACCTACGAGTATATGTATATATAATAAGTATAATAATATGTCCCTACCGATTTTAGCCACGGCGTGGTGGCCAATCTCACTGAGACTAGCCAGATGCACAAGAGAGGATAATTACCTGGTAATAATATTATAGTGCACACGATTGCGCGCTAACACAACTGCACTCTTTATTGCTGCCACTCTCACACTTTCTATTCTTGCCACTCTCATCCTCGTCGGTAGTTAGGGACCGACAGCTTTACGTGCTCTCCGAGACACGTTGTTACTAAACAGAAATACTCAGTAACTAACTGCATTTTACTTAATAGTAAAAGCAGATATTTTTAAAGAAAATTCATCAAGAGTAAAAAGTTAGTAATTGTGAGATCCATATGGCAAATGTGCCTAATAACATTTTTTTCATTTAAAAAACTCCAACTGATTTATCTATTTGCCTAGTGTCCGGATAAACGTGAAAATTAGATAGCCACGGGGGGCAATCCCCTGACAAAAGCAAGCGCTGGACTTTGCAATAGGTAACTGAATTTTAGTTTTGTATCGAAACAGGATAAACTATATTTATCATTAATAAAAAAGCTATTCTTTTTCGCAGCGAGTAAATCAATTGATTCACCTATCAACAAATAAATAAAGTGAATTATGTTAATCCTTAACCTATTCTTCGTTAATTCTTTGAAATTCGGAAGCCGACTTGAAGGGCTTTTAAAACTACGTGTGGGCATCGCTTATAATTGGCTCCTTTATGTTTGCCACCGGAAAGAAGACCCACGTCAAGGCATCGCGCCTTAAAGGGATTTATAATGGCAATAAGAGATATTTACGTGCAACCATTATAGCCAGCCAGACTGTCTGTCGCCAGTTATAAAAGATTTTTGGAACACGCCCATTACCGAAAAAGGACTTAAAGATATCGTAGTCTTAATTGTACCTAATTATTATTCCAAATCGCTTGCTATATTTTGAAACAGTAATTAAATACTAGCAGTTTTCTAATAATAAGTATTAAGTAGATATATATTTGCAGGAAATACGTAGTTTTAATATTTAAAGTTTCCTAAAGTAAAAGTTAGATATACCGTTCGATATAAGTACAAGATAATAACTAACATCTATGGAACGCGCAGTAGCTCGACAGTAGGTAAGCAAACAAATCGAAACAGATTTTTAACCAAAGGTCAGGTCAACCGGAAAGTCAGTCAGATTCAGAAAAAAAATCTGTTTAACTGAATAGGCATTTATTATAATGGTCAATGGATTAATGTGATATGGCTGTACCTAAGATAGCTTTATAAAGGGTATATTTAGGTATTATGTAGAAGTTGAGGTCGATAGCTTTATAGTAGATAGTTAACAGGTATTATTACTATTTTGTGCTGTAAGTAAAGCCTTAGTAAGACGTGTATAGATATAATTTTGATAAGAAATACTGATTTTATCTATATATATTGTGAAGTACTTTTACAATATTTAAAGATAATAAACAATATTGATAACGACGATTTAACATCTATCTGTTAGTATTGTTCGATAATATTAAGTATCATTAGTACCTAATTGGTAATATTATTGATTAGAGCAGATATTTTGCAGTAATATACCTACAAGAAATAACATTAACATGCGTTTTAATCTAGATTTTTCCTTCACCTAGATTTCTAAATAGAGTTATTTATTCGATAGTTAATAATATAATAATAATAATAAATATGTTGGGACATTCTTTCAACAGCTCCATCTTGTTCCGTGGCAAGCTATGATGCTTGTGTTACGGATACTAGATAGTTGATATACTACATATATAATTTTTAAATACATACACATTATAAATAACATATAAACACCCATGACTGAAGTACAAACATTCGTGCTCAACAAATGAATGCCCCCAGCGGGACTCGAACCTGCGACCCCTGGCGCAGAAAGTAGGGTATACTACCAACTGAGCCAAACGAGTCGTCATACGAGGTCTAATTCATTTATTTAAAATAAATATTTGCTAAAAAGTTAAATATGTATGAAAATTTTATTGCTATAACAATAATCTGAACACTAAAATATTGTAAAAAAAATACGAAAAATTGAATTTAAAATAATATTTAAATAAAGAAAAGATTTTAGTCTCTTAAATAAAGTATCTCGTTAGAATCACTACAACTCTATATTATAAATTCACTTATTCTCCAGAGGCGTTCATTCATGTAATGTACTTATTATTATACAAAGATGTAATGTAACGTGGTGTATTTTCTATTGATAGTGCAATATTGAGGTTATTTAAAGTCAGTTTTATGCAACCGTGTGATGCGTGAAATTGATTTTGCCCAGTTTTGAAGAAACGGAAGTTTCTGCCCAATCGCTCATTCATGCCTTTTATTCGTAACTTCTACAACTCGGTATGTTCGTACTATAGCCACTCGCAGGTAGTTTTTTGTTTACGCTGGCCGTTTCATATTTTACTCATTCATTCATAATTTTTTTGTTGTCTAAATTTTGCGATGCTCAACTGCTATGGATTAGCTTGAGTAAGAACTTTTATCTTAGGAAGTAAGTTATATCCTATCCTAGTTAAAGTAACATTTTATTGAGAACCTTTTCAAATTAAATAATGGAGATGCCATTGTAGCTTAGGGTAATATTAAATATTTTCACTCAAGAAACACACCAAATTTCTATGCTATGGGTGAAAAGATTTTTTTAATTGCGATAATTATGTGATATTGTACTGCTTTTAATTCTGATATAAGTATTATATAAATGTAATCTAGTTTTATTTTAACCTTTATCTACTCGTGTTTAGTATTATCTTAGTTATACTATACCTTTGAGTTTCGATATTGCAAATAGAAGAGCAAATCTGTTGGACTCTAAATCGTCACGATTGTTTTTGATTTCTATATGGCTTTCAAGAAGTCTTAAGATGAATAATTTGTTGACCGTTGAAAGGGATCAAAAGCAGACTTCAAAGTACTTTTCAATGGACACCTATTTAGTGCTACGAGTGTTTTACAACGCAAAAAATCTTAAGTCAGGTAATGGTTGGATGCGAATGCGTTGGCGACTCAGTTCCCACGATGAGACAGTTATTATTTTAGTTTATGAAGTGACAACTTCAACACTTGTTTCATCCTTTTGTAAAGACATATTGAGAGTATGAATAGAACAATTCACCAGTCTCTTATAACTATGAGTATGAGATAGTCAATAGTCAATATCACTTTTGAAATAAAAAGCTCGTCATTAAAAAATAGCTGTAATTTTGTTTTTCATTAAATTAAACATTTATTTAAACATCATCTTCTGTACCTACGAGTACAACAAAATTCTTAGTCAAATCTTCTACAATAAATATTAAAAAAAACCTTCATGAAATAATAATTATCATCGTTTTGATTTCAGTTTGGAACAAAATTTAATGAGCATGATGGCCTAATTGTTTATCCGGGTCAACATACTTTTTAACGCCGAATACTGATCTCTGAAGGTCTGAGAAATCCGATAACCGTTAAAACGTGCTTAGGGACGAACGAGCGAAGCGCGGATGCGTCACTAGTTATTTTTATTAAATTTTTATATAGAATTAAAACCCACGTTTGAAAGCTACGCTTATTAAATGCATATAAGAATTAACTTTTTTTGTACATTAGTTTAACTAGGAACAACATCATTTAAAAGTATATTAAGCTTTTGTTACCGCATAGTATACCTTCTCTAAAATAAATAAGCCTTAATTGAAAATTAATAACGTACCTACTTCTTCATAACTTAAAATCGAAAATGAAATTAAAATTCTATTGTGTTTTCATAGATAACTCATATTTTAATGCTTCCATTCATTCTCACTTAAACTGATTGTTCCGATATCCGCACGGAAACGTCCGGTTACTTACTTGTGGTCGGCTGTTTATACTTTTCGAAATATATGAATGAGCTGACCACCCAGTGAGTGCGTAGTGGCCCGTGGATGTGAAGCCGCCAGAAAGTATTTTATTGAGACTGTAATTTCTTTAAGTGATCTCGTATTTTTTCTTAATGTTGGTGTTTATTTAAAAAGGCACTTTAATAATAAAGAGATTATTTTTATGTTTTCGACTTCACACAAGATTGATGTAAGGTAATGTTAGAACGTAATAAATGTTAATATTACTGTCCCGTAAATGCAATATATAAGATCATCAACCTGAGGCATTTCACAATTGTTTGCCAAAAACAGATTCAACAAGTAAGCAAAATATGCACTTATTGTTGTTAATTCTGTAAAATAGTTCAAAATAATTGCCATAAGATATATAGTTACAAAACTATAACTTGTTTTATTATAAGAGTAGGTGCGCTGAATAGCAAATGGCGAACGGTGTGCCAACATTTATCGACCTTCGCCTTAATACACAATGTTCTCGTTTATTGACGGTCAATTTATTTTTAAGCTTTACTATTTTCTTGCATACCGAAAGAAATCATTAGAAAAGATGAATCTGCTTTATCTATTTTGTCTTTATGCTACTTGACCCCAATAATCCTTACATTCTTAAGAGTTTATCTAGATGTTTTTTATTTATTTTCTATTTATATATATACAGTCTAATTTATATCATTCCAAAACTTCCTCGTTCCATATGCTGTGTCATTAGCCATGTTAGTTGCGTCCATTTATCACACCTTTAATTCCAGCCCACATTATGCCATTGTGGACAAGCGTTATTCTGTAAACGTTACTTATTATAGAAGCTTACTTTGTATAAAAATATGTGCTCGAGTATAAAGGTAAACATTGATTTTTTCAACTACCTAGAGAGAATACATGTTTGGGATGCCACTGACAGACGGACAAAAGGACAATGAGGGACGCATCTTGAATGGCGACCGCACACTCTGCGCGTAAGCACCCAGTGGACTTCAATGAAAATAAGCAAATCGTGTAAGACACGAAGTTGTAGAATCATGAATCAAGCGTTAAGTATTTAAAAAATGATTTTAAAGGTTACATTTTCTTATGTAGAAAACATTTTTTTTTCATTTCTAGGATATGTAGGTACGTAGGTACATATCGTAGAATTGAAAAAACCTTCTCCAAAAATTTTATTATAGTCGATAAAAATGTTGATAGATCGAGAAAAAGTTTATAATATTCTTAGTTAGCGCATCCTTTTGGTTTGTTTTCTAACTCACAATTACTATTTTTATTTTCAAATTGAAATAGTTAAAGTATTTCTTTGTACTTATATATTAATAGGTTGACGTGACGTGACGTGACGATAAACGTGAGTGACGTTAGGAATATTGATAATAATATGCATTTTTTTAATATCATGAGCGCATAAGAATTTCTTTCATAAAAATCTAAATATAAAATTATTAACTGGCGACTCATGTCGCTTTCGTCCCTATGTGGTCCCTAGCTTTAGCGCGACCGAAGCCGCGCGTTTTGCTTGTTTAAATAAATAAAATTTCTAAAATAAAAGTAGCCTAAGTAACTTCTATAACATTAGCTATCTGCAAGTGAAAGTTCCGTTAAAATCGGTCCAGCCATTTCAGAGATTAGCCAGAATAAACAGACAGACAGACACAAATTAATAAAAAATATGTGACTACCGTATATACTATGATGTATATGCATTTAGTGAAAAGCTGTTAATTTGAAATTAAAAACAGACACTTCAATTTTATTTATGAGTATAAATAAATATCAACACATTTAATCCAATGTAAACAAAAGCATCAATTATATTTTAGAAAACTGTTTATTCAATGGTTTATTCTGCCAAAAATTATTTGCAGTGCTGACGTTGAAAAGTAAATCATTAAAAAAATGTGATGTATATTAATTCAAGCAGATGCGGTCAGCACTAAAGATCACACCCACTTATAAAACTTGGATTCCTGGCACTCAATATATAATTCAATTTTATACAACTTGTTGTCCATTGTATTTTATGAAAACGATGTTTGACAATTTTTTACCAAAAATTCATTCGTTGCTTACTCGACTTAGATAGAGTACCTTTAAAAATAACTAAAATGTATAAATCTGATGGAATTGACTCAGTTGTATAAATAACTAACTGTCTAACCAATGAAACCGACAAATTATTTATTCCAGATAATATGTTCATAAGCCCATAATTCTACAATTATTATATAAAACTAACAATAAAACTAACAATATAACAATATAACTATTATGAAGTATATTAATATTTTTAAAACAACAATGACCAAAGTCGAAAAATACTTTTAGATTTGAGTAGGTATCCTATAATATTGTTTTTTGATATTGTATGATATATTCATCCCTGTAGCACAAAATAGAGCTATATATATTTTACATATAAATTTATTTATCACAAGATGGTATTACAAACACCCCCGCTGAAACAAAAAAGCTGTCGTCGCTATTACTTAGCAAATCAGAGATAGCAGTATATGTAAAATATTCACATCAAACTTTACGAAAAAGTATAAAGTATACTAGTACCTAGGTATATATGAAATTTAAATGATGTTATCACGGAATTCGGAACTAAGAATGATTATAAAAATACCTATAGGTCAAATGAATACCCACTAAACAACAGATTGAATTATAAATAAATAACAACAAGAATTGGATATAAGAACATGTATGTATATTGTATAGATAGAGCCTACATATATAAGTTGAAAATACCTGAACTGAACCTGCGGCGACATATTAGGTAATTATAATTTATATTTATACAAATGTTTAATAAATAATAAAGTCGATACTTATTATATGTTTATTTATTTCTATTTTACCTTTACCTATGCTATTATATTTAGAGTGTAATCTCAGTTTTTTTCACATTCTACACACTGATCTTACAAAGCCCTGAAAATCTGTCTCGAGAAAATTGAAATCAGAGTGAGAAGGAAAGCTTCACACTCGAGCTTACTACATGAGAGTGAAAGGGTCAGAAGGCAGGAGTGAGAGTCAATAACGAGGCAGCCAAGGGTTAGTTGTTCCTAGGAGGCAATATGGCAAGATTTATGTATCTCCCAATGTACAGGGAATACTTACGACGCCTTACGATGCAACTTATTTCCATTGACGCTGCCTTCCTGATAATGTTTGCACCTTATTAGATGTTCAAAATGAAAATATACCGGGTCATATCGACTGGAACGCGTTTAGTTAGTAGTTTAGTTATTAGTATATCGTAAAAGTAATACTTTGATGGTTTTATAGATATTCTTACTACTTCATTTAGGATTTTAAGTATCAAATGATAGTTTCTACAATTTTTATATTAAATTTATTGCCCTAATATTAAATTTATTATTTACAATTATGTAAGTAGTTTATTTATCTTCTTATAACTGCACCGTAAATATTAATGTTATTAATGTGTAACTCTTATTGATTTAAGGCAATTTAAATGCAGACAACGCAGTTGCATTTATATCGAAATATATAAACAAGTACCTATGTACAAGTGTTATGATGACACCGTTAATTTACGTTGCACAGTAATATTAGTTGAAAGCACTTAATTTTATGACGGCAGGCAGTCAGCCAGTTCTGGCTAATGAGAATGAATGGCGTGGTTACCTCTCCGATAATGCAATTTGCTGTCTCATCTGACCTTTGCAGTAAGTTACATAATGTATTTAATATAAAGTACCTGAGCAAACGAGCATTGCCCTGTGTTAAAAATTAAGATATAAATATTTTCAACAGCTATTTTTCAGAAAGGACACATCTGTAGGAAAGCTTAAAAAGAAAACCTTGCATAAGTACATAATTTGATCCAAACCGTTATAAACGTTTCGGAGATACACGAAATTATAATACGCACATACATAATAATCGCTTACATAATATTACAATATCGTACTAAGTTTTAATTTTTAAAATAGCATCATAAGGTCAGGTGAGCTTTAGAAAGTATCTTCATACCTGAAAATGGCATGTGTTTCCTTTATCTGTTAAACTACTTTCTTTATTATAATAGTACAATTTTAAGCTAGTATTAGTAACCTTTTTTTATTTAACTTCTTTCTACACCACCTTGATGTCCAGCGTTCCACTACAGTGCGATTTTTAAGACATTTTCTGCCGGTCTTTCCAAACCCAACCTGGCAACCTTCACGAAGAGAGCGTATTCCTTCCTGAAAGGCCGGCAACGCATTTGCAAGCCCTGCGGTGTTGCAGATGTCCATGGGCGGTAGTGATCACTTTCCATCAGGTGAGCCTCCTGCCCGTTTGCCCCCTTTGTCCCATAAAAAAAAATAAGAACTATAATTTCCCAGTAATTCTATCAGCGGTAATAGTAATATTTAATTAGTTAGAGTTCCAAGGCACATTGATCGGGCTACTTACATTGAGTATGGTTTGGGTGAGGCTAATGATTCAGTAAAGACTACTAATATTGTATTCAGCCCTTTTTAATCTCCGCCACTGCAGGGCACCGGCCACCCAGCAATACAAGTGTTTCTGGCCGTAGTCAACCACGCTGACCTGGTGTGGGTTGGCCGATTGCACATGTCTTACGAAATCTTGCTAGGTTCTCTCAAGTGGCTTGCAAGTACGGCCACACATCGAGAGGTCCTGGGTTAGAGTCCCGGGTCGAACAAAATTTAGTTACGATTAGTCGTCCCACCGGAGTATGAGAGTGATAGCAATAAAGAATGCACTTGTGTCTACACATACACTTGTGCACTACAATATCTCCTGCGCAGCAGTTGGCTAGTCTCAATGAGATTGGCCGCCATAGCCGAAGTCCGTCGTAAAAGATTAAATTATATTATTAGGTTTTCTCAAACCTGCATGATTTTTTCTTCACAATAAGATAAGTAGAAATCATGCTAGAAATTATTCGCACATTCAAATATCAGAAACCCAGATTTGACACGCTTCACTCGGTTCCAAGCGAGCGCGTTATCACTCGGCTACCACTGCCAATATTACGAGTAATTCAATATAAAGTAATTGATTATTTTATTAATTTAATACCTATGATATCCTTTTAACAGGAAAGATACATGAGTTATTTTTTTAATATTCTAAGTTGGAGCTTAAAATTGTCGAGTTTTGAGTGCAAGTAGGTTTTTTTTATGGTACAAAGGGGGCAAACGGACAGGAGGCTCACCTAATGGGAAGTGATCACCTCCGCCCATGGACATCTGCAACATTGGAAGAGGGAGGTAGGAGGAAGAGAGGAGGGATGGGGAGTGGGCCTCCCGGACTCTCACTTACCGGACGAAACGCGACGGCATAGCTGCCACTTCACGCCGGTCTTCTGTGAGAGAGTGGTACTATACGGGGCGTGCAGGCCCATTCGGCTGCTACCCGAAGGTAACAAGCATGGCACTACCACTACACCACTAATTCATCTATATTTAAGTGTTAAGTTACTACTGTATAAATCTGTTCATTTTATAAAATGATAAATAGTGGGTAATGATTTACGTATTTTATTACAGAGAAATATTTATACATACACAAACAAATAAAGACTTAAATTCGTTCCGAGCAGCCCTTCGAGCTTCGGAAGAGAGTTGTTGTGTGTGAGAGTTCCCTCCTACTTAATCCGCAAGTATCGCTAACAAATTTAATATTTACTCTCTCTGACTTATCCTTATAAATCGTCGACAATATTAAAACCACCATTACATTTTGATTGTCGTATTGCAGCCGCCCCTGCACTTTTTGGCTGTGGTGAAAGACACAAGAGAAATAAGGTTTACAAAGAAAAAACGCTTTTTTGTGACAGCAATAAATAGTAAAATATGCACCAATATTATTATAATCAAATGTGTTTTATGACATAATAATGATAATATATAACTACCTAGACCAATATATAATATTTAACTACTACCTAAATTTTACTATTTATTTTGCCTATCACGTAGAGCTGATCTAAAATTATAAAAAAATTGAAAACATCCTTATATCAATTATAGTCAATTGATCAATCGAAAAATCTTAATATTATTTGTACCATACTTGTAGAGCCAGTACCCTCGTAGTATGCGTATCCATGCCCGGATTTAACTAATCCCGATCTATGTCCTGCCCTACGAGCTTATTGACTTGTATTACGCGCTAACTTTATTAAAACTGAATACCCTTTCTCTAATAAATAACATTTTTTAATGTGTATACAACAATATTTACTAAAAAAAATATTTAAAATGCTTGCGTTTAAAAATATATTTTCAGTGCTCAGTAGGTATAGAACCTTTGTATAATATATGACAAAGAAGATGAGACGAAAAACAAAATTACATATATGCGAAAATTAAATAGGTAAGTGATTTATTTTGATATACAATAAATAAAAGATGTCATAAAAAACATCATGTTGGAAAATGTAACAGTTGTCTGAAATGAAAATCCTATTTTAAAAATTAAACAATAAACAGTCTGTAACAATGACTGTCTAATTAAGCGAGAAAAGGGTGACACCGCAAAGCCGCAGTGATGGATCCTTTTAATATCTGAGATACATAAGCTTGATATTAAAATTTAAATTTAAAGTTTAGCTGGGTAGGTAAGTAGATCTGGGGGCACGGTAGTGCCCCCGCCTAGACGAGCCAAGCGAAGCGCACGCGCACTACCTACCTTTTCTCGAAGCGCTTCGTCGTTTTTTTGAACCCTCATAACTTGGGTTTGGATTATGCTAGATCAACAAAATTTTCGGGATATATTGTCAATAGCGTACTTATTGAACATATTAAGTTTTAATTACATTAGCTTTTATATTTCAGATTTTATTTATATCTAAAAAACGCTGATTTTGTCACTGACTCACTGATGATCATCAAAATTCTTAAGGTATTTCCTAATGTCCTAGAAAGCTGAAATTTTGTATGTAAGCTAGTATTAGCACACAAACAACAAAAAAACCCCTTAAACTAGGGGATGAGAGTTTGTATGAGACCTGTAATTTTAAATTAAATTTTGATGACGCTAGAGGTCTAATCTATAATCTAAAACTTGGTGCCCCCAGATATATATATGTATAGGTACTCCTTGTTAAAAAAAAAAAAAGAAGAAAGAAATAAAAAAAAATTTTGTTACAAACAACTTACAACTCGTCTTGGCAACATTTTACATGAAAATGTTTTTGGTGGGATAGGTTTTTAATAGATATTGATACATATACTAGTTCTTGCCTACAGCTTCAGTCGCAATAGGAAAATAATAAAACATTTCCCATACAAAAACCCAATTTTCATGGTGATCTTTTCTGAGGTCTAAAATTTCATGCGTCGCCACATTACCTTATATGATTATAGAAAGATTAATATTTATAAAAATCTCTATAAATTTAAGCCACAAACTATCAATATAACTTGATTAACGATTCTTAAGATAATGTGCAATGATTGAGAAGTACCTACTTAGGAGCTATAGAAAATTTATACAGAAAACCGATTTTATGAAAGAAAGAATAAGAAGTGTTTTTATTGAATAGAGAAGTCTTTGATGAAACAGTCGTATGTAGAAGTATTATTTTTTGTATAAATAGACATTCGTTTTAATTGAACGCTGTATAAGTATTATGATAAAAAATATAATACCTATATTTTTTATCATAATACTTCTACAGCGGCTTATAAAATATTAAAACATTAAGCCTATCTAACATTAGCAAAGGTTGATATTGTTAGTGGAAATCAGATGTCCGATCAAATAGCGCGGGTGTTAAGTAAGATGTAACAGTAGGGGTCGGAGGGCTGAGGGAGGATATTGCCTAATCATTCCCTTCGCACCCTACTAACAGTTGTTTTAGCATTCATCGCTATATTCACCCCGTAAGATTGATTCCCCATAGTAAGCTTTAAAAAGATTTTACGGTTTACTTGTGTGTAATTTGCTTTACCCTTGGTGTTTAGATTCAAAAGCAATTTAAATTATTTAACGAGGCCAAAATATAAAAGTTATATAAATAATAATGACTCAGCATCCTTGTGTTACTACCTTTGTATTCAATTTAAGAGTGTCAGTAATTATAAAAATTACTACTTTAGACCGATAGATTATTTTACTTTTTGTTTAGTTTTATTTTTTGTTGAAATTACAGTCAAAAATTTTATACATATTGTTATCAGAAGGTACAATATACTACAACCACTATATCAGTATTTCAATCTACTTGATGTAATTGGATTGCGAGTTTAATTATGCGTAAAACAATCCGAAAATCAGGAAAGTAGTAACAGCCGTGAAAGCCGGCATGTTTTCGGGTTATTAATTCTGACAAAGCGCCAGGACCCGGTGAAAGGGTTAGCTTGAGCACGGTCTGTGTACGTGTTATGACATTTTCTGTTATGCATACCATTTACAAAATCATTCATATGGAACATCGGAAATTGTGTTTTTTACCATGTTTTAAATAAGTATTTTGGATCTGCGACCTACATACAATTTAAAAATTACGATAATGCTATATCGTAATGAATAATTGTACAACATCAAAATAGAGATCGGAAGAAACGCGTATAGACCCCGGACATTCATCACTCGCTCTATATGGTATAACAATCGAACAACAAGCCATTGAGCGTTCTTCCCTTTGTTAGACATAATTTTATCAAAAATATCGGACACGACAATAGGATGTCGCACCGACAAAAGTCGGAAGAGCGGATGCGATTCGCATCGACTCACCGCCGACAAACGCAACGCGTATTTTTTACGCAATCTCCGCAACAAAGAATACATTGGTCGTTTGTCGCGCAAGGATGTTTCCACCCACAATTCAGCGTGGGTCATCGCTCATTACTAACAATCGGAAATGACTTCACGAACTTTCGGATCTTTCAAGCCACTTATACCTCGGATGTTGTTAAAAGTCATTAGTTTATGTCGCATGTATTGTATACACAGGTGTTGTATAATGGGCTTTATATCGAGGCTTGTACAACTATTCAATGTTATACCTAATTGTATCATATTACTATGGCGAATGTTGTACATTAACATTTTATTTTTACACGTCGTATTATACAAATAACCTTGATTCCGTGAATAAAAGTCATAGTATCAGTAATAGTAGAGTTGACCAATTAATATATTACACCATTAAGAGCAGACGACTTTGTTGACACACAACGTCAATGCCGCCATTAAAGCAGTTTTACTGTTATCGCGTATCGTATACCATCGCCTCTAGGTAATTAGCCGGCTATGGTAAACTAACATGTAACGGCAGTGTTAAACAGACTCTTTAATATACTGTTTGTACTAAATGCACCACATCCATTTCATTTCACAAATGTCACCGCTGGCAAACTATAGAACAAATTCGGCATTGGATATCGCCTGATAGCAGGATATGTTAACAGACAATACTGTTGGCAGTTTTAATTACAGTAGATGGGCATTAGAAAGAATTGATTTTTCAACATGATAGAAAGTGAACACGTGAAGGGACGTTAGCAATTAAGAGTAACAATCCTATTGGGAAAAGAGAATTACAGCTGGGGTTTAAGTAACATCTATTTTTCTTAAATTTATTTGTGGTTGTAAATTTTATCGTATAATTTTTATCAGGTAAAAGAGCTGGCCAAATTAGCTTTTTTATTGGCCGATACCGATTAGTAGACTTGTTTAAATTTAAAAATTATCCGATTGTATATCCGTAAATCCTTAAAACTATTGGCTAGCTTTCGAGCTTTTCTCTATGTACACAGATTATTTTTTTGAAAGTGCTTTCAATTTATGTTTTTTTATAACTCTTAATTACTCTTATTTGTATAATATAATAGAATACTGCCTCTCTTCATTAATAGTTTCTTTTTATGTGAATATATTATTTATTAATTCACCATTAAAAATATAAATAAAAGTATTTATTTAGAAAGTTTTCTGGTAGGTACTGTGAAAATAAAGTTGTTTTCTAATTTAAACCACCATTAATAAAATTACAGGTACCTTCTTTCATTTAATGGTAAATATAGTTGATTGCCATGTCAGCTGTCGCATCAAAGGTTACGAATAGATTACTGACCGCAGACTGACGACTTAGACCTCATGAATGCAAAGAAAGTCTAATTTAATCGTGATCAATACGAACTGACACCATAGTAGTTCATTTATGTTCCAAAATGGAAGTACTGTTTAAAAATTTACGTACGTATAATTTTGTAGCTTAGAGTAAATTTTGAGTAATTTCCATAGTTAAATTTTATACATAGTAGGTACTATGTAATATAAAATTTTGTAATAATTTGGTAAATCTATAGGTAAACCTACCTACATATTATAAAATTCAAAGTAAGTTTAGTCGGGAATCATCTGGAATACTTTTTGGAAAATCTTATTAAACATACCTATAGGTTAGATGTACTAGTACCTCTAGTATTATATATTTACCTATATAAATATTTGGCTAACTTCTTACAGCATGTCCTGAAACCAAAACGTAAATGTAGTTCCAACTTAAAGTGCTCTACCATAAAAAAGATTGTAACTGTAGATTATTATCGATAAATATTCATCGCTACGCTATTCTTTATGAACAAATAATATCTAGATATCATTTTGAATCAAAATACAGAAATATTATGTTGATACTCTCTTCTAACCAGTTTATAAGAATTTTATTCTACCTAATACTTATATTACATAATTGCTGCTTGAAATTAATAATTAATTGTTTATCAAATCAAATCAAATCAAAATATTTTATTCAGCATAAAAATTGTTACAATTTCTTACTGAACGTCATGAGTCTACCACCAGTTCGGAAAGAAGAAACCTCTGACCTGAGAAGAACTGGCGAAAGAAACTCTCATCTCATTCTTTCTTTTTTAAATTAAATTGCATATTAACAATAATTCTATATGTTGAAATAGCCTGGCGGCGATCACATCATTCCCAAGGCGTACTGTCTTCTAAAAAATTGTTAATCGAATAATAACCCTTAGTACACAAACGTTCCTTCACAATTTTTTTAAATTTGGCTTTATATAGGCTGTATAGGCGTATACATTGTCCATAAAAAGAATTACTAACTCGGCGTAAGCGAGTTACAGGCATTACAAGTTTATGTTTGCTCCTAGTATTAATGCTATGCATGTCGCAATTCTTGGGAAATTCGTGTATATTTTTATGAACATACATAACATTTTCGTACATATTTTTATTTCTTTAAACTTTTTTCTTAAAGATACTCTAGGGCCTAAACTATAAATGGCACGAATAGCTCTTTTCTGCAGGACAAAAATAGTATTAACAGTAGAAGCATTTCCCCATAATAAGATTCCATAGGACATAATACTATGAAAATAACTAAAATATACTATACGAGCTGTATCTACGTCTGTAATAAGTCTAATTTTTTTTACCGCGAACGCTGCAGAGCTGAGCCTTTTTGCTAGCCCCTCAATATGGAGATTCCACTGCAATTTCGAATCTATGATAATGCCTAGGAATTTAGTTGATGTTATTGGTTTTAACATTTCCCCTCCCAATACTACACCATTATCAACAAGTTTAACATTAGGTGTTGTAAATTTAATTAATTTAGTTTTTTGGTTATTTAATAATAAATTATTCGAATCAAACCAATAGACAACCTTTGAGAGTGCATCGTTTACATCGTCGTACATTAGTAAATTACGTTTCACCTTAAAAATAAGTGAAGTGTTTAGTTTAGCTTCCGATCCTGATATATACTTAGGTAATCTGGTTCTTTACCTGAAGTTTATACCAGGTACCAATTGCGTATCTTCTACCCTGTTTAATACTAGGGGGTATGGCCACGCTATAGTTTTTAAAGAAAATCAAATGTATTTCGATAACTTGCTAGATTTTTCTCAAATACATGGGTTTACTTAAGGTGTTTTTCTTCACCGTAAGACAAGAGAAAAGCAAGCAATCATGTTCGTGTTCGGATGCAAACTTTGCTATCAATTTGCGTGTATGTTGTGCAGCTCTATGAA
This sequence comes from Boloria selene, assembly GCA_905231865.2. NCBI lineage: Eukaryota > Metazoa > Arthropoda > Insecta > Lepidoptera > Nymphalidae > Boloria > Boloria selene. Next base: position 6,640,735 of record HG993146.1, on the reverse strand, counting down.
AATATAAAAAGATACATGTGAGCTCATCGTGTTACTTTACCATATATACATAGTAGTCTTCGGTTATGTGTAAGTTCTCATATTTTGACAGTCCTATACTACCTACATATAGAGACGTAATTTAAATAATAAGCGTATTATAATTACAGTTTTTGGAATAGATCTAGAGTTTAAATATACACATTTAATATTAAATGTAAATAAGCAAAAGATAAAGGAAAAAATAAACTTAAGCGTATTCGAAATTTATAAACATGTCTTACTAGTACATCGCTATATACAAATACCTCAATTTGGTTACAGTAATTGTTTGGAAGTAACATGATAAGTGGAGCCTCGTCGGTTCTTGTTAATATTCAGACAAATAAAAAATAATAATTGAGAAGCTTAAAACCTTTATCAAAATGATAAAACGAATCAAAGAGATTATTGTAAGTAATTAATTTTATCTTGATTTTTTTTACCACTCTGAAAGTGTTTAAAATTCCGCTTATGTTCTAGTATATAGTTTTAGGTGTTATTTATAAAAACGTATTATCTTTTATTACCTTTTTTAATGTAGAAAATAAAATGATGTTGCTCTAAAAAACACAATGATAATTTGTCATCGGGAATGACTTTGAAAGAGCACCTGGCCAAAGGCCCCACGCGACCCCATAACTGTTTCCGTCTTTTGACTTGATTCGCAACGCACCGACTTTTGTCAATATGCTTGTTTAATACATATTATGTTATCTTCAAACTTTATTTAAGTAGTTCTCTAAACATGCAGATGGAAGGCGGATCGAATGGCAGCTGTATCTCCCCTTGCGGTTTATATATTCTGATTATATTTTACTACAAGCATTAATTAAATATCTTTTAATACATAACACAGAATACTTAATATTTTTTTTATTTTGTGGCTAGTAAAATATTCAAGAGATGAACTCTTATAATATGATTATTAATAAGTGTAATAGGTATATCTAAAAAAATAATGAGTCTAAGTATAATTAAAATCATTATAGTTCTAATTTTATTAATTTTGGTTTATAATAACTACCTTCTCGCACTAGTCGCACAAGGCACAAGGGGATAACAGGTTTAACAAAAAACATGACGGTAATTATTATCACACAAGCTACATGTACCTCAGTAAGAATAGATAACTAGATATCAAAACAATTTTTCGAATGGCAACCAAACTCTGGCGCCGGCAACATTCGCGGTTGGCGAATCGACTTCCTGCCTTCGTTTCCCGCTGAAATGGATCGCTTCCGATGTGTATTTGTCATAGCCGCCTAATCGCAGTGTACAGTGGAGATGAAAATATAGCTCTTAAAAATATTAATTTTCTATAGTACTCGTTCATATTATATTTGATTAGATTCCTAAAAAAAACCGGTTAAAAATTCTTTGTTACATTTACAGTTATTAATTATACTTTATTGACTGTTTTAATTTTATTAACAGTAAGGCTTCAACAACTCAAAATCTCAACTCAACTGAAAATATTCTTTTTATATTTTCATATTATTATACAATTTCCATGAAAACGACAAAGTGGTTATTAAAATACTGTTTACGAGTTGACATTTTTAAAGCAAATTACACAAGATGGTAAACTAATTAATATACAGTATTTATTATGATAATTTTAATTATTTTAAGAAAATGTTTTAAATTCTTTTTAAACCATGTTTTTTTTGTAAATAATTATTATGATAAATAAAATAGTATATAGACTTGACTCTCCATAGTTTTTCTTATCGGCTAATTCACATTGTTGTAATCCGTTTGTGAGCAACAAACAAGCCGTTAGCTGCGTATCTTCTGGCATTGCTCGGGAAGGGCCACTCCCTCATCCTTTTATCGTCTGCCTAATGAGCCTCGGATAAAACAATTTTCTTTAATAAAACTTATTATTGATATTGCCACTGTTGCATTTTTGCACAAATGGTAAAAATAAATATAGTAAATTCTTTCAAACGGCTGAAAAGATTTAAATAAGATAATAAAAGATACAGTTAGATTTTTACGTCTCGAATCAATAGGTACAGAGATTTTTGTATTTTTATCAGCCCTTTTTAACGTCCCGCGGTCAAGAAACCGTAGTCCGCTTCGCTGGATAAGTGCAGGTTGATAGAGTTCATATGGTTTTTGAAATTGCTAGGTCTAAATTATTCTAGTACCTAATAATGCAAGGTCTCTCAAGTATACAAATTTCCTTACGATGTTTTCTTCCGCCGTCAAGAATAAAGACATCGACCAAAAAAGAACAATTTAAGTAATTTATTTATTTTAAAAAATCTCCGATTGCATTGATAAGTAAAGTCAGGTAATATAAGGCGTGGGTGAGTGCAGCGTAATTGTGTGAACTGATTGCGTAATTAGCGCGACGAGTCACCGAGGGCGCGGGAACAACACCCCAGCCTTTTACATCCGTGAGAATCATTAATTACTAATGTTTGTTTTAAATGTTTGCGTTACTTCGAAAAATATTGTTTTAAAACTATGCTTTTAATTTCCATCATTTATTATCATGTGGAGGTTATGTTTTTTTATATGTTAGGACCATTTAGTTCCAAAGAAATCTACGAGGCTTGTGCTATGGATATTATAATATGTTAGGCAGATAGATGTTACACACACATAACTACATAATATACATACATACACAACATAAATATAAACAGCCACGACTTTAAGTACAGACATTCGTGCTCCATGATAAATGTATGCCCAAAGTGGTAATCAAACCCGCGACTGCGGCCTTAGCAAGTACAAATTGATGGGTTACTACAAACTGAGCCGTGTCACGGTAAAGCACGTTAAACCTACAATTTTGATTTTGTAACTTTATCATACTAAATGAAGTACTTACACAATTTATACATACAAAAATAATTTAGACATTTAAATAAAATTGAAGCATGTTCATAATTTCAAATTTATATCTTTTCACTAAACTTAAATCAAAAAATGAGTTTTTAAAATTTTTGTCTGTCTGACTCTGTTTGTTCCGGCTAATGTCTGAAACAGTTAGACCGATTAATTTGATGGGACTTTCACTCGCAGATAGCTAATATTATAAGGATTAGGCACTTTTATTTTAGACATTTTATTTATTTTAATTACGGAAAGGATTATTACAAACTTAAAATTTGGCAGGGATCACCTAGAGACGAACCCGAGCGAAGCAATGGTGAGTTGCTAGTTTAATATAAGCTCATAAATGGAGTATAACGTAGCTGTAGGTATGTTGTCTACAAACGCCATGAATGAATATTGTGAGTGATTTTATAACTTGTGAATATCGCCACATATCGATTTCATTTTTAAGTTATCTAAAGCTGACCTGAAAAGTTACTCAAAGGAAAACAATGTAAAGTGCATCAATTTATTTCAATTTACAGAATTGTATTGTTTGGGCGGGCGCGGGTGCGTTCCCGCGTTTCCGGACGTCGCTTCCGACACGAGCGCGACGCGTGCCGCCATCTTTGAATTATACCCTGCGACGATTGCCGTTTGTTGCCAGAAAGAAAAACAATTCACATTTCATTTATAATATTCATTCCATTTTAAGCTTTAATACAACATGACAGTTCTCTTATTATAATTATTATATCTGGTTGTTAAGATTGTTTTCAATTTTATTAATGCTTGTGATTGTTTTATCTAGAGCGTTAATGTTGTTTAATAATTATCTGGAACATCATGTCGTGCAGTGAATATTATAGGACGACTGCCATTTGCAGGGTGTAATTTTAAGTAAAAGTCACGTCATTAACTTCATAATAATTACGTATAAGATTTTTTTATCTATTCCTTAATAGTATTCGGAACTATTGTCAGTTTTGTAAGAAATTACTTATTTTATTACAGGAGTTTTAAATACTTATTATAAAAGAGTTAGATCAAATTTTAGTATTTAACAGAATATAGTTAAAGTTGTAAAATCTTTGTATCAAGAGTAAGTAATTGTTATCTTCGCCATCAAAGTTATTGGTCCTATAATAAAGTTCTGAAAAAAAACAAATAATAATTAAGGATAATTAAAGCACCCATTATCGTAACAAATAAAACCAACACGTTTGTGAGAACGATGCGTTTGTTCTTTAAACAGTATGTTCACGGGAGGCGGGCGCGTACGTCACTAGTCACGGCAAACATTTGCGATGCCTCGCCCTGCGCCCTGTGTGCACTCGATCTATATTTGTTCGCTAACGGCATGTCAATAGCAAATGAAATCCTACGTTTAACTTTTCACAGTGATTATCAAAATTAAATATAAGTATTTAACATTAATTGTAGCGTTTGTAAGAATTCTTTAGAGATATTGTTAAATCATCTAAAAATTTATGTTCCATTAACTGGTCGTTTGCTAGAATTTATTGGTATTGACTATTGAGTAACGGTAAGTGAGAGATTTTTTTAAACTAGTTCCTAAATGTGTGGAAAGGGGTAGAAAAATTTGTATGGGATAGAATATTATTTTATATATATGTTATATTAAAAAGGATTATGTTAAATAATACGTTAATGTTGCCCTAACCAAAAATGTTTAATATTAAAAGTTTATCAAACCCTACCCTGAGGGTAAGTCCAGCTCTATCACAAGTGAAAACAAATAGAATTCAAAGTTTATCTTCGTAAATAACATTGAATCCACAGTACGTCTATAATCATACTTGTTTATAGCAACCTGTTAAGATAAAATGTTAGTGTAAAACTATTAAATATCTTTATAATTTTATTCAAATAAGAAATAAAGTAAATCTGCTTGGAAAATAGGCCGTTCATAGTAGAATTATTTTTTATTGGCGAATTTGTTGCATTCGTATGTTTTTAAAAACATAAGTACTATATAACTATTTAAAACGATATTTCTCATGTTAATTAGTAAAAATGGCCGTAAATAGTTTAGTAGTTTAGACATTTAAATTTAACCTATTTTGGAATTTTTAAAAATCAATTCTTTTGAAAACATTTTAATTTTTAAACTTCACAGGTAAAACTTTTTATTATAATATAAAGTTTAAGAGCTATGAAGCTTTTAACAAATTTGTATTTTATGTTAAAAATTCAATTTGCTGAAGCGAAACTTTCAGGTTCCTTCCCATCTTTACGATTCACTGAGGGTACTAAAATAAAATCAGAAGTTTTCTGTTTATCGAACAACTTGTCTAACGGGAAGTGCTCCCGAAATTGAGTGAAGCTCGCATGCAGCGGAGACTATTACTGTAAAAGTTTTGTGTAACAATGTGTAATCTTGCCATTTCTATGCGCAAAATTCCCAACCGGAAGCGGAGGAGCTCACGTATTTGGGAGGAACCGCGCAACTTCGCTATTGTGGCGCCATCCATAGCTGTCCGATACACTGACGCGTTTCCGGCCTCTCCTCACAAAGTCTCAAGCTGTCAACTCGTGAGCGGATGCCTTGGAGTTTCCTTGAGGGTCTTTTATGCATGTGATTCTTTAAAAGATTTATTCTCTTCTTGTAAGTAGAGCAAACCAATAAAATTCGTGACAGTCAAGTTTCAAAATAAAATCTTGGTTCGTTTATAGGTAATTGGAATCTACTTAAAGTATATTTCTTATTGATTTCGATTTAGGTGTTAGTTGTTGTTGTATAATATAGATAATTGTTTAAGCCTTCTCTTTGTTTGTAAGCTAAAATTGTATTGGTTAATTCAGTGGAGCGTCGTATATCGCATCATTTTTACGGTCTCTACGTGGGCGGGTACTATTCGTAGCAAGGCCGCACGATATAGTATTACAGTTACTTTAACAAATCTTATTAGACACACGCTACAGCCAGTAAAATTCCCTTTAGTTCCCATAGATATGAGCGGTAAAGGAAGAGGGGAAGATCTAATTAAACTGGCGGTCGTTCACGATCGCTTACGTTGTGTATTGTCTTCCTACGCTTATCGACGTACGTCATTAGTTACCAGAACTATATTTTTTATAAATTCGCTTTTTTGGGTTTCATGAGACTATCTGTTTTATTCTCAAAGTGTTACGCATATGATTTAAAAGCAAAAAGCACGACAAAATTGATCAAATTAATTCCTGATGCTACATAATATGTACATTATATTGTAATGGTAAATAGTCGGTTCTTGAAACCAGCAAAATTACGAGTAATAAACAACTATAAACTAGATCTTATTGAAATTTTAGTAATTATGCTTGATCAAAAAATTACTGGTTAAATGATTTATCTTTGCAAATCCAACTCAGTGTTATATTTAACTAGTAGATACATAACATTAAACTTTTATTATTATTTCGTAGCTTATGAGGTGTCTGACACGGATTGTCATTAAATTGTTGTAAATCTATAAGTGAATCTATTGCTAAGAAAACTTGGGATCACATCAGCGTTTGTTTATCGTCATACGATAAAAACACCATTAACGCAGTTTAGTATAAATAATGTGATTGCATTAGTAACTTTATTGATCGTACCCGAACTCAGGAATTTAGTAGGTACTAAATTATTGTGTGCGGCTACCGTCAGCTCAGATTTGAAGTGGGGCCCATAATAGCCATGTCATACCTTACACATAATATTTCTATTTTCCGGTTAGACTTATAAGTATTAAAAATAGGTGGTACCCGCGCGCCACCTAGTGTAAGTTATTGATTCTATTTCAATTTTCAGGAACGTCTGCTGTACATCTAACTAAAGTCAACGCACTACATATTATATTTCAATCTCCTTATCTTTTAGTAACGTACGATTTAGGGAAATTGTAATGATAATTAATATCCTTTTTGAAAACGCAAGATGCTACGATAACCGTAGCCGGTAGTCTACGGTAATCTACGAAAAATATTGTAAAGATCATTTTGAGTGATCTCAATAAAAAAAGCAAAAGGCATATGATTGCTTATTATAGTGTTATAAATATGTCGTAAAAATATAGTTTAACAATAAGATGTACCATTTATAGGAGTTAGTCAAAAATAGGAGAACGGAATGCTCTCATAATTAATATATGAAATGACTCTCTAGCTGCATCTCAAATTTGCACAATATTAGTAGCACTTTAAGTAAATCGAAACATTATTGATAAATTTACATTACTATATACGAAACATTTCTCGGGCTCTAAATAAACATGCGAGACAGTCTATTAATATTATACAGCTAATGCTTATATTGTATCGCGCATTGCTTGACATGGCAGTTTATTGCGGACGCAGGCGTTACGCCAGATCCGGGTATTATAGAGCGTAATAGCTATTCTCATATCCCAATAGGATTACCATGGCTTTTTCTCCCTTTGATATACAAAAATACGATTTTTTTTATTCAATAAATACACAAAAATTTTAATTATCATACAAATCCTCACTCTTATAATAAAATATAAATGATTGTTTAACAGCCGGATTGTTAAAAATAAAACCTTATTAAAAATATATTTTAATGAGCGTCTTCTGTTTATTGATAAAAAATATAAGTTGGTATAATATATTAAAGAATGATCAAAAAGGTATTTCCGATATCCCTATTTCTTAGCAAATATGGTAAACACAGCATTCCCGTGAGTGTGACGCTCGTGCTGCTGGTGCTAGCGCTCCGCCAAACGTAAACAAACCATACAAATAAAGTTGCTTTCATTGACGACTCCTTAGTTGTTAGTGTAATGAAAATGTTTACCACTATTTTGCAGACGTGTGACGTGACTGCTATGTATTTTTCCTTATTTAAAAAAAAATAATGACTTTCTATGCTTTAAACTTATTTGGAATTATGTCAACTTTCAATTTTATCCTTTATATAGAATCAAGGGTAAATAAAATTTTCATGATAACGCTACACTAATATTTCGCAGTAGATTTTACCTTAAGATTTTTGAGATAACTGTATATTTACTTTTTTATTAGTAAATAGGAAGGTATATAAGTAAAAAATTGTATATAAGGTACCTATTTTTTATTCAAAATTCAAAGTATAAAAAGTTCTGTTAAATAAATTACTGATTTATAATTAAAGTTTTTTGACGGGAAAAATTACTCAAGATCCTGTTCTTTATATTTATTATAAGTTCAAAAGAAAACATAAAAAAACATATCATTTTTGAGTTATTAACATTTTAACATTTTAATTTTCAACGAAAGACAACGATTTAGCTGTATTCACATTATTCCATTTTGGCTTACGATACGTGTGATGAGCATATCGCATTCCATAAAAGTCGTCTGCGTCAGAGTTTTCGTGTCTCGTATATTTTGGTGCAAGAGAATGGTGTGGTTTACGATGTGTCACGTCCATATAGGAATATTTTCCTATTAGAAATTAATAAATACCTACATAAATTTGTCGGGACTTAAGGTCTATTTACTCTATGTTTCGGGACATTAACATACATCCACCATCTTGTTCAATGGCCTTACCAGTCTTATGCTTAAACCAGATAGCTGAGATTCATACATATTCTAAATATGTATAAACAATGACTGGACTACAAAGTTTCGTGATCATAACACAAATGAATGGCTCCCATGGGATTCGAACCTGCGACCGCTGGCTTAGCAAGTACGGTTACAACCAACTGAGCCAAATGTCGACAAATAGCATGGAAGTATCTATAGCCATTATTATAGAATATAGGGTAACTTTAAGTTTTTGTTTAATTAGAAATATTTAAATTTTCTCACTTAACTAAGAAATTAATAATAAATTTTTAGTAAAAATATTGAGTGCAGTACAGCTATATCACATCTTTATATTGTAAAATAGATGTTAGTAATCATTAAATTCAAATTTTAAAGTTAATTCTAGCATTATATTCATCATCAATGGCGTTCTTCCATGAAATTTTATTTTCAAGGATGTGTTTTTCCACTAATACGCAGTTTTGACGTGATTCAGTAAGTTATTTTTAAATAAGGACGCTGGATTTTGTCATTGAATGAATTTAGTAAACAGGTATTTATAGCGCTAGTAAAATTTATGAAGTCTATAGTATAATAGTAAACACAAAGACTGATATAATCTATACTAATATTATAAAGAAGTAAAGTTTGTTTATTTGTTAAATTGTAAGGGGTAATCTCGAGATCTACTGAACCGATTTTAAAAATTCTTTCACCAATAGAAAGCCACATTATTGCGGAGTGTCATAGATTATATAAAAAAACCGAAAAATAAAAAGGCTTTTACGTGGGAGTCTGTTTTGCATAGTGAATCGGAGAAAAAACGGTCGTATGAAAGCGTTTCTTACGAACGCTGCTTGAACTATAAAAGATATATTTTTGAGTTCTAGAGAAAAGATGTGGAGCTTAAAAATGCCTACAAAAAAGCCAACGACAGCATATGTCTAACTTAAAAACACTATGTATTAAAAAGGATTATTAAAATTATGCCCAACGAAGTGGGCACGGGTCAGCTAGTATATTATATAAGTATACTTTAGTAAGAACAAGCTACTTATGAGTTAAATAGTAATGGTTCTAATTATATTTCAATTTGAATTAAAATAAGAATATTACAGTACATGAAATATAATCCCTGAAAAAAGAAGTGGCACTTATATTAATTAAATCATTAATTTTATTGTCTGCTATGTTAATTTGGCAAGAAGTTTTATATATCTATGAGTATTTGTCGTCTAATTAAATCTCTGATTCTAATTTGATAATATTTCAAAGTTACGAGTACGTTTTTGTAGCACTGTATTTAAATAAATTTTAAATTATAAATAACATACTAATTGGTTGTATTGGAACATTCATATATTGGTACAGTCATATAATATAAAACGATTGGGCCTTGTTATTATTAAAAGCTATCAGAAATACATTTATTGTATATATCCCAAGCATTCTAATTGCATTTCAAAAAGAAATGCCAGAGCCTGAAAACGTATGCGAAAAGAAACTTAAATGGTCTACTAACTTTTAATACTATTACTTTTGCCCGACATTCCAACATTTTGCATTTGAATTATATACTTTTTCTTTCGGTCTTTTTCCAAGTAAACCGATAAAAACATTTAAGTGTCTATTTTTGATGTGAAAGAAAACCTAAATTTAACTAAATTCACATGTGGGTATAGGAAGACCACAATTTTTCAAATTTGTCTTTTTGTTTATCGGTTTGTTTTTCTGTTTTTTATGAGCCTGGATAGAATTAAAAGGGACTTTTACTGGCAGATAGCTGATGTTGTAAGAAGGAAGTCAGGCTAATTTTACAAAAAATAAAACGATTTTCATACAGACAGACTGAAATTAAAAATTGTTTTTTCATGTAAGTAGGTACCGTATAATATACTTTCATGTGTAATTAGTGAAAAGCTGTTAATCTAAAATTTAAAACAGACACTTCAAGTTTATTTATATGTATAGTTACGATAATTGTTGAAACATTATATTCTTCTAGAATTTTTAATCCCAGTTTTACTGATTCAGATATATGTATAATATCCGGAGGCGTATTTATAAATCGGTTGATTACCAGCCAGAATTTGATAAAAAGTAAAACGAAGCATAAAACGTGGGTGATTTACGTCAGACCTATCCACAGACAAGGTATTACACGTTTCATCGATTCTCCCCTAATCACTGCCAGAGGGCATGTTTAAATATCTAGAGCTTCCCGACGAAATGTCTTAGAGAATGTTTCCTAATAGAGACATGCCTGAGATAACACATGTTAATGAGAAAATATTTAGATATAGTTAGCTGATAGAATACTACCTTGTGCCTCCAGCTTCGCACGCGTCGCTATTTTATATCATTTTAGTTAATAAATAAATCATAATTTTAAAATAGCTACATATAACCAAATTAAGCCCGGTAATTAAATTAACGATGTTTTTATCTCTTAAAACTAAAATTTCACTGTATATTGTATATATTACATGCATATCATACAAATATTTATGTCATTATTGTTACATTATATAAATTTATAATCAATCCATCGCAGGTAGGAAACAAAAACAATAATATTATACAACTGACAGTTGGATAGACGCTGTAAATAATAGAGTCAATAAATTTAATGATCATTATTAATTACACTGTCACCCAGTTATTTTATAAGCAATAATAAATATTAAGTAATCTTAAAGTACCTTTATGTTTTCTATAAAGTATTAACAAAACAACATCATTCTCTTTTTTGCTTGATGAAATTATTCTGATCACGCACTACACTCGGGCGGTCTTTGAATTTTACAACCTGACTTTCTTTACATATTATATAGTCTTCAAAAGCTTATAAATTTCATTTTCTCTTTCAATTTCATTCACTCTTTTTTATGCGCTCAAAGATGTGGCAGTTAGACACAATGTTATTTTTTTTTACTTCTTCAATAAGAATATATGCTGCATGTCTCTTTTCTGCAAATTATAAATACTTAGAGGATTATGTATAATTTTTATATAGACAAGCAGAATCGAAGACTATATTTATTGTTTTCTGAATATGCTGTCATCAATATAATGATCAGAAAATTATGTGTCGAGTCTCGGTCATGATTAGAGAAAAATATAATATGTACACTCTAAATATATGTGAGACAAATGAAGGTCGACCTTATTGATGGATGTGACCTTCATTCTTTTTCGCAAAGTTAAAATAAAGTCGATTCCGTCAAGCATTTTTTCTGCCTTCATTATATTATTAATCTTAGCAACTGTTTACATCAGTCGAAGTAACCTGTTTACGTTGCTCAACTATATTAAAAAAATATTTTAATGGCATTTTTAGTATCTATAAAAGATTTTTAAGAAATTTAATATCACTTTAAACATGATAACTATTGGTAATATTTTGGGTACTATACACAACAATCAATTATTATCAATTTTTGTTTGAATTCATTAAAATCTCGAAATGAATAGTTCAATGTCAGAATTGAATTCTAAATCTATTTAAATATCAGTAATAATAGTTCTCTATTCATATTAATAAAACTGTAAATATCATAAAGTATGTAAAATGTTCTACTTCCGTAGAACATTTTACACATGCTAATAACATGTTTAGATTTTAGAGTAATTAAAAATTAATATTTTGTTTCAGTAGTAAAGATGTACATAAAAATATAATGCTAGATATTAAATACAAAGCGTAGAAAAAAAGGCAGTTAAACCTGAAAACCGAAATGTTTACTGGGCGGGCGGCGTGGCGGGGCGGGCGGAAAGTTAGGCGCCTAATCGCGGCTCGGCAGTGCGCGCCCATCCTGGTCCGACACTCGACGTCGGCTCGTCAGCGACACCACACCGTTAACTTTAAACGATCATTATATTAATCGGTAAGAATAAGTGCTTATATTACCAGCCGCGTAAGTGTAGAATACGTCTTGATATGTTACTTAGGAATTTGAGGGAAAGATCGTGATAGGCGAGCTCGGTTCGCAATTCTGTTATAATCTCGGAGTGCATAGCCGTCTCTGTCTAGTTGCGCAATTGTTCTTTTTTGTTATCTGCCTCCCCCTACCCTGCTACCAGTAAGCACTCTCCAGTGATTAGACAAGTAGCTACAAAGCTTAAAAGGTTAACGTTGTATCTGCAGCACGTAAGTTACTTACCAATATCTTAATACAAATGTTTTATCATACATATATTACAATTTATTTTATAAACTTTATTTTTTAAAACATTTTAAATAAATTAGTTAATTGTATAGATAAATAGATATTATGATGAAAATTAAAAAAAAAACAACTTCAACAACAATTTTCTTTCTTAATTTGTCTCTTAAACCTTTTGCCTACCAAATTCTTTTTATTAAAATGAATAGTAATAATAGTTTGTTTAGTTTCCCTTTTAATATCAATTAAATAAATATATCCAAAGAAGACGTAATCGTAAATATTATGAATTCATTATATTTTCATAATGTTATAACTTTTATGGTAGTACATTTTAAGGGTGCTAGTTTTCATGGTTCAGCCCACCTGTCAGCGATGGTGCGCGGGAATGCTGTAAATACGATACGAGCGCGCGCCTCGACTATTTTGGGAGCCTCTCATCCGAGCCAAATTTGCAATCTACTAATCGACGCGCCATCGAGTATTTTTGTATCCGTTTCACAATACTATTTTTCAAATCGTAACATTATTCAACAATTAATCATTAAAATTAAATACTGACATATTTAAAAGTAGTAAAAATTAACACCATCAACTAAAAAGGAGAAAGAGTAAAGCATTGTAGTAAAATTTAAGTGACATTGGCCTTCGTACTTGACCTAAATGATAATTTTGTATATAGGTCCAACACGTCGTGCATAAAAAATATTTATTTTTTAATACATCCACATACACGCAGATACAATTTCCAAAAAAGATATATGAGCTTTTTTAAGTCTTCAAGCATTTTTTTTCAGTTTTTTAAACTTTTATGTACCTAATTGAAGCTTACTCTCTACGCTCTTTTTATTCTCTTAGATAAGTACTGGTTGTCACACAACTATGGCTTAAGTATTAGTTAAATCGAACGAATATTAAAATCAATATAAAAATATTAATTTTAAACTTTGTTAATCAAAATATATTATTATTATATTTCATAGGCTTGGATTTAGCTTTAAAGACTACGAATAAATATGAATAATATTAACTAAAACACCCGTACAACAAGCTAACAAGTGCAATCCTGAAAACAGAAGCATGTTATCTCAAAGCGTTCGTTACTGTCAGATTGAAAATTTGATGAATAGTGTTGATCTGCTTAATGTAAGCGTATGACGCAAATGATTCGAAAAATATTTGATTTAAATTTGCAAAATAAAATTTAGATTGATGATATTCACTTAAAAAATCGATGTCATAAGGTATTCATAGTTTCCACTATTGTTAACTTTTTGACTTTGACATAATAATAAATTATTATTATTATTATTATTCTAAACAATCAAAACATTGTTTAAGGTTAAGTTAACTAACGCATTGAATATATAACATATAATTTTTGAATAAAATGTTTACTCTACTTCTGCGGAACTTAAGCCTTGAATCGTTAAAGCTCTGGGTTACATAAGTAAATTTCATTTAGCAGGCCGCTGACTTACCCACGCCTAAATCTCGTAACAAGGTCGAGACGAACTCAAAAATAGCTTAGCAATGATCAAACATTCGTAAAAACGATCGTTTTCGAGGTGCGCTCTACATCAGAGAGATTGGCGGTCGGCCAAGTCCATGGGCCATTCGAAGCGGAGAAGCCACAGAGACGGCTATTTGCGGCTCAGTTCCTAACGTTCTATACGTCATTGCTCTATTTAAAATGAACCAGTGCGCTATTGTATTCATTATGTCACCTGGCTGATAACAAATGAAACATATTTGTTGCAGCTTAGTAGGACTACGACATACGAGTAAACAAACAGTTTCAATTTAAAAAAAAACATAAATATTATTTATTTACAGAACACGAGCACGACATAAACTGCCAAAATGTTTAAAAATCATTTAGAAATGATCGGCAGAAATGAGTCGCCATCGAAGAAAGCCAGATTTTGGCAATCTTATGTCCGATCTCTAAAAGGTAATAATTAAAATACAAATCTCTTTCTGAGAAAAATATCACGAAATTATCTAATATTCTAGATGAAATGTATGTATTTGAAAATTTTAACGAAAACTCTGATAATAGGATCGGAAGACATCAGAGCCGAGGAAAGGTACAGGCCATCGCGCCGTAGCGTGTTCCCGGAACTTCTATCATCCAGCTACCCTTACAGCAAATCCATCTTCGATGACCCCGTAGGCGCCGCTGAGAGGATTACCGTCCCCGGATACCGCTACCTGCCCGTCCACCGTGAAGTCTATGGCTACTCCCCTCGCGCCATCTACGCCCACAACTACCCACGTCCCCTCGAACAGTACAGGCCAAGTTAGTATCTGACTAATACACTTTTAATAAACCTAATCATGGAAAACAAATACAACAATCTAGCCCTCTAAAGCTTGCTGTCCATTTTTATTGATATATTCATACATAACAACACTTTGATTGTGGCAAACACGCGTTTAATTTTTAACGCTTATTATATTATGTAATAATATACTCGTACCATAATTATATTATAGCTTAACAATATATTTATTTGTCAGCATAATTTATATGAAAAGATTATATATATGTAAAATATTTCCCTATTTTTGATATATTCGAGTCATTTTATTAAATATTAATAGAGTTTTAGATATTCAATAGGTCTTGTCTGATATGTAAATATTGGCATTATTATTTTAATTGTTTCAGCAAAAACCGGAGCAGTTTAAAATGATTTTAAACAATTTTAGTAACTAAGAGCATTAAATTACCTACATAAAACTGATGCCATCGAAGAAACATTAATGATAAAAACATGGCTTTATGCTAGTTAGCAATATGAAATAATAAAATTAAATAATAATTTAACATCATTTGTAAGTTATCATGTTTGTTAGTTGAATCGTGAAAATACAAACATTTGTATACATTTTTAAATAAAATATATGCATTTAAATAATGGCGTCACCTGTAGAAAGCTCGGAGATTTAATAAGAGATTTAATAATAATTAAGATTTAATACTTTGGCTAATGTTACATGACTCTTACACGATCACAAACATTTTCAACTGAATATACGTACAATTTATTTCACATTACGTGTTTGTCTTCTACATAGTAATATGTCAAAAATCTGTGATTATGTTTCTCGTCCTTCATTTTCAAAGTTCCATCTGTTATTAACAACATCTTTATATCATAAGTAATAGATAGATGGACTTACAGTAAAATATATTCCTATTTTTTTATATATTAAGTATATATAAACAATTGTTTTTATATTTTGTTTCTAATTTAGTGGTGGCTTGCAAGTTGTTTATAGCATCATTCATTAATGCTGCATGTATGTATTAGAAATCACCTCTTACACATCACATCGACTCACTTTTATAAATATCATTAATGTAAATATCAATCATTATTAAATCTTTAGGCATTTCTCAGGTTGCCCTTTTTTCTTTTAAAATCCCTTCCACCCTTTTAAATAAATATAAAAACTAAAAGAACTTATGTCACTAAATTGCTCCACAAAGAGGTGAGTTCTACGTAGGAATAATTAATTATGTTAATAATTTTCATAATAAAATATTTACAGCTTAAGCTAAGCGTCTGTTTAACCAAAACTAATCAGATTGATATCTTTTTCAAGTCTCACATTGTATAATGCCATTCATGTAAGTATTTTTAATTCTTATTCTTTTTATGAATTTCTTACAATTTTAAATAGATCTGCTTTATATTTCTATAAAACATCCATTAAACGGATCAACAAGAGTTACGAACTTGTTTAATCTTTTCCTTATTATTTAATAAGGTAAATATAAATTTTAACGAATTTATTTAATATCTATATGAATATTCAATAACACTAAGATGTTTGCTAACAGTTTACCATGTGCCGAGGCGTATCCGAAGGGGAGTTGACCCGTTCGACGCTCACAAGTCATGGCAAGACCATCTCGACAGGCTGGCCGCCATCGACCGCTTGTATCCTTCTCGCTACGGTCTCTACCTAAAGGACCGCGCCTACCCCATCACCGACTTGAGCTCTCCCATCGTCGACCCTCTTTCATCTAAGAGCCTTAAAGGCATCGAATATGAACCCGACAACAAACCTCACTGGGGATCAGGTAAATACTAAAACTATTTGCACGATAGAATAAGATAGGATAAGAAGTACCAAGATTAGTCCATTCGACTTTTATATCTTATGATCTTTGCTATTTTATACAATTACTTTTTTCATAGCATCTAGGTCCAAGTCTTTTAAGTGTCTCAAAAGACTGATCGTTGTTTTGAAATGACGAATGGTCAAAACTCGGTAACTTAGCTGATCCATGTTTGGAACATGGTAATGAATGGCTCCAAAGCAATGTTTTATAAGAATTCAATAAATTATCTTATTGGAACTGTTCATACCTACGTTTATCACGTGGAATCAGAATATTATTGTAAAAGAAACATCATTCACTATTAGATTCAATGCGTATTGAATCTGATTTGTGAAATGTCATAAACATTTTAAATTTGTATAGGTAATGAGTGTTATTAAAAATCTTATAAATACAAATTTAAAATACACAATATAGTCATTTATTCTATAACAAAGTATGTTTTTAAAAATGTTTGTTAAAAGTTTGCACCATAGTTAAATGTCATTGTTATTCGTTGTTATAGAAAGTCAAAATTTTGTATATAAAATGTTGTATTATGTACCTGGTACCACCATAATATGAATTGATTATACTTATATGAATCGTTGTTAATCAATTCATATACACATTCAATTAGTCTAGGCATCTAATATTATCTATTATATAAATTTTCTTGTTATCCCGTACTTTAAAACTAGTACAAAACAATTGCATTACTAACCCCTTCATATTTTTATATTAAAATTTAAAAGACCAACTCGTGTTTTGATTTTGTAGTATAGTTTCCCCCTCTCATTTTTGATTTGTAAATAATAAAAAGGAAAGTTGAAATAAAATTTGAATGGATACCTCTCAGAGCAAACATAATCGTAACTCTCATCCAACATATGCATGAGCTGCATTGTATATAGCAAGAGCACTCATCGGAATGTTCGCAATTACTAAGTGCGCTACTCATTTAAGTGAACACTACACTCTATTGCGTTCAAATGGATAATTTTAAATAAATACCACGTTTAAAGTCTTGGATTTATTGCGTGGTACTGACTGTGAGGTTTACCGTGAAGGAGCATGGCCGTCGAAGATATCAGACGTATTCAATAAGGATCCATTTTTTGCTGATGCTGAAAAATGGGCTGGTTTTGACCGATCGCTCCGAGGCAAGTCCCCTACACCCGTGAAGCCAAGGATAAGTCAACCCCGGGATTGTGAGATCGCATTCGATGCCGACGGTAAGGGCAACAGACAACCTGTGTTCGTCAATCCCCTTCTTGTTATAACTCTTAATATTTCAGTAATGTACAAGTCCAATTGGGACAATAGTTCAAACCGTCTTCACTCCAGCACTTTGTCATTTTAACGTAGTTGGATGTTTTAAATAAAGTACTCTTTTCCTATTATGTACCCGTTGAATAAGTAATTAGGACGTCCTTATTCACGAAATTCTCTATTTATAGTAATGGATTTTGAGTGTATGTATTCTATTAATGTACAGTTGAACAAAAACGATATTCATTAATTAATTTATTAGTCTCACATATTAACATCACCACCATACGTTTCAAAATATATCACCTGTATCGAATTAATTATATTAATTATTCTAATGCATTTTTAATATTTAAAGCATGTGCAATTATGTGAAATAATGTGTAAATATAATTATTATATATTGTTGGAAATAAATTATACTATGTAAGTTATTATCACAGTATAAAAATCCGTACACTAGGCAATCGGATAAAAGCTGGAAAAGATTTTTAGAAAACTATTGTAAACACGTATTTAAAAGTATTTTAAAAATAATAATATTAAAAAAAACGATTGCCATGTCTTGTGTAAATTGCTATAAAAAGTTAAAGCATTTATTTAATTATTTAAAAAAAACAAAGATAATTTCAATTAAGTAATTAAGGCATATGATACACAAACAACTATTCATTAAAATCAAGGTCAGGTAAAGTGTCCTATTGTGTGTGTAGACTTTAGCACTTAGATATAGAAATTAGCGCAGCTTTATTTGTTAACCATAGATTGCTAACGCTTGACGTGCAGGAGCGATGACAAAACGAGCTTGTGTCTGTTGCCTCGGCATTAATTATTGTGACCTATAGGTGCACCACTGTACAACGCGGGAGGACTTCGCCGTAGGCCTTGGGCCGACATTTTCAACCCGAGCCCGTCCTTGCCTATCTCGGCGATCACTCGGGACCCCTTCTGGTACGACTGGCCGGAGTTGAAACCTATCGCTAGATGGGACCGCAGCCCCTCCTACATCCGTGACTCGTACCTCTCGCCCGTAAAACGCACCTTCCTCTGGGACAAGCATCCGATCAGGCCCTTAGGTTAGTGCCTCGCTGTAAATTAGCAGCTTCATTATCGAGCTGTATAAAATGACCTATTTTTATCGACGGCAGCTCTTTTTTCTATACTTTTTAACAAATACTTAATCCAATGTTAATTGTGAATCTCTGATCATGGCAGATCTAATGGTCCTCGACAGGTTCACTGTGGATGATTTAAGCAAGACTTTACCCTTCATTCATAGTCTGTAACACGAGCATCAGGTATCTCTTTGATGGGTAATAAAGATTTTGAATAAATCGAACATTGGTAATTTCCCTATCCTTCCATATTTACGGTGAGCAGATTCTCTATCGGCAAATCGCAGAAGTAACTTGACTGACAATAATGTGTTTAATCTTTATGAAAATATTATCAGAGTATCCGTAGACAATAAAGAATTTAAAACTCTTACAGTATAAAGAAGAAGTAGCCTCTAGGGAGATCTAATCACCGCCAATTGACCATGCTCGTGTTTGTTACTGTTATAGAAAATATACCTATAACAACTAATATAGTGATCTATTAGTAATAATTTAAAATTTTAATGTAAGTAGGACTGTTTTGTTAAGTAATTCTTAATGTACTCGTATGTGGAATTATGCGCATTTTGAAGTTTTGTTATAGTGCAAACCTCGATGTCTTTTATTATTATAGTTATGTTTGTCCAGAATGTTACGTACCTTGTGGTTTTAAAAATTCTCCTGAGTAACTTTCAGGAGTTAAAAACTGTCCATCACCTCCCTTGTAAGTTGTAAGCATGACCTGCCTTAAATAGTCATAAATTTCATATTTGAAAATCCCCTAAATAATATAAATAAATTTAAATAAATATTATCTTCTAAAGTAAATTCACTTAATTATTTAGATATAAGTTACACATCCATTTGCATCACCTGCATCCTCGAACCTCGTGCAAATATCTATCTACATTTCACATACCTACCTACGTATTGTACTACTCTTAAATAAATGTTGAATATCATATTAGATTAAAAAAGTGATTTGCAATATTTCGTTGTTAATAATATTCATTTCTTTTTCAGCTGCTGCTTTTTAAAGGGCCAGACATCGACCCCTTACAAATAAGTTGTTCTATACGAAGCTTATTACTACATTTATTTTGAAATTATTTCTCTTCCTCAAACATGACTATGTTACAATAGAGTTCAATATCAACTAGTTTATCGGGTTTGAATATTTCAAGATCTCAAAGACTGCGTATCATAGTCACTGCCACGAAAATGAACTTTGTTTCAATAACTTTGTTTTTATTATAAATACTATTTTTATGTACAACAAACTATATTATATAAAAAAATAATAAAATACAAAAACACTAATATTTTTTATTTTTACCCTTTGAAAGGAAAATCAAATGAAGTGTAATCATATTATTATATTGCTTAGAATAATAACGCATATTTTAAGTTATACCTATAATTTCATTACAAGTAAATAAACAAGTGGTAAAAGGGTCTTGAAAATTCCAATATTTTTTATCTCAGGAAAATCGACTCTTGGAAATCTGGTAATCCGTTATTTTCAATGCATACAATTTAAATATATAAATATCTTGGGACATTATTACATAGCACCATCTAGTTCCGTGTTAAGATATGAGGCTTATGTTACGGATACCAGATAATCGATATACTACAGATATTACATACCGTTAAATACATACATATTATAAATATTAACATTCATGACAGGAGTACAAACATTCGTGCTTAACAAATGTTTGTCCCCAGCGGGACTCGAACTCGCACCCGCTGGTACAGTGAGACACGAGGGTCACTGTCAAGTTGTCAACTGAGTCAACTGGTCGTCAAAAATTTGACAACTTTTATAGGTAATATAAGTTTGACATTGCGCTATAATAGGGTAGGTAGTATTAAAATATTCCATACGCGATATTGGCGAAAGGAAATAATTGAAAATGTTCCTTAATTCATTACTCGTTGGGTTATTTGTCTTGTCAAGTTGGTCTGCCCAGCATAGCCTAGATACTAGGTACCATATACCAATAGGCAATCAGAGGCTTGGCCGAATAATTTTAAATTTGTTTTATCGCTACCACCGACACAATGGGAAGACGCTGTGGCTGCAGTTTGGAATATGTAAGATTTTTACCACAATTAATATTTTGAGTTTGCACCAATTTCGTGGGTTTTAAGTACCTATATTTGTAATTACTAATTTACTTTAAACAAAAGTTGATCATATACAGCATAATACTATTAAAAATTCGATGAATTAAAATATATTATATAGGATAGGATAGAATACGAAAATTAGGATAGATAAAAGTACGATATTCATGTATAGCTAGTGAAGCAAAATATTATACTTTTTGAAATTTAATAGGGATCGGACAGTAATCAGATAAAAATCTGAAATATACTTAGATAAAATAAGTACACTGTTTAACGATTATTTATCGAATAATAGTTAAATATAATTCATTTAAATATTTTTAAATGAAGAAATAAAATTTTGTTATTTACAATATTTTAAGTCTGTACCATAGATATAATAACTCAAAGGTACTGAAACACCAAAAACAGTGTGTGACGTCATTTGTTGAATTTTGACATTTGACAGCACGTCACAGTATATATATATATATATTAAAAGGATAAAAGAACAATACTAAAAACTGTCACACATAAATCTATCGATTAATAAATAATTCTTTAACTTATATTAGTTTCAGTTATCAATTAAATACAATATTTTTCGTTCCATAACAACAAATAAAGAATATTTTCCACGAAACAAAACTTCTTGCGAACTTATGTTCATACAGTCGTTTTGTTTATGTTATGAATGACTACAGAACAATAATATTGATGACATTTACAAGTGACGTCACGCGTATAACGTGTCGTTTTGGCGGTATTTTTAAACAAACAATATTAAAACATGATTTTGAGTACCTTAAAGACTATAAATAAATAAAATTTATTTTTTTATGTGAATAAGTATCCATGAAGATTAATTGAAAACACTTTCTGAAAAATTGTCCGATCACTCAAAGACGTGCATGCACAAGTCTTGATTCAGTACATAGAGTATATTGCTACATATAATTCAGTACCTGCCGAGCGCTCGCTGTTATAACGTGTAATCAGTTTTTAAATGCTGAATTATGCCGTCATGTTCATTTCGCGAGTGCAAAAATACGAGTCAAAACTCAAATAAGGATAAAGGTGTTACTTTTAATGCGTAAGTAGTTATTTTACAAATTATTTAAAAAAATATTCCAATCACTCGTCTCAAGAGACGAGGCACGGCCGTAGCAACGCGCGGGGGGGACGACCGACCGCCCAAGATTATGAAAATACGATACAATCAGATCTGTTAATTCATTTAAGTTACCAACTCAACAGCTATTGCTATTTGTGATAAAATAGAATGAACTTTGATATATAAACTAAACTGAAAAATCAATTACACAAAATTTTTACCTATCGTTAAGTTTGTTTATTTTTATTTTATTTTTTTCACGTGTATTTACTTATTTGCATAATTTTATACTGTTCCTTTTTCGTATCCATCTTTAGATATTATATACCTACTTATTTCGTATTTATCTAATAATCTTACACTCTCGTTTGGTTAAGAAACACAAAACGTTTTGAAATAAAACACTAAATAATATGCACATATATACTTTATCTAGTTTTAATGTTTTAAGGACACTGAACAGAACTTTTTCTTGTTCGAACATTACTCTATGGCGAGTGGTGACGACTGACGTATACCAATTACGAATCATACCTGTCTTTTTTTTATTTTTTTTAAATTTTTGAACTTTTTTCAGCAACCAACGATAGCAACGACGTACAGCGTCGTTGACGTGAAATAGAAAAGTTATAATGTGTGCTTTCCAATTAATACAAAAAGTGACGCAGTGTAACGCAGTGCTCGATAAAGCGCTTTCCATCAACGACACTGTTGAACACAGCCGTACACTGTTTGACACTCGAAAAAGTGGTGTAATGTCAAAGATTTTATAGTACCGTAAGAACTACTGACTGATGATATTTTATATTATTAATTATAAGCATCCTAGTATTATTGAAATATTTTTTACTTTTGTTTCGACTATAATTTTATTGAAATACGTACAAATTATAATAAAAATATAAGTGAATTACAGTGATTGTTTTATTTTTATAGCCAAAAATTATTTTCAATTTTTGAGTTGGTTTTTTAAACATTATATTTAATTACAACTGAATAGCCAACTTTCTTCATTTTCATAACATTAATTGATGAATTAAAAAAAAAGGTAATTATTAACGTTACTTACTTTTAAATTATAGTTGGTTCAAATAATTATTATTAAACAAAAGTAGTATTATTACAAAACAATTATTTATTTGCCCGCAAATTGTCAAAGTTCTTTAACTTATTGGAAGGTTATGTTTATAAATTATTGAGCCAAGACTTTGTCAAGGAACTTGCATTTAGGTATACAACGCCCATAATTTTGCGATATTGATGCGCTCTAGTGTTATTTCGAGACAACTAGCTGTTTCATTTAAACTTTTACACAGTGTTTGGCAGTGTTTCACAATGTAACGCAGAGTCCCTCTGTGTTAAGTAAATGGAAAGCAAGCAATATGATCTCTCACTAGGTACTGAACTTGGGCTTCGTTGCAAGTCCTGTGTATAGGACCAATGTTGTATGTTATCTCTGTCTATAGTTAAATCTACATTTTGTGGTATCCATAATCTATATGTACCTAGTCTATGACTCATGTTTGACAACAGTCAAAAATCAAATGACATTTTTAAAATTAAAGTCGTTATGAATGAATTAAAAGGATTTTGTATGTATTACATATAATTCAAATAACATAACAGAAGTAAATATTTTCAATTTTGATTTAATAATAACTTAAGTGAATTTATTAAAGTATTATATGACTCTTATAACTAAATAATGTACAATGGGTGAAGCTGAAGACCAAGTAAACGACGCTACACTGAGTAGTCCAGAAGTAACATTTGATAATTTGACTATTTTGAAAGAATTCAGCAATATAGCAAATCTGGTTCGGTGTGTATCTATTAACTCATAGATATCATGCTTTATAATAAATATTCATATAAATTTGATACATAACTTCTAATATATTGTTTATATTGAATTTATTTTAGAAATGAAGACTTTCTTGAAATAGTCCCTAAAGCTAAATTAAGAAGGGTGAAATGGGTTCCAATGTTTAATTGCTTAAAACAAGGTATTTTTGATGAAATGGTACAAGAAATGAATTCAATGTGGGAATTTGAAAATATGCCTAAAAAGTTAGAAATTTTGGAAAAGCAGAAAGAAAAATTTTCCGAAATAAATCCTGATAGTAAGGCTTGGTAAGATTGAATATCTAATCTAATAATAATTATTATTATTATGTACTCAACCATTATTGTTATGAAATATTTCAAATCAAAATATACTTTATACAAATAGACATTTACTAGCACTTTTGAATTGTCACTTTGTCACTTTTAAATTATAATACAGAATATAACTAAAATTGTGAATTAAACAATATTATGGTTTACCAAAATTAAATTATTTTTAAGGTATAATGTAATTACATATTTTAGGAGACCACAATATAATGTTAAAAGCCATCTTAGAGCATCTGATGTAGCCAACTTACGAAAACAGAAAACATTGTTGGAATCTCTAGCAAAGGAATATGAAGCAAGGGCTAGCAAATTGAAAAAAACTGTAACTGCTAAAAGAGGCTACCTAAAAGCTTTACAAATGGATATACAAAAATACCAAAAGAAAAATGAGGAAATTGTTACTCAAATAAATGAAAAATTTAAAAATCATAGCAAACTTATTGATTTAATTGAACCAAATAAAATAAAGATTGAAGATATAAGTTGGTCACAAAAAAAAATGGATGTTCAAGAATAAATTGTAACACACTTGAGATACTGATTAAAATTTATATTTCAGAAAATTGTACATATCAGAGAAAGTACAACAAAATTTATAATATCTATAATTTAAAACCAAATATTACACTGAAACTATGTTTTACAGTAGATGAAAATAGAGAAGATTATTAATACAGTGTTACAAATAGGAAAATCGCACTCTATCTCGCAACACATAACATGAATCAGCTAAGTTTCACAAATGAGTGAGTAGTAAAGTGAAGACTAATGAAAAAGCAATGTGAGAATCTAATAGCTATAGTAATTTATGAAAAATGTTGAAGTGAAATATGAAAAATAGACTGTAACCATACATTCTTTGTTTTTTACATTCATTTACCTGTATATCATAAAAAATTACAATCTGTATATCTAAATGAAAATAAAACAAAAATAAAGCTCTTACTTTAAATAGTAATATTTATTAATGAATATTATTTGATATTGTTAACATAGCTAAAAAATAAAATTGTACAATGCAAAACCTGCATATAATTTTCAATATTTCATATAATTATAATATTATAGCAATTGCACTATTGTTGCGAGGACTACACTGCTTCTACCGTCACTTTACTTAAAATTGTTTTAGAGACTATCATTATTTTTGAAGTTAAAGCCTCAGTGGGGAGATCACGCCAATTCACCGATAATTTTGAAAATCTACTTATTCATACTAATACTGTGTGCAAAATAAATAATAATTTCACTGGGGACTTCAGGTTGCTCCCTAAGCAAAGTGTAATTGCAATGGAGTCCTTAAACTGAACTTTTGACACTTATTAGCTACTCTGCAAAGGCTAATATCATGTTTTAGGCCAGCTCCATAACACAATTAAAACAAAGACGGTTACTGGGAGATAGGTTATAAATAGACGATTGTTTTTAGAAAACATGTTCGTCAATAAACTTTACAGAAAACCAGAAATTTTCAAATCAACCAATTTTCGTCACTTATATCAAGACCTATATATAATTTAAATTTATAGGCACATTAGTTATAAATAAAGCAATGGTGCTTTCAATCCACTACAACTTCAAAAATATGTAAACGTAACGCGTCCAATGCCCGCATCTCTAAGATCGCCAACCTTCAACTTCAATATTAACGAAATAATTTTTCTATAATATCAATAAAACTATAACACAACAAGATAATCATATGAAAGTTGCCTTACACCGGGACTGAAGAAGCAGGTCACGAGACACGGCCGAATCTAGTATCCGGTGACACTTATAAAAAATAAACTCATAAATTAATATCATTCACATTTAAAGTAATGTTAAAAATAAGAAGGCACAAGCAATAATTGATAAATAATTTCAATAACATTCCATTCGGCTCTGTCTAGTGACCAGTGAGCTGTCACATGGCAATACACAAGTGTTAGTGTTTTCTGTACCAAATACACATTTTGTGACTGCTCGTGTAGAAATATAATATCCAACCTATTAAAAAATATAAATAATTTCTAGTTTACAATACATTTTTGTGTAAATAAAAAAATAAGATAATTTTATTCATTCACTTCCAACTTAAGGCCTCATCCTGATTGACAAAATTATACAAACAATTTTAACTTTAGTGCAAAACAAACCTTATTCCAAGGCATTATATGACGACAATAATATGCATCATTATATTTTGCATATACTTACAATTATTACATCATTGTGTACAATTTAGTTGTTAATGGGGATGAGGTCATAATATACACTCATTCTGGAGATGTTGGACTGACAGTAATGCATTGTCATGTGAAGCAGGCCTAAGTTATAACTATAGTGGGTTCGATTAAATTATTTGTAGCATCTCACTGCGCAGCACACTGGATCCCAAATGGCAGTTATTTCTTTTTGGGAGGCGATCTCTGGGGGGTGGCCGGTCTGCCGCTGTTGATGCCGTTGTATTGATATTTCGCTTTCTTCTCAGATGGTTTTAATATCTACAAGTGATACATAAATATTAAGTTTATAATGTAAATTTATTGTATATCATAAAATTAAATTATACTAAAACATTCGCATTCGATACTCGCGTTGGGACATTTTTCGCGGGACCGACCGGCTTTTCTTTTAGGTACAAGGTGACTTCTTCTAAACTCGAAATAGTTACAAAGAATTTCTAAATTGCGAAGAGAACAATAAATAGGTAAACTTGGAGCGACCCAGGACTCCAACCTAAAACTCCGGATAACTAACATAACCTATCATATATTACCTGAAACGAGCACATGAGGGTCTCGTCCACGGACATCATGCCGCCCGCGTTGTCGAACTCCCCGCAGTAGTTGGGCGCGGAGAAGAGTGTCACTAGCTGTCTCTTTGCGAAGAACTCGTAGCCATCTTCTACCACCTATTATTATTATAAGTCAGAAATGTTTCATAAAAGCATCTATTTTTCTGTTAATGATAATCATTATATGGCAACATTTTTATTTTACATAGTTTATATTTATAAAAGTCACATAACATACTAAAATATTGAGAGTAAGACATAGACCACTTAGACTAATTTATAAATGTGAATATTTGGATAGACGTTTGTTACTCAATCACACCATAATGGCTAAACGGATATAGATGAAATTTGAAAAGGAGATAAATAGGTAGTCTGGAATAGCACATCAGTTACTTTTATCCCGAAAAACAATAATTATAACTACAACAAATACCTAGGAGCTAGTTCGTCAAAATAATATTACTAGCTTTACGCGCAACTTCGCCCGCGTTCATTTTTTTAATTGCTAATCAACCTCATTGGGTTGATCTGTAGGATGCCTAAAAGTTTCTTCAAAATTACTCTAGCTATTTCAGAACCCATTGTTAATAGAAAGCGTAACGTGAAAGCGTAACAAACAAACTTAAATTCACATATAATAATAGTAGAGAAGTAGGGATATAGTATTTTTTTTTCTCATACAAAATGAAGTATAAAAAAACATACCTGATGGGCTCTACATATCAAATCCAAATCGTGTCGGTTCAAGAACTTGCTGACAACATCTGGTCCGAATGTGAACGAAACTCCACGATCGTTCTCGCCCCATCCTTGCACATCCTTATCCGGGTCTGACCACAGCAGATCGCAAAGTAAACCTTAAAAGATAAATCATAAAATTAATAATTTATTTATCTACAGACTACACATATAATAAAACTAGCCTTTCCCGCGGATCCGCTAGCGTTCTAAAGGCTGAATCTCAAAAGAAATATTTTTCTTCCGTTTTTGTAATATTTTTCAATGATGCTCCGTTCCTATTGATCGTAGCGTGATGAAACAAACAAACTGTTCAGCTTTATAATATTAGTATAGATATAGTGTAGATTATGTCGAATCTGAACATTAAATAGTTTTTGAAAAATCTTATTCAAATAGGCATTAGTATCGACATTATATGCCGAATCTATTGTTTTTAGATTTTTTATATCTCTGTCTGTCAAAATGTACTTAGGTAAGAGCCCGCGGAACGAGGGTGAGTCGTTAACATAAAATAAAATTGTATTATTTTTTTGTAACTTTACTAAAGTTACATGACTTATATCCTATAGTATTTTTGAAAATGTTTTATTAACAAGTGTTTAGAATTATAAAATAATTAAAATATATCATTAAAACATTATACACGTATATGTATGGATACACATTTAAATATTCATATCTTGTCAGTTTCATACTCCATTATTAAAAAAATAATGTGGCTTTATATTGCTTAGTAATTATTATAGTCAGGTGTCGTTTTAATCTCTTGAGAACATACAAACCTAGTGAGTCATGACTGGACAAGTCAAATGGACTTAATAGAATAGTAAATAAAGTGTGAAACCGAGACATGTAATACGAAATAATATAAATTGGATTAACAAGTAATATTACGTTTTTGGACTAAGCTTGTTTGGTTATGGCCTTCAATGTATACATTTAAACATACTGGTCATTTTCCGTCGTATTTATACAAATAATAAAATACTGAGTCGTACATTAAGGGGATTACCTCGCTCAAATTCCAAAAACACTATAAGTTTAAAGAAGATAGTAAATGAATCCTCTCGTACGATTACCATATAAAAAATATATGATTTACTTAAGGTTATCACAAATACATGCTATTGTTTTAAATTTAAATAAACTCTCCCAAATTTGGAAAAAAAATATATTAAATAGGGCCTTTTTCAACGTAAACTGTACTTTTTCTCTGTAACGGCTAATTAGTTTGGCGTGAATTTTGTACCAAAAAATATGTAATGACGTATTTCACAATTTCTATTGTTTTTTTTACTTTTTTATTCTGATATTCTTAAATAATAAATAAAAACCCGAAACTTAACCAGTACCCCACTGACGCACCCCCGCTACGGCCTGTGGCGCGTACTCGGGATGCGATACAGCAGTGTCTCGATGACTCTTGTGACGAGTGGACTACACGCGCGTTATTTTTTCCAATTAATACCTAAAACTTCTCGTTTTGAATGATTTTTGAATTAAACCGTATTTTTAATAATACAAATATAAATATTTCGTAAAACAAAAACAGAATTTAAGTTTGTAAGTATATGTAAAATGGTTTGTAATTTCGTTTTGTTTTTTGAACCTATCATAGAGTAAGCCAGAATATAATATGCCTAAATATGCCTAATGCCTAAATATAAGAATAACTAAGGCATTTTTTTAAATATTTTGTTCACACTTTATAGACAGTTATTGTTTATTGCTCACATAAAAATATACCAATACCTACATCCTAATGATATTACAAATAAAGAATAGGTGCGTTTAAAGAAGGTAAGCCATTTGTAAATGTTGAAAGCTATCTAACCTAACTATTTCCGTTACTGAGAACCGTTTACCTACTTACCTACCTGGTCATCAGCAGACCTTCACCATATAACATTTAGTAAAATGAAAGCTATGTCAGCAGGCATAGTGCATTGTGTAGTTTAATATAAATAATATAAATTATGATGTAGGCACTATACTCGTACAAGACTACAAAAACTAGAGGAAAGGAACAAAATAAGATTTCTCAGAGATCGAATCAAATAGGCAAAAAATGATGACAACGCGACACATCTGTGTTCTTGCTTAATCTTCACTTCGTTTCGTTGTAGTATGGTCGTCGGTCGGTAGATGGCGTTAAAATAACAAATACTAGTACAGATATCAAATCCTCAAGGTCATCGGGCGAGGTAGGTGCCTTAAAATAGTCATAATATCTTATATTATCAAATACTAACCGAACCTATAGTTTTTACATATTTTTTTTTCTATCTGTCTGTAACCATAATATGAGAAAACCACGGGACAGATTGTGATGAAAATTTTGTATGAAGATAGCTGGTTATCCGGGTGAAGTTATAAGGTACTTTCTAATGCAGAACTTTTATTTATGGCAAATGTATACCACTAACCGTTAAAAAGTAGTTGTATAAATGTAGATATACTACAATTTATTTTAAACTAGCGACTCGCACTCGCTTCGCTCGGGCTCTTCCCTAGTTTTGGCACAGGCAAAGCCGCGGGATCCGCTAGTTATACATATAAACCTTCCTCTTGAATCACTCTATCTATTGGAAAAAACCGCATCAAAATCCATTGCGTAGTTTTAAAGATTTAAGCGCACATAGGGATATAGGGATATAGGGACAGAAAAGGCGACTTTGTTTTATACTATGTAGTGATGTATCAAAGCAATTTTTGCAACATAATTTTAAACAACCCATGTATCTAAATCTACATAGATCATTGTCTCTAATTGCGATTTCCTCGATATAACCGCGACAGGCTACTATCGTCAATTAAAAGACAGGAAATAATCTAGATCATAATAATAATTGACACGACTTGTTGTGCGTGAGGATTAATATATTTTTATATCTAAATGACGGCATGTGACTCATTTTGTAGTGACCCTTCTAGCCAGTGGTCGCAGAATCAAGTTCCGTTTAACTATCTGGTAACCATAACACAAGCTTCGTAGCTTACCATTAAACTAGACAGTGTGATAATGTCCTACAGTTTTTTAATTATTGTTATATAATTTATTACTACAAATATTAGCTATCTAGTGATCACCTAACGTCAAAATAAAATTACAACTTTAGTTAGAATCCGCACTAAGCGCCCTGCAAAGTGTTACTAATCCATTCAATCCAATAAATTTGTATTTTATCACATACGTATTATATCTAGAAATAAAGTTGCCATTTTTAGTTTCATTAAGTTGTACCTACACATATACTTTTGTTATTTTATTATCTATACTAATATTATAAAGCAGAAGAGTTTGTTTGTTTGTTTGGTTGAACGCGCTAATATCAGGATCTATTGGTCCGAATTGAAAAATGCTTTTTGTGTTGGATAGTTCGTTTATCGAGGAAGGCTATAGGCTATATTACATCACGCTACGGCCAATAGGAGCGGATCATCAATGAAAAATGTTGCAAAAACGGGAAGGACGGGCGTTAGTTCTTACCGCGCGACTCAGAAAGAATTTGGTTTCCTGTCTTTAGAACGCGTGCGAAGCCGCGGGAAACGCTAGTAGTTAATATTTCAGTGACACTTGATATATTATGTAGTTACGTAATACTATATAAAATAAACGGAAATGTAAAAAAACAATCTGATAAGATTTATCACCTTTTTCTTCGTCTGCCTGTCTCAAAAATATCAATAAGAGATATTTAAAATATCTTTACATCAACATATATTTTATCAATATAATTCGATGGCCTTTATGCAATTTCAAAATTGATAAATGGTTGTATGCACGAAACCGAAACTAACTAAATCGAATCTATACATTAATAATATATCGATGCAAAGGCCCCAATAGTTTTTGGAATTTTTGTGACAGACTTTGATGTTTGCTATTATAATAGCTTGGTTGGTTGTCCGAGTTAATATATAGGATAATTTTTACTGCGTAGAAATATAAAATCTGAGAAATCTAAACTAACTGTTGAAAAGTACCCAGAGACAAGAGACCGAGAGGAACAAGGGTGAATAGCTAGTAATAAAAAACAATGTTTAAGAAGATACCTTTAAAATATTAAACATTAAATACTTCATAATACTGAATAAATATTGTATATTTTTCTTAACATAGATCGTCGTGTGATAATTCTATTAACTTCAGTGTTATCGTGTGTAACGATTAACGGAGTCACTCATCGGGAAGACCATAATTACAAAAATAAACTGTGACCACACGCGTCGCTTTAAGTTAGTGCGTTATTGTTGTATATCGTGGCACTAAAAATTTCCACTCTCATCGCAGTATTAGGAAAACAGGTTACTCATATTGCAGTTAACAGAAAAAAACAAATTATAATAGGTATTGGTAAGGCGTCTGTTTCCGAGTTGTTTAGCGATTTTAGATTTATGGCTTGTTCTGTTTGCTTACATCTGATATCCCTAATTTTTCTTTGTAGATATTTTCACTTCAAATCTTCTACTACTATTTTTTTTACATTAAAAAAATTGTAATATTTGCTAATTTTGTTATTTGAGGATTACACATAATAACTAACAAGCAGATCGATTTATGTGTTTAATAATGAGAAGTTAGTAATAATATATTGCCAAGCATATACATAATTATCACGTTTTTCTGCCATATAAAATATATACTAAGATCGCGATTTATAAACGAGGGGTGGCTACTAAAATACTTTACGACCTATTGTCATACCTATCAAATACGGAAAAATATTTCATTTAAATCCATCGAGTTACTTCGGAAAAAACCGCGAGATGAAATGTTTATAGGTATATTAGATTATATATTTTACCTGTGTCGGGAACATCTGTAGGTCTCATTATCCGTCTGATTTGCTCCATACCCTGCAAGTCCGGTGACAGACCGCCGTGACAACAGAAAATCTTCTCATCGATAATAGCTGCGATCGGAAGACAATTGAAACAATCCGTGAAAGTCTTCCACAGTTTGATATTGTATCGACGTTTACATTCATCGTAGAATCCTAAAAATCATTGTATTAACTGTGAATAATACCAAAGCGTATCCGCTATTAGACCCAAGGCTACAAGCAACTCCAACTCGTTTGAATTATACTGAAGGCCGTCTCGTCTCAATGTGCCTTGTAATTTCAGGCGTACTCGAGAACTACTCAAAGAACGTTTCGCATACGGTTCACTACAATGGGCGAGTTCGTTGCTTGGCCGATGGGGAAAAGTTGAAATATTTAATAGTTTACCATAAATACGATTTATGCTGGCACATTCGTGATTGCCCCGCAGTAGAAAGAAGTTTTCGGGATACTTTATTTTATAAGCAAGCAAGAGGCATATGGTTTCTAGAGACTGCTTGCCGCGATCAACGTAATCACCCAAAAATAGATAGTTGGCTTCGGGCGGAAAGCCGCCATATTCGAATAGACGCAGCAAGTCTGTGTACTGTCCGTGTATATCACCTGGAAATAGCATTCAATATTACATATAACATAATGTTATCATATTAATTAATAAATAAATATAATATTATGTTTTTATTTGTTTTCACTTAGCTCAAGCTGAAAACCCTGCCTATTTAAAATATCCTACTTTGAATAGTACTTTATGCATACATAATTAGGCACATTTTGAATAGGTTGTATAGTTTTTAAATTTATAGTATCTGTACGACAATGTTGCTTCAATGTCACGAAGAACCTTTCTTTGGTATTTTTGGCATTTCAGAATTTTGCTTATCTCTTATTGTTTTGTGTAGGTACCGAATTATATTAACCTTAATGCCTTAAACCTATAAAATATATGTATATGGAAGTTTTAACTCACATAGTATTACAGGTTATAGCAGTGACCTCATCAGTCTACTCATACTAATACTAGTGCAATAGATCACTACACTAATACATATCATTTATATTATATATTTCTTGTCACTACATACACATGTATTCTTAAGATTTGATTATACCTATGTAAAAATATATTGTCAAATATATATATGGAGAAAACCATATTAATTGTCCTCTGCACTATTTACTTTGACAGTTTACACTAATTCATATGATCATTACACTGTATACAACAAAATAGTTGAAATATAAGTTTATGTAATACTAGAAACCGCTTCTTAGGGTGTAAGTTAAAATGAATTAAATATTTTATAATTTTCTATTAAAATAAAAATAGTCAAGCTATCTATGAGTGAAAATCCCGTCAAAATCAGTCCAACCATTTCAGAGATTAGCAGGACAAACAGACAAATAAAAATTTAAAAAATGGATTTTTTGATGTAAGTACGTACTGTACATACTTTCATATGCATGTAGTGAAAAGCTGTTAATTTTAAATTAACAACAGACACTTCAATTTTATTTCTGTAGTGATATAAGCATATTTTATGGAGTAATTATATATAAATAATATAACATAATTATTTTAAAAACAATATCAATAATTTTACCACAGATTTTGAGTGGTGCTTCTAATTCCAATAAAATTGGCTGTTGTAGGAATATCTCCCGAGATTTTGTACAGAGGCCACGGACCTCTGATTCTGACATCTGCACTGTCTTTCCAGGGCGGCATCCTCGAACTGCAGCAAAGATAAAAATAAATTAAATTGCAATAAAAATAATTTTCAACTTAAACAAAAATTAAAATAATTTCAGTTATTAATTGCTAACTTTTCTAAATGTAGGCTGTCAAATCTGTAAATATATATAGGCAAATAAAATAGGCATGGTTTATTTAAAAAAAAATATGTACTTTTTAGCAATTAATATCTTATATGTATCAAAATGCAGGTTATGCAATGAATGAGTGAGACATTGCTTGCTCTTAAGAATATTTTATACAATAATAGTACAACATCATTTACTATATACAACAACACAAGTTTTCAACAGTTTGCATATACAAAGCATGCTACTTCTAGCTTTGTAACATTCCACTTCACCATATATTACCACTTAACTTCTTGAAATCGATCTAAAACACTTAAAAATCCTTTCAATTTGTTGTGACATAGGTCTCATTTAACATTTTTGCTTTTGATTCTTATTTAATTTTATGAGAGTCTAATATTCAATTGATTTACTAAGCAAATTCCCACTGATCTTTGCAAAATTTCAATGCAAAGAACATCGATTTCAAAAGGTTAATAGTTAGTGATATAGAAAAAAAATGTTTCAGAAATATTCAGATTATAATACATATTTATATTACCATACAAACTAATATTTGGACAGTAAATAAATTATATATAAAATACCAAAATATTTGTCATTGGAGATATGATATTGTGGGCATACATGGGTATCTAATGTTATTGCTTAATAGCTTTACAACTATTGAAATTTAAAATTACATTATCAGAATATTGGCAGTCACAGTGGAATGTACATTGGAGGTTCATACAACAGGATGCAAATGAGAGTTGAGCGAGGGCAATAAATCTTTAAAGTAATAAAATAAGAAATCATAAATCTAGCTCAATACGGAAAATAGAATTTTGGAGGTAACCATACATTCTCCTGAAAAGATGTCTTTGAATTTCCCTTTTCGCCGTGCTGTTTCTTGTTGCAGCCTGTATACTGATGTAACCCATAAAAAGCAGCATGATAAAGTGAAATTAACAAGTAAAGTAAGATACAATGCGAATAAAGCATAACAATAAGCCCATGAAGTTGTTCGATGCTATGGAATATGTCATCCATAATATGTACTACAAAAATACAAATTCAAGTACCTATCTAAGTCTTTGTAAATTAGTAATATAATTTATTGTTAGAACGTAAAATAGCCATCTACAAGGCTTTAGAGCATGAACATCCAAACTAAATTCACATAAGAATAGAGGATAATCGATTTATTTATGAGTTAGACGTTCCTATACATATACACTCAACAATTACGCAACTAGAAGCAAAATGTACATTGAAATATTTGTTAACACAATACTTTTAAAAGTGCACATTGATAATATAGTACAAAAATGTATAAAACTGTACATTACCTTCTAAAAGCCTGTGAATTAGACTGTCAACATTGAGTTCGTCAGCCATATTTACTACACCACGATTTATTTTACGTCAAATAAAAGTCAAGTCTTTACGATACCTACCATTGCATCGGAGCGATAGCCGATAGGCCGTTCGACTAATCGTACAGATTAGAGAATACAGATTACAGATAACTAATGTCTTTTGTATATAAAGCATAGATGACTAATAAAAATATAAAGCATGATATAAAGTAGGTCATGATCTTACTTTTTAAGATGTAGCAGTAGAGCTTATTTTCTACTATTAGCAATTTTTATCAATTTATAAAGCTAATTTTTAGTATATTAGGTATTTTACTCAAAATAGTTATTATTATTGTAGTAATATAGTTTTAATAGCAATAGCTGTTGTAGCAAAAACGAAAAAGGCTTTATAGTACAGTACCTATAAAACGCTGTTCAAAAATAAATGTTAGTAAGTGCATAACTCGAGAATGGTTCGACCAATTCGGCTAATATTTTTTATGTATGTTCCTTAAGGCCCACAGAATGTTTTTATAGTAAAATAAAAAACAAAGTTTGTAAAAACTTATAAAAAAGGGGGTAGGGGGTTATTAAAATACATTATATTTGTTATTCCTCATTTGTAACTAAAATTATTGTAGCTTTTGTATTATTATAACTTCTCTTTAAGTACTTCTAACTCAATAAATGTGTGATTATTTCAGTTAAATGCATTTTTATAAAATAAAATGTGATGAATGGAATGGAGACTCAACCATTTTAATTTAAATAGTTTATCTGTTGTATTGACACAGATTATACATTAGGAAAAGCATAGACAACTTATGTTTTGTTTTAAAATTCTATTTTGAAAAGGCAAAATGTCGCTGTTCTGGGTTGTCAAGCTATTTTCTCATCGCAATGTGCCGTTCTGGCGCATAGTATGTATGAAACTGTACAGATTGGCGTGTGCGTTGTATTTTATTTTAGACAAGACTTGACGGCTATTTAAAAAAGTCCATGGCTTTTTATTGGATAATGGTATATCACAGATTCGGATTTTCGTAAACATCGGGAACAAAACAAAGCGAAATACAAATGTAGCGGAAAGAAAATCACTAAATCAACGCGTGATAAACGGTAAATGATCATTACGGAGGCTTAAAAGATTTTTTTACCGTCTTTATATTATTGAGTGATGGAGGAAAAAGTGGAGAGTGAAAACAGTTACAGTGGTGAGAGTAGTAGCAGCAGTAGTAGTAGTTCTTCCGATAGTTCTAGTGGTAGTTCTGAATGTGATGAGGAAGTCATCGAACCAGTTAGTATTCTGGGGAATACCCTAGAACTTCCACAGGAGCTCTGCGAGGATTATTCAATATTCAAAGAGTTCTTTTCAATGAAGACTTGGGATAGCTTAGAAGATAAACATAAAGATTACCTCAAAGAACTTCTGCCAACATTCCCAGAAAACGATGAAGAGGAGAAAGAGACAACAATAAAAATGCTATTCAATTTTGAACCATTCCATTTTAAATCTCCTTTAAATATTTTTTTTGGTAATCTGAGACAAGGGAATTATAGGCCAGATATAGCCAGAATGAGGAAGTTTTTGAGAAAAGCTAGAACCAAACAACAAAAACATAAGGTATTTATAAGATAATGTTTTTTATACATTTAATTTAATAGGTTTATGCAATTTAATTAACAGTCTTATTAGAAAAATGTTGAGCTACTTAGACTTTTTTTACAGACTAAATCATACTATGCCAAAATGCTACCAGATGTATTAATATCTCGTGAAAGGCTATTAGCTGCAGCAAAAGCTGGACCACCAGGTCCTGTTCCATTCTTGCCTGCTTTGCCTCCAAAACCTTCACAAAAAAATAACTATAAGCCATTATATGTAAGAGCGAGAC
The DNA here is from genome assembly GCA_905231865.2 of Boloria selene. Classification (NCBI taxonomy): domain Eukaryota; kingdom Metazoa; phylum Arthropoda; class Insecta; order Lepidoptera; family Nymphalidae; genus Boloria; species Boloria selene. The sequence goes on along the minus strand of HG993146.1, from coordinate 6,602,868 downwards.
AGAGATATTTTGAAGAATTAGCAGCTATTTGGAGTGAGGTAGGAGGAGAAGAATCTGAAGATGAAAATTATCCAGAAGGTCCACCAGATAATACATTTAAAAAAAGAAAAACAATGCATACTTCACAGGTTAATGTTTTGAATATTATCTTTATGACCAATTAAAGTTGCTAAAAAAAGCTGTGATAAAATATGTATTGAAAGTTAAAGCATATGCCCTAAGAACTAAATTGTACTTAAAAACTATGCACCATATTGTGCAAATAAACATTATGGCATCATCAGTACATACTCGAGTGAACTTAATTAGTTTTTAAAATACATAATTATGAGGCACTCCAACATGCACCTGCCAAGGGCTTATAAATTGAAAATAATTTTCCCATAACTTATTAGAACAATTTAGTAAGTTATTTCCATTTTGAAGTGTTTCATTTTGTAATATTATTTTACAGAGTACTGATTCAAATGTATCTGGCACATTAGGAATTACAGATCCGTCACACCCAGCTTCATTGGATTGTTTAAAAAATGTACTTGCTACTCATAGAGCAAGAAGACAATACAGAGAGGTCTGTTCATTTATAATAAATATATATTTCTAATAAATTATACACACAATGAAGTACAATTAAATTATTATGTAATACTTTGGTTGGGCAATCTATATAGAAAAGTGGTCACTCTTAATTGCAAATGATATGACTATTATTCAAAAGAAAATAAGTATTTATTATTGGTTTGAAATAACTGATCTATATGAATTTTAGGACTTTTGTTAATTGCTATTTTAAGTTCTACTTAATAATATAAAATGAATAAAATAAAGATTAATATAAAATTTTATACTAAAAAGAATTTTATACAAGCATTTTATTTTAATCTATATCTACATATAATAAAATTAAGTGTCTGGTTTTAATTTCAAATTAACAGCATTTCATTAAACACATATGAAAGTATATTATTATTATTAACATCAAAAAATCAATTGCTTAAATTTTTTATGTCTGTCTGTCTGTTTGTTCAGGCTAATCTCTGAAACGGCTGGATCGATTTTGACGCGACTTTCGCTCGCATATAGGTAACAATATAAGGAGTGACTTGGGTTACTTTTATTTTAGAAAATTTTAACTAGTGGAACCTGCAGTTTTGCTCTCACTAAATCTAGGGACAAACCCGAGCGAAGCAAGTGTAAATCGATAGTTTCTAATAAATTTGAACTAGAGTGACTTATCATTTAGAAAGATAAAAAATAGGTACTTCTTAATTTTGCTGTATAGATTTTTTCTATGTAACATTGTTGAAATAATTTGTGCTGAACTTTGAAGCCATCTCAATAGATTTAACTGTATGTAACACATGTATGATCTCACTTTTAAATTGTTATACAATGGAGATGTTAATGTATTGATAATTTATCTTATCTATCTATTAGACTAAATACGAAATATACAATTTTTTTCAATATTTACTAATAAAATATATTTCTTTGTCCTAATAATATTAACCATGTTCATAATTATATATATTTCAGAACCATCCTGAACTAAATACAGCTGGAATAACTTTAGAGGACATCAAACAAAGAGTGTCTCTCATGAATGGAGCTAAAAAGCTTATGTTTGGTGGTCAGAAAAATGAAGCACCAGTACAAAAAGTGAAAAAAGGCAAAAAGGAGAGTGTACCAAAGCAAAAGCAAGATAAAGTAGTTAAAAAAATAAAAGAGGAAGAAAGTGTTGAAAATAAACCTTTATTACCTAACATTAAAATAAAGTGTGAGCGTGAAGAGTCAGATTCGGAAAGTTCCTCATTCTTAGATCCTATTACAAGTCCTAAACAAACAAATAAGAAGTTATTAGAACCTGTTGAAATCAAGCAAGAAGTTTCTGAAACAAGGTAAAGTAGCTTAATATTTTAATTTAATGTAAAATGAAAAAAGAAACTAGCAAGTTAACATTATATAGAAAACTATGTGTTTATTGTACAAAAATAATAAAGAAAAATCATAAATTAAAATCAAAATAAATTTTTTATTTAATTTTATGAAATTAAATAATTATTTATCTAATATAGATACTTATTTTTATATGTCTGCTATATAATATGCTTTTTTGTTTCCTGAATTGACTGTATGTTGATTACAATACAGATGGCAGTCACACAGTTTAGTATAGCAGTTTTATACCCACTCAGCCTGGGAGCACTTTAAAAAGTTAAAACTTTAGATCATATATAAAGGAGATAGATAAAGTACCAAATCATTGTCACATTTTATATAATTTCTTTACGTAGACTGTACTTGTCTGTAGTATAAAACATGTCCAGCTAAATTAAGTCATTGTTGAAATTTTTGTATCAAACAGATCAGCACACAAAGATAAAAAGTCTCTAAATTTGACTTAAAGTCCCTTAACTTGCAAAATCCTCTTACCAGCACTAGGCCTGCATGGTGGAATATGGCCTAATTTCCCTCATATTATATACAGGCCCGTGCCCAGCAGTGAGCCGTTAAAAAGGGCTGAATAGAAATTTGACTTCTATAATGTCTCAATCTTTAATTGTAATTTTAATTAATTTATCATAACATAATAATGTAAAACAAAGAAATGTAAGAAATGTCAACATTAATTTACTATTTATTACTGCTACAAAACTAGAGAACCATAATAAAATATTGCAATAATTATTGTGAGTAATTTTGCTCCAAAAAATAGATAGCATAAATTAATTGTTCTAACTGCATTTCAGTGCAAATTGCCATGAGAATGACATTGAAAGTACCATAAAGGAGGAGCCTCAAGATTCTATACAAAACTCCTCTAAAGTAAACCAACCAGTGCCTATTAAATTAGAAGATTTAGATGGAATTGGTAAGTATAAATAAGTAATGTGAAGTAGTATAAAATATTACGTTTTTAAAACAAACTTCACCAAAATTCTTAAGTTATAAGTATTATAGATATTTGGAGTTTGAAAGAATACAAAAAGTTTATTTATAAAAAAATATATAATATAATGTCTAAATAAATAAAGTACCATATAATCACTATAACATATTATAAAACAAAGTCCTCCACTGCAATTTAGTGTTTACATATTGTTTTCACTAGTGGATAGAGTTGTTCCCGAGGAAGGTTTTAATTCATACTTTGTCAAGTTCTATATATTTACTTGCTTTAACCGCGGCTTCGCTTGTCTTAAATCTAGGGACGAACGCTAGTATCAGATATTATAAAAATATCTCTAAATTAACTTTCTTTTCTCTTTTTGAAAATGGTTTAAATATCACAACATATACTTATTCACCTTTTGTTTTGCCACAAATAGACTAAAAAAAATCAATTACTTTAAAAAAACAATGGTTTTATATTTCAATAATATATTTTTGTAATAAGATTTTAATAAAATATCAATATTTCAATTTTGAAGACGAAAGTGCACTTTCGCAAATCGCAATAAAGTACTGTACAAACATTAAAATTAATCAATCATTATTAATATTAAAAACATATATCATTAATATTAAAAATATAAATAATTCAATTTGCACAATTCACAATAATACAGTACAGTACAGTGTACATAAATTACTCAATTCCATACCTTCTCCAAAAAATGTATTTGTTTATATATATTTCTCATTATTAGACGGGGTTTCAATTTTTCCTGACTCGCAAGTCGACCCGCCACCCCGCGAAAGAGGCCCAAGAAGATGGTTAGGTTAGTTTCCTCGGCCTACTGGATTCGTAAATCCATGCAAACCGAGCCGGCTTATAGCAAATTTATAAAGTACTTCAAACCCCCATATGATAGTAGGAATACATTTCGATAGCGCGATTCAATATACCAGTAGCGCCATCTATTGTAAAATTTATTAAATTCATTTAACGATCGAAGTAGTTGGGATTTAGTTTTTGCATTGTGTTTGTTATTGCAATGTAATCATTTAATATTAAAATATTTTACTTTTATTATATATACAATATACACAAATCTATACTAATATTATAAAGCTATACTAATATTATAAAGCTAAAGAGTTGTTTGTTTGGTTGAACGAGCTAATCTAAGGAACTACTGGTTTGATTAGAAAAATTCTTTTTGTGTTGGATAGTCCGTTTATCAAGGAAGTCTATAGGCTACATTACATCACATTACGATCAATAGAAGCGGAGCATCAATTAAAAATGTTGCAAAAACAGGCCTGCGAAGCCGCGGGAAATGCTAGTTTTAAATATGTACATTGACTTACTTTTATATAAAAGAAAAATATTTTATTAATGATTTATGTAAAATGAAATTGAATTAGTAAGGCTTAACTAATTAATTTGTCATTTTAATAATTTAGTTTTATCACGCTTTAAAAAAAATTCTCTGAATACTCGAAACCGAATAGTATATAAAACAAATATTTTTTAATTTATAGATATGACAATTAAAGAACTAAGCTGTTTCAGATATGATGGCACTACCAGTAGAACTAGCAACCGATGCAGGAGAAGTCGTAGCAGTGGATACGTCAAATGAAAACGAAGAGAGTCTTCTGGAACCGGACGAGGCATTGACAGAGACTACACATGCAAACTTTTTGTCGCTCGTCCGTGCTTTGTTCCCAGCAAGAGCGGCCCATAGAGCGTCTAAACAGCAGCTACATTCGAGATGTGCTGCTGTTATGAGGTCTCCGATAGCTCCTCTCAATACTTGGTATAATTGTAAGTAAGATTTCATTATTAATATTTGTTTTTATTTATATAAACCATTTAATATAAGAAATATAAAAAAAGCATCAGATTTATTTCAAAGCTCTCATGATTTTCTGGTGGTATTTATTTGTAGAGGCTATGAGTTTTTATTTTTTGATTTTTTGAAGTTATACTTCTTTAGGCGCGTTATGAAAAATTGATGAGAGTGAAATTTAACGATGCGCGCGCACAGCGAGACACAAAATTCTCACGGGAGAAGTTAGCTGACAGTCAACAGTTTAGAGGACTTGCAACTATATTCACGATATTTATTTTCAACAATGACATGGGTGTCATTTTCGAGGTTTCTCGGGGTGCTAATTGCGAAAATGAGGTCCATGTTCAAATCCAAGATGGCGGACATCCTGTTTTTTTCAACAATGACATGGGTGTCATTTTCGAGGTTTCTCGGGGTGCTGATTACGAAAATGAAGTCCATTTTCAAATCCAAAATGGCGGACATCTGGTTTTTTTTAAACAGTTACATGAGTGTCATTTTCGAGGTTTCTCGGGGTGCTTATTGCGAAAATCAGTATGTATTATTTAATGATGCCAAAGAAGTATAACTTCTAACGCGTGTACATAAGTACACACACAAATTTTTATTTTATTTACTTAAGATCTTCTGTCGCGCCAGGTTCGTTTTTAGATGCTTTAAAACGGTTATTATAGTTTTCTCACAAATTAGATATTTTTGCACAGTAAAAAGTATAATTAAAAAGTATCTTAGTATAATTTAAACTTTATAATTCTTTTGTTTTAGTATCAGATGATTGGTGCGCGGAGTTGAATTCAGCATTGGATTTTTTGGCTGGAGAGAGAGGGTCTCATCCAGATGATTTTGTCCCTTATTTACAATATATGCCAGATACACAGGTCAGTTCAAATTTTTTACACAAGCACCTTTTTAATTAAATTAAAATTAGAAGTGGCTATTTTGTTTTATTTATTTAAAATAATAATTAACAGCTATTAAATCTAGTGGTAGCCCAGTGGTAACGCACTCGCTTGGATTTCCAAGTGATACATGTTCAAATCCGGGTCTCAACCTCTGATATTTTGCTGCTTCCTAGTTGCCTCTTTGGTCTCTGCATTCTCGACATTGTGATGATCGCATTGATGATGTTGGATATTCTATTAAAATTCTATAATATATTATAGTTGTAATTTCATACCGTGCAATTCAATTACCTCCTTGTTGAAGTAAAAATGAAGGAGATTGGTCAGTAAAATAAGATTATATACTAAATTAGATTATAATACATAATATTTAGAAAATAGTGTAAATTCCTTGTAAACTTTGGCACTACAACAAATGACAATACAGTTAAATATATACAAAAAGGTTTTAAATTACTATTGATTAGGGTCATCCATAAAGAACGTCACACTAATTTCGTGATTTTTGACCTCTCCCCGTCCTTGTCAACATAACTATTAACTAGGCATAACTAAATATATTTACCAAGGAATTCCGTGTTTTCCCAGATGTATCAGTGGATTGGAGCGGGACGCGACTGCGACGCCATTTTGGGACGACTGTGCGAGCGCTGGCTGCGCGCCGCGTCGCCGCCTCCGCCGCCCGTCGACCCACCGCCGCCTAGGTACCACATTTGCGTTAGAAACTCGACCTTATTACTTAGGCTTTAAATTTAAAAAAGTGCGTACAAAGTATACATGTCAGAAGTAAAACTTCTTTGGCAAACTAAGTTTTAAATCTCGTTTATATTTATACTAAATAACCCCGTCTAAGCTCGTTGAGAGAGGGAGATGGCGCGAAGGTCACACCCACGTGTTAGACAGAAATGTCACTGACTCGCGGTGGGCGAGATCTAACTAAGGCTAACTCATCCCTATCTCTGAATGCCTGGTACTATGGACTCATTTTTTCGTTTCATCGAGTTTGAAATCACAATGACTAAAGAAGTTTCACTTCAATAATTTTTTGCCCTTTATGTACAGAGTTTGATTAGTCAATGTTACTTCTTTACTTTATTGACTCAACGGTTTTCATTTTAACACTAAATATTTTTTAATCGTGACGGTTGATCAACCATGGTGCGGGTTGGCGGACTTCACATTGCTTATTCTTAATCTTTGCAACTTGCTTAGTTCTCTCAGATATGCAAGTTTACTCACGATGTTTCCTTCACCGTAAGTCAAGTGGTAATCATGTTCATTAACATTTCTAAATGTTTCGCACATATCAGAGGTATGGGACCCGGATTTGATCCGGCTCACTTGGCTACTCGGGTGAGCGCATTGCCACTGGACTACCACTATGTATTATAATAAAAATATTTATTTATTTATGTATTAGATATCCAACGACGTGGGTTCTACGGCCGCCCACGGCTTCGGAGACTGCAGACTTCCGAGCGCAAGAAAGAAAAAGGTTTGCGACTGCGTCCAAACCGTTCACTTATGTACAGTATGGGTATGTTTTCTTGTTACGAGTTTTTTATATTTCAACATCAAAAATGTCTAATTATTATTATCATATATATTCATTTCTTAGGGTAACATACGAAAATACATAAATGAAATAAAAGATTTTCATTATAAGTTCATTTTAACTGCCAAGAGTTAAAAATGTTTTACTTTAAATTTATTTATTATTTTATAGTTATCGTTGGACAAAGTTCTCAGTCTGTTCTTATTCTTTAAAAGTCCGCCATATTAAATTTAAAGTGACGTAACTTTATTTTTCGAGGTATTCTCAGCTAATTCTTTCACTTGATACCCATACTCCTACAGAGTACACTAAAAATAATTAGTCTAATCTCTCCCCCATATTGGGTGTTCTGTCATGTTGGATTTAGAATGATGTCATAAAACAGCTCAAACTCAATTCCACCTTAACAAATAGTTACATGCATTGCAAGTCAAATAAAAGCTTGTAAAATGCTATATTTTTTGCATGAAATCGTAACAATAGGGTATTTTACGCCATATGAAAAACAATCTAAAAACCTATTATTGAGATAGCTTAGGCAAAAAGCAGGCGGGAAATGTTAGTTTTATTTCATAAAATAGCAAAATAAATTTTAAAATTAAATTCTAAATGTTCAGTATTTTTAATCTGTTTTGAAACACCACGAAATAGTAGCCGCCGCGTTATGACGTCATGCTGTCCTGTACACAAAAATGTGTATGTGTTAACTGATCAGTGTATTTGCTTTAGTTTTATTATTTTCGTAAACAACGTCATTTTTATTAATTTAATACCATAGAAGACGGTTTCGTGAAGGGAGACAATACAAATTTGCTAAGAATAAGCTCTTTGATGGGCGGCAAATTACATAATACTTCGGGATCCCTTTTCGCAAGTTTGAACTAAGTCATATTTATATCAGTTGGCACATGAATCCATAATTTGTTTGGTGTTTTTACACTACACTAGTATTCTTGCATTCAGGAACAGCACACCAACGATAAGTAGAATAATAATTCATTTTTAAATAATAAACAATTCTATCAATTTTAAATTATCAGCGCATTCGTTTACATTTCGTAGACATCACGATGTCATGACCACAGAGTAATTAATGGCGTTCACTGTTTTCGGCGTTTTCGTCCAATTAGGCGCGAAATTTGAAAATGTAAAAATTTTAATGCATTTTTATGATACTTATCGAACGAATAAAAATCTGGTAATTTTTTTAGTGGCTTATTAGCACTACAGAATGTAATTAAGATACTTTTCAAAAATTACTGTAATACCCCATTCAAATGAGACAAACTTAGCCAATTTCCAAATGAAGTATAATATAATGTTATGACGTGCTGCGCAGGTACCGGTCGGTGGTGGGTCCGGCGACGGGCGCGCGCGGCGCGGGGGGCGCGGGCGCGGCGCTGCTGGCCCCGCAGCGGCCGCGCGCCGCCGCCTTCCTGCCGCTGCTGCGCGACGCGCTCGCGCGACTGCCCAACGGCGAGGGCAGCCGCCGCGACATCGTCATGCTGCTCAAGTGAGCCCACACACTTCATATGCACACTATTTTTTTTATAATGTTGGGACATTATTACACACAGCGCCATCTAGTTCCGTGCTAAGTTACGAGGCTTGTATTACGGATACCAGATAGTTGATATACTACACATATAAATTTTTAAATACATACATAATATAAATATAAACACCCATGACTGGGGTACAAACATTTGAGTTTAACAAATGAATCCAGCGGGACTTGAACCCGCGACCGCTGGCGCAGAAAGTAGGGTCACTACCAACTGAGCCAAACGGGCTATTTGCTAACTATTTTTATTATTTACAAGCACACTACTAGCACGCATCCTAAAGACCGGAAGCCAAATTCTTATTGAGTTGCGCAGTATGGTATTTTGCAGAACTAACGCCCGCCTTTCCAGTTTTTGCAACATTTTTCAATGATGCTCCGCTTCTATTGGTAGCGTGATATAATATAGCTCGATAAACTGACTATCCAACACAAAAAGATTTTTTCAAATCAAACCAGTTGTTTCTAAGATTAGCGCGTTCAACCAAACAAACAAACTCTTCAGCTTTATAATATTAATATAGATTTATTTATTTTATTCATAATCCCAAAAACTATAAGGCATTGGTAGCTTGGATAATCGAGTGATGATGGTTCAATTGAGTCTCGCTCCACTGATAAGTTCATGTGCGAATCGTTTCTAACATGATTAGCACTTGTCTTACGGTGAATCAAAACATCAGAAAACCTGAGTGTGAATCTTACACTAACAGTTAAAACATATTTCCCAGTAATATACAAAATATAAGAATCTAAAATTTGACTTACGGTCTTTAGGTCCTTGCGGACGGTATTTAATGAAACATATTTATTTAAAAAATATTTTATAAAAATATGTAGGTATTATTGCTTTGGAATTGCGATCTTTAGCTAAATTAATACAAACAATATGATTTTTCAGAATGTCTCAGTTCATAGTCCCGTGTAGTGAAGCGGCGCTTTCCAGTGCTGTAGCAAGCACATTAGAGCGCTTGTTAACTGTCAAACGAGACCCTATTGTGAGATTTGACCAGAGAACCGCTCTATGGACTTATTTACATAGACATAAGTACGTTATTCACTAAATATCTTTTTTAAGTGTATAATTAATTAAAATTTTCGTTTCTTAAGTTTTTTTTAATTTATTTTGATTCCAACAAGAATGACTGTAAAACATTATTTCTTGTAAGTTATTATAATAAATGTAATTTATTTTGCAGAAGCGAAGAAGATTTCGCTAAGACTACCGTTCGAAGCCGAAATAAAGTAAATACATCTACCCTTGCTGTCAATTCTCTTCAAACACAGGTACCTATATACATTCTCTGTGAATATCGCTTTTGTAACTTTCACTTGGCGATCAATATAAAGTCAAATTTTAAATGATCATCTCTCATCTCATCTCTCATACAAGTCAACTCATCAACTCAACACTACACTACACGTCAACTCAGACTCATCATAGAATCTTGTTAAATTGTAAATTTTGAGTGAACCACGCAAGATTTTACTGAAAATTATTATATAATGGTACTAGGAGGTTTAATACTTTAAAATAGTATTGTAAAACTAATGATTTGATAGTAAAAGCTGTCAAATGTAATATATGTTACACAAGCTCTATTTGATTAATTTTAGCTATTTATTTTATGAAAAAGCCGTCGTTAGTTTAATTTCTTTTAAAAATTATCCTTTATGATAAAAAGAAAATGATAAAATCTTAACTTACTAACAAGATAACTTCAAATATAGCTTTGGAATGTATTTTACAACTGTACTTTGGGGCTAGATTTTTTAGTTGGCTATTTATAAACTTTTATAAACTACACAGAAAAATTATATATAATTATATTTTACTTAAATAATATCTATCAATTGCTTTTATCGTAACAATTAATACATTATACTAGCAAAACCAGCCCCCTTCGCTGGGCGTAAGTTAAAATGAAACAACGCGACACGTAATTTATATATATTAGATAGATATAAATTAAGATGTAAGCTATCCTATCTTTCAAGTTGGATCAAACTGCGCACGGTGTGCAAATTTGATTAAAATCGGTTAAGTAGTTTAGGAGGCCATCGCGAACAAACAACGTGACAATTTATATATATTAGAGATTTGATTAGCGTCTTCTGTACACAGATGGATTTAGATGTAGCAAGCATAGAAGAAGTGGGTGATAATGCGTCCGACAGTGACGTGGATGTCGACGACACAGGCGTTCCCTCCGCCATACCTCATCTCTCATCCGCACAACTATTAATGCAGGCGACTCAAGCAACCAATAAACAACCAACAACCAAACCAAAAGGCAAATTGGTTTCTATTCCCCCCAAACCGAAAACCCCAGCGAAACTGCCTTCCTTAATACAAACCAAACCGCAACCAAAACAACAGGTGACCACCCCAAAAGCAACCACTCCGAAGCAACCGCAGAAGCAAAGTCTGTTATCAACGAAATCTATGCCGGCTCTAACAAAAAGTGTTTCGAAGCAAAGTGTTATACAAACGAAACAAATAGTGAAGCAAGGTGTTCAATCGCCGAAGCAAACGCAAGTGAAACAAAGTATTGTTGTTCAAACTATCAAGCAAAATGTGCCGCCATTAACGAAGCAAAATAGTGATTCGATATTGCAAATGTCTACCAGTTTGCCTTCAATAGTAGTGGCGCCACAACGATCGCCGTTATTGAAGCAAAAGTTGAAAGCCGAATCACCGCAAGTAACGGTATGTAATATATTATTAATATGTATATCCATGTTATTATTTTTGATAATTTAGTATTCCTAATAAAAAAAATTCCAGCACTTGGAAGTTAGTGAGGTCTGAATTTATAATATTGTAACTATTACTATGAAGTTATTTATACTGGTGTCTATAATGCTGTTACATTAGATTTTTAATTTGCAATTCTTCTTCTCAGTCGTTCACTCTTTACAGAGTGGTCGTGGTCATGTTTCGGTCGAATCTTGCGACACCGCCTCTCTCGTGATGCGACGCCATGTATCTCTATGTTTGGCGGCTTGGGTGTTATCATTTATGCTGGAGTGTGTTACAGCTTTTATGAGGTCAGTCCATCGTGTTTGACAGCGCCCACGACATCTTTTACCCTCGACTTTACCTTGCACCACCAAACGTTCCATAGAGTCTTCGTTACGGGTGATATGTCCGAAGAACTTTAGGATTCGTATTTGCACAGACGACGATAACCTCACTTTGATATTCAGTTCTTTTAGGATTGAAACGTTGGTTCGGTGCGCGGTCCATGGGATTCGGAGCATTCGTCTCCAACACCACATTTCTAGTGCGTCAATCTTGCGGCGGTCTTGAGTCCTCAGCGTCCACGTCTCAGCTCCGTATAGAAAGATTGGAAAGACCAGGCATCTCATCAGTCTCACCTTTGTGTTTCTGGTTATTCTGCGGTCCTTCCAGATCTTTGTGAGTTTTTCCACTGAGGATCTAGTCATGGCGCAACGCCTTTGGATTTCATCTTCACAGCCTCCAATGTTGGTGATCGTGGAGCCTAGGTATACGTAGCTCTTGACTACTTCGCAACCCGCTATGTTTTGCACGTCTGGTTGGTTGTTGGCAGCACGGTCCACAATCATCATTTTGGTCTTATCGCTTTATTGGCAGATGTTTTATGGTTTGCAGAGATTTTACTTTTGAAGTATTTAGTACTTGTACTACATATACTTATACTTATTTTTTAACCGACTTCCAAAAGGAAGAGGTTATCAATTCGATCGGTATTTTTTATGTATGTACACTGGTTACTCTATGATTTATGATCCGATATACGTGATTCTTCTTTTGTTTGATGCGGAATAGTTGCCATTTGGTCTCATAAAAATTTAACATAGTTTGGCCCAGTAGTTTTTTTACTATTTATTATATTATTTATTTTACTTATTTATTATTAATTCTACTTATTATTAATTCTTACTTATTAAATAAAGCTAGGCATAATGGCTATATATACAAATGTACCAAGTTTTGAGTGTTTTAAGTTCATAACAATAATTAATATTAAAAACTATTACTCATTGTGCATAAACAATAAACGTGTTCACAGGTATGTTCAGCACCTGTCCAGCAAACGCCATCGTTGTCAACCATTACGCCGCCAAGTGCTACAGTGTCTCATCAAACGATAAATCAATCTGCTAAGGTGATAATTTAAATGACCTTAATGTTTCTTCCTGATTTGGATTACTTTCAAAACTAAAAACTCCAAAAGTTTATACAATATCATGTTTTATAAGCCATATTTATAGTACCTATATTATGTTATATTCAGATAAGTTCTGGTGTTCCAAATTAATCTAACAAAGAACTTAAAATGCTTAGTTTAATAGAATTAAAAAAAGAACTAAGATAAATTTTATCTTTATACCGTTTACTTATATATTGTCACTGACCGACAATAAAAGGATTATTAAGAAAAAAGGGCAATAATTGAAGTAACTAATTAACAGAATAGTTTAAGGTTAGTGTAGATTTTGATCAAAATTGATTAATTGTTTTTATTCAATTTCGCAGATGGCTCAAGTGACGAGGTCTCTGTTAATAAGGCCGCCCGCGCAGGCGTCGGCCGTGAGCGTCGCCGTCGGGAATCCCACTACACAGGTTGGTATTTATTTTGTACTAGCAATTCACTTTGATTGAGTTCGTCCCTGTGTTCGTTTAGACGCTTATTATATAATAGATAGAGATGGAGTATAGACTCTAAATACATAGGTAATATGGTCTTATATCGTAACACAAACATACTTTGAAAATAAGTTCACTAAAATTCATAAACGTTTAGGATTGATGCCTTGTTTGAGGAATGATTGGTCCCGCTTACAGACCTCCATTCCTCTTTTCACCCCCATAGATAATGGGGATGGGGGTAATGTTTCCAAGGTCTCACAAAATGTCTATACTATCTAAATCGGTTCTGCAGATTAAGCCTGATAAGCTAACAGACAGACATTCGCATTTATAATATTATTAGTTTTGTTCTAAATGACAAAAAAATCATTAATATATTCTTAATATTTTATTTCTTTTCTTATTTGTTAATGAGGCTTGGTTCGTATATAAGTAAAATTCTGTTTGTAGGCAAGCGTGTCACTTTAAGAATCGTATGTTCGTGGAACGCTTGCCAATTTTTTCTTGTTGATTTCATTTTGTTAGATTTGGGAGTTTCTAAGTATAATTTGATACATCATTATTAGTTATACAGTTATTTATATATTTATTTCCATCATTATTAGTTAATTATCAATAATAACTAAAATATCGCTTACCGTTCAGGTGACCCCGAGTGGAAGACGGGGAGTCGTCAGAGTATTAAGTCCAGCGACACCTTCCTCCGGGAAGAGTCTAATATCACCCAGAGCTCTTATGCAGCAAAGTAAGTTTACATAATATAAATATTTATTTTAATAAGTCAAAAGTTAAAAAAATTGAATATATTGTATCAGAAGTTAAAGATTTTATTAATTTGCTGTGATTTCCTTGAAGGTACTCCAACAACTAAAAAACGTCCGTCAATACCTGGCACAACGTCTGTTACGACAATAGCACAGGTAAACTAGAGTTTTTTTTCTACTACATTTTATAAATCAAGGTCCCCCAACCTAAAAAGTCAAACAGTCTGTCTGTCTGTAAAAACTCAAAATTGACCAAACTGGTTTTTACATATACAGTTAATTATAACAAAACATACTACGGAATCATCAAAAAGATCCATTAAACACAAAATAAAGGTGAAATTTAGTACTTACATAATGGATTGTAAAACATATGCGTATAAACCTTTTAAAACCTTTCAGTCAACGACTATTATAAGGATTATTAATACTGATCATCTATTTTATTTTATTAATCGGTTTCAGAGCACCTTGAGTACAACAAGTGTGGTGTCCAGTATACCGACGGCAGTGACGTCGTCGCTCTCGACCAGGACAGTGCAGTTGGCAGGCGGCCGCACGGTGCAGCTCGCGACCAACCAAACTGTTCACTTACCCTCTGGACAAGCAGTGCAGCTAACTTCAGGCCACACCCTGCAACTATCTTCACTCCAGTTACCCACCCACAGTGTTAGACTCCCTAGCGGTCAAACTGTACAGCTAGCGTCCCCACAAACTGTCAGGATGTCAACAACACAAGTTAAAAACCCCAGTCCGAAAATACAAACTTCATCGCCAACTGTTAAGCCTATGAACCAATCAGTACAAATTCCCGTATCGACTGTTCAACTTGCCGGACAAACTGTTCAAATAGCCGGTCAAACGGTTCAATTAGCAGGTCAGAGTGTGCAATTAACCGGTCACACTGTGAAGTTACCGAGTGGCCAAAGTGTGCAAGTGGCAAGTCAAAGTGTGCTTCCTTCTCAAAGTGTTCAATTACCGAGTGGTCAAACCGTGCAATTAGCGAGTGGCAATATGCAAACCGTACAATTAGGTCAAAACGTGCAACTCAGTGGTCAAACCGTGCAAATGAGTGGTCAAAGTGTGCAATTAGGTTCACAAACTGTTCAAATAGGTGGACAAACTGTTCAGTTAGCGGGTGGTCAAACTGTTACGTTGCCGAATGGTCAGACTTTACAGTTGTCCAGTGGTCAAACATTACAGTTAACTAGTGGTCAAACATTACAATTGGCAAATCAGCAAACGCCGAAGTCAATAGCTCAAGTAGTTAGAACCCAGCCTACTGTAGATAAGACATCACAACCCATAGTTGCTAAGCTGTTAACAAATGCACAGGTAAGTTACATCATAATATTTGAATAAGAAACAATATTTTCAGTCTAAATATGCTAAATGTTAGTAATTCATTTGCAAATAGTTGATTAAAGTACAAATAAAAGTTTAACAATTTTTCACTTATCTTGACATAAATTGCAATTACTACATCGTTAATTCAATTTATTAAAAATTAAATGCACATAATAATTGTTACTTTCATCATGTTTGTCCATATTTAAGTAAGTTTGGCTACGTCTAATATTACGTAATATAACGATAAGTAATTCATAATCAGCCCTTTTTTTAACGTCCCACTGCTGGGCACGGGCCTCCCTCAGTACGAGGGGGATCAGGCTATAGTCCACCGCGCTGGCCTAGTGCGAGTTAGCGGACTTTACATGTCTTTCGAAAGCTTGATAGGTCCTCTCAGACATGCAGGTTTCCTCACGATGTTTTCCTTCACTGTAAAGGCTGATTTACACGTATTAAGTGAATAAGTAGTTAACTAAATTTTAACTTAATTTTAAGTGATTCCGTACGTGTAAACAGAAAATTTAGTAGCAAGTCGCAAGTTAAAATTTAGTTAATTACTTAAATACTAAATTAGAATGTTTTCTATTTTTTCGAATAAGTAGGTGGGCGGGGCTTGCATCCAGATCTGTTTGGACAGATAAAATTTAGTAAATCGCATAAGTTTTCCGCGCCATTTTTTGAATAGAACCAAATTTTTCTATAGACGTGAGCTTATTTTAATTATTATTGAATTAATTAATTCATTATTATTATGTCGAAGTGGAGTGAAATAATGACTCTGAAGTTTGTCGAATTTCTTTAATTATTTCATCTTTTATTTCGTCCAAGACCTCATTAATAACAAATTTAAGCACAGAATTTACGACTTCATTGCGTTGTTGATTGTCCATCTTGAGTGAACTAAAGAGCTTAACTACTTATCTACTTAAATACGTTTGGACAGATACTTAAATATAAGTCACTTAAAATTAAGGTAAAATTTAGTTAACTACTTATTCACTTAATACGTGTAAATCAGCCTTAAGACAAGTGGTAATCATGATAGAAAAGATTCGCACACGAAAATAAGTAATTATAAAGCAGTAATATGTGTGTGCAGACGCAAATGATCTCGCTAGAGGGCGTGGCGGGCGGCGGCGCGACGCGTGCGCGCGGTGTGCGCGTGCTGGCGCCCGGCTCGCGTCTCGCGCGTCCTCTACTGCTCACGTCTGCCAAACCACTACATAATATTATTTTACAGGTAATTATAGCTAGAGGTTGGGCGCAACGGCTTTTTATATGCTATTTTTAGGGGTGCTCGTTATTCTAGATAGCTGAAAAAATGCTATTTATAAATAACATGCTATTTATAAATAACATGCTATTTATAATAACCAACTCGCCTGTTATTTATTTCCAGAGGCAAGCGCTATAGCTATTTTTTAATTCATTTTTATTACATATTATAATATGAACACAACAAAGAGAATCTAAACACTATAGACGACAACTGCCGCGCTTGACACTTCGTGCTAGCCGTATAATATTTTTGTCACTAGTCGTGTGCGCTAAATTATGCGAAATTATATAACTTATAAATATATTATAGCGTAAAAAATAATAGGCATTTTAAAAATAGCGTATTCGTATAACTCTTTATCAATATATAGCCGTTTCGCCCACCGCTACAGTTATAACACGTTATCAACAGATAGCAGTTTCGCCAATCTCTAATAGCTAGCCACAATATATATCTAGGCACCCCTAGCACACTTCCAGAAATCTTCAGCAAGGTGAAAAGCCTGCTAAGATTCCTAGAGGATCTGGGATGGCAAGAATAACGTAGACAATTCCCACACACGCAAAATAGGCGCAAGACGTTGAGTTGCGGAAAACAGCCCGCCTTAACCATAACCATAATCGTAAACCATAACTAGCCATATAGTATTGTCTGCACTGTATTCAGCCATTTTTAACGTCTCACTCCTGGGTCCGGGCCTCCCTTCAATATGAGGGGGAGGGCCACCATGCTAAATTCCTGTTTTTCCTAATCATAAAGCTACGAGCTAAAATTACTGTATTAATAATAACAGAAGCTTTTAAGCTTTAACGTATGCGTGTAATATATAATTAGTCATTGTATGTATATGGCTATAATTATATTAATTCTATTGAATGTGTTTGCAGCAAAGCGATGGTACTGCCATACGAATGACGTCAACTGGCGGGACATCCACTTCACAAACTATAGTTTTAAGTAATTTAGGTAATAATGCAATTTTTTGAGCTTTTATACCTTTATGCATTGTATATTTTACTTCCCACTTACGTTTTTATTCGATTACTCTTATCATTTTTTAAAAAACAAAAAAAAATTTTTTGTGGGTCCTAAAATATTTATCGCGTTCTCTCATTTTGGTATTGCTAGAGCCAATATTATTAAAAAGGTTAACACTTCCACACGATAAATAGGGGCTGTACTTATTTTTACTAACCCTGAATCGTGCTATGGTTTCTTTCTTATTTTATCAATACACATGTTAAAATGTAAAAGAATCGTTGCTCCAATACTGCAGAAAAATGAGATAAATATAAAAAATACCCCTTTGGATCTTTTGCATTTATTAATGTAAATTATTACATTGAAAATTAAAAGTATTGTACTCTAGCGACTCACCCTCGCTTAGCTCTGGTTCGTCCCTAGATTTAGCACGAGCGAAGCTGCGGGTTCTGCTAGTATATCTTTATAAATTATAGCCTATGTAATATTCTGATGTGTAAGCTATATTATTGTAAAGTTTCATCAAAATCCATTCAATTATTTTTTGCACCCACTTTAATTTATTAGAAGTAGACTGTAAGTACATAGGTAACTTATAATTTAGGAACAATTGAGGGAGAAGTGTAGTGTAGTACCAGTGGTTAACGTGGACTGACTACTCATTCGAGTGAATGAGACCGCGAATATAACAACATACATTCCTCTACCGATAGTTACTACTTTATGTGTCTTGAATAGAAAGAATAACAAGCATTCATCCATACATACATTCTTACGAACTTTCGCGTTGTTAATATTAGTAATACATTTTTTTATTTTAACAGGAGCTCAAAATGTCACGACATCTTCCACAACAACGCCTGTATTGAAACTGCAACAGGTAAATACATTAATTTATTTTAATAATTTAATTTGTTGGTTTTATTTGTGTATGGATTTGATTAAAAACGTTATATGTCGAATTAAAATGTGCTAATTGCTGTTTGTGTTATCCATTTATTTTTTTAACTGTCATTTTCTTTTATTATCATATAATTAAATTATAATATTATATAATGTTATATATATGAAAACATATTTTTAAGCTAAAATATTACGTTTAAAATTATAGGCCTAAAATATATTATAATTATCGCAGGTTAACCCAATACATCAGGTTAAACTACCGCAGACTATTAAAATCCAACAGGTGATAAATGCATGCCATACATACAACTCGAGTGAATGTAGTTACGGTGATTTGTGCATGACGTATGAGTGACGTTTGATAACTCATAGACGTACACTGTGGACGAGCTTTGACAGCTGGCATAGTAGAATCGATATCCATAATCGATTTTAGTAGAATTATATTTTGTCGTTTTTTTTATGATATTGTAAACTAGCATCGTAATTCGTAAACAAATTATGTCATAAATCTTAGTCTTATCGATTTTCTTTAAGTATGTTATATTATATTGATATTACTGTAATTTATTATATTGGATATAAATAAGTTATAAAAATAATCTTAAATTATTTGTTAAGTAACACATACAATAATATGATAATTACAATAATAAAATGATTATCTTAACAAATATCAAGTAATGGATGTTTATTGTATGTACATATATCTTTATAAAGAATTACTTCGAAACTGTCAAAGCTCAGCATGCATATTATAACTTAAAGGTTGTGGGACTACAACTAGTTACGTAAATGCACTAATAAGTAATGATAATTTCACTTTTAACAAAATACACTGTATATACAATGACACTTACAGAAAATATAGTTACTTTTTTATTATAAAACTGATAGATATATAAGTATGCACATTTAATCTTTAGTATTATTGTTCTTATAAGGATATAACACCGACACTATAATTACACTTATAGTGTAGCTACACCAAAATTATTACTTTATTATATTTACTTTATTATTTTTGACGACACGCGTACCGCAGTTTGTAGTGACCCTACTTGCTGCGCAAGCGGTCGCGGGTTCGAGTCCCGCTGAGGGCACACATTTGTTGAGCACGAATGTTTGTACTCCAGTCATGGGTGTTTATATTTATAATATGTATGTATTTAAACTTATATATGTGTAGTATATCAACCATCTAGTATCCATAACACAAGGCTCGTACCTTACCGTGGAACTAGATAGTGCTGTGTGTAAGTGTCCCAACATATTTCTATATAATTTATTTATATATTTATTTATTTAACGTAAACTTATATTTTATAGTCACGACGATAGAACAAATAAATTTAAATCTTAATATGTTGTTTTCTATACAACTTATTAAAGAAAGCTAATGCATGTTTAGGAACAATTTTGTGGTTGTGGTTATTTCAACAGATTTTCTCGAGTGTTGATAATTATTTTCAGCACAAGCAAGCAAAAAATGTAATTCAATTATTGACTAATATATCTAGTTGAGACAATAATAATAATTTTTCATATGTTTTTAATTATGCACTATGCATATAAAACATTTTTATTTAATTGGTTTATGATATTATTTTATTTATTGTAATAATAATAACTCTAGCTACTTTCCTGCAAAATTCTTTAGTTTCTGTTCTTAACAATTAACATATATATTTATTAAAACGAAAACTTATAAAGTAAAAAATATTTTTTAGGCTGTATCGAGTCCTTCAGTGGCGACATCTAGCGGCGTCAGAAGCGTTTTAATGGATGGTCAACAGTTGAAGTTAGTCGGGGGCCGCCACGTGCTCGCCAGATTACTAAAACCAGCCAATCAGCCGCCATAAGATATAATATTAAAATATTTTATTTTTATTCTGTTAAAATAGATAAATAATCTTTTGTAAATTGATTTTTCTTTTCTTTTTATTCAAGTATTTTAACCAGAAAATGAGACAGACATTTATGTTTTTGAAAAATAGTTGATTTTATTGAGCTTTTGGTCAAAACGATGTATGAAATGAAAATATAATAAATTTAACAGTGATTTAAAATCTGTTTTAACTGATATTAACTTACATGCTTGTAAGTAATAGGTTATACCTTATATTTTTTCTGTGGAGAAGTGGATTTAATAACCAATTATAAATAAGCTGTATTTTTATAGATGACTACTATGAGGAAAATAATAAAATTATAGTATGTATACTATAAAATTTGTTTCACACGTGTAATAGATTATAAATAAATGTCTTTTAATTCAATAAACATATGTTATTATTATTTCTGTAGATTTTTTTATATCTTGTTAGATAGATAAAGATATACTCCTCTCTGTGTTATTTATACTTTAATATAAAAAAAAAAAGAAAAATCAATTCAACTGATATATTAATTATGTTAATAGAAGTATTATGTAAAGGTATAAGTTTTTTATTTGTATATATCTTTGCTTCAAGTCAAACTCAAAAAGTACTGAAGAGATTTGTTGTAATCTGTATTATATGACATGACCTTATTGGTTTAAATGTTGAAATTCACTTTTTTTACAAAAAATGATGAATATGTACGAAAGTATCACTATATTAGTTTGTTTGTGTATTTATAATACGTACGTATTTAATTTACATTTAATAAAACATGACCTTCTGGTCTTTGTAAAATATGTTTATATTTTTATTTAATTCTATGTTGAAATATTTATACTAATCTCATGTGATGTGTTGAACTTAAATATAAATTGTATATTATTTAAATAGTATTTGATTTTTAAATTTTGATTAAGTTGATGAATAATTAAAAAGTTGATGGCTCCAAAAAGATTTATATCTAATTGGTATGCGAAGTAAATGTCCAAAATTTTTAATTGATTATTATATATTACAATATTTTTAATTTGATTCGCTTTAATTTATAAAGCATGCAAACATCATGCAAGAAAAACTAATACAACCTCATTTGTTGTAAGTATATCAAAATTTAACAACAATCGTAGTAATCGTTATGTGTGGCACAGCTATAAGGGGGAGGTGCCCGTCCATGAAGTACAATATTATTTGTATGACATTTTAACGTTAATGGCTAACCATTAAATACGAAACTTCGTGGGCGTGAGCTGTCAAAAACCATTAACAAAATGGACAAACTGGTATTTCTTTTTATAATGATAAAAGTGGCATTTTTAGAAAGTAATCGTTAACAGTCTTACTGGTCTAAGAGCCGGTGGTAGATCGACCTTCACCGATCTGATAACCAGATGAGACATATTTTTTATCAAATTTAATTTATAAACAAATATGCCTATAATGACTTGCCTATCTGAAAGTGCTCATGGCTATTTTTAATTAAATTAACTTTATTCGAATTTTTTTTCATCACTTTCATTCTTTTGATAACCAAATGAATTTTATTTCACTGTTAGATTTTAACACACAGAATATGCCTCAGTAGGTAACCTACTCATTTTTGTGTATGCTACCTGGCAAGCCGATGTGAACAGGTAAGTCAATATAGGTGACTCCATCGTTCTGCTAACTTATCGAAAGTTATATCAAATTTTAGATCATTTTATTACAAAATCAGTCATATAGACTTGCCTGCAAAAAATCATACTTAAAGCACTGTTACCTAGCTAAAAATAGCCATGAGCACTTTCAGATAGGCAAGTAATTATAGGCATATTTGTTTATAAATTATATTCGATAAAAAATATGTCTCATCTGGTTATCAGATCGGTGAAGGTCGATCTACCACGGTCTCCTTTACCATACTCACTTAATTTAAAACAACAGCAATTTGTGTATTGAATACAAAAACGCTAGTCATTTTTAAATTGGACGTTTGACTTTACCATGGAATCATAATGAGGTTATAGATTTTTTATACAATATGTTTAATGTATAAGTAATAATAATTTCAATTATCATTTATTCTGTCGTAGGCATGTTTTTCACATTACTTTCACATTACACACCTGCTATTAACATTTATAGTTGCTTATTGTTGAGTGTATTTGATAGTAGGTATACTAAATATAAAACTTTAAAAATAAACGCATGCGCTACTAAAAATTAATTCGGAAATTTAGTTGACTCTTATGTTGTAAATAACACTAAACCAATACGACGTTAGCCATCTCAAGCAAATTTCAAACGATTAAAAAGAAAATAAAAAAATGACTTAGTCGAGTTGTTTTTAATTAATTTTTTTATAAATATTAAATATTTAAAATATTAACATTATTATCTTTTTGGTCGTGTACTGTATTTTACCGGAGTTGGTATTAAAAGCAGTGCTAATAGAAGCATTAAAATATTTTTTATTTATTGTAAAGTTAAACTTGTAATTAAACTTGTAGTTATTGTAAGGTAGATTAGATAACTTTTAATGATAAATTGGTTGCAATATCTGGGATTCTTACTAATATAAGTCAATTCAGATAAATTTGTGTTTTTTTAACCCTTAGTCTTATATAAACATAATACTGTGATTCATATTATATCTATTCTAATTGCTAGACATATGGTTTATCAATATACAATTATACTATGGACTCACTGACCACCGCCTTAGCTAGGGTTTTCACCTAGATATATAATAATGTTTCGCACCAATTTGGCAGAGATAGAATATTTTCTAAAAATTAAGTGTTCTCCAAACCAGCTATCATCATTTTTTTATTTTATGTATAAGGTTATGGTTAAGACGGGCTGTTGTCCGCAACTCGACGGCTAGCGCCTATTTTGCGTGTGTGGGAATTGTCTACGTTATTCTTGCCATCCCAGGTCCTCAGCAGGCTCTTCGCCTTACTGAAGATTTATATGTATATATCATGCCAAATTTTGTCAAAGTCTGTCCAGAGGTTTTCTCGTGGTGCCGTTTCGGAGGAGTTTGATATCAAACACTGAAGAGTATCAATCTATTAAGGCTAAGCACCAGATTCGTCCATGCTCAAATACTCAGCCCATATAAAATATAATATACAAACAATTCGATTTTTTTCAAATAATAGTAATGGCAGTAATAATTAATAGAATGGACACAAAAAATATTTTTTAATCAATAATACAATTTAAATAGCAAACAAATATATTTATACTTATGTAGTAAACAAATATATCTGTAGGTATCCTTAACTGTTTTGGATACGAAGTCCAACAACATGATAATGGTCTTTAATCAAACTGTTTATCCTAAATCCAAAAAAGCAAAATAAACTAAAATACTAAAATAGTACGCATGTAGAGTTAGGTACTCTTTTATTAAATAAAAATAATACATAAGTAATATAGATCATGTTGTTAATATGGGATATTATTACAACAGCACCATCTAGTTCCGTCGTAAGCTACGAGCCTCGTAGTACGAGGTTTGTATTACGGATACCAGATAGTTCATATACTACTCATATATGACTGGACTGCAAACATTCGTGCGGAAATTAGGGTAACTACCAACTGAGCCAAACGAAGAAGACACTTAATAATTATCATTAAATAATTGAAGAAAAAAATGCATAGAATTTACTTAACATTTTTTTTTAAATACTGTCATTATCGATTCACCAATTTTTTAAACTCTCTATATACTTATATGGTGTTTTACATATAAAGAATACACTATACAGTATATTGTATCACTAGTAAAACAGATATAATATATCAAACGATAGTCGCTATACTATAACTTGTAAGTTTGTTTACTTAATATAGCTGTGTGTAATAACTAGTTGTGTGTATAATATTTATCCACGTTACAAATGAATAGCGCCCCGCCCATTTGCGTGACAAATTTATTTGTTCCACGCTAATACAACACTCACTAACTAGTTTTACTTGTGTGACAGTAGAATACTTGAGGTAAAGTTATGTTATCATAAGAACTTATAGTTGGGATGCGAGTTCCGTTTTTTCAAACATGAACGCGTTAAAGACAATTTTGTTTTAAAATGTTCATTCTGGTGCAGTGGTAGTTGGGTGTCTCTACCTCGATTTAAGTCGCAAATTCGGTTTCGGTTTCCATCACCGCATTAGTTTATGACCGGCTGAGGAATTAGCACTCTATCGAGAAAAAAGTGAAAATTAAAAAAAATTATGGCTATTTCGTATACCCATAGAATACATGTTTATTAATTTGATCTAATTTTACGTTAACGTTGTGTAAAGTAATAAAAATTTCCATAATTAACGAGTTTTTCTCAGTAATAACAAGTAGCTGTTGCATAATCTGAGGTAATAATAAGATTAAAATCGGTGGGAAAACAATTTATTTGATAAATTATGTACATAGGTGTTCCAGCATATAAAATAATAACACTGCTAAAAGAAAAACTATTCAGACACAAAAGCTAACTAACTTAATATCTAAGTAATATATAGTGTGCGATATACATTGTTAATATGATATAAAATATTGCTAGCGTGATAATGGCTCGATGGTGTTTGTAGCGTATCAGGCTCTTATGACTGATTATTTCCTATCACGATCTTTGCTAAGAGGGCAAGCAGGCGCAAATTACACAAGAAAGTAGATATATTATGTAGGTATTACTTTTAATCGAAAAATGATTTTAGGAACTTTAGTTTAAGGTTAAAATTAATTTATAGTTAATTTAGGTACTTAAAATATTCAAAATACCATCAACAAATACATTTATAAAGAGTTGAATTAAACAATTACAGGCAACGAAAACAATTTGTTCGCGTTATCGTCAGTATTATGTTCTAAATTAGAAATAAACTGAAAAAAAGGTTTTTAAGTAATATTAAAATAAATTAATGTAATTTTAGGCTATTTTATATAATACATTTTATGTTCATTTTTGATAGATTGTAGTATAGCCAGTGCCTGTGCCCCCAAATCCGCCATGTTTATTCCTCGGACGACGCCATATTTAATTTTCTAACTACCTAACAAGACCATCTCCACACATCAGGGTATATATCTAACATTTATTAAGATTATAACACACAGAAAATATTAAACATATAGTGCCCTTACAAAAATACGTTTAACATATACCTAGTAATGGTCTCCTCTAATAACTGAATAACGCAATCCTATATCAGTCTTATTTCTATTTTAAACGATATTAGGACATTATTAATTAACGATGAACGATAGAAACACATAAACATCAAGATTGATATTAAATTCCATCTTACATAATGTCTACATTAAAAATTAAATATATACGCTTATATGATATACCACAGGGATTTGTTAATACTGACGAGTCATACAATTGATTTTTTCAGAGATATGATATAGGTACATAGAGTAGGTGGTTTCCAATGTATGCTCAGATTTTTTATCGGTACATTATTTCTCAGGATGGATAGTAATACAAATAACTATGCTACAAGCTTTAATAGAAAGAGTTAAAAAGGAAGCTTTAAGCTTTCGTTAAAATCCTTTTGTAAAAATATTTTTAAATTAAACTGTATACAAATGCTACTGTTACTATATTATGAATCATTTTTGGTACTCCATATGAAACTTTTCATGCAGACGAACATTTATATTTCTATTGAATTTATTTTAAATTCATTACAATTCAAAAATTTTAAGTTTATTATTTAATAATATAATGCAAACTTTTCCTCTTTTAATTACCTACATATGTAAATGATTTACCTTATTACTTCTATTGTCTACAAACGCATAAAAAAGCTATTAAAAATGCAGAATCTATTTAACAAGATTTAATTTGAACAATACTAAATAAACAATGAGTAGAATTCAGCCTTATGATTTTAATACTTTGTAGAATTACAATCATCACAAAAATAATTTTAGCAGCATTGGCATTTGATTAACCTAATATATTTTAGAAAATCTAAGTGATCACAAAATATATTTAAGTAGGTACACATTCTTATATCGTATCTCTGAATATGCAATCTATCGGCTTTCGGGAATAAAGCCTAGCTAACCTTCCATTATATACAAACAATAGCCACTGAAAGTATATAATATGTAAGGTATGTAAGAAGAACTTTAAGTAAGGTCTTCTTAATTACCGAGAAACTACTGCACAGCGGCTAAATCATTACAGGGTGCTTCGAATGCCTTATGTACAAACTATGCAAATAAGCGTTCTGGTAAATCTTTTATTTTCACTTTCAATTCCATTTCTGTATTATACTAAATCAGCGAACTTAGCATTTGACTTAATTACTATAAAATACTTTTATTTTGTAGCCATAATTCCATTTAAAAGTTAAAATGTTAGTATTTTAGGATATTAAGAAGTATTTTTTGAAAAATCTCGTACAAGCTTCACTCTCGATATGGTACCCCATTACAATTTATTATATTAGGTTATAAACATAAAGTATGTATTGATAAAAGTATTATAATCTGCGTGATGTTTCGAAGCCGCTTCTATAAAAGTGACCTAGCTTTGTTTGGATTCCAATTTTTGCAAGTACATGAGGCATTCATAGGGAAAAGCAAATTAGCGATAGTGATCTCACTCTTCTACTTCTTCGGGGTTTTCTGCAGTTAATAAATTGGTGTTGTCATCCGCTTGCAAATCGGCGGTAAGCTTCTGGAACAAGGGGCACGGATTAGGTATCCAAAAAGTAATATATTATGTGTAAAATGGAAGTATAATAATTTATATAAATATCTAATAAGACGCGACAACTCACATTATTTGACATCGTAAAATTAAATTTTATCATTATTTGGTGCTATTTATTCATTTTTAGTTACCATGACCCATACAGTTTAATACTTATAATCGTAGGTGGCTTTATTTATATTCTTTACTTCCAGGACAGACAATGAACACTTCAGGCCGTTCTCTTGTCTTCGTACACTGCCGATGACGAGTCAATGCGTGCTAGCTAAGAAATTGGGTCAAGAATCGACGTCTATATAGCTTATTCAAATATGTACTTATAACGTTTAGCCGATTTCAGCAGAGAGTTTCAGTTAATTGATATGTAAATTAAATATAAATAAACGTACCTATATTTGCCTCTGTTGGTAACGTATGTATACGTACAAGTATGTAGTAGTATGGAAACTTACAACTATTTTTTTTTAATTTGATGAAATTTTGTCAAGTTATTGTGTATTCTATCTGTGTATCTACTTGTATTAACATTACTGTGAGCTAAATAACAAGCCAGCTGTATGTGATAAATAAATTGATTTGTTTGATTTGTTGGTCTGAATATACGGACAGCGCCTAGAGCGAGAATTGCCTATATAGGTACTTAGGTTTATAATAGTGCAAATTAAGACTAATTGCTATTAAAATATAACCAACTTGTCTTGTTGATTAACAAAATATTAACTCGTATTGCATTTATAAGTGCCTACTATGCTCAAGTCTTCGGACTTCGACCACGACGAGGACATCAGCTGAGTATTACTCACCACTTATAGAGTCGTAGGGGAAAGGGGGGCAAGACGGGGTTGCGGGCAAGACGGGGTACCCGTCTTAAATAAGAAACCAATTGACCAATCTCAATCTTTTTTGCACCTGACAGTGCGCCGGAATGTCAGTTATTAGTTAGCAAAGTCACTGGATGACAATACTACATTGTTTAGTTGTCAAATGAAAAAATATATTTTTGGCGGTTTCCTTAGCATTTTTTTACATTACTTGGAACGTGTTAGCTCTGGAAATAACATTATTTTAAATTATAAATAAATTTAGTCATATTTATCAACGATTACGCTTGCAGGTAAGCACTTATATATGTGTGTGTGATACCATTGTGTTGAGAGGTAACATTTTTAATGCAATCGGGCATGAGAGGGCAAGACGGGGTATGGGTACCCCATCTTGCCCGCATTAAAATATTTTTACAGATTATTTTGCTATGTCAGTTAAAGTGTAATGATTTGTAAGACACTATCGATGATTTTTTTGTTGTAGGATAGTAAACATATATCTAAAAGAAAAACAAATAGAAAAATTGATCAGTAGAGTCTGTGATACAAGGAAAAATGGCTGAGATCAGCTGCAATTAAAATGAAGGTTAGGTTAGGTCAGTTAGGTCCTAAATAACTAGTTTTTTTCCTATGATGAAGAGAAAGAGTTACGTGATTATAGATGAGATATGACATAACAATATCTGAGACCCATCCTGCATTGTCCTCACCCACTCAGTAAAGAATAGATCTGGCTAACACACCGGATTTATCTATAACTTTACTATTGCGACTGAGATTTGGTCGGCGGTTAACAAAAAAAAAAGAGTGAAAAGTGAAGTGAAAAAAAAGTATCGATGATTAGCTCATCAATAAACAGTAGCAATAGTGAAGTAGAAAATACACCATGTTTGTATTGTGAAGGTTGTTATTTGGAGTCAAATGTAGGCTGAGCTGCATGTTCTGCGTGCGGAAAATAGGCTCACTGTAGCTGTGCTGAGGTAGATGACAAAGATGAAGATGCGAATTTTGTCAGCAAAAATTATTAATTCAATGATTTTGGCAAACCTCATCTTGCCCTTTAGGGTACCCCATCTTACCCGAGGGAGGGGCAAGACGGGGAGATCTGACTTTTTCTACTTTTAGTTTTATTTTTATTTAATTATGTAACATATGTTTCTCATTAGACTGAATTATGAAAGGCAGATAACCAAAGATGATTATTAAAATAAAAAATATAATAAAAACACGACTTTTCTAACTTTTATTGACCTTCAAACGTTAAGTACCCCGTCTTGCCCCCCCTTCCCTAATATAGTTTAATGACCGATTAAGAGAATAAACGTCGTTATTTAATAAAATAATATATAAAATGTTCATGGCAACATGGCATTTCTGAAACTTGCACCTATAGATAGATCCATATTATGTACTATACCTATTCGTTAAATGGTAAGTAATTATAAATTAAAAAATTATAGTATGTGTTTCCTGCCGTTTTTACCAAAGCTAAGCCAAATTGTATCACTTGTAAAAAAAACGTACTCCAATTTGAGCTGATGCATTCGCAGTCCTCTTGTGACGCCTCAAAATCAACATCAACAGCAACACTAGCACGACCGATGACAATGCTGCTACCAATAGCGGCAGAAGTAGATTATCTCCAGGCGAGTATCCCTAAACAGAAAATGTTTTTTTAAAAATATGGATAGAAAATTATACAATTAGGTATACACAATATTATGTTTCTGTTTAAACTTGTTAGCTACGCTAATATTTTAGATAGGTATGCATACGCAAAACTTTTTCATCTAGATTAAAATAAAAAAATGATACATTACACACAACACACATATAATTTTAAAAATATACATATTATAAATATAAAGAGCAATCAATGGAAAACAAATATTCATTAAAAACAACATCACACAAATGATTACCCCAGCGGGACTCGAACCCGCGACCGCTAGCTCAGCAAAGTACCCACAAGCTTAAAGCCAAACGTGTCGTCAAATGTAGTAAAAATAATAAACTTTATATTTTTTAAGATCTTGTTTTTAATGCTGCATGCTTAGATTATATACAAATCTAAGGCTGCATGGTTGATAAATCTTAAAAATGATGTAGGTAACCTACCTATCTACCTACCTCGCATGGACAGAGGACAAACTATATTATTAATATGTAATATTTAAATCGATCAAATCAGGGTTAAAGTTCAATATCAATTTATAATCTATAACTTTTCAATAAATTAAATTTTGATGTTAAAATTAATTATAATAAATTATATTTCAAGACGTAATATAGTCCTGTATTAAAGCTAAATTGCTACTAACATAGTCTCCCGGAAGCTATAAAACTCCACAAAGTATAAATAATAATGACGAATCGATGATTAGTAGATCTTACTGGAAAATAACATATTATAAGTAGGTAAAACTTGCTAAATCTGATAATCGATATGTTAATTAGTTTGGTCTATTTTATAATTAAACTAATTTGAAGCTATATTTTAATAATTAATTATCTTGTATACCTATATAATTTTTAAATATTAAAAAAGTGTAGATTGCAAGTTTAACAGTAGGTACCTAGTTATCTGGAACCGGAGATTAATATGTCAAGATATATTTACCTATACCTATAGTTTTGTAAGCATGTCATTCAAGTATTAATATATATAAAAAAAAACTATTTTAATTAAGATATCATTAAAATTTATACCTACCTAAATGTAGATTCAAACTTACTATGATTGTTGATATTTGAATTAAACTTGATTTAGGTACCTGCTTGTTATTAATCACTGAAGTTATGTAAATAATGACATAACTTTGTAATAATTTCTCACCCTATTTGATATTTTAATCCAAGCATTCTCTTGTTATTTTTTTATTTCATAAAAGATTTAGCTTAGAAATAAGTATAATTGTTTGACAAAAAGCATCACTTTTTTTCCAGAAAAAATATTTTAATATAACTTGTGTAGAGAACGTAGCTGTTTAAATAAATCATAATTTTCTAAATTTCTTTATCAAACGTAAGAAAAGATATAGAAATAAACGTTGAAGACAATTTAAACCTATAAAATATTTTATGGCTTTCAATTTTTAGCCATAATGTGAACCATATGTATTTAAAATATAATTTAAATAGTTAATATAATCATCTGTTCAAAACATACATTGTTATATTTTGTTTCATTTAGTATTTCATATTCTATTTTACCTTTACACTTAAAGAAACTTACAGAATCTTATTTTTCAGTTTTCATTACTTAATATACGGATCAATAGTGAATGGTATTGTAAATTATGCATGCTTGTTTCTATAGAATCCAAGTTGAATGGTCTTTGTTAGTTATTAAGATTCGAACTGTTACGTTAGAATTTACATTTTATAAAATGTGCATTTTATTTTTTATAAGAAGAATTGACTTACTATTCAAGAAACTAGTTAAGTTACACTTCTAAAAATCTTTACGTGTCTCGGGTGCCGTCCTTACGTTTTAAATACGTTCATGTAAATTGTTATTAGCTATCGTAAGATTTTTTCTGATGTTTAAGTAGTAATTCTGATATTTTACATAAAATCCAACAAATAAAAGATCAGAAAAATCGATCCAGCTGTTCTTGATTTATAAATGATGTAACTAAACTGACATTGTCTTATAAAGAGATAAAAAACAATATATTATGTAGCTCATAATATCGTTTAGCATTAATAAAACTGCAATAACTACAGTTATGTCTGGTAGCAATTTCATAATTTGTATAGCCCAGTTCATACCTTTGGATCGGTTACGACTTACGAGTTTATCGATCACGCAATCCATGCTCACGTAAATACATATAAACATTACATAAGTTACCTAACTTGTATTCATGCTTACCGTCCATTGGAAATAAGATGACGTATCGACGAAAGGCCATCTCGCACCGTACCAGCCGCCATCAGTCGCTTTCGAAACTGTTACTTCGTCGAAGTCGTTCCCTGGCGCCGCCGAGTCGGGCTTCATAGGCGGTAGAGAGAAAACCTCGTCAACTTCCAAGGATTCTTTAAATTCATCGTCATCATCCACTGACAAAATAGTATCCTTCAAATCCTTCATTAGTGACGTTTCACTCGTTTTAGCTAAATCTGTAGTCATTGGTGTCTGCGTAGTTGAACCTTTTGTTGTAATTAAAACGTCTTCAAATAACTTTGAACCGGCAGTTACTGATTTCTCTGATGGATTAAA
The DNA here is from genome assembly GCA_905231865.2 of Boloria selene. NCBI lineage: Eukaryota > Metazoa > Arthropoda > Insecta > Lepidoptera > Nymphalidae > Boloria > Boloria selene. Next base: position 6,570,535 of record HG993146.1, on the reverse strand, counting down.
GGCACGCGAGTAGTATTTAAATACGTTTCGAATCGTTATTGGCTCAGGTGTTATTGTAGGCCTTATGATGACGTCTTTCTCCCAGGGCTTCATGGACATCGACATATAACGATCTAATAAGCGAACACTCCCAGATGGTGTACCAACAAGAGGAATTTCTTCATTATCTACCGTCGGAAGGGGTTGTATTGTTGTCGAGGATGATGAGAATTTCCACGATCTAAGAGCAGGCATTGTCCATGGTGGAGTAGTTGGCCTTACACTTATTACCGTCGTAGGGAGTGACGTAGTTGTGGAACTAGAGGTGGTCGATGGAGCTACACTAGATTCTATCTGTGGTTTTAACGTTGAAGTCATGTCAGCTGCAATCTTCAGTTCCTTTTTCCGTGACTTCACAATTTCACGTCCGGCTGGCGTGAGAGGTGCACTAGTCATAAGTTCATGTTGATCATGCTGCATCCTCCGAGCATAGAGAGCACCGTTAAGGGCATAAAGGGGAACTGATGCGAACGCTAGGGCTACTACGATTCCAATTACTACTAATAAAATATATTTTAACGCGGACTTTCTTCTCGAACGCCGTACATGAATAGACGGACTATAATCCCGGCCTTTGCCTTTCAATCCACTGTTGCTTAGAACTTCCTCGGTTTGCGGAAGTATAGTGTACTGAAGACTATTTTCGCCGTGTCTCACCGTCTTGTACATGTTAGAAGTTTAAGATAAAAAAGAAGCACTACGTTATATTATTTCACGTGTAATCTTTTCACATACTCGGTTTTCTTTGCTGTGTATTATATTTACCGTATGGGAAACGTTTTACGAAACGTGCTTAATGAATGTTGTGGCCGGCTAGTGCGAGTCATCAAAATTGTTCGTACTTTGTGAAGCTTTGATGGCTCTCTGGTAGGCTCAAGTGGCGGGCGCATGCGCGACAACATTGAGCGGCTGCGCCGTCCCCTACTGTCTTTCCGCCATCCCCAACGTTGAGGTTATGACTTGGATACCGGCTTTTATAAATTCTACATCACTCTCACGACAATAACAATAACATGAAAGATGGCTCGTCTCATTAGTAACGTGACATCGCTTTGTGTACGGCCTTCATACTCGTAGGTCTAAAACGTAGATTTTCACGGCAGACTTTATTTCATTTGAAGAATTTCAATTTAATTCATGAAAAATACCGTGGGTTTTTTTAATTTTCCCCTGTTATAAATTCAAACCTATAAATTATCTGTAGTCCATATTAAAACTTTTATTACTATTTTCGCGCTAATATAAATGTAGCTACATAGGTAGGCAAAAAGCTAAGGTAACCTAAGCCACGTGCTTTTTTTGTATGAGATAAGAGTAAGTACCAAATAGTAAAATATGTGATCTATACTATACCTACTTAAAATCGAATGATGACACTACTTGCACAATCTAAAGCTCAAAATGACCATTTTTAACATTTTTACATCGTAATACTTTCTTTTTTTCTTTCATATATAATTTTTACTTTGGTCAATCTTAGGAACGGCTAAATCGATTTTATTGGAAATGATAATTACCATGAAGTAAATTATACGCGCGCGGTATGAATATATAGTAGGAGAGTTTTTCATAGAGTAAGAAGATAGTTATTTAGTATTTTAGACGATTACGAGTATGTCAAAGGTTTTCTTTCATAAACGTGATTCACTTACAGCGTCCATTTTAAGGCTTCGCGTCGAGTGAGTCAAGTTTCTCGCAATTCTACACCTTCGCATTTTTACGGCGCCTGATTAATATGAGAGCTCCTCATCTCTGTGATAATACGAAGTATAATAGATGGGTGCCTCATTAAATTCGCCCATCATATAAATTGCTCTTTCGTAAGCTTATAATGTACTATGTCTGTATTTATGAATATATTAAAGTAGATTTGATAGTATTTTACTCAAATACGTAAATCAACAAATATTATTTTAACCGTATGGAAAACTATGCTCAATTTCACCTTTATTGAGCATATTAGGTTGTTTTAACTTTTAACACACTTTTATTAGCCTTACCGGCAACTAAATATATAATTAACTCGTGGCAGAAAATTTAACCTACTTTTAATAGTCGTATAAGTAGTTTTGAAACTTTATGAGTATGTGAAATCTGCTCGGCAATGTAATTATTTGATAACATCTCGTTGATGATGGTGTCATTGAAGAGTACACTAACTAAGTGGAGCTATTTAATGGCCTCTACATAAGTCATCGGTTTTGCTTATTTTAATAGTCGGGCAAAGTGTATTTTTAAATCAAAATTATTTATAATTAAGTGTTATATATAAGATAAAAAACATGCATATGTAATTTTCCTTAATTAGTTTATATTTACTTAATGATGTGAGATAAGTTATTCGTGTTATGAAACCAAAAATTAAAAGCTGAAGTTATCTGTCCTTTTTTATTTGAAAGGTACCCAATATCTATTGGACTGGAAGGATTTTAATAATTTCTTTTCAAAGCTTATGATTGGATTTTAAAACTGGTATGTGTTGTTACGATGACAGGAGCTATACCTATTACCTACGTAACATTTAAATGTGTATGTACAAGTGAAATGTGGATCGAAAACTAAGTTCTTATAATCCGTATGATACGACAATTAAGTAGATATAACTTCAAGGCATTTTGGTTTTACAGCCTTGTCACTCTTAAAGATCTCTCATATAAATATCATCTTATAAAAATAATTTCCATTTAGAAAATATCTAAAATTAGATTTAAGACTTTTTTCGTTGTTTGACGTTTGTTTTCGTGCAGTAAAATCTAGTTTTAGACATTATCTAAATGAACTTAATAAGTGTACGTTTAAAAAATTTAAATAAGTTTATAAACTTAATTATAAGCGGAAATAAAGAATATTTAATCAAGATAATTACAAACCAGTTACCAATTCAACCTATCTTAATATCCTTGTAGAATCCCAAAATAATGAATAGGAATAAATTTAAGTGACCTTGGTGTCGAATACATCCGGTGAGAAACTATTTAAATAATTCAAGCCATAAAAGGGCGAAAGTATCGTCGGTATATGCAAAGAAATAATCTCTTTCGATATAAGGTAGTTTACCAAGATGAAGATCGCTATAAAGAAATAATACATAAAAGAGCTATACATATTTGAACTTTAGACTTAAAACCCATGGCTACATGATATATGTACGTTGTACATATTTTAGTATTTAGGAACACATTATATTAGAAACATACTTGTGTCCTCATTTCACGATAAATTATTATAATTTTACCTTTTTTTATTATTTATATTATATTATATATATTATATTTATATTTATACTTACATGTATATTTATATAATATGAGTATATATATATAAATATACTTTTTATCTTCTCATTTAAATAGCGCCCTTCTATCTTATACTATTTCCTACACCTTAAGGTTGCCTGGAAGAGATCGCTCTTTTAGCGATAAGGCCGCCTCTTGTGAATTCCATCTTTTTTCTTGTACTATATCTCTTTTATACTGGGTACAATAAAGAATATTATTATTATTATTACTACACACATACACAATAAATCTAGGGACGAACCCGAGCGAAGCTAGGGTTAGTCGCTAGAAGATAACAAATATAAATAGTATCGTTATCGTAGATAAGCCACTCAGTAGATTGATATTGAATTTTAATTTATAAACTGCGTAAATTATAAAACAGATTCGTGAGATTCCAGTATTATAGTAATATTTTAAGTTATAAATTATTCTATGTGTTATTCTAATAGTTAATTGCATCCAAATTCGTTCAGCTGTTTTGGTTTGATTGAGTAACAAATATCTACCCAATCAAATTTTCGTACTTATTAGGTTATATCATCTTGTGTCATCTTATTAATATAAGATGTTAAAAAAATGTCGTAAATAAAATAAACCAGAATAGGAATTTCAATGAGCTCTACATTTACTGAAATATGTATGTATAAGAGAAATAGAAACCAATTGGCTAATAAATAAAATAAAAATAAAAAATGCATTTATATAATATGTAGCATTTTTGGGTAGGTACTTAACGGTAGTCTATATTTGCGCTAAAAGGTTATTTAAGGTTAAAGTAATTTATTTATCCTTGAGTAGTAAAAACAAGCTAAAATAAGAAAATATTTGTTGTTACGTTCGATTTCCTCCGAAATAGGTGTTTATTGCAAAAGCAATGTTTTTGATTTATAAAAAATCTCATATCACATGTTATGGGTACAGCAGAAAACTTAAAGCAAAATAACAAATAACAAGCTGAATAACTACGTAATAGTGAACATTTTAAAATAATTGGGTACTGTGTGTGTTACGGAACCTTTGATAAGCATGTCTGACTCGGTTATTTTATATCTAATAAAACCTTCTGTTTCGATGTAATTATTCAAATGTTTTTTTTCTATTGTATCAGCAGCAGATAAATTAAAAATAAACTTATTTTACACTAACGAGTTTTTATTAGATAATAGAGTATATTTTTTACTTATCTCAACTCTTATTTAATTACATGAGATTTGAGACGTTACAAGAGACAGAACTCAGCCATGGGCAATTCTAATCATTGTTAAAAAAATCTACAAGCAGCATATTAACGAGTTTTTGCGTCCGGTCAAACTGCGAACACACCATACGAATACTAATTCACTTGACCTTGGAGAGAATCACGTTTCCTTTCGAAATGGGTTCGTGAATGCGATATTTTTAGAATAAAAGTAAAAAGAGTGGAGCGAACAAAATAAAAGGGTTGGTCGAACGAATCGTCCCACTTTTTGTTGGTCGACCATCTTTTTCTACTTTTATGAAGCGACGGGTTAGATAAAGAAGCCCGTTTGTTCCGCATCCTTACAATGTCCCTCAGATTGAACGCCAGAATAAGAAAAAAAAATTGACACGGATGATAGTTCAGGGCTCGAGATATTTTGTATTTATCAACTGTAGAGTTTGAGAAACGTGCGGGAATTAATTAATTATGTGGATATTTTATACAAAAATTACCTACCTTAAAGGTTGAAAGATAAAAGATTTAATCAATTGTATTTTAATAACTAGTTATATTAATAATGTTTTAAATAGGTTCCATTTTCATTATTAATTAAAGGAATGAGGTTGGGACAATAACACGTAGTGCTCTCTAGATCCATGGTAAGATAAGAGTTTTTTGTGATAGATACCAGATAGTTAATACAATACACATAAATAAATTAAAACACATACATATTTTAAATATAAACTCCCATGACTGGAGTAGATTAGCGCTCATCACACAAATGAATGCGGGACTTGAACTCTCGACTGCTGGTACAGCAAGTAGGGTAAGTACAAACTGAGCCAAACGTGTTTACAAAAGGAATTGTTTTACTTTGACGACGCCGACATAGCCACATTTTGTTTGTGTTTAAATAGTTGCCATATCGCCGCCATTAAGAGGAAAATGTAATTTACCTACCTATAAGGCATATCAATAAAATATAATTATTACGAGCTCAGAAAATTCTGAGTCAGAACTTCGTTTTAGTTGTAAATTAAACGTAGTGGTGTGAGAGATCGATCATAAGAATAGCTCTAGGCAAGATAGCAATAATTTAGCTATAATGACTTAGCACGTAACATTTACTTAGAAATATATTATCGGACTGTTCTGAGGCGTATGTTGTTTAGGACTCTGTTTCGTACAATGACATGGACAAAGGTGCTATTTTAGTGTGCTTCTGGAACACAGCCAACAATACGGTGAGTCGCGTAAATAAACACACATGACAACTATTACTGTTTTCTAAGGAGTGGTTTCGATACATTAAATAGTAATCAAGGACAAAGTACAACTACACACTTGGCAAAAAAATAAATCTCTATAGCTATCAAAAATGTAGGTATATCCTATTATAAAATTTCTCAGTCACAATGTTGGTTCGGGATGAATTTCAAAACTACTCATTCTGTCTTAACCTTTTTTTAATGTATGATTTGTCCCATCTTAAAAGATAGGATAGTTTTTCTCCTGATAATTTCTTATTTTATGGCAAAGATTACGATTTTCACATCTTGAAGGAGATTTAGCGGAAAGAACCTGAGTAACGCTTGCTTCAAGGTTATTTCTTCTTTATATTATAGTTATAACACCATTTGTAAATAGGTACTGAATATATAAAAACGTTTAAATCTAGAATTGTTTTACAACTCTTCTATATAGAACTTATAATAGGGGATTATTACATTATTTTAGCACATTTCTTTACTATTATTAGTACATTTCTGCCGTAGAACAGAAGACATCTTTCTACGGCAGAAATGTACCTACATATGTTTGTTAATAACTTTAGACCAAATCATACCAGAACCTAGTAGCTGATTGCGTGTAAATCTAAGCATTAAATTTTGTTTAATTTTCTCTCTGATATTACGATCAATCAAGCAATCCTTTTGATAATAGGTATATGTTTCATTTAATTATCATTTTTGCTTTCTAGCATTTTTAAGCAAAACGCAAGAGTAAATAACATTAAATGACCATAACAAAAAAATGTTTAAAAAGGCATGGACAATATGTCTGTGCTGTGTTCTATATTAAATAATAAAAAATATATCAACCAGCATTCATCAATTAATATTATATAACTACTACAAGGCTATTCGTAGAGTCAGGTCGACGGATCCAATACATTTTTTATTGGTCATCATTATGATTTTTAGCCTGATTGTATATAACGTGAATAATCTAATTTTATTCATGTAAAGTTTAATTAAAACCTGATTGTTAATATGTATAGATACGAGAGATAATGAATGATTATTCTTAATTTCATAGATTTTAATAATATATAGTATTATTTTAAGTACATATAGGTATTTTATATTAGTCACACTCCACCCGAAAGATATCAGCAACATTACGCTTCATCTTTCCTTATTTCCTCTTATGAGTAATAATATATTAAGTTTATTTATAAGAGTTCCGCTTTCCGTAAATTGTTTCTGTTGTAATAAATTATGTTAAAATATAATATTTTGTAAATGTTTTTATAAACAACTACACAGTATTAAAAAACTAGAGAGTCGACCTCGCTTCGTTCGGGTTCGTTATACATCTAATAAAAAACGCATCAAAATCCATTGCGTACTTTAAAAATCTAAGCACGCATAGGGACAGATAGATAGACTTTACAGTTGACATATTAGACTAAATCATCATTTTTTCTGAAAATATCATTAATGTTTTGTTTTTAATTTATTGACTTAATTCATATCGAATTCAATTGTAATATTATTACTAGCTACAATGTTACTCGTTAATTTATGTGCCATATTAGCTTAAATTCGACAATTCAGATACAGACTGAAAACACTGGAGGGCGGCTATTTTATCGGTATGTAGTATTTAATTTAAATTGGAAATTATTATTTAAATACTTTTATAATCATTTATATTAATGTGTTAAGTTTCACACGTAACATTAACACTCGCTCACAAATTTAATTTCAAAGTTGAAAGAAAGAAAATTCAATACTTATATATTCCCACTTCTAGATACCTCAATTACATTACTTGACAAAATTCAAATTAACGTCAGCAACCTTGAAGGTTCGAAGCACATCCCGTCAGAACGCTAACGAGTTTGCCTAAACAAACATACACACGTATATGATTGGTCACTAATATTAGCGAGACCTTACTCAGCTCTTTGTGTAAAAGTACGATTGCCAGCCACTAAAGCAATATTGCTATCTATATTTACACAGCAATCAGAGACTATGTAGAGTGTTGAGAAAGTTTATCATTCTTAACAACAATTCTAAACATCGTCCCTTGGGGTTTAGATAAGTGCTTTATCTTATCTGAGCACTAAGATAGTTAAGAAACAATTTAATTTTATGTTTAAATACATTCTTTCTTTAGATATGCCAGAGCTAATAATAATATTTATGTACAAATAAAATCTTTCTTATTAATACACCTACAATATCTATACATATAATAAAACTGTAGAAAAGTCGTTTTTGTACATCAAAAAAAATTACAAAAAAATAGCCAGGGTGTTAAAGGATAACCAATAGAACCCATTTCCAGCATTTTTAGAATTTTTGTCTGTTTGTCTGTTTGTCTGTTTATTTATCCGGGCATTACGTAAAATGTACGAAAGCAATGTAGATAACTTTTATACACAACGATTGAACGTAACTTGAAGTAACATTTAGTTTTTGTTTCATTGCAATCGGTTCAGTCTATCAAAAGATATTTGAGTTTAAAGTGAAGAAGTCGAGAAATTCCAGAAGTAAAATTAGGGTTATGTGCATCAGGCGCGGTCGCAGCCTGAAATTTTGGAGGGGGTCACTCAATACACATTATTGCACAAGACACGATTTTTTTAACCAACTTCAAAAAAGGAGGAGGTTATATGTTCCATTGTAGGTATATATTTTTTTATGTATGTTCACCGATTTCTCCGCCGTCTGTGGGCCGATTTCAAAAATTTTTCTTTTGTCACCAAGTCAGATTCTGATGATGGGATCCCAGGGAAATCGAGGGCAACTCTCAAATTTTATAGGCACCTATTAAGTTTTTGATATATTTTCTAAAGATGTTCAAGAATTTGTGTCTGAAATTCATTATTTCATGTGGATGAGCTGATGATGGAAGGTACAATTCCTCGACGGTTCTTTTTATGTTTGTTCATTAATTTCTGCGTCAAATGTTGGCCGATTACAATTTTTTTTTGTTCGGTAGGGTATACTTCCAAGATATTCGCATTATCACCAAGTCAGGACCTGATGATGGGATCCTAAGGAAATCCAGGGCAACTCTCAAATTTTATAGGCATTTATTACGTTTTTCATATATTTTCTAAAGCTGTTCAAGAATTTGTGATGATGTAAGTTATATCTCCTCAACGGTTAGGAGTTGAAAGAAAATTATTTTAATATTATACGTACTTATGAACCGATAGTCGCATTCCTTCAATATATTAGGTTGATCTGATAATAGGAGATACATCTTATTTATTTATATTGGAGCAGTAGTTTAGTTAGCCTACCAATATTATCATAGCTGGGCATTAACTCGTTAATCCGTTAATCGTTAATTAACGAAGTTAACATTTTGATTAACGATTAACTTTTAAGTTAACCTAGAAAAAAAATAACGGACTCGTTAACTTCCGTTACATTTCCTCAAGTCCGTTAATCGTTAATCAAGTTCCTACTCTTTACTAAGCACCGCCTCGCGTCGAGTAAAACGAAACCAGGTACCTAAGTAAAGTTTGGTAGGTAAGGTTGTCGGTGCGTGTTCACGTGCCAGGCGCCAGGTAAGCATGAAAGTGAAAGTCATGACACCATGTGGGCCTCCTGGTCCAGTGAAACAGGACGAACGGCATCCACTTTCGCCAGGCCAGACTCTGGGTTTCTTAGTTGCTCTCTCCATCGTCGGATCATGGCCTCGTCAGCTAGACGGGAGGGATCCCACATTGAAAGTTTTCTGCGCGCACGCTCGCTCGAAACTGGTACACTTCGGCGAGTACCTCTGCCTGCGCCTGGAGTACCCAGGGTGAACATCCGCCAGAAGGACACCGTGCGTCATCCCCTTATCGCCTTCACCGCCAGGACCCGCTGCGTACTGCACAATTGGACCCCGTTCGGGACGGAGAGGGCGTCGATCCAAACGGGGACACCATACAGTGCCATGGACCTTACTAATCTCAAAACCGACAAAGAGATTCAATGCCCCGGACATTCGGCAAAAGCCTGCCGAAAGTCGAGACGGCTTCCATCAGTATGGGGGTAAACTGGGCGAAATGAAAAAGGAACGTCCAGCTTCCGTCCAGGGCCAGAGAGAGGTGCCTCAAGATAGCGAAGTGGCTCTTGTAGAGTCCCAAACGGCTGGTTATTGAAGGCGTTGAACTGAACCTGTGAAAAGCCCGGTCCCGCCTCCTCGAAATGCTGAGAAGCTTTTAAGTTCCAGAACCCAAATCAACAGATTTTATAAGTAGATCATTATTGTTGCAATGATATAAAAATACAATGTTAATCAAGTGTTAACGGATTAACGATTAACGTTAACTTGCGTTAAATCTTTCGAAATGTAACGCTTTAACGTTTAACGAAGTTAACTTTTTTAAGTAGCGGATTAACGATTAACGAGTTAATTATTTGATTAACGGTGCCCAGCTATGAATATTATATTTAAACAAAATATCTAATTTCCACAAAAAAATTAAAAATAAATTATTTTTTAACAAAACTTTACAAATCGAAACTAAAAACAGGAAAAATAATTTTAATTCCTTAGTTATTGTTGGAGTCGGTGCCTGAGTTTTGAAGTCGGTTTTATACATTACTTATAAAACAAATGGAAGTCGTCTTTTTGTATTTGCGAATCGGGTGATAATATTTGACTTTGAGACGTGTATTCTAGTACTATTTCCGGGTAAATGTTTAGAAGAGCTAAACCTGTTAATCGCTCTTCTAACATGTTTCATCATGTTCATAAAAACACCACTACATGTCAGCAAACTATAAATTTATCGCTGTTAGGCTATAGCTAGAAATTTCCTTTTATTATTTGGCCAATTTTTTAAATTTTTCAATTTGACCTTAGATTTTGGGGGGGGTCATGTCCCCTGTGACCCCCCCCTTCGGACCGCGCCTGATGTGCATTTGGTCTCACAACTGCACGTAACTTTTATACACAACAATATGTGCGTAAATTGAAGTAACATTAAGGTTTTTGTTTCATCTTAATCAGTTCACCACTTATAAAAAATGTAAGTTAATAAAAAAAAATAGTGTTTCCGAAGTAAAATATTAAAACAGTGCCATCTACGAGTATTCGAACTTAGACGGGACTATAACTAGAGAACAACTGCGTGCAGTATTGTTCGATAGAAGGTGTTTTGCGTGTAACGTCATTTTCTGAATCGCGGTGTCAAGATTTTCTTTGAAAGAATGACCTTCGCCCATGCCTGCCGGCCATATTTGAGTTTTGTAGGAGTCTTAGCTAATGTTGTTTATAAAGAAGCACTAGCATAAATAAAAAAAATGATTTGTATCGGTATCCTCCAACAGCGCTTCGCACTAAAAAATACTAATTAAGTGCCGACATCCACGCGAACGAAGTTGTGTAAATGTGTCACAGCTAGTGTAATAATAAAAAATTGGAAGTGCTATTTTTATCATTTGCGTTCATTAACAAGATGTTCTCTTTGATGCCAAAAGTTGAGTATATATCCGGTTCAGAGTGTTATGATCTTTATATATTTATATATAAATGTCAAGGTGGAGCACAACTTCATCGCAAGTCGCGTTGACACGCCGCGCCGCGCCGATATCATTGATCGGCAATGACGTTAAGATGTTTCCATTGTTTTCGAGTGGATGTTATTTATAATTGGCGTGTGATGGAGTATGACGCGAGGGTGCATCGCCCGCTCCTGACCCTGGCTGGCCCAATGCCACCACATATCTGCGCCTGGGCACCCAGCCAGCACTCTGAACCTTCCGCATCGTTTCGCAAATTATCTTTTTACGCCGATCAATATGGTTTAACAATTAACTGAAATGATGAGAAATAAAATATAGGTAGTAGAAAAGTAAGCTTAAAATTAAAATGTTATTTGTTTTTTTTATTATTGTTACGACTTATGAGTAACTTGTTTGTTGTAATACTAAAATTAATATAACTCTATTATTGCTATGATTTTTTTGTTTTGTTTCGTAGTTTTAGTTCATAGTTTAAGAATATTGAGAAATTGCAGATTGTTAGTGCATCACACTGGGTATTTAACTATTATCGAGGGATTGTTGGCATTGGCATAGGCAAAGGCCGTTGAACCGCACACGTGTGTAAGCTGACTGCCCACTGCGTGCATTTGCGTGAGTATCTCACAAGTGCACATCTTTAATATCTAGAACCGTGTTAAATCTGTCTTTAGTTGTGAACGGCTTAGTTAGGTATGTTTCTAATTAGGATTTACTAACTTCTAAAGTTCTTTTTTGCGCAAGAATTTTCTCAAGCGTAGATAGTAATTATTACCGTCCGGCAATTCAGCCGGGCGTAAACCCAAGTGACATATTATAGGGTGGCCCACTTTGATGGCTGGTGGTGGAATCTGGCAGCAACTCCTTGGTTAGTTTGGTCTGCTTTGACAGGTCTACCGTCGAGGTGAGTTGTTGAGTGCGCAAGCGATCCTGCGCTCCATCAAGATAGGGGATGTTTTAGTTGGTAGGACAAGCTTTTCTTGCATAGCATAAATACATTTCGAAACATTTAAAAGGTAATATAATATATCTGTGTAACTCAGTGTACTAAATTTCATTTAAATTATTCTAGCCGCAGACAAACTTTCGCTTTTATTTATTTTTTGACTATGTTAAGGGATATGTTATTAACATGTTTCGTAAAAATATTATGATTTCATACCTGAAAGAAACATGGAAAATTCACACTTTTAAAATGTTCAAGGCACTGGATTTGAGCCAGGTGGTCTTTCTAAATACTTCATCATCCGACTTATAAAACTGCTATAATTCCTGGTTGACAGTCATTAGTCAAATTTATAAAAACTTCACTAATCGATATACTTACGTGTTTTTCGCAGAATTTCCAGGTCACCTTAGATGTCAGCGATATTTATTTACAGATTTTCGACTCAAGTTAAAGGTGCATCTCTAATTCAAATAAAATATAAATAAACGTTATTGAAACAAACAGTAGTTTGATTATTAAAATATATTAAAGATATGTATTAAAACATATCATATTAAAAATGTATTTATGCAAGGCAAGCCTTACATACATTAAAACGGACACGGCAAACTTACCATATGTAAACATAGCCGGCTAACATATACTTTATGACAATCTAAATGTGCTAGCCCGCCGTTATGGTGTCGGTATAGATTGTGTTAACTAAATGTTATTATTATTAAACGTCGCGTAATATGCATGGTGTAAGATAAAGCTGCGCTCCATATGTGGTTCTGAATCGTTCCCACGATGCCGCCTCCCCGCCCTCGCCGGGCACCATGTGGCATCGACCACTCACTACTGATCCATTCTACACTCTAAAATATGGACATCCCTAAACAGCTTTACAGCGACTAAAAATATCCACGAAGCTCTATCCACTTTGGTTCATACATTCACCTCCCGGGTCTTCATGTAGCATTTTAACGCCTAGGGCTTCAAGAGTGACGGTTTGACACTAATTGATAATTGATTAATGAAATATCAAAGAAAAAAAATGCAAATAATCTGGAATGCATGCCTCTAGTAAAAAATGAATGTTTATAAAAATTGAAAGTAAAGGGTTGATGGAAAGTAATTGAAAGACATAAATATATATTACGAGACTTGACACGGCGTTGACTGATGGCACTGAGTCTTACATTAGATAGCGAGAAGATAATGTCATGTTTGCTTTTCGTGCAGTGAACTTTCGTGCGGTGAAAAGTGAATTCTCAAACAATTGAAGCATGTATCCCTCCGGTGAGTGTAGATTTTGCAGATGGCGGACGTGGGCCCACAAAAAGTTAGTAGGTACCCAATGTACTGTAACGTATGGCTTCGACCAGATTTACGCACGCTACCTGCTCGTGTTTCGTGCCATTTTTACAGTTGCTTTTACAGTAATAAAACACCACAAAATTTTTTTATACTACTTTTTTGATATGCTTTTAAAACTTAGAAGTCTATTTTAAATTATTTTTCATCGTTATTTACATAATTTCTAAATTTTACAAGTGTATATTCGAAATCAGGATATACACGCAACTCGCAGGTGCGCAGAACCATAGAACAGACGATTTCATCATCATCATCATCAGCCCTTTTTAACGTCCCACTGCTGGGCACGGGCCTCCCTCAGTACGAGGGGGATCAGGCCATAGTCCACCGCGCTGGCCTAGTGCGAGTTGGCGGACTTCACATGCCTTTCGAAAACTTGTTAGGTTTTCTCAGACATGCAGGTTTCCTCACGATGTATTCCTTCACCGTAAGACAAGTGGTAATCATGATAGAAATGATTCGCACATGAAAATATCAGAGGTGCGAGACCCGGATTTGAACCCGCATCACTCGGTTATCCAAGCGACGCGTTACCGCTGGGCTACTACTGGGCTTTTTGTATGATTTTGAGATTGAACTTTCATTTTTAAGATGTGTGATACATTGTTGATGATGCATGTTTAATTCATAGATGTTTTATTGTTGTACTTTATGATATATTAGTATTTTTTGATATATATGTAATAAGTATTATTTTATAAAAAGTACATTTATTAATATTGAACTAAATAAATAAATCCTTTTAAAAATTATATTTTACTGTATGGCTCAATAATGGTAGTCGATAAATATTACACAAAGATCACTCAACAAACTTGACAAAAAAATAAAATTGATTCATTATTACAAAATTTTTTGCACATCCATATTATTCGAGAGTTTTAGGATAGCACCATTTTTTGTTTGAAAGTTACAGATTTTTTCTGAAGACTTACTTAATTTTAGCGAAGAGCCACAGCTCTTGGAAAAGGCCTATTATGTTTAAAGTAGGTACTTGTAAGTTTATGCATACTCCTTTGTCACGATATAGCAATCAACAAGTTTATTTTAATAAGTGCGTAGTAAAACAGCTTCGCGGTTGTAATAATTTTTTAACTGCCAGTAATAAAGTTAATGTAAGATTTACGTTGCTCGCTTATAGACAATTACTTTATATCTGTTATTTTTTATCTTAACATTCAATTTTGTTCTAATAAAACTCAACTTTGTCGCTCAAAATATAACTAAGCTTTTCAACTTCAACTCTATGTAACAACTAGTTACGTACTAAATATTTTTATACAACTATACTATATTATAATTGTATTTTAGTATTTATACTAATTACACTAACAAATTTGAAAATGCCTTAAAATTATAATGTAATAATATTACAATAAATCACATATTCCTCTCGTAAGTGCATTGTGCCTGGTAGTCGAGCCCAAAATATACATGTGCAGTAAAGTGTGACACCTGACCTAACCCAACTTGCACTTGTCATGTTCTGAAGCGTCGCCGCAGGTTTAGTGATGTACCTCTTATCGATTTAATATGTATTATGTAAAATTTAAAGTTTTTGAAATTTTTAAATTTAAATTTTTTATTTTTAAGATATATCCTGTCTACACTGCGGCTATAAATTTCATTATAAAAATCCTAAATAACGTGGATTTAATATTTACCACAATTGTAATATATAGATAGCGACCTTTTTGCCTTTCATGGATGCTTAAGTTAATTTAATATCCCTTCTAAAGTATTCATTAAAAATTTAGATAATACCTATCTTAGGCGTTTATGTTTGTTTTTGTTTCATATTATTTATCCATGCAAATGCTTGTACAAAAAATCCATTACAGATTGTTGAGATATTTATAGTTGAAAAACAAAATTTAATAATAATAAAAACCAACATAATTATTATAGAAGTACGAATTATGTTCGCATTTTATAAAAAAAAGAAAAGAATAATTAAATTCTAAGTTTGTACGATGTAAAAGTACATCACTTCAGTTGTTTTGTTTTCTAAGTGAGTAGGGTTGATGGGTCTGACAAAAAACGCGTAGGTACCGTGGTGACAACGGAAAAATTTCCAGACCCTTATGAGCAGATTTTTATGTTATTCAATTTCTCGCCCTTTGAAGAACCTTCTAATGGCCCATAAATATGCTTGCGTAGTTTCTACTATAAATAACACATTGACAGTTAAAATTACTGCTGCCATTAGCTTTTTGGGTTATGTAAAATTATACCATTGTATATTTTATATAAATTAATACGTTCTACTTAACGGGCCACTATTTTTTTATATTATAAAGAAACCTATAGGTACATATTATCAGTTACTTAAAATATTTTTGTATTGGCAATATATAGGTATAAGACAAGTTCAACAACTTCTACTAGTGGCCATTACTCATACGATATACTCGTATGAATATTGCAAATTATACTAATATTAAGGTTTCACTTTAAACTTTTAAATATATAATTTTATAGTTTCCCTTTCTATCGTAAAAAATATTTGATATCCTGCTTTATTTCCTTGCACAGAGACTGTTGTAATATCACATATCGAGTTATATTTCGTAAGAGTGACAGTATATATAAAATCTGTATTTTATGAAATGCGATCACGTATTTGCAAGCGGATCTCTTTGATTATATCCGTACGTGGGCTGGCTTTGCGAATCGAATAAAATGAATTGTTAAGCGAAGTAAGTGCTTGGCAACGTTTTTCGTGTGACATAATGGCACTAAGAGATATTAAGTCAGATGGAACGTAGATTTATGTGAATTTATAAAATTGTGAAAAATACTCGACTAAGTACTAGAAAAATTTTTTCAACAGATATTTATAATGAACGATACATAGGTACTAAACGAATACGTGACGTTAAAAGTTATATATCAAACAATGAGTTTAAATAGCATCTTCGTAATAAACATTTGAAGTTGACGTAGACCTATAATATTATAACATAAACGCAAAATAGTGAATAAAGTGTAAAGTTACATTAGCTTTTAACATTTTAATTGCCATTAAGACTTTATCACTTTTTTGCACGAGTATCGATCTAAAAGATCATATTATTATAGCGTAATTAAGTACCTATTACCTACATATTTGGTTCTATTTATTTTATTTCATTAAATGGGAATTACGAACAAATATTATTTATTGAATAATATCATTATTTCAATAATGGTTACAAATATAATCTCTAATACATTAACCCACTATGTATGTATGTGTATGTATTTTTACATAAAGAAATACCAAAACTTTTTAGTACTTTTCAGTTTGCAGATTTCATCTATCTCGTATAAAGAACTTTCTGAGTTGTATTTATATTTAGAGATGCCCAAGCGATTCCTTTGTTTTATTTCGTAGAAGCGTCAGAGGTCGAGTCTGGCATGTAAAATGGGCACTGGCGCGTTTTTGTCAAGCCAAACCCATTGCGCCCACCGAAAACAAATGTTCTCTATTCATTGTCTCCAATTCTTTGTAAGCTTATTACATTCTAGTCATGTATCTTCTCACAGCTATTTGTCTCAAAAGTTTATTTACAAGATACCTAAGCTCGGGTAGCGCGGTGTCTTCGCTGCTTATACTGTTACTGTGTACATCTATATTTATTATATTATGTGTATAGTTATGAAAAACAAATATATATGCATAAATACACATCAGGGAGCGGTGCACGTTTTATAATAAACACTACTATAAGTAGAACTAAGTACATACAGTTATGCAAATATATATCATACAATAGTACGTTTGCCAAGAGATGTACCTAACATTGCACTTTTATAGTTAGACGCAGTGAGTTGAAAGCAAAGTAATTCGAAGTGTTTGATATACATACTGGAATTAGTCGTATCGAAATTTTATCTACTCGAAATAGAGTATAGATTCAATTGAACCTTTCAAAGCGAAATAAAATGATTTGTTTTTGATCCCGAAATGATAGTTCCATTTAAAATAAAAAATATAACGATCTTCATTTCTTTTGTTTAAATAATCTTAATAATGAAATGCATAAGAGAAAAAAATTGACTTTAAGTATATTGTTCTGCCTACCTAGAAAAATACATGATACGGTAAGTTACGTGAAGTGATATCAATATCGATTATGAATAAGTATATTACCACAGAAAAACAACTTTGTGACCACAAGTTAATAGTCTGGTCAAGCACTTCCCTAAACGCGTCTCGCAACATTATACATAATATATAGACAATGCTTAAGGAGAGAGCTTAGAGCTTTCTTATCGTAGAATATTACCTACTTTTAAATTGATTTGTTTTTTTATTATTTTGTCAACGTATTTAGTATTTGGGTACTTATTATGTTTTGTTATTTTTCCCATTTTTTTACTTAGTATGTTTTATATTTCATTGATGCATTCTTTTAAGATTATAGAAATAACACTTATATGATATGGTTTAAATAACAAGAGCCCATATATATTTTTCAAAAGTCCATATTGACTCTTGTATTACAGTATAATGTACTACTTTGGCTATTAAAATATATCAAGATGTACTCACACAAATTTTGTTTCTTACCACTAAATTCTCTTAAGAATATAATTTATGTGTCATTTTAATATATCCCTTTAAAATAAATAGCTTTAAAATGTAAAAGATGTTTAATTAACGCCACCAGGATGTTAATGTTACACTGTTTATATAAACCATTCATTATAGCAATACTATGGCAAAGTTTGCTGCCTCGTGTAAGGTATTTTTCATTCATTTAATATCATTATAAAAGCAACATATTTTGATATTAAAAAAATCATGTTAATATCAAAATTATGCTTAAAGTTTATGTAGCGTAACGTTTGGGGTAAGTTTGTGTTATATGTGAGACAAATAAGAAGACTTTAATTATTATTACGAGTAAGTCGGCAAAATACTTTGTTAAGAGGTTTGCTAAAGCATAGCACTTATATAAAAAATATTTCTAGTTTTAATTAGATACATATATATATATTTTAAGAGGCAGTGGTAGCCAGCGTTAACCAGAGGTAGCCGCTCTCTTGGGAAACCTAGTAAAGTGGGTTAAGATAACACTTGTCTAACGTGAACGAAAATATCGTGTGCAAACCTATATTTTTGAGAATAGATCTTCTAAAGACGTGATCTAGCACTGGGCTAGCGTGGTGCACTGGACTTAAAGGGAGGCCCGTGCCCACTTGCCCAGCAACGAGACGTATAGAGGTTGAATAGGTACATAATTAATTATGTAAAATAACATATACATAAATATGTACGTGTATACACTCGTTTCAAATGGATTCCTAGGTAGTCTTTAATGTCTAGTGTATTTAATATATAGTACTCAGATAAAGAAAAAAATATTTCTTATCTGTTTACTCCATATTTATACAGATAGCCTACGTCTGGTAATTAATTTCATCTAAAACCAATTTAAACTTAAACGTTTTGCCGTTTTAGTATGAGGGATTAAAGTAGACAAACATATACAAAATACAAACTTTCGCATTGTATTAGTGCGTGATTGATGAGAGCATAATTTGTCATATACATAAGTGGACAAAAATGCAAATAGCAGTGGCCGGTTTTAAATTAAGTATCCATTTATCTTCGAGGTAACTACCTGCCTTTAGATATCTATTGCAAACGAGTTTTATAATTATTTTATAAATAAAATGTCTATTGCTTCCTACATTGCAATTATTAGCAATTAATAATAAATAATGAAACAAAGAGACGAACTATACAGAGCTTATTAAAAGCTAACGTTGTCTTCCTCATTCGTTTTAGGACGAGGTCACACTTCCGGATTACATCACTTAAATTGAGATAAAATTACTCTTAACTATGGGTTTTTCTAATTGCCAGTTGCTTAATAATGATATGGATATCTGTGTACAGTCGTAAGCAATGACATGTATACGTTGACAACTTTTCAAATATATGTAAACATCCTTCGTTGCAAAAGAAAGTATACAAGCTTTGTGTCAAAATAAAGTATACGTAAGATGTTTCATAATTATGTATACATTTTTATCAATTCATAGTAAATAACATTAAACGAATATTATTGTATACACGTTTCGTGTTATAAGTATGTAGCCATTAGTCTAAGAACTAAAAATAAAACATTAAAGAACATTTTCGTATTTAACAAAGTTTTCTAATACAAATACTATGTCTCTTTCATTAAATACGTGAATTCTTTAAACTGGTCCATAGAAGTTTAATTTATTTTTATATGTTGAGTGATTGAATCAATTCGACGACCTGATTCTCCAGGATGCGCCTTGAATTCACTTCAGGCAGAGCTCTCCTAAACAGCTTTACCCAGGGTATATGAGATATCCTCTGCAGCCAACCGCACAGACAGGTTTTAAAGTATTGTAACACCATGATTCGCAAACTTAATAATTAGATAATTAACAGTAAAATATTTTTAAGATCTTTGGCTTATTGCATCGGAAAATGAAACAAAATTGAAAAAAAGAGAACAATACTATGCTTTTAAAAATGTATTATTATGTATTTAAATTTAAATATTATAATACATTTTTAAATCATACGTATAATACAAATATTATCGCGTAATAGAGTGTGCATATGTGTATGTGTAAGAGCACGTTTGTAACACATTCACAACATTGGATGACAGTTTTAAACTTTTGACAATTCGAAGACAAGATCAGTTTATTGAAAATTTTAATTTGTAATAAAGCATTGCCGGAAAGGATTCGAAATTATTAGAATTACAACTGACAATTCTCTAATTGTTTAATTTGCGTTGTTATGGGAAACATACTGTTTCGTAAATTCGCCTTTGATATTGATAGTTATCATAGCTCAATCGGCGTGGCTAGTATGCGTTTCATGTCTTTGCAGCGCGAGTTCAAATCCCGCGCGTGTGTGAGTTTTTTTTATTTTTGTTAATTTCATGAGTATCTTTTCATTAATTTTTGTTTTCCACATTTGTGAATGTATAAGAGTATACAATAATACGTATAATTATAATAGAGCAGTGAGTTAAAAAATCTATACATAAATATTTTTAAAAACACTGACTGTAACGTATAGTGCATTGAACTGTTTGTTATATGTTATTGTTTAACACAAAAAGTACAAAATTTTAAAAATTGATGTTCTTTCTGTTTCTTGCTATGCATTTAGTCTTCTTCTTCTTGCCGAGTCGATGGCAATTGTTAAAGTGAGAGAGCCCAAGACTCGGCCACTATAATAATTGCATAAGCTCCTCTAAGTTGCAGGTAACAGGGCAAGGTGGTCATATTAGTAAGTGTAAGAGAGGAAGAGTACCACATCTGCACTCCAGGCCACCGTTCGCAAATCCCTACCTGGTCAAGTTTTCCTTGCTTCTGCTAACCTGAGTCCTAAGTCTGTTAAGAGACTTTCAGGTCTAACAAGGCAAACAAACTATGTCCAAAGGAAAGATTCTCGATATGCATACGGAATGAGAAGCTGTTAATTTATAAAACAGACACAATTTATCAATTTTATTTAAATATTTATATATAAATATCTATGTTTTTTTTATTAGCATACTATGATTAAATCATATTTTAGTAGAACAATTAAAAAATGCATCTTTTTTTAAAATGTAAGAAACTAGCATTTCCCGCGGCTCCGCCCGCATTCTAAAGATCGGAAACTAAATACTTAGATATCGAGATTTTTAAAAATGAGATATTTTCCAGTAGAAAAAAGTATCTTATATCTTGACCCGAGTAACCAGCTATCATCATACTAAATTTCATCAAAATCCGTCCAGTGGTTTTCACGTGATGCGGTCACAGATAGACAAAAATTCTAAAAACAATAGATTAGACTCTGTATGGATAATAATGTCTATTTCAATTAGGTAGATTTTCCAAAAAAAAATTTAATGTACAGATTTGACTCAGTCATAATTTTATTATATGTATATGTATAGATAGGTATAATTCGCGTCATGTAAAAAGAACGCTGGCTGTCAAGTTGCGCAGAGGCGATTTATCGGCCAATTTGGTGGTAAGACGCGGGGCGCGGGGCGGTGGTGCACACGTCGAATGCTTTTCGGCTCGCTATTGGTTTGTCAGTTTAAAATACCATCGCGCACACAAAAGTTATTAATTACGAAATGATTTTATATTAAAAATAGTGAAAAAATATTTTTGACGCATATTGTTTTATAAAGAGAGAGTCTAATAATAATGCAGATAATAATTAAAAAAATATATTAAACGAAATAATTTAATTTTTTGTAAGTAGATTAAACATTCTACACTGAATCAAACATATTTTATTAATTAATAAAATTCTATTTAATGACATTCTATCTAATATATTTTTTAATGTACGTACCAATAATCAATATACATCGTAAACGAAAGGCTAGTTAAAAAATAAAAGAATAGGCTTAGGAATTTCGTATGCGAATGTACCGATGCGCAAACACACCCCCCACCACTTTCTCTCAGCGTTCTTTTTACATGACGCGAACTGTAATGAATTATTTGACTTTTCAAAATAGATTTTAAATTGATGTCTTTGTATCGACACGCAAAACGGCAACGTCGCTTACGTTGCCGTTCCGTCAAATAACATGTGGCATATATATTATTTTTATTATCTGCCAGTTACTTTATTAAGAAGTTTTATAATGAAACAGAAAAAATATATCAGCAACTATTATCGCTAATCGCCGTGCGCGTTCACACAAAAAGTATTGAACCGATTTTATGTAGTGATAGATTACCTACTAAGGTCAATATTTAGGATGCCGTTTACAACAGGATAATCTTTTATTCTCACTGGATAATACAATTATAGCTGGTTCTATGAAGTGGTTCATATAAAAGAGTGGTGGAAATTTAAATGGGAAATGAATTGTTGGTATATTATAAGTAATAGCATCTATTAATATATAATATTGTTATAAAATATTAACTAAAATGTTAATGGAAGAGAAACAGTATATGTATTAGAAAACATTGTTTCAAATATGAAAATATTATTTTATGCTTTTCGAAAACGAAGCTGTGCACAAAATGTGCACAGACTATATGTCTACATCCTTATAAATATTCGTTATAGTCGGCTAATATTCGTTTTATGTTATTTACTGTAAATTGATAAAAATGTATACTTAAATATGACGCAACTTACGTATACTTTATTTTGACACAAAGCTTGTATACTTTCTTTTGCAACGAAGGATGTTTACATATATTTGAAAAGTTGTAAACGTATACATGTCATTGCTTACGACTGTACATCAATAATAATTATTATTATCGGGAGGTATTATTTTAGCTTATAATTGACGGATTGCGGAGTATTATTATTATTATTTATATTTTGGGATTGGTGCCGGGGTCGGCCCTTGCTACGTCGACCAGTGTTGGTCCATTGTAGCTCCCTTAAAATGAGTTTAGAGTTCTCCGCTTAGTCCTGTTGCTTCCAGGAACTTCCAGATTTTCTGAGCGGAGAGCTTCTGTATCTCTTCCGGTTGCATGATATGCTGCCCTAGAAAGATACTTCTGCGGTGCATGAGTGGTCCGCACGAGCAGAGGATGTGCATAGCAGTTTCCTCTGACTCATGGCATAGTCTGCACATTGCGGACTGACTGAGGCCGAGGGTAAACATATGTTTATTGAGTTTGCAGTGGCCAGTAAGTATTCTGGTTACCGCACTAGTTTTATACTTGTTGAGTTGGAGCAACTCTTTTGTAAAGGTTTTGCGATATCCCTTAATTAGCGCTTTGGAGTGAGTTTGTCCAGAGGCGGATTGCCACTCTTTAAGTGCTTTGAGATTGCAGTCATGTTTGAGAATTGAATAGGCATGTTGTTTGGCAATGCCACAAAATGGCTCAGGGCCACATTGTGGGGTTTCAGCGCCCATTTTTGCCAATACATCTGCCTTTTCATTCCCATCTATACCTGAGTGACCCGGGACCCATCTGAGGATAACTCTGTTGGATGCACCCAGGACGTTCAGGTTGTCTATGCAGCTCTTAACCAACTTGGAGTTGGTCTCAAGAGAATTTATAGCCAATAGTGCTGCTTGGCTATCTGAGTTGATGTAGATGTTTTGGTTTCTAAGCTTTCTCTCCAGAATGACTTCAGCACATTTATTGATGGCGAAGACTTCTGCCTGAAAGATGGTGGCCTCCTTACCTAGATTGACACTCATGTTAAATCTAGGCTTAAGGCCATAGATTCCGCACCCTACATCAGATCCTTTCTTGGATCCGTCCGTAAACCATACATGACTTCCCTTTTTGTGAGATTCCTGGCCGTTCAGCCACATGTCCCGGTTGGGAAGATCTATTATGTATTGTTTTGTAAAGTTAAACTCTGTGTTCATGCCATCTGCTGGCATTTTTAGAGTATTGTGTTCGAATGTCAACTCTATGAGTTTGTTCATATATTGCGATTGCAACTTTACATTCGATTGTGTACAGAGCCTGTAGAGGCAAGATTTCGCTTCTTTTTGCACGTGCAGGTATAGCGGAGCTATGTTCAATAATGCATTTAGAGCGTCTCCTGGTGCCGAATGGAAGGCTCCTGTAATGATTAGACATGCCATCCGTTGTACACTGTCTAGTTTACTCATTGTTGTCTTTTGTTTGGTTTTGTTACACCATACTACTGAGGCGTATGTTATGATCGGCCTTACCACAGCGGTGTACATCCAGAGAGCCATTTTGGGTTTTAGGCCCCACTTGGCTCCAGCCATTCGACAACATATGCATAGAGCCATTTTGGCTTTTTGTATAATGTTGTTGAGGTGAGAGTTCCAAGTCAACTTTTGATCAATAGTGACTCCAAGGTACTTTACCTTGCGGAGTAAAAATCTGTCAAAGATTTTTTTGTGTCGTGTGTAAAAAACTTGTATTATAATCATATGTGTATAGCCCTTGTATTGAAGTTTACAAATTTAATGTATTTACAGAGCAAATTTGCAAAACGGATACAAACGCCAAAAATGTCCATGACATTTTCCACCTCTTACATATAATATACTATATATGACTACGATTTATAAGTGTTTAAATTATTTCTTCTTTTAATAGTTTTGCTACGTTAAATATTTAATTAATGAAATTTAATTTATATTTTAAAAGGTAAAACTTTACCCGACAGACATATTAATATAATAAAGTCTCTACCCGATCGACTAACGATTTTTAATATGAAGAGAAGAGATAAGCTAGTACCTACTGCTTATATAAATATTAACAAAAATCAAAATCATCAAAAAGTAAACAAAAGAATTACGAAAAACTAAGTCAAGTCAAAAATAAGCTTTTGAAGCTTCAAAATGTTATTCTCAGGCAATAAAATGAGATAAAATCGTGAACGAAACAATTTCAGCGTTCATTAAACGTATTAAACTAGGAAGAGTAGATAACAGCAACCATTCGGCACATCCTTATTCCAAGGACAGGCGAATCAGCGACAAAATGCTAATTCATGCGCCACTGTGAATATCTTATGATAAATACAAAAAACTCTACCGTATAATGTAAATATGCTGGGTAGGGTAGATATGTTGTTAGTAATAGACATTAAACAATCTGTGACATTGTTGCCAGATAAAAAATTATAAGTAGTATTCAATAATATAATAACTCATTCACAAAGCGAGCACTATACGAATACGTTTACTACACGTCCATTAATAATACCTGCCTTCACTGAAACAAAGAAAGCAAATTAAAATCACTTTGTTGGCAGCGGTCGTACTCGCATCCGCCAAAAACAAAGTCCTTGACCTTCTTCATCTCAATTTATCTGACTTAAAAATAAGAGTAGCCATGAACTCCGAGATGCGCGTATGTACGCTATATGTACGAGACTCGTTGTCGCAACCCGGCGGCCTTCAGTGCTTCACAAGACTCCTTTGTGTGTTCCGTACATCAAAGTATGAGCTCTTGTTGATTATAGTATAGAGGTATATGTATTTCAATTTAAGAAGAGTGCTGCACTCGGCTAGATACGAAACGTGCGGCTATTCTTAAACATCGGGTATGTTCTACCTAAACTGTGCCTTTAAAAACGATGTAAATACATTGAATACTCAATGTCCATTTAAATAATGTAGTCACATGATATAAATCGTAAAATGGTTACCCATTACCATTAGTACCTACCTACTTATGTTTTTTTATGAAGGCAGCTGCGCACATGGTTGACTTTAGGTTTACATTATAGTATTTTAGTATAAACATGGAGTTTATTATTTAAGCAAAAACGCAATATACACTGAAGTAGGACGAAGCAAGTGTTTTGCGTTTACTCATATTTTATTTATAGCTCTGGGCTAATTAAAAGACCTGGTCCTTTGTGTAATAAGTGAATTTTCGAGGAACCAATTAACTTCAAAAGCAGAACGTTAGGTACGTAGCACCAAGTCTTTGTTAGAAATTTTGGCATGTCTAAGTAATTCGAGTAAATCAGATAGTAAACAAATGTTACCGAACATGGTTTATTCCTGACTAAAAATTCTAAATTACCTCTCAAATACTGCTTAGATAATCCTTGAATAAAATGAAGTAGGTATATTTACATGTTTCAAGTATCTTTGCGAGTGTATAAATAAATAATAATGAATAGTAATATGCATATAAGTATGTATGTACTATGATACATTTACTGCAGCTCGTTAACTTTACAAATATGTATTAAATTGGAAATATTGTAGTCTCAAGGATCAACAATTTATACATTTTTATTTCTCGTGCAAAAAAGTATCACAGAAAGCCGCTTTCGCAAACCAGTTTTTAGTCTGCCTTTAATTTAAATTATAGCGCCCAAGGCAAGCCGATTCTTGCTATTGCCTAGAGGAGACGACTAATCGTTTGAATTACAATATGTATCAATAATAAAGGAGTGTTAATTCAAACAATGAATTAGTAGAGATTGTCCATAGGTAATAAAAAGCGCAGTGTTTGTATCATTTTTGGTATAAATTTTAAACTATTACAATTGGGGCACGGCCACTTGAAAATATTTGACCACACACAGAACCTTGAAATTCAAATAAGCCTAATGAATCTTGAACGAATACGTAATTCAATAATATGTAATATGTATTTTTAAATAGATCCTTAATGTCTATTGTTAGTTATAGTTGCTCAATTGAATCTTTTTAATTATATTAGTATCTCAATTGATTATTGTTCATCACTTACAGATCATATTAATTCTTCATATTTTGTTAATTATAATATTTTATAATATTATGTTAGTTATAGTTGCTCAATTGAATCTTTTTAATTATATTAGTATCTCAATTGATTATTGTTCATCACTTACAGATCATATTAATTCTTCATATTTTGTTAATTATAATATTTTATAATATTAGTTTGCTGTTCATTATTTATATTTTATTATTTACAACTTTATAATATTAATACAGATATGAGTTTGTAACATTTTAAATATTAATGTTTTAAAAGTATTGTCATCCACCGTGGGGTAATTCGTAATGTGTATCCGTATGAGATAGATGGCGACACATTATACCCAATGGTGGGGACATAATGTTTAAATAGTTGTGATATTCATTTTGTAGGGCATTCTGTAAAAGTAACAAATAAAAGTGGAATTGCTGACACTCGTTGTTTTACTTTTAAAATTATTAATAACAGTCAGAAGTGTTCGAATTTAATTGTTATATTAATACCACGTGCCAGTATAGACCGCTAGCATATCCAATTAAGAATTATGTCTAGCGACTCGGAGGACGAAGTACAGGCTCCACCGCCACCAAAAAGGCCCCGTAGAACACGTAACCCACGACGTCCGAATAATGGTGAACGACTAAACCGATTGGAGGAAATGTTGGAAAAATTAATCAATCAACGCAATTCAATAATACCCCCATGTGGAAACGACACAGAATTAGTAACAAGTGCTCCACCTCAACAAGAGCATAATCCTCAAAACGTCAGAATTACAGCAGGTAATCAAAATATTGATATTTTTGCTTCACATACGCCCCAGCAAACTACCCTCAAAGATTCATGTCCAGTGCCCGCTACATCTAATCATGGCGATATTTCTTGTTTAACATCTGACCCAGTCAGCATTAATGAACAAATACCCTCAACCTCAGGGGCAATAAACGAAAGCCTATCGGCTGTATCACAAAGCTATATACCTATTGTAGACTGCAAAAATACTATGAGATTTATAGGAAAGCCGGAAAACGTTCCAAAATTTGATGGATGTACTAATACTTTGTCTGTTCACGCATGGTTACATCGATTGGAGTCCCTGGCGAGAATATACGGCTGGGATGAGAAAACGTTAATCTACCACATGACCGGCAACCTGGAAGGCAACGCATTACTATGGTTTGGTCATCAAGAGGACATAGATATCAGCTGGCAAGATTGGAAGAAGCTGCTTGTGGACTACTTTCCCGCTAATCGTGGGCTCGCTGCAAAGCTACACGATTTCGTCGCTACTACTAAACGTCGAGAAGAACCGGTATTAGATTTTTATTATAAGAAATTAGCAATAGGTAAATCTTGTAGTTTAAGTGATCATTTGATATGTGACGTAATCATATATACATTAGGAGACCCTTTGTTAAAGGCGGGAGCTCGTGGTGCAGGTTGTAGAGATACGCGTTCCCTTTTAGGTTATTTAAAAGACGCCGCTGTTGACCCCTTACCATCCCGATCAGAAAATTATCTTATTAACAAAGACTTTAATAGAAATAAATGTTTTTTATGTGGTCGTAGAGGTCACGTTTCAACAATGTGTAATGATAGCTTACGTTGTAAGAACTGTAATAAATTAGGTCATAAAGTGGATAGTTGTCGATTCTTAAAAAAATGTGATCATTGTGGAAAAGTAGGTCACGAGCGTTCGGATTGTTATAGTTTAAAAAATTCAGATACCTCCAAGACATCAAATATAAAAACAAATTCTAAAACAGAAGAGAAAAAATCTAAACTATTTCATATTCATCCTATTGATATAGGTGACCGTAAATATCATAAGACTGTCATTGCAAACGGTATTGAACTAAGCGCGTACATCGATTTAGGTAGTGCTTGTAATACTATTACATTATCGGCGGCAAATAAAATTAACTTATCGTATAATACTCAATGTAAAACTAGTATAAAAGGGTATGGAGGTCAAGTTATAACACCAAAAGGTGAAAGCTCATTAAAATTGAGTATAGATGGAGTTAGTGCTAACACGCCAGTTTTAGTGGTTAGTAACGATCTTCAAGAAACTGATATGATAGTAGGTCGTGCTTTTAGTGAGTTACCAGGTATATGTTTAATCAAAACAAGCGATGACCTCACTTTTTCCAAAAATATTAATAACCTAAGTAAAGAACTTCCATTTTTTAATAATGAAGAGGTTTCATTGTTAAAAATTAAATTGATAGTTCCTCATGACACAGTGTTACTTCATGGCTTAAATAGAATAATGATTTGTACAGACGAAATTACAGACACAGACAGCATACACATAAAACGTTCGGAACATAGGTCGTTTGGTAAAGAAATAGATATTCCTGAACAAATTACAAAAATTCACGGAAATATAGGTTATATAAATGTAGTAAATTTACAATATCAGTCACTCACGCTCTATTCCACAAACTGTATAGGTCGTGGTTTGCCTATGGAACATAGAATAAATCTTGACACTGATTTAAGAGACGACAATATCATGAATCTCGATAATTTGTTGCGAAAATTTAGCCATTGTTTTGATGATCATACAAGGGTAGGCGAATGTGATTTAGAGATGAAAATAGAATTGACTACAGAAGTACCATTTTATCATCGTCCATATCGAATGTCGTTAAAAGAACAAGAAATCACTCGCGGTATTATACAGGATTTAATTGAAAAAGACATAATCGAACACAGTAATTCGCCTTATGCGAGTCCAGTAATACTTGTCCCAAAAAAATCGGGCGAGTATAGAATGTGCGTTGATTATCGACAGTTAAATAAAATCACGAAAAAAGATCGTTATCCACTTCCAATTATACAAGACCAGTTAGATAGGCTTAGTGGGGAAAAATGGTTTTCAAAATTAGATTTAGCTGCTGGTTATCATCAGATAAAAGTGCACCCTGACAGTCGTAAATATACCGCTTTTGTAACACCATTTGGCCAATTTCATTATAAAAGAATGCCTTTTGGCTTAGCCAACGCACCATCCATATTTCAGCGGAATATGAATCTTATGCTAAATAAATATAGATTTCAATTTGCAGCCTCGTTTATCGATGATATTCTGTTGTTTTCCAAAACTATTTCGGAGGCCTTTAAACATTTAGAATTAATATTAAGTTTAATTAGTGAATCTGGGATGGTATTACGTCGGAATAAATGTTCATTTTTAAAAACTAGTATTGAGTATCTAGGACATGTCATAACTAGTGGTGAGATTCGTCCATCCCCTGATAAAGTAAAAGCACTTAATGAATTTGCAAAACCAACGAATGTTCACGATTTAAGACGTTTCATAGGCTTAGCTAGTTACTTTAGAAAATTTATTATATCTTTTGCTAATAGGATACGCCCTTTAACAATGTTACTAAAATCTAATCAAGTATGGCACTGGGGGGATGAGCAACAAAAATCATTCGAGGACATCAAAACTGTTTTAGTATCTGAGCCAGTTCTTGCAATATTCAATCCTGAATTTGAGACCGAATTACATACAGACGCGTCAGGTCACGGCGTTGGCGGTATATTGTTTCAAAAACAGTTAAACGGTGAATTAAAACCCGTGGCTTATTTTAGTAAGCAGAATACAAATGTAGAACAAAAATATCATTCGTATGAGCTGGAAGCAATGGCCGTTGTTTTAAGTATAAGAAAATTTCGTGTTTATCTGTTAGGACGACACTTTAAAGTTTTTACAGATTGTCAAGCTTTAAGTAGTACATGGACAAAAAAAGATATGTTGCCAAGGATAGGGCGGTGGTGGCTAGAGTTACAAAGCTTTGATTTCGAAGTACATTATCGGCCGGGTGTACGAATGCAGCACGTGGATGCATTAAGCCGTAATGCCCTACCTTTGCAACATATTAGTGAGGAAAATTGGGTAGTAGCTGTTCAGAAGGATGATTTAAAGATACAAAACATAATAGTAAATATTAAAAAACCAGAATATAAAGAGATCTATATATTAAAAGACGATATTCTACATAGAAAGATAGGAGATGAGTATAAAATTGTTATACCAAAATCTGTACGTTGGAGAATTGCTAAAATATTTCACGATGACAATGGTAACATGAGCGAAAATAAAGTTATTGAGTTAGTTCAGCGCCAATACTGGTTTGAAAAGCTTAGGCGTTTTATAACGAAATATGTCAGAGCGTGTATATCGTGTCAATTTTCTAAAAAAACCTTCAGGCATACAACGCGGTTTTATTTATCCTATTGACAAAGGTAATATTCCGTGGCATACTTGGCACCTTGACCATTTAGGCCCCTTTTGTATATCTAAAAATAAGAATAGTCACTTATTGGTAATTGTAGATGGTTTTAGTAAATTTGTTTGGTTACAACCTGTACCTAATACTTGCACATATCATGTCATAACTACTATAGATTTTCTTATTCGTGTCTTTGGCTTACCTACGCGAATTATAACAGACCGTGGTAAGGCTTTTACTAGTCAAGAATTTAGAAATTATACTATTTCCAAGCAAATTAAACATATATTGAATGCGGTTGCCTGTCCTCGAGCGAACGGGCAAGTCGAACGCTTTAATCGCACAATTTTACAGTCTTTAATCGCTTATACAGGAGAGAATGATAATGAATGGGAGCAGTATGTTCCTCTAGTAGAAAAAGGTATCAATACTTCTATAAATAGTACCACTCAAAAGTGTCCTTATGAATTATTATATGGCTTTAAGCCGCGGTTTGAAATAGATCTTATTCGTATACCTTCCCAGCCCTCAGATTTATCTGAACTGCGAGCTCAAGCCCAAACTAGTAATAAAAATGTATCTAATAAATGTAAAGAACGATATGACAAGAATAGAATTCCTAGTTTAAAATATAAAATTGGTGATCTTGTTCAGGTTCAAAGAAGGATAATTAAAAAAGGTTTAACTAGTGGAAAACTTGTTGATAAATATGCTGGTCCGTATAAGATTGTAAAAGTGTATGATAACGATCGTTACAGAGTAGTATCTCTAAATAGAAGAGGTAGAAAATATAATAATGTAATAGCTGCAGATAAAATGAAAAAATTCTTAGTCCAATCCCTGACTGACGAAGAGAGTGACAAAAGTGATTAATTAATTAATTTTGCAGTTAATGTGTTTAATTAAATATAGAAGTGTAGTAATTAAAACTATGTGAGGCTTATTATTTAAATTTAATTTTAATGTTAATGTTTTTAAGAATGTTCGATTTATTTGCAGTTAATGTGTTTAATTAAATATAGAAGTGTAGTAATTAAAACTATGTGAGGCTTATTATTTAAATTTAATTTTAATGTTAATGTTTTTAAGAATGTTCGATTTATTTGCAGTTAATGTGTTTAATTAAATATAGAAGTGTAGTGATTAAAATTATGTGAGGCTTATTATTTAAATTTAATTTTAATGTTAATGTTTTTTTTTTTTTTTTTTTTTTAAATAATAATTATATAGGTATTATGTTATAGAGGCGTAGTTATTAGAATAGTGTGAAGCTTATTATTATTTAAATTTGATTTTCATTAATTGAGGTGCACACATAAGTGTTTAATAATTATTGAATATGAATATATGAAAAATTGAATATAATATATATTTTTGTTTTATTACTTTTAGTTGCGTAAAATTAGAAATTGTTTACCAGGTGTATTTAGCGACTATATTGGTGTGTCCGATAGTCGTATAGAAATTACTAGACTGGTGTGTCCGCTAGTAATTATTTGGATGACTATCTTGGTGTGTCCGTTAGTCATATAATAAGTAGAAAGTAGATACTAGCCTGGTGTGTCCGGTGGTATCTAATTGTAAGACTATCTTGGTGTGTCCGATTGTCTTGACATTATAAAATAAAGAAAGAAAAAAAAAATAACTAAAGCATTCAATGTGCATGTCAAAATAAACATAATATATGTGTACAGCTATTACGAGGGCGTAATCTAACTATCAAGACGGCCGACTGGTTTAATCAAAAGTTTACACTAAGAGTTTTATTTTCTATCATTGTTACTGTGTTAAGCTGACATTAAAAAAAATTTAAAAAAAAAAGAATAAAAAAGAATTAAATAAATAAAATAAAAATAAAAAAAGAATTAAGTAAAATGTATTTGTGCTATAATAGGTAATTCTTAATTATTAAAATTGGATATTTCAGTAAGCTGTAAAATTACGAGGTCGTAATGTGTAAATCAGGAAAGGCCGAGTGTTAGTTATAGTTGCTCAATTGAATCTTTTTAATTATATTAGTATCTCAATTGATTATTGTTCATCACTTACAGATCATATTAATTCTTCATATTTTGTTAATTATAATATTTTATAATATTATGTTAGTTATAGTTGCTCAATTGAATCTTTTTAATTATATTAGTATCTCAATTGATTATTGTTCATCACTTACAGATCATATTAATTCTTCATATTTTGTTAATTATAATATTTTATAATATTAGTTTGCTGTTCATTATTTATATTTTATTATTTACAACTTTATAATATTAATACAGATATGAGTTTGTAACATTTTAAATATTAATGTTTTAAAAGTATTGTCATCCACCGTGGGGTAATTCGTAATGTGTATCCGTATGAGATAGATGGCGACACATTATACCCAATGGTGGGGACATAATGTTTAAATAGTTGTGATATTCATTTTGTAGGGCATTCTGTAAAAGTAACAAATAAAAGTGGAATTGCTGACACTCGTTGTTTTACTTTTAAAATTATTAATAACACTATATATGCAGATATATTTTTGTCATTGATATTTTTATTTTGTCTTTGATCCATTGCATATTCAGTATCCATTTTTTCAAGTTGGTAGCAATATCACTCTCATATGTATGCAATAAAGAAACGTGCACAGTGTTTGTTTATAAAAGTTTAACGAACTCATGTGTTTTATTGCGTCGCGCCGTGGCCTCCAATCACCAGAAATATTTGATAAATATTTGTGCAATCGTAGCGAAATGGTTCAGGGAACTAAACGACGATCGTTTTTGCTCTATGCTACTAATTTATGCACATAATATCTATTTGCAACTCAAAATGTACCTTGTAGGCATTATTCTACATATATCATTTCAGTTTTGAACCAATATTATTTCAGGATCTTGAGTCTTGCCTGTAGCTTTAGTAGGAAGCGTTAGGCTTTTAAAATTTAAAATATCAAGCTAGAATCCCACTGTTGTATCTTACTTCGAAAACCACTGTGCGTAATAGTGATTATGGAAAATTATCTTTCATTGGGTCACTTCCTTAAACAGCATTTATCTTCAATTGATACGATAAATACAACCTGCAACGAATTAGTTACGCAAGTCCATTCGTAAAGCATTTTACTAGCATACTTAGTCTCGATGTGTAAGTCTTATATAAGTGGTTATAGCGTGACCGACGCTATTTGCATTCTGTAAATATTTGACCACAATTTTTACATTGCATCAGTATTACACGATAACAAAATCCAGCTAAAGAAATCTGAGAGTCATTCCTTTAAATATCACATGATATATTCCTATGAATCAGCGAATAGCGAATTTCAACATATTTTGTAATAAAATAAATGTTTTTTATGGTAATACAGCTCATTTACATTTTTTTTATTTTGTTAGTTTATGTATTTTAATTTTCGGTCTTTCAGTTCTTAAATAAAATGTAATAAATAATGTCTAATGACCATAAAATGAAATCTGACTAGAACTTAGTTATTTTTTTAAGTGGTTCAGAGTGTAAAAAATACTCAAAAATGCTAAGTAAAAAATAAATTGTTATTTTCATGATTAAAAAATTTGTTTGGCAAAAACGAATACACAGTGCATGTTTAATAAAAATTCACGTTAGATGTACATAAGTTTGACAGACTTTTAGAAGACTTTTAGAAGGACCTTTGTCCTTATATTTGTATACCTAATAATAATAAAAATGATAAAATGATAATGATTAAGTAACATTTAATTTTAAAATAAAAGGATTGAATATTTACATTCAACAAACATATAAAATCGGACTAGTGCGAGTCTAACACAATGTGTATACTTTGAGCAGCGCATGAATATTGACTTTAGTAATATTTTTGAAAGACCTATCGAAAACAATCGCACATTAAACGTGTTTATTTAATTTTTTCGACTATTATTTACATAATATATGGACCTTGGACATGTAAGGAAGAACATTGCTATTCTTTAATTTTCATTATCGTCTTGTAAATATAACGGTTCACACTTTTCTTCCAGATTACATCTATACCGTTTATCTATAAAATTGCCTTCATACGGACAGACAGGATAAAAGTGTAAGTTTCTGTTTTGCATTTTGTCTACAACGCCGTAAAAATCAATTGAGATATGCCTTTATAATCCCTATGAATCACCGAGCATTTAAATATTTATTTTATTTAATAATTCCAGTAGCTTCCGCTTTAATCGTATGAAGTTATTGCATAGAGACAGCATGTGGTCTGCATATTGCACATTTGCCAATTCATGTGAATCATGTTTATGTACACTAAAAGAAATTAGAATCTCACACTTGTTTTTACAAGTATCACATATAGATTTATATTTATACTAGCTGACCCGTGCCTACTTCGTTGGGCATAATGTTAATAATCCTTTTTTACTACAGAGTGTTTAAATAATTTAAATCATTTTGTTAATATTAAAAATTAAAAATTAAATTATCTATACTAATATTGAAAAAACTACTTTTTGTCACTTAAATATAAAAGTTAGACATATTCTGTCGTTGACCTTTTTGAAGGCATTTTTAAGCTCCATATCTTTTCTCTAGAACTCAAAAATATATCTTTCATAGTTAAGGCAGCGTTCGTAAGAAACGCTTTCATTCGACCGTTTTTTCTCCGATTCACTTTGCAAAACGGACTACCACGTAAAAATTTTTTTATTTTTCGGTTTTTTATATAACCTATGACACTCAGCAATAATGTGGCTTTCTATTGGTGAAAGAATTTTTAAAATCGGTTCAGTAGATCCCGAGATTACCCCTTACAATTTAACAAATAAACAAACTTTACCTCTTTATAATATTAGTATAGATTTTTAAATTAGAAAATTTATCTTATTGATGCATTTATAGAAAATTTAGTTAAAAATAATAATTTTCATGATGTCTGAATTTTTAATTGTAATTTCACTTTTTCAGGACAACGTTATCCGCTTCGCCTGTTTGCGTCCCTGTGTGCTTAATTGTAACCTGTGTTTTACTCCAATTCATAGTCTATATTAACTAAGTTGTAAATGTAGGAAATACGAAATCTTATTTCTATTTTAATCAAAATAAGGTTTTGTAACATTTCAGTCAAATATGGTGTGTAGTGTCTACAGGTAGAAATGTTCATAAGTAAAACAATTTCCTATATACTCGAACTTGTCGTCACCGGAACTGAATTAGACAAAATTAATCGTTTCCAGAGCCCAAATCAATAGCTCATTGCAGACATAACATTGCCTTATAAATTGACAATCGATATGTACGTGTGAGGCGGAACACACCAATACGGCCTCGTCTGAGGCACAGGAAGCTGCTACTTCCGAGCGGAAGGCTGTCGCGTCACTTCCGCCCGGCCTCAGTCTTATCAACTGATTACCGATTACTGATTACAGTGTATTCACCTCTGTACAAATTTAAAGATAAGATAAGATAAACCGCTTAAGGTTTAATGTACTTTAGTTATTATGTTGCATCAAACATATGTATGTCGTACAATCTAATATTAATTAAAGTATCAAAAAACGAGCTATTTTAAAATGTTGTATTGTTTTACTAATAATTATTCGTATTATATACCTATAACAAAATGCTGAATCAGTACATTAAACATTTTTTTTTTAATACTTTATTAAAATTACGTAATATCTAATTACTATTGATACAGAGAAGAAAGAATCTATCGTTTTTATAATTTTTGTGTCTGTGATGTTTAGTATGTTGATAGCTGATTGTCTACGAATACTTTTAGCGCGGAAAAATATGTCATCTCTAAGAAATCAGTAATAATGGTTAAAGCGTGTCTAGAGATAAACGAAATGAAACGAAAAATACTTTCAAATAAGGTCTCACTCAATATGAGTATGTTTGTTTTATTGTTCATTGGACTTTTTTTCGTATCGATAAGAAATAAAAATGAAAGATAAGATTTTCCTTCTCTACGGTTGTACTTACTATACGGCAAAGAATAATTTTTAACGACTGTCGTGACGCACAGACTATTTCTTTTAGTTAATTATTGCTTGAGGTGCCACGATGGTCTCCCAGTTTGACCCGGTAGCAAAAATATAAACCTAATAGGAATATGTATTTAGAAATAGCGAAATATATGTAGGTATATTTAACGTAAAGTTACTTTGAAAAGAAGTATATATGTTTTTTCACAATTACACATAAGTAAATAATAGTAACAATAAATATATTAAGTTGTTATACGTATTACGATGTTCAATATTCATTCTCACCTCAACTACCTCGATGATGTAGTAGCAACATGGACGAATAAACTAATTCGTCCATGAGTAGCAAGTATGCACGGTCTTCTAGAACTCCCGGGTTCGAGTCCCAAGTCAAGTCTTTGTTAGTTAGTTATTGAGTTTTTTTGTTCAGTAAAACTCAGTAGCAGCCCCGACTCCGGAGTTGGGACTTGGCGGTGTTA
Organism: Boloria selene; assembly: GCA_905231865.2. Lineage (NCBI taxonomy): Eukaryota > Metazoa > Arthropoda > Insecta > Lepidoptera > Nymphalidae > Boloria > Boloria selene. The sequence continues at coordinate 6,533,098 of HG993146.1, read as the reverse complement.
CACCCCGTAATGAAAAATCCTTTCTTAGGTAACTTTACAAACTTAAATTCTTTTCTATAAAAACTATAGTAGGTACTACCGACAATAAATCAAAGATAGACGGAATTTACTAAAAAAACCCTGAAAGACCATCATCAATTCTCGTATCGTCGATCTTTCAAACGTAATTAAAGTTAATAAAAAATGTATATTATATCCTTTTTTATCGGACCATAATCTCACATTGCAACGGCTACACATGTTTTGCTGAGATTAACAAACATTGTAGTAATCATTTAACTTCAGTTATTCTTAACTTAACTTCATTCTTACTTGCAAAGTTTCGTATGTGAGAGGTCAAAATATCGTGGAAAAATATTTAACGATGCAAATAGTTTGGTAACTAACTTGTGGTTATTAGGTGTCCACTTTTGAATAGCGCATTTATAACTGCGCGTTAATTTAGCTGCAAAAATTTACAAGTTAGATATACATTGAACATAATGCTTGGTGGTTATTGAGTGGTAGATTGGTTAGCACTCAATGTACAACGATTTCTTCGTTCAGTCATCGTGATATGTAATACTATTGTACAGTGGTGTCAAGTGTCGTGGTAGAGGGTAAAGACAGTTGCGTGGGCTCGCGGAACGAGTGCAACCGGTCCTCAGGTGCCGGACTGCGAACAGGCTTGGAATTATAACTTTTATAATTTATTTTAATTATATCAATATGTATAAACCAATTCAATACTTTATGTTATTTGATGACGCTGGAAAAATTCAATTTCCTCGTTGCAGCAACACTGTTAAGTAAATGATGCTGTTTTAAAAATATTTTATGTTTCTATGAGAGTACGCTGACAGTAGCGAATCATCTTTTAGATATATAAATATATTATATATTACTAACTATAACCCAATAATAAAATTTGTTTTAATGTCATCCAGTGTTTAATTAGAAACTTTCAGCAGTAAAATTATATAAAAATAATTTACTATATTATTACAATATATAGCAAATTTTATAAAATGAAGAATTATCTAGCCTGTATTCTATTTTTGAGCATATTGACAAGCTCTCTTAACTAATTTTTATATTACTGCTACGTTATGTGTAAAAAATATGAAATTATTTTGTATGTACATTTCTTTTTTTATGTGTAATATCTTAAGATAACCATATTAAATATTTTATTATAGATGATTAAATACAAAAAATCGTTTATATAAAATTAAAGCGGAAACAAAATAAGACGGAATTAACGTTTTTATATTCTAGTACTTCCTGAAATAAGAAAGGATCAATAAATATATATATTTTATTTATATCTCCTAAGTTTCTTTACTATAAATCACTATTAATTAATGACCAAGTGCGTCCCTTGCAATAACATAAGCGGCTAAGCAGGAAAGTCAAATACGGTTGTTTGCGTAAACACAGGACATCAGCTGGCTTGCAATATGGAGTTGCGATTGTGCTAAATCTCAAATCGACTGTATATACATAATATAAATATTTTCTATAAAAACAAGACGTATGTTACATTTTAGGTACGCAAATAGCCCATAGGTAGTTCGAATTAATATTATATTAATTTGAGAACTCTAAGTATTATGAATTTTAATATTCGAAGCCGTATCATATCTGGACTCAATCTATCGTACGAGTTTAGATAATGCGAACGGAAAAATTATTATTAAACAAGGAATCGAGCAAGTTCTTCTTCAAGCAAACTTCGCTTTGTCTACGATTATTATTATAGGTATATTATATATACATATGTATCCAATAGTACAGCAATTGTAAATCTTACTTTTATAAAAAATTTGCACGATAGTGATACAAAAAAAAAGTAAAAGCGTCAGTGCTATTTTAGTTCATTGTGTTTAATTATACACTTGCTCTACATATTTATCGGTTATCATAAAAAGGCGTAGGTCTTTATCCCGGTTTCGATTAGCGATAAGAACTTAATATTATCATATTATGAATAAGCCTTAGTCTAGTGAGACCTAAATATCTATATCCTTATCTAAAAATATAAAACGGACAGCTGTAACCAACCTCTGTAAGATATTGCGAAGTAATTGACACAAATTCACTGATTTCCTTTGTTGCAAATATTGCGTGTTGTGATTACTAGCTCGTATTTCGATGTATATATTAATTAGCGTATTATTAAATGTAACGATCAGAAATAAAATGTGAATTATTTCTTGCGATTATTTCATTGATATCAGGTAATTAGATGAATACCGTGGCTTCAATGCCGACAGGATTAGTTGTATGAACACAACAAGAACAAAGTTACCAACAAAAGTTTATGATATTTTTAAATCAAGTAGCTGTTTCATTTACCCATTTCGGTAAGGCATTCTCATTTCATGCCTTACTATTTTGTTTTTGTTACTAAACGCCTTGAGGAGTAAAGCAAAATATAGGATTACATAAAAATAGATTTTTAATTTACTAGTTAATAATTGTGCACAAAATAGTTCAAGCAAAGGTAAATTCAACTACCAAAGGTAGATCAGGCGTGTGTTAATACTCGCACCCTAACTCTAACTCTATAACTCCTAACTATGCTAGCTCTATTATATTATCTATTTTTAGTAGGTAATATAATAGAGCAACTTAACAATAACATTATTTAATGGTAAAGGTTTTATAAAGATATTTACAATTAGTGCAATTACTTAGAATAATATCAATATAATATTTAATAATATTAATACTCTATGAGCAGCTTTTATTCCTAATGATAGAAGTCACGAAACGTCATTAAAACCTTAAGCTTCTAACTTCTTATATATATATATATATATATATATATATATATATATATATATATATATATATATATATATATATATATATATATATATATATATATATATATTTAAAAATCTCCTGTCACAGTGTTTGTTATATTTATGATTTTTTTGTGTACATTTGGTTGGTTTGAGAATCGGTCGGAGGCTATTTTTTTATACCGCTAGTTGATAAGGGTAGGGCCCTCTTCCGATTTTTTATTTTTTTATTTTTAACCAAATTTTTATTTTTTATTTTTTATGATTTGACATCATAAAATACTTACTTATAACTCCCTATTTTTATCATGTAGTGCTTAGAACGCGGGCAAAGCCGCGGGAATTGCTACTAGCAAAGCTAAGCATATTAAGTCATAAATTGTAATTTATTACATTATCTTATTATTATACACAATATTTATTAACTGGAATATATTTTTTTACAATAACACACTTGTCAGCAATTTTATGTAAATTGCTTTATTATATGTGTAATTAAGTACATAATAAATAATACAAATATAACCTTACTATTATGAGTAGTATTTTGTAATCAGCTATTATAAAAGAATCCTGCTTGAATAAGCAATAGCTAATTGACGTAATTTTAACATGATAGTACTAAGGTAGTGGGAAATAATGCCATATGTAATATGTATGTTGTACAATGTATATAGACTGTTTAAAAGAGTGTCACTGGGTGTTTTTATCGACAAGTACATATAATATATCAAACCTATGGCGGTTTTAGAAAGTATATTCAATTGTCAATATACTGTTGCATACTCAGTTAAGGGAAGAATGGTCGTAGCCTATATGTATTTATCCTGCGATGTACGATTTTTATTGAAATCTATTTAATAATTTATTCGTAAAACGTCAACAAGCAACAGACAAAATTCTTTAATATATTAATATGGAACTTAATACAAGCGATATCGTTATAATATAACAAATATTGAATTATTTATGTATTGTTTATATTGTAAATTAATGTTTCGTATTATAAGATTGAAGTTTCAGCCCGGTTGCTTATTGTACAAACACAACTTAAGCATACGCATTGCTATTTCAATGTCGAGGGTGTGGTCCATACGACATAAAAATAGAAATAAAACCAGTCAATTTATGCAGCCGTAAGTTAGCGGAAATGTAAAACTATAGTTGAAAAAGGCGTTAAGTCATTTTGTAAAATAACATAATTGATAAAACTTCACTTTTGTGAAATAACATTAAAAACTTTTTGTTGCCTAATAATAATATAAAATTTTTCGTAATAACTAGTAGAGAAACCAATGCTGTCAAGTGTTGAAAGTGGTGGTTACACATATCTTATAATAGTTATATTATGGTAATAGACATTGTTCAATACAAAATTACTATTTCGATATACGCTTACGTCTATTTGTACTTCGATTGTTTACTTAGTGCTTACTTATTACATTATGTTCAATTAAAATATATTGAAGCGTTAACACTAAACACACAGCACCATGGTAAGCTACAAGACTTGTGTTATGGTACACTATACACACGTATATGACTTTAAATGAGTACATTATAAACCTATTATATAACGAAATTTAACGAAAAAGTTAAGCCTACTCGACCGTCATACCATTAAAATACATAACGATCTTTAAATACGATATGCATAAGGAAGCTTTAAGAAATATTTAATTTATTATTTACTTACGTACAATCCACGAGAAAAACAATTTTCGCCATTCATATACCTAGGTTAAATCAAAATGCCTTGTGTTGCCCCACAGGTCACACGTTAGAAGCCTGTTTTGCCTAACTAAATACCAATCTGTAAAGACTTATTAGGTAAGAAGACACAATTCTGTAAATTGTGTTTACTAAATGTACTATTCGATTTGATATAATCGTTATAGCGAGTACAGTTATTGATGTGAAAGTAATGTTGTGATCAAACAAACAATTAAATTATATTAGGTAAAAATCAATGAATAATATTAGGTATACCGTATAGGTAGATATACTCAAATGTTACATTTGTTGAATTGAATCTGGGTACCATTTAAAAATAAGATTAAACTATAATTTAGCTGATTTTTAATTGTAGTAAAATAAATCCGCAAAAAATCCGATAGCTTAAATAAAAATGTCACTATATTTAGGTGTTTTAGTTCTAAATATTGCATGAGATGCATATATTTGAATTTTAGAGTACCTATACAGTATTTGATAATATATAAGTACGTATACTTGTTAAAATGCCTGGATACTACCTATGGTTGTGAACAAAACATTTCGTAAATAATTTAAAGATAATGGTCAGTAAGGTGGCAATGGCAGGTCATTTTTGTTATCCAAGCACGTGCGTAGTCAACATGTCAGTACATAGTTTTGTAAGGTGATGAAACGTGTCTTCGTTACGTCGTCGACGTAACCGCATGAGGAAATGGGGACAAAGTCAAGGTCTAAGTTTCATTTGGTGACATGTGGACAGTGGGGAAACCCTTTGTTTGAACACTCTTATGTGATCAAACACTTGTTAAGCATTGCAATAATCGATTGTGAGTTTAAGCTATATATTATATAACAGAAGTAACTAGAACTATATGAATTTAATGTGTTAAATGTGTAAAATTCCAACAAAAAATCTAAATTAAAATTTTCCAAACATATACAGAAGATTTATTACAATTTAGTATAACTTAAATCTTCTCAATTTAGCGAAAACTTAAACAAATTATTATATACTTTATAACATTTTATTTAAAATTTTAAGTTCCGATTTTCAAATAAATTCATTGTAAATTCATCTTTGTACTAGTCTACGAGACTGGGGAAGTCAAGGTCTACTCTGCTAAAATGGAACACTTAAAAGCCATTAACAACAAAATTAAATTAGTATGTTGTCTTTGTTTACATGAATATGTATTGTATGGTGTAAGAATATACCATAAATATTTTTTTTTAAATTACCCAAATAAATTAGCTTTGAAAACAATCCTTAGCAAAATTTGGTACATCACTACATACTAGTATAAAACAAAGTCGCTTTTCGTCGTCTGTCTGTCCCAATGTATGCAAAAATCTTTAAAATTACTCAACGGATTTGAATACGGTTTTTTTAATAGGTAGAGTGATTTCAATTTTATGTATAAGTTTTTGTGGACGAGTCGCTAGCAAATGATAAAATCGAGTCAAATACTCTCTCATATAGTTCAGTTCTAACTCTTGGTTTGCGATGAAATATTGAAAATAATAAAGGAAAACACATAATCATATTAAATACACAAAGTTGGTGATTAAAATCGTAAAAGGGTAAATATACTTGGTTTTTGCTAAAATTTTTATAAGCGCCACGATACTTGTATGTATATGTGATGTAATTTATTGTATAAGGAGTTTTTGCACGATACAGAATCTCACAGGCCACACCTCTGTAGTACCGGTTTTCGACGCCGCGGCTACATAAAAACGTAATTTGCTACTAATAATAAATATTAATTATCATCATTTAGCTAAATTTTATTTTATTAATGCTTTGACGTTGCAATCGTGCGCCCGCATCGCGTAGAACATGATATGAAGAACACGTGTGGGGATATTGTAACCGACAAATTTTGCGAAACCTTTAAAAATTCGGCTGCTCAAATTGTTTTAGCAAAAATTATTTAAGGAGAATGTTTTTGTTATCCAAAATTATGAAAAAAAAAGTTACAATACTATATACAATATACATACTTAACGAATTAATATACGACTGATATTACTAGTAATATAATAGTTGTAATTTATTAATATATAGTTTCTTTTGTATTTTCAAGTGACAATACTTCGCTTTATACTGCAGGTATAATGTATATTTATGAAAAGTTACTTCTTTCGTTTGAAACATTCAATACATTGTTCTGCGTGGAACTTTCTTGATAAGATCTCAAGCACGTTGTTTGCAATGTATAAGTAGTAATCTATGATTAGGAATCAGAATATGAAACCAGGTAGCAACTCAGGTCAAAGGATATTAAAAATATATATAAAAATTATAAGCGTTTTTATAGTCAATGTAACCGTACTTTCATAAAAACAGCTTATGTGGTCGTGCAAAGTAGGTAAAATTTTAATAATAACAATATCCTCCCGACCGATTTCAGCCACGGCGGCTAAACTCATTGAGACTGTCTGCCGATGAGAGGCCGCTGACATATGCAATAAATACTATAGTGCACAAGTGCACTCTCTTTTCCGGTCACTCTTATACTCTGGTGGGACGATTTTCGTGCTTTGCGAAGCACGGGGTTAAGACACCACTGGCATCCCTCCTCCGGGCTATACTAAGAGTCTTAGTTACTAAGCTTCACTCGACCCGGGACTCGAACTAAACCCAGTGAATAGTGTGAGAAGACAATAACTATTTAACAAACGTAAGTTTATAGAGTGCACGTTTTTATTACGACATGTAGCGTTAGAGTTATCACTCGATTATCTATATATATACATATGCCTATCATTAGTATAACCTAAATATGTTAAATTTTAATCGTATAGAAAATACCGCGTATTTTATATATACATTACAAGCTAAGTTTTTTTATATTGTATTTACTACTACAAATATAAGGTATCATAGGCTTTAATAGCCTAGCCTTAAATTACAAGGCATTAGGATAGCAAAAGCGTTTTAATGCGCTGTAATATTTTTTATTTGAAAAATCCATTTAACAATTCATTTGAATAATTTCAAAAGTAGTTAAATAAAGTTCAACATGTTATGAATCATATGTATCTGTATTCACAGAAATGATTTTTTGCAAGACGCATTTTTACCGCTTTTTTATGATTAATGATCAATCCTAGAGGTGAGACATAAAAAAGGTAAAGCATTAAGCACGAGAGCCATTCTCTGCTAAAACTTTATAAAAGCACGTTGCTACACAACTTCTGCACTTATTACAAATGCAATTTTGCCGGTAATTGTTAAGGATAAATATAGTCAAGTAGGGACCAGTTTGCATTAAACGAGATCGCCCTTGCTACAATAAATCATTAGCATGAGCTCACTTTGCATAGGATAATTTTAGTTCGTGATTATATTGTTTATATAAGTCGACAGTTTAATAATATGAATAACCTATTGCAATTCATGTAGAAGTGACTTTGCTCGTTGCTATATTCAGTGAGAGGGTTCTTATAAATCTCTTTGTTTTTGGTTCTAGTCTTAACAACCCTTATTATAGTATAGGTACCTATTTATGTTACTCTATTAATCCAACTGAACATTCGAAATTCGATTCTGTTTAAAATTCAAATTCTAACATTTTCGAAATGTTTATATTAAGAAATCTAATTGAGATCTAATGTACACCTTCTCTTCACTTCTTAAGTTCAAATGACTTTTTTCAAATAAGATCAGTGTGAAAATTACATGTGAAATTTTTGTGAATACCTATAAGTTTTTGATACTCAATAATTTGTAGCAGTCCAATTCTTTTGAATGAAATTCGTAATGGAGATAGCTTAATGGTTAAAATCATTTTATAATATTATAGACTAAAATAATTTTATACTAGGTATTATTACTTTAAGTACAATAATTGCTAAAAAAATAGGTAAAAATCAAAAAGGGTAATAGTGACTAATAATAAAAGGGTAATAGGGTTCTATGGTTTGCCATATTATATTCAAAAACACGTATAGTGTTTAAAAAATATATAATTTTAACATGTTTGCTTGACTTCTGTATTCATAATGTAGTCATTATATTGTCGAATATGTGTTTAAAATAGCTCAAAGAGACAAGAAAACAAGGGCCTCTTGAAACAGCTAACTTAACAATTTTATAGCGTGGGTGTTAATCTATAGTGCCTTCATTGTGTCGTAATTAAGCATTTAAGAAATACGATTGATATACAAACTTCTACATCAGTATTCAGTACTTAGATCAATAGGATTTTACGTAGATATATACTTATTTAACAATAAAAATACTATCCGTTTAATATAAAGTGTGACTAATTTGATTAGTTCATTTTAATTATGTTACACAACATCCAAATTAAAAGAAAGAAATTACTAAATATTCAGATAGAATTTATATAAAAAATGAATAAATCTTGACTAGATTGATAATTTTACCACGGAACCCTAGTATGCAAGCGATTCGTACGTAATCGATATAGTTTTTTATTGTACCTTACTTTTTTATAGAGCACTGGGCGAGGCAGACTTACGGGCGTTACGGACAGAGAACCAGTATCTCAAAGCTTCGACGAAGTTTTGCCACCTCGACCACAGATATATACAAGATTATACGCAAATTTATTTTTTATAGTATGAGTTTGTTTTTAGAATTAAAATCGTGAACGTTTCTACCACTCATCGATTTTATTTCTCTGTAAATAGACACCTATAAAAACAAGTAGTTTATATGTTTTTTGTGGCATTTCAATTTTATTAATGGACAGATATGTTTGAATTTTTAAAGAGCTTCTCATTATGAAAACAGGTTTATTAATTCTGCTCCATCAACTACGCTTGCAAAATAAAGGAAAACTTTAATGGTTAATTTTAAATATGGTGAATAGTAAAACGTTTATTATTGAGATACGTTGTGCTATGTACAAGATACAGTCTTCCACCTTCTAAGAAAATAGTTTCCTACGTTAAGTATGGATCTTTTTAGCACTAATTCATGCCTAAGAAAAAACGTGACTAGCGTGCCTTTACGTAACGAGTGTATGTAATTTTATATGCAATATCGAGGTGTATACGTTGTATTAGTTATGCATTGCGATTATATTGCGTGACCGATCTACGGCTCAGTTCATAGGTGATTGATCCAGCTGCATGCTACGCAATCAGATGTGGCCCAGTCTTTATAATGCTAAATAATACACAAATATATATTATTCATCTATTCAAATTATATCTGTAATTTAATGTATTCTATGTCATAAAGTATTCCCCTTGATAAGTGCTCTAGACGTGCATGCATGAAACTAAGAGCTACAGAGGCTGTGGGTCGCTCCTGTTCTTTATCTTAGTTTAAACTAAAGTGGATCGTAGTAGGTGCAACCCATTGGTTGTTTGACTTTATGGACTACCGCTTTTGGCCAACAGTCAGTGCATTAGTGATCCTGCGCAACCCCATTAAGACGAGGAAGGTTTCGTCGGGTTTATGTACATAGTGCTAGCTTCTCTCGACCGCGACCCCATATTAGGTACTGCAGCCTATATATGCAGGTGCCTTGCGTTTTCAAATAATAATAATAATAATCTTTATTGTCAAAAAAGTACAGCTTACAATATATTTTATATCTAAAGGTACACACACTAAGCAAAGCCTGTTATGTTTATTCTTGTCATCGTTTAAAATATCAATACATCGGTATAGAATACGATTAAAGTTAGTTGTTCCTACATCATGCGAAAAATATATATAGTACATCTAAACTGATTTAAAAAGATTATTTTTCAAGCCTATGAAACAATTACTTAAGTGTGTTCTTTTTTTAAAATCCTCCTACACCGTATTATACAAGCAAATCACACAGTGGCCTTTTGCATATGTAAAGTACGGTCTACGTATGTAAAGCTAGATACTGCGCCATGATGTTATAATACAATAATGGTCTTATTCATAAAAAAATATAGAAGCTTTATTAGCTTGCTAATAAGCAAATTCTCAAAAACATTATTCATAAACGTTCAATAGTGCTAAAACGCTCCATAAGTATACAATAATGGCTCTATAATTTATAGTAGCTTGAAGCCTACTATAAACCTTTAATAAAGAACAAGATGGTCGTCTTGTCTTCTTGACAGCTGATAATTTGAACTTGAAGTGAGATTATTTTATCATAATAAGTGTAAAACGTTGTTTAAATTAATTTTTTGCTTTCTATTAAAACCAAGATACCATATAATGCAAGCTCTGCAAACAATAGCTGCCATTAAATATGTTGAAAACACAACGTTGTCAGAAGGTATATCAGAAAAGATATGACCCGTTTTCCTTTTTGAAATTAGGAATTTTCCTTCGGTGCTGAGCTGTATTGATTGTACTCATATTAAAATAAAGTCACTTTCATTCACTTTTCTATTTTCAATAGTTAGAAAATTAAGAAAATTGTTAAATAAAGCACTACTACTTTTGACGGCGGGAAAGTCAAAACAAATATCACACTGTGATTCACGGAGCATAGAGCCCAGTATTTTTGACATTTTGTCCATGATTTATCAAAACGACAACATAATAAAGCGAAACCAGCTTATAGCGAGAATTTAGTTGTGAGAGGTTTATTAAACCGTTATGAATAAAGGAAGTTATGAAACGTTTAATAGCCCTATTGAGCATTTTAGCTAATGAACATTGTAAACCTATATTAAGAGAATTTTATGAATAAGACCGTAAGTGTATTACGATTACTACAAACTACAATATTAATTTTAAAAAAGATGTTTGGAGACGAAAATAAAATATATTGGTATGATAGAGACTTGAATCTTTACCTCTATGAAATTCTTAATTATAAATAAGTTTTGCTTATATGTTCCTACTTTTTTATAAAAGTGTGATGTAATTTTCAAAAGAAATACTTGAAATTTATCTTTATATCAAACCTCATATGAGATTTATTTTAATTTATTGAGTTTGGATTAGTAATACATTAAGTATGGGTAACTTTTAAAGTAGATATAAAATAATAATCTTTTTTATGTTTCAGCGGTTTCACCTAACTTAGCTCAGATATGCCCATGCCCTGTTTATATACATATTATACTTGTAAATAATTTTTGTAATTACTATCGAATTACCCTCGCTCCGCTCGTGTTCGTCTCTACAATCTACATACGTTTTAAGGGTAAGTATAGATAGAGACCTATCTCATAAATGAGATATTGATACCGTAAAAAGTATCCCATATCTTAAACCGCATACCAGGTACCATTTTACCAAATTTCATGAAAATCTGTAAGTACAGTGATTTTCTCGTGCGTCACAGACAGAAAGACAGACATCGTTGCAAAAGGAATATTTTATTATTAAATAAAAATATAGATTGGACCATATAATTTTATTATATGTATAAATAGATAACTATATAGCTTTGATAGATAATAATTTCCTCTTTCTATCTATGTATGCCATAGGAAAATTCCGTAAATTAGTTTGATAAAAAAGGGAGCTATGGTATTTATTTTGATTATCTTTAAAAATTTCAATTTTGCAATCTAAAAATAAACCACAAATGCCTACAATCAATATGTTTGTTAATTTGATTTTAAAATGAACAACTGTGTTTTCGGGAAAATGTGATAAACAGACATTTTTATTTTTTACCTATATTCTCCAAAATGTCAAAGGTTTCTTTAAAAAAAATATTTTACTGTACCTTGTTGTAAATCGTAATTTAGCGACACGATTGGATCAGATGGTACTTTCTGCGCCAGCGGTCGCGGGTTCGAGTCCCCCCCATTCATTTGTGAGCACGTGTTTGTCCTCCAGTCATGAGTTTTTATATTTATAATATGTTTGTATTTAAAATTTATATAAGTATGTGTAGTATATCAACTATCTGGTATCCATAACACAAGCCTCGTAGCTTACCATGAAACTATATGGCACTGTTATGATATTGTCCCAATATATTTACTTAATTTATTTAAAGCAAGTTTTAAAACTTTATAAACAGCGTTTCTTATACAAACTTGATACACAAGGAAACTATGGTAAAGAATGTACATATATTGTATAGGTAATTGTATACTTAAAGCATTAAATAATTTATTTGCTACTTCGCAAGCAATGCAGCTCTTAGTTCCTAGAAAAATATCAAGGAAGATATATGTTGACGAGTTAATTTACTACCAATAAAATATCCTCAGCTCAGTACTTTTCTTGGCTAATTTGTATGAAACTCAACAAAATACTTAGGTATTTTACTTTACATGTTTTAAAATAACTTATTCAACTTTATTACCTTTTTTAATTAACATAAAATATAACTTTGTTAACAAAAGTATCATTATTAATTATTATACATATATATGAATATCTAAAATCATATCAAGTCACGAATTATTATTCGAAATGTCGAATCGTTATGCAGCACATTTACATTTAATTATGTTAATCTTAAAAAAACAAAGTTAGGTGTATGACTTTGTTATCAAAACAATTTTAAATAATTTATTTTAATAAACAAATATTTAAGACGACTCTTTATAAGAATATAAGGTTTTTTTAAATAATTTAATTTAATTTTGTAATCTTTCTCAACAGTATAAACAAGTTACACGATGTTACATGATTAAATATACATGACCTAATAAAAATCTTATTCATAGACGTGTTATTAACTCGAAGATGCTCCATATGTAAAATCCATTATTGCGTCTATATAAAAAACAAGGAAGCACATTCAATTATGTGCCCATAACGTTTGTGTTTCAAGGATTTGCTTTTGCATCACGAGAATTTTTCGACCATGTTGTATTTAATATTTTTAATGTAGTATTAAATTTTTTGTTACATTATTAAGATTACAGTCATAACCATGAAACTAACTGACAGGGCTTCAATAAATATAAATTACAATGCAGGTAATTAAAATATTATTAAAGCACTGAAGCTTGCGCTAACTATAATTATATAATATATATAATTATAGGACCTCCCTCCTCACAATCTTTAAGAGGAACCAATTACCAAAAAACTAAATGTTGAATTTAGTATGCTAGATAATATATTGGTAAATATTTAAACAAGCTTTAATCTAGTAAGAACTTCGACGTATCGTTTAGAGAAGCAAAAAATTACTTAACCATGATTCTCATTTTGAAGTGTTTTGATTCACATAGAATAAGAAATAGCAATAAGCGCAGATTTCATATTCTGTTTCCTGAAAGTTGGTTGCCTGTATAGCCCACAAACGAGAGGCCTCTTTAGAAACATCAAATAGTACATATACATATAAGAAACATCTTAAATCACATACGTTGTTAACTAGCATGAAAGCATTTTTGATTTTTAACCGACTTCATTAACCGACTTCAAAAAAAATTCAAAAAAGGAGGAGGTTATATGTTCCGTTGTATGTATTTTTTTTTTTTTTTATGTATGTTCACCGATTGCTCCGCCGTCTGTGGGCCGATTTCAAAAATTTTTCTTTTGATTGGTAGGGTATAGTTCCGAGGTGGTCCCATTGTCACCAAGTCAGGATCTGATGATGGGATCCCAGGGAAATCGAAGGCAACTCTCAAAATTTACAGGCACCTATTATGTTTTTGATATATTTTCTAAACCCGATAAAGCTTTTACGTATGAAAATCATCATCTCATGTAGATGAGCTGATGATGGAAGGTAAAATTCCTCAACAGTTGTTTTTTATGTGTTTTCACCGATTTCTCCGTGAATTGTGGGCCGATTTTAAAAATTTCTTTTTTGTTCGGTAGGGTATACATTCAAGATGTTCTCATTGTCACCAAGTCAGCATCTGATGATGGGATCCTAGAGAAATCGAGGGCAACCCTTAAATTTTATCGGCACTGATTACCTTTTTCATATATTTTCTAAAGCTGTTCAAGAATTTGTGATGATGTAAGGTATATATCCTCAACGGTTAGGAGTTGAAAGAAAATTCTTTTAATATTATACGTACTTATGAACTGATAGTCGTACTCCTTCAGGATATTAGGTGGATTGATAATAGAAGGTAAATCTTATTAACGTCTACGAGTTACGTGGAAAAATAGACGTGGACAAATCTCGATTGACTATTGTCGTTCATTTCAAAACTTCGCTGACTTATTGGAGCAGTAGTTTAGTTAGCCTTCCAATATTTTATTTAAACATAATAATTTCCACAAAAAAATTTAAAATAAATTATTTTTTAACAAAAATGAAAACCGACTTCAAAACGCTACAAATCGAAACTAAAAAGAAAAAAAAATAATTTTAATTACTTAGTTATTGTTGGAGTCGGTGCCAGCCAAAGCAAAATAATCCTAATACAATCTCCTTGGCTGGCACCGACTCCAACAATAACTAAGTAATTAAAATTATTTTTTTTTCTTTTTAGTTTCGATTTGTAGCGTTTTGAAGTCGGTTTTCATTTTTGTTAATATCGTGAACAGTCAGACGCGGCGGAGGACTTTGTTTAATAATATGTAGTGATGACTGTATAACGTTTTAACTTAGGTATATACTTATAATTTTCCTTTCTGATTTAGAGTCATTGCAATTTGAATTGGACCTAAAAATTAAAAGGAAATAATGGTCATACTATAAATGACGATGCCTACATACGAACTGGCAAATCTTCAAATGTCTATCTTTAAGCGAATACATACAGACAGAGATTTTATTATGCAGATAATGGAAGCTGCCATTTTATTGATTGTCCAAGACACAGCATGACAAGCTCTAAAATAACGATCGGTTGACGACATAACGAAGATATCACAACCGGTTTTTGGTCTAGATATTTAAAAGGGAAACAACTTGTTTTAAGTTTTCCTTATCCTTAAATAGTAGCCTACAAAGCTAATTATGATTAATACTAAAATGTTTGTTATAAATATTTCTGTAAGTAGGAGTGCATGTATCAATAAAATAATTCTACACTATTAGAGTTATTAACTAGAACTTTACAATATGATACAAACCTAAATGTGTAACCATCACTGTGTAACCGCATATCGCATTGGCTCTAGATATTTCTCAATTGTTTACAATATTTTTTTAGAAAAAGCGATAACTTTTGAATAATTGAAAACTTGTAAAATTATGTTTAACTTATTTTGACAAGGTATTTTTGAACATATTTATAGTTATCTATATTAATATTATAAAGCTGTAGAGTTTGTTTGTTTGTTTGTTTGTTTGTTTGTTTGTTTGTTTGTTTGTTTGTTTGTTTGTTAGTTTGTTTATTTGTTTTCTTTGTTTATTTGTTTGGTTGGTCGAATGCGCTAATCTCAGGAATGGTCCGAATTGAAAAGTTCTTTTTGTGTTGGATAGTCTGTTTATCGAGGAAGACTGTAGGCTAAATTACATCAAGCTACGACTAATAGTAAAAAAATAGTTATCAATTAGATCTATCTACCTGAAAGTAATGATTTTCCTTTTATTTTTAACATATTCACGTATTTGAGAAAGAATCGTTAGAAAATAAGTGTATTTTTGATATCGTAGGATGATCATATTTCAATGATAGGAATTAGGGTTATCGATCTTGTTCGTTTTTAAGTTCTAATCCTGTAAGTTATCGATATTTAAAATGCAACACACAAAGAAATTCAGTATTTTAATTATTGTATTTTAAATGCTAAATAAAGTTGATGAAAATGCTTTAAATAAAGTGGCAATTACAGGCAGTGGCAGGCCTAAGCCTGGCTTGGCTCAGGTGTAGACGACTCGCTACTTTGTTCCATTAAACGTACATCATATTCTAAGTGTCCGAGTACGATATGATTATAGCCCATATACTACGTTTATAAGCTGTGCATACAAATGCGTTTTTTATTTATCTTAATCCACCAGTTGAAGACATAACTAGAGTAGATACCGGTTGTAAGTCACCTGTCGCATTTTAAAAAGCAACCAGTTTTAAAAGGCATACTTCACGAATACTTAATAGGCATGCTGTGTATCATCCAGTTTGCTTAATATAACGTGCGTTATTGGTACTACGAAAAAATAATTTAAAAAAATAAAGTAACCCACAAAGTATATTATGTAATTTGCAAATCAACGAGGTTAGCGAAACGTGGAGAATAAAGCCAAAAACTCGAGCGAACTAATTTTGTAATAAAAGTTTTTATTGTAAAATTTAGCAACGAAAACGCAACTAACGATCGGATTGTAGGTATTTAAATATATATACATACTATAAAGAGTGTTTTTTTCAAATTCCACATTTAAATTGGATACGACAAGTAATCAAGTAGAACGTAACCTGTTTTTTGTTTATAAATGTTTCGAGTCATCAAAGAGCAGTAGTTTGATAATAATAATTCGTAAAATACTTCCTGTTTCACATTCGTATCAGGAACAAACCTAGAGTGACATCAACAACGATCTCTTACAAACTTGTTTTGATTATTACATATAAATTATAATATACATACAGGTGTAATAAAAAATTGTATTTATTAAATGTTTAAGTTGTTATAAGTTTAATTATACAATGGTTTACGTCATTACAGTATTAACTTTTTGTTTCGAAAATAAAACAAAGTCTCTTCGACTTAAGCACTTTAGGTTACTTGGTTAGGATCATTACTAAGCTATTTATTACACACTGTTTTCGAGCCGCAAACTATGGAAGAAGCTAATAAAAAAAATGAATAATTAATAACTCGGTTTGTAGTTAAGAGACGTAAATGCGAAGTTTCATTTTCTCATACATTAAGTAGGAAGTGTAGATATTGATTGCTCGGTGTATCGTGCAAATATTTTTTCGCTAAAAATTGAAATTTGCTGTATCAATATTCGCCTACCAGGTGACTATAAACGCATCCTGTATCACATGGTGTTCGATACTCATTAAACGAGGTATTTTTTATCTTAAATTTGCAAAAAGTTTGGAGAGTGAAGATTTTTTTTCTTCTGACTTGCAGTTGCTAATTCCTAACTATCGACCGATAGTTAGGAAAGAGAAGAGAAGAGTTAGGAAGAGAAAATCACACAAATTCGCGTCAAACGCAATACAGAGATCGAAATTTGATTTACAAAAGTAGCAATTGCTTATATTATTACTATCGAACTAAGAAATTTTGTATAATATCTGGTTAATAATGATATCCACACATGTGCAATATTCCATATTATTAGGGAAAAAACATAA
Source organism: Boloria selene (assembly GCA_905231865.2). Lineage (NCBI taxonomy): Eukaryota > Metazoa > Arthropoda > Insecta > Lepidoptera > Nymphalidae > Boloria > Boloria selene. The sequence goes on along the minus strand of HG993146.1, from coordinate 6,515,483 downwards.
ACAAAAATTACAATGACCTAATTGGAATCAAAAGCTGTAAATATGCAAAACGTTTCAATAAAATTACTTAAAAAAGTAATTTCATATAAATCTAAGTAAGGTTTTTTCTTTGTTGGCTTTTTTTGTTGTTATTACTCGAACTAGTAAAAGAAAAATCTGATAGTTGTACTAAACATTTTGTAAATATTATAATATATAGTCCACTAATGAAATTATACAAATGTTTTTGTTCTCTCCTATCAAATCACGTGAAATTTGAAAATATCGTTCAAGACGAAGTATTAAAATCTATTTTTGTTTGAGTTTATTATTAATAACATCCGGCGGTGCCCTACATCGCTTGTAATTTAAGAGGTACATTCAACATTGTATGTGCGAAATCCTTTGTTTAAATGTCATTCGAAAGTTAATTTAGCTTTAATACCCCTTTCTTTCTTCGGGTTAATATACCGAGAAGTGACGTGCTTACTCATTACTTCACGATAAACTTGAACTTCATTAGTGTGGGGAGTTATTTGAGACAGCGCTTAGGTAGACACTGATAGAGTTCTACTTACTATACAAAATAATACTGTCGTCGCTAGTGTGCGGCTGTATCTAATTCAGTGGTACCTTATTACATGATTATAGAGTGTATTATACACCTGGATACTCGGTCCCAACCTTGAAAATTAAATTGCAACGTTGCCGATATACGACCCCGGCTCGTGTTCCACTGTTATATTATTCAATATATATCATAATTTAATACATTTAACATAATATTATAACTTAACATGTTAAAGTTTTTTTTATTAGAAGTATAAAAGTTTAGTAAGTAAGTTAAAAGTTAAAAACGATGCGAAGTTTCTTTAATGATTATCCCACATTTAGCAGGTATCACATATACAAACTAATATTCATTATTGCCAGACGCAAATTCATTTAAACTTCATATAAAAATAAAGTTGTCTAACTCTAACTTATTTATATCACTGAAAAATTTATATTACATTTCATCTATAATCTACAATTACCAATAACTATTTTGTGCGGCTTTAAAAGTGTTAATTTAGTAAAACTGTTTCTCTGTATTTTTTCGTATTTTTAATAGTTTTAAATGTAAACCAGAATGTAAGATTAATCCTCAAAATCTTTAAGTACTTTGCTTTTTAAAGAAGTGATCTGATGGATCTGAGATATAATAGATGTTATAGATGATTTTATTTTAGTGTTTACAACTCATGACGATGAGTAGTCTCAAGAGTGCTCTGTTTGTAATAATGGATCATATGTACTCGTATTTCATTAGGTCTTTTTGTGATCAGAATGAGAGATAGAGAGTTCATAGTAGACTTAATACTGCAAATCTTTAGTTGTAAAAATTAAAAAAGTTTTTGCGCACTTTGCAATAATTTACGTTTTAGTTATACGAGTTCACAATTGAACTCACAAGAAGTTACATGTAAAATACCTATTTAATTTATTCATTTATTTGTACTACTTTCCACCTTATTATAATGATAAAATAAGTGAAAAGAAATTATGAAATTTATTAATTTTAAGTATCTATATATAATTTCTATTGCTTCATATTATTTTTTTAGTTTTTACATAGATAAAATCATGAAAGTTACATACGGTATAGATAATGTACGTGAGGAAAATATTTTACTGTAAAATAAATATGTAATAATGTATTAAACGAGAATTATCGACTAGATTGTCTCTAGAATAATAATTACTTACGCAATAAGGAAATTCAACGACATACTCACACATTTCATTTCTGACTTGTCATGCAATTGAACTTAAAGCTGCGAAAAATACATTACCTTCTTTTACATATGTTCTATACAAATATCTCAAGGATATTAAAAAAAGTTGATTGCCGCCCTCCTCGTTAATTAAAATGGCAAATTCTTTGGCTATGTATTTTACTTACATCTACTCAACTTAAAACTTAATTTAACACTACGTTAAAATCACCCTTAATTTCAAACTAATCAAGTGGCACAGCAGTCAAGTCAAGCAAAAAAGGGTACAACATTACCATCTTCTTCTCGAAGCCATTTAGGATATCTTTAGACCTCTATTCTATAACTTCGTTATAGGTAAAGCTTGCAATGGGCATATGTAATCTCGTCACTCACTCACCGATCATCAGCAGACAAACGAGTTCCCAATTTTTAAATAATAATTTCGCATTTTAATAGTTTCCTATGTTTAGCATGTATATATATGTAGGTATGTATGTGTCTCAAACATTATACAATAGACGAACTGCGTTTCGAGACTTCTGTTTTTTATATGGTATGTTTTTGATGGGATATATAATACCTGAAGTTTTCGTTTTCCTAAGCTCTAAAATAAAATTATTTTCTGCAATACGTATTATATGTTATATTAACTGCTGCTGAATCAGTTTATTGGTCTATCGAAATTAACGAAAGTTTCAGGGACGATGTTAATTTGAAATTTGTCTTGTTGGAATCCGACCTGAGCTTTATATATATTTTAGCTTTCTATGAAAATAGGGTTACAGGTGTTAACATAAAACTATTAAAGTCGAAGAAAACATAGAGATGCCAGAACTACCCGTATGTCAAAATAATGATTGTTTTTCGTAAGATATGAACTATAACCTATAGGTAAGATACTAAATATAACACGATATCTATGCCTACTCTATGATAAAATTTTCCACTAGGTCACAAGTTGTTTTGTTGAAATCATTGCTTGCTAACCTCTCAAGAAAAACTAATATTGAAAATAAAGTGAAAAATACCAAAAATGGACTTGATAATTAAGTATAAAAGAATATTTTAGTATGAAAACAAAATAAAGCAGTTTCAGACTCAGACTTCAATATAAGCGACGTCTGAGATGTTGTAAGCACCTAAATCGGTGAGAGGCGGTTGCAGCACCTCTGTACTCACAAGGAAGTGATGGGGTAACTGACGACCTTGGCTCACACTGTCGACTTGGCGACGCCCTGAATAGCTTGGTCATCTTCACTTTATAATTTTGTAATCGTTTTACGATTGTAGGAAATTATAATTAATCAATTAATTGCAAAAATATTCGAAATTGCTCATTTAATATGGTTATTTATTTTTATACTGTTTCTAAATGAATATTTTATTATATTTATAAATATTTAAAATATGTTGCAGGTCATGTGAAATATATGAATTAAATATATATTTAGGTATATCATGTTTAGTAAATAGATATAATTATGTAGAATTCTACGGCGGAATATCAATTTATTATGCTTCTACTTATAGGATATAGAGAACACAGCTCATGTTTTTGCAATTCTCGATTGTGAATTCAATAACATTAATGTAACACGGCCGTTACTAATTTGAAATTTAGAACAGACATACGGTTGCGTCGATCTGAATAATTTCAACAGTCATTTATAAACGTCGGTTCTTATTTTCATATTCAGTTAGGAGACTCATGAAAATGTTGATACCTTTACACAATGATACGAAGGTTCTTTAAAAGGAAATATATTTTAATTTTTTTCACGTTCCGTAGTTTTTTTTATGTTACTTAGATAATTATTGACACATGTGAATACACTTGAGCACATGTGTGTGAATGTGCACAAAAATACATACAAACGTTTTTGAGTTTTTCAGCAATTTGTCTAGAATATATAACAAAATATTCTAAAGCACAAATAAAAGTATGTACCTACTATGTCTTATATACGATTATACACGTAAGAAGTTATACCTACTTCTTTGTTATTTAGAACAATTAAATAAAGTTTTTTTGTCTTCTTTTAATTATTTATTTTTTCCATTTTTCTTTCTTTTTCTTTTCGTTCTTCTCATATTAAATATCTATAAAGATATTTTAAGGGTCGCTAAGGACCATTTATTAGGTACGGTACGGAATCATAAATCACCATTTAGTAGGTAAGGTAGATATAAAACAAGTATTGTGTATAAAGAAATACTAAAATAAATATTTCTACGTTAACTCACACTATAGCTTTAACATGGAGATTTACTTACAAATTCATACTATAGTCTAAATCTGTCGCATCGTAAAACAACGACACTCGTCTAACGCGCCAAAAGAAGTATAATTTCAAATACATTATTTATCATTATCTAATTCCTATACAGAACAACGCGCAAGTAAGAAAATAATTTGGATATTACTATACCGAACCTTCTACATTATTCAAAGTTTTGTAGGCTTAATACAACATCAATTTTAATATGTAACAACTAACAGTGTCCAAAACTAGAAAATCTATCACGCTTTCTTCGTTCTTGAGATAATTATATGCTTGTTTCATTTCAACTATGTTTATTGACAAAAAACAGCGAGTTTTACAAAAAGTGGTTATATCATATACGAGTATGAGTGATAAAAATGTGCATTTCATATTTGTTTCTTACAAGTATCTATAGATTATTGGAATAATACCACAATAAGACGGATGAACGCATAAAGATGATGGAATCGTACAGATAAGCTCTTTTATAAGTCGTGTACTTTAAATTATGTGAAAAACACGACTACTTTGATTTGAAAATTGTATACAACTTAGTACACTAACGAGGCCATACAATAGTGCCGATTGTTACTTTAGGCTATCTTTGTATTGCCGTATCTTAAATGATCAAACTTGTTCTGTGCCGGTACATGTAAGGAAAGACGTATCGAGAAACATCTGGCTTAATTAAAAAGTGCATTTTATTTTATTTATTATAAAAAAGCTTGTAAAAATAGTAAATGATACGGTCTTTGTCTTTAATTAAAACTAATTAAGTTCAACACTTATTTTAATTTTAATCTTAAATTATTATTATTATTATTTTCATTGAGAGCAGCAGAATAATAGAGAGGTTGAGAAACATATATCATGGTAGGTACATCACACGGAATAGGTAAAATATCTTTTCATTTCTGAAGTATCATGTGGTTTTCGTGAAACGGTAGTGAGTAGGTAATAGGTATATAGCTTTAACAGTGAACTTTGAGTTAGTATTGTGTTTACTGGAAAATATAAATATTATAAATAAAGCCTGTTTTTATTATTTGTTTAATGCCTTATGCTGGAACCACCAGTCCAGGAAAATTTTTTTTTAATTTTATCAGGCAAAGAGCTTATAAGATATCTTAAATCAGGTAATGTCTCTTAGGAACAGAATATTTTATATATTTTAAACTTAACTTCGAAACGTCCAAGAAATTCGATTATAATCAGTTTTGAGAAATCCGGAAAAAAATATAAAAATACATTAAAATTTAATTGATTACACAAAAGCTCGTCAATACAATGCTAATAAACAAAAAAAACTGTTGCAAACTCTATAATATAAAAATACGTAAGTACTTCTATTTAATAAAGGCTTATAGAGAAGACTTTTACTGATATTATGGCCACATTATTTGTATATACCTAAAACCATTTCCGACTTTTATTTGCATTCCCTATCTTACTGGGTTCCTTAAATAAACTTCAAAGCGCGTTTATCAAGTTATCGCGTCAACTCGACACATTAAGCGTTCTGTATTTGCTTCGTGAATTGATAAGCATGCGGGGCGTAATCGATATACCTCACACTGTTTACCCTGTTGTCTAAGCAAACTTTGCGTTTCGATCGGCATTAGAACTTTATGATTTACTAGCATTTTCCGCGTTCTAAAGCCCGGAAACAAAATAGATTTCACGTACCGTGTGATGTTTTATACCCGGTTTGTAACGGTTAGTTGAGATTTCTAAGAAATGAGATATTTTCCCGCAATGAAAAAACCCGGGTAAACAGCTATCATCATACCAAATTTTATTCAAATGTGGCTTTATCGTAATGTCTGTAAATACAAGCAGATAGACAAAAAATCTAAAATCAATAGATTTGGCCTATGTATCAATAATATTAGATTATCTATTTCAATTAGATTTTCCAAAAAATTATTCAATGTACAGATTTGACTCAGAATATTATTATGTACTATTGTATATATATTTAATTCGTGCAATGAAAATGAATTGGTATTATGTTACTTTGAAAGATTGAATATTCATGTAATAATGTCATAATACTAGGCTAAAGTCGTTTGTTAGCTACAATTTTAGGTCAAATATTGTGAAAATATATTATGTTATAAACTAAAAATGAAATAGTTTTCAATTATAATAATTGATTAAAAAGGTTATCAAGATGAGACGTGTTTTTATATCTCGAAAGTGTGTGGTACAGATTTTTACGACTACACTATTGTATGTATTTTGTGTTAGCCCTGACTTTACTGGACTCTACACGATATTTTATGTTTATATATTTTTATCTTTAATTATAAATAACATAATATATGTAGTTGAAGAGGAAATAATTGATATTAATATTATTTACAAGCCCCTTATGAAAACAATTCATACAATGGTACTGGCAATTGTTATACAGCATAATATTTTACTACTAATTTACTGTCGAAGGTTTAAGCTTCATACCTTCACTTACTGCCAAGGTGAGCCCTTTGGCAATCTACATAGAAATCACAGTTTGATGGAATATTCATGTTCAAAGTAAATTTGAATTGAAACTAAATTGCTATTCATGTCGATTGCAGTGACATTTTGATCCTCTATCACTGACCCAAGATGACGAAGCGCTTATAAGAAAACTTGTTTATTGATGATGTTAAAAGAAGATAGATTTATGTTTTATAATGAGAGGAAAGGAGATGATGAAACTGTCTACATTCTCTCTCAATTCTGAGCATAACGTTTATACTAAAAGTAAAAGTGAACGCATTTCTGTTTAGAAGGTGGTAAGGACCATACAGACCTTGATTTCCTTTACCGGTCTAGTGTATATTGTTCTTATAATATATAGATCTACTACATTTAATATTCAGGTTTTGGAAATAGCCCCATAAAGAACAAGTTCTTAGTTGGAAAACGGAAAGTAATGCCACGTTTGTTTTCAATTTAATTTTATAATTTACTTTAGGATTTGTTTTTTATTTATTAACGGAGCGAATATACTTAGTGGTTTGTTAATCATTGGCTAAAAATTCAAAAATCCAAAGTTGAATTATGAATTTAAACAGAATTCTGTTACTTCAAGAGATAATTAGGTTTTTACGTGTATACAGTATTTTCAACATCAACATAGTAATTATGATCACGAGTGGCGTAAAGGAAATGTCTTCGCAATAACTGCGTTGAAGTCATAATGATTCATTATAATTAATTTTATCTGAACTATTCATCATTGAATTAAATTATGCGGGTGATTCTTTGCTTTTTTAAATTTCCAAGAAACCACCCATGAGTACCTAAGTAAACAGAGTTATTGAGTTATCAACAATCGTGAGTTTGTCATTTGGGCTTTCAACCCAACGCAACGGTTCAGTCCTTATCGCCAGATAGCCTCGACCTCTTCCCCTGTTGCCACTTTTTAAAATAAGCAATTTCAACTTTATAGCCTAAATAATAAGATTGTTATAGCGTATCACAATTCCCGCCCAATGTGTACATTTGCGATACGAACGATACGTCGCAACAAGGAAGCTCAAACAGTGGATACGATAATGTACATTGGCGACAATTTTTGCTCGAATTAATTTTATAAACAAATTAAGTAAGTACTGTAAACGCGCACATATATAATTTATAAATTAATAATAAATTCTATGAAAATGATAATTTCCTATCTCTATTGTAAAAACGGGAAATACCTACTCATTACCTATTAAGGACTTCATAGTACATATTATTATGTATAAAATGATGGTCCATTACATACATAAATTTTACCAAAAATACCTAATTTCTACCAAAATAATCCGTAATTGTTAATTAGTCGAATTTTATTAAACTTATACCACAGATCACATAAAAAAGCTTATACATAGATGATTCGTAGTTTAATTCATAGTTTACAAAGAGTGAGATATTATACAACTAGAGCTACTCAAAAAGCTGATGGGTTTAAAAACAAAATATGTCTATAAAAAAATAAATTTGTGAAATTTACATAAGTAAACTCTATTATAAATTAATTTACTTATTAGTTATTGAACCTTATCAAAATCTATCTATTAATTTATCCTTGATTGCGCATTGTAATTTGTAAGTGGTACTTAGGCATTTAGCTGGGAGTGGTAACCAGAAGTGTCAATTTATAGAGACCCGTCTGGCTTCATATTTTAAACAACCTCGCACAACCCCAATAAATATTAGATAAACGGTGAATATATTTGCCGGCAGTAATTTTAATGTTTTTAATTACTTTATAAATATACCAAGCATTATATTAACTTATATTTTAAATACGTACCTGTATGGATAAGTCGTATTGAGTCAATAGATTTATTGACAGCAATCGTTTCTCATTTATTATTTCCGCTTAGTGGCTACGAATTACGGAAGTGGTAATCATTGAAACTTTCTTAAAATTACTGAAAGTGCATATTTATATTTAAATGTTTTATTGTTATCGTTATACATGAGTATTATTATTTTTATTCATCAGTAGTTACATAATTGAATTGACTTGTTATGCCTCACATATCTGCGAACATAAAGTATCAGGTTTGATTGACGATACCCAACTTTAAAGTTTTAATTAAATCCGAATAATTACAAGAATATTTTAATAAGAAAATACTATTACCTATATATTGAATAATGGTAATTTGTTGTTTGACGTATATGAAAATTGCACTTCATTGATTGTTTAATATATATATATATACCTACCTTGATGCAGTAGTCGTATAAAAGTCAATTTAACGTATTGCAATACTCTCTGAGCTTTTTATTGTCATTGTAAAGCTTTGGTCGAAAATTAAAGTAACTAGGTACATGGATTTTTAAAGATCTAACACGCCTCTTTTCTTTACTCTCATTCTTTTAAAAAAGGTTTGTCTATATTGTGAAGCAATTGTAGATTTAAAAATAACATTTATTTACGCTAGAAAATCCGTCAGTAAATTGTATGGACGCTATTTTCGCTCAAAGGGACGAGCTAAATGTAGTTCAAGAGTTCTCGGAAAGCTCGGCGGTGGTCGCCGCGGGCCTTTTGTTTTTGAACGTGACTCGCGATTTAGATGCACGCAAATTAGCTAAATTTGGCCCCACTCGCCTCAACTCAAGGCTCGCATTTGACTTCACGATGACATTTGCAGTTGTCGATTCGTTTTGTGCTGCACGCTCCTCGTCATATCCAATAATTTGAATAAAAAATTGCTTATTTAGTATTCTCTATCAGGTAGGAGTCATAAATTAGCATAAACCTATGTATCATATAACAACGATAGTCAGAAAACAATTATAAGATAATTTTAATATTTCATTGCGTTGACGAAGCTTTTAACATTTAGTATTTTATGAATCTTGTTTTCTTTCTATAAAAAGTAAACGAGTTTCGCTATTTAAAGTACATACAAATTAGTATGTAAACGAATAAGACTTAAGTGAGTTTAATAACAGGCGCTATAATTATCATATTGTAGTGATGTTATTACTCGGTTAATCCATTTTAGAGTACACCCTTCTTTAAATAGCCCAGTCGAGGGGAGAACTAGATTGGCACACCGCCATAAGTTTCATGCGGGTAGTTCACATTCCCTTTCAACGTGGTGTTTTTGTTACTATTGTCGGTTGGCGGTCGCTCGCTTTATGTATACATATACATATTATTATAATGATGATTACGCTTAGATAAGATTTAATAATGAATATAGTAGCACTATTTTGCAGAGGTACAGATCAGTTTTTTGTGTCTTATCAATAGGATCTAATCTAAAGTATGGTACAATTGAAATAGTTGACTAATGAATTTAATAGTATTCAGATTGAAGAATGCTTAAATTTTTCCACGCTTTATTTTATGAATTTGTCAGTATAATAATTATTCTAGGATATATGAATGAGTTACGCTTATTTATTAAAAATTTAAAACGATCTCTCCCTAAAGTTTTCTTTCCGTTATGCAAGTGTTTTATTCCGCAGTATTACTAAATAATTAAGCAAAAGAAATTTTTTGCTTTTGATTTAGTATAAGGTAAAAATTATCTTTATAGTTGGACCAATTTATATGAACTATGATTTTAAAAAAATACGTAAAAATATAACATGGATTACGCGTATCCAGTAATCTCATTATATCGACTTTAATAGGGATGCACCCGAGCGAAACGAGGATAAGTGGCTAGTATAGAAAGAATATCGCATAAATATAAAAATGAGTAGGTACATAACATGGGCAAATTATGATTGCTAGTGGATGGTGTGAAAATTAGGTTTGAGTGGAGGGCGTTAATACAAGCAATAAGCCGTTAACTGAATTTATCATATGTTAGCTTCGCCTCTTTAGGGGGTGACCACCCTATATTAAACAATCTGTGTTAGGGTCGAGATATGCGGGTTCCGATGAGCTTTAACGTAATATTTTTTAATATTTTACTACCAATTTTGTTTTCAACCATATTTATAACGATATAAGGTCGTAAATAATTTGTATAAACGTAAATTTGCAATCTGGGAAATCAAAACAGGGTAGATTGATGCTATGGGAACCTGACGTGGGATTGTGATAGCTTCATAAGTTTATTATTATTCATTATCGCTATCACAAAAACTTCCATTCGTTGTTCAGAATATAGATGGAGGTTATTGAAATATTAAAACCTCCATTCAAATAGTAAACCTACATAATATAATGCATACATTGTATATCTTCTTATTCTTAAAGTGCCATCTTCTTTCTAAGATCGGCAATCATTAAGGCAACTTATATTTTTGATGCTGCACCTCTGAATAATGAACGGGTGCTTTTTCCAAACCATTGGCGTCGGTTTTTTAGCCAAGATGTTCTTCTTCGACTCACACTTTGTTTTCCTTGGATCTTCCCCTGTATGATGAGTTGTGGTAGATCGTATTTTCGGTTTTCGGTTGTATATAATTTGGTAAAAAGATACCAGACGAGCATTTTCGACTTTTGTAAGAGAGCCTGATTAACTTGCTACGAAACATAAATTATAAAAGTTTCTAGACCTTAACAACGAAGTATTTTATAAATTATTTGAACTAGACCTGTTAAAAAAGCGGTTAGTGGATTACAAAAAGAAGTACCAATCAATGTTATAATAGGTATATAATGAAGTCGGTTAAAAATGGATTGCTGTTCTTTAGTCTGGTACAACTTAACTGCTGGACTGAATTATTCTTTTTGTTTTGTATTGGGTTTGTCAGCGATGGTTTAAATTAAAAAATAAAGGGAAAAACAAGTGGAAAATTAGAAGTACTATAGAACAAGGAACGAAACATAGGTAAAGTTGCGAATGTGAGTGTCTAGTTTATTATTATTTGCAAGTTGTATTTCATATCTTAAGTGAAATAGATTATGTACTTTTTATTTCAAAACAACCTTCTACAGCATCATATTAACTTGGTTTTTTCCCATGATCCCATTTTTAAAAAGCTTAAAGGTTTTTTTAACTATACAAATTATAAAGAACAAAGACGACCTCGCGACGAACAATTATTAAATAATAATTTAGTATATAGGAAACAAATTTCGTACCTATTCAACTATATAACCGTTATATATTATTTAGAAAACTTAATAATCAAGAACACTCACTAGCTAAAGATGCGGAAGCAAGCATTACAATGTGACATAAAGGTATTACTATTTCACCCTTCCGTGTGCCGCGTACGTTTATTTAACACAAGAGATTGGCTTTATTTATTCTTATAGTATCAAACGTATTTGCATACATTAAGTCTGTATAATGTTTATTAATAATTGATTATATCTACGCTGAGAGAAAAAATTGAAATAAAATTTATAAATAAGACTAAAAGCCACGTAATATTCATATGGAACGCAAAAGGATTAAGATATAAAATATATAAGTATTAAACTAAAAAGGACATGTGAAGTCCGCCAACCCGCACTAGACCAGCGTGGTGGACTATTGCCTGATTCCCCTCGTATTGAAGGGACGACCGTGCCCAGCATTGGGACGTTAAAAAGGGATGAATACAAACTAAAAATTTAAAGAAAAAAGTTATATGTGCATTGATAACACAATAAACTAAATACCCATTTACAAACGCCATACTTATTTTACAAAATTAAAATATGTCATTTCGATTTTAGCTTAGGTATTGAAGAAAGTACAAGATTATTTTCTACTACATACTATATACATACTTTTAAGTTTAGTCGTTTATTCAAAATGTACATTTAGCTGTTACTAGTCATTACAGAGTCATTTATATGTACTCGGCATTCGAATATAAGTAAACAAACTAAGCCAACGAAAATGAATGCGTAGCAGTTGTGTCGCATCGTGTTCCGTACTTGAGACTTAATTGTAATTTATTGTTTACATGTATCGCAATCAGCCCACAGTCACTTTGCTTGTGAAAGAGGCACAAGCTATAATGATAATAATACGTAGTGATATTTTATTGTATACTTAGCTTATGATAACACAGACATAAAGGTCAGGATTTGACATTTGTAAAGCATCATTTAGGTATAATTGCAGCATATCAGTGGCGAAATATAAATGAGAAGATTCATAGAAATAACCCGCAATTTAAATAATTTAAAAGTTAATAACTAAAATTAGAAAAAGAATTTATTATTATATTTGTCATATATTATATATAATATGTAGTGTAGTGTATCTACTACCTGGTTTCCGTAACACAAGCCTCATAGCTTACCACAGAACTAGATGGCACTGTGTATAATAATATCCCAACATTTTTATTATTATTATTATTAAAGCCTATTAAGTATCCAATGCAACTCCGTAGTAAGCAATGCCAATCTCAAATCAAATTCACAATAACCGTTCTAAAGTACTAATAATATAATATTTAGATTTTCCCTTACTCAATTAGTATCTGTTTATTAGGGGTGGTATCCACTGAATATAACGGTTACGCTCTCACCCTCGGTTAAAGGTTAAGGTATTCACTTACATCATTAGGGTAGATTGCTTAGACTGTTACAAAAAAACGTTTTAAAAAATATATATATTATAAATTACCGTTAAATATTAAAATTAAAATTTAAACCGGTTATTTTTTTGGACTTGCAAGTAACTGATAATTATAAAATATAATTTTGAACTTATTCATAACTGTTTCATAACTTCAGTTAAATCGTAATATTATGGCGATATACATAGACACAGTGGTATAACTAACGTCTAACGGCTACTCCACATCGCATGGTTCAAACCTTGCATTGGTGGAAAATACGTTTGCCACTTACGAGAATCAACATACATACATACATACCCTCTGCTCAGTCCAAGAATTTAATTAAGCATATTAACACATTAAAACCTATATTACGATCCACTAAAATTCTTTCTGAACTTATAATAATTATCCTTAAAACTTAATAATAAAAATTGCAGAATTTTCAGATTAAGTATTATTTTCAATTCTTTATATATTATACTATAAATTTATACAGTAATCAACAAACATTTTAGTCAGCAATATCTTTGATATTTATAGCATAAATAAAGGCAAAAATTTTTTCTGTAATAACCTTTTTAGAGTTTCCTGATTATGCTATTTTTAATTGTATTTTTAAGAAACTATTAATTTAAATGACAAATGAAATGACTAATAAAAACCAGTTCGAAATATCAACCGGTGTACTCCTTATTAAGCGTACCTGTTCATTATGTAAATCTGATTATTCGCGAAGAAGCCTTGATCTTTCACACCTTCCCCTAGTGAAACGTACCCCTTCTAAATTCAATAACACATATTGTAGTTTATTTAAACGGCTCATCACGTAGTTAATGCGTGTTTCGAGAGCCGGTTGAACCTTTTTATTCATCAAATTTGCGTAGTATGGGGGACACGCGCGGTGCACGCGACCCGCATGGCAGTCTAGCTGGGGTGCGTTTTTTAAAAAGAACAATTGGCAAACGACGGGTATTGGATACACTTTATTGCTTTAAAAGGGACAGCGGTAATAAAACTTTTATATGGACGCGGTTTCGAAATTGCAGATCGTGGTTGAACTTTGTAAAGTAACAGCAAATGTCACTTTTCTCACAAACGCCGGCGGTGGTGTGCGGTTGAAACGTGCCAAGTTTACTGTAGTATTCTTTTTCATTATGAACTGGTGAGGCCTCCTCTTGTTTGATGTATGAACTACTGACTCGCCATGGCTTCGCTCGGGATCGTCCATTTAGCGCGAGTGAAGCCGCGGGTTCCGCTAGTAAATTTATACAAAAACTTGACTAATTATAAACTAAAACCTTCTTGAATCACTCTATCTATTAAAAAAACCGTATCAAAATACGTTGCGTAGTTTTAAGGATCTAAGCATACATAGGGACAGACAGACAGCAGGAAGCGACTTTGTTTTATACTAGGTAGTAGTGATATGCTTACATAAAACAAAGTCTTTGTGCGTCTTATACGAGTTATTAATATGTACATAAATAAAGTGAGAAATGTTGACAGTGTCGGTGCGTTAACTATCTTTTGTACCTCACAGTTGAGTCACTGTGTTCTGTACAAGTATAAAGCATTACCTAGCAAATAGTTTGTCATTAGATTCATTGTCTTGGCTTTTAACAAATATAAGCAGGTATACAACTAATGCGATAAACGTGCGATGCGTTTTATCGTTCGTCGCCCTGCAGACCGAGGTCGATCATTAAACTGACAATCGATTTCGTAAAATATATAAAAACATGGAGTCCATACTCCTACATGAATGTATGAGACGAAGTGGGTAGGTATGTAAATTTTGCTTTATATTCATAAGCTCTTTAACACATGGATACCTTGATTCGCTGTTATTGTTGAATCCGAGAACTGATAAATATTAATCTACCTCATAAACACAGCGTCGCTTAACTGATACAGCGAGAATAACAGTTTTTCTACGCGACTAGTGGAAAAGTTTCGATTTAATATCTAACATATACTATCTACCTACCTGCTGTTTTGTTATTTGCATTATTGTGCAATTGAAATCCAGATCCAGAATCCGAATTTCACACATTTCAATTGTAAAGGGGCTAGCTAGCTTTCTAAACCCTATCAATTTGCAAAATTTACATTCTAATATACCTACCTATTTCCTAACACACCCACATCCCAATATGGACATTTTATAATATACAAAGTTACATTTATATAACGTTTGCTTTTTATTAAGAATTATTTAGTAAGTTTTATAATAGCTATATACCTATATTATTGTACATATTTGCTAATGTAGATATAATATATTTATTTGTTTATTATTATTTATACATTTATCGTGACTTTCTCAAAGATTTTTAGGTTTTAGTACCTAAAGGGTGCAAAGAGGATCATATTACAATTAGGAAAGCTACCACTCCCCGTCCGTCTGTCTGTCAGTATTAGTTAAATGTAGCCTATCTCATGAACCGTAATAGGTAAAGTTTTTTTTTTTATAAATTGTGTGTTGCAAAAAAACTAAGAATCTAGTAGTGCGGTAGGTATCCATTTCCGTGTAAATCCTCTTGGACTTTTACTTGCCCATTTTGTTTAATTATGCAAACACTATGGCAAGGATGGCTAAAATTCATTGGGTTCTCCTTGTACCTACTAAATCACGTGTATGCTTTAAGTAACCATCGAAATGGCAATCACGTATATTTAAGCTTAAATAGTTATATTGCCTTCGTCGTTGTTTCTTGACAAATAACGTATGGCTGTTGAATAAGAATTTAAGATTTAGTTAATATTATTTAAAAATATTTATTTATTTGATTGTTTAATTTAAATGTCCGTTCTTTATATTTTAGCCATGTATATTTGATTGTATTCAAAAATAATAGACAATACGAAACCGAAAAAAAATAACAATGTATCCGAATTATATCTAGTTTGATTAAAATTAAATTAATATGTTTGTGTTGCAAAAAAATTCCAAATGTATTTATTATATATAGTTTGTTATATTTTGCAAATCAACAATAAAAAGATTCCAACGGTTGTTAATGTTAATGACATGCAAATGAAAAAGTTAAAACTCCTATAATTTTAATTTAAAGTATGGAAATTTATTTTAACGCCATGGCAAAGGTTCAATAATTGTTGCATTGTGTAGCAAACTAAAGTGAGTACAAAATATTTACATATAAAAACTATTGATATGTATATAAATAACGCAGATGAACTTAAAGACTCTTATGTAAGTACTATTTAGTCAGAGAAATAAATTATTTGAAAATTGAAATTTCACAATATTTAATAATGTTTAATTTAATAATTTTATTGTACATTTTTGAGTGTTTATTTTATAAAATAACCTCTTTATATTTATTTAGTAGGTACTATATGCAGCCGATAATAACTAAAAAACAACAAAATATCCGGATGTTAACCTAACGACAGTCGATACTAATTATTATTGTTACATGGTATTTCATCATTTATTTTTTATACTAGCGACTTACCCTAGCTTGACTCGAGAGAGTCCTAATTTTTTTCAAAAATAAAAGTAACTTAAATTACTTCTTATAACATTAGAGAAGAATGTTGAGACTTTCGCTAATAGATGCCTAAGAAGAATCTAGGGCTATGTTATTAGAAATCTGTCCAGCCGATTCGGAGCTATCTCGGAACAAACAGAAAGACAGACAAAAATGTAAAAAATGGGTTACCCTACCCTATCTTCTATTAAAAGGCCATCTAAGGCCGAATAACCTTTTTAACGTCCCACTGCTGGGCATGGGCCTCTCTTTTATTACAAGGGGATCAGGTCATAGTCCAACACGCTGGCCAAACACGAGTTGGTGGACTGCACATGTCTTTTGAAATCTTGCTAAGAGATTAGATATGCAAGTTTTCTCTCCATGTTTTCCTTCACCGTAAGACAAGTGGTAATCATGTTAGAAATAATTTGCACGTGAAAATATCAAAGTTGCGAGACCTGGATTTGAACCCGCTTCACTTGGTTTTCTAAGCGAGCTCGTTACCACTCACCACTGGGCTTGATAGCTGTGATCAGCGTCAAAAAGGAAGGAATATGTGATAATACCTACTCCGCGCTAGTTAAAAAAGAAAAACACATTGCGGCAAGTTTGTAAATAAAAACACGCCAAGTCTAAATCTTAATTGATACACGTATAATTATATATATTTCTATAAGTAATAATGTTCCGAATTGTTCACAATACCGATGTTACTTTTTGCTAGTAAAGATCAAGGTTGCCATTCTGAGATAAAAGTTTTTGCTGACGTTCGTGACCAGTCTTTAGGATCACAAAAAAAGTGCGTGCTAAATCTTAAATGGATACCAATAAGGAGTTGCCATAGAAAAGCAATATCCATCGAAGTATACCGCCGGAAATAATTTTTAATATCCAAAATAGTACTTTTTCAATTAATTTCGACAAAGCTGATTTTCAAATTGACAAACAATAGGTTAATATATGTGAATAATGTGTACCTATAGTAATTGTGTTAAAACCGTATATATATAGTTTGGTGTTCAAGATACGGAAAGAATTAACTTACTGAACGAGCACAGAGCCAAGGTCGCTCGCAAAACGCGGATACGCCGAACTTAATATTCATTTGCTGTTACCAACCTACGAATAAACCTAACATCGTATTCAGTGTCTATCACGATATAGCTACGCCTTATTGCTCCTCACACAAAAACTTGACAGCATTCATATAACAGCCGTTTTAAAGCAATTTTTAAATTAATATATAAATATAGGGTACAGGTATAGGGTTATACTTAAAAAAACTCGAACCAATTATATCGAAAACATTTATTTTTCTAATTTTCAACAAAATAATGAAGAAAGAAAATATGGAAAATTACCTAAGTTATCTTAAAAGTAAGACTTCAGTTAAAATAAGTAAAACTTGACTACAGATGTATGAAATACATAAAGGAGGAATAATTATGAATTACTTTTTCGGTTAAATTGTCGACTATTAGTTAATAATAGCAAATTAAGAATATCGTTTATCAGCAACAGATTGTAACTTTCAAACATATACCTAAGTACCTACATATAAATACCTAAAAGGCTCAAGACGTATGCTTCACAAATTTTAAGAGTTCCTAAACAAAAGCATAACTAAAAAATTCATTAAACATCGTTCTAAACATTATATATTATTTTTTTACAATAATCTTTTAATGAACTTAAAATCATGTTTACGCATCGTCAACCACAGTAATTTTGGTAGCGTTTTTAAATTTTCGGGGATTTAAATCAAGTCGACAAGGAGATCACTATCTACCGTGGTCACTCAAATGTAATAATCACGTATTAAACAAAAACTATGATATAAATCGTAATTTAATAGCATTCACTCTTAAGGAAACATTAGAGAACTCTATCAAAATTAAAAAAAAGCTTCATTATGTGCTAGGGATATGTTGAATTGTTTAACATTTTGTGGGAAATGTCAAAGGAAGCTTGTAATTTGTAAATTTCTTTAGACTGAGTTCATGCTCAAGTGGTTTATATAAAACAACATGGAGAAAACATACTACAGTTATGGTTCAAATACCACAATGTTCAGGTTCAGAATTTATAACAGACATCCATTACAAACACATTAAAAGATTACTTTTGCTTGTGTCCTACAGGGTATAACCTAATTAAGATCTAGCACAAATATTATATATTTAAGCTATATCTTATATAGGTTTAACTCTGTAGAATGTAAGTAAATCCATCAAATATTACTTTTGTCAGTACATACTAATAAACTAACAAAGGAAATTAAACACATAAAATACTTAATCGCTGCATGGTAGGTATTAAGTAAAATCTACTTAAAATGTTGCTGACATAAATTACTGTTATCGTGTAATATACATTTTTGTGAACTTTTGAAAATATCTGATTAAGTAATTATTATATATCTAATACTTAATAGCATTGATTAATCATTAATCGTTCTTTTATTTAAAAAAAATAATTTGAAATGATTGTGCTGGATAAGCGAAACATATCTAACAAACAAAATGACGTATATGTAAATCCAAAATGGCAGACTCTAAAAGATGGCGGGTTATGTTTCTTTATGTAACCCATGATATAGATATCAAATGAAAGGGTTTACAGCGCAATGCGAAATTTCACCGCGATTTATTTTCCGTGATCGGAATTACATTTATTACGCACTGCGAATAAAATTTCGCACGATTTTTCTCAGTTCAATGCAGGTCCCGACTGAGATGAACGTCTAAGAGAGACGAACCTCGTGACATCCTGCCAATAGCGCCGGTGCATAACTGAGCGAGACGCGCGATTTTTTTTTCGCAGTGCGGCCAATGGCCATAGCCATACTACTTCATACTGTACAAAATATTCGCGCGTAAATAAACCGCACCGCATCGCGTTCAATTTGCATCAAATCACAGATTTTTGCTAGCGAATTTTTAACCGCCAGTACGGATACTGCTATAAGATTCTAATTTCCATGTGTTACAGAATTGCGGAAAAAAAATCGCGCGGGGAAATTTCGCAGTGCGGACAGGCCGTTACTGAGAAAAATGTGAAAAACTAAAAGAGCTTAAAATAATCGTAAAAACACATCTTAAAACAACCATTCATTTTTTACAGTCCCCTCTAGTCACGTATTAAAACAGACAGTATAAAACTGATAGAGCCACTAAAGCTTGAGTTATATTTTATCATACTCACTACTAAAGTCATAAAGTTTAAAGGTTTTTTTTCTGAGAATCTATATTTCATACTTTTTTATGCAACGCAAAGATATAGTAATACACAAAGATATAATAGTAATACACAAAGATATAGTAAATTACATTAGCAAAGGCTCGAGATCAAAGAAGATCTAGTAATAAGCAAAGGAGGTTATCAAAATAATATTTTTCCTGGCTAGGTATGTGTCATTTAACTACACAAAATATGGAAAACACAAAAGCACAAAAACAGTTGGAAAATCAAAAAATCAGTACTGTATCTTTTATTCTATTTTATACTGACAGCTAACTTAGAGACGTGCCGAGCGGAGCGAGGGTGTGTCGCTAGTAAATAAATAAATCTCCGCGAAGCCTCAACGCAGATATATAATTAGACGACTTCCTATTGTAGATGTAAGTGTGTAAGTAAGGCAGTGGCGTAGTGCGAGTGCTATTATCTAACAGTGAAAGTGTGAGTGTGTGCGCCGGTGACGTAACGCGGGCTTGCGCGAGCGCCACTCTCACTAATGCTCATTTTCAACCAAACAACTAGGAAGCTTCAGACTAGATATTATATTATGGTTATTCCGTACTTTAATGTTATTTAATAATAAACTTTGAAATTTTGTGACGTCAATGTATGTATGTATGTTCATAATATAATTATACACTCGTTGATGTCTTTAGATCGATGAGATGATATAAACGGCCAAATTATCATTTTTATTTGTTTTATGTGCTAATTTTCTAATCTTAGTAAGCGATTTCTTAAGACAATATACGTATATGAAATACCTAGGCATCTGGATGTATGTATATAAGAGCATTTCAGCATTCTGATTTAAACAATAATGATTGAAAATTAGATTATAAACGAATTTACATTTAACAATGAGCAGTAAATTATTGAATAATCTACTTCTTGTTTCGTAAGTTGTCGGCTCTAATGAGTGTAGTTGTCGGTAATCGTTCCAGTTTGTGTTAGTGTATTACCACAGTAATTATTAAGCATAATTATTTGTAATTTAAATATTTTAATGCAATGATTGCAACAAGAATATTTAATAAAATTATTGAAATACTTTATTAAATGCATAATAATATATAAATTAATTTAATTTCCCGCAAAAATTTATTTATTATTGTAATAATTATACTTCGAATAAAAGTTATTGCGATTGAAAAACTTAGCTTAAACAAGATTTATATAAAAACTAGCACCAAATTTAAATTTTAACTTGCATTAGAAGTACCTACATGAGCAAAGTTCAGTATTCTAAATATCACAATTTAAAATATCAAAATGGGTGAAATTCAAAATTGTTTAAACGTTAAATAAAGGTATGCTAACGCAGAAATGTATTTAGTTACTTTAAAATATATTATGAAATCTATGCGCTCAGTTCCTCGCTTCGAATCCGATGCGGTGGAGTGAACATAGCGAAGGTGGGTCATCGTGTAATAAAACGACAGAAGTCAGAGCGTGACGCATTAGACCTGATCGGTGCTTCAAGATGGGGATGATATCTCTTGCCTAGTGACGTGGACACATTTTAACTGCCACGCTCTATTGGGCAAAGCTATTTTAACTTTTTACTTATCTTTCTTGGCTTTTCAATTTATCAAGCCAAATAGGATTTTAAATATGAACAATTGAGGTTTTGTTCTAAGAAAAAAAATTCCAAATACGAATTTAGCTATAAAATTATGTACGTGTACTTATTCAGCGGTGTAAAAGTAATTTGTTATTTTATTACTGTTATACTCAACATTAAGTTATGAAATTAACCAATAAATGCATGTAATCAAAATAATAACTTTATTTGTAGATTTGGCAATACATTTCGCAATATGAAACTCCTTATTACAATAATTGTCCAGCTGACTATCTGTAGACTCTTTGTACACTTTGAACCAATGATCGACACTTTATTGAAGGCTAGTTTCAAGAACGCTGACTTCTCTTTGTATTCAGCTGTCAATCTGTAATGAAACAGCATGATACCCTATTAATGTTACAAAGTAAATTGAAGGACTAATAAGTACAAGTTTATAATAAATGAAACTAACGACTAGTTTTGACTTTCCTCAGGTCCTTATACTTGAGTACAACTTCAAGTTACTAAAGTATTACTGAAAGTTTATAATTTACTAATATACCATATGTCCCACTTAAGTGTAGATAAAAACTGCCTATATCACTATCCAGCTGATTGTGCTACTATTTCTCTGTTACAAAATCGAAACAAGCTTACTATCAAAAGTACCTTTTTTTACCTTTAAATATTAACAAACATCAAACATGTCATCTAATCTTCAATTTCTAAAACATGTACCATTATAACATTAGCTAAACTACTTTCGAAGTCGCGAGACAGATTGGTGTCACTTACGTCATAATGCTTGCCGGTTATTATGTTTTAGCATATTCATCCGACCTTTCAGTGCATTCAGCATTGTTATTCACTTTCGCTTAATAGCTTACGTTTGTAGACTGTACATAGACACAACGTACTTCTAAGACAATATCTTCTGAGAAATTGTTCTCATTACTATGAACCTATTAATAAACACTATGTAAAACATAAACTATAATATGTTAAATTGGTATACTTTTTGCAAAGAATGCTTAATATTTGTTTAATATCTAATGCAATAGTCATTCATTAAAAATTGTAATAAAGTGAATTGAAATAATATTACGTGCAAGGAGTGTAGAATAGGTTGACTAGTTAGGTGGTATAGAACAAGCTGCTTGCAGCAAAATTAAATGACTTATTAAATGTAATTGCATACATGACTTTGAAAGATGATATAACTGCCACGTTGCTTCTTGGCTTGTCTGACATTATAGCTAGTCAAAGTATAGGGTATTTGATTCCGAGTTACATTTCGACATTGAAATGTGACATAACACTCTGGAATCCTGTGCCTAAGGGTATTGTAAAGTTATTTTTTCTTCTATTCTATTGCAGAAATTTTGTTTTTAATTAATAAACGCGTTTTGTAGTTCTATTAATTGATGATTAAGTACTCAAACTAAAGTAAATAAAACACGATATCTATATCTATATATAAATAAGAAACTTTTTTCAGTAACAAAACTTTTGTATATTTAATACATAATACCTATCACCTATGTAATAGAAAGGCCTGCAATCACTGACAAGCCGTCACATAACGTAAAACCTCATAAAAATTTATATACTTACTTCGTTGCAAGTGAAATGTTTTATACGATTTGTAAGCGATTATGTTTGATTGTAATTTTGATCATAATGCATTATTAAGTATTATGTATCTTCTATCATATTACGCGTAATCAAGTAGGCAGTCGTAATTTCGCTTCTCGTAATGACTTATACAATGCAGCAGTAGGAAGTAAACAAAAGTTTCATTTTACACAAAAAATTGCCAACTACGTGAACTATTGTTATTTGCTCTTCGAGCATAACAAACCAGTACATTGTTTATTCACTTAGAATATGCTTTATGCTCTAGAGTAAAGCTATTTAAAAGCGAGTTCAAGTTAAGCTTCCTTGAACGAGCAATATACTTAGTTTGTTAAAATGTAAGATAACCGAGTTTATCACGACGTCAGTATCATCATTTTTAACGTATAACCTGGGGGTCAAATAGATAACCGAGTTAGTTATCGCAGACATAAAAAAATCAATTTAATTTATGTCTACAATGAATAAAAACAAAATGAAATAATAATAAAACCGAAAAGTCCGAAATACTTATGCAATATGTTGTCATATAGTGTCGTTGACGCAACTCTGTTTTGGTGGGTCGTGGTAAGTATGTCGGCCATTTCGGTCAGCCGATGGCCCACTGCGGTGCATGACATAACTTTGCTTCCGCCGTTCGCTTAGTGAAAGGCGCTAGCGCTCGAGCGGAATCTACCACTGCTGTGAATTTGACATTTTGCATACTCGTAACACCACCTACTTAATCTATGAAGATGTCAATATCAATGTCGCACCTACTTTTGAAACAAAAGCTATTTATTAGGTTAAATTGCTCAACCCCTACCAGTGGTTACGTTATTAAAATATTTACATTAATTTAAGATGGAATAGTTCTAGAACGATAAGCTTATTTATTATTATAAATTAATAACATCGATAAATATCAAATTTAGGGTTTGTAAACTAGATTTAAAACGGAATATTAAATCAACAATGTGAACTAACCCGGTCCAACTGGAAATTGCAAATAAACCAGTGTCACTTAGTGTATTATAGTGTTTTGCAACGATAATAACAAGTCAAGGCACTTTTACTAGCTCGACAAGACACCCAGCTAACGAAGCATAGCTTACCTACTAGTACAATGAACTGTGCTGTGTGCATACTCCTATGTATTTAAAGTGTGAAATATCATAAATATTGTAGATATTTTAATATATTATATACTGAATACAAAAAGTAATAACGTAAACTTATTTTCTAATATAACACGTTAGTTCTTAACAATATGTAAAGATAGTTAAATAACGACAGGAAAGGCGAAGTTGAGCTATAAAAGTTAATTTAATAAACGTTTATGGCTTAAAGTCGTTTAGAAGGGCTACTTTTATAGCACAATATTTAAATAGTACGTAGAATTCCTTCCTTTTCCATTGTGCGACGACGATAAATTCACTAAACCATTGTTACTAAAAATACACTAAATTAAGCCAAGTAATGTTATGTACCGGTAAAAAATATATACATTCAATATTGTCTCTTAAACTTCCTTAGTAGCAAGTACCAACTGACTAATGAGTTATATTTATACGCCGTTGGTTAAAGGAATTTTGCACTTCCGTATTCGTAACAAAAAGCTACGCTGCTGACTTTAGAGTAGTAATTCAGCTCGTTATTTCTTTATAATAGCAGCATAAAACATTACTTAACATTTTGTAGCACAATGCTTTTATTTTCACTATTATTTTCTTTGTAAATAGATTAAATCTTTACCACATTGTAATGTAAGTATAAGTTCATGTACCTGTGTAATTTAGTATAATAAATAAAGTGTGTTCACTTGCTTTTTTATAAGAATATTAGTTTCTTTTGTGTTAAAAATTCTATATTTAATGATATTAAAATATATATGAATTTGAGTTTTAATATTATTAAAAAAATATTGCAAAAAAAATAACATTAAAAAGGCATTAAAAATATTACAAAACTTATATAAACGGCTACATTTCAATCGAGCGAGTAAACTAGTTTTGACCTGTATCTAATGGTACTGCGTAATGAAATAAAAAACTTTAGTAAAAACTAATTACAAAAACGCTTAAGCGAAGCATAACCGAAACTATCTCTGTAATAAATAAATTTCTATGTAATTTTATGGCGCTATAGATTCTCAGAATGGCGTTTTCGAGCTTTCGATTTTTACAGACTTTATGATAGTCATAACTAACAAAAATACTAAGCTTATTCTTAACACTTTAGTCTAGTAGATTTTTAAATTCAATATAAGTGAATTAAAGGTAAAATTCATCAACGCAAGTTTTTCATTTTTGTCACAAAGTCATTGGCCAAAAATAGACGAAAATAAGGACTTTCACAGTAAGGGAACCAATTTAAATCCCTTAGGTATTGTGTGGAGTGTATCTTGAATAAAACTCTCTCGGCATACCAATAGACTATCACCACAATCTCTGTATGTAGATGGCGAAAAAAAGAGATTGTAAGAGTTTTTTTTGTTTTTAATTTCGGTGGGATAAATGTTCCATTACTCTTATGCTATTTTCAATTCAATTCAATTTTCCTGTTAATGACTTTAAAAAAATATATGTATTGTTACAACATTATTGAAGGATTCATATCATATAACATCACATTCCCACAAAATCGCACAAAACCTCACTTAAAAGTATGTGCAGTGCTTTTTTCTTAAAAATAAACTTAAATCATGTTATATTATTAAACAAATATTATATACAAAAGTATTTCATAAAAGCTCTCGAAAGGGGACAATACGCAATTAACCACGCGTTAAATTAACTCCAAAATTGACTCCGTGATGAAATACTCACATGACCAATACGACAATAATCACGTAACGTCAATTACATATTGCGACTTGCATAAAATATCAAATTGTCGAATAAAACCCAAACTGACCTATGAATTATATTTACACGATTGAGGAAAAATAAAACTTTCTATAGCATTATATTTATATTTCTTTAAATATTTTAACTGCAAAGATGAAGCATCTAATTTCCTTTGTCCTCTGCTACGGTCATCGTAAATCGATTTCGATACGTGGCAAATGATCTCATCAATATGAAAGTATTATCTGCATTAAAAGACGAAATCTCCAAGCAATTTTTGACAAACAGAATAAGAATACAGAAAATTATACAAAGTAAACCTCTATATAAGTATACCTACGACCTACACGATATGTAAAGACGTCTATCAAAACTTTAACTAACCATGTGATGTTCCACGAAATGAATTGAAGGCTACGTTTTGTCCAATGGTGGTCTAACAAAATTGCGTTTCTGATGAAATTCGATATTAAACTTAGTCCGAATTTCTTTTATCATAGTGACGTCCTGACCTCGTACAATGAGCAAAATTGTATGTGAAAGACTCCGGTTGTGACCGAATTAAAAAGATCAATCAATTTCAATTGCCGTTTGTTAAAATGGGCTATTCATAATATTGATGCAAGACGAGTAGGACGTGAGTTAGCTCTTCATATTAGGTTCAATTATACGTACACCGATATTTAAGCCAATCTTCAAGTAGGAACATAACGATTGCGAACAATTAATTTAATTAATTATAAATATTTATTTAATTCACTGGGATTTTTTCAGATTTTTCTTTTACTAGAAATTATGCCAGTTAGACGAAAACGTGAAAAGATATAGTTAATACTTGTAATCAAGGGCACATAATATGGCAACACGGCCACGTGACATTGGCGGATGGCGCCAAGCAGGGCCGAGGGGTCAATTGGCTAATTGTAGATGACTGCCTGCTAGAGTGCTGTGTCGTTGGCCGATAGTATTTTTAGTTCCCTATTTATAACCTAATGAAGACCTACTTACTCTTTAAGATCTACACCAGTCTACACGTAATCTTTAAGTAGGTACCTAACTATATTACGAGTACAATGTAACGAAAGGATCTAGAGGTGGATTAGATTGTTAGAACGTTTGCGGCAAATGTATAATTTAATCAAATTTATTTGCAGTTGACATATTAATTGTGTATAATAAGTCAGTAGTTCTTAGGTAATTCAACGAAAATGTTTAGTCACAAAGTTTATTATTTACTGTATAAAATACCTTTGTTACACTTTAAAAATCATAATTTTCTTTATTCATGTGTAGGTTTTTTTCACCTACATCTATTATAAAGCTGTACCTATATAATAAATACCTAAGTAATACGAAATTTAAGTCACAGCCAACAGGAATGTCCACATTTGATTTTAAGAAAAATATTCTTCGATCAGAAAATAAAGGACATCGAACTAGAGTGGTATGGGCTACTTTTAATCCTAAGAAAGAAATAGATGTACGTGCATTAGAGAATAAAAGAAGAGCTTGACATATTTAAAAAAGTTGTAGCTACAGCTATTTTTATCATAGAAACACTCAACAGCTCTGTCACAACGGTCGTTATGTACTGAGATTCTTTTATAATTATGTACTGATTTGTTTCTACAAAGATGACAAATATATTCTTGTAGTAAATATCTTTACGACTCATTTTGCACTCGCTTCATTTAATTTACTGATAACCCTTAACTTTGTGTATTTAGCAATCTAGCCTAAAACTACACGCCTTTAACGCCCGCCTTAATTAAAAGTTTGAATTTAATAATACAATATGTTGCTCCATTATTAAAATATAACATACCTAACCAAACTAAAGGCAAACCAATTTGCTACGACTTAGAAAAATAGTGAACATGTTTGAAACTAAACACACCTAAATACACTATTGAGTCATTTTGGCATAATTTAGAATTGTTATAGATACTCAAAGTAATTGTAACAATTCGATTTAATACTCGTATTAATTTAATGACCCACATTTGGCTTACTTCAAACTTTCGATTCTGACCGATATATTTTTGTTGAGTTTTTATGTCGAGAGTTCTTTAATCGTAAGTTTAAAATTACCTACTTACCATAACACACTATGGTATCTCATACATCATCCCATTCAATGAGCTAAAAAAGTTAATTTTGGTAATTTCTTTAAAAATCATACTTATAAGTGAATTAATTTACTTTGGTACTATCTAAGTTTCAAGCCGTGTATTGCATAAGTCGGTTTACCAAGGAATGAAGTAATCACTTATGTATTAGTTACATTGCCGATACAAATATTAATTAGTACTTACCCACGCACGTGCTTACTGTTTTAATTAACTGCTTAGCCTGGTGACATTATACTCTGTTTATAGTTTTACTATCCATGCCTTATCTAAAATTTAAACGGAATATTTAGAATTTACTAGAATCTCAATTAATCACATAAGTCATTAGAAGACTAGTTCTTATTGTTGACTTCGTCACTTTATCTTGTTATATACAAAATTAAACCTTATTTAATTATAATTAGTAAGTGTAAATTTACTCTTATGAGAGTGACATGTGTGCACTCGTTTGAAAAATAATATGAAGCTTATAAGTTGATGATGGTATTTTAAGTTAAACATTTTTATTTTTTTAATTTCTGATTGTAATTAGGTCTCTATGAACAATAAGTTACTTCTTTTAAGGTCAGGCCTCATATGCATATACAATATACATATGTATATTTATTTAGTAGAATAATTTAAGATATGTGTGTATTTATCAGTGTTAATTAAAGTTATTATAATAAAAGCATAGTTATAGGGGCATGTTATTAAAATATTAAAGCAACGTTTCCGCTCGACAACGAAGTAAAGTCTTATTATTATATTTGTAACGTGCTATCAGCAGTTTAAAGTTCATAAAAATAATAAAACATACCACTTTTCCTCAGTTAATAAAATAAGTTTATGAATTTTAAAATTCTAATCGAGGCCACAGTTAACGGATAGTTATAATTTAAGCACAAGAGGTCAGTTTGTGTTATCGTTGGACAATGTGGGGTCGGGGCGATAAGGCTATCAGACAGACCTCGGTGCCTATTTGCAATAGCTTCTGATGCCAATACATTGTAATTTAAATTGTACTCTCACTTTCATTATTCTTTATAATACTTTCATAATAAGTACTTTACATTGCCACGAATTTAATTATACATCGTTAATTATATTACCTATTGGTTGCGGAATACAATGTCAGTGTAACGTGTGGTTTTTCTTTGTAAGAGTTGACCAAATTGGGCAATATTTTTTAATTTTGTATTATATCAGATCGTGTACGCAATGTTCTTAGTTTAAGCAATTTGTTTATAAATTAACCGTTGCACTATTCTAAGAGTTCTACTCTACTAGAAAAAATTAAGAAAGAATATTACTTAAGTATTATTTTGTTTCATGTTTCTGCACATCAGATGCTACAAATATGTTTTTAATCAATACATCAAAATTAAGCCGTTAGTAATAAAAGTACGCTATCACAGTCGCAACCTACTTTTTGGGTGATAAGAGTAATTAATGAATGGTGTCGACGATAAGCTCTCTCTATTTATCCCTCATATTATTATTGTTTATCTCTACGAAAGTAAAACAGTTAAGAGATAACTTGGGCAACTATAAGATACCCTTTTTAGAAATAAAAACTTATAAAATCAAATTCCACGTACGACGTTCGGCATTTCAAAGCTACGATAACATCTTTGTTATTATAAAACAAATAAATTGTAAGCCAAGGAATTTGTTAGCGCAATAGAATATAAAAATGATAGCTTCTTATTTCAAAAATATTGAAGAAAAACATCTAAACTTACCCTTAGTCTTAGAAACTAAAAAAAATATTAATTCACATTGAAGAAATGTTTTCCAAGACAATTGTCGAAGTTTCGTCCGCAATTTAGAGACTGCATAGAATGTTTGGGCCGCCTGGTGATTATGCAATAGCCACTGGCCAACTATTTCGTTAGCAAAAAAAATCAAAAACACTTTTGGTCGATCTTAGACTGACTTTCCATCACTTCGCTTGCGATAACGCGTAATATACAAAACGTTTTTATCACAATGAAATGGATTGAATATATTTATGGAAATATTTCTCAAATGAAAACGAAATAATATTATGAAAAACAAAAATGTATATTAAACAAAGGCCAAACGTAATATAATTAAGTAATATTTCCATTTTTAATACATACTAGGCACTAGCAAACCCGGCCCGCTTCTCTAGCCGTAAGTAAAAATAAATTATAACAATAGCCATCTGCCAGTGATAGTATTGTCAAAATCGGTCCAGCCATTTCAGAGATAGGAAAGGAAGGAGCAAACAGGCAGTAAGACAAAAAAAATTAAAAATGTCTTTTGATGACGTACGCAGTAGATATATTAGTAGTTAGTACGGATGGAAGATGTATAGTACGGTATAATATATATTCTTTCATATGCGTTTAGTGAAAAACTGTTCATTTGAAATAACAAACAGACACCTCAGTTTTATTTATATGTACTAATGTACTGATTATATATCAGTATTATATCACAATAGCAAAATTAAGTACCTATTCTAGCATCTAAAAAAAATAGTATTTACCGTTTTAGTCTTTAAAGTTTAGGAACAATATAAATGATCTTTAGGCTTTAATCAACCTTTTGGAGGTATCTACCTATTTTCATTAATAATTTATAAGTTAATTTTATAATTTTGTTCGGACATTTTTACAACAGCACTATCTAGTTCCGTGGTAAGCTACGCGGCTTGTGTTACGGGTACCAGATAATTGATATACTACACATATATATTTTAAAATAAATACATAATATAAATATTAACACCCATGACTCTGGAGAACAAACATTTGTGCTCAACAAATGAATGCCCCCAGCGGGACTCGAACCCGCGACCGCTGGCGCAGAAGGTAGGGTCACTACCAACTGAGCCAAACCAAATAAAAGGAGAGCTTTTGGCTTTAGGTTTTATTAGGTCAGTTCAAAATACCTACAAAAAGCAATAAAAAGAAAATAATAGATAGATGAAACAAAATATAATTTGAAAGTCAACAAAAATGAGACGATGCTACAGATTTTGTATATTGCAATACCGCAAGATCCGTTCTATGGTCTTCGAACCTTATTGTTTCCACTCCACACGCGATTTATGTGACGGCTTGAATAGCCTACTACGGGTTTAACTTTACGAACATAACGTGGTCGACGTTTTATTTTAGACCCATTCTGCAGGCACACTTTTTTGAGAACCTTTTGTTCTTAAATTATGTAACTTCGCATTTCGGATGACTACACAAAAAATACATTTCGGTGATGATTGATCGTTTGTTTTGTTCTAGTGTGTTTGTTTAACTTGGGTTCCATTTAAAGTTTTAACTTATATTGGCGCAGGACTATTTTCTTAATACCACTTTTATTATTTACAGATGCTAAAGTTTAGAAAGTTTGTGTTCAGTTTTTGGCTAGCTAGCATAATAAAATAGCACAATTAATCGTATCTAATAACGCTGCAATTATTCTTATTATCAAATTAAATGTACATAATATAATTATAAAAAAAACTTCTTATACCGCAATTACTATTAAGATTTCTGACATATATATCATGCATCGAGATACAATTAAACATGACTTCCCGATCGCCATACTTCGATATATCTATTAATTGCATCTAATACGTTCTGCCTGACGTCATACAGTACGTTGTAGGGGTCTATTAAACAGCATGCGTGCACGTTTGGCGACAAGCCATCGGTTAAGACAAACCGGTTACCGGTTTCCTCATGTGTTCAACGATATAGGAATTAGTATCGTTCAGAGCCTATACTTGTATACGAATCTTTTTTCTATCCTTCTCTTTCCTACTAAATAATAGTTATATAGAATAGGATACCTGATATATATGCCTAGTATATAAACTGTATATAGTATGAGTCGGGTCGGACTAATGGGTACACGATATGCAGATTATCGGAATAGACAGCTGTGTGAAGTGGAAAATTCTAGTATAATTAATATGCGTTGACGCTATGGTATAAATAAGTATATATAATATATCGTTTGCTGTAAAGAGATAATTTTTATGCAATGTACGTTTAAAAAAATAGTAAGTTATAATAGGATATTTTATTACGTACAATATGTATCTTATATACCTTTAAGTCTCGTAATGTCTTTATTATACAATTTTTTTATTGTTAAGTCTAGCAGTCTTTCAGAAAATATTGGCTAACCATACTCTCACATAGCTTATTTTAATAAAATTAAAATGGATCCATAGATAACGTATTTCGCCATAAGAAATATTTTATTCAAGAACAGTAGTTTGCGAGTTATAATTGGATTAATGGACGTGCTTTATAATATGTAAATATTTTCTCTTAGGCCTATCTTATTTTTAAGCTTGAAGACAAGCTTTCGCATTGACTGTTGAGAGTCTGTTACTACGGCTAATATAAACATTTCAATTTTAAACTCAAAGTGGAAGAGCGTTATCAAAACCGCAAGTTCCTATAGTTAATAGTGAGCAAGGAAATTGCTATTGTATCCTTGAGTTCCAACAATTTTATAAAGTACATTATAAATTTAATATATTACTAGCAATTCCGGCGGCTCCGCCCGCGTTCTTATCACCATTAAAAAATAGAGATTGATGGTTTACAATAAATAGGGGATGATGAAAATTTTAAGTCATTAGTATTTTTTGATGCCAAATCATAAAAAAATCGATCTAAAAATTCAATTTAATTCAAGACATATAAAATCTGGAGAGGGTAGCCTCCCTATCACCTAGGGGAATAAAAAATAGCATACGACCTATTCTCAGACCTACTAAGCATACAATAAAAAAGCATTAAAATTGGTCTAGCCGTTTCGGAAGACTTCGATAGCAAACGACTCTATCACGTTTCCAGATTTTATTTTATTTAGAGCAAAATTAACAATACAGTTTCCAGATATCAAGAAAAAAATATATATTTATTCTTATATTAATTAATTAATTTATTAGATTAAGTCTTAATCTCACGTATTGCGAACTTAAAAACATCCGATCGATGTGTAAAAATAGGTTAATGAGTAGCCCTAATCACTTGTTTATAAAGGAAAACCGCAAACATAATAAATAAAAATATGCGAACATTGTCCTTAACGTCTATAAAACAATATTCATTAGTATTTATAAAAATAACAAATACTTTTCAGTTGAAATGCAATTTTGGTTATATTATGACCTAATAATTATTATTATATTGACTTTCTATTTAATTACTTGTATTATGATAACGAATAAATACTATGTAGTTAGGTATATAGGCTTAAAATAAAATTCAACTCGTATGGTTGCACGATATTAAATCATCTGCCATTCGTTATCACTTATCTCCGGAACCTAGATAAAAGATTTCTTAAGTCTGGTATAGGTTTTGAGTAAAAGTAAATTATTTTACAATACTCGTTACATTGAAACATGTAGCTTAGTTGGGAAGTAGATACCTACTTATTTTCGAATTTGTAATCAACTACCACAGGATGTCCTTTATTAGTTAACGCTGTTTCTAAACAAGCTTATTTCTAATAAGGCCACCACTGCTTAGAATAAAAGAGCTTTATTTATTGCAATAAGGTAACATATTACTGTAAAAATAACTTTAAAAGGATGTTTTAACAAATTCTTTTTCGCTTTTGGCACTCGAGGTAATTTAGTACCTATTATCGAAAGATATACTTACTTCGTTTACTATTTAATAGTGAAACTTAAACAACTGTCAACCTTGGCCCAAATAAGTTTTAGATATGTTTAACTTAACCAATGATACATTTTGTAGTGTCGTTTAGCTCTACATATTAAGCTGATTAGAATACTGTAATAATTTATTCATTGAACTGCCATCTACTTTGATAAGTTGAAAATAATTAAGTACCTATAAGACTTGTCTGTTATCAAGCGAGTATTCCGTTTACGTTTATTTCCGTTTACACATATCTAACACAGTACTTTATATAATATCATGGGTATATTGGAACAAATTGCTTAGTTGATTTCTTCATCAAAGCTTCTCTTTGTACGTTTTAACGACCGCCCGTTAGATATAAAATACAAATATTGCTATTGCGCTTAATATAAAAATAAACCGTAAAACGCGCAATTCAATTCACGACCATTGTTGATTTTGTTAAATTATGATGAAACGATTATGACTGTGTCTATGCGTGTTGGTATAATTGTCTTCGAACACGTAAGCCCGTGTGTTTTGTTTCGCTCGTAAGTACAGGCTTGTGGAGATATTCTTTGAAACAAGATGATTTCAGGCACATCGCAAATTAAATGTACCGAAGTTATTTTAACTTTACTACTATTATTATTATTGCGAAAGTTTATACGTGTGTCTGTTTGTATGTCAGATTTTTTTTTAATTTGCATGACACTTACTCCACAACATTACTTGGTGATTAGAGTCACTTACACATTACTGTTAGGTACCAAGGGGCGCATCTGGCCAGAGCAAGGATAGGTTACTATACCTATATAGTATTTTATAGATTGATATTTTACGGCCGCTTACTAAGCGTCTACTGGATTGCATACTTAAATAGTTTAATTTAAAGCATCTGTGTCTGTGGAATACTTGCCTGTTAAGACTATTTTTGTAATTAATGCTTTCGTCGCTAATTAATTTTAGTAATTTAGCTTAGAGTTCCTTAAGTAGATAACTAAGAAAACTAGTCTAAGCTAAATTACTTTATAAAATTAAATAATACTATATTAAATAATGTTTAATTATTATCCCTATACCCTCGTTTATTATGCAATTGCCGTAACGAAGCAAATATGTTTACAAGTTAATTCTAAGTGTCTATTCAAACAAACTCTTGTAACACTAAAATCCGTCACTTGTGTCGAAATGGCAGTATAATGTAAATGTCTACCTTTACAATTAATAAAGAAGCAACTGATCATTAAGAAACACTTCCTGAAGTATTGAAAGTTCGATAGCGGCATTATCTTGTGAATTATAAAAAATAAAATGTTATAGCTTTGTTGTTGTACCTTGTAGTACAACTTTTTTTTTAATGAAAAAAACTTTATTTTAGTATGCACATCATGATATTCAAACGTAATTAAAATTGGAGTTGATGTGAACAACGACGTTTTTTACTTGAAGTATATTCACGGAATTAACTGTAGATCTAGTCAAGAAGTAGTATCCAAACATTATGTTTTTTGAATCAAGTTCCTATTTATTATATTAGCGAAAATCATTGATTTCAGAACAATCCTGCCAATATCTTACAATAACTATCAAATAGAGATATTTCATCTTATACATAAACTAAACTTTAACTGAATAATAAATAGACGCACACACAGTCATTAAAATCACTTTAAAAGTAGTTATTTCACTCTTAGTGTACACTGCTTACAAGCAGGTATATTATTTATTATATAACTTGCGATTCACCCTCGCTCCGTTCGAGTTAATCCCTAGGTACCTTCATTTTAACGTTTTATATATAGATTTCTCCAATAATTTAAAAGTGCTCTACATATCATCATACAAAATTTTATCAAAATCTATCCAGACATTTTCACGTTATGCAAACCTAGCCAGAGTTCTAAAAATTATGTACAGATTCAACTCAGGTAGTATTTTATTTTATGCAAAGATAGATTATTAAAGACCCTAGCAGCCAGGTAGTATTTTACTTCCTACTCACTTTCATAACACGAGTATTTAGTCCCGACACTTAATCTTTTACAAAAAATATTTTACCGTCGATAAATATGGTATATATTAAAGTTTTAGTTATAACAGTATAACATTCATCAAACCAGTTCCTTTGTTTGTTTTTTTTTTCCTTCAAAGCAAATAAGAGCCTACTAAGACGCCTTTAATAACTAGAATATTCTACGCAACTTAAATGTTAGCCTGTTTTACTACTTTAAGACACGTAGAGTTAGTGTTCCCAGAAATTCTAAATACATAGTCGTTATGATATTTTTCTCTCCCACATGAAATTGTTATTAAAATATACATACATCAATAATTTAAAAGCTTTTAAAGTGCTAACTACTTCTTCTCAGTATACCTACGTAATAATATTATATTAACATAGTACAGATTTTTTGTTGTAAACAATTTGTAAAAGTTCCTTGTTGTCCTTTACATTTCCTTCAATACACTACATTCAATACTCTGGCAGATAAAATGCTAGAAAACGTAAAATTACCTACCCATTGACTCATGCTTATGCGACACTTACAAATATACACGAAACATTTACTAAAATAGTGAAGGATTGAAGTTTTACCCTTTTTTATATTTTACAAGATAATACCGTATCTTGTAAAATACATATTAAAAATTTAACGTAGTAGGTACGAAGTAGGTAGGGTAGGGCGGGACTAGTTGAGCATAGGGGCAAGTTGGGCAATCGAAATATCTCGCAAACTATTCACCGTACGCATAGGCATCTTATGGCGGAAAGAAAGAGTTGCGGGAGGGGTAATCACCACGCGATCACTAGTGGCGGCTGGACGAACGAGTGAAGCACCCGTGCGTTTTGTTTATTTTGTGACCAAAAAGTAAAAACGTCGTTTATCGCAAGTTTCGTCTGTAGTAGTCAATTGTTATCTGTTTTCAATCAGGTAAGTGTTAATCTTTCAGAGAATTATTGTACTTTTGATATGTTGAGAGGTTCTGGGTATAATTCTTACGATTTTTTTATAATCTCACTTTTGTTTTAAAATTCCGGGTTGGGGTTAGTTGAGCTATAGTTGCTCAACTTACCCCACGACTCAAACAACTAAAGTAATGAATTTTTTATTTTTTGTTACTATGCGGAATTAGAAGAGGAAGACTACAAGATGTTCTTACACTACTGAAGATTTAAAAAAGGCTGAAAAAAAAAAGAAAAAGTGTTACTCCAAAAGACGTCCGTCGTCTTGCCTACTAATGTGCTGTTAAATTTGGCATAAAAATTCCACCCAGCTGGACTGCAAATAAAATGGCCGGAAAAGAATGGCTTACGATGTTTTTAAAACGAAATTCGGAGATATCCATACGGAAACCAGAACCCGAAACTGGCCCAAACAACAAAGAAAACGAAACGATCGACCTAATACAAGTATTTTCTCCGGAAATTGTACGACTATACCCAAAGGCTGGCCCTAGAAAAGCAGCTGAAATTAACAGAAGAAAGAGGAAAGCTGCAATTCTAACAGACACTCCCAAAAAGAACGCTTTAGAAGAACAGCAAAATAAAACCACAAAAAAAGTTAAGAAGCCAAAGAAGAACATAGATAAGAAAAGGAAGAAGCGTGTCTGTAAAAAAATACTCCAGTCAAGTGAGGAAAGTGATAATGATGATTATTCTTGTCTGATTTGTTCCGAAGGCTATGCTGAAAGTTTACCAGGAGAAAATTGGATCCAGTGTCAAGCTTGTAGGGAATGGGCACATACAAAATGTGTTCCAGGTACTGGTCTTACTTATGTTTGTGTCAATTGCAACAGTGTCAACGACGATTAAGTTGCTAAGATCTTATTAATATATATTTCTAAGATATTTAAGTCTGATTTTAAACAGAAAGACTGAATCTAATACTGAAGTTAGTCCTAAGATAAGTCAATGTTTTGTTGATTCTAGTTTTAGTTAATTATTCAAAGAAAATTACATTAAGTTTTGTTGTTCTGTCACTAAAAGGCTATAAATAAAGAGCTGATTGTCAAACACATATTTTACTTCATCTCTAGTCAACATTGAACCCATGGTTTGGTTAGACATTCTTAGTGCTCAACTTGCCCCATACCCTTGCTCAACTTACCTCACCTATGGGGTACATTGAGCATACTTGACTTT
Source organism: Boloria selene (assembly GCA_905231865.2). NCBI lineage: Eukaryota > Metazoa > Arthropoda > Insecta > Lepidoptera > Nymphalidae > Boloria > Boloria selene. The sequence goes on along the minus strand of HG993146.1, from coordinate 6,477,843 downwards.
CTGCATTTAAACAGCTGTAGCTCTTAAATTCTACTTGTTACAAAAAAATACTATGGACACTTTTGCTAAGGGATAAATTACTAATCCATCAAGTCGCATAACAACTCATTGAGACTTATTATTGAGGAGCTATATCCGCTCAAGTAAAAAATTGCTCAACTAGCCCCGCCCTACCCTACTACGAATGTTTAAAAATAAAAATAAATTAATTACATACCTATCTTTTAGTATGTGCGTCATGAGATTCAAACGCAATTAAAAATTAGATCCGATCTAAAAGATGATAAAATTTTAAAATTCAAGAATATACGTAGAAAACGTGACCTCTACTATTTTAATATGTTACGGAACGTTGTAATGCACCATTCACATGTTTACTATCTGGACCCGGCAGTGTTCGAGGTGATCGTGCCCTTTAAATGTGCATCATAAAAGGGCCCGATGCGGAATTAAAAGTACTCCTCCATTCCTCTGTCCTTTATATATTATAACTAGTATCAATACCTATAAATTATAACTATTTACATTCATTAGCAACTCATAAAAACTTATCTCATTATTTGTATTACTTTATTGATTAACTTATACTACTGCGCACAAATGTCTCTTACGCACACGTTTCGTTTCAGCGAGTTTGGCCATCGTGACTAAATTCTTAGGAGGATACTATTATTTTAGTAACAATTAATAATTATGACACTTTTAGTGAATACTGTATAGGCACAAGTACATTATTTAATATGTAACTAGCGAGTCACACTGTTGAAGTTTGTCCGGTTAAAATTAGTACACTACAGATTTCTTAGAAAGGATATTTTCGCGGAGTAAAACTGTCCTATATGACACAGATAACTGGCTATCATCATGCTAAATTTCATCAAAATCTGACAAGCGATCAGAGTATATAGTAACTATATACAGTATCTGTGTGACACGTTTTATACATTCAATAGTTACTTTATTATATCAACTACATGGGTACATACATAAAAATATAATAATATTAAAATTATTGTACAATTACAAATATCCCGAAAAGTGTTGGCGGATATGCGTTGTTTTCTTAAACAACACAGAAAATTTCCTCGAAGTAGTCGTTAAAAGATAATATACTTTGTTAATTAATGAAATAACTAAGGAAAGATAAGCGTTGAAATAAAATATTTTGGTTATAATGACGATAAATAACGTAACTATAGATAATAAATCACATAAATTAGAAAAAATATTAAGCTTTCGATCTCTTTGGTATTTATTAGTAAGCCCTTCTATGTAATATAATGTTTTATTTAACCATTAATATTATGTTAAAATGACAATGACCTACTAGTTAGACACCTAATACCACATCTAATTCTATGATATACCTTCTGTTGATGAAACATCGTTAGATGATAATCACTTCGAAAATTTACTAGGCAAACAAAACCCCATAATAAAATGGTAAAGTAGGTATAATAATAAATACCGTTTTCTTGATGTAGGTATCGATTTAGTTGAGAAATAATACCTAAGGTTAATGAATTAAATTAAAAGTAAAAAATTGAGCTTCGTCTATAAAATAATACGTCTATAAAGTTTTTATAAATGGTGTAATAGAAAACTAATTTTGGATTCTTAAAAATTACCATAATAATAAATATCAGCGCCTAAAGTTGTCGTTTTTAAATATACGAGTAAGTATTTCTACTTCTCAAACTCTTATAAAATGACTTTCGACGGAATAACATTCGAGCAATTTTGCAGTTAACTTAATATTATGTAGGTATATACAATATAACTACATAATATTTTGCAGGTATCAGCTAGGGCATATTAAATAACGTCTATGCAAAATTATGTAATAAGATTATAGATACAATTTATGAATGGCAGTTACATTATGAGCGGGTTTTCTATGTACGGCTTCGCGACTCTTAGCTTCATTACATAAGTATTTGGAGCAGTAAAAATCGTTTATCGCGTAGCACATTGTTACATTCTGCATAACGTGATAAGCAACGTCCGCACCCGCATTCGCGACAAACATGGCTGGATAATGATTTTAAATACATATATATTGACGAATACATATGGCAAACAGCGGGGCGAACTAATTTTTTATAAACGTTATACTTACACACTTCAGCTTTATTTTAGATGTAATCCCCATTTTAACTACCCACAGAATCACATTATGTATTTATTTACTGGTACTCTACAATTTTATAAATATATTCTTTATTTCTTCATTTTTAAAATGTGTAATGTCCCAATATTAATCGTGACTTGAACTGCATACAAATCTCTTAAAAGTAGTCTATCGTTTGATTTAATGAATCAATTTATAAGAATATATCTACATCTTATACCCTGACATTTCATTGCGGAAGTAGTACCTATAGATATATTATCTTAAATTTCAAGTATCTGGAAAATATTTATCGTGAATTTTTAAATTATAATCTTTCACATTAACTTGTTATTTAATATAAATTTTCGGTTTAAGGCACTGGTAAATTTTAGTTGCAAATACAGTGGTCGAACTAACATTAGGTATGGTGTCCGTCATGCTGACGTTTTTACGCATCCTTAATGATGAAAAAGATTTAACGCTCCGTAAGATATTCACTTCATCCCGGGGCGTTAACCTCAAATAAATTTCTTTTAAGAAACCATTTAAAACGTATAGTAAAGTTAATTAAACTCATTCAAATTGAATGACAGGGGAGGTCTTTTATGTACCTTACGATATGAATTCACTTAAGTCTTTAAAATCATATTTTTTTATTTTTCTCTTAAATCTACGCGCTATATCATCTTAATCGAAGATTTTCAATAACAGTTACCTATCTGACTGAGACTAAAAATCTTCGTAGTATACTTACATCATAACATAATTTCTACTTTTTTGGAGATTTTTTATTTGTTTCTTCCAAAATTTCTTTTGTTCTTACATTTGAATGAAAATATCAGGTATGGGACTTATTTAGGTAGGTACTGTTTGATATTTATCGACTTCATAGACAAGACTTGACTTCTACGAGCAGATCGCCATATTCTCAATAACTCAATAATCCGTACAGGATCAGATAAGCTAATACCAAGTAGTAGGTAACCACTACACTACAGGATTTTACACAGAGGTTCTCAAAAATAAAGTAGGGATTATCCCTACGTTATAGTATTATTTCGAAGCGTTTCTTTAGATGTAGGTTAATAGCCAAAAGGTAAAGACGGTGCGGCATCAGTTAAATTGTATATTACATTTTACAGGGCATTAACGTAGGTCGTTACTGCAAACGTGAGCCACAATGTCACCTTTGTTGTCCTTACGTGTAGTTTATGCTACAATGCTGCGCTTAATCCTCCAAGAAACAAAATAAATAAATTAAGTTAACGCAATAAAATCAACAACGTTAAATTGTAATTGTACTATTATCTGCAGCAGAACACGCAAAAACCGCTTCAAAAGACCTGATGTAACGGAAATTAAGCGTCGATGTTCAACAGACGACAGAGTCTCAATAGGGATTCTGGGGAAATATGTTGGGAAATACCTATATGAGGGCATATTAAAGGTAGGCCGAAGCCCAGAAGTGGGACTGCAAATAAAATGGCCGGAAAAGAATGGCTTACGATGTTTTTAAAACGAAATTCGGAGATATCCATACGGAAACCAGAACCCGAAACTGGCCCAAACAACAAAGAAAACGAAACGATCGACCTAATACAAGTATTTTCTCCGGAAATTGTACGACTATACCCAAAGGCTGGCCCTAGAAAAGCAGCTGAAATTAACAGAAGAAAGAGGAAAGCTGCAATTCTAACAGACACTCCCAAAAAGAACGCTTTAGAAGAACAGCAAAATAAAACCACAAAAAAAGTTAAGAAGCCAAAGAAGAACATAGATAAGAAAAGGAAGAAGCGTGTCTGTAAAAAAATACTCCAGTCAAGTGAGGAAAGTGATAATGATGATTATTCTTGTCTGATTTGTTCCGAAGGCTATGCTGAAAGTTTACCAGGAGAAAATTGGATCCAGTGTCAAGCTTGTAGGGAATGGGCACATACAAAATGTGTTCCAGGTACTGGTCTTACTTATGTTTGTGTCAATTGCAACAGTGTCAACGACGATTAAGTTGCTAAGATCTTATTAATATATATTTCTAAGATATTTAAGTCTGATTTTAAACAGAAAGACTGAATCTAATACTGAAGTTAGTCCTAAGATAAGTCAATGTTTTGTTGATTCTAGTTTTAGTTAATTATTCAAAGAAAATTACATTAAGTTTTGTTGTTCTGTCACTAAAAGGCTATAAATAAAGAGCTGATTGTCAAACACATATTTTACTTCATCTCTAGTCAACATTGAACCCATGGTTTGGTTAGACATTCTTAGTGCTCAACTTGCCCCATACCCTTGCTCAACTTACCTCACCTATGGGGTACATTGAGCATACTTGACTTTCTGCATTTAAACAGCTGTAGCTCTTAAATTCTACTTGTTACAAAAAAATACTATGGACACTTTTGCTAAGGGATAAATTACTAATCCATCAAGTCGCATAACAACTCATTGAGACTTATTATTGAGGAGCTATATCCGCTCAAGTAAAAAATTGCTCAACTAGCCCCGCCCTACCCTACTACGAATGTTTAAAAATAAAAATAAATTAATTACATACCTATCTTTTAGTATGTGCGTCATGAGATTCAAACGCAATTAAAAATTAGATCCGATCTAAAAGATGATAAAATTTTAAAATTCAAGAATATACGTAGAAAACGTGACCTCTACTATTTTAATATGTTACGGAACGTTGTAATGCACCATTCACATGTTTACTATCTGGACCCGGCAGTGTTCGAGGTGATCGTGCCCTTTAAATGTGCATCATAAAAGGGCCCGATGCGGAATTAAAAGTACTCCTCCATTCCTCTGTCCTTTATATATTATAACTAGTATCAATACCTATAAATTATAACTATTTACATTCATTAGCAACTCATAAAAACTTATCTCATTATTTGTATTACTTTATTGATTAACTTATACTACTGCGCACAAATGTCTCTTACGCACACGTTTCGTTTCAGCGAGTTTGGCCATCGTGACTAAATTCTTAGGAGGATACTATTATTTTAGTAACAATTAATAATTATGACACTTTTAGTGAATACTGTATAGGCACAAGTACATTATTTAATATGTAACTAGCGAGTCACACTGTTGAAGTTTGTCCGGTTAAAATTAGTACACTACAGATTTCTTAGAAAGGATATTTTCGCGGAGTAAAACTGTCCTATATGACACAGATAACTGGCTATCATCATGCTAAATTTCATCAAAATCTGACAAGCGATCAGAGTATATAGTAACTATATACAGTATCTGTGTGACACGTTTTATACATTCAATAGTTACTTTATTATATCAACTACATGGGTACATACATAAAAATATAATAATATTAAAATTATTGTACAATTACAAATATCCCGAAAAGTGTTGGCGGATATGCGTTGTTTTCTTAAACAACACAGAAAATTTCCTCGAAGTAGTCGTTAAAAGATAATATACTTTGTTAATTAATGAAATAACTAAGGAAAGATAAGCGTTGAAATAAAATATTTTGGTTATAATGACGATAAATAACGTAACTATAGATAATAAATCACATAAATTAGAAAAAATATTAAGCTTTCGATCTCTTTGGTATTTATTAGTAAGCCCTTCTATGTAATATAATGTTTTATTTAACCATTAATATTATGTTAAAATGACAATGACCTACTAGTTAGACACCTAATACCACATCTAATTCTATGATATACCTTCTGTTGATGAAACATCGTTAGATGATAATCACTTCGAAAATTTACTAGGCAAACAAAACCCCATAATAAAATGGTAAAGTAGGTATAATAATAAATACCGTTTTCTTGATGTAGGTATCGATTTAGTTGAGAAATAATACCTAAGGTTAATGAATTAAATTAAAAGTAAAAAATTGAGCTTCGTCTATAAAATAATACGTCTATAAAGTTTTTATAAATGGTGTAATAGAAAACTAATTTTGGATTCTTAAAAATTACCATAATAATAAATATCAGCGCCTAAAGTTGTCGTTTTTAAATATACGAGTAAGTATTTCTACTTCTCAAACTCTTATAAAATGACTTTCGACGGAATAACATTCGAGCAATTTTGCAGTTAACTTAATATTATGTAGGTATATACAATATAACTACATAATATTTTGCAGGTATCAGCTAGGGCATATTAAATAACGTCTATGCAAAATTATGTAATAAGATTATAGATACAATTTATGAATGGCAGTTACATTATGAGCGGGTTTTCTATGTACGGCTTCGCGACTCTTAGCTTCATTACATAAGTATTTGGAGCAGTAAAAATCGTTTATCGCGTAGCACATTGTTACATTCTGCATAACGTGATAAGCAACGTCCGCACCCGCATTCGCGACAAACATGGCTGGATAATGATTTTAAATACATATATATTGACGAATACATATGGCAAACAGCGGGGCGAACTAATTTTTTATAAACGTTATACTTACACACTTCAGCTTTATTTTAGATGTAATCCCCATTTTAACTACCCACAGAATCACATTATGTATTTATTTACTGGTACTCTACAATTTTATAAATATATTCTTTATTTCTTCATTTTTAAAATGTGTAATGTCCCAATATTAATCGTGACTTGAACTGCATACAAATCTCTTAAAAGTAGTCTATCGTTTGATTTAATGAATCAATTTATAAGAATATATCTACATCTTATACCCTGACATTTCATTGCGGAAGTAGTACCTATAGATATATTATCTTAAATTTCAAGTATCTGGAAAATATTTATCGTGAATTTTTAAATTATAATCTTTCACATTAACTTGTTATTTAATATAAATTTTCGGTTTAAGGCACTGGTAAATTTTAGTTGCAAATACAGTGGTCGAACTAACATTAGGTATGGTGTCCGTCATGCTGACGTTTTTACGCATCCTTAATGATGAAAAAGATTTAACGCTCCGTAAGATATTCACTTCATCCCGGGGCGTTAACCTCAAATAAATTTCTTTTAAGAAACCATTTAAAACGTATAGTAAAGTTAATTAAACTCATTCAAATTGAATGACAGGGGAGGTCTTTTATGTACCTTACGATATGAATTCACTTAAGTCTTTAAAATCATATTTTTTTATTTTTCTCTTAAATCTACGCGCTATATCATCTTAATCGAAGATTTTCAATAACAGTTACCTATCTGACTGAGACTAAAAATCTTCGTAGTATACTTACATCATAACATAATTTCTACTTTTTTGGAGATTTTTTATTTGTTTCTTCCAAAATTTCTTTTGTTCTTACATTTGAATGAAAATATCAGGTATGGGACTTATTTAGGTAGGTACTGTTTGATATTTATCGACTTCATAGACAAGACTTGACTTCTACGAGCAGATCGCCATATTCTCAATAACTCAATAATCCGTACAGGATCAGATAAGCTAATACCAAGTAGTAGGTAACCACTACACTACAGGATTTTACACAGAGGTTCTCAAAAATAAAGTAGGGATTATCCCTACGTTATAGTATTATTTCGAAGCGTTTCTTTAGATGTAGGTTAATAGCCAAAAGGTAAAGACGGTGCGGCATCAGTTAAATTGTATATTACATTTTACAGGGCATTAACGTAGGTCGTTACTGCAAACGTGAGCCACAATGTCACCTTTGTTGTCCTTACGTGTAGTTTATGCTACAATGCTGCGCTTAATCCTCCAAGAAACAAAATAAATAAATTAAGTTAACGCAATAAAATCAACAACGTTAAATTGTAATTGTACTATTATCTGCAGCAGAACACGCAAAAACCGCTTCAAAAGACCTGATGTAACGGAAATTAAGCGTCGATGTTCAACAGACGACAGAGTCTCAATAGGGATTCTGGGGAAATATGTTGGGAAATACCTATATGAGGGCATATTAAAGGTAGGCCGAAGCCCAGAAGTGGGACTGCAAATAAAATGGCCGGAAAAGAATGGCTTACGATGTTTTTAAAACGAAATTCGGAGATATCCATACGGAAACCAGAACCCGAAACTGGCCCAAACAACAAAGAAAACGAAACGATCGACCTAATACAAGTATTTTCTCCGGAAATTGTACGACTATACCCAAAGGCTGGCCCTAGAAAAGCAGCTGAAATTAACAGAAGAAAGAGGAAAGCTGCAATTCTAACAGACACTCCCAAAAAGAACGCTTTAGAAGAACAGCAAAATAAAACCACAAAAAAAGTTAAGAAGCCAAAGAAGAACATAGATAAGAAAAGGAAGAAGCGTGTCTGTAAAAAAATACTCCAGTCAAGTGAGGAAAGTGATAATGATGATTATTCTTGTCTGATTTGTTCCGAAGGCTATGCTGAAAGTTTACCAGGAGAAAATTGGATCCAGTGTCAAGCTTGTAGGGAATGGGCACATACAAAATGTGTTCCAGGTACTGGTCTTACTTATGTTTGTGTCAATTGCAACAGTGTCAACGACGATTAAGTTGCTAAGATCTTATTAATATATATTTCTAAGATATTTAAGTCTGATTTTAAACAGAAAGACTGAATCTAATACTGAAGTTAGTCCTAAGATAAGTCAATGTTTTGTTGATTCTAGTTTTAGTTAATTATTCAAAGAAAATTACATTAAGTTTTGTTGTTCTGTCACTAAAAGGCTATAAATAAAGAGCTGATTGTCAAACACATATTTTACTTCATCTCTAGTCAACATTGAACCCATGGTTTGGTTAGACATTCTTAGTGCTCAACTTGCCCCATACCCTTGCTCAACTTACCTCACCTATGGGGTACATTGAGCATACTTGACTTTCTGCATTTAAACAGCTGTAGCTCTTAAATTCTACTTGTTACAAAAAAATACTATGGACACTTTTGCTAAGGGATAAATTACTAATCCATCAAGTCGCATAACAACTCATTGAGACTTATTATTGAGGAGCTATATCCGCTCAAGTAAAAAATTGCTCAACTAGCCCCGCCCTACCCTACTACGAATGTTTAAAAATAAAAATAAATTAATTACATACCTATCTTTTAGTATGTGCGTCATGAGATTCAAACGCAATTAAAAATTAGATCCGATCTAAAAGATGATAAAATTTTAAAATTCAAGAATATACGTAGAAAACGTGACCTCTACTATTTTAATATGTTACGGAACGTTGTAATGCACCATTCACATGTTTACTATCTGGACCCGGCAGTGTTCGAGGTGATCGTGCCCTTTAAATGTGCATCATAAAAGGGCCCGATGCGGAATTAAAAGTACTCCTCCATTCCTCTGTCCTTTATATATTATAACTAGTATCAATACCTATAAATTATAACTATTTACATTCATTAGCAACTCATAAAAACTTATCTCATTATTTGTATTACTTTATTGATTAACTTATACTACTGCGCACAAATGTCTCTTACGCACACGTTTCGTTTCAGCGAGTTTGGCCATCGTGACTAAATTCTTAGGAGGATACTATTATTTTAGTAACAATTAATAATTATGACACTTTTAGTGAATACTGTATAGGCACAAGTACATTATTTAATATGTAACTAGCGAGTCACACTGTTGAAGTTTGTCCGGTTAAAATTAGTACACTACAGATTTCTTAGAAAGGATATTTTCGCGGAGTAAAACTGTCCTATATGACACAGATAACTGGCTATCATCATGCTAAATTTCATCAAAATCTGACAAGCGATCAGAGTATATAGTAACTATATACAGTATCTGTGTGACACGTTTTATACATTCAATAGTTACTTTATTATATCAACTACATGGGTACATACATAAAAATATAATAATATTAAAATTATTGTACAATTACAAATATCCCGAAAAGTGTTGGCGGATATGCGTTGTTTTCTTAAACAACACAGAAAATTTCCTCGAAGTAGTCGTTAAAAGATAATATACTTTGTTAATTAATGAAATAACTAAGGAAAGATAAGCGTTGAAATAAAATATTTTGGTTATAATGACGATAAATAACGTAACTATAGATAATAAATCACATAAATTAGAAAAAATATTAAGCTTTCGATCTCTTTGGTATTTATTAGTAAGCCCTTCTATGTAATATAATGTTTTATTTAACCATTAATATTATGTTAAAATGACAATGACCTACTAGTTAGACACCTAATACCACATCTAATTCTATGATATACCTTCTGTTGATGAAACATCGTTAGATGATAATCACTTCGAAAATTTACTAGGCAAACAAAACCCCATAATAAAATGGTAAAGTAGGTATAATAATAAATACCGTTTTCTTGATGTAGGTATCGATTTAGTTGAGAAATAATACCTAAGGTTAATGAATTAAATTAAAAGTAAAAAATTGAGCTTCGTCTATAAAATAATACGTCTATAAAGTTTTTATAAATGGTGTAATAGAAAACTAATTTTGGATTCTTAAAAATTACCATAATAATAAATATCAGCGCCTAAAGTTGTCGTTTTTAAATATACGAGTAAGTATTTCTACTTCTCAAACTCTTATAAAATGACTTTCGACGGAATAACATTCGAGCAATTTTGCAGTTAACTTAATATTATGTAGGTATATACAATATAACTACATAATATTTTGCAGGTATCAGCTAGGGCATATTAAATAACGTCTATGCAAAATTATGTAATAAGATTATAGATACAATTTATGAATGGCAGTTACATTATGAGCGGGTTTTCTATGTACGGCTTCGCGACTCTTAGCTTCATTACATAAGTATTTGGAGCAGTAAAAATCGTTTATCGCGTAGCACATTGTTACATTCTGCATAACGTGATAAGCAACGTCCGCACCCGCATTCGCGACAAACATGGCTGGATAATGATTTTAAATACATATATATTGACGAATACATATGGCAAACAGCGGGGCGAACTAATTTTTTATAAACGTTATACTTACACACTTCAGCTTTATTTTAGATGTAATCCCCATTTTAACTACCCACAGAATCACATTATGTATTTATTTACTGGTACTCTACAATTTTATAAATATATTCTTTATTTCTTCATTTTTAAAATGTGTAATGTCCCAATATTAATCGTGACTTGAACTGCATACAAATCTCTTAAAAGTAGTCTATCGTTTGATTTAATGAATCAATTTATAAGAATATATCTACATCTTATACCCTGACATTTCATTGCGGAAGTAGTACCTATAGATATATTATCTTAAATTTCAAGTATCTGGAAAATATTTATCGTGAATTTTTAAATTATAATCTTTCACATTAACTTGTTATTTAATATAAATTTTCGGTTTAAGGCACTGGTAAATTTTAGTTGCAAATACAGTGGTCGAACTAACATTAGGTATGGTGTCCGTCATGCTGACGTTTTTACGCATCCTTAATGATGAAAAAGATTTAACGCTCCGTAAGATATTCACTTCATCCCGGGGCGTTAACCTCAAATAAATTTCTTTTAAGAAACCATTTAAAACGTATAGTAAAGTTAATTAAACTCATTCAAATTGAATGACAGGGGAGGTCTTTTATGTACCTTACGATATGAATTCACTTAAGTCTTTAAAATCATATTTTTTTATTTTTCTCTTAAATCTACGCGCTATATCATCTTAATCGAAGATTTTCAATAACAGTTACCTATCTGACTGAGACTAAAAATCTTCGTAGTATACTTACATCATAACATAATTTCTACTTTTTTGGAGATTTTTTATTTGTTTCTTCCAAAATTTCTTTTGTTCTTACATTTGAATGAAAATATCAGGTATGGGACTTATTTAGGTAGGTACTGTTTGATATTTATCGACTTCATAGACAAGACTTGACTTCTACGAGCAGATCGCCATATTCTCAATAACTCAATAATCCGTACAGGATCAGATAAGCTAATACCAAGTAGTAGGTAACCACTACACTACAGGATTTTACACAGAGGTTCTCAAAAATAAAGTAGGGATTATCCCTACGTTATAGTATTATTTCGAAGCGTTTCTTTAGATGTAGGTTAATAGCCAAAAGGTAAAGACGGTGCGGCATCAGTTAAATTGTATATTACATTTTACAGGGCATTAACGTAGGTCGTTACTGCAAACGTGAGCCACAATGTCACCTTTGTTGTCCTTACGTGTAGTTTATGCTACAATGCTGCGCTTAATCCTCCAAGAAACAAAATAAATAAATTAAGTTAACGCAATAAAATCAACAACGTTAAATTGTAATTGTACTATTATCTGCAGCAGAACACGCAAAAACCGCTTCAAAAGACCTGATGTAACGGAAATTAAGCGTCGATGTTCAACAGACGACAGAGTCTCAATAGGGATTCTGGGGAAATATGTTGGGAAATACCTATATGAGGGCATATTAAAGGTAGGCCGAAGCCCAGAAGTGGGACGTTAAAAGGCTGAATACATGTTGGAAAATGAAGTAACGTTTACTACCTATGGGACTCAACGGTTAGACAAGTTAGTAGTGCTAGTACCCACTATAAACTCACTTGATCACGTCAGGTTTACAAAAAAGAAAACATTCTATAAATCAAACTATCTTATCACGATTAGACGACACTTTTGGCTCAGTTGGTAGTGCCCCTGCTTTCTGCGCCAGCGGTCGCGGGTTCGAGTCCCGCTGGGGCATTCATTTGTTGAGCACGAATGTTTGTTCTCCAGTCATGGGATATCATATATAATAATTTTTAGATCATATATTTATAATATGTATGTATTTAAAACTTATATAATATGTAGTATATTAACTATCTGGTATCCGTAACACAAGCATCGTAGTTTACGACGGAACTGGATTATTATTTATTATCAGATTTCGTTTCGATTTTCGTTCGGAGAATCTCTCCCGTGACCATGATTGCTGTTAACAAAACCAAAAATCAAAATAAATCCGCGACAAAATTCGAAAAGACCATTTGTAATGTCAAATATTCGCGTAAACCTAAGAAAGTATTATAAAAAAGAACAAGAAGAAACATTTATTTAAATTTTTATCTATTTCGTATACAATTACATAATTTTACAAATAACTATTTCTGTATGCACGAAGGAATACCGTATAAATAAATTATTCGTCGCTAAAACTACGCTATTTTTTTAAGAATATTACTTTCATTCTTTATAATACCTTTGTAGTAAAACCTTTTAATTCAAAAATATGAGAAAATCGATTTACAATTGGCGGCAAAAAATATACCTACCTAATGTTTTCTTTTCTTTCCTTACCTAATGATATTCATTTCAAGACATTTGAAATAAAAATTCGTTTAAATCAGTTTCAACAATATTTCCAGGAAATTTATGACATGTAGTTAAGTTAAGGAAAGGATTCTTTAATTCTATTACTTGTACCTGACTAAGTTTACAACCTCAGCAAGTAACTATTACTATTTAGAACCTTAAAATAATTCTTCCGCAGCGAATATATACATTTATGACTTCTTATTTTAACGGACTATAATTACGATAATTTGAATTTCTATAGTTTCATTTCATTCATTCATTTATTATGTTCAGGGCTATTATTTTCTAAGAACGGCTTAAGACAAGTATTTTAGAACTTAGAAGCGTCGTAAGACTATAGGTACTTATTTATTTTTATTTTTCTTCTATGCCCTAATCGTTTTTGATTAGCGTTTAAAATTTTAAAATCAAAATCAAATCAAAATATTGTTTATTCAAATAGACTTTCACAAGCTCGTTTGAATCGTAATTTTTACATTACCTATTAAACCTTTTTTAAACTTGAATTTAAACCACTATAGTTGAAAAAAGGTAAAAAACGTGCCTAAAGATAGTTAGATAACTATCAACCTAAATTGAAAGGCATATTAATTGACTTGTGGTAACCGAAGTCAATGATATGTTTAGCTTTCGAGTCAAATAGTCTAAATTACTCAAGGACTTCCTCAAAAGAAAAATATTACAATTATTGGTACTAAATACGTTTCTCTTACATAATAGAAATGTAAAAAAATATTGTTTTCATATTGTAGTTTTTTTATAATATTAATTTTATAATTTTTTCTACTGTAGCAATAATGTGATACTTGTATTGTGTAGTGTTACTTAACGTCATAACTTTAGAAGTAAGCACTACGTGACCGATATTTGACACTGTCTCAGAATGAAAACCTAATGCGTAGACTGTATGTTGACAGATTCCGTACATATATAAATTATAAATAATAAAAATTATAAATCTTTATCTAAGTGACATGCTAAAAGATAAAAAAATCTTAGCAGTTCCAATTACTATTTAATGTGTTGATTTTATTTTCTTTGCATTTTAATTTACCTCATGTTTGAATGTTAATTGTATATATTCTTCCTGTTATAATAATCCTGTTATAAATAATCATAGTTTTTAAATGTCAGCCTCTCTAACCATCGACTAAATCCAAACCGTAAGGAACCAATGATAAAAACTCCGACTAAAGATACGAAAGTTTGTTTGTTCAGTATACATTTGCTAATCTTGTGATAGGAAGATTTTAAATTCTATCGAAATTTATATAAATGTATATCAGGGCTGATAAGTGAATATTTACATTGGATGTTTGGTCTTTAACCTATAATTTTAGTAAGGATCCCTAAAATACTTTACAGTGTAACTTCACTCATGTTTCAAAATATTTCCCATGAGAGGACACTGGAGTCGCCGGCAATTTAGCCAAATAATAAAAATACTACACTATATTCTATATAACAAATACGTTGAATTAACAATTTTTATACCTATGTGAAAAAAACAACTCAACTTTGCATTTAACCTACTTACGATAGATAAAATTAGGTATATAATACGATTGACTAGAAGTAAGTAACTATTATAATTAATTAATATAAAAAACACGACGATATTCTATATTTTTTAGTAATTGTAGAAGGTCTCAACTACTCTCGGCTTTCTAGTTTCTGCTATGCGACAAATTTTAGCTATTTTAAATTAAACTTGAGGATTAATTCGATCTTATAAAATTAAGTATAGAATTAAGTCGTATAAAATTAAGCGAATATTCGTCAATCTTATCATTTAACTATTAAGTTATTTATTTTATCGTTAAAATCAAACAAATCAAAATATAGTTAGTTAATTACATCTGTTTTGATAACATTTACTTAACATAAAAATATATGGTATGTGTAAATATTTTTTTTAAGATATAGGAACTTAAATATGTAGTACCTATGCAGAAAGTATAAAAATAGGTAGCACGTTGAATGCTGATACATTAATTTTCTCCCACTAAATAAGTAGTATAACTTTTATAAAAGACTTATTTTAGCTTCTACTTTTACCTAAACTAACTTAGGTTCAAGTCAAGTAAGGCAATTTCGAGATTACCTTCATTTTACCATTTCTTTTAGTAAGCCTAGGACTTCCATTAATTAGTCAAGGATCTTTCTACTAAGAAGAGACTCCAGTTCCCGTAAGCTCGGTGCAACATAGCGCATAACACTAAAACCGTCAAACGGGTTTGCAACCAACGAATGCCATAATAAAAAGTTGCTCGAGGGACGCAGCAAGCTCTGTTTGTTCATTGTGTTAAGAGTAGAGAGTATTCGCATAGTGTTTCATAATAACGCTTAGTTTTGACCAAATCAATACGAATGTAGTAGGTTAATAAAAGAAAAATGGCAGACATATTGAAATGAATTCAATTTTGCATTGATTATAATTTAACAAGTTAAATAAATATTTGTTAAAAATGTCGTTAAACAAAACAATGTAACACATTTATATTAACAGCTAGAAACTATTTACAACCGAATTAATATATTCATAAAGACACTTATTAATTATAAATAATTGTTCCTACTCGCTTCTTTCCACAATGTGGTCTCTACTAGAAAACAAGCACGGGCGGTGGATACCTCTATTGGTCGAACCAGCTCTAAAATTACAAGTTTTTGCGTTTGTTCGTCGTTCAGGCCGTTTATTTTTTAGCACTTCCTCACCAAAATGTAAAATATGTCTATATATGTATAATATGGCTGCTTAAACTTAAGTGTTAAGTGCCACCTTATTATCGTCTTAATAAATGTATCGGGCGTCTTAGCAAAAAAAACCTTTTAACATTTAAAAGTGATTGCATTGGTAGGTACCTATTTTAAAAGTAATTGTTAGTTTTTGATGGTAAATTAGTGCTTGATACCCAGTTTTAGGCAATTAATAATATCGAATAAGTGTACCTATCTTGAAAATCGCTTTAATTTTATTATAGTTAAGTAACATAAATTAATGTAGTGTAGCTAGATAATTTGGCGACACGTTTGGCGCAGTGTACGGTGACCCTACTTGCCGGGCCAGCGGCCTCGGGTTCGAACCCGCTGAGGACTTTCATTTGTTAAGCACGAATGTTTGTCAGTCATATATTTATAATTATAATACGTAAATATGTATTTAAACTTTAAAGTAATATAAAAATGTGTAGTGTATCGACTATCTGGTATCCATAACACAAACCTCGTAGCTTACCACGGAACTAGGTGGTAGGTAGGTATTATAATGCCCCTCCATGTTTATTTATTTATTTATTTATTTATTACGTAAATGAAATAAAGCCCATTTATTTTAATAAATTATATACACATTTTTTATTAAAAATTTAATATAAGGCAAGACAGGACCGTGATGAGGGAGTTTTATCAGTTTTATTGTGGCGGGCAGGCTGCAGGCAACAACAAAACATAGCGCCGAATATTACCGACGTCGTCCGAGCGTACCCGAGCGGAAAACGAATCTCGCTTCAAAACGTGATCGTGGTGTTTGATTTGAAAACAAAATCCACCCGCCCGCTGCCGGCTCCGAGTCACGGGCACACCGAATTGCAGGCTCACCGCTCAGCCGCTCAGTGCGCGAGCAAGCGTGATACGGAATGAACGTGTGGTGCGTTTTGCGCGGACGTTGACACTGCGACTCATTTTTTTACTTACGGCCTATGCAGCCAGAATCATAGACTTTTGGAGTATAAAGTTGGACAAGTAAAAAGTTTTTATTGTTCAAAGTTTACTTCGATGCAGTTCGCGCAGAGTTTTGACCGATATTTGTGAATTTCCGTATAGACGCGAAAACAGTGAGAACAATTCGAAACTGAGGACTGTTTTGTACATTTTCGCATCTTTTGCGAAATTGTGTTCAAAAATCACGTATCTGGCTTAAATGTGGAGGGCATAATAAAAAAAGACCATTGCCCCCAGCCAACTAGTTCGGACTCAATCTGTGGTCACCGAACAAAAAAACAAACACGCATCGACTTCCATTTCTTTCGCAAATCGTATTTACAACGGTTTTTCAAAAATTCTTGTTGAAAGTAACGTGAACTTTATCCAACTTACTTTAGTAACAGTGAGTTTACTTACCAAATTCGTGCCTTAGTGAAACAATCGTACCTACGTTTTATAACGTAAAACAAGCTTTTTAAAACCTGGATCGTAACTAGTGCCGAGTTGGTTTTACATAATGTCTACCGCTATAATGCATCAGTCTGCGCTGTACGAATTTGGTGATCTGTTCTTGAAGGTAAGATGAGTTAATTTACTTTTTCGTATATCAACCCACCTACTTTAAATTAAAAGTTATCGTAACCGACCATGGTACCTTTATGCAATAGCAAGTTGTAAGTAAATTGTATTTTATTGTGGCTACTAATTAAAACTAATTAATTCCTTAAGTTCAGATACGATAATAAGTTTTTTTCGTTAAAGATTATTTATTTCAATTATTCATACCTATTTGAAAAAAATATGTCAACAACGATTATAACTATCTTTTTTATGGCACTCTAAATAAAAATGTAAACATACGTTTATTACTAACAAACATATTATTACGTGTCTTGTAGTATTACATTGTTATTGTAAATTCATAAAATATGTTAGCCTCAAGTATGAAACATTATTTAGTATTTATAGACTATTAATATGTTAACATTTTGTATGTAAATAATAATTTCCTCGTCTTACAAAATAATGATTGATGCATTTTTATTGTTCATCAATAAGAAAAAATACTCCACGTGCTTTGTACAAATTATTTAGGTATCTACTATAAATTTCTACTTTTACGACATTGAACATTAGATGACAAATGAATTGTATCGACATGTTAATACAAGGAGATAACAACTTAAGTACCTATTAAAACTAAAAAAAACAATATGAAAAATACCTATACATTATAAATCAAATGTTGTTACATTTATGGATTAATTGCTTCTTAATTGTAAATACGACTGTTTAAATTAATTTATATTTAGTTTAAAAATAAACAGTGATTTGATATTTTTAAAACATTCTTGTAGAAGTTTAGTTTCCCTCATGCCTTTAATAGCCTGTTTGTAGTTCCGACTGCCATAATTATAGCACACGGAAAATCAACATTGCTATTTGGCGTTCAGTTCCCGTAGTTACGACAAAACTTATCTCGCAGTAGGTATGTGCAAGTAGTTAAATCAAGAATCTGATTCGACGTAAGACTTCCCTTGAAAAGTAAAAGTATATTTAGGATCTACTTTGAATCTGAAATGAGTTTGTTATTTAATGGGTAGTATAGGCATATACGAAAGTGGCTTAGTCCATGCCTGGGCTTTATTCAGTAATTGGTAAAAAATAAATTTCTTAACAATGTTTATGTTGTCATTCTTACAAGAACGTAGGCACATAAATAAATAAATCTTTACACAGAATAAGTTATTATAATAATTATGCCTTTATCTTTATAGTATATCCATTAGTACTTTCTACCTCAAAAAAATAATATTGGACCAAAATCTTTAAATTTAAAATGGGTTACACAAAGAACAGGTAGGTACCTACCAGATTAAAATGACAATTACATCGTTAACCTACATTAATCTTCCTATTTTTGTTTCCTATCTCACTCGCTGTTATTTCTTGACAAATCCTTTTCGAATCTCAGCAGGGGTAGAGAGCAGACGCGGTTAAGTGGAGTGACTGGTGGTACCCATTATGTTGAATGCGCTCATAGAAACGACCCTTCTGTTATTGTAATTAAGGTCACTATCGCTTGTCGAAGTCGATTTTGGCCCTATGCTTAGTGGTAAAGTAAAACCGGTTCTATTAGCTAATTCACATGGTTATAAATCGTTTGCCCTTTTATACGCTACCTGCTCACGGTTTTTGTGGTTTCTTTATATTGCGTATAAGCCACTTGTTGCTCCGAGCTAGCTGCCCTGTTTTGTATTCCGAGGAGCATATTATACCTAATGTAAGGGGTAGATGCAGGCCAACTTATGTATAATAAAATATACACACATGTTTTGAATATTCATAAACAAGTTTTTAAACTAACTCACGCCTATCTAACTGCTTTGTTATTTAAAAGTTAAGTGTTTAAGTATTTAAATAATGGTTATACTCTCGGTCTACGTACCGTACATTATAAATATAAATACTATTCATAATATACTATTGATATACCTAGTAGTTTTTAAAATGTTATAATTGAAGAAATATTGAATAGCTTTTCTGCAAATTTCTAGTAATTTTTCATAAATATTTATTGCTGTATTACAATGGTAAGTAGATATACGTTAAGATCTTGTAACTTTACGCATACGATCCCATGGCGAGAGTCAGTTACGATAGCTATAGAATCCAGTGGGAATTTTGAAAGGTGCATCGTAGTTCTTTTATTTTCCTTTCAATAACTAACAATCTTTTAAACCGTTGAGCTCTAAAATACACCTACTACACAACAACCTTCTACCTGCTGCCTATTTACAAATACAACCGATCCGCACTATAACGTTTTTTTTTCTTTTTGGCATGAGATAAAGAAAGAGGCTTTTGTCCTGCAACTCCTTTGTTCGAGTGTGCTATTGTTGACATTTTAAGACTTTTAGGGGGTAGGAAAACTCTACAGGTATGATTTTAGAACTTCCTTTTGTTTTATTTACTCGTAAATTATTATTATTTGTAAGAAGAATTACCTATTTTAACAAAAACTCGCAGGCTAGTAAATGAGCATAAATTAAAAAAAAAGATTTTGGCACTATGCTTATTGATATTCATGGAATTGCCTAGTTAATTCTTTTGTTGTTAGTTGGTCAGTAAGGCGTGTAATCATGTGGAGCGTCGGAGCGTACAATCGCGCTCCACTCGCACGCAAAACCCTATGTAGACTTCAGACGTCCATAGTATAAAATATTTAATTCCAACTCACGTTCTAACAAATGCAATGTAATTGAAAATCGAACGTATTTCTAACATACATTGTTGTACTGTTTCGCTATTATGTCATTATTGTTCTTCATAAAGTAATTTACAAAGACTGGTTTTGCTTTAAATATGACAAGGCAATAAATAACGTATGTATATAAGATAGTGGTTAGTCTAGAAGTAGGTACGTGCGCTATGACTTGTGATTTTAATGTATTAATAATATTATCCGCGAGTTAATTGCGAAGTCAATGTTAGTTGTGGTGGTCACGCGATACGATATTAGCACTCCACGTGTGTTGATAAAGTCTCTGTTATTACGCTTGATTGTTATATTATTATAAATACTATTACCGTAAAGATTTAAGAGCATCAATCGTCGCACATAGCTTATACGGCGGGTTTAATTTTGTACATATATTGCTTATATTTGTTATCATCTAGTTACCAAGGTAACTTATACACGCATTCGAGTGTTTACTTACGACTTGACAATATCTGCATGCGAGCAAATACAAGCTTTCCACACTTTTCGCAATCGAAACTCGAAAGGTTTCTCAAATAGCCGGTTCTGGCCTTAGTTGCCTACGTTACCCAACAGCTAGACGTTGCAGAAACCTTCGAATGCAGCGCAAACAATAAGTGTCGATCGTGGGAGCTGAGGTGGCAGTTAGCATCGCATGTATATAATAACACTCGGATTATTTCCTTGTACACTGTGTAAGCGAAATGAGATTCCGCGTGGGACTTGATGCCATTTCGTCACGGTGATCCGAGCCTATACAGCAAACAGCCTTCCGTTTTGTTTTTGTATACTTAGCATTGTAAATGTCAATATATGTTAGCAAAATATTGAATTCTTATACTATATCCACTTCCATTTAGATCCTTGTTATTTATTGTCTGTAAGTTGGATCTACGTACCTACTCAGTTGTATTATTAATCTACTTTAAAAATATTATCATCCTTATTTATCTCAAATTAGCCTTAAATGAAAATTTATGTGCTAAACAAATATATGATTTTATAGATATGTCGCTAAGTATAATTTTACTTAAATAAACCCTTGATTCCCTTCTTACCTAAAGCCTTACATAGAGAATACCACACGACCAACGTTGTACGGTCAACAGAAGTCAAGGCATGCTTTCCTAACATGAAAATTGTTTAATATTTTAATACGTGGTTTGCCTTGACGCATTGCTCAATGAAAAGATGGTATTAGGTAGTCTGGTAGTGACTAGTGACATTCAGAAACACAGATACACTAATTGATTGCTTAAGTAACTGCCGAAGTAATCAAGGGCTATTGTTCAAACGTAGATAACCAACTTGTGACTAGAAATAATGTAATAATTTTACGTTAATTTAATTTCGTAATTTTTTTCTTTTATTTATATCAGGATTCCACGCTGCACATGCAATATATTATATACTTTAAGTAATTCAACTCACTGTCTACGGGGTTATTTCGACCCTCGTTACTAATGCTTACTATCTAGTATCTATATATTAACTGAATATATAATGAAAATTAGTTTGATTTATTCATTTGATAGTCGGTGTTATTAAAAGTCTCGTCCGATTCACGACGCGCCGCTAATTGTTTCAGCAGAACAAATGCTAGGGTTCATTGTCGAGTAGGCGGTCGTACATCTCTCATATTTATAAAACCAGTTAAGTTGTTTATCTAAATTAAACTTTATTCTTTGTGATATAAGAACAATAATAGCCTGATGTCCTTAAGCTCCATTGTAAACTTGATTACTTGCTACACGTCTTATGTATAATTCAAATCGTTCTTGATAACGCGGTGTCACGTTGCCAATCATTATAGCAAATTGTTATAAAAATTTGTTTACAAAATTTTATAAAATTTAATATATATAATATTATAGGTATTACACTAAAAAAATAATGAATCTTATAATTTTTTCATGTTTTAGTTTTTTAGAAATTTTAAAATGCTTAGGATTTTAATAATATCTTACTAGACCAGTACATTATACATATTGTTTACTTATTATAAATTAACACTCATATTAGTAACAAAACATTTGTTATTAAATTGTATTTTACTTATGGACCTATATACACTAAATAAACGTTTATCTATGTACGCATATGTCAATAATGTATAATATTTAGTTTAGTTCTTATACTATTTGTAATGTAATTAAAATAAGAATCGTAGTATCTCATCGTCAAGAAGCTTTGATATTACTGTTGTTATGTTTATAAGAAATGTTAAAATAAAGGAAAAGTAATTTTTGTGAAATTATTCCTACAATTAAGGTTCTCGAAATACGGCATTAGAATTACGTAAATCTCAGAACTCAGACGTAACGTAACACTTAGCCTGCTCAACGGCGACTTGGTAGGATTGCTGCAGTTTTGGCACACATTCGCCCGCTGTTGCGTCACTGAATCGAGCACAAGCACCGTCGTGTAACACTTTTACCATAACCACTGCGGCCGCGCAAACCCCACTCAATACTATTAATCGTTTTACATAATTGCTCGAAAAGAACATATCGACCTTTTTTACGCAACACTAAAAGCATCATTTGGTATTCGAGTTTGATTTCGAACAGGGTCGAATATACTACTTCTAATTATGCACTCCGGCATATAAAACTGAACGAGTTTACTTATCTCTATATAAGTTAGCAATAAATACGTAGGTATTTCAATTTAAGTTTGGGACAAAAAATATATTACTTTGATAAAAATATTTTTTTGAAGAAGCTGGAGTTAAGTTGCCACATAACCATTAACCATAATATATTATTATATTGATAAAATTTCGTTATATAATGAAAAGTTTAAAGTTATAAGCTCAAAGCATCAACAATCACATTAAAACACCGTGAAAATGAGTAGGTATGGGATATTTTTTTCTTCAATAAAAGCAAAATCAAGTAGAGCTGAAACGGTCCTAACTTTCTTTTATTGTTTCGTAATGACACGGCCGAACAGAGGAGCTACGAAGCCAAATTCAGCGCTGGCGCCGTTTCACAACCTCTTTATTGATCTTTTAATCGTTCACGTACCTACTTAACACTTCTCGTTTCAAACTTTTATGGCCGGAAAGTGAAATATGATCGGATTTTATCTAATACTGGTCTGGTTTAAATTACAGGACGATAATTAATTTGCGTTGCAATAGAGACGAATACGTTGACGCAAGATGAGTCTTGCAGCGGCAGCGGCACAGAATGCATCACACGTTGCGCACGATTCGCACGATTGCAGTTTGCATAATACTGTTGCACAAACTTGGAGCTATTACACCGATTATAATCCGCGCGTGTTGTGATAGTTTATGCGCTCGTGCCACAGGAAGAAAACTTTCCAACACTTTTCTCTGTGTATACGCTACAATAAGCTGTGTATTACATAATTTTCATTTGCGACGTTAACAAATTTCGCGAAAAAGCTCCTTCGTATATTATTTCTATATACATAATATATTTTTATGCTTAACATGTAAATGTGTATATATTTTTATATCTACTTTATCAGTAAGAAAAAAATATGCTATGTATTGTGTAGCCGACTGCAATTCTATTGTTAAATGCTTACTACCTGCTTCCCCTTACAATCGGAGCTGAATTTCTATACAAGTATTTTATATTTCGTTATAGGTGGAAATTGAGTCACGTGTATAATTATTAGTCGGAACAAGTTGATATAAGGCGTCCCCTAGTATTTATGTATATATGTTTATGCTAATGGGAGTTACCCCAATTTCACAGCAAGCTGCGCAATTGGGCACCTGTAGAGTGACCTCGCAAGTGACGAATGTGTCATGTTTGATACATTGTATTATAATTAATGATGTATAGTTAATGGATCCGGGTTTCACTGCCCCTTACATCGTTTAGTCATTGTGACGATAATTTAAATGTCAAGACTTCTATCATTGCCATTTTCTCTAAACGTAGTATAATAAATACGTAAAATATTTTTTATTCGTGTTTGTAAACTGGTACCTATAACAATTTTAAATTGCCAGTAGTTTCTTATTGTTTAGATAGCTGTCATTTAATTGGGCGCAGTTGCATTAGCGTTTATCACGTTGTTTAGTACAATAGGCACTTAACAGTACACGACACTTATCGCAAACAATTCTCATTGTTGATCTACGTCACGTCCTATAAACTAATTGCCATGTTATATTTCGCAACCACCAGCAAACTAATGATTTTTTTATCTAATCAATTGATATACCTAATACACCAATGGTAACCGTGTAGTAGATATAATTAATTTAAAATCTAAAACATATTTCTACGTTATAAACAATTATAATGCGTGATTTCAAAATAGTATCTGAAAAACACGTAGCTAAGCTAAGTGATAGTTCTTCGTCTATAGATAGTATGTCAGTAATGAAAGGAAAGTGGCACACTGGCCGGTAGGTCAGTGTCACGTTGCATAACCGCTGTCATTCTTAGCGTGCCAATTTGGGCACATACTTATCTGCACGTCCACTTCCTATTTAGAACACCTCGACAATTATTTATATTTATCACCGACTTATTATTACATTGAAAGTTGTCTTAGTATTCCATAACTAAATACTGACATAACTTAGTAAGCTGTAACTTCCTTGTGCTAATCGTAGCTGAACTTTTTAAAGTCGTATAATTTTCTCTACCCGTACTTGTTATCACAATTTGTTGGGGGCACAACACAGAGGTCAGTTTTCTCATAAGACGGAAACGTAGACATCATGTAGGAAGACAACGTGGGTCTGTCACTAAAGCCATTGAACTCGGCAAGGTCTTTATGTACACTTCCTGATACAATGACTTCCTCAATAATCGTGCAATTAAACTATGCTGCACGCCGTAGTAGTACTCTATAGTTTTTTCAAATATAGTATCACTCGATTTTCTTACCAAGCATAATAGTTCTTCTTAAGGTGGCATTGAACCTTGTAAAGTCTATATTGTACTACTTCTCCTCAAACCGCGATATCGCTTACCTATGCTTTTCTAAATAGGTACATGGTCAGAAATAATAAGAAAATTCTAAATAAATGTGGTGGGTGATTTATACTTAAGATAATAGTTCAGCCAATTCGTGATGTAATAAAATGTTCAGTTTTGATAGTCCTACTTTGGCTATTATGAACCCACTGCATATGAAAAGAACACGTGACTGTCTCTTGCATAATGCTATTTCTACTAGCTTCGTATTACTGCGGTTATCTAAGTAAAGATGCAACATACGTGACCAACGTAATACAGACATAATGTAATATAATTTCATGAATGGATGAGTCACTATTAATTAGTATAGTATAGAAGGAACTATTCTATTTATATAAATAAGTAGGTAGTAATAATATATTATAATGTATAATGGTTCCTTTAAAGCAAAAAATTACAATGAAACTGAATAATAAAATTACCTATATGAATATTTATTACTTCATACTTTAAAGAACATTATATAAAGCGATTGTGTTAAAATTTAGTAAAAAAGCTGTATGCGGCTACAAAGCTATAAATGAACTTTGAAATTGCAGTGCAATGCCTGATGCACTGCATCGATGCGCGCGAATGGTCTCGACCAACGCATACAAGAACTGGGGAAATGGATGGAAACAGAACTTTAATAATATTATTACTTGCTTATCGTAGTATCTTCACTAATTTTTTATTAAAACCTTTTTTACGGAATTAAATTGAATAATTGATATAGTAGGTACGCCTTTTTATACACTTTCATACAGTTCAAACATAAATAAAATAGCGTCGATAAGCTTATTTATAGAACACAAGCAAAACATTTTACAGCTTATTTTAAAGTACTTTAATCGCATACCCTTGTACGTTCGTAAGTGAGGAGTCATCACCGTGACAAGTGGGGTGGTCTATGGCTTGTGAAAAGCTATGCTTGGATGCCTTACTTACGATAACCGTGGAAAATTTTAACGAACTTGTCTATATAATCGTTTCTAAGGTAAAAAAGGTATTGAAACTAATTAAAAAATAGTGCATTAAATAGCAGAGTGTAATTAAATAACAGAAATACGTTTATAAACGTGAACGGAACAAAAAACGTCCGGTGACGTACATTGATAACTTATCCAAAACTAGTACAGTTCAAGGTGTATCATTGTGACCCCCCCAAGGGTCATATTTGATAATATGGTGGGCTCCGTCTCTATAGTTTGTTCAACTTATACGATACGTCACTTTCATTTAGTATTTGGTATAATTAACATTACTTACAAATATATATCAAATCAAAAAGCCTAAGTGTTAACAAAAACACGCACATTATATAGATATTTTTTATATTATAACGTCTCGACTCTTGTGCGTTGTATTAAAATAATAAATCGAGTATTTACCGTACCTTTTTTATAATAATTTTTGGTAGGTAATCTCCATCCATCCAACTGTTTCCACACAAAAAACTCATGTCGTTCTGTTTCTGCGTAAAAGTAAAAATAAAGTAGTAAAATTCATTTTTACTTTTATACTTTAATTTAAAAATAAATGTTAGGGTATTAACACATAGGACCATCTAGTTCCACGGTAAGCTACGAGGCTTATGTTATAAATGCCAGATAGCGAATTGTAAGTTTAAATTGATACATAATATTAAATATAAACCTATGACTGGAATGAAAACGTTCGTGCTCAACACAATAATGTATGAATGCCCACAACGGGATCGAACCCGCGATCTTGAGCATAGCACGTATGATCATTACGAACTAAGCCAAAAGAATTATTATTGCCCCCACCCGCATGCGCTAGCAAGGAAAGTGAAACTGATAACAATTATAATTGTGTGTTCCTCGTTTTTGTTCTAGGCACTATTATACATTATAGCGATTGAGCTTAACAATTATTTAATCTGTTCATATGGAGACTAATATAACTCATTTATAAGTTAATTATTGTCTTTTGCTATTTTGTTTGGCTATTGGCGAAGTAGATTTCTGTTCTAAGTTTAATCATCTTATTATTATTATCATAAAAAATAGGCACCCATTATCGCCCAAGCCAAAACAGTTGTTAAGATAAAATATGTCAATAGGTCTAAAAAACACAAATCATAATATATATCTTCTTTGTGTACATTAAAGTCCTATTTGTAATAATAATAATGGGGTGTACTGATAAAGGCCGACCAAATGTTATTAAAATAAAATAAGAAGGTTCTTTATAAAAACAGTCATAAATTATGAATATTAAAGCCAATGTAAAGTTTCGCGCCGATAGTATGTACTTACAACACGTAATATGTGATTTAACGCCCACGTCTCGCCTCACTACGATGAACGTATTCGTTATTCTCCAAATGTCATCGTGAATATAAAGAGGCCAGTCAGCGCAAAAATGAAGCGTTTCAATTTAGTTTATTTTATTCTTAAAAAAAGAAGTCATGCGTTTAGGAGCGGATGTTGCGCATCTGTTACTTGGGAGACATAATAACAAGTAATTAGCGAAGGAAGATGGCGTAATGTAGTCCACTGTACATCCCGAGTTCGCACAATGTGTCCTGCACATTCTAACTTTTCATCTCCTTTGAATCTTTAGTTTATACGGTTACACACACACTTTATTTTAAATATTATAAATTTTTAAGTGTGAGTTTATTTATTTTATGGATAATTATGAAATTCTAGAGAATTTATCAATAACAATCACCTTATATCAATTTGCGATAAACGATTTACGGGCGAGATCATTAAATACACATGGTGTGATTAAACTACATGATAACAATATCTACGGATAAAAAGTGATAAATTTGCACTTTTATCTAACATAGTGAGCAATTTGCGAGGATTTTTGTCACGTAACAAACGCTCTATCACCGGAGGCGTGTAATAATTGTGATGCAAGCAAAGCGAAGTTCATTATTTTCTTACTTTTTGATATGGCTATTAGGAATGAGGTAATGATAGAAATAATGATAATTAAAGTTGTTCATAAAATGCGTGGAGTATTTGTTGATGGGCCCATTCGCCTCTCGCGAAGGTCAGCCGCTCACTCGCTCACCTACACGACTCGCTTGACGACCGCACAAAGACAACTACGTCACTATTTAACATTTTCCATCGCAGACTCCTTAACTTAATGAACAAAAAATTCAGATAGCTTATAAATAAATTCTGTTCTAGAAAATCCGGTTAAGCGGGACGTGCATATTATATTCTTCAAGTGTCTACCTAATATGTTAATATATGTACACGACTTTGAGTACCGATCAGATACTTAATAATAAAAACACACAAAATGTAAAAACGATTTCATTGTCCGAAAGCCAATCGACTTGTCTCTTGACCCTGCAGATGATATTGAATACTAAATTATGACGCTTCATTTGTTATTCGTGTATCCTTAAACTGGTTTTATAAATTATGCAAAATTAATATTTCGAAAGACTATATTCTGCAAATCGATCAAGTATAATAGTTTGAGTTTGTATTGTATTTGGCTACCTTTAAAAGTCATTTAAACGTAAAATCACATATTATTAATTTATTTTAAAATTCACAAATATATTTTTAAAGTAAAGTACCTACCTATTTGTATTTAGTAATTAAAACCTATAATTCCCTTTTTTAGAGTTACAATTTATGTTAATATTTTAGAACTTATTACGCTCTTGACAGTTTTATTGACTTATTTCCTGCGTTTGTTGCATTAAGATAAACATCACTTTCTTTGTCTTTGCGATAAGCTACTTTTACTTTTGTCTGGGGTCAGGTGCTTCGACGGGAGCCAAAACCAATTTATTTTCCGATGAATGATGATGAAAATTATTTAAATATTAAGCCTAATCGTAGAACATTTTATTAGTGACATTAATTTATCAGATATTACTACCGCATATAATCTTAAACTTAATAATATGAATTCGAGAGAGTGAAAGAATAACTACTAACATTACAATCATAGCCGTGTGGCCACGTTGCTGAATTAATGTACTATTAATCCAGTATTTCCACACAGTTGCGACGTAGTTGCTCAACGCATGTTACTTGATGCAACTCCAGTGACGGCGCTACGAGACAACCTTCGATTTCCCCTGTTATGACATACTGGTATTTGCTCGTCAAAACCATTTCGACTCCAAAGTAATATTTACACATGTATTTTACGTAGAATTCAAACTTCAAAGAAAAAGTTCCACTTAGACGCCAAACTCTACAAGTTTATTTTCATGGTGAGTTTTATAATTCAGGGATTGATTAAATCGCCGTATAAGACTTATTCAATGGAATTATATTCTCTCCTTTAGTTCCACTACAACTTATTTGTTAGCTGTTTCTGATAACGTCAATTCTAATTGCATTTGAACGGTCGATTAAACGAGCGGGGCAACTTGTAGTAATGCAGAATATATATAATACGCCACGACGTCTGCACAACATCAATACTCTTGAACTCAATCATTTTTATTCGATAGCTTTATTTACCTACGTGAGTGACGCGGTACATTAATATTATTTTGAAATCGACTTCGAAACAAAACTACGATAAACAGATTGTAGCGTTAGAGTAAGAATGTGCGCAATCGAGACTTTATGCAAACAATGCGCCAGAGTGGGGACATTTGCGTAGTCCTAACTTGAATATAAATTAGAGTCGTATCCGCGAGTTAAATTGCCTTCATTTTGGTAATTATGTGTCTTTCGTAACATGTAGATTAAAGTTATATTTCATGGAGTGCGTAACTCATGCGGGCTTGGTCTACTGCGGAGAAAGTGGCGCAGCTGGCGGCAAGGCCGTCTTTGTTCGACCTTCAACTTCGACTTCCGGCAACTTCTAATCATTTCCTAATATTAAGATTCATTGATCATCTTACCCCTGTAAAGCAGTATCAAACAGCAACCCAGAATAAGTAATTTATCTATAACTATAATTAATTATGTGAAGTATCTTATTGTTTAGATTCATTATTATCAATGATGTGTCTCTAATATTTATTTAATTAACATAGGTATGAAATCTTCACAGCTTGCGAACACGTCTTAAATGCTTCCCTTCAAGGCAATACTTTCAAGGTAACTCAGCAGGGCGAATCGCGTGACAAAGACAATATGTGGTTGTGACATCGTGCCTAGACCTGTAGGTCGGTGTCGCGTGCATCACGCCTGACAATCGTAGCGTAGATCCGCAACTACAAGTATAATGTCTCTATGATATTATACTAATTACAACTTGCACAGTCGACCCCGTTGGTCTCGATGCACGAAATCTTGACTTTGTTTGCGTTATAACTTAAATATTTAAATTTAAGGTATTTTTTAATAATAATTGCCATTTATGTAATGAATTAGTCTTTTTGTACATATGAATTAAATAAAAACTCGTATTTTCGTATTATTTAGTTGTGCGAACGTTAGAAACAGCGTTTTTTTAAATATCTGCGTTCTAACTACTTTTGATCATTAATTCATTCATAATGGAGTTGTCAAACGCGTAAATTAAGAATTTAATTATTTTATTGATGATAAAGTTTATTACTTTAATCATTGTTAGATTCATAATTTTTCAAAGAGAAAAAATAAACGGCATTCAATTTAATAATTTAAAGGTAAACAAGTTATTAATGGTATTTTTATTTAAATTACACGCTTACCCCTCACGGTTTATTTTTAGACAAAGCATCTTTGTCGGTTAATAGTTGTATCATAACCGATAGAGTTAATCTTATTAACCTCATTTTAATAGATACTTAAGACTGTTGTAGATATAATGCTACACTGTTCTATACATATAAGTATTCGTAATTGCACGGAGATGACTTTATTGAACCGCTTCATTATTTTCAATTCACAACGCCATATTGATCAATGATACGTGTCAATGTTGCTTGTGAAATCAATTTTTGCTTCAAATTTTGGCTGTATAAAACATAAAGTAACAAAAAATCGATTTAAATATTTTTATAGGATTAAATCGCACTCTCCACTAGTGATTCACATATTAAAAGCTAGATATTAATTTAAAGTAGGTTTGAAGAGTATTTTAGTATACACATAAAATGTAACGCAAAGTTTTAGTTACTGAAATAATTATTCATATTAATTGCACCACATTTTTATATTTAAACAACAACAAATATTATGCAAAATTGAGCAACTTAGATATATCAGAAATAAGTTGAAAAA
Source organism: Boloria selene (assembly GCA_905231865.2). Lineage (NCBI taxonomy): Eukaryota > Metazoa > Arthropoda > Insecta > Lepidoptera > Nymphalidae > Boloria > Boloria selene. The sequence continues at coordinate 6,446,410 of HG993146.1, read as the reverse complement.
AGTTATGTACAATAGTACACCAAGTAAGTTATAAAATATGATTATTCCTATTTTTAAAGTATGTATTACTATTTCTTATTTAGAAGCAGTCTAAACAGTGATCCGAGTGAATTAATGTCCCCAATTCAATTGAAGTGTTTCATTAGCACAAGTGGCCCCGATTGCTTCGTTGATCGAGCTTGACAATCGCCGCGAAACTGACGACACTAATGTTCTACACCAAATAAACCACAATTTTGTACATTACGAGTCATTCTATATTATGTAGGTACATCGCTGGGTGAATCAAAGTTGAAATATTTATATAAAACATTAAACATTCTAAAATACAGTCTGGTGCTAAACATCGACTCTTATATTTAATATCTTTAATTTTTTTAACATAATAGCATTTATTATAGGGCCGTTGTGTTAAATGTACTGTACAGCAGGAAGAAAAAAACCAATGAAGGAGTGCGTGCTATACATTGAATAAATATTATGAATTATTCATACAAAACCTGTTTTTAATTGCACTGTGTCTTGTTTATCTCGTTCATGCATTGATTTTAATTACAATGTGTTCCATTATTACTTACGTTATACGTATGATGATTAGTGTACAACGTACATTGGAACACATAATTTTCACATAATTTGGTTAGGCATATTTTTCCAAATTTCAGTTCATCGTATTTTAATATAATTAATGTCATCGTATAATTCTGTAAAAAATAATAGGTTTAAAATTATTCAAACTGAAAATTCACATTTTCTTTTAGATACATAATATATTATTAAACACATTAATTTGTTATACTCGTAGTAGCGACCGTCTTTCACAGCCATATAACAGAATCATGTTATTATTGTATAGTTGGTACCTGTTCTATTATTGTGTTTTCTAAAATTTAATATGACTTTTATGTTAATTCACCTACTTATGTATATGGTTAAAAGAAGTTAAACTTTAAGGAGTTTACATATGAAAGTATACACCTAAAACTATCAATTAGATTTAGTCAGTCTCAGTACCAATTAATTACGCCGTCCTCGAGTTTTCCAGCTAGTTGGCTTCGGTTTTACTTTCTTGTAGGAAGTGCTGTCGCTTTCAACGGAGACCGGTCGAGAGCCTACTCGCAGGTTATTAATTTTATTGAGGCTCGCTAGGAACATAACGTACACTCCACTATCACTGGTTGGGATCGGATTATGTGATTGTAAATGTTACATAATAACAAAAGCACACTTCGCCTGCTATCTGTGTATTTCTAATATACCTACGTATAATATTATAAATGTCCCTACACAGTCTACAAAATATTTTTATTTTCCTAGGCTTTAGTTGATACAAGTAATACTTATAATATTAATGATCCTTTTTCTTGTTTCAGGTGAGCCCTGAGTACCTGGTCGATGGAGGAGTAATAACCTCTGTAAGTTGAATATGTTTGTCAAATAATCATTTTTTTATAAAATGATGACTTAGCGGTAATCAAATAAAAGTATATATTCGACGTATCACTTACATGTTGTAGGAAAATTTATGTGATACATATAAATAATTATGATTCTGTCAGCGACAATACAACGTCGCTCCAATATTTTTGAAATGTACCTACAACGTTAATTATATTACGACATGAAAAATAATAAAAATAGATAATATAAGCAGGTGCAAAGTAAATGTTACTTTCGAGGTCAAGAAGGTGAATATTAAACATCATGACATTAAATATTTTCTAGTTGTAGGTAGGTATATAGATAATATCATTCAATTAAAATTTTTATATTATGTATTGCCAATGCCTCTTCTTCCCTTATTATATAAGTAAAATATATGTACGTATAAGCAAAGTTTCTTCGAATTTGTCATAGATATTCCAAAAACTTATGTAAGTGAAATCAATTGTTTTAAAACTTTTGATAACTTTCGAACTATAGATAATGATTCGAGCCCTACTTAAACTGGTCAAGAAAACAATAAGGTTAAATGTATATTAGTCATAGAAACGTTTTTCCTTTGTATATTATCTGTGTGTGAGTCACATCGTACAATTTGCGGGGAAAGCGTAGCCAGGTTATGTGACGCAACAATAAAAATTGTACGGACAAAGGAATTGCTGCAACTTAATACTTAACTTGAACTGACGTAAGGGTCTAGTTTCAGTCATTAATCACTATTAATTACCAATAATCTTACTGACTTTTATCGAAATAGTCCATTAGTGATATTGCTTATTAACTTAAATTATGCCTCCGAAATTTTAAGATAAAAATATAGTAGACACTTGAAATAAACACTTGACTCTCATCTTATGTGCCTTTTGAGTAATACAATTTTTAAACGTTATAAGAATAAACATAACAAATATATAAAATGCTTTCAATACAATGTTTTCTATTACACTTCTCAAACCTTACCAAGATCGTGAGTAACATTGTTTACATGTTTGGTTCTGCAAATCAGCGTCGGGCGTTGGTGCATCTATAAATAAGGAGGTGCTAAAAGCGGCCCGACCGGGGGACGTGTTTCCTTCGCTTTGAGCAGCCGAGGAGTAAACAAGCTCAACTGTTGAGCCCTGATGTTGACATTCGTTGGTTTATGACGCGCGCAATAAACTTTGCCGCTCGTACCTGTACAATGTACATGCGTCTACCCACGTACGGTGTACCCCTAAGCTTAATGTCTAGTAGCTTATTCGTCTACCGTATTCGTGTATTATTATTCATATCATTACAATACCTAACAATAATGTCCAAGTTAACATCGGTATCAACATTATTTACATAATCCCCACTGCTTCTAACGAAATGTTAAGCAAGAATATCCATCTTCTAATAGACAGTTATTGCAGCCATATACTTACATTTACTACACGCCTATGCGTTATCTTCGTAATGTCAACGAACCCAATATGTGCATTAGGTGGGCTCGTCATTAATGCAATAAACAATATGATGTCGTTAAATGACAACCGTTTAATAATTCTTGAAACATCGTTCTCTACGTGATTTCCTGTTTGTTCAGCTTTTGCTTGGGAGTCTTAAAATACATGTTTCCATTGTTTGGTATAATAACGAGAAACAATTGATAGATATTCAAATAGAGGTGAGTGATGGAATTTTTACCATAGGTGGTGCGGTCTGGCATGATGATCACGGAGCAGGCCCATCTGCATGCGCGTGTGTCGTCGCGCGTCCGGTTACTCATATAACAGACGTTCGTTGTGTGATTCCTTTATCATGCCTACGCTGTTCTGCCTAAACCTAACGATTGGTCATTATCATAAGTTTTATTGCGTTATTTATGTCCTACTATCAGTACCACAGCTCGAATTTTTTATTACTTTAAAGTAAAAAATTATAATTTTTAAACAAAAAATCGTAAAGATAGAATAAATTTCTTAGTATTTTTATATATCAATGCAAAAAATATATAGTACCTGCATAATTTTAATTATTCCCTACAGTTGTAGTTAACAAATATTTATTCAAATTATTATATCCGTTCTCTTGTCTCTGCGGGAGTAGTATTCCTCAAAAGCGTCATCTCATAGATATTAGTATAAAAATGGTCTGTTTAATTGGGTTATTACCGCTTACTAATTGTAACTACGTCCATATGTTCGACTATACATGCTTGATTAATTGACGAAAAGAGACATATTTTAATAAAAGCTGTTATTATTTTAAGTTTTAATGTGTGATGTGCACCAGAAAGTTGACTTCTTTCGGGGGGTACTCATTTAAATTTGTCAAACTACTATTGGCGTATCTGTAGCATATTAGTCATCGGATAGGCCAGATACAAGTAATAAATGAATTCGTTTATTTGAGACAAAGGAGTAGAGCGAGAACGATTGAAAAGTTAATGATTATATTACCATTATCGGGAGGTTAGCTACATTGAGAGAGGGGGCCACATCGTCTTCGTTGGTAATTTTCGCGCAATCATTCAATAAACGTGATGGAAGCAATCGACAAGACCCTCTGCTTGCTCTTCAGAGAAATGGACCAATTTTGATAAACGGCCATTAAAATTATATTATGAAAATTATGTTTACTTCTTTATATAACTTAGTGATTACTTGTATCAATCAATCTACTTACTTAATTACAAATTTTCTATTCGATATAGCGACAGAGACCAAGTGTTGTAAGTCGTTAAAAGTTCATTTAAATATAGAACGCATTTGATTAGAGCCAATTAACGTTCAATTAAGCTACCAGTGTTTCTCGTTTGATTCTGTCGCTGGATCAATTGTCGCGAGACAGTCTTCATAATGGCTCGAGTTCATGCTCCTCATATTATGTTACAGGAAATAATGAATAAAAGACGTTCAAGCTATAATAATCTCTTTTCAAGTGAAATTAGTTAAAAAGGTTTTATCTTGTAGCTATTTAAACGCTCGAAAACAAAGTATAAAATGCAAACATGACGTATGAAGTTGCAATGTTGAGAGTTCCGCAAATAATGGTTGTTTAAATTCGCACTTTAATATAGGTTAGCAGCATCTTGGGCTTTATTCTTATACAGAAGCCAACTTTTAAACTCTTTGTTGTGGCTGCCTTATTTGAATTTTTAAATTCGACCTAAATTATAACCGTTTTAAATAACTGAAATCCAAAAACCTCAATTTTGTTTTGTGAAGCCATTGCCCTCGTAGGTTATCGAAGAAATGATTGGGCAGTACGTACCTCCGTGTACAGTGTATACACAGTAATGACAATATTGCGGAGGTGTAAATTTTGCTGATTGCCAGAGCAAATGTACATACATGTACGTGTTGTCATGGGAGTATTACAAAGTTTATTAACCTCTCTTAAATAGATTTGATTTTTGTGACCTTGATGCTAAATAAAGTATTGATTGTTAAAAAAAAGTTTCAAACGCTTTTTTACTACTATTTCTTGTAGGAGTAAACACTAAGATTTAAAGTTTGTTTATTTGAGGCTGTTATTTTTTTGTTGCATAGGATGTTTTCCAATCGATAAATTATTCGACTAGCGCATTCCAAAAAAGTTTGGATGAGACATCATTGTGGTTAGAAATTAAAATTTAGTGATTTAATAGTAACGTTATTTATTAAATAATTTTAAGTTTAAAATTTTTATAAAATATTATAGATGTCGAAATTTAGCTTGACAAAAGTCAAATATTGACTTTTTATTCTTGAAATTATTTTAAAATATTCTTTTTATATTTTATTAAATGTGCGTTGACACTCACGCCGCGCCGCTAACAAACAAAACAGACCAAAGTCTAAACCGAAGCTCAAACTTACTCGATTCCTCATGTATTTCGTAAATAATACCATCTCACCTGAATAGGTTAAAATACTTACAAAAGCCGTATATTAGTCGCACATCCTTGTGCTTGTAAATTGTGAACGTGCCGTCTGGCTAATGGATACATGTTATTATAATAAACTGCGGTAATTACGGCGTGGCCGCTCACGTCTGATTGCCCTTAGTTTCGAACGCAACAACCGCGGCCGCTCGAAATCGACAGTGATTACAAATTTCCCTGGAGTTCGGTTGCAGCGCAATGTCCGATGGAAAGCGCTTAACCAATGTTCCGCTCTGATAACACTCTAATTACAATTTAGCTGCCATTTTCCATCACAGATTTTAACCCTTTGCTCTTTTCATTACTATGTTTTATCTCCCACCAAAATGTTACTGCGAAACAAAATTTTGATACACTTTCGCGTTTATCTTCTGGTCATTTTTTTAATAGAGACAGAGTAGGTATATTAGATACGTTTTAAAATACTTTTTTTTATGTGACTAGCATTCAAAGTAAAATATATATGTAGGTATATTATTATAATCGTAATGTTTGTACCTGCTTATATTTAGGTGTGTCACAAATCACAATCCTATAAAAAGCTCGTATTAAATATATATTTTAATCCATTTGAAGGCAACATGAGTACCAATTGTCTTACAGTGAATAAACATCGCGAGGAAACCTGCATGTCTAAGAGAACATTGCAAGTTTTCGAAAGACATATTAAGTCCGTCAACCCCTTTTGACTAACGTGGTGAATCCCCCTCATATTGAAGGGAGGCCTGTGCCCAGCAGTGGGACGTTAAAAAAGGGATGAATTCACTTCAAGAGCAATTCAATATCAACTAATATTTTTAGTTTAAAGATAAAAAATAAAATCCTAAATCCTAATAATTTATGTAGAGCAGTTTTATTTAACTGCTCTGTAATGTATTTTACAAGATGTTGTACTACATTTGCTATAAGCCTTAATACAATTACTTAAATTTGACGCTGCATCTAAAAACAAGTGTTCGCGTGTTTACGATCTTCGCTCGCCTATGCTAGGCGTATAGAATATACAATGATATGTCATTCACATCGATTGAGGTCGCCGCATACAAGATGTGATCTATCATACATAATGTATAGTGACCATGTTCCGCGTCGAGCTGTATGCCGGCCTATGCGTCGCACTACACGTAGAAATTGCTACGAGTAACAAGACGCTAAAAATTTAATTGTATCAGATTTTCCATTCATACTCGTATGTATAGTCTTAAAAAACAAGTTAGTTATGCATATATGTTATACTTGTCCCTATAACACCGAATTGAAATGTCTAAACTCTACTTAAGTATGTACTTAGCGCTATACTATTATTTTTTCTAAGTACTCATACAGTCCTAAGACATGTTGTCTGGTAACTAATAGATCATGTATCACTGAAGTGTTCTGTAACTTAGCAAGGCCACACAACCTACACAACCGTTGCCCCTCGACCGAGAGCTGGCGCGGCGACAATTATTCCTCATTGCGACGACGCCACGAGGCGTCGCCTTGTGAACAATAGTATACAATCACTGCGATTGTGCCGGCCGAGTGCTCGTGTCAACTACCTCTTGCATGAACACCACTATTGTTGTAGTAATGTCTCTAAGCCAACTTTGACTGCTCACTAAACACTAAAGTATTATAAATAAAACTAAAATATGTATTTGCATTTTAAACTACCAATGAACGCAACACATGCCCATGCCGTGTATATATATTCACTATAATAAATAATTCACTATGGGAGACGAACGCAGTGTCTGGTCAAGCAAGCATTAAAATTCGATTCACCTCAAGGCTCTAACAGTGCCAGTTAAGGTTTAGTTAATTGGAAATATTAACCATTTAACGTCGAGGCTATTACATTCGAAATATTACACATTTAACCTAAGGGTTCCTTGTGCAGGTAGACGAAAGCAAATCAATGTGCAGGGTCCCTTTTTTGTTAGACTAGCAGGTATCGACCGCTTAGTTCAAATTGTATTTTTTTGGAGAATACCATAAAATAAATAGAAATTTCTTAAATTTGTTAATACATGTTAATTAGGTTTTAACGAAGGGTTATAGAATATTTATTATTATCGTTAAAAATAAAATTAAACGTTATAAATAATACCTTTGTTTTGTTTTCTAATCGGTATTGTACGAAAATATAAAATTATGAATAATATAATATAAAATAAAATAAAAATATATTATGCTTTAATCGATTTTTCTGTCTATTTCAGAATCAAACTCGCCCAGTGCAGACTATGAACACCACGCTGAGCAGTGCCCTTGGTCCAGTCGGCACGAACAACGTCTCTTCTACCGTCGGCTGGGATCAGCATCCAGTACTCGCGCGAGCGGCGTCCGTGCCCGCACAACGCGCCGCTCTGGCCGGTCTTCTAAACAGCCTGGGTCACCGACGCCTAGAACGCACCACAAGCGACCCCGCACCACCGCCACCTGCGACGAGTAGATACAAAACAGAACTCTGCCGACCATTCGAAGAAGCGGGAGTTTGCAAGTACGGCGACAAATGCCAATTCGCCCACGGTGTACGCGAGCTACGCAATCTTCAACGCCATCCAAAGTACAAAACTGAATTGTGTCGCACGTTCCATTCCGTTGGATTCTGTCCGTACGGACCACGCTGCCACTTTGTCCACAACGCGGAGGAAGCGAGACGCCGTGAGTCATCCTCGCCAGGCGGATCTCTAGCTTCTTTATCATCCGGAGCTTCCCTGGCCTCGTACATGAGCGACGGGTCCCGTTCGCCGAGGTCCCCGCACTCGCCGCTGACGCCGCAGTCACCTCTCGCGCCGCACTCGCCGCCAGCGCTGTCTCCGCCCGCACAAGCCACTTCCTTCGCCTTCCGTCGCACACACTCGCCGGACCCGGAGGAAGAGCGATTGCCCGTCTTCAATCGCCTCTCTTCCGCGTTCGGCGACATCGTCATCGCCTAAGTACGAGCCTAGTCCTAAGTCAAACCGAGCGTAGCGTATAAGGATCGTCCGTCACCTTAGTGCCTACTCGACGTCTTCCAGACCGCGCCCGAGCGCGTCCCGCTCGCCGCGACTCGCGCCCACACCCGCTCAACGAATGATCTCCAGTTTACCGATGCTCTGATTACTTCGCCATGTAATATTTTAAAGTTAAAGTGTTCTGGCGTCTCGAAAGTTTGCGGTGTGAATATAGTAGATATACATCTTTTTAGTTATCGGCACGCACTTGTAAATGGCACCTTATGTTGATAGATATTTATTGTGTAGCTCGCGGAAGTCTTCCCGAGGCGATCCTCCGCCGAGCGGTGGTCTTGTAAAGTTAGCTTATAGTAACGTTTTATTTATTTCATATTGCCTATCCGCGCTCGGTACCGTACCGCGAGAAGGCGCTCGTGATCTATTTTTAAGGATATAAGATAATAATTTATTATTTATTTCGAGTCTCTTTAACTTTAATTATTATTATTTTGTAGCTTTTGCGATGCCACACCGCATACGGACGAGGTACGCGTCGACGGGACGTGGCTCGTTTTATCTACTTCAGCTCGACTGATTCCTCGGTTCAACATAACATATTTCAACAACTATCGCAAAGACGGAATCGGTCGAGATGGACTGGCACTCGAGAGAGAGATGGGCTTAAATACCTCGAATATATATTTTTTAATTTATGACCTAGTGTATCCTTTCTTTGTTCTTTGCGCTGCCAATCTATCGCTACAATCTCGGACTAAGCAAACGTAGTCGTATCAATCATCTGCAGCTCATTTGGGAGGTATCGGAACGATGTTGTGGCGCGCCGCCTCTTGTCTGCGAGGATTTTTCCTTTTTGCATTGAGCAAGCGAGAGCCTAAACCTGTTTGAGAGTTTTGGTGATTGTTTTTTTCGACCTCGGGTCCCTCTCGCTCGATGCGATCGCGCTCGAATGCATGCAAAAAATGACAGGTACCCAAGTTTAAGCCCGTCGATCTCCTGAGACCATATACCGATATACCTGTATTGTATAAAGATATAGTGACATAACAATATCAATAGTATATATTATGATGAATGGTAGGGGATGCGATCGGGTTGGTACTCTCCCCTCGCGCTTCCAACCGCCCCGTCGCATCCCTTACAGATAAGTGCCTTTACTTTATAACAATATAAATCGATTATAATATTTAATTTTTAGTTGATCGAGATAGATTGATTTTTATTTATTATCTCCTTTTGAATAAAATATTCAAATTGGCACAGTTATTACTTTTGTACTTTGACAGAGCTAAGTGATTAGTTTTGACGTAGAATAGTTTTTCTTTTTGAATTTAAAGTGTGATATTTTATAATATTTATATAACAAAGTTTAATGTTTTAATTAAGGGACCAATTAAATGATTAGGAGAAATTCTGATAAAAGCAGCCAGATACGCTTTCGTATACCAAGATAATAGCCTCGCGCCTCGAGTGGATATTTTTGTCAAATATACAATTATATACGATTTTGTACTATTAATAAAAATACATACAAACCGTGGTGGTTTTTTTTTATTAATTTATCAATAGATAGAACCGAGATGGTAGTTTTTTTGTTTTCTTATGTATTTAGTTTCAGTTGGAATTGTATTGTCTATATCTCAGCGAGTGTTGCATGATGACCACAGTGACCACAGACGATGAAAATAATTTTGTACCTAAGCTAAGTTTTAGTTTTAAGCGTTTTTCATAAAGTTCACGAATATTATTTATTATCAGTTCATTTATAATTATAAACCATTAAACTGATTATTTAATTTCTTTTGTATTTAAACAGACATTTAAGTACTACTTGTAACTTAATGTTAGTAATATATCATGAGTCATTTAATATAACAAGCATTAGTTTAGATACTCTAGTACCTATGTGACTTCTAATTAAGTATTTAATTATTATTTTTTAATTTAATACAATTGTAAGTTAATCTCCAAAAATTGACTTCACTCTTTCTTTACGGACAAAATTAAGGCTAAAGCTTGTTTATGACATTTTTCTTGTAAGTTTTCCTTATTTCCATCTGCATTTTTATTGAATTATAGTCAAAATATGTTAATTTTTCTTTTTATTTTTGTTATTTTTTACCCGACCCTTTTTTCTTTCATTACAATAACTGAATAATTCTACATAATTTAGTATTTTAAATTTGAATTTTGGAATTATTATTATTAACAATTATTAATTAATTAATATTGCTAATTATTTTACATTTTGGAAATAATAATAACCAACCCTAGTAATACTAATTTTATAGTGAGTCTTATGTTGTCATAATATATGAAAACGTTGATATAGAAAATGTGTGAAATCTATTAAATTTAATAATACTTTCCATTATAATTTAGTCAACAAATTGTCAACTAATGTCTTGTCTATATTTATTTTGATTAATCGACGACGAGACAACCAATTGCAATTGTTATTAGTAGAAACTTGAACCCGGAACCTCTTTATTTTACAAGTATAGTTTTTTTGTTCACCTCTTACGTAGTCGAGACACGAGGTTCGAGAAAGGAGCAGGCCAGTATATAATCTATGGGAGCAGGCGTTGGCGGTAGAATGCAACACAATAAAGTGAGTATTGTGGAGGTATATACATAAATCAAAATTGCCGATTATGTAAAAAATGACTAAATATAATTTATGTCTACTATACAAAATAGGTTTATTCTTCAATAAACCGACGCAATCAAGATCTTATAAACTGGAATACTCAGAATAATCTCCTAAAAACTATGCTTAGGTACCTATATTAGGTGCATATCCTTTTTGACGATTATAATATAGGATTATATCTTTTAAAATTTTTTAAACACTAAATGGTCTGGGTGATTAAAAAATAATACCAAACGAAGAACTATCTGTGAACTACTATGAATGTTCTTGTAATAGGTACCTACTATAAGTATTTTTAAAAAACAAAAAATCTGGAGAAGGCCACCCTTATCACCTAGAGAAATAAAAAAATGCCTACGACCTACCAAATATACTACATAAGAAATTTCATAAAAATCGGTCAAGCCGATTCGGAGGAATTCGATAACATAGGTACCTACATGAGATTTTTATATATTAGAAGAAGATGTAAGTTAGCATTCAAAATGAACTAATAGTTGTAATTGCTAACCTACTGAAGATTGGGTATCTGTGGGATTGAGCGTTGACGCAACCGCACATGGATAGTACCTATTGTAACAGGCAGTTTTTCAATGAGTTCATGAGAATTGATTTTTTAATGTGTCTAATAGTCAGGGATTTGGGGTACTAAGATACATAAAATTGTAGAAGCTCAATGCTAGAGAGCAATAGATTAAATTGGTAATTATCGGATAATATTTTCCGGAAACCCTGAGCTGTTTTACTATAAAGTAAAGGATTTAAAAGTAAATAAATATAGAGCAATTTTATGATTATCTTATTAGGTATATTATAGACTAAAATGAACGTAATCATTGCGCCTACTAATAATATATACCTACTGATAACATACGCCAAAGGAATAAGGATAACTTATTAAAACATAACTATAAATAATATGTACTTACATAATACGATGTATTACGGCATTATCAATTTAATACTTAAATGGAGAATAATTACTTATTCTTATTCACTTATGTGAAATAAATTCTTCGTTAAAAATACAAATAAAGAACGCGAAGCGACCCTTAGGTTTGGAATGCTGTATCTACGTACCGTACTTATCTACTGATTCATACTAATTACAACAGTGAGTAGGTAACTGACCAAATAGGGTGCATAACATACCAGAAACTGGAATGCAAATCATTTGGAACTCGGATCAGAAGTTACGAGTGCTTCCACATTAGTTGTCGAGAAGTAGGTATACCTATACCTACTCTGCCTGGGAGTTTGACGCCTGTAAATTCTTACATAACCCGCTGTTTACGGACTGAATCTATTCGGTTAATTAACATTTAAAATGAAAATTAGCCATTTTATAAGTAAGTTAAAATGGATGGTTTAAAGTTTCTTTCAGGGTGATAAAGAATAACATTGCAAGATCGCGTCACGATAAACTAGCAACCACCTATAATTCTACAAAATTTAATCAAAATCTCTATAGTGTTTTTTAATTTTCTCGTGATGCGCTTAGACTTTAGAGACAGACAGACAAAAATTCTAAAAACTTAACTTTGAGATTAAAAATACAACTAAGTACCTAGTTATCTTTTCGGATTTATTTAGATTTTTGTTCTCTACGTGTTCGAACTTCGAATACTTTACAAAAATTATGGTCCCATGTTAGTGCCAGTGCCTCCCCCAAATCTATACATGTAATACACTTATACATACTGTATGCATACATATAAATAAAATTGGAGTGTCTGTTTTTAATGTCAAATTAACAGCTTCTCACTAAATGCATAATATGAAAGTATATACGACACTAGCAACAATAATCCAATTTTTTAAAATTTTTGTCTATCTGTCTGTTTGTTCCGGGTAATCGCTGAAACGGCTGAACCGATTTTGACGGGATTTTCACTTGCAGATAGCTAATGTTATAAGGAGTAATTGGGCTACTTCTATTTAATTTATTTTAACTTGCAAAGCACGCGGCTTTGCACGCGCTTAAGAGACGAATCCGAGCGAAAAGAGTGTTAGTCGCTAGTTTAAAATATATTTTTATTAACAAAACTCTTTTTTTTTATTTTACTCCATGGTTTGCAATACATTCCGTATTAACTATGAATTCTAAATTCTAATAGATGTATTCTAGTAGATGTTTCACGTCAATCGGGTGTTCCGTTTTTCTACACACTCCAAATTTTTTTATAGTTATATATAAATTCCTACCTAATACAAAAGCCTGTAGTAGCGCGCTCGCTTGGATATTTGAGAGAAGCCGGTTCAAATCCGGGTCTCGCATACTCGTATCTGATATTTCATGTGCGAAACATTTACAATGATTATTTTTATTACCACTTCGCGTACGGGGAAGAAAAACATAGTGTGGATACCTACATGTCTGAGAGAACCTAGAAAGTTTTCGAAAGATCCCCTCGTATTAAAGGGATTAGGGAGGCCCGTGCCAATCTGTGGGACGTTATAAAAGGCTGAATACATTAAATACATACATACCTAATATAATTTAAATATCGATATCATTTGTATACTATTTTTTTATAATTGTGAATAAGTATTTTATTATAGTAATTAATCATAAAAAATACAAAATTATGAATATACAATTTTCTATTGAAACTTAATATTTTTGGTTCATATGAAGTTGACACGACAAAATTTAATGGCTATAAAAATACATGATATAAAATAAAAACACTTGCGCAAGAGTAAACTCCATATAAAAATGTTGTATTAAAAGTTTAAAACGCTCATTAGTAGGTTTTTGTTCGGGATCGAGTTTCAATTCCTGGAGCTGCGTCGGCCACTCTAGTAACCCAACACTGAGATAAGGCGGCCTTGACAAACGAATCAAAATCCAGTATCGCAAACTAATAGAAAATTTTACTCTTATTTCTTAGTCTATAAAGTCCAATATAACAAAACAAAATACTACCAATATCGGTGCGACTTCACATAAATATAAAACGGATGTTATAATCTGGGGCTCATTAAATTAAATACTGAGTAGTGTTATTATAATATTGTAAAGATGAAATCAATTTATTATTTTTATAGTTTTACAACTGTAGTTTCAAATAAAAAAAAATATTTAACAAATGCTTTACTCGAAAGAAACTTTTTATTAAAAAAATGTAAACGCAAAATTAGACTACATTATGAATGTAGCTTAAATATGTTATAATATAATATTATGTATGTACTTCGACAAAAATATCCACTCCGTCGTCGATCGTACTAACTAATTTATGAACTGATTCTCAAATAGGTACAATAATTAATGTAAGTACCTAACCATTTTAATAAACATATTTTGTTTTTAACTTATTTATCTACGTGTAAAATACAAATGTAAATAATAATATTTATCATTAAACCATGTAGGTGATAAAGAAGTAAGTAAGTTAATAGGTAAACTATAATAAAGTTAAGATTATGAATTATAAAAGAAGGTAATTAAATTTGCCTATTTATTACAAAACATTAAAAATATTTCATCCTATACAATATATTTAAATATTATAAAAAATAATATTGCAGAATGTAATAATACCTTAGTCCGTCAATCCCTAGTCTCACTTATATCTGTCACATTACACATATCAAGAGCAAGAAAGCAAATACACGGCGCAGTGTTAGTATAGTGATAATAATAATTGCTGCTGTGAATGATAAGGGGTCTATTATCTAATATTTGTACAGCGTCAGTGATTAGATAACTAGTAAGATGTATGTAAGTCGTCAACGTACTAAACTATTATAGTTAAAGCTACGTTTGATGGAGGTACTTTATAGTACTTTCAATAATATTAAACGTCTGTTTATGCCTAAGTTAGGGTCTAATATTTCAGTTTCACAAATAGACAGATAAAAGTTATAAAAAAAACTATAAATAATAATACTAATACGACATACAATTTTATTACGTATATAAATATATTATATTAATTACTAGCCGTTTCCCGCCCGCTTCGCTGGGCGAATTGAAAAAGGAAATAAATTACATTTTATGTTAATTTTTTTTTCTCCATATTTTTATTATTCTCCTTTTTTTTATATTTGTATGAACATAAATAGGCCCCGCGGATAGAACTGTAAGCATCGATATTGTTTAGACTTACACAAATTCCAAATTCCATCGATTTAGCCTGTATCTTCCATCCAGGTGATTTTTCTCACTAATATTCATTGTAACTTTCAATGTGCAATCATTTAAGTTAAAGTTAAAGTCGTTAAAATCGTTTAAGTTAAAGTCATTGCAAGTCTCATATGTGAAGTTGAAATCTGTCTAGGTTCAAGTGTGACGAATTTTCTGTTAACTAAAATTTTCTCCGTGACATCAATTTTTTTATAGAAAATTAATTGTTCATGTTTTTTATGAATTCTATTGGAATAAGTAACTAAATTTCTTTTCCACATCTCAAGTGCTTAGAAAATGCATTCATTATAATCTGTTACATTTCCGCGATCCCGAAATAAAAGAATTCGTCGGATATGTAGTCTGCAAAAGTAAAATGAATGTAAAATTCTTAGTCCGTTGATTGGATAGCTACATGTAAAGTTAAGTTTTGGAAACCTCTCAATGACTTTTTCTCCGCTGCCAAAAAGACGATTGTTGTAAGGAAATACACAAATATCCCTACATACACGAAGATCCCCACCAAATTTGGAGTCTGTAGAAGTTACAGGTTGGAAATTTAATTTTAGATTTTAACACCCACCCCCGCAATTCCTGTCGGAAGTCGACTATATTGAAATCCATTTTGAGATGATCTTTAGGTGAATAATAAAAGATTCCTACCATATTTAGAATTTTTAGAAGCTATATTTCGCTTATAGAAAATTCCTACAAAATTTGGAGCTTGTAGGAGCTTTAGCTGGAAAATTAAAAATATTAATTGTTAATACCCACCCCCGCAACCCCCTGCGGGGTGAGCTATCGTAGAATTCGTTCATAGCCTATTTCTACACCTCTTACAGAAGATTCCTACCAAATTTGAAGTCTATAGGAGCTATAGTTTAAAAACAGGAATTGTTCATTGTTAACGCCCCCGCAATCCCCTTTGGGGGATGGATCTCTTAAAATCTATTCATAGCTGACCTCTACATAGCAAAAGTAATATTCCTACCAAGTTTCACGTTTCTAAGTCTTATGGTTCCCGAGATTTCGTGGTAAGTGACTATATAGATGGGAATTCTTCGATTATCGTCGAAATTTTTAACTTTTTATCGGACTTTTTTAAAATTTTCTTACATACAAAACTTTCTTCTGACAATTCTGACTATAAAAAAAAGCCTAATTGGTCCAGCCGTTCTCCACTACCGTGAGTAGATTCTTAGCTGAATGTAAAAAACCATAATCCGTTTAATATACTCTGTTGAAATCCATGAAAACAAAAGAATCAAGAGAAAATGCTTATCTTTTGTTTTTATTAGCGGGATAAATGTTCATAAAAGTAAAACAGCAATAAAAAAATGAAGAAATGTTGGAATTCAAAAAATAGATAGCCATAAACCATCTAGGAAAAATTTCGCATCGAATGGTGGTAGTTTCATGTCGATACGATCAGTGGTTTAGGCGTGATTGAGCCTCAAACGAAGACCATTTTCATTATATATATATAGATTAATGCACCTAAATATTAAAATACATAAGCACATGTGTGTTTGTCTCCTTTGTTTTTCATATTTAAAAGCCAATAGCGACAATTTCCGTTATCATATTCCTATTTCCTGATTAAGAATACGTTATTTATTATACGAAAATAGGTACGTTATTATACCAAATTTCAGATCAATCGATATTGAAATCACAATTATTTCTAAGTATTAAATTTTCCAGACTAGACTATGTGGGAGATATTACACGGAGAGTCTCACTTTTTTTTTAGTTCAATCTGCGGACCAACTATACTAACGAGGCAAATCACAATAACATTAGTATAATGAATATTTTAAAATAATTAAAAACAACTAAGTACATAACAATTTTTTTGACATTTCGTTTGTTATATTCTATGTACCGACAAAAATCTTTTATTTTACCATGTGTACATAAGGATTACTTACGACATATGCCGTATCTAGTTAAACTCACACAAGTATTATTTAAACATATATATTTTTATTGAGCATACCCGCCATTCCAAGGGTAAATAATGTAGAAAAGGAAATCGCAAAATTTGCATTCGCTCGATGGTGAAACCGGTCGTTCCGTATTTATTTATGGGATTAGTCGAAGGGCACACAAAAACGATAAGAAATAAGTATTTTTCCTCATTATATGCAGTGCTATTTACTTGACAAATCGAGGAATAAATAGTATATTTTTTGTAGGATCAGGAATTTGATACACCTTTAATATGAATAAGAATAATCAGGACGCCAATCATTCTTGGTTGTTCATATATTACGAGTATTAAGAATAATAACTTATGAAAAATTTAAAGAGATATGTAAAGAATCTACAACATTTTATCAATTATGATGTTTTAACTAGTTAGATATACGAGTATCTTAAGAATTAACCGATTGAAGTTGAAGGCTATATAAAACATAATAAACACAAAAATAATAAAACTTTATCACAAAAATAAATAACAGCCACTTACATCGAAAGCAACCGATTAAACGTTAATGCCACACATCGTATTCACATAAGAACGACGTTCTATAGTTATATTGCACTATTTGTATTAAAAACCTTTTCTAATTAAAATTACGGTGTAGGAAAACATCCTAAGGAGTTATAGTTAGAGTAAGAAGTTTTCAAGAGAGATGTGACTACAACTGGATTCCCATTTCCCTTTCATATTGAAGGAAGACCCCGGATCTATGCCCAGCAGTGGGACGTTAGACAGGAAGATGGCTATATACTATTTGTGTCAAAAAGTTTCTTTGTAACTCATTCTATTTCAAATACATTCAATACAACAACGAACAATGAAGAAATATTTGAATACTAACGATAGTGTTATAAAGTATTCCATACCAACAAACGGCAGTTGGAGTTACTTATAAAGTTTTATTTATCAATTTAACGTTATTATTATAACTATCGTAAAACCATATAGTTCACAGAATATTAAATTCATAGCCATGTATCGAGCATATCAGCGGCGAGTGACCCGCTACCGGCTGACGGCGATATAATTTTTACTACCGCTTGTACCGTCGCGGACATAAAGCGTTTTTCCCTTTATACATGCTTCCTTGTACAATACTGGATACGTGTTATGAATCTGAATAACGATCTCAGGACACGTAAAGTTGCTAATATATTTTGTTTTCGTGCGGGAGATCAAAGTGGCATAATTGGAATAGTTCTAATTAAAAATGAGATGACCATGTAGTACTTAATATAAAGTTGGTTATTTTTGTAGTGATATGATTTGTTTAAGTCAGGTTAATGTTTTATCGACTTTCAGAAAGATAGCATAACCATCAGAATTCTAAATAATTGCCTTCTGTAATGTAGCTACCTAATGTATTTTTTTTAATTCGTTAACCAAAAAATATAATTACTTTTCAAGCAATACCCCAATTTGATAATTAATTCTTGTTTCCATATTAACTTTTTTATAATTATTATTTTTATATATAAATCCAATGGTCAACGTGTACCTAACTGTCTTTGAAGTCAAAAATTGATTAAATAAAATTTATTAAAAGCTTTAAGCAATTTTAACTCATAGTTAGATACTTAAATTATCAAAGTTGATATTGAAGGTAATTGTACTCGAGCAATACGGTTGCTAGCAATTGAGACAAAGGCTCGTAAAGATACGCGTATCGTAGGCTTTACGTAACACAAGCACTCATATACTCGTATAAGACACACAGTCGAATAATCATACGAACAAATATACCTATAAATATTCTTGTAATGGTGTGCAGAATATTTGATTGTATCATACAAAAATAATAATACATATATAGTGTAATATTTAATATATGTTTAATATAATAATGTACGTTATTCCGGAGTCTATCTGTCCATAATCTATCTCGAAGCCAAGGTTCATCCGGATCCGTCCAGCCGTTCTGGCATAAAAGAGTACCTAAAAATATCCATACACATAGGTACATATAATTATTATTCGTAGGATATGAGAAAAGCATAGATTATATTTACAGTCGAAGATAAAGGCAAATAATCGATATTATCACTGGACAGTTACTGATAATTTTAAGGCAGAAAAAATGCCAGACTCATGTAAACATAAGAAAACAGTGTGTACAATATATTTGTTGAGGTTATCTCTTAAAATTATTATTACATTGCACGTGCTCACGTTTGGAATATTGTTCGATTATAATATGCGCTGTGTGTACCTACTTGTATTTCCAGTCACCTCGATCGCAATGTACTCTACTGAAGCCTTATTATGGGAACTTTGCACTTAATTTTAATTCTTTAATAACTACGTACACTATATATTACATAGTAATTATTATTTTACTTTGATTAATAATTGTAGATAGTAGACGTAGACTTAAAAAATCTAATCGTGTCTAGAAGAATAGTAAACTGCTTAATTAATTTTCTTAGGTATACGTTACAATCAAAGGTAACATCTGCTCTGTGATAATATACCTAGTTGTTCAGAAAATATTTTCATGATCTAAGTATATGATATAGGTATATGATCAGATTTTCATAAATTTTCAAAATATTTACACAGACACAGGGGTCACAAGGTTTATGACAAACGGAGGTTATCATTAAATAGCAACATCATTTTTTATTTCATAAAAAACTAAAAAAGGATTCACATTTATATGCCCATCTGTTGTACCCAATGTTCGGCAAGTCATTCAAAAAATAGAAATAACAAAACTTTTGTAATAAATATGTCGTTTTATTTTATTATGAACGTGTAACGAATATTATTCGCAAAAAACGAGGAAGAATTCTACCATTAAGAATTTTTATTTAAATTGTTAATTTAATATAATAATTAAGCCAAGTTGATCTATAAATATAATTTATGCCATATGCAAAAATTTATGCCTTAGTAGAATATTATTGTAATTCGGCAAATGCATGGCAAATGTATTTACGTAAATAAAGTCCAGATAATAGTTATTTTTAGGACAATTTTCATACAATCCTTTATTTAATTTATAAAGATATAAAAATCTTATCTTTAGCAAACGCCAAATGATAGGAAGCAATTGTGAATATGATAGGAAGGTACTATTTACGCTTGTTTTAGTTATTTAAGTTTTTTATCAAATTTAAGATGGTAATAGCATCTGTGACATTTTTGTTTCCATATGGACATAGGGTTACCAGGTTCGTTCATCGTGCAATTTACAATCGTGTCAAGCCAAATATTTACAAGTCCGGCCTGTCGAGCTTTTGTTTGGCTTAGGCTCAGTTAAATAAAAGCCATAAATACACAAATAATAGGATTTGTCCTTTTAAAATCAATGTCTTCAATCAGGCTTTCAAGAAAAAAAAAACAAAGTTAAATATAAGTCTGTGTCCGGCTCTTATATTTTTGAGCCTGGTAACCCTACATGTACATAATGTTTCATATTTATTTTAAGATTATTTTAAATTTAAATACTATTTTCTTTCATTTGTCACAATCATGAATATAAGTTAGTAGTAGCGTTAAGGAATTACTTCAAGAGTAATATTTTGTAATGTTAGAAGTAAAGTGCCTACCTACTACGAAATTTGTAATGTAGTCATCGGAGGACTCTGTTTGTAATTAAGTATTTAAATTTGAAATAATTTTCAATAAAAATTCAAAATGGGCAGTGTCAAATGTCGATATAGCAGGCGCCTCATTTTATGGCCGACACAAATTTTGCATGTTTTAACATGCAGTAAACAACTTAAGGAATCTTGGGGGACGTGCATACTATAGTGTGGCTTCGCATGCGCAAGTTCGAACTCGACAATAGGTATAGGTACCTACTATAGATCAACAATAAAGTTCTTCGATATAATCATATTCAAATAAGTTGGATCACACTTAATGGTTTCTTGTCTATAGGTAAACTCAAGTGTCAAGATAAATGTACTATACATTTGATTTTGTTCTAATATGGATAAATCAAATTTTGCATATTTTTTTAATGTGACTTAATTTTTGTACCCTTGATGTGTTTCTTTTAAATTCAAATTTCTTTTGAAACGTAAGATCGTGTCCAGGACAAAAATATATTTTTTTCTGATTTACAAAATTGTCTAGCAAGTGTGTGTCAGGTCTAAAATTAAGGGCTCCTTTTAAACATTTTGAGTATTATAGGAAATATTTATTTTGTCATTGGTGAATGGCACATACACATACAAATACACCTCTATACAGTTTTATTAGTATTGTTGGAAGAATAGTAAGAAAACGTCATCGTGGAAGGGATATCACGTAGTGGTGGTAACGGCGAGCTTATATAAGCCTATGCGCGCTTCATTCGAGACGAATTTCACGTACTGTAAACTAGTGTAAGGGGAAACCTTGTCCGTTTTGAAAGTCTTTTTATTTTTTTCTAAATTTCACTTCTGGTTCCTAAAAGTATATGAGTAAATGTGTAGCTTAGTCTATACTTAATAATAAAGATGAGGAGTTTGTTTGTTTGGTTAAGCGCGCTAATCTCAGAAACTACTGGACTGAATTAAAAAAATATTTTTGTTTTGGGTAGTCCGTTTATCGATGAAGGCTATAAGCTATATTATACATCATATACATCACAATATGACCAATAGGAGCGGAGCATCAATGAAATCAATGTTGCAAAAAACGGGAAGGACAGGCGTTGGTTCTGCTTCTGCGACCTGCGAGGTACCATACCGCGCGTCTTTAGAACGCGTGCGAAGCCGCGGGTAAAGCTCGTATTATATAATTTTAACTTGAACTCTAATTTAAACCAACTAGGTATTATTCTATACCTAAGTTTTAAGGACGACATGTTCCGTGCTTTATCTACTCGTAGGCAGCTTTATTAAACACGTCAAATGACATTCCCTTCACATTGTAGGTAGTAGAGTGGAAGTAATTTTATTTTACGTAAAACTTGTAGCCACTTAACGGTTAGGTATAAACATAAAATAGGTATTGACAACTTTACATAGACAAAATTAGATTAGGTATTTTTTTTATTTTACTTCAGATACGTAGGTATCTGAAGTTAAGTATCTACTTTGTAACCGATTTTTTTTTATTTAAGACTTTTTTATGAAATTAGCGTGAAAAGAACTTATAGTTTTCACTTTTCACGCCTTGTCTCATTTGTTGAGATCTGACAAAAAATAAATTACATATTTAAGTAATTAATGGTGTACAAAAAAATTATATGTTTGATTAACTCCATAGTTAGTACCCAAGTGTAGATAATATTTTTTATAATTTGATCTCACCATTTTATAATGGACTACGTGTTACTATATACAGTAGCTACCAACCTTCCAAGACACAAGTCCCAAATTTAAGCAGTGTTTAAAATGGCAAACCCTAAAAAGCACAATCAGCTTTGTGATTCTTATGCTGTCATGTGATGTGAGTTTTCAATGTAGAAATTTTTGATGGTATAATAATGAAAATTTATGTAAATTGGCACAATTACCAATTTCTCGGGATAAAGTTTGGAATATATTGCGTACAGTAAATTTGAGTCTGTCATAAAAAAAATATGATATACACAATGTTTCACATACATTTTCATATAATTTGACATGATTACCTAAAAACCCCGTATCTCGTCATGTTTTCACTGTCATGTTTACCACTCTGCATAAAATATCCTTGGTAACCTTGGTATTCTTGGTTCGACGACTAGTTTGGCTCAGTTGGTAGTGACCCTGCTATCTGCGCTAGCGGTGGCGGGTTCGAGTCCCGCTGGGGGCATTTGTTGAGCACGAATGTTTGTACTCCAATCATGAGTGTTTATATTTATAATATGTATGTATTTAAAAATTTTTCATGTTGTAATAATGTTCCAACATATTTATTCATTTATTTAACCAAACTCAAATGTAACCTTGTTAATACAGAGAACTTGAAATTCACATTTCAATTTCTCCTCTCAGTCCTCTAAAACCTTAGTCTCTCTCGTGACTGTATTTACCACAGAAAAGATTATCTATTCCGTGGTATTTACTGTAAAGCAATCTAATGGATGTAGCATTTACTGTTCACTCATATTTACTTCTACTTTATTTTAAACTAGCGACTCGCCCTCGCTTCGCTCGGGCTCTTCCCTAGATTTAGCACAGGCAAAGCCGCGGGATCCGCTAGTTATACATATAAACCTTCCTCTTGAATCACTCTATCTATTGGAAAAAACCGCATCAAAATCCGTTGCGTAGTTTTAAAGATTTAAGCGCACATAGGGATATAGGGATATAGGGACAGAAAAGGCGACTTTGTTTTATACTATGTAGTGATGATGATGATAGTGATGATAATTAACCCATTACATTAGATAAGGCTCCTAATATCTATTATATAATTCACCTAATATATGTCTATTCTCCTATTATTCTTAATTCCGCACTAAAAATACCTATGTTCTAGCATACCACAATGGATCACAAAAAACAGTTTAAATTCTAAATAGATCAGCGTCGATATCCACAAAAGCAAAAAAATATATAACTTAGACTTAAACAATCATAATAGGCGTCTTCTTAGGCCGAATTGGTGACGGTTAAATAATGAAGGTACAACAACTAACTATTTCAAAAACAGGAAAAAGTCGTCCTGGCTCTGAAATATTTATTGTCAAATATTTCATTGCATTGAGAAAAAGAGGGTTGAAAAAAACCCCTGAAAATAAGAATTTAGGAGGATAACAGCTGACCTATGGTAATAGGAAAAGAAAATAAGAAGTATTTCTATGCTTCAAAAGTCACCTGGAAAAGTAAATAATTGATAAGCACATAGGCAGTGGTAGTCCAGTGGTAACGCGCTCGTATGGAAAACGATTTTTTTTCTGTCTGTCTATGTATGCATCACGACCACTACCACTGAAAGGATTTCGATGTAATTTTGTAAGATGGTAGCTGGTAATTCGTATATTTTTTACTGCAGGAAAATAGGTACCTTATTTCTGAGAAATGGGACGAACTGACGTAACAACGAAGAGAAGCGAGGGTGAGGCGCTAGTCCTATAATAAATGTTTATTTCGAGAAACACTTTTTTATATCTTTTGCTGGAGATGTGCAGCATAAAACCGTATACGTAGTTTCTGAGATTGCCGTTGGCGCATCGAGGTATGGATAAAAAAACAAACTAAATAAACTTTAATGGATCCAGTTCAGCACTCGTCCGATGACCACCGCTAAGATGTCCAGTTTCGAGGGCTTAATCACTCTGACTCAACTTATTGAAGTTATACTTAAGAACAAGTTGAATGACCTTATCATGATTAAATCCATTGACTATAAAATACGATTGGTTTGCCAAATGAGCATGTAATTAGCATATGTATCAATATTTATTATTAACTTTGGAGAGGTATTGAATATGTAAAGCGTCTTGAACAGGTTGTAATATTTAATTTAATTAACATGATATACTTACTACATACGTACCGGGAAAAAAGTACTCCTTTCAAATAGGTAGTTGCCACTTGCCAGTAATATATGCGCATCACAAAACCATGCATAGGCTGTACACGATTCCGATAAGTATTTAGCTAGATATAACTGCATATTAAATTCGTGAGAATCAATCAATTTTTTAATTATTTTATCTAGTATCATTAATAATAATCTTGCCCCATTCGAATGGAGATAATCAATACAGATAGCATTTTTCTCAGATAATCTATGTGTTGACCTGGATAATTCATTACACCAAATTTTATCAAAATCGGTACATTGATTTTATCAATTTTCGGTCACAGACGGACTAAAATATAATAATGACTATTTCAATATGATTTTCTTAAAATTTCTTACTTTACAGATTCGACATGGTAGAATTTTGTTGTAAGTATACAGTAACTACTATGTATGATTTATTAAGACATCTAATTTTTTCATTGGCATTTTACCTTATCTAATTAATGTCTGTGCCATCAATAGTTACAAAAAATACAAGAAAGAAATAGATAATGTATACTTATTGAAATGATCACAGTGTTTATGATATAAATTGTATATGTTCAATAATATATGTAAAGTGTACACTTGAATATTTTATTTCTTAAATAATATATTTAAGCTTGAAAATGTTTAGTATGTTCCCGAGTAGAGGGAGGATAAGTCACTAATAAATAATAAGCCGCGGATTTTAAGGCCATATTAGACCATATTAGCACTTGAGTTGTAGATGTATGTATTGGCACAGATAACATCTGGATCTATATTGTAGTGTATGTAGGTAAACAGCATCTTTATATTTGAAATGCAAGCCATTTTAAGAACAAAATCAACGAAAAGAATTTTCTCCATGAATGTTAGTAAGCACTAAGCAGTAAAAAGACGAATCATTTGTTTAAGTAAATGAATCATGTCAAACACTATTTGAATAAGGCTATTCGAGGTTAATTGAAAATCACCTATTGAGTTTGGACGACCTTCACTTATTTCAAGAACGGTCATAATTCTAAAAGTGAACTTACTAAATGTTAAATAGAATGCGAATCGAAATTGGCGCATTTTGCAAATGTGTTTTTTATGTGAAAGGAATAAAGTCAGATATTGGCGAGCGCGTTGTTTTAGTATGATGCACCCATAAAGAAATATTATAGTTGGATGTGCGTAAATGAATTTATATCATTAGCGGGTCTGGTCGGTTATCATTATCAAGTAACCCACATAGCGATATCGGATTCCGCTGTGCTCTGGGTATGAGTTACATCTTTACATATGGTTGAATTAAAGTAGATAGGTTTATGGAAATCAACAAAGTAATTAAAAATATATTCTTTATTTTTCATATTTCATTTCAGAAAAACGTTTTCTGCTCTACTCTATTATTACTCTATTAAAATTACTTTTTTTTTCTACGATTATTTCTAGACATCGTTATTATTTTCGTATATTTATCAAAAATGTAATCTTAACTTTCCTTTATCTACCGGCTCAAATTATTAAATAATCTGAATAAGTCAGTGAACTGTTACAATATTGTCTTTTTAGGTTATCGGTGTAATGTCTTCAAGCCTATCTGTGATACGATACCACTTACTTATTACTTACTAGCAATTCACTTTGACTCCACTCGCGTTCGTCCCTAGATACGTTCTAACGATCAGTATAAGATATTTTCCCGCAGTAATGTATTAATCTGAATATCCAGCTATTGACATACCAAATTTCATCAAGATGCAGAATCAGACAACTTGTCTGATTTTGACAGACAGACAAACAAAAATTATAAATTTGAGATTTATAGGTATACTAGCGACTCGCCCTCGCTTCGCTTGGGCTTTTTCCTAGATTTAGCACAGGCAAAGCCGCGGGATCCACTAGTTATGCATATAAACCTTCCTCTTGAATCACTCTATTTATTAAAAAAACCGCATCAAAATCCGTTGCGTAGTTTTAAAGATTTAAGCATACATAGGGATATAGGGACAGAGAAAGCGACTTTGTTTTATACTATGTAGTAATTTCAATAAGATTTAAAAAAAATACATATCGATACAGTTAGACTTTTATTATACGAGTATGTGAAGGATAGCATCATTTATGTCATTTTTGTAAGTACCTATTTATATATTACATACTAGCATTTCCCGCGGCTTCGCACGCGTTCTAAAGTCCGGAAACCAAATTCTTTCTGGGTCGCGTAGTATGGTACCTCGCAGAAGTAAAGCCCGCCCTTCCCGTTTTTGAAAAATTTTTTATTGATGCTCCATTCCTATTGGTCCTAGCGTGATGAAATATAGCCTATAGCTTACTTCGATAAACGGACTATCCATCAAGTATAATAGTTCTTGAGATTAGCGCGTTCAACCAACAAACCGACCAACCAACCAAACAAACAAACTCTTCTGCTTTATAATATTGGTATCGATGAAAACTATTGACCGAACAAAAATTTATATTTTCGTATTTGGCAAAATAGTTTTTTACCTAATATTTATTATCTGAAGCGACAAAATTGAACCTAATTATCAATTATATCGCCATATTAATACCTACCAGAAAATGGTGAACATATAGTGTATCGTATACAGCAAATAATAAACAAAAAATATTTTCATTGTATTTGATCTTAGGTCATTGCTATAGTTAAACAATTCTTAGAAACTACCTAACTTGATAACCTTTATGTGTAAAGGCGAATATGCCGCCGCAAACTGCAGATTAGAACAGAGATTGTTAGTTCGATTCCCACTTGACACAAATTACAAATATTATAACCTACGAAAATAATTTTAACGAAAAGCATTTTGTTTTGTTTATACCTTAGTATTAAGAGTAGGAAGTATGTGCTGTACCTCAGAACAATGATGTAGGACCATAAAATTTGCATGCAGGACCCATAAATTCAATACGTATTCAATAATGACATGATATGAAATTACTTCCCTCTGTACTCTGACCTTAGAGGTGAGACGAATGAGTGCTACATAGCATAAATCTTAAATCTCTTCACTATATATATTTTGAATTTTAAAATAAATATACATGATACCTACCATAGTTCAGAATTATTATTGTATGTATAGTGTAAGTATTGTTATTTTTTACGCGTTTTATTATGTATGTGAAAGTATGCACTTTCCTATTCAATTTCACCTATTTGGGTGACATTTTTCGATATACGAGCATCAAATGTATATGATAATAAAAACATTTTCCCCGACCTAATAACTTCCGGTTACTACGTATGCTAACAATCGGAATTATAAGGTAATTTTAAAAATTTACTGTGGTTTAACTTGTAATACATATATATGTATGTGTTGAGAGTTCGGCTTTTATTTTGTGTGTAGGTTGTGTAGGCTTTTTTTTTGTTGTAATTGGTGCATTGAATGCATTAGTAATGAACAAATAATAAATATTGAATCGAGAACGGTAGCCGTGAGGTATGCGGTATTCAAAAGAATAACGCCGGCCACCTGTGTCGATTTCAAAAACGTGTTAGCTATTATAGTTGGATATATTGTTTCCCGTACTAGTTTAAAGTAAGTTTAAAGTATTATAGCATCTGTGTCATTAATGTATTGTTGTAAAATCCCTCTAGTTCTACGGGAATATTATCACCTTTTAAAAATAGTTGTCTTGGAGAAAGGAAACATGAATTTGAACGGGCTTCATCAAAGAAAATCACATGTGAACAAAATCGCAGCAAATTAAGACCATTCCATTTTCCTCCTCTCCATGATTAGACCAATTGGACCTCAATCATACAACATAATATCATATTATTGTACAGATTAAAAATTTTAAATAGATAAAAAATAAGTTAATAAACTTACCGCAAAAAATATGTTCAAAGCAATTTATTATAAGTCATTGAACTGAGAATGATTAAAGATTTAAAAAAGTTAACTAGCGTTATTTACCTACCTGTAAATTTTCATTAACAGTAATTTTTCTTTAATAAATAAAAGTCTTCGCGATCGTTCTTTTCTTCCTCATTTCAAAAACAGTTTGTTTACATAATATACACCAATTGTGTAAATAAATGATGGTAAGTTTAATCGAATGTTCTTATTTGTATTACCTACCGTTACATTTAAAACACATTTTGGAAATGTAAACTATGGTGGCCTAGCAAACAATTGCGATTGCCTTGCATTATTATTTTTGTATAGCTTTGTGTAAAAATAATAATGCAAGCATATTATGCTACTATGTCTCCAGTATATGAAATTATTTATTATATTAACTATAATTATTGTATTCATGCTTTACGTTCCATTTTAACGTTCCACTGCTGCTGGGCGTATACGCTGACCAAGTGCGGGTTGACGGACTCCACATGTCTTTCGAGAACTTGCTA
This sequence comes from Boloria selene, assembly GCA_905231865.2. NCBI lineage: Eukaryota > Metazoa > Arthropoda > Insecta > Lepidoptera > Nymphalidae > Boloria > Boloria selene. Next base: position 6,417,573 of record HG993146.1, on the reverse strand, counting down.
CGTTCTCTAAGGGTTTCCATCTATGTTTTCCTTCACCGTATTGATTTGAACCCGCTTCACACGTTTTTCCAAACGAATGCGTTACCACTGGGCTAACATTGCCTACAATTAATTTATTATAATTATTTACTGTTATATATTTTATATTTCGATCATTAAACAAAGGGCTATAATGCAGGCTAGTAAAAATATATTTGAATTTTTTTGAATATATTTTTTTATTTTTGGAATATAAAAGAGAAAGTGAAAAATAAAAAAATATTTTAACATAAAACAAATCGACTGTGCAATTTAATGCTCCTGTCAGTAGTGACAGAATACTCAGAAATATCTGTTTACGTTTCACGATTTACGTGTAAAGCACTAATTGAGTTGTCTAAAATTATTCTTGCAGTTGCGCATTTGTTCTATTTTTATTACATACGTACATACGTACTACTCAAATAAAAAAGTTAAAATGCCTAAACTAATATAATTTTAAATACGAAAAAGATTGAAAAAACGCATTATTACTATATTTTATAGTAAAAGCCTATAAAATATTAAGCATGATATTTCAATTTATTCATCAATCGTGACCGGACACATTCAAATATTAGCTCTTACGCAGAAAACCGCGTCGCATTCTCTATAGTTAGTTTTATTGTCGTTATTCTATTGTATTGTTGTGAGTGCGTTCGATAAACTTTGTTTAGAGCTAAATGAGCGATACAGTGGTCGTTGACCTCTTCCTGAAATAGCACGGTGCGTTGAGATTGTGCGTTGATATCAACGCAAATTGAGATCGCGGGATGGATAAGTGTGCATTATTACTAATAATTACCACGAGAATTAAAATCTGTAAACGATTTTCCTTACACTTTCCTTCCTTTCTGTTTTATCTGAAAATTAGCATTTTATACGATATGGTTACGTCGAAAGTTTATCTATAATTGAATTTACGTTATTTATATTAGAGTTGTTGGTAAAATAAGCTATTCAAATGCTCTATAACTTGGGTTCTCTCAACATTCTCATACTGACAAATATCTATAAAGCAAATTCGTGAAAGAGATTATCTTACTTTAGAAGGAAAACCAATGGGACTGGAAAAAAATTGATAGTATATGTATTTCATAATTTAATAATATTTTATGCGAAAGTTATTGTATGGAATGCGTAGGTACTTCATTTATATTTATAAGCATAGATGACATGTTTCACTTTCATTCGAGTTATTATAGGGGCTATTTTGATTAGTCAAAGCAGGCGAGATAGTTTTCATTCGACTGATTATAACTATTTAATAGAGACTCACCCTCGCGCCGCTCGGTTTTAACGGTTTATGATACAACGGTTTAAAGATTACTTAGAAATTAGATATTTTCCCGCATTAAAAAGTATCCTATATATTGACCCGGATTACCAACTAGCATCATACTAAAATTTCATATAAATAAGTAGAATGGTTTTCTCGATGCGGACACAGACGGACAAAACCCCTAAAAACTTTTTAGATTTAGATCTTCCAAAAAGTTTTTATGTATTTGCTCGGATTTAAATATACCAACCATACATATACCTAAAATGAAAGATACCTACTGAAATATAGCGGAATTTTATATATTTTTTCATTTTTTTATATATGTAGATATTAAAGAATAAAAGTTTTATAGTTATAAAAATTATTTATATCTAGATATTGGAGGTCATTGACTGAAAAAAATAACCAAAATAATTTCGCTACTTATCATAATGTTTTATATATCTTATCTTCCACGCTTGATATGAACATCTTGCTTAAAAAATACTAAAACCATTAACTCGTTTGATATATTATTAACATTTAGATAAAAAATATAAAGATTTATTTATACAGTGACATTAAATAGCTATTACTGGAAAAATCGCACTATTCATCAAATTTAATCTATACAATAATAAAATTCGAAAACGTATAATTTAAAAAAATATTAAATGTATATTTAACATTTTTTAAAATCTTATTTCTTAATTAACGTTTAACGTACGTAAAATTTATGTCTGTGCATCATGCAAACACTGGACAGATTGAAATGTAATATATAGCTGGTTATCCGGGTGAACATACAGGATACTTTATACTCCTGCGAAGTTTCTAATTTTTGAAAAATCTATACTAATTGTAAATTGGTAAAGTTTACATAGAGGCGATCGATAGGCGGTCGATCTCTCCGGCGGGTTCGTCTCTACTCTCGTATCTAGTATAACAATAACGTTCTCCGACCGATTTCAGCCATGGCTGCCAAACTCATTGAGAGTAACCAACTACGCAGGAGATAATATAGTGTAAAAGTGTACGCGCAGACATAAGTGCACTCTCTATTTCTACCACTCTCATACTCTGATGGGACGGCTACTCGACACGACCAGTGAGAGCTAAGGCGCGGGATCGCCGGTTTTACGAGCTCTAGTGGGGTGAAACACCGCCAACTTCCCAACTCCGGGCTGTTACTGAGACTTACTAAGTAAAGAGACTCAATAACTAAACTTGGCTCGACCCGGTACTCGAACCCAGGGCCTCTCGATGTGTGGCCGACAACTAGCAACTCGACTCTAGTAATTGTATGTGGGTATGTATGTACATTGTACGTATTATTTTCTACCGCTACCAAGGTATTTTCATGTACACATACTATATACTAACACAACACACACTCATACTAAAATATAAAGCTTTATCACGGAAGATTTACATAGTATTTGTACAAGACTTATTGTGTCATAATTTCAACTCTGTATTTCATAAACAAGATAATATTATACAACAATTTACGAAACAACGACTAAATAATTCATATATTTCTTATTGAGTAACTATGTATTTGATGTCTATTTCGAATGAGGCTTACACTAGGCATAGGTGTATGTACCTATAGGTATAGCTATTTATAAATTGCAATACAAATCACCTTTATTTTAAAAGGCAGACGAAAATCAGCATAATTTATAACCGAAATCTAAATATGAAAATATCTACTTTAAAGCTTCTTCTATTAAATAACTGAACTGGCTCGCAAAGAAAAAGGGTCGGTTAGAAAATCTTCAATATCTTCAAAAGTACATGACCTAGCTTTATAAAGTAAAGACTACATAAAATAATATTTTTACGTGCTTAAATGAAAATAAAAAAATGAATCCGAGCATTTCATTTTTGATAAATGTAAAATAAATAAAAATGCGTAGTTTTTGATTTTCTAACCGACCCTTTTTTTCTTTGCAGTTCGGTTTATGTAGATAACAATAAACTGTAGTAGTCTATTTATAAACTTAGTGTTTTCCAGTACGAGAAATAAAAGTAAATCGTTGTATCATAGGTCAAAGTATTAAAAGTCTGATTGACTTTAGTTATTTGAGGCTCGCTAATTGCGAATTTCTAAAAAATTCATTCGTAACATAGTGACAAATACTGATACTAAAACGTTTACTGTATAACAATATAACTTAGTGTTTTTCAATGGTATAATATATTCGAACATTCCTAATCATTCTTGAAAAATTGAGGAAAAGAGATCTTGAGATTGTAAAGTTCACAACTTCCATTACTTAGATACTTTTTAAGCAAATCACCTTAAAGAAAATCATACGGAAGTCCTGTTTTAAAGCACTTTCTACTGAGCGTTATATCTACATGGTTTGGGTTACGAAACAATGTCCGATTATTTCGAGTTAGAGCTGTTTATTAGCTTATAAAACATTATCAAACAACCTCTGACTTAGCGCTATCAGTCATTGTAATGAGATGATTGTTGCTCATTACTTGTTCTATTTTCGTTGCAGGGCTCTACTCCGTTTACACTTAACACAATGATAAAAAGACAAAAAGGTACAAATTATTCGTAAAATCTTAGTGATGTATCCCATTTTAATTTTAATTGAAGTTCAAAATTAAATTAGAACTAATAAAAGCTCGAATGATTGTAGGCACATATCGCAATTTTACCGAATATTATAACATATTATCGAAACTAAAATCGATGAATAAAATAAATCATCTAAAAAAAGGGTATCAATTCAAGAACATTGTATAGTTTCTTTTTTAATTCTAGTTATTATAATATATGTGTGGGTTTAGTTACAAACAATAGGTATATATGGCCCGGTTAAAGTGTAAACGGAGTCTGCATTGTATACTACCTACAGCAAGCATCAGACCAAGAAAGGAACTTCAGCGCACACGATTGAAGATTTTATGTCTTACAATGTAAAGATTTAATTAGAATGCATTCTATTGTACTTTAAACGTGACTAGAATTGCATTTTTAAATACACAATGACAAATCTTTCTATATGTACTGTGTACAACTCCTATGCCTATGGTATAATATATAAATTATACATACAAACGCACGTTTAACATTTTTCTACACATACCTACGTAACATGTGTTATTAAAGACTTGGGAATAGGGAGTAGATAAGTTATAATATTTTCTTGGCAATGACATATTTTCCCGCAGTAAAAATATCCTGTTGTTGACCTGTATAAGTGTATAACCATTTATTATCATACCAAATTTTATATATATGAAATAAATAGGTGCATAATTATTACGTTTGAATGTACATTAATTAAGAAATATAATATAATAAGTACTTTGTTGAAACTTGGTTGAAGGCTCTAGGGTCTATTAACTTGCGGTAAAACATCAATCATTGCCATTTTCGACATGGACGAAATCATTTACAGCAGGTGAGAATAAGGATGATCGTCGGTTTTTTATACTTAAATACGCATCGGTCTGTGGGTAGTGAACCCTAGTTCACGGACGTTAATTATTTTAAAGAAGATACGTTGATGTTTTGGGATACTGTACATTTTTAGTTCTTAGTTTTTTCTTATTGAAGCGTCTATAAAATTACGTTAATTTTGTTAAAGAAATAGTATTTAATATAAACAAAATGCTATATATTATACTTAAAAGTTACAAAAGTTAAAAGTAAAACCTTATTGTCAGGGACCCTTAGATATATCCTTGTTTATCCGATTTTATGTCCTCAATTTTCAGTATTCATGGCAAAAAACTTGATCTAGGTTACCTAATGTACAGCTACGCTACCCTTGTAAGATTTACATCACTACTGTTACAGCATTGACTAAAGAGGATATTCTGTAATTCTACTTATTCACATTGCATGCGTAAACATGTAATGCAACAGTTGCAAATCGGTATGGAAATCTGAATTATACTGCAATTGCTTAGCTATTTATCTTAGAAAACTAGCATGTAAATAATAATTATTGCGATTAAAATAGTTAAAAATAATTTACATATTTTATTGAACTCTATTTTTTTACTCAAACACTTATTATTTAAAGATGTAATAATTTAGGGGACACTTCACTTCGATGGTCCTCCTATTCTATGATTCTCTCAGGCCTATAATGAAACAACCCTGTCTCATAATTTCCTGAACTAACACTATAATGATGTAAGCGAATCGTGTACCGCCGCGAGCCCGAACTTAGTCAGCGATAAATCGTAGATTACACACGGACAGAAACTATCACTTACTATGTAACTATATGAGATGTAACATGTAACTTCCTCCACTACACACGGAAGAACTGGCTTGTACTATTTTCTGCTATTATTAACTCATGATTAATATCTTGCCTAACAAGTTATTTCCCATTTTTTACTGGTTTTATGGTAATACAGATCAAAATATTTTTTTTACTTAATATTGTTTTTTTCAAAGAAAAAGAAATATAGGTATTCTTTTTGTTTTATATACGATAATATTGTATTATATATATAAAATAATATTGTATTATAAACGATTATGTATTGCAAACAACGCTTGGTATTTACGACATTAGTTGCTCCATCTACCTTTCGATTTTTTTTATACCTGTCACTATGCAGGCAATAGATGGTATATTACGTTTTTTGTATTAGGTAGTAGGCTATACCTAACATTTTATTTCACTTTTACTGTTATCGGAAGGCTTCACAAATTGCTTGATACGCTCACTGATATTAAACACAATGACAAAACGAAAGTTGCTTGCATAATTGCTTCTAAACCAGTAATAACTCACCATATTATTTAAAGCAGGAGTTTTGACATACTCAATTATTTCTGAAAAAGGATTAATAAGAATTAATGCTAAAATAAAGAGTTAGAATCCATATTACATCTCTGTTCTCGTATTACATTTAAAAATAAAACTTCGTAGGTACTTTTACACTTAGCTACATAGGTACATTGTAATTTGTATACTAAGTACGTAATCTTTAGAAGTTCTGGTACATTGAATTATTATATAATATTGTTAAGTTATTTAGTAGTACGTACCATAGTACTTACTTAATTATTATCTACTAGTCTTCCTTTATAATAAAAATTAGACGATCAAAGATAAGTTTTTTATGTAACAGAAAATGAAGAATTTAGTTTTTATTTAAAACAAGGAAAGATCACTTTTATCACACATTGTTAATAAAATTATGAAAATGTTCAAAATAACAATATTTTTTTAAGACTGGCACTATCGGATATGTGAGGAACAGACAAACTACACAGAAGATTGGGAGTTCCAAACCCGCACCAGTTCGCATGTTTGCATTTAAGTTTAACTTATCAATAATTGACATTGCGTAAAGTATTAAAAATAATAAGTATTTTTTTTATTTATGAAAATACCTACTGTAGGTATTAAAGTATAAAACTCAATGATGATCTAACATGAAACTAACCACATAACGCGGTATTCATTCCAAAGGGAATATTGACTTTGCTAAAATTGAAATTCACCATACATAGTGCAAGTTTGTAGTTTGTTCGTCATTCGAGCGGCCGTGCCGTGCATGACCGATAGCTCGGGCAACGACCTGCTTATCATTACCCATACATATACTTGCATTCGTCTATCATCGTCTCTACTTCTAGCCTATTTTAATTAGTCTACGTGATCGCATGCGTTTCTACGTGACGATATAATCGTAGGTATACATTTACGCAGTTCGTTTTGTATTACATAATTATATAGATTTATAAATAGACTTGTTTAAGCATTTTTACGTCAGCTATTTTTCTTGTATTTTTGTATAATAAATGTAAAAAGTATCGAATTATAAGGGTAGTTAGTACCTACCTATCTGTATTTCTTGACGAGAAGAGTATTTTTTATTATTTATCATTATTTCTATTTTTATTTAAGTAGCTGTAGAGGCCACAGGTATAAGATAATAAATATTAAACTTATTATGATTAGAGGAATACTATATTATCACGTCTAATTAAGGCTTAGATTACAACAGCGGTGTACATTATGAACAACAATAGCTATCTCCCTACAGAAAAATACCCACTATGAATGAAGATAGTATTTCAAATTACAATGATGAAAACAAGTGATATGCTCCTATTATAATATATAAGTAGTAGGTAATAGGTATTCGAGTATAAACTACATAATATTATAACTACAAAATTTCGTTTTTTTTATTCTATTTCGTCAGGTTTAATTTTATAGCAGTCGCAAGGTGACACCAAACAAAAACCCTCAGAAACCAAAATTCCTGCTCGTTTTACTGTTTTATAATACTCATGTAGGTATATTTTGAATCACAGTTTATTTTTCCATGTATTACATGGAGCTTTATTAATTAAAAAACTATTTCTCGCATTATACCGAATCAAGTATAGGTATAATCATTGTCATACTGCTTTTGAAATACTTATTAGCTGATTTGTAATTGGAACATTGAAACATAATTTATAAGAATATACTCTAGGTGGTCTGTTACACAGACGATACATTTGTAATTTGACTGGCAGCCCCGAAGGCTGATAGACGTTCTCAAGACTAGGCTGACATTAATATCTACCCTCACCTTTACACGTCACTTCACCTGGAGTGATAATTAATCATACTTACGATCGTAAAAATATTTTGCTATAACTTTAATAAGAGTATTAATCATGATTTCATTTCATAACATTAAAAATTTATATACGTAAAAAATAATCGGCTAAAATATTTTAATTAGGTAACAAATATTTATCAAGTATATTATTATGTGATAAGTCAAGCTATATATTATAAGAAAAATATGTAAAATAACTTTATAAAATAGACCCATATTTCATCGCCAAACTTTATTTGATCAAGTGTTAGTTTATCAACAAGAAGCTATTCAATTACAGACAGCTCTTTGTGGGCTAACTCTGTCAACCTACAGCTACGCGACGGCTTGCCTGATGTAACTTTTGAATGTTAAAAATATCAATTATTTCTTAAAATATAGGTATGTTCTTTAACCAACCATTCCATAAAAAATGTGAAAATTATTCATAAAACCACAATGTTATAATTTCATTATATTACAATATTTTTAATAAGACAAAGTGTAGCAAAATAAGGCAAAAAGACCTGTAATAATATAATATGCATCTTGAACTAGTTTTGAATAACACATTTTAACCACTATTTATTTTAATTATATTACATTATATGAATATGTTAAAAAGGTTTTATAGCTTTTACAGTAGAGACATCTATTGATAAGCTGATATACTAAAAGGATTAAAAATATTTAAATGATTTACTTATATATCAACTACGTTTTTTAATATTTTATATATAATACTTTATATATAATGTTTTAAATATGCCTATATTTATTTATAAATAAAAATACACCTCAACTATTGATTCGAATTATAATTCACTAGCATTTTATTAATAATGTAATGTAATACGGCAACATTATTTTTATGTCAATAAATGTAGACATTAGACAGTGACAATTTAAGAAAAACCTACGATGACATTGACAATCAGCTGAAGTAAAACAGTTGTGGTTCGTTGTACGAAATGTATATTATAATTTCTAGTATTCAAAATAAAATCACTAGGAATAATTTAATAGACACATATAATATATTGCTTAATGCTTATTTTTGTGAACAATGTAAATTATTAATAAGGTTAATAAAATTTACATTTAGTTTACGTTACATTTTTAAAATAAACAGCGTTAGTTAATAACAGTACTCGTAGAAAATGAAACTCATATGCCTTACCATTTGACATAAGAAAGATAAACAAATTCATTTATAGTTATAAATTGACTTTTGAGTTGACTTTTCGCTTGACGACGACCGGATTTGAATAATTTAATTTTATCAATTCAAGGCCAGATTATAACATTTATATTTTAATCAGTTTGCCTACCACACCCACCGATTACTCCGGTCTCCGTAGATAGTGTGCGTATTATATTGTAAAACAAAAAGAATGGCTGCAGCTATGCTTAAACTACTCAAATCAGAAGTAAGTTATATTTATGCAAGTACACGTTTTAGAATGATTGGCTTAATCACTAATTAAAATATTAAAAGTCTTGTATTTACCTCGTATATAGTGTAATCTATTTTCTACAATGTAATAGTAACGAATACATTTTCAATAATACCTAATTGAAGAAAAAAAATCCATTATGGAATCACTTGATTGGATATTGAAAAGGTGTGTTGTTTTTGTTTGAACTGCTTGCTAGTAAGAATCTAAGACAAATATATACACTATTCAGGAAAATTTGGTATTTAAACTGATTACATTATTCAATAACACCAGAGTTGTGTTGCGCAGTTGAATAATTTTTACTGAAGTTTCATCATGTCCTTATCAATAATTCACATAAGATTATGCGTAATGTTCTTAAAGAGGTTGAATACATTAGAACATTTGTGAAAAAAATAGAATAATTTCCCGGCATGAACATTTATATGTGGTGTCTAGCTATTGAAAATGGTATAAAATTTAATAAATTATAATACAGAATTTTTATTTTTTCAGTCTCATTTAATTCTACGTAAGAATTACAGCACCTCAGCTCCAGCTACAAAACTATTTATTGATGGACAGTTTATCGATTCAAAAACACAAAACTGGATTGAATTAACTAATCCAGCTACAAATGAAGTCATTGGAAGGTTAGTGTTTTTAATAATGTAATCATATAATGTAGAATGAAATAAATGATTTTCTGAGATTATTATTATATTAATATTAATTATCTGTTAAATAAAAAGGGGTCATAATTCACTGGAAAAAAATCATGATTACTCTTCATTTACTTTGCTATGTTGCAGTTATAACATTTAAATTAGTTTTTTTATACCAGAAAATATTAAATTCTCCATTCTTATTTATATTAAACCTTTATCTAAATAACAACAAATGATATCAGATGGAGAATGTTTATTCAATATCTTATCTGTTCATTATCTTATAAAGGTCCACGCGCACTAGGCGTAACTGCACTGCAGCGGAGCGACGCGGCACTGCACTGCAAAATATTTACAACATGACACTATTCGGCATTCATACTATTTCGTACAATGATTATTTTGTAGTGCAGTGCTGTGTCGTTCAGCTGCAGTGCAGTTACACCTAGTGCGCGCGGTTCTTAAAACATTTTGAAATTGGAAATAATTATTTTTAACCAACTTGAAAAATTGAGGGATTAGATTATTAATTATTATTAAATGGAAGCACACTATGTATTATTACTATTTAAGTTTAGTTGTTAGTTTATGCCATGAAAGTTTTATAACAATGTAACTGACATTGGTTGATATTAAAAATAGTAAGTTTAAATTCTAAACCACACATGTGAGTCAGACTTTCAAGTAATAAAAGGTCAAATAGTTTAAATTTATTATTAAAATATGCATGGACTTGCATATTTAGTTACTTTTTTCTTGTCATTGTGATGCATTGTTGTTGTAGATTATAGGGCAAATTATTTAGGTTAGGTATTCAATAAGTTTATTTTTAACCGACTTCCGCAGGAGGAGGAGGTTATATATTGTATATTTTATTAATTTTAGATATTTATGTACTGACTAAATTAACATAATAAATAAAATTGAAGTGTCTGTTTGCAATTTCAAATGAACAGCTTTGCACTAAATGCATCTGAAAGTATATTATGTACAGTACTTACATCAAAAAATCAAATTTTAAAAATTATTGTCTGCTTTTTCTGGGCTCTGGCTAATACCTGTAATGGCTGGACTGATTTGGATGGAACTTTCACTCACAGTTAACTAATGTGATTAGTGTAACTTAGGCTACTTTTATGTATTAGAAAATTATACTTACCATTACTTACACCCAGCGGGCCAGGTTTGCTAGTTATGTAAAAATTATGACCACTTACATTCATGTATATTTTATATCTATAGAAGTTATAGCATGTTTTTAAATATAAAAGTTATATGGCCTGATTACCTGTGTATTGAGGTGAGACTCATGTCAATCATTGGAATGTTAAAATGTGTTGAATGCAACACATTTAAATATAATAAAATTGTAAAATAAAAATGTTTCTTATTTTTATTAAACAAACTTTTTTTTACTTCAGAGTACCAGAAACAACACAAGCTGAATTAAATACAGCTCTTGAAGCTGCCAAGAAAGCATACAAATCATGGAGCCAAAGCACTATAATGACTCGCCAGCAGCTTATGTTCAAGTAATTATTATTCATTATATTCATTATAAAAAAAAAAAAATTCTAATTCACCAGTCCCATACAATCTACATAGTTTTTCATATGAGTATAAAAAAATCTTTACTTGTCTTCTTTCACGGATTTCCTTTGCTTATTATTGTATCTTCACAAAAAAATTAGATAAAATGATTTTTTTAATCATAATATTGAAAATATAATATCTCCTATAACACTAGCGTCTTCAAGACGAATCTTAGGACGATTCCATCATCAAAATCAGTTAAATGTTTAGTAATTATGAGGGAACATACGGGTCCCTTGGGCTCTGCTGTAGTCCAGTTACAAAAGTGTTATATTCTCTATTAGCCCTATTCTAGCCTCTTGTTAAGGTTTAGACGAGTGATACATTCAATATGAGTTATTAAAATAAGTTTTTACAAACATTTTATATGGAAAAAATTTTTTAGATTTGCACGTTTACTAAGAGAAAACCAAAGCAAGCTAGCAGCAAAGATAACAGAAGAGCAAGGAAAAACAATAGCCGATGCGGAAGGAGATGTGCTAAGAGGGATACGTAAGTCAATTTTTAGTTCTATAATTTGTTCATATTACAAATTTAAACTCCTATGACTGGAGTACAAACATTCGTGCTAGTCACACAAATGAATGCCCCAGTGGGACTCGAACCCGTGACCGCTAGCATAGCAAGTAGGGACAAACTGAATTATTAATATGGCTTAAATCATATAACGTTGTTCTTTATTTTTCAACACATGACGTGTAACTTGTAAGTATATTCATAAATAATAATATTAACTAAACAAAAGTTTTATCAAAATGTCAATAAGTCATTAAGTAAATTGATAGTGTAGTTACAAAGATGTCTTATCATTTATCATGTAGACGTATCATTCGATGTTTAATTTTTGGCATATTTTAAATATTTTAATTTAAATATTTAATTTAAATTTCATAATCAAATTAATCTTCCATTTTTTTATTATAAGACATATATATTTTTTAATTATAACATTTATATACGGATTTATTAGCATTTTTATGCTTTTTAAGTTTTGTGCTTTTTTCAAATCTCTTGTCTTTATTACTTTTCAAGGATCACAAAATTAAAATACAATTACAAAAACGTTCGATTTTTGAATTTTACTTTGGTTTGACTTAGTGTAACATGTTATGGTCTAAGAGCCGGTGGAAGATCGACCTTCACCGACCTGATAACCAGATGAGACATATTTTTTATTAAATATAATTTATAAACAAATATGTCTTTAATTACTTGCCTATCTGAAAGTGCTCATGGCTATTTTTAATTAAATTAACTTTAATCGATTTTTTTTTCATCACTTTCATTCTTTTGATAACCAAATGAATTTTATTTCACTGTTAGTTTTTAACACACAGAATATGCCTCAGTAGGCTTGCCTACTTATTTTTGTGTATAGCTACCAAAGCCGATGTAAACAGGTAAGTCAATATAGGTGACTCCATCGTTCTGCTAACTTATCGAAAGTTATATCAAATTTTAGATCATTTTATTACAAAATCAGTCATATAGACTTGCCTGCAAAAAATCATACTTAAAGCACTGTTGCCCAGCTAAAAATAGCCATGAGCACTTTCAGATGCAAGTAATTATAGGCATATTTGTTTATAAATTATATTCGATAAAAAATATGTCTCATCTGGTTATCAGATCGGTGAAGGTCGATCTTCCACGGTCTCCTCTACTATTAATGCCATTTTTTAAAGAGATATTTGTTACGTAATGTTTATCTATGTCTATATAACAATGTTTTTAAAGCGAGAATTTTAAAGTTGTACTATAGTATTATGTGATCTGTGGTTGCACAGAATGATGTATATAAATACTATTTGTTTATATAGTAAATTAAATACAAGTCACATTGGAATTATGACTGATTAAACGACAGATCAGAGATTCAGCTATGTTTTCGCTAAAAAAACCATGGCATTATGTATCATTATCTAATACAATATTTTTAAAAAGAAAAAAAAAAGCTAATGTTTCGTATCTATCCATAAATTCTATATATTTTATATGTGATTACAGAACTGGTAGAACATTGCTGTAGTATCACAAGTTTGCAATTAGGCGATTGCATTCAAAATATTGCCAAAGATATGGACACACATAGCTATAAAGTACCCCTTGGAGTTGTTGGAGGTAAGTGTATTTAAAAAAACAATTATTTAATACACTTTTTGAAACATTTCAAAGACAAATAAAATTTGAAAAAAAATCTTAATGTTAATATAGTTTAATTTAAAAGTAAAATATAATTTGTAATAAATATAACATGGAATAAGGTATCTTACCTTTAACTAATACACGCGTTAAGCCCCGTTGTACGATAATATATATTGTTTTTTAACGTCCCGCTGCTGGCTACGGGCCTCTCTTCAATACCATGAGGGATCCGACCATAGTCCACCACGCTGGACAAGTGCGAGTTGGCGGACTTGGCATGTCTTTCGAATTTGCTAGGTTTTCTCATGATGTTTTACTTCACCATACGACAAGTGGTAATCATGTTTGAAAAATGATTCGCACATGAAAATATCAGAGATGCGAGACGGATTTGAACCGCTTCACTCAGTTACTTGAGCGAGCGTGTTAATGTCTACTACTAAATCTTTATTACTGCCTTAATTAATTCTTAACTTTTTTTTTCAGGTGTAGCAGCATTCAACTTCCCAGTAATGATCCCTCTATGGATGTTTCCACCAGCCATAGTGACTGGGAACACGTGTCTGATCAAACCCTCAGAGCAGGACCCCGGAGCGACCCTGATGATGATGGAGCTCCTTCAAGAGGCTGGTGCACCTTCTGGTATTGTTAATGTGAGTTAAATGTGAAATTCAGTGGCTAGATTTATGGTTAAACATGTGTCAGCCCCATAAACGCCCAAAGACGATTGCAAGTAATCAGTTGTTGAATTTGTTGGAAACACCAACAAAAACATAATATGTAATTAGATTATTTTAATTTTATTTGTTTTATGGTAACATTTATTATATTCCGGTCACTCAGTCTATCATGCTATTTCATTCATACATTGTTATTCGCTCTCTCGGATTTGGATTCCCGGCAAGAGCAGACGTGTTTCTTATGTGTCAAAGTAATAAACAGTTAAGTGTGAAAACCGTTGTTTTGCTTTTATTAATCGTCATCGAGTCAACTGCCCACTATCTACCAGCAAGATTCCAACTATACAGTCCACTTAAAAAAATATATTTCTACATTTTTGGTCCAATCGACCCGGATAGTGGTGGCGTGGCTTCGAGTGTGGCGGCAACGCATCGTGTATTTCTACAACTACGCAACGAGAAACAGCTTTCCGTGAGATCCACGAGGTTCGAGGAGCATTTTAAAACCTGCAACGAAGGAGAAACATCCATTTGCAGAAATATCAAAAGATACGATATCGAAAAAGGAGGTAAAAGCGGCTAGAAGTCAAGCCAAGCAGCGGTCGTCGCGGCGTGCATCAAGTCGACCTTTCATTCGTCGAGTTTTAGCGCGGGTCAGAATCAGCCAATCAGCGGTCGTTGCAGTGTGCAGCAATCGCGCGGTTCGCCCGTCAGCCAATCAACGGCGTACTTGGATTCGCTCTTCAAACGTCACGTTGCTGTCCGCCAATCAGCGGCCTACGCTGTGATCAACGGTTCACTTCATTCGCTCGTTCACGACAGTATTGCGTTTGCGCAAGCAAAATTCGGCTTCCCATACGCCATCTTGCGCAGTTTAAAGTTTTACAACGAAGAAGTTTTCAAGTTGCAAGTGAAGAAAGTTTTTACATTGTGACTTTAATATTTGTGTTAACTAGTATTATATTTAAGTTGAATAGCTTGTTATACATAGTGAAGCATTATGGCAGATCTAAAAAAACTCATCTCTTCAAGGGGATATGTAAAGGGAAGCATTACAAGGCTGTCCCAACAAAGTTTTGTCGCCGACTCATACGAAAGTGTAGTAGCAAAGAGGGATCGTTTAGTTAAGATTTTTGCTGAGTATGATGAGTGTAATAAGTTAATCTTAGCTCTGGATCCTAGTGATTCAGAGAATTACTGTGAAATTGAAGATAAATATTATAGCGTCATTTCCACTTTGAATATTGAAATTAATAAAAAACAAAGTAAAGTTGTGCAGGAACCTACTGCGCAGAGTAATAACACTAAGTTACGTCTACCTACTATACAAATAGACAAATTTACTGGTAAGTATAGTGACTATACACCGTTTATAAACCTATTCAATTCTGTTATTAGTAAAGATGTAACATTGGACAATATCTCTAAGCTATATTATTTGAGGTCATTTCTTAAGAATGAACCTTTCGATTTAATTAAGAATTTGCCATTAAGTAGTGAAAGTTACCCGGAAGCCCTCCGGTTGTTAGATGAAAGATACAATAACAGATTCCTCATTGTAAATGAACTTAATGGTTCTTTATTGGATGTCAAAGCTTTGGTAGTAAAGTCCTCCCCTCAATGTATAAGGGAATTTGTATCCCAGGTCAAACAAATACTAACATCATTAAAAAATTTAGGCTCTAAAGTTGAAGCATGGGATGAGATTGTTTTATGTATTTTGTTACGCAAATTAGATAAGTATACCAAGGAACACTACCAATTGGAGCGAGATGGAAAGAAATATCCCACAGTTCAGGAGATCTTAGATTTCCTCGAGAAGAGGGCATTGGCTCTGGAAAATTGTGAACATGTGGACCCGCCCAAGAAAGCTGTAGTCAACGTAACATCAACCTCATCAGGTAACAAAACATGTTTCTATTGTAATGCTAGTGACCACAAACTCTATAATTGTAAAACTTATAAATGCTTACCTGCTAAAGAACGATTCGAGTTCGTTCAAAATAAAAGGTTATGTCAGGTATGTTTAAATCGACATGAAAAGAAATGTAGGTTCCATTTCAAGTGCAGTGAGTGCAAGAAAGCCCATAACTCACTTGTACATTATGAACCATCACCATCACCTGTTACATTAATGTCAGGTAACACTTTTAATGATATTTTACTTCCCACAGCTATGGTCAAGCTTATAGGCAAGGATAACTGCGAAGTTCATGTGAAGGCTATCCTCGATTCAGCGTCTCAAGCATCCATGATAACAAGTAGGGTTGTCGAGAAATTAAAATTGACTCCTATTCAAAATAGGTTAGACATAATAGGAGTCACAAATTCAAAACATACTTCCATGTTTTCTGTGTCTGTGGACTTGTGTTCATTAACATCTAAGTATAAAACCTCTTTAAATTGCCAGGTGGTTAAGAAAATAACATGTAAACTCCCCCATAGCAGGATAGATATTTCTGAAATAAATATCCCTGCCAATACTGTTCTGGCGGATACAACTTTCCAAACACCATCTGAAATAGATTTGTTAATTGGTGCGGATGTGTTTTTCCAGGTCCTGTTGCCGCCTGAGCATGAGAATATAACTCAACCACAACTAATAAATACAAGGTTTGGACATGTAGTAGCGGGAGGGCTGCTTGCACAGCAGGCCTCTAAGTCTAAGGTAACCTCTTTGCTTTGCTTAACATGCGAGACTGATGTTAATGAAACTGTAAAACGCTTTTGGAAGGCTGAACAAGTCCCGGAAACATTTAATGAAAAATTAACTGAACACGAGCTCGCTGAGAGTATTTTTCAAAATTCAGTTCAAATTGTAAACAAAACATTCTATGTTGATATGCCGTTGAAGGTACCATTAGAGGATGTAAACAATATACTTGGTAACTCATTCGATTCTGCTTATCATAGATTTCTTAACTTAGAAAAAAAATTACAAAAAAATTCTTTATTGAAAATTGAATACAATAAATTCATTAATGAGTTTATAACATTAGGTCACGCTGAATATGTGGAACTTAGTTCTTACAATTTAAATAAGGATTCTGTATATTTTTTACCACATCATGCTGTCATAAATGAAAGTAGTGCAACAACAAAGGTTAGGGCAGTATTCGATGCTTCTATGCAGACAAAAAAGAAAGTTTCACTTAATGATTTAATGTTGAATGGGCCTCCAGTTCAAAAAGAACTATTTGATATTGTTCTCTTGTTTCGCTTTGGTGATTATACTTTTTCAACTGACATTCAGAAAATGTATAGGTGTGTGATGCTTAATCCTCAATTTACACCGCTACAAAATATTCTTTTTCGCAATAACACAGAGGAAGAAATAAAATGCTTACGTCTTAAGACGGTTACTTATGGTTTGAAAAGCTCAGCTTATCTAGCTACACGTTGCCTGAAGGAGCTTGCAATAAGGTTTGGGAATGATTATCCGCTAGGTGCGATTATATTGCTCAATAACTGTTATGTTGATGATGTGCTTTATGCAGACTCAAATCTAAATATTATGTTAGATGCAAGGAAACAGTTACAAGAGTTGCTTAGCTTGGGGAACTTTAACACTCACAAGTGGGCGTCTAACTCATCCACACTACTAGATAATATTCCAAATTCTCAAAGGCAGTTTGATGAGCTTGAATTACAAAAACAAGAATGTAGCATGAAGGCATTGGGTTTAACAATTAACATGAAACAAGATTGCTTTAAAATTGGTTGTCCTACATTACCTAATACTGATAAACCTACGAAAAGGGATATTTTAAGTTACATAGCACGTTTCTATGATCCCATGGGTTTTATTAGTCCTATAGTTATTAAAGCTAAAGCATTAATGCAACGAGTTTGGTCAGAGGGTATAGGCTGGAATGACATTGCACCTGAAAGCATTAGAGTGGATTGGCTTCATTTCATTGACAGTTTGTCTAAAATGCATATTATTGAAATACCGAGAAATGTTCCAGTTCCTGAGTCAGCTGTCTCGGTGCAGTTGATTGGATTTGCTGATGCTTCCAGCACCGTTGGCTATGGGTGTTGTATATACCTACGAGTAGTCAATATTTCCGGTGAGGTTAAGGTATTGTTACTCTGTTCCAAGTCGCGAGTCAATCCCATAAGTAAAAAGTTATCAGTACCAAGATTAGAATTAAATGCTGTTCATTTGCTTTCTTTATTAATTGACAGAGTCTTTAATATTTTAAAAGTAAAAATTAAAATTGATAGTGTTATGTTATATACAGATTCCCAGGTTGTTTTAGCTTGGCTAAAAATAGAAATAACAAGATTATTACCTTATGTTGCAAATAGAGTAAAAATAATTAAAGAGAAAACATTAGCTTGGAATTGGTATTATGTAAGGTCACAGGACAACCCTGCTGATTTAATCAGTAAAGGAGTAGATCCCTGTGAATTATCTTCATGCGCCCTTTGGTGGTACGGGCCCTCGTTTTTGCACTCTCCTACTTATTCAGTCGAAGAAAATAGTGTTGATTTAGCATTGACTGTTGACTTACCTGAGCTGAATGTTGTCTCCGAGTCAGCGGTTTCTTTGATTGTTCAAAGTGATCAGGGCTGTTTCCAATTTTTAACTAGATTTTCCAACCTTAGTAAAGTTATTAGAATAATGGCATATGTAATAAGATTCATAAACAATCTCAGACCAAACATTAATAAAAATTTAGATTCTTTTCTTCATAGTTCTGAATTACAACAAGCTTTAATGTTAATTATAAAAAATGAACAACATATTTATTTTAAGGATGAAATAAAGGCTTTGAAAAATAATGAAAACGTTAAGGGTCCCCTAAAACCATTACATCCCTTCTTAGATAGTCAGGGCTTAGTTAGAGTGGGAGGGCGTCTCCAAAATACAGACTTTTCATTTGCAAGAAAACATCCAATGATATTACCAAAAGGTTCATTTATAACTGATCTTATAATAAGTCATGAGCATTTAAGATTGTTACATGCCGCACCTAAATTGATGCTGGCTCATTTAAACCAAAAATATTGGATTATAAACGGTGTACGAGAAATAAAAAAGATAACACATAAATGTATTACGTGTTTCAGATTAAAGGCCAGCACCGCAAAGCAGCTAATGGGTTCCCTGCCTCAGCAGCGTATTACTGCCGCTCGACCGTTCGACAGGGTCGGGATAGACTTCGCTGGCCCCGTAGATGTAAAAAATTCGCGAATACGACGCGCCGTAGTTTCCAAGGGTTACGTTTGTGTAATAGTTTGCTTTGTTACTAAGGCTGTTCATCTTGAACTTTCTTCAGATTTGTCAACTGACGCGTTTTTAGCCTGTTTTAAACGATTTATCGCTCGTCGCGGGTTGCCCAGCGAAGTCTTTTGCGACAACGGCGGGTGTTTTAGAGGGGCAAGCAACCAGTTGGCTGATTTGTATAAGCTGCACGCTTCTGCCAGTCATCAAACCTTGGTACAAGAATATGCTTCTAACCAAGGCATAAAATTCCATTTTACACCAAGTTATTCACCAGTGTTTGCTGGGCTTGCAGAAGCAAGTGTAAAAAGCATGAAATTTCATCTAAAACGCATTGTTTTAAAATCTATATTAACTTATGAACAATTACTCACTGTCCTGGCTCAAATTGAAGCAGTTTTAAATTCTAGGCCTTTGTTACCTATGTCTTCTGATAGCTCTGATTTTAGTTACCTGACTCCAGGGCATTTTTTAATAGGAACCTCTATGGTTGCATATCCTGAATGCAATGTTGCTGATGTACCTGTGCATAGACTTAAGTATTGGCAAATGTGTAATAAATTGACTCAGCAATTTTGGAATGTATGGCACAAATATTATTTAAATACATTGCAGAATAGGCCTAAGTGGCGCGATGATCTACCTAATGTAACTGAAGGCATGTTAGTAATTTTAAAAGAGCCAAACGCGCCGCCATTGTTTTGGCCAATGGCAAGAGTAGTCAAGGTTTTTCCTGGTAATGATGGCAAAGTTAGAACGTTAAATTTACAAATTCCAAATGGGAAAATTTACAATCGGTCCTTGTCAAGTATCTGTATTCTACCTTTTAATTATAATAGTAACGATTAAGTTTCATTATTGTTAGTTGTTCCTTAACGTTGAAAAAAAATTGTCATTATAAGCTTATTAAGTTCCTATTTAAAATTTATTTGTACTTGATGGTCATAAAAGGCTTCAATTAAATTTATCCTTGTATTAAATTTAACTTTAATATTAAGTTTCGAAAAAAAAATTTTTGTTAAACAATGTACTTACCTTGTTATTGTGTTAATGTAAGTTTCCTTAAATTAGTTAAATTTGATTCTTTGTTAACCTATGCTGTAGTTAAATTGTACAACCGTACTGTCAGGTAGGGTGTTAGAAATTAAGAAACTATATATTTTCATTCTTTTATTTTGTAAAATAATACAAAAAAAGTTGTTTGCCGTGTAGGTGGGCAGCATGTTGGAAACACCAACAAAAACATAATATGTAATTAGATTATTTTAATTTTATTTGTTTTATGGTAACATTTATTATATTCCGGTCACTCAGTCTATCATGCTATTTCATTCATACATTGTTATTCGCTCTCTCGGATTTGGATTCCCGGCAAGAGCAGACGTGTTTCTTATGTGTCAAAGTAATAAACAGTTAAGTGTGAAAACCGTTGTTTTGCTTTTATTAATCGTCATCGAGTCAACTGCCCACTATCTACCAGCAAGATTCCAACTATACAGTCCACTTAAAAAAATATATTTCTACAGAATTTACCCATGGGAATATCAGATATTCCTATAGTAGAAAGAAAGTATTCTAATTATTTTGTAAAAAAAGTTTTTACATAACAAAATTTAGTCAAAATCGGTCTAGTACTTTTTGTACAAGACGGAAAAACACAAACTGGCGCACAGACAAACAGAGAAATAGACAAATAAACAAACAAAAAAAGGAAAAAATAAAGAATTATAATTAATTAATGAATCAAGATGTTTTTTGGCTTTATTCTGTGCACAATATGCTACAGTTATTGTTTTTAAATAATATTTCATGTACAGATTTAGCTATGTTACTGCTTTATTATTATGTCTAGATTATAAGGAAATAAATGCACTTTTATCCAACTCCCTGTAAAGAACAAAACCTCTGATATTGTAAAAGAATGAAAGACTGACCAAATGAAAATTCTTAAAATATTGTAAGCATATTTTTTTTGTTTAGGTTGTCCACGGAACCCATGACACAGTTAATTTCTTCTGTGATCATCCAGATATTAAGGCGGTTTCATTCGTTGGCGGAGATGCGGCGGGAAAACATATATACACTAGAGCTTCTGCTGCAGGTATTTATTACATTATAATTTATATAATAAAACTATCATATAACTATACATGTGGCGACACGGACCTGCCGAGGGTCCGGTGACGACACTCTGGATCAGAACAGAATGTTCTGCCGATAATACGATAGGTTCAACGATATTCAAATAAAACGTATAATGGCCTGGACAACAGCAAGTACTTACCGGTCGTACTGTGGCAATCCAAGCCGTGGTGCCTGGTTGAGGTTGACGCCGTATTTTCGGGGATGGCCGCGGAGCTATGCTGTGCAGCCTGGCAGTTCTTGTATGCTAGTATGTGCACTGTTCACAACTATGAAGTTCAAGTCGATTTTTGGTTTGTATAAAGTTCTCACGTTCTCCGAGAGCAGGAAGAAACACGAATGGCTTTCAAAAAAGGGGAACGAACTTTTTATAACGGCGCCGTACCGGTAACCATACGTCACCATTCATTCCAGCTCGGAGCCAATCACGATGCAGTACGATCGGTATGTTCTTTAAGTGAACCTTGACATTGGCCAGGCCTGTCGCGATACTTAAATATGATTGAACCTAACGTATATTGTATAACCTAATGGAGAATGAACATACCGCCCACCAAAATACAGCTGGTATTTTCCGAAAAAAATAATAATAATAATAAATATGATTATCTAAGTAGAGTTAGACAGTAGATAAATAATAATATACATAATATAGAAAACGATATAGAGGTATGTGTTACGAATGTGACGTATTACGAATGATATATCTTATGGTCTAAAATTATATAACTATATTATAAACGTTATTTTATTATACATATATAGCTTAAGGTAATGTAAATTACGATTCGATAGGCAGAGGGCAGAGCTTTACAAGAGGTCGTTTAATCAAGTTATCTTTAGTTTTAACGGTTGCTATACGAACGATACCATCTGGACCGGGATGTAACTCCGTCACCCTTCCTAAAGACCATTGCAATGGAGCACGGTTGTCATCTTTTATCAATACAACAGCATTGACATCGAGTAGCTTAGATGTTTTTGTCCATTTAGCATGTAAGGTTAATGAGTGCAAATATTCGTTTTTCCAACGATTCCAAAAATTCTGAAGGAAAGACTGAATTAACTGCCAACGGGTTAATCTATTAAGTTTTATATTAGTATAATCTACATCTGGGACGGTTGTAAGAGGCTCTAAGGTTAAGAAATGACCTGGAGTCAGAACATTTAAGTCATTTGGATCGGTACTTAAAGCATAAAGAGGTCGTGAATTAAGCACCGCTTCAATTTGAACAAACAGCGTGGACAGTTCCTCGAAAGTTAAAACCTGATTACCTATTATCCGATAAAGATGAGATTTAGCCGCTTTGATATTTATTTCCCACACACCACCAAAGTGAGGGGCTGACGGAGGGTTAAATTCAAATTTGATTCGTTCCGTATGCGAGGCATTCTTTAGCAAGGATAGATAATTGCTCACACCAATGAAATTAGTTCCACAATCTGCATGGATCACATTACATCGACCACGACGTCCAACAAAACGACGCAACGCTGCTAAAAACCCATCAGCTGACAACGATGATACGACTTCCAAATGGACTGCTTTTGTAGCTAAACATACGAATAAACATAGATAAGCCTTATCTATTTTGGCTCCACGATGAGTACCTAGTTTGATACGGAAAGGTCCGCCGAAGTCAACACCCACGATAGAAAATGGTTTCACTTGATTGACACGAAATGAAGGTAGATCGCTCATATATGGCTCTAACGATATAGGTTTTGTTCTGAAACATCGAATACATTTTGAAAGACAACGTCGTATTACACGTTTAGCCGATAATATCCAGAACCGCTGTAATATTAAGTAGTGCGTAGTATTATGCCCCGTATGACAATGTTGACGATGTATGGATTCGATGACCCTAAAGGTAAATTCATGGTCACTAGGTAAAAGAGCGGGATGCCGTTGTTCAAATTCAAGACCAGCACGGGATAACCGACCGCCCACCCTGAGAATACCATCCTCATCCAAAAAGAGGCTTAACTTACGCAACGGTTTCGGTAGTGGTTGCTTCGCTTGAAGCCGTTGTATTTCATTAGCGAATGACGAAGATTGAACAAACTTTACAATAAATAACAGCGAGTTATGATTTTCAGTTTCGGTTAGAACTGAACCTCTATTACGATCATGTGGATTTTTAACATTATGTATAAATCGACGAATATAAGAAACGATGTGCGTTATTTTTTCTAACGAGGAATATCGATTTATTAAGTTGAGGATAAGAGTGCCATACTCATCCTCTGAACGAGTAGCTAAGACAACTGTACGGCGCTCTTCAGCTCTTGCGATGTTTTCATCCTCAGAACTATAAGACTGAGGAGTTTGTTTATTAGTTGGCCATTGATCGGAGGGTTTTACCAACCACGATGGCCCTGACCACCATAAGGAATTATGGAATAGATCATAAGAAAGATTCCCACGTGAACAAATATCCGCAGGATTGTCTGATGACGCTACGTGATGCCATAACTCGGTAGAGAAAATATCCTGGATATGTCCCACACGATTAGCCACAAACGTGGTCCAGCGAGAGGAATGTGAACGAAGCCAAGATAGAACGACGGTTGAGTCAGACCATAGATAAATAGCGTTGAGCGTTAATTTTGATATGTACGTATCAAGCACAAATTTTGCTAAGTTAGTCAGCAACACTGCTGCACACAACTCTAATCGAGGCAAAGAGATTTTCTTGAGAGGAGCTACTCTAGCTTTGGCACATACTAATCGTGTTTGTGTAAATCCGTCTACTTCTGAAACTCGGAGATAAATAACTGCTCCATACGCAAGCTCCGAACTATCACAGAATCCATGTAATTCATAGGTTAAGGTGTTGCTAATAGTGATTCGACGTGGTATTCGCAGGTCTTTGAATATAGGCAGCTGATTGCAATAGGTTTCCCATACCCTAATTACATCCTCGGGTGGATCACTATCCCAATCAACACCAAGGAGCCACAGCCGTTGCAAGAGGCACTTCGCCTTGATGGTAAGAGGTGAAAGAAAACCTAAGGGGTCGAAGATCTTCGCAATCTCACTAAGAATGACCCGCTTTGTACAAGATCGGCTTGAAGATTTAACATCAAAGGAAAACGTATCTGTAGTTGGTTCCCACTGTAGACCAAGCACCTTTAAGCTACAAGATTCATGGCCGGTAAAAGTTTTAGAATTAACAAGACATTCTTCTTGAGGAATATCAGAAAGTAACTCTGGTACGTTACTGGCCCACTTCCTTAACTGGAAATGACCCAAGGCGAAAAGCTTTATGATTTGCGACTTTGCCTCCAGAGCTTCGTCCAGAGTCTCACAACCAGTTACAATATCGTCAACATAAATATCGCTATTCAAGATTTGTTTTGCTAGAGGAAATGCAGAACCTTCGTCTTCAGCTAACTGTTTAATAGTTCTACATGCTAGAAACGGCGCAGAAGAGACTCCGTATGTGACAGTATTCAGCCTGTATTCTTGTAACACCTGACTCGGACTAGACCTCCAAAAAATCCGCTGATAATCTCTGTGCTTATCTGCTACAAGAATCTGTCTGTACATCTGACGTATGTCCGCTAAAAACACGACTACATGTGAACGAAAAAGGAGAAGAACCTGCACTATATCCCTCTGAAGCTTAGGGCCTGTCAGTAACGTGTCGTTTAACGATTTGCCGCTGGCATCTCGGGCCGATGCATCGAAGACAACGCGAAGTTTTGTGGTGCTACTGTCAGGTTTAACGATGCAGTGATGAGGTATATAATATTTACCTTCACCAAGCTGTTTCGTGGGTACAAGTGTCATATGTCCACTCTTCTCATAGTCATCCATGAACTCTGAATACTGCTTATATAACATCGGATCGCGAGAGAGACGGTTTTCTATAGCCTTAAATCGTCTTAAAGCAACACTACGTGAATCCTCAAACTTCGGATCTACACCATCTTTGAAAGGTAACTGAACTCCATATCTGCCCGCTGAATCACGATAATGTTCGGTGACATAAGCCTTTTCACATGCCATATCCAGTGGTGTGAGAATTGACGCTTGAGGAACATTATCAATCTCCCAGAGGCGTTGAACCATAGAAGACAGCTCGTCGGATTTGGCTGTATATTGTAATAAGGACGAGGAGGTGAGGTGTGTTCTACCTAATAAAAGCCACCCAAAAACTGAGTTCATTGCAACAGGTTGATTAGATCGACCTTTCATACATTGGTCCAAGAGAGACTCAGCGAATATATCGGCACCAAGCAAAATATCAATAGGCCCAGGGATATCGAAACCTGGATCTGCTAACGGTAACGATTGAATGTGAGACCAACCATTCGTATTTAGTTTAGCAATAGGCTGATCACCACAAATAGTTGGAATTACATGCATATGGACATCGAATAAAACCTTGTTGTTTGATGCGAGTGAACAACGAACCATATGGCTGATATCAGCAGACATTCCACCTAACCCGTTAATATTTGTGTCGCATGGTACTTGTTTAATATTTAAAATTCGAGCTGCGTCACGAGTAATCAAATTGTTTTGGCTGCCAGTATCGAATAGTGCCCGAAAAGAATGATAGCGACCCATTTCGTCTAGTATCTGCACTATAGCAGTGGCAAGAAGAACGGTTGTGTTTATTGAAGATTTCGTACATAATTCGTAACCAGAAGTCTTAGCGATTAAGGACACAGAACGAGACGGGGTATCAGTTGATTGCTCTTTGTGAAGCAATGTGTGATGTTTATGTTTACATTTAAGGCATCGGAAAATCGACTTACAATCTTTTAATTGATGAGATGATTTGAGGCAATTGAAACACCATCTTTTTTCGTTTGCGACAGACATGCGTTCCTGAACCGATTTCGATAGAAATTGCTTACAATGAGAAATGGAATGAGTAGCATCCGCGCAAAAGGAGCATTTAGGCATAACCTTGAGGTTGTCATGCCGCATTTCTCCCGTTTTGAGTTGATCATCTGAATGATTAGCAACTAATGTGTGAGTAACAGAGCGACGTTTAAAAATGTTAGAAGAAGACTTAATTGAATCCTTTACAATCTGAGAAGTGGCTTTTGTAGATTCAGAAAAATGATTATCCCGTATAAGCGCTTCACACTTTGAATGTAAAAATCAGGCGCGGTCGCAGCCTGAAATTTTGGAGGGGGTCACTCAATACACATTATTGCACAAGACACCATTTTTTTAACCGACTTCAAAAAAGGAGGAGGTTATATGTTCCATTGTAGGTATATATTTTTTTTATGTATGTTCACCGATTTCTCCGCCGTCTGTGGGCTGATTTCAAAAATTTTTCTTTTGTTCGGTAGAGTATAGCTCCGAGGGGTCCCATTGTCACCAAGTCAGATTCTGATGATGGGATCCCAGGGAAATCGAGGGCAACTCTCAAATATTATAGGCACATAGGTTTTTGATATATTTTCTAAAGATGTTCAAGCATTTGTGTCTGAAAATCATTTTTTCATGTGGATGAGCTGATGATGGAAGGTACAATTCCTCGACGGTTCTTTTTATGTTTGTTTATTAATTTCTGCGTCAAATGTTGGCCGATTACAATTCTTTTTTGTTCTGTAGGGTATACTTCCAAGATATTCGCATTATCACCAAGTCAGGACCTGATGATGGGATCCTAAGGAAATCCAGGGCAACTCTCAAATTTTATAGGCATTTATTACGTTTTTCATATATTTTCTAAAGCTGTTCAAGAATTTGTGATGATGTAAGGTATATCTCCTCAACGGTTAGGAGTTGAAAGAAAATTCTTTTAATATTATACGTACTTATGAACCAATAGTCGCATTCCTTCAAGATATTAGGTTGATCTGATAATAGAAGATACATCTTATTAACGTCTAGGAGTTACGTGGAAAAATAGACGACAAATCTCGATTGACTATTGTCGTACACTCCAAAACTTTGCTGACTTATTGGAGCAGTAGTTTAGTTAGCCTACCGATATTATATTTAAACAAAATATCTAATTTCTACAAAAAAATTTAAAATAAATTATTTTTTAACAAAACGTTACAAATCGAAACTAAAAACAGAAAAATAATTTTATTTACTTAGTTATTGTTGGAGTCGGTCCCAGCCAAATCAAAATAATCTTAATACAATTTAATGAATGTATCAATTTGTAAATATAATCGAAATATCCGTTCGAAAGTTCATTGCAAAGGCAGGATAAAACTGTCCTTCTTGGCTGGCACCGACTCCAACAATAACTAAGTAATTAACATTATTTTTTCTGTTTTTAGTTTCGATTTGTAACGTTTTGAGGTCGGTTTTATACATTACTTATAGAACAAAATATGGAAGTTGTCTTTTTGTATTTGCGAATCGAGTGATAATATTTGAGACGTCTATTCTAGTACTATTTCCGGGTGAATGTTTAGAAGAGCTAAACCTGTTAATCGCTCTTCTAACATGTTTCATCGTGTTCGTAAAAACACCACTAGATGTCAGCAAACAATAAATTTATCGCTATTCGCTGTTAGGCGATAGCTAGAAATTTCCTTTTATTATTTGGCAAATTTTTGAGATTTTTCAATTTGACCTCAGATTTTGGGGGGGGTCATGTCCCCTGTGACCCCCCCCTTCGGACCGCGCCTGGTAAAAATTCTTTTAAGCTAAGGTATTTTGGAAATTCAGAACTAGAACAACTTTCTTCGAAATCTCGACGCAGCTTTGATTCTAATTTCGATAACACATGATAAACGATTATAAATTCCCAATGCTCAACGGGTAAATTTAATTTTCTTAAAATACTCAAATTCTCATCAATACTGTCCAAGCTACGACGAAATTCATTTATATTTTGAATTTTTAAATTTACATTTAAAATATCCTTCCAACATGTGTAAGCTAATTCACGATGATTCTGATAGCGCGCGATTAACGCGGCATACGCATCTGAATAATAGTCACCGGTTACTGGAAACACACGAATAAGTGTCAACGGATCGCCGCTTAAGGAAGAAGTTAAATAATGAAATTTCTCAACGTTCGTAAGGGAATGACAATTATGTATAAGAGCGTTAAATGTATCGATAAACTCAGGCCACTTCTTTATATTACCTGAAAAACTCGGTAATTGAATTTTCGGTAACCGTACATGGGATAAGGGTGATTGGATATTAGTACCAGCCGACATATTAGACATATCAGATGAATTTAATTCACCTTTTGTTAAGCTACGAAGTATAGCCATAACCTGAAAATATGCATCATCAAAACGCGCACGTATGTCATCATCATCACCGCTGCCATCACACGAGTCCAATAGCTCAAGTATGAAAAAATGCGCTTCTTCAAACTCAGCTACAAACTTTTTTGCCTGATCACAGTATGAGAAAAAAAGGTCACAGTGTACGTCATCGCCTTTTGCTAACCTACCGATTTCCAACGCTTTTAACATACGATTTAATGCAATAGTACGTTTTCGTTTGAGAGATGGTAAATCATGAACAGTATAAGATTCTGTTTCCGACTGTTTTATCTTAGATTTACTAGAAGTATTAAGTTTACGGGTAGTACGTTTTGGATTAAACGACATTTTGTAAAAAAAATAAGATAAAAGTTAAGAAATAACTATAATAATAAAATATAATGTTATACGCGAATAATAGTTATAACTACGTATGAGTTGAACTTGAACTTGCAATCGCTAATTAGTTGTATGCGCCTCTCACTGCGCGACGGTAGTGTGTATGAGTATAACGTAGGTATATCTTACGAAGGAACAAATAGATTTAAATACGTTGATTAAGTTTCGTTATGTTACGGGTTAGTGAATATTAACTTGCTACAGCCGATTAAGATTATATAAACACCGAATAAATGTATAGATTGTTTATATTTGATCTGTAACTATCTAATATTCTACGTATAAGAAAGTGCACGAATCATCTGCGATATGTAGTTATGTGTATTTAAATAACTGTATGTAGATTGTAAACGTATAAAGAACGAAGTAAAGTGAGAATGTGAACGTTATAATTGGATGTGAATGATATTCAAAAGTTGCGAACAAGATGTTTGTTAATGAGTAATCGTATTTCGGTATGTATGTCCGAAAGTAGTTATATATTTAAACCCTATTTGCTATAATACAAAAGGTATTCTTTGGTAATGTAGTTAAATACTGTATTGATGTATATTATATTAATATAATATAATTATGAGTACTACTTTCGACAAAA
Organism: Boloria selene; assembly: GCA_905231865.2. Lineage (NCBI taxonomy): Eukaryota > Metazoa > Arthropoda > Insecta > Lepidoptera > Nymphalidae > Boloria > Boloria selene. The sequence goes on along the minus strand of HG993146.1, from coordinate 6,387,589 downwards.
ATGGGTAGGTATATAATTTTACGGATGAAAAATACCAGCTATATTAGCGAATTAAATACGGCAAACGATATTACTAGGCACCTTAGATTCCCGGGTTTCGGCACCAAAAAGATGTGGCGACACGGACCTGCCGAGGGTCCGGTGACGACACTCTGGATCAGAACAGAATGTTCTGCCGATAATACGATAGGTTCAACGATATTCAAATAAAACGTATAATGGCCTGGACAACAGCAAGTACTTACCGGTCGTACTGTGGCAATCCAAGCCGTGGTGCCTGGTTGAGGTTGACGCCGTATTTTCGGGGATGGCCGCGGAGCTATGCTGTGCAGCCTGGCAGTTCTTGTATGCTAGTATGTGCACTGTTCACAACTATGAAGTTCAAGTCGATTTTTGGTTTGTATAAAGTTCTCACGTTCTCCGAGAGCAGGAAGAAACACGAATGGCTTTCAAAAAAGGGGAACGAACTTTTTATAACGGCGCCGTACCGGTAACCATACGTCACCATTCATTCCAGCTCGGAGCCAATCACGATGCAGTACGATCGGTATGTTCTTTAAGTGAACCTTGACATTGGCCAGGCCTGTCGCGATACTTAAATATGATTGAACCTAACGTATATTGTATAACCTAATGGAGAATGAACAATACATTTTCGAACTTTCTTTACTTGCGACCACGATTACTGTAAAGCATTCGAAATGGGAGCTAAAATTTTCAAATTAGAAAAAATATCCGAAAAGCCAGTTTTTATATTGTTATTTGTTTTATTATCTCCGACATAAAATAATATAAATATTATACTAGTCAAACACATGCACAGACACGTCAAATTTATAATAATCTGTCGTTTTTGCGTCGTAGGTTAAAAATAACACTGTGTGACTCACTCACGCTCTGCTCGAATTCGTCCCCGCGTTCGTTAGTGTACATATCTCAGAGATTAGATATTTCCCTTAGTGAAAAGTGTCTTTTAAGTTGACCCGGATAATTAGCTATCATAATACCAAATTTCATTAAAATCTGACCAAGAGTGTTCTCGTGATGCGTTCACAGGCAAACAGACAAAAATAAAAAAATAAAGTGCGTGTGTACAAAGTACACATGTCAGAAGTAAAACTTGAATTTAAAATAAGGCTAACTCTTCCCCGTCTCTGAGCGCCTGGTACTATGGACTTATTTTTTCGTTTCATCGAGTTAGAAATCACATCGATTCTAAAGAAGTTTCACTTCAAAAATCATTCCACCTTTGTCATTTAAATATACACAAGAACGAACCCGAGAGAAACGAGGGTGCGTGGGTAGTTTATAATAATATGTACTTTTTTTTATTTTATTTATTAGGTAAAAGAGTACAAAGCAATATGGGCGCTAAGAACCACGGCGTGATTCTCCCCGACGCTAATAAGGAGCACACTCTCAACCAGCTCGCTGGAGCCGCCTTCGGGGCCGCCGGTCAGCGCTGCATGGCTCTCAGTACTGCGGTGTTTGTGGGTATGTTGTAGCTTTTTTAGGATTCTGTAAGGAAAGTTCATTGAAAAAAATTAAAAGTGCGTGCGTACAAAGTACACATGTCAGAAGTAAAAATTCTTGGGCAAACTAATTTTTAAATCTCGTTTATATTTATACTAAATAACCCCGTCTAAGCTCGTTGAGAGAGGGAGATGGCGCGAAGGTCACACCCACGAGTTAGACAGAGTTAGAAATGTCACTGACTCGCGGTGATAATATGATAGCCAGTGGACTTTCAGGAAGATGGTTCAAATTTGAGATCAAATAAATGTTGTTGAATTTTTACCATAAATGTTGAAAAATTTCATTTTATTATCCAAATAGACTAAAAAGTTCTAGATATTTTGATTGGCCTACTATTAATATCTTTTCGTACAGGTGAAGCAAAAGAGTGGATACCAGACCTTGTAAAGCGAGCACAAGCCCTCAAAGTAAATGCCGGCCATGTACCCGGAACTGATGTGGGTCCAGTTATCTCTATCAAAGCTAAAGAAAGGATTCATAGGCTGGTTGAATCAGGTAAATAATCTGAATACAAAAAAAAGCAGTTTCCTACATAATATTAGTTTGATCTTACTATCTATACCCTGAAATCCGTTTTAAGCCAATAATTTTAAAAAATAAATTAAAATTTATAACTATGGTAAGACCCAAAGGATAAAGTATTTATTTTGAACAACTCACGCCTATCCGTTAATATAATAAGTACAACTCTGTATAAATAATAAACATATTTCATACTAGCATTTCCCGCGGCTCCGCACGCGTTCCAAATACCAGAAACCAAATTCTTTCGAGTCGCGCGGTTTGGTACCTCGCAGAACTAACGTCCGTCCTTCCCGTTTTCGCAATATTTTATTTGATGCTCCACTCCTATTGGTCGTAGCGTGATTTAATATAGCTATTCTGAGATTAGCGCTTTCAACCAAACAAACAAACTCTTCAGCTTTATAATATTACTATAGATTATGATTATTATTAATGTAATTGATTGGCTGGTAGATCTTTTTCCTAGTGTAGTAAATTTTTGAATGTATTCATCTCTCTATGTGAATTATATTTATTTAATCTACTTTTTTATATTTAAATATGAAAACAATGAATAATATGTAATATTTGTATTTTGTCTATATAGGTGTTAAGGAAGGTGCAAAGCTAGTGTTGGATGGAAGAGGCATCAAAGTGCAAGGCTTTGAAAAAGGAAATTTCGTTGCACCAACAATCCTTACTGATGTGAAACCTAACATGGAGTGCTATAAAGAAGAAATCTTTGGGCCAGTACTTGTTTGTTTGTTCGTTGACACTTTAGATGAGGCAATCCAAATGATTAATTCGAACCCCTATGGTAACGGTACAGCCATATTTACAACAAATGGTGCAGCTGCAAGGAAATTCTCGTCTGAGATTGATGTGGGTCAAGTCGGAGTCAATGTACCAATTCCAGTACCTTTATCAATGTTCTCTTTCACCGGAACAAGGGGAAGCTTTTTAGGAACAAACCACTTCTGTGGAAAACAAGGTATAGATTTCTACACAGAATTGAAGACTGTCGTATCTTTTTGGAGACAGAGTGATGTATCGCACTCAAAAGCCTCAGTAGCTATGCCGACTCAGCAGTAATATAATTATGACTATACTCAGTGTTGCCATATAATCTTATTTAATTATCACTTGTTATTTATAAGCAAAAATATTACATGGCATGTATTTTTTTATTTATTATACACAGAATCATCGGTATTTATGCCAACTGAACAGTAATATATGAATGTGCTCAATGTTGCCATCAAATTTTGTCAAATAATCACTTGGTAGATTTAAGCAAAAAATGTTATATTATTTTTTTATTTTAAACATTTTGTCTTCTGATGTCTTCCAAATGCTGTGATTGGTAAATCTGATTTTATAGGTGTTGTCTATTTCTTGTTATATAAATAAATGTTTATTTTATTATTATTACTTTTATTTATATTTATAATTCCTTCCTGACTCAGGTTTAAATCCTAAAAGTGACATTATATTGCAGATATTTTTTGGACAAGGAGAAAGTCCAATTATCTATAAAATCTGCGTCATTACGGTTTATGACAGTACTTTTACCAGAATAAAATTAGCTTAAAAGAATTAAATAATGAAGATAATAAATGAAGAAATATAGCGCTTATGAATCGATTAAATTAATATGTTCAATCGCGATAAAAAAATCTTGTATAAGTTTAATTGCGTTGACCCGAACGTATTTACAAACTTGTTACTTGTTCAACTGTCAAGTGTCAATACAAAAAAAAGTTTGTTTTGACAGTTGAAACAAAAACAAACTAAAACCGTTGTATTAAAATTAAAAAATACAAAACATAACTTACTTTGGCACATCGAGATGTAAATTAATTTATATAATCAAAGAAAACAAATTAGCAATGTTGTATAAACAATCAATTGTTTGATACCTTTAAATGTTTTGATTGAACAATATGACATCATAAACAAAAGGAATTCGAGTTTCCTGCATCTCGTATTACTTTGTCTGTTATAATGATGGGCTTAACACGCTCCCGACTGTGCAACAGTGCTAAAATAATATTATATACAGTATTTATAACTTCTTGCTGTGGATTAACACCCCAATGTAGAAATGAAAATGGAGAGCCAGTGGACTGGTAAGATATTTGTTATATTTATTTATTTATATTAATTTCATAACTACAAGGGTAATGTACAATTTCAAAAATGAAAATATATAATATAAAATTAAATAACAGCCAAAGCCAAAAGTTATAGTTACATAAAGACCTAAATAATAGTCTAATTTATAAATTTATATAAAACTTGATAACTGTAAATGAAGATGAATTTTATAATATATAATTGACTAAGCTGTTATTAACATTCATGAACTTAGAAATGAGTCATGTAACTCTAACAAATTGATAATGAAAACTTGTGGTTTCTTTGTCATAAAATGTATAATATTATATATTTTTTTGCTTTAATTAACTATTAAACTATTTCTAGGTTTTACATTTACAAATTACCAAGAGAAAAAAATCATTTGAATCCTCTTGTAAGAAGTGGGGTAGCATATATGCATCTCACACCTTCTAAGTTGAGAGATGGATGGATTATGTCAGATTTAGCTATAAGTGATCCTAGCTCGATGGTTGGTAGAACATTAGAACCATTATACCAGGTATTGGCACTTTAAACAAATAAATCAAAGAATAATTGTAATCTATTAAAATAATAAGTTAAAAATTAAATGTTATTAAAATAAAATATTTTTATTTATAGGATAAGAATTTAATATCACTTATATACAATGATCAGCCACCAGCTCATCAATATCAACCAATATTGCATTCTGTTGCTGAAATGTATTCAAAAAGTAAAAGAGGTACTTATATCTATTTTTCTAACTATTTAATGTCATAAATTCTAAAGAAAGCTTGAGTAAAGTATCTAATTCTATGCATAGTTTACATTTAAGTAACAATAGATAATAATATTATTATGGATAACTTTCATTCTTTTATTTTATAAAATACCTTGACTTATTTTGCACTGTTCATTATTAAATATTGAAACTGATATAAAATAACCAGAATTTATTTCTAGGTCAAATGAAGCAAGCAGGGAATAAATTTAAGAAATATAAATTAGGTGACAAATATTATGATGATTATGATTTTGCTGAAATGTGTAAAATGCATTCTAAGTTTATGAAAAACAGAGTGGAGAAAGGACACACAAAGGGAGTGGTCTTGGGAGATAAATTTACATCATTGTGGCTTGTACATTCTGTACCAAAATTTCCACCGGTACCTGACAGTAGGTCATCAGTTTTGATATACTTATAATATTTCCTTACTTCCTACCCAACTGTAGTGACACCCTAAGAAAAGTTATAAATTCGACCTATTCTGATTAATAATTACTAAATACCTTAACCCATTTTGTTTGTTCAAACATCGTCAAAATCAACTTAATATTGTAATTAATACTTATATGACACCAATAACAGATATTATTAAGATAACCTTGTTGAATCTTAAAAAAAAAAAACAAATAAATGTATTTGAGTCAAATCTGGACATTAAATGTTGTTAATTGTATTGAAATAGGCAATATTTTCGAGACAAAAGAAGTTTTACAATTAATGGACAGATTTTTATGCTGTTTGGTATGATGATAGCTGATTATTTGGGTTAACAAGTAGGAATTACTTTTTAAGTTTTTACTGGAGAAAAATATCTGAGAGCTGTGCTGTCTTAAGTCTATTCGGCGCCGGGGTGCGGGGCTCAGACTGCGCCTTCGATTTTAATTAAATCATTTATATTATATCAATTTTGGATTCTATAATTATAATAGCTAAGTTTGTCAGTCTGTCTTGGGTCATGGTTGACCAAAGATAATTTTTCTATTAATTTTAATTTTGAAAAAGATCATTCACCTTTAGCAGGCGCACCGCACCCCTTGCACCCCCGGGTAAAGACGGCCCTGTCTGAGATAAATGTATACTAACAGTTAAAATGTATGTATAAGCTAAGGATAAATAGAATACATAATTTGAATAATATAATTTTTAATAATTTTCAGTGAATGGCGTCAATGTTAGCTCGTACAGCTATCCAACAACTGGTATGAAGTATGGTCAAACATTTCTCTGTGTGTCTGTTCAGACATCTACATTGAATCAGATTGGAATGCAATTGAAATATAATGAACCCTTGATAGTATATTATAACATACCTCAAGAGTTTGACAGTGAATTACCAAATGTGGTTGATGTGGTACAAAATAAGACTGTTGATAGTGCACCTTGGTAAGTATTTAGACATTATACATAATGAAGAATAAAAATATGTAGAATTAACAATAGTAAACATAATTGTTAAACACATAACTTTTCTTCGTCGCAGTCGGGTAAAAAATTCTCCATCTAAGCTCGCCAATATTTTAAACGTGAAGCTTTGCATTCAGATTTATTGTGAGTTATTGCCTAGTACCTACTGCTTGCTTTACGATGTAACGGCTCTATGATATTAGTACAATCGATTATGTCGATATAAATCGTAATGGATATAGGGTGTCTAAAATTTGAAAACGTAGGTTTAATTATAGGTAGTAATTTTTTTAACCCAGCCGTATACCATACATAATTTCAGGTATCACATAGAAGGTTTCGAAACGTTAGCAGGTAGAAAGTTTCTTTCCTTTGCAAAGAGCGCAATGTTTAATGATGACTTGTACAGTGGGTTGGTGGCAGATGTATTGCAGTCGGATTTGTTAGTGGAATCGTGGGTCAATGGCCCGGGGACTTTAGATTCGGAATGTACTAGAAATTTCCAGTAAGTATCTATTGTTAAGTTATAGTGGTTATTAATTCTCTGATTGACTTATGTTTTAATTTGGGTTCCCTTTAATTATATATCAATAACAAAATTTGTACATGTGTAAAGTATATGAAGTAGGTACTATAATCAAAAAATATACGACGAAAATAATAAAAAAAAAATTATAAAAATGAGTATGAGGTAACAAGCCATTTTATTATTATTTGATATTTTCTCGATTATTGTAAGGTTAACAAAAAGTAAGAAAATATTTCGAATAATCGACACCAAATAATAGTCTTCATGACTTAAACGATGTACTGGGGTATGGTAAAAACGTATACTTATTATATACCTCCTTTTTTGAAGTCGGTTAAAAAAGTACTTTTCTTTGGCACAGGTAAGAGAGGCATTTCTTATGTCTTACCTTTAGGCAAGATAAATTGCATAAAACCACATATTTACAGAAGATTAAGGATCAAATTGAACCATTCAAATACGGAACCCTAAAAACAATTAGAAATGCAATAACAATTTTATTTCAGGGTCCGCAACATAGAACGTCTAAAGTTTCCCGTAACAAAAATGTCCTTCACGTCTCACAGTGATCACTCAAAATGGACAGTTGCAGTCGCTCATAAAATGCATAACAGTCAAGATTCTAAAGTTGCTGACTACTGGGTCTGTGTTGGAGATATTAATCGAGCGGTAAGATACGTTTATATTCACTTCGTCTTCATTCTTTATATAACTATAACAGTTTTATTTTTTAGGTATAGGATAAATTATAGCAGTTTTATTTTTTAGGTAAAAAAAGGATTTTTATTTGTTTTAATTTTTTTTTAGTTATGTGGTGTACCCTGATGGTTGAAATCGTCACGTCATCTTACTCAAGATAAATTGTCCATACAAAATGATTTGTTTGTTTGTCTATCACTTTTAATTCGTGTGTAGTTTCAATTGTTTTTAAGAATAAAAAAGTACGACATTTTGCTGAGTTCTACAATCTAATAGAAAATAGTTATAAATAGCATTAACTTCATCTACTCGATAATAAATTTACATAAAATATTTATAACTTTGATATTTATTTTGATGAACTCCGTTTATAATATACTAAAGAATTACTCTAGTCTGATTTTATAATATTAATTTCAGTTACCACAAGAGTCTCGCGGCGGCGGCACAGTATGTACTTCAGGGCCGATACTGTGGGGAAATTTTGCACACCTCATAGAATCTGTCCAGTCGTGTAATTAGTATTAAGTAACAATATTTGTAAACTGTGATAATTGAAAGTGAAATGTATTATTATATATATGTAGAACAATTTTTTATAAGTATATAACGCTTTTTATACACTTTTTTCTTTTATTATTTCCCTTTTCTTCCCTCTATCTTCGGTCCCTACATATTATCATATTTGAAAAGATTGTTTTTCAGGTACATCTTGTTAACTAACTAGTTTGTGTCGATATTACTTAAAGTAGTTAGTTTCCTGTCAAAAAGTGCCATTTTAATCCACCTTTTTGGTTTTTGGTCCAGTTGATCAAAAAGGCACTTGTTGTCTAGACAACTATGATTTTTAATGGTGGATGAAATTGGTGATGCGTATGGATGGATGTACCACACTGTTCCAACTTTCTAAATGTTGAAATCCTTTTGAAGCCACCCAGCTACTTAGATGTGTATGGTATGAATATTCGCATAGCAAACCTTTTCCTGATAAAAAGTATAGGTATGGTTATTTAATTTATTTTTAGCTAGCGACTTACTCTCGCTTCGCTCGGGTTCGTTCCTACATTTAGCGTTCCGCTAGTTAAAATGAATAAGATTTCTAAAATAAAAGTAGCGTAAGTTCACGGAATTGACAATTATACCTGCTCTGTGCGTAAGTTACTCTTTATATCTTTAAATTAGGCTTGTATAAATGTGCTTTTGTTACATAATATGAGATCAAATATTATAATTACTTTTATCTGTATGAATAAAGGCTTATTTCCAATAGATAATCAAATTTAAAGGTAAAATGAATTTAATTTTATTTTTATCATAATACGTACGAGCATTTTTCTTATATTTTAGATTGAAATAAAACAATATTGTTAAAACATGTCTTTAATATAACACAAACATTATTTACAAGTGTTTACGTTAAACATTCATTTCGTTACGTTCTCATCTAAAACAAGTCTATCTACGACAAGTTAGAAACCTAGAATTATAATGGCTTCACTGGACTAACAAATGTAACTTCCCTCACTAACGTAGAGACTTGGCACGGTCTTTTCAAGTGAACCTAATTTTCGTTTTGCCAGTAGAATACAATAATGTAATAAATTGTATAAGGGCCGAATTAATGTATTGCAGCTCCTTTACTAAGCTGTTTATTAAGAAGGCAATATTTCTTAATTCTTATGATTTTAAAAGTAGCCCAGTTTATTCGCTTTTCAACAATGTAAACATACCTTCATAAATTAGTAAGAAAATCGAGGATTGCTTATACAATATCATTCGGCCCTTACTGCAATCACTTACTTAGTATGACTGTTATGACGGGCTTTGCATAATTTTTGTCTTATGAAAAATTTTCTACATGTTCTGTAAAACTGATGTAACTTCTATGTCGCATTCTTAAGTGCGGCAAATCTTCTAAAATATATAGAAGAAAATGAATTTCAACTGATGATTACAACAGCAAAGATGTAGAAGTACTGATAATTAACTTTTGGTACTCTACTATTCAATCAGTACAATAACTTGGCATTATCCATCTACTATCCCATGCCATCGATAAAGGGATAAGTAGGTCGTACTTATATTAAAAATATTAAGAAATTATATTTGAAAGTGAAAAAATTAAATAGAATTTGCGTTTATTTGTGGTTTATTTCATTAATATATAATAATAAGATTCTTTGGAGTATAAATAAAAATTGATGTGGCAGTTACATTTAAAGCATTAGTTTTGTTTTATCGACGTAATTAAATTTAATTAATTATAATTTATAATATATTATAATTAGATAGGTAGGTATTAGGTACTTATTAATAAGTGATTACAGTTTACACAAGTGAAGAACCAATGAAATAAATCTATAATTAACGTTTTATTTACAAGACTAAGTGTAAGAATGACTCGAGAATTTAGGTTTGATATTTTCTGATCTCCGACTGATTGTACAGAAGATTTTAAGGCGCAACTCTTAAAGAAGGCATTCTAGTGAACCAAGAGTCTTGTTTTATTTTCAAGTAGTAAGAATCTCTTGGTGATGGTGATGTAAGGGCTTCCTCTAAGACCTTTAAAGCGCTTGTAGGAAGAACCTTAGCGCTGTATTCCGCGGCTTCCCCGGGCATGGTCACGGCGCACGTTGCTGTGGACGAGCTCACGTCTGAACTCGGGGTTTCTGGTCGACTGTTGAAAATTATTATTGTTTAATGTATTATACAAATATTTTAGAATGCCGAATCCTATATTTATCTAGTAAATAGACATAGAAACATTGGTCACTTCACTCACTCACTCACTTCTCTGATATGCTGTATTTCTAACATGATTTTTATTTACCTTAAGGTGTAGGAAACTGCGTGAGAAAATCTAGCAAGTTTTTGAAAGACATGTTAAGTCCGCCAATCCGCACTTAGCGTGGTGAAAAATGGAGTCCTGTCTCCGAGACTCGATACGAAAGGTTAAATTTTAATTTTAAGTATAATTTTAGTATATACTTGATGATCCGTGCCCACTACGTTGGGCATAATGTTAATAATCCTTTTATAGTAAAAAAAATTTTTAAATATAAAAGTTAGACATTATGCTGTCGTTGACTTTTTTGTAGGCATTTTCAAGCTCCACATCTTTTCTCTAGAACACAAAAATATATCTTTCATAGGTAAGGCAGCGTTCGTAAGAAACTCAGCAAAATATTCCTATGACACTCAGCAATATTGTGGCTTTCTATTGGTGAAAGAATTTTTAAAATCGGTTCAGTAGATCCCGAGATTATCCCTACAATTTAACAAATATACAAACTTTACTTTTTTATAATATTAGTATAGATATAAAAAAAACTAAAACCTTCCAGGTTGGCTAATCGGTGCAAGTTGCACAGGCGGTGCAAATATCTCGGCAGCGGACAAGTCAGGAGCATGCAGCAGTACAACGTGAAGCCTACGCGCACGGAGAGAAGTTCTTAATGCTCTCGCAGCACCCCAGGTCCCCCATCTCACGGCTGCCGCGCCCGCACTGCCTTCGGTCAAGTCGCCGTCTACCCGGGATAAGCTTTCGCATGCGGTGTCCGATGTCAATCCTATAATAAACCAAATGTGAATGTGTATTTAGTTCATTTATGATACCAATCATCCTACAATTACACTGTTTTTTTTTTTTAAATAAAGTTATTACACACAGCGCCATCTAGTTCCGTGGTAAGCTACGAGGCTTGTATTACGGATACCAGACAGTTGATATACTACATATATAAGTTTAAATACATACATATTATAAATATAAACACCCATGACTGGAGTACAAACATTCGGGTTTAACAAATGAATGCCCCAACGGGCTGTTAGTTTAGCTTGTTAGCAGCTGGTTAGCTGTTTAGGTTGAAGATTACCTACCTATTATTGAGTCAAAACTTAACCAACCAAATAAAGTTTTTCTTTATGGTACCTAAGCGTATTCAGTATTTTTAAAAATACCAATTTATTTAGCCTAATTAAATCAGGTCATATAGCAATCAATCGAAAATTCACGATATCAACATAATGATCTTTACATGAGTCTGGCTTAGTTTGTGAACTAATTTCGCAAGGCACTGTATACGTATATTATATATAGTTAGCTAATATATACGTAATAATAAATGAAATACCAATATAAAACAGTCGTCCGGCATAAGGGTGATCAGCCGCAGCCGCAGCCAGCAAGGGCGAGAACGAACGCGCCACACGCAAGGCCCCAAGCACGTTGCTGCGAAGGGCGCTTTCCCAGCATCCTGCGCCACCTCGCCCACTGCTGCCCGCCGTGTTTATTACCGCCCACACACCTGTTAATAAATTTTTTTGGGTATCTCAATAAATGTACTTACTAGCGATTAAACTTTGCTTCGTTCGTGTGCTCTCCTTATTGCTAGTATAGAGTCTAGTTTACTATTAGTAGAGTCTAGATGGGACTACCTACTGAATGTCATCAAAATCTTTTTAGCAGTTATATTTACATACACATAGATACGTACATACATATGTACATACAAACTTTATATTTACGTAGTCTATACATATAATAAAACTGTAGAAAAGTCGTTTTTGTACATCAAAAAAAATTACAAAAAAAATAGCCAGGGTGTTAAAGGATAACCAATAGAACCCATTTCCAGCATTTTTAGAATTTTTGTCTGTTTGTCTGTTTGTCGGTTTGTCTGTTTATTTATCCGGGCATCACGTAAAATGTACGAAAGCAATGTAGATAACTTTTATACACAACGATTGAACGTAACTTGAAGTAACATTTAGTTTTTGTTTCATTGCAATCGGTTCAGTCTATCAAAAGATATTTGAGTTTAAAGTGAAGAAGTAGAGAAATTCCAGAAGTAAAATTAGGGTTATGTGCATTTGGTCTCACAACTTCACGTAACTTTTATACACAACAATATGTGCGTAAATTGAAGTAACATTAAGGTTTTTGTTTCATCGTAATCAGTTCACCACTTATAAAAAATGTAAATTAATAAAAAAAAATAGTGTTTCCGAAGTAAAATATTAAAACAGTGCCATCTACGAGTATTCGAACTTAGACGGGACTATAACTAGAGATCAACTGCGTGCAGTATTGTTCGATAGATAAGAAGATAAGCGCTTCGCACTAAAAAATACTAATTAAGTTCCGACATCCACGCGAACGAAGTTGCGGGCACAGCTAGTATTAAAATATATTTGACATACGTATAAGTTATATATTTTAAATGTACAATATTTCATTATTTCTTCAATAAACATTTTTGTTAAAATGATTTTTATTAAAGAGTCATCTATTAGCGGTATTAATTTCTAACACGCAACTTGTTTATAGCCAAGTTATCGCTAGCATCGTTCCTCCCATAGATGGTTCCTCCTGCGACCTCACTGCTTATATAACTTCTAACACTCTCGGTAGATGGCACTACTGTCTATGTAACTAATATGAAGAATACACGAATCTTTATAAGTTGTGAAATATTCATATATGTATGTAAGTTACAAAGTATTTAGTAGTAAATATAAATGTTTATCTATTAAAACAAAATTGAATTTTGCATGATTGTGATATCTCTATAAGAACTAAATTTTAACATATAGTGTGTGAGCACTGCTGGTGTAGTGGTATCATGCAAGATTCCCATTCTTGCGACCCGGGTTCGATTCCCGGGCAGTGCAGTCTTTTTGTTACTTTTATTTGCTTCTTACATAATAATATGCATTTTGTATATTAAAATTTTAATTTGTGAACATATTGGAATGTAAAATAAATCAAGTTCAAAGGATTCTATTTTAAATTATAATTTTATTTAGGTAATTTTATTTATGTAATACGTCAAAACTCTATCAAAAGCAGTTTTAGTATAAGGCTTGAAAAGTACAAACTAGAAATTATTTTTTGCCAATTTTCACGCTACTGACACTTGACTGTTATCTTATATAACATTATCTACTTAGATATTTTGAATAGGATTGAAAATAGCTAACTAATAAATAGAGGCAAAAGGAAGGAAACTTAGAAATCGATTATTTTTTGTAAAAAATGTACTAACCATGCTCTCCAGCAGGTAAATGCTGAGCAGTCGCTCTCGCCGCTTCTTCTAGTAAATCTTCTCTCGCCACATCCAGTTCCAAAGTAGCTAGTCTCGGTGGTGGCTGGTCCTCCGGGGTATCTGCCACGTGGGCTTGCAGCCAGGACTCAGCCAACCGCGCCCCCAGGCCTCCTTGTCGACAACCGGCGATCACTCGCCATCCCTTACCGCTTAGGTAGGTTGCTATCTGTGATACGAATTTTACGATTTCAAGGGAGTTTTCAGGTTTAATTTAAGGTAATTATTACAAGTTACTAAAGTATATAAATATAATAGCGAGTCGTCCTTACTTCGCTCGAAGCCGCGGGTTCTACTAGTAAATGTATAGAAAAACTTGAGAAATTATATACTAAAACCTTTCTAGAGAATCACTCTATCCATTGGTGAAAACAGCATAAAAATCGGTGCAGTAGTGTTTGAGTTTAACGCGAACAAACAGATAGTCAGACAGACAGATGCGGCGGAGGATTTTGTTTTATAATACGTATTAAAGCGAAATGCTTTTAATTCGATTACCTAAGTGTTTCTGTTAAAAAAGAATCATATTATGAAAGCTTCTTTTTCTAAGCTAAGCCAAGTTGCCTCTAAAGTAACAGCCTCTGCAGGGAGGGAAGGGATATTTTAACTTAAGTACATGCAATAAGCATTTGAAACGTCGAAAACCAAAAATCTACTTAAATAAATCATCGCAAAAATCCGAAAAGATAGTTTCATTTATAAAGTCAAATATAATATGCGCATCTAAAAACGTAATAAATTAATGCTTAAAAGAAACATGAAATAAGGATAAACAAATCAAATTTCCATGTTTTGCTTTAAATGTTTATTTTACATTTAAGAGTTAATAAATTTTAGTAAGTATGTAATTTATTGACTGTGAAATTGGCGACTTAATATTTAACGACACGTTTTTAATTACATTATGATGGAGTGAACACTTCATTAATATTTAAATAATTAACATTTCATTTTTTTGCGCGTAACCATTATTATAAAGAACCTTTATTCGAAACATTTATTGATTGTATGGACATTGCACATATTATGCTTTTAAATATGAGCATCCTTAGTTGATTTTTATCTGCTAGCGGCTCACGTCACGGCTAATATTGATTTCTCAGTGAAGAGACATTTTCTTGCAGTTAAAAGTATCCTATGTGCTGACTCGGATGACCTGCTATCATCAGACTGAATTTCATCAAAATATGTCCAGTAGTTTTCACGTGATGCAGACAAGTAAAATTTTAAAAACCTATTATAGATTACGCCACTGTATCGACAGTTTAATAATGACTATTTCCTAAAGATTTTCCATTTCCATTGAAAGAATAGTAAAGTCCGCCATCGCATTCTGCGGGAATCAAGACAAGATAGCGATTGTATCGAATAGTCATAGTAGGTCTTAACCGTAAAAAAAGATTCTAAACTTTGGTTTTAATCTTAAAACTTCGAATTAAAGCTTGCAAGCCCAGGATGAAAATAAAAGGCCAGCCATAATAATTAATATTGGATAATGAAATAAATGCAAACTAACAATAAACAATGACAATGATATCAAAGTGCTAAATGGCTAAACAGATATTGCATGCGAGGTCCCATCCTGCGATAATAACATACCGCCACTCGCAAAATGATTTACACACTGCCCGCTGCCGAGGTGTTCCCAATAAATCTAATCCTGCTTAATCCCTAGTGACTTTGTTATGCAGCAATAAATCGTTGTTTGTTCAATCGATATATAATTTTAATAACCATTCATCGGGATGATATATTACAATGATCCTGATAAAATTGTAAAGATTTTTTTGATATCAATAAATATTTAAATTTTGTTAATTTTTTTACTTGTTACATTTGTTACATTAAATTACTGTATTACATATGTTATAATATGTTTACATACCTGTAGTCCAAGAGCGGAGTCAACGGAAGTCACAAGAACAGTCTTCGCGCTATCAACAGGCGATACTTCAGCGACTCTAACCTTACGCAGAAGGTATAATAATAACGCGCCCACTATCGAACATAATGCTGCCAGCTGCAGCCCCAAGGATAACCACGTAAGAGGGTCCATCTTAATACGCGTGCATTATATCAATTATCTGGAAAAAAGAAATAACTTTGAGTTAATAAGAGAATCTCGTACTGCTATATGTAAAAAAAACAATTGCGAGTGGAATGATTCCAATATTTTTTGTTTTGTTGGGAGTTTGGCAGTGGGGGTTTAAGTATGTAAGAGTGGAAGATGTATATATCACATATATAAGCGAGGGAGAACCCACGAAAATGCTCGAAAATTGAAAATTGAAAATCGAGATCACTAACCGTTAAAATGTATTTTGTTATGACTTCATTTGGTAAAAATTAATAATATTTTTATTTTTGATATTAAGTAGTTATATGAACACACACATAACTCGTACGTAAAGCTTTGATCTGTTTTATAAAATAATAGAAAAAAGCATAGTTCAGGTTAAAGGCAGGATCAGGTTAAATGTAGAGTGTCTATTTTTATCATGCTGTTCCTGTACTTAAGTGATCACTTATTTAAAATACATTATAAAGAGGTCAAAATGAAAAGCTAAAGTTTCTAAGGAGATAAAGCTGTCCAGTTAAGTTAGAAAAGCTCGCTCTTATAATAACTTATATAATAATAAAAGTGCTATCTTACTATTTGTTTTTTTAAAGAAAACTGAGTCTTAGATACTAAGATAAACATTTATGTAAAAACATTACCGCACGAAATTAAAATTCTCGTTGGGTTTAATCGAATGTTTTTATTTAATACTAGCGACTCACCCTCACTTTGCTCGGGATCGTCATAATTAAAATTTCTACCTCCTCCTTTTTGAAGTCGGTTAAAGAGTAGCCTAAGTTACGCCTTATAACATTAGCTATCTGCGAGTGAAAGTTTCGTCAGAACCGATCCAGCCGTTTCAGAGATTAGCCGGAACAAAAAGACAGACAACAATTTTAAAAACTGATCTTTTGATCAAGTAGTACCGTATAATATAATACTTTCATATGAATTTAATGAAAATCTGTTAATTTGAAATTGCAAACAGACACTTCAATTTGATTTATATGTACTGATGATTTACTGATAGGTATGTACAAATTATTATTCTTAATACAGAATATATTAGTAAAGATCAATATCACGGTTATAGTTAAATTGGCGCAACAGTGTATAATTTATTTGTCAACAGTCTAGTGGCCGTCTACCGTTTAGTAAACAAATCACACAAAGGCGTGTTATAATTCATGCTTGAGAATTGCTTTTAGACAATGCAGGTCTCATGCGCTATGCAAATGAATTCGCACCTCGCCTCTTGCGTCGTGTTTCTCCCGAGTGCCTTTTTGTGTCGTATGATTTACAAACTACATCATTACACACGTTACATAAAAAATAATTAAAACGAAAAAAAACTTTTATACCGAATGTATAAGATTTTTTGTCATTATAGAAGATATACTGTAGTGGGAAAATAGAAATTTTTTGCAATTTCTATTGCAAACCAAAACTTTTTATTAAAGTTTTAGATAACTTGAAAGTGAACTTTTCGGAATTATCGAATTTCACTCTATATTTAAAGTGTTTTAAGAGACCTTTGTAGTAAAAATATTATAACAATATTTTACCCTTATCACAAGAGAGGATGTGTGTTTAAAATAGTGCATCCATAAATTTATCATCGCTAAGTTTTAAACACGTTGCTTTGTTATTCTATTGCGGTTTGAACATAACATTGGTAGTTTACGAGTTTAGTTACGAGTATTTGTAAAATTTTGTTTAAAATAAGTAATTTTAATATAACACCAGTTTTTACGTAAGTAAAGTTCATTCTTCGTCTATAGGTGTTATATGTATTACACAATTATTTTTTAAAACTATAGCTGAAAAGTTAGGTAAAATCCCATATTTTTTGATTATTACAAATAAAATTTGGTTGTCAAGTAAGAATATATTCGTATGTAACAGTCTATAATCTTGTACGAAAAGATATTTTAAATGACTGCGAAGCAACACACACATCAAGGTGGAGATTCAGGTACAATAACCTTTAGCACAAAAAGAGCAAATTATCAGCTTTTAAATATTGCAAAAACTAATGTGCTTGGGAAACCATTTTTATTTTAAATAGCTCGTGATTGCTTTTAATATTTACAAAATTTAAATGTAGTTAGATGGTTTTTATAATATTTCATTCAGTGAGATAGAGTCACTGATTAAAACCGAGTTAGTAGAGTTGTTCAAAATAATCCGCACCACTCTATCAATAGCGAAACCGAGAATAGAGTTGTAATTTCGTTATCATTTAAGCTCCTGGGAATTAATAGAACTTGCTCTTTCATATTCTAGATTCAAATAATATAACCAAGTATTTAAAGGCATTTTTCTAAAACGTATGGAATTAGGAATATATTAAACATCACTTCTGTACATCATAAAGCGGATTCATTTACGAATATTATGTTTAAAAATTGATTCAGATCAATTAAGTTTCTTTAAGTCCAGGTTATTATGTTCTTAATAGGTTTTGTATTGCAATAGACATATTTGTAAGTATATCATAACACAAATATGTACATTATACTGAAAGTTTAAGAATATAGAAGCCAGTAAAGTTGAAGAAACTGCGTTCCCAATCATTTGTAGCAATAATGACTGAATGAGTTCTCAGTTTCCGAACGTTAATGAGATTTAGACAATATTCATGGGTGATGTTGCAATTTACTAAATTCTACACATACCATAATAAAATTCTAACTGAGAAGAGTATATAAATTAAATATTTTGGAACAACTTATTCATTATTATATATCACAGGCAGTATAATTTTATAAAATGTCTGTCTGTTTATCTGTATATCTATGACCGTGAGAAAACTACTATGATGTTAGCTTGTTATTGGGGTCAAGATACACGACAATTTTTACTCCTGTAAAATATAAATTCTCTGAGAAATCAATACTAATTTAATAATAGGTAGAGTTTTTTAATAATGCAGGCGTATTATAAACAAACAATAGGTTAATTATTATTATCATTAATACAAAAGTGCTTAGAACTCTTGAACCTGAAATAAGAGGTTCCCACAAAATAGAATATACAAATATTTTCTTAGTTATATTAATTAGTACTTAATTAGTAATATTACCTACTTGATTCTACTATTTTTTTGTTTAAGTCTTTGTTTAGTGAATAATATATTTAGTACCTACTTTCTATTCACTTAAACTTTAAACTAAATTAGTTTTTTAAACACATTATGTTATTATTGTTTATTTTAAAATCGATCACGAATAACATTTGAGAACTTCTTCCCTATTACCCTACCACCATTTTATATTAATTTTACAATTAAGTATCCTCTGTCCTTGATTACAATAACACTATAAATTTATCAAAAAAAAGTAAAACATATTGAACATTTTATCTAGATGATAGAAACAGTGAAATCTAAGAACATTGACAGTATGACTCGACTATTGAGGCAACAAATAATAACTTAAAGAAATCTGAGCAGTATTTAAATATTTTAAAAAGCCCAAAAGAAACAGAAGTATTTACGCTCTCTCCACGACGTTTAAATATATAAAACATTTGCGGTGTCATAATTGCTTAACTCAGAATACTTTTCTAATATTATACATATTATGTATTTCAAATGTACATATATTAATTTCTAGCTTTAGAAAAGATGTGTGGTATTTTCGTGCACAAATCAAAAAATTTTAAGGCAAAAGAAGTCGCAAATAGTTAAATTATATGTTCATTATTATCATTACTTTTGTTTAGTATCAATAAAATAAAATGTCATTATAAAACGACTATATTATAAACGTTTTTAATATATACATACTTTCTTCTATACTCATGTTTTCTAGTTGCGAGTATAATACGAAGAATTTCTTGTTCGCCTCGACTTTTACGACGTATTTTTACCAGCGATAACTTAAATTTTATTAAAATATTGTAATTGGAGAAAGTTACACCGGCTATACATATTTAATAGATTTCAACTCGAAATAACATCTAATAATTGCTTATACGATATGCCAACAGGTGTGTTAAAGTAAAGGTATAGAACTAGAATATTTGTTTAGAAACGAAATTGACTGATTTTAACTTGGTACTATATAAAAAGTTGACTAAAAATATTGATGTCGTTCACTTCAATACTATTAGCTAACTTTTTTTGCGACAATTAACTAATTCAGTAATTCAGTAACTTTGTTGTAATTAACATAACATTACACAAGTGTCAAAGTAATTAACAAAGGTACTTACGATATGAACCCAGATCGCTATCATTATGTGATGCGACGATTATCAGTTGATAAAAACGTGGGTACAATTTTATTGTGTATTGTTTCATTTTCTTGAACAATGACGAGGAAGTTCATGGTCAAATTTTATATATGATTCTGCTATTATGATAATATGCGTTAAAGTAATACTTAATACTTGCGTAGAACTAAAATTTAAGAAATCAGGAAAAAGATGAGCTTTCAAGATGTCTTGTGCTTTCAAGTTTTTACTGATTTGTAATGTTGAAATAAAAAGTTTCTTAATGAATTATCATTAGAATCTTTTTATATCGGCATTTATGGAGTTATTTAATTAACTACCTGATAGCTTTCATTACGCGTATGGTAGCAAGAACTTAAGAATGCATGTTTTTTTTCAATCAGACATTACGGAGCCAATCAAGTGGAATTAGGGCAAGTAACTAACGAAGGCAACCAGCTTCGTTAATCTAAAGATAACTGAGTAACTACTGTTAATTAATTAGAGAAGTTTGTCTGTGCGTATGTGCGTATAATAAAAATATGAATTACAAATATTAATACAAGTCACAGTATATATTTACGGTATGTATGGAACCCGCAAGTATCAACGTAGAAACAGATTCTTTAATTACTCACTAGTACACACTATTAGGCGTTTCTAAAAATCATAGAAAATTATGCCTAAACAAGTTTATACCCAAACTTATTATTAAAGTAACGTCTAAAAATTCAGCGATTGATCTTAAACTGCCTCGTAAAAAGGTTACGTTTCTCAATAAAATGATATAACATACCAAAATAATTATCCCAGTTTGTAATCAGAAATTAGATTGTTCAAACAAAAAAACAGAGACAGACAGTCATACAAACACGCTTTCAGAAAAATCCTTCGGCTTTATATATTCTTATATAAAAACGTTTACATTAAAAACAGTCTCCTATATCGGAATGCATACAAACGTAATAGGATATTTTGTCAATTCGAAAATATACGGTGCCATATTTCACAATTCGCGCTAGTACTTGTAAGGGATTTGTACATGTAATATGACTAGTTCCCTTCTCTTAAACAAGTGGTTGAATTTCAGTCATTCTAAATTGATATGTCCTTACGCGCTATATTATTTCTTGTGTGAAATTTAATGAAGTATAAAATCCGTTTGCACAGCTTAATTGTCAATATTAGCGTTCTTATGAAATACGAGTGAAAGTCCCCTCGAAATCGGTCCAGCCGTTTCAGAAATTAGCCAGAACTAATAAGCAAATAAACAAACAGACAGACAGGCAAAAAATTTAAAAATTGTCTTTTTGATGTAAGTACTTATACTATTATACTATTATACTTTCATATGTTTTTAGTGAAAAGATGTTAATTTGAAAAAAAAAACAGACACTTCGATTTTATTTATTTGTTGTAATAAATAAATAGTACTAAGAGCATATATTCGTACATTACACAAATCTCTACATTAATCGTATCAATAGTCATCGACGATGTATCAAACTGGTGTCGCTTACCGTATTATGTGATGCTGATGTTACGTAAACTCTAGTTCAAGTGATATGACTACCCTGCTAACTGACTCTACATCTTAAATTCAGTTCATCATTAATCAGAAAAAGTTGTTAATACACAGTACACTGTTTTGTGCGTATAAATATGCACATATACATACACAAATATTTAAAGTAAGAGCTTTATAAATGAAACTAACTTTGCGGATTTTGTCGCGGATTTATCTAGATTTTTGGTTCCCGACGTTTCGAATGATTTACAGCCATCACGGTCACGGGAGAGACTCTCTCCAAAAATCAAAATAAATCCGCGACAAAATTCGAAAAGATAGTTTCATTTATAATGTCAAATATTCGCGTAAACCTAAGAAAGTATTATAAGAAAATATAATTAAACCTTTATAGAAACTATTCAGTAAATATAACTCGGAACACAAAATACTTCATGGTAATCTAACAACCGGTCTCTACAGTAAAAGCTCTAGCACTAAGCTAGTTGCTAAGCTATAAAGAAGGTGTTTAAATTTAGCCGAGCCGTCAGCATCCAGCGCTTGGTGCAATTTCCAGTTAACAGTTGTTTTGTTTCGTATCCTTACTTAATGACTCAAGGATATTTTAAAAGCTCGAAACTTTTATTTTATTTGTCCAATGGTTTTCTGGATGTATGAAATTGAAAGATCAAGTAAAATTAAAATGATTTGTGTTTTATTTGTTAAATTTTGTGTTTCCCTTTGTGTATTTGTTCTTTAAAAGTTTGTATTTTTGGATACTTCTTAATATTTTTGTACTTAACTTTTTCTACAGTAATTTTAATGCTAAATTATTTTCTTTAATTTAAATCTCAATTGCCGATTTGTAGTTTATATTAAGAGTCTCATATTTAATTTAAATATTTGTAAACGATGTTAGATATCTTAAATAAATAAATAATCAGGATCAAAACATCTTAAATAATTATCTTATGATGAATCAAATATCTTGAATGTGCTATCAGTAGTTCATTGTTCATGTATTGCGATGCGTTATGTTACTAATTAGCATGTTTTGTAATTAAAGATGTAAAAATATTAAGATTCCAAGAGGAATAAGTGAAGATTAACCAGACGGCAAATTTTTTTACTTTTAAGCCCTTTAAAATTTATTATGTTTTCGGCAGATTTTAAAAAGGTTTAAATAGAGCTGAAAGCAAAACAGCCGTAATAACTATATGTCTAACTTATAAACGTTTATATTTTTAATAATTCAGGTCAGAGGTTTCTTCTTTCCGAACTGGTGGTAGACTCATGACGTTCAGTAAGAAATTGTAACAATTTTTATGCTGAATAAAATATTTTGATTTGATTTGATTTGAATATCATTTACGAATGATTCAAGATTTGTCTATAGCAGCCAAAACTTATGGCGGGAACGCATACGTAAATTATGAATTAAACCATAAAATAACCACAAAAATAAGAAATAATTTCTACCTGTAGTGCTCATAACTTTAACTATATTTTACATACATATATAATTGCATAGTGAAAAAATAGTGCTTTATTTATCTTATTCAAACTTGCTGCTAAACATTGCTTGCCATGTAGGGATAATTACGAGGTCCTAGCATCTGTACTTGATTATAACGTGCTCAGAGGAGAATCGCGATTCATTTCAATGTAGACGAATTACCATTTACCGTTGCCCAACACCGTCGTTATAACGCTACCGTCTGGTCTAAACCATAAGATTTATGAAAATATAACACATAATTTGTTTCGTTTATTTTCTTTACTAATATGACCTCATATGGCAATCAACATTAAACTTAATCACTGCAACAGCGGAACCGATAATGACAGTAATTTTATGGGAAGGTACTAGGTAGAGGCAATATTCGTAACAGAGCGTATAAATGTGTTTATGTCAACATGGATTCCACATCAAAAGAATAAAAGAAAAGTATCTTTTCATTGTCGAATAAAGATTAGAAGAAAAATAATGTACGTAGCACGTAATAGCACCATCGCGTAATTTAATGAGCATGCATAATGCATTTCATAAGTCTTAAAGTTAACAGTGATTCAGACGCGGAGATCAACTAAAATGGTATATAAATTTTAAGAAAATTAAACTGCCAGGAAAATCAGTACATAGTATAAAACAAAGTCGCTTTCTCTGTCCCTATATCCCTTTGTATGCTTAAATCTTTAACGCAACGGATTTTGATACGGTTTTTAATAGATAAAGTGATTCAAGAGGAAGATTTATATGCATAACTAGCGGATCCCGCGGCTTTGCCTGTGCTAAATCTAGGAAAAAGCCCAAGCGAAGCGTCGCTACTCGCTAGTATTTTATATATACAAGTATGTCGCAGAATACACTTTTTTTTTAAATTATTTTTTTCCTTGTATAACTATTAACTTACACCATATACAAGTAGCTACTTGTCAGATATTGATATGCATAGAGCATATTCCAGCCTACGCGTTGGTATACGACGCGTATCAAAATGTCTAACACTTTAATATTGTTGTATCATTGCGACACGTTGCATTTCATAATAAAGATGTGTATATACCTATAAACTATTACTACCCGAAGCGTTTTGGCTGGCACCGACTCCAACAATAACTAAGTAATTAAAATTATTTTTTTTTCTTTTTAGTTTCGATTTGTAGCGTTTTGAAGTCGGTTTTCATTTTTGTTAAAAAATAATTTATTTTAAATTTTTTTGTGGAAATTATTATGTTTAAATAAAATATTGGAAGGCTAACTAAACTACTGCTCCAATAAGTCAGCGAAGTTTTGAAATGAACGACAATAGTCAATCGAGATTTGTCCACGTCTATTTTTCCACGTAACTCGTAGACGTTAATAAGATTTACCTTCTATTATCAATCCACCTAATATCCTGAAGGAGTACGACTATCAGTTCATAAGTACGTATAATATTAAAAGAATTTTCTTTCAACTCCTAACCGTTGAGGATATATACCTTACATCATCACAAATTCTTGAACAGCTTTAGAAAATATATGAAAAAGGTAATCAGTGCCGATAAAATTTAAGGGTTGCCCTCGATTTCTCTAGGATCCCATCATCAGATGCTGACTTGGTGACAATGAGAACATCTTGAATGTATACCCTACCGAACAAAAAAGAAATTTTTAAAATCGGCCCACAATTCACGGAGAAATCGGTGAAAACACATAAAAAACAACTGTTGAGGAATTTTACCTTCCATCATCAGCTCATCCACATGAGATGATGATTTTCATACGTAAAAGCTTTATCGGGTTTAGAAAATATATCAAAAACATAATAGGTGCCTGTAAATTTTGAGAGTTGCCTTCGATTTCCCTGGGATCCCATCATCAGATCCTGACTTGGTGACAATGGGACCACCTCGGAACTATACCCTACCAATCAAAACAAAAATTTTTGAAATCGGCCCACAGACGGCGGAGCAATCGGTGAACATACATAAAAAAAAAAAAAAATACATACAACGGAACATATAACCTCCTCCTTTTTTGAATTTTTTTTGAAGTCGGTTAATAATAGGTGCCTGTAAATTTTGAGAGTTGCCTTCGATTTCCCTGGGATCCCATCATCAGATCCTGACTTGGTGACAATGGGACCACCTCGGAACTATACCTTACCAATCAAAACAAAAATTTTTGAAATCGGCCCACAGACGGCGGAGCAATCGGTGAACATACATAAAAAAAAAAAAAAAATACATACAACGGAACATATAACCTCCTCCTTTTTTGAATTTTTTTTGATTATACAATTTTTTATATCTTTTCAAAAACTTTCAACTTCCAATTTCATCCTGTAATTTAAAGATTAAACAACGTGCTTTGTAGTTTAAAATTGGATCTAAATTCTATACGTGCAAAGTTCCAAATAATAACAAATATTTTGAAACATATTATACTCTCATCGTTTTTATAGATATGACGTATCTATTGTTTATTTGTACAGTCGCCGGAGTCGCGGGTGTCAAGTGAAAGTCTCGAAAGTATCAGCGGAACGGAATGGTCATAGAAATATAAACGGCAAATCAAACACTTACAATGTAGATGTATATAACAGTTATATCTATAAAGACGTTTAATCAATAAATGAATTTCTTAAAGGAGAAGAAGATAAATTGCGAAATTTTACATTTTTGAAATATTTATTTGTAACATAACATTATTACAAATAAATAGATAAACAGCATCCCCCTGAATTCGCTTTTTAAAATGAAACAAGCTCGTATTTTTAGAATGTTTTACCGAAATCAGAGCGAGTGTAGTTTGTGTAACGATAACGTATTCTAGTCACGTTCAGATTAAAAGAGAGCTAGAGTCAGTGTCTCCATATACACGGTAATTACCGTAGATGCACCGTAATTTAGTCTTAATCTACCGTCAAGGTAATATGGTATTACCGTGTCATATTTCACCGTAATATTACACTAACTATTATAATTTATAAATTACGTTACAAATATATTTTCATCACACACTGCGTAAAATAAATCTCAGTCAACATAATATTAATATTTCGTAATGGCAACAATGCTCTTTGTTGCTTGAAATCCCCGAATATTTAAACATCTATCTCCAGACTTCACACACACTTAAAAACACGCAACCTGAGCAATCTATTTTCGATCTAATTTATACGTACGGAAAGGAGTGAATGTAATTATCAAAAGTATAAGTGTGATAGATGAATGACGTTGTGTTTTACTTCTAGTTACGCGTTACTCGGCAGTCGGCGTTGTAAATACAACACGCACTTTTAAATCTACTGTTTCAAGTTCAAGTCTTAGAAAAATAGCTCTGCATATATTATATTTTCATATTTTAGTATTAGATATTTAGTTTGTAATAAAGTGATAAATAAAAAAAATATAAATTAATTAAATAAATTTTAAGGCGTAGAGTTTTATCGTTTTTAAGTTTAATATTCGTTTTAGTTTTGCGTGTTAATAGTTGTTTCAATGGAGATTGACACTGAAACTTCCGATAGCGACACAAGACCAAGTTGTTCTACCAAAACAGCTAGAATTGGAATAAAAAGGAAGCATTATAAACAAAAGTTTAAAGCTGAATGGCTTAAACTAAAAGAATTTTCTACATGGATAAAGAAACATCCCAAAGATGAATATAAAGCGATTTGTTCAATTTGTGACTCAACTATCAGCGCGGAAATAAGCGTTCTTAAAAGACACGCTCGTAGTTCAAAACATGAATTAAAAGAGAGGTTATTAAGTTCCACTTCAAAGTCAACTGTTCAACTTCAACCTAGCATAGATAGTGCATTTAAAAAGGTGCCAACGACGCTTGAAGAAAAATGTAAAGTAGCCGAAATAAAAGTTGCAGCTTTCATAGCTGAACATAAAATATCTCACCAAGTGGCAGACCATCTATGCGATATTATATCGGTAACTTTTACTGAACCGGAAGTTGCAAAAAAATTTAAACTGAAACACACAAAAGCCCAAGCGGTCATAAACAATGTAATTGGTAGGAGTGAAAAAGATACATTGGCTCTTGACCTTAAAGATACTAAGTTTTCAGTGCTCATAGATGAAAGCACCGACATTGGAATGGTTAAAACTATTTGCGTAGTGGTACGATATCATGATTACAATCAAGGTAAGATTGTAAGCCGCTTCTGGGACTTAATACAACTTTTTGAATCCAGCCAAAACGATTATCAAGTCATCTATTTAACTTGGTGATTCAGTCATTTGAAAAATATTTAGTCCCGCTGGACAACATCATAGGCTTCGGTTCAGATGGATGCAATACCATGATGGGTTGTAGAAATTCCGTATCCAGTCTATTTCGTGCGAAGTGCCCCGGTATAACAGTACTAAAGTGCATCTGCCATTCTTTGCATCTATGCGCAAGTGACGCCTCAAAGAAATTACCACCA
Organism: Boloria selene; assembly: GCA_905231865.2. NCBI lineage: Eukaryota > Metazoa > Arthropoda > Insecta > Lepidoptera > Nymphalidae > Boloria > Boloria selene. The sequence continues at coordinate 6,360,189 of HG993146.1, read as the reverse complement.
GACACTGAAAAGCTAGCTCGAGCAATTTATAATTATTTTAAACTGAGCAGCAAACGTCAGGCAGAGTTTAAGGACTTCCAGTTGTTTACGGACACGGAAGTGCATAAAATATTAAGGCCTGCACAGACCCGATGGCTCTCTCTGGCTTCGGTAGTTAATAGAGTCTTAGAACAATGGGACGCGCTGCGACTTTATTTTGATGGCAAATGGCTTGAGGACAGCGAATGTTTAGACATACATAAAAGTTTGCTGGATCCTGTCATGAAAGCTTACTATTATTTTTTATCATGGATACTGCCGAAATTCACAAGTATCAATACACACTTTCAAAGTGAATCGACGGTAATTATTGACATGCACGACAAGATGGCGCAACTTTATAGAGAGCTTCTCTCGTCCTTCATGCTACGATCTTACGTGCAAGCAACAAAACTCGACGAAATAGACCCAACAAATACCACCCATTACCTGAATTTAGAAGAAATGTATCTGGGACTGGGAGTTAATAAACAGATGGAGTTGCCAGAATTGTCAGATAAACACGATATTTTGCAAGAGTTCAAAATTAACTGCAGAAAATTTATCGTCACTGCTTGTGTAGGTATTAGAAAGAGATACAGTCTTAATGATCCAGTGCTAACTGCTTTGTCTAAATTGCAGCCTGCATTATGTATGTCGGCATCAGATAATAAAAGGCTTCCCACATTATCGGGGTTATTTAAAATTTTACCACGAGTTATTCCTAAAACACTGGAAAAGCAACAAATACTAGATGACGAATGGAGAAGTTTTCCCATTATTGCAACACAAATAAAAGATATACAGGATGTAACTGAAAAAGCTGATGTATTTTGGCACAAGGTTGGTAATTTTAGTTGAACTGTTTATTATAGATATTGTGTCCACTACTATGTGCTATTTGTAATGAAAATTTTTTTTTTCAGATTTTTCAACTCAAGGATATAGAGGGAAATAATACATTTAAAGAACTTCCAAAATTCATGCTGAATGTGCTTTCGCTGCCGCATTCAAATGCAGAGTGCGAGCGCATTTTCAGTCAAGTCAATGATATAAAAACGAAAAAAAGAAACAAACTTTTAACCAAAACAATAAAAGGAAATATTTTCACCCAGCAATCAATCAAAAGAAATAGCAAAAACTGTGTTGATTTTAGGCCTACTAACGATATGTTGACTAAATTGAATAAATCTATTTACGAAAAAGATATTGTGATGTTAGGAGAGTCAGATTCAGAATAATAATAAGTTTAATTTTGCATTTTTTTATTTTTATAATAATTATTTTTAATAAAATTTAAAAGCAAATATGTTTGGACTTGATTGGGTTTTTAATGAAGTTTTTTTCTTTGAAAAATTACACGGTAATTTACACGGTACTGTTTTAGCTAATCTATCGTAATTTTATCAAGAAACACCGTTTTTTAACCCTTGCAACACGGTAATTCTCAATTTACATATGGAGACACTGGCTAGAGTAAAGACTGAATGAAAATTCGTTCAGTTGTTACAGCACTCGACTACAGTACAGCTGTTGTACGATGTAATAAGATTACACATAACATGTTACTATCGAACTAAATAGAATACCTAGCTGTTTAATCGTTATACTCTTTTAATATTTTTGTAAAGTTATTAATTAATTTTATCAGATTTAGATCATATAAATTGCGCATATTTTGAAGCTTTATATATTTCACGATATTTTAATGAACACTAAGACAAATGAAATGAAGATTAGATTATAATTTCTTTCTTTATTACGATTAATAACATACTAAAATTTTATAAGTAATAACTTTATCTCTGTACAAAAGAGTTTTGAGATAAACGTATGTACATAGATCATATATGCCAAAGCATACATATTACATAACCGAATATCGTACCTTTTAATATATATCAAAATAACCAAAAATTGTCAGACTGTACAACTGCTATCAAAACAACTTAACTGTAACAGCGTGACATATATCTTAATCGTAAGTGAGTACCAGATCGTCGACCTTGTAAGGTAATTGTCCTGTGTAGGCGTCCGAAGAATGGGAGGAAATGAGGCCGAAGTAATAGCATGTACGATGTAGGAGCGTAATGTAAGTATTGTGAATCGATGTAAACTGTAAACGTGTATATTTTAGCTACTCCCAACGTTCCATTTCAATTACTTTGGGTTTTATTTATGGTACTTATATGTTTTACGAGTATATTGTAATAGTGATAAATGAAACTATCTGATTCGGATTTTGTCACGGTTTTATTTCTATCTTTGGTTCCCGATGTTTCGAATGCTTAACAACAATCAACTGAATGACTCTCCTGTGACCATAATGAAATCCAAAAAGATAGTTTGATTTATAATGTCAAATATTCGCGTAAACCTAAGAAAGTATCAACTATAATTGTGCGAGTTCGTATAAGGAAACAAAATAAATTAATTGCTTTCATATTTTGATCATAGAATTAAATAGTACTTTCTATTCAAAAAATACTTAAAGTAAATTAAAACAAAATTTGTCTTAAGACGGCGGCTATACCAGTAAATAAAGTAAGTTAGAGGCTTGCTTGGAAAATAGGCTCTGATTCTAATAAAACCATAATATTACATTCATCATGAGATCTTGTAAAGTAGGTACATCAACTTTTAACATCTTCTATTAAATATACCTACTTATGGGTAAACAAACGAATGTATGTATGCTGCTATAGTTGTTTTGTAATGACAGGACTCCTTAAAAGTGCAAAGATTTAATGAAATAGAGAAACATTAATTTCGTTGTATTCATCTACTTCCCTCTGATGTGATTGTTTTATTGGTTCATTTGGCTTTGTCTCGTCTTTGATTCTCAAAAATAGAATATAGAAGAAGAAATTTTAACATAATTGTGTTTATTAGTTCTAAATGATGAATAAATAACCATTAGTGAAAGTATAGAGATTTAAAACAGAATTAAAACTGTTATGTAAGTGTTGTCATCAGTTATGTAAAAATGATTATCATAATTTAGAAAGTTCATTATATCAATACAACTTCAAAAGGGTCAGACAATCAAGTTGAGGTTCAGCAAATTGTGTAGTTAAGAGTTTACTTACGATAAATAAACTTTTAACCAAACATTATTATCAACTGAAGAATGGTATTTTGGTCTTTGGAATTTATGATATCTCAGCTGTTTCGTATATTATATGCATTTAAAAATTCTATAATACCTTTATTTATAGCACAGAAATGTGCATACTGAGTAAAAAGGATGTACGTTGACGATAGAATGTTGAATGTAGAAAGCGTATTGCCATCGCGCGTCGTTGTTAAGTGCGTAAGCGATTCTGCAACGCCCCACTGGTTTTGTTGGGTTGGGTACTAAAAGTACGTCAGGTACGTAGTAAGATTTTTGTATAGAAAAATTCACTTTTTTTAGAAGTTTTAAATTAATATGATATACGAAAAAGCTGAGATGTTATAAATTGAATAAATATTTAATATGTCGTTATTAAATCGCAAGAATATACATGGAACTAAGGAGTCGAAAACTGGAAAGCATCTCCTAGTACACTACAGTATAATACTACGATAAAATAAGTAGATTCAAAAACTGACTCACATCCTTATGCTTGTATATATTTCTTTTAAAGGACGTTTTCAATTTAAGAGCTACAGATGAAATTTACCAAATGTTGTTCCATTATTATTTGCTATTTAAATGTTCAAAGTATGTGGATGTAAGTTGGTTTTCCTTAGCTATCTTTTTCGTTTTAGTTTTCTAACGCTATTTTTCTTTCCTTTCACGTCTCCTATTGACCGGATAACAGATATGTTCCTTTGTTACTGTAAACATTTTGGCCTTTTTTGCTTAACCACGAGTTACGAGGTAATTTATCACACTCTCCCGAAATGTTATTGATGGTTGTTACTCAAGCACCTTCCTTGTTTCTCGAACTCAAGGACAGAAGATACAATATAAAATACTAAGTATTTGTGAAGAAATAACATAACGAATACTAAATCTTCTTAACGACTTTTAGAACACCAAAAATTAATAAGTACTGTCATAAATCAGTAATTTATGTACTTATTATAAATACGCTAATAGACAATAACATAAGAGATAGAAATTCTCGTATTAGGGCTATTTACGAGAGCACGCTTTCTTGAACATCGATCACCTTGGCGTCAAGTACCATGTAATAACCAGTTATAGTCAATAATGTTAGCCGTGTATTTATGCCACGTTTTTCACCACATTTGTTTGTAGTGTACATAAAACAGTGTTAAAATGTAGACTAGTAATAGTGAGAGAATCTACAATTACTTTACACGAATAGTTTTACAGAAATTGCAATTACAACTTAAATTACCTATATAATTATAATTTTAAAACTAACGTATAATTGTAATCATGTAAAATGAGATTCAGTATTAGATTTTTTCCTTTCTACTTTAACTTTTGGCTAATTAAAAAGTGATAATTACTTGTAGCTTATTTAAAGAAATTGTGAAAGAAATTTTGGTCTACGGACCATAATATACTCATTAATCGCTAGAACGAAACCGTCCTTATACTAGAGATGAATACTATATAATCTGAAGGGGCATCCATACAGGAAACATTAAGACAAAGACATTCTTGGTTTTATTATCATTTGGGTATTTGTGGCTCTGTCCTAAACCACTCCACATAAGCTCGTTATGAAGCACACGGTGACAGTGGACCGTTTACTTAAAAGCATTTAGAAACTAATCTATTGTTTTGAAATAGATTGACCTATAAATATTTACATATGTGTATAGTGTTAAGCTTTTTATGATTTTTTTCATGTTTTTCCTCTACCTTTGTGATTATGACATTATGAAAGTGATAATTTTGTTCACAAAAATAAAATCAAATCGATTGTATATCTTGGTTAAAATACTACATAATTATATTATTATACATCCCATGTTTTTGTTTCAAGGTTTTTCTAATGATTTGAACAATCGTAAAGCATAACGTATGGCAATAAGAATTCGTGAGCAAGCGAGTAGACCCGATAAGCCACTCCCATGCATTCCGACGTCATGGTTGACTTACATTTAAATGGAATGGAATCACTGGAATCACAAGCGTATGATAGGCCTTTTTATGATGTCGCCGAAGCTCAATTCAATTACTGAAATGATAAAAGTTAAAAATAAGAGCTAAGTCAGTGAAAATACATAATATCTTTATATAATCTTCACTAATTAAGATAACTAAACTAAAAAGTACGTAATCTCAAGAATAAGAAAGTCTAATTAAATATTAAGCAAGCAAAACTAAAAGTAAAATTACTTGGAGGTTAAAAAATACGAGATACATGTTCGCATCACGGTAAATATCACTGGTCCGTCAAGTTGTTACGAAATTTACCATTATCACGGCCGGGTCTTTAAATTATTGTAAGTCTACCTAAATTAGCATACCCGATTCAAGTTCATTATTGACATTTAACTTACCTTTATTTATATTTTAAGCTAGCGACTCACCCTCTCTTTGCTTGGGTTCGACTATAGATTTAGCGCAAGCGTAGCCGCAGGTTCCGCTAGTTATACATATCAACCTTCCTCTTGAATCATTCTATCTATTAAAAAAAACTGCATCAAAATCCGTTGCGAAGTTTTAAGACCTAAGCATACATAGGGACAGACAGCGGGAAGCGACTTAGTTTTTTACTATGTAATGATAGTGATGTAATAATATTTTTAACTGAACAGTAAAAAATATAAGTATTATAATATAAACCTATTCAATTTTTATTACTTAACCTTCGAAATAAAGGTTATTTTGAGGCTATCTTATTTTGAGTCGGCGCCAAACGAACACGCCGACGTTTTCATCCTCCTCATTTTTGATTTGTTAAAAGAATTAATTCATCTGTTATTTTGAACGCCTTTGCACTCTACCCATTATCTTAAAATCTGACAAATAACTTACACACAAAACGAATGTTTGTGCTTTGGTTAAAATAGAAGCGTAACTAGAACAAACAATTTAGATTGAAAACTATACTATGAATAAGTAAATCAAAAGGTAAATTGAATATCTGGTATCGCAGTGCAAGTTAGTGTATCTGATAAGTGCCAGCTGATTCGATCTGCAGTAGTACTTAGTCAGTACATAGAAAAGCTTGTTATCTTGATTTATTTTCTTTGGTTTAAGTGGTAGCACAGAATATTTTGGTGGCACATGGAAAAACATTACTATTTTTATTGGGCGATATGCATTGCCCAGCCTTCAAATGTAAATATTTACTAGAAGTTGCGCTTTGATAGTCTGAGAGGTTTCTTGTAACTTGTTTCAAGAGTCGGTCTCAATTCAGCGGGAATCACCAAGCATTTGAGTCAAGTGTATAGAAAAACACACATACATTTTCACATTTCATTTAATAAGAGATTTTATTTAATAGCATGTATTCCTTTTTGTACTTATCTAAAAAGGGTTTATTACGTGGACCTCAAGTTGTAACTAATTTTTTACAGTACATACATATATCAATGTGATGTATAAGTCCATAGCAAGCTGGTTACTTTGTAAACAGCCTCCGTTACGTGGTCGTGGGGCGGTTAATAATGTTTAGAAAGTTTTATATTTGTCACTGTGAAAGTGCTGCGAATCCACCTGCATGACGCGATCGTGCGCGGCTACATTTTTGCACGGTTTAAAGTTAATTCCTCTCATCGTCTAGATGATCTATATACAGATAAATAAAATTAAATCGTCATTAACGTAACATCTTTTTAATATATTCACATTTATACGAACCAAAAAAATTAATTAAAATAAATAAAAAGCATTAGGGTTTCACTTAAAAAAGCGAGTTGTTTTAATTTTGTATTGTTTGACTAAATATTAGGTTAAAATTTTAAGGGTTTTTCTTATTCCTACATAAAATGTAACTCAACTTATAGGTAATACCACTGAATACTTAGTTACAGTAACACTCAGTGTAGACTATAATAATTGGAGTAGGAATCTATTAATATTATTATAATTATTATGTGAATCATCATTTGTGTATAAATAAGTTTTAGGCAATGATATATGTACTAGGTACCTTCTGTATAAATAAACTGAATGTAAATGAAATATCACTGCCTAAATAAGCAAAAAAATGCTAGTAACGTACTTCGTCTAACGAAGGTCTATTAAAAAAATAAAGAAAGTGGTGACAAATAAAATATTTTAATATGTTTTTTAAACCACAAGTTTAATTTGGCAACAGCTGGAGTTTCATAATAGATTGTGTCATCAATTAATAGTTTTATAGTAGCCGCAGCGATTGCATACAAAGTAGGTTAGATAAATTGGATGTTGATTTAGTCTAAATGCAGAAATAGATGTAGCAAACTAATCTGATAACGTTACGCAGTTTGAATTCGTAATAAACTAAAAATGAAAATAAACAAAAATGTGAGGAACTTTAGTTTTTAATTTTTAGTTTCTTCATAAAATAAGCTCATGTGCAGTTGCAATTAACGTGTCTGGAATACTAATCATCTGCCACTCTAAACCGATTTTAGACATTTTATTGCTGACTATAGGTACTAAAAATTTTACAGGCAATTGAAACACAGTGGTAGCGTCCTTTCGAAAACTAAGTAAAGCGGGTTTGAATTTTGGAATCGCGCACGGATATTTTCACGCGCCACGCGTACACAATATGTAAAAATAAACGCTTGTTTCCTATGGTCACGTTATAACTTAAGAACAACTTTACCGTTTTCATCCATCTTTTTTTAAGTTTTGTTATAATAAAAATCATTTTTATATTTCTAATATTTAGTAGAAGGTTTTCACGGAAAGAATAAATTTAAAAAATACGCAGAAAATAGTTGAGGAAAACGTAACGATTATTTTTACTTCGCACGTTAAACAACTACCTAACGATGCACCCAAGCGGAGCGAGGGTGAGCCTCAAGTCGTTTATAAAACGCTTAATAATACCGAAAGACATAAGCAAGTTCTTGAAACATGTATCATTAAACCCATGACCGCTGGAAAGTGGGAAGCTGAATACATAACTTACAGCTTACTGCTTAGTTGACTTAAATTTTAATTTAGTTCGTGAGTTAACTTGTCAGCTTCGTTCTGTAATTTAATTCAATTCTTTGTATTGTGGTTTTTAGGCCTGTCACTTTATTTGTGTCATATATCATTGCGATTTGTAAAGGTTTCGTGATGATAATAGTACTAAAGCGATTGCTGTAAGAAACAATCGTAGCATAATAACAACGGCATGTAATGAGCCCGTGGGACGCTCTACGTGCAATTATAATTATGCGAAGTCAAGGTTACGACTAACAACTCGCATCATATTCATTTGCTTATTCGCTCCTTTAGGTTAAATAATTTAATTTAATTAGATTTTTACATATTATATGTAAATTATTTTGGTTATCATATATACCTACTTATATTATGAAAAATGGATAAAAATTCAGTTTAAATTTAGACTAAGGTGATAAAATACACATTCAATAGTTTGCTGTTAAGGCATTATGTAAACTTTATTACATATTTTTCTATTCTATTCTCCTTATAGAGTAGGAGCAATAAAAAAACAGTATTGGTACCACAAATAGTGCTACTATTAACTAAAGAATTTGTGCAGGAAATATGATTATGTAGGTAGGTACATCTGAATAGATTATAATACAATACTTTTACTTTTACATAAATGAACCGAACGTAAGACATATATATGCTTCTGTGCTGTCAAATGTGAATTAACTTGTACATATATCATTTTTATTTACAATATATTTTTATTTTGAAAGTAAAGAACAACCTTGTATTTCAAAGTGAACACGCACGTTACTTTTTTATTGCACTGCATGCAAAATTACTGTTCTAAACATAGCGTGATCATAATACTCTGTCGGTGTTATATCTTTATCACAGCTCAAAATTAAGTTTTTTGTTAGTTCTAAAATTAAATTAGCTAGTTTTAAAACCGTGACTCTGCTTGCATCTCCATTCCGAATTTTAATCAAATCTTTTTAGCTTTCATATTGCTATTATCAAAAAGTTACTGACTCATACATTCTGAAAGTTTTTATTTTAATATTTATTTTAAAGTTCCACTGCTGCTGGTTTGTCACTCTACAAGTAGACTGTTTCAAGTCATATTAATAATATGAATATATCGTTGGATTTAATTTCTATATATAGTAACAAAGGGTTGGAAATACTAATGTTATGTGTTGTTAAAAATGACAGAATAATCATAGAATATCAATGTTCGTGTTCCGGGTTTTTGTCACGCAGGAACTAACGTTTCAATTTGCGGTAGGAAAATTATGGCTTAAGGGCGATATTGTGTCGACTTTAGCTAACAACGATGACTGATAGTCCTTATAAATGGATAATAATGCAGATAATTTTAACTTTAGTAATAACCAAGGTAATTTAAAAATATTAGTTAATAATAATTTATTGTTAGTTTTTGATAATAGTATATTACTCAAAAGGTAAGCCGGTGAGAATCGGGTTATGGGCCTTTTATCGCTTTCATTAATTAAGCTATTTTGCAATATATAATTACGATACTGCATGTATTTAAAGACGACATTTCTAGGAATATTTGATGAAAATTTGGTATATACTTTTGATTTTTTTGATAGTATGAAATAATAATAGCAGATTATTATACTAGGTATATTTGATTTAACCACTTGCTTCATCACGTATTACGATGCATATAACTTCAAATCCACGCATATTTCGATAGTTTCATAGTCTTACTACGTGTACGAGTACGTGAATTTTTTCGCAGTATAAACTCATATTATTAAATTTTACAATGTATAAAATATTGCAATAATTATAATTATTTTTTGTATACACGCATAATTGTGTATTGCGTTAGTTTAAGAAACCTACAAAGCGTAAATTATAGTGGATATCATAACTTGTTTTTGCTTTATAAGTTCATTAACTATTTAGGTATGAATATATACTACGATTTTTTAATATAAGTTATTGTTCATTTGAAGTTGATTGATTTTAAGTTAGAATATATTAACTGCTAAGCGACAGGATATGACTGCACCAAACTACAGATTTGGTCTTCTGTCGAACCATATCCGCTCGTTTGAAGGATGACTTGACGACGGTAATAATTATTAATACGTTTCCGCTGGGCTCTATCCGTATAGATCAGGAAATTTCGAGACTTACAACACGAACTATAAATACATACTTGTTTATACTTCAAATCAAATGTTAAAGATTGATTAAAATTATTTAAGGTACGTTTCACTTTAACGAAATACTCAACTTATTGAATAGGTTGTACAAACTAAAGAAGTTTTGGATTAAAATGCATACAATGTTTTTTTTAATGATAGGCTATTTAATTTACTAGGGCGAGCGAAGCGAGACCTAACACGATATTTGGGATACCAAAACCTGAGCATTTGTGGTACACTTTACTGAAAAACTATCACACCTATAGATTTGTGCTTAACATATTTAAGTTTTTTTCTTTTAAATACTTACTTAATAACACAATTATTATAAATACGTAAGAAGGCAAATATTCGATTTCTTGTTCTTTTTTTATTACAACGTAACTGTTTACTTACATCACAGATCACATAATACTATAATAGTCTTATAGATACTTACCTACTATATGTATGTACATAATTGTTTATGTTTATTTTTAATGTACTTTATAATAAATAAATTGATAATAAAAATAAAACGGATATTAAAAACTGCAATAAAACACACACATTAAATAAAACCAAAGGTAGAAGAATTAAGTCTGAAATTAAGAAAAACACGATACGTTTGGTTTGTTATTTGTAGTGTTGTATTCTACTCGCTGTGCCAATCGCAATTTCTACTCCCGCTGGGGCATTCATTTGTGTGATGAGACAAATCTTTGTACTCTAGACATGGATATTTATATTTATAATATTATGTTATATACATATAAAACCATGTATGGCATATACACAGGGCTCGTATCTTCCCATGGATCTATTATAGATGGTGTTATGTATTCATGTACAAACATATTATTTATTTATTACTTCTTTATAATCATGACATCTTTTTGTATACATAAAACGATATATATGAGAGTTTGACGACACGTTTGACGCAGTTTGTAGTGACTCTAAATTTTTGCGCCAGCGGTCGCGGGTTCGAGTCCCGCTTAGGGGAAACATTTGTTAAACTTGTTTGTACTCCAGTCCAGTGTTTATTTTTCTTTATTTTTTTATGGTAAAAAGGGGGCAAACGGGCAGGAGGCTCACCTGATGGGAAGTGATCACCTCCGCCCATGGACATCTGCAAGCCTGGCTTGCAGATGCGTTGCCGGCCTTTCAGGAAAGGGAGGGATGGAGGAGGGAGGGAGGAGGATAAAAGTGGGAGGGAGGGGGGAACGAAGGCGGAGGATGAAGGGAAGAGGAAGGAGGGAAGAGGAAGGGGGGAAGGAGAGTGGGCCTCCCGGACTCTCACTCACCGGACGAAACGCGACAGCATAGCTGCCACTTCACGCCGGTCTTCTGTGAGAGAGTAGTACTAATGAACTATACGGGGCGTGCCGGCCCATCCGGCTGCTACCCGAAGGTAATAAGCATGTGATAATATATATTTATTTATACTTATATAAGTAGTATATCAACTATCTGGTATCCGTAACACAAGCTTCCTTCGTAGCTTGCGACGGAACTAGATGGCGCTGTGTGTAATAACGTCGCAACATATTTATTTAATGTCAATATAAATGTTTGTACAATTTGAGCAAGCAAGGCATGTAGCTCATCCATCGGGTATCTTGTTAACATCGCTTGTCGTGAATATCAGCCAATGTTATAGGGCTTTAATGTCATTGAAGATGCCAGATTGGAGGCAAAGGGCTCTTCACTAAATTATTATCATTCTCCGGATGTAATTTATAATTTAATATTCTAATTCATGCTTGGAACTCGTGATATGGCATCTCATGAGACATTTAATGATTAATCCTCTAAAGTTTTGATTTGGGTGCTTTACGTTAATAGTTAAATGTAAATGGACACTTTGTTAAAATACTAATTTTTAATGTAAGATTTATTTATAGACACAAAAAACTTAGGTATTACGTCGTAAGATTAGCTTCCGTTGGATGATTATCAGTACGCTATAGATGTACGTATTCTTCATGCATATTCTTAGAGTTGAAAGTTTCGACATAACTGTTGGATTACCTAGTGAATTTATTGGAGGCAATTGTTTTAAAGCGTTTCTGTAATTCTTGTTGAAATGACTCCTTTACTCATAACATGCTTTTTTAACAAAAGCGCGAACAACAGTGTCGAGCTCTTGAACAAGTTCGTGATAAATAGTACGATAGTAAATCAAATAAACGTCTAGTTAGCGACGAGTAATTGAGTGTAACATAGACAATATTTCCTTGTATACCGCACTGTTTAGGTATTTTAAGGTTGAAAATCAATTGTACAGTGATACGGCGCGGCAAGGTAAAGCAGAGGTAAGTAGGTCAACGTAAATTGTCGGACGCGCAATGTTTATAAACAAAATTGTTTCACTTATTCTTACAGGAAATATGTATATTCAATATATACAATTTTCTTATCATTTAAGTGATCTACAAGAGAATAAAAATATTAATCTATATTAGACAAACGTATAGCCATATCCATAGTGAATGTATCTTCTTTTACCTCTTGCTAGTTCGAAGATTGCTGGGTCTATTTTCTATAAATAATTAATGTCCGTGTTTCCCATTGTTACTTTGTTATGAGTTAAAAATAAGCGTGAAATTAATAGATGAGTAAAATATATGGATGTAGAGTTTTACATCTTAAATGAAATGAAATGAATTTCATTTATAATGACAAGTATTGGCGTAAACCTAAGAAAGTACTAGTTTTACATCTGTTGAATATGAGTAGAGTTGTCAAAATATTCTTTCTATCTGCTTGCTAAGTACTAAGGTACCAAAGAATGACCGAATTGCTTTCGAATTACTAGTTGTGATTAACCTGCATAAAAACGGCTATAAGAAGCTTAAGCAATCTTCACATCATTTCAAATTGTCTTATAGACAAATAGCTTTTACTAGATGTAAATCTAAGCTCATCATTTAAGTCCTCTAATAACAGTTAATTGGCTAATTATGATAATTACATATATTGCGTTTACACATCTTTGTTTCATAATACCGTCGTAACTCCTTACATAGTGATTTATGGACCGTGGCAGTAATCCGCCCAATTCTGCAAGCGTGAAATTTGTTGAAATTCAATATACGTGAGGAATATGGCCATTACATTCAATTTACTGCTCTTCTGGATTTCCTTTTTATATTTATTAATATAAAATAGGTTTAAATGTATTGTATATTATGTTTTAATATATGTTCTATAATGTTTTAATGTAATTATTGTGTTATATAAATAAGTATGTAGATCTATTCAGATTGATTAGTATTACGTATATATGTACTTAGATTGGATTTTATTATTTTTTGTAATCTAATTGTAACATGTAGGTAGGTGTTTCTAGGTGTGATAATATAATGATTTCTACTGTAAGATTTCATGATTAACCTTCGTAATATCTAATATTTTTTTAATTTCATTTGCATGTGTGTATAGGTATACAAAATAATAGTCTAACTTTCAGATTAAAAAAAAGGCTGATGCTAGTCGTCTGCTAGTTGGACGAGTAAAATAATTTAGTCATGCAACAATTGTTGGACGACTAAATTATTTTAAAGGCTGTTGCTAGTCATCCGATAATCGTATTAATAAAAAATATATTATTCGTCCAACTATTGTCGGTTTGTACGAATATCTATCACTTCTTTGATTTCTAATAAAAATAACGATTTTTTATGTGCAGGATATACCTATGCCAAAAAAAAAAAAAATAACCTTAACCTACCGAGCTGATAATTTATTATTAAGATCCCACCCACTTTTAATAAGTCCAGGAGTTTTTATATGTAAAAGTCGTCCTATGAAATTTACGTTACTAACATTCCCTGAGAGTATGTAGCTACATCAAAACAATGTACATATAAGAAAATGGTATTTTGTAAAAAGTACTATAGAAACGTCCGCAATTGCATTCACGAGTATGTTAAAACTTAAAAAACAAATTGATTTCTCTTTGAGCCATTTAAAAAGCAAAAAAGTCTCAGTCGCGATATATCAAACACCAATTGTCGGACGAATAATATTTAATTTATTCGTCCGCTTATCAGATGAATAGACACTTCGTAAAAAAACAGTAAAAACATAACTTAAAAGATCAAAATATTTTTATTTCAATATATACTCTAGAAATATAATAAATAATTAAAATAGTATAGAGTAATTAAAGTAATTTCTGTAAAGAACAGTAGTAAACTCAATCGCGCGTTTCGCACGATGCTGAATTTCACGGTTTAGGACTCTACCGATTACGTGAGGAAAGGATTACCTGTGTCTAACGTAATTTCACTGCAGTGAGAGTTATATAAAACTATTTCCACTTTCTATACCAGTTTAACTTTTTTCTAGTTATTTGTAAGACATGTCTAGTTAATCTTTACGACATTTTTTTAATGTCGATGTTACTAGTGATATTGTAGGTACCTTCTATGCACAATTTAACATGCATATCGTACGTATTACGCTTTTGCTCTACAGTACACATATTTTATAAAAGGCTAAATAAAAAAAACTGTGTTACTATCGGCGTATCACTTTGTATGGCCTTATTTCTGTAATTTTAGAGTAAGTTATGGTGAGATTTGGATAGATTTAAGTTAAGTTTGTCGGGGCGTTGTACTTAAGTGTGTTAGTGACTCCGCTATGCCCGAGAAAGATGGGTGAGATTTTATTGGGTTCATACCACAATACTATACTGGCCACCAAAACATATATTATATACTTATTTAAATGTTATATAATAAAACTACCAATACACCGGGGGGATGGCGGTTGCCAGCTGAAATTTAGAGTTATAGGTTTAAGTGTCAATTTGTCAATTTCTTTTCTCCGGGTTTGATATAATACAAAACATAAAGTAGTTTACAGTTTATTACTATACCTTTCAAATTACTATTATCAATCTAAGAATCTACTTAATTTTTATCTATTACGCGGTGTACGTTCACGTATTAAATTGCGAAATCGACTCAATATTGCATCTAATTGTAGTTTGTAGTTACGCAACAATTTTCGGGGCAATCAAATTTTTACGGCATCCGTTGTTTCGCTTCTGTAATTAATTTACATTTGCTGAATCATATTAGATATTACGCCTGTAGTTTTCATATAACAATATATTTAAAAATTAAGTTGTTTTTGTTTCAAAATAATTTCGTTTATAAATAAAATTAGTTTTGTTAAAACCATAGTCAACCGCCGTCCCCTCCCACAGTAGGTACTTCTTTATGTATTCAGATTAAGCGTACTATAACGTTTAGATAGCTTTAAAACTATTTCATATAAAAAAACACTTCAAGTCGTCGCTGCGTGAAAGAAAGATAAGGTATCTAGAAATACATATGATTATGTAATAAGCGCACTAATTATATAAATGAGAAAGCTTGTATGTTATGTATTGTTTGTAGTGTATGTGAGTGTGTTTGTAAAAGTATTTTCAATATAGTTTTTTTGTAGATACATAACCTATGGTATAAAAGTACCAATATTTTTAGTTTATGCAACAAAAAAAATGTACTAGCGAGTCACCCTCGCTTCGCTTGGGTTAGTTTCTATATGCTTTTTTACAAATTTAAAGCTTGTAGCACAAAAAATTTAGGACTTTCATACAAACTTTAATACGGCCCTTTTGCAAAATCCTTTTTAAGCAGACGTCTACTAACCATAAACTACTTCCATGTCAATTTTCATTAAAATGGTTTCAAATTCAAGTTAAAAACTCGTAATAGGTAAACTTATATTCATTTACACTATGAATTTCTAACTATATTATCTAAATGACTTTTATTGATGATAGAGAAAATAGTGAATAATATAAAAGAACAAGGAAAACAATACAATAGCTCAATTAGCATAACATTTTTTTCTGTGCACTACATATTTTCCTTTACAGCAAGAAAAGACGTAATTGATTACATCCTTGTTAGTTAACACTTTCTTTCATTGCATTCAATTAGAATTGTAAACTTTTTATAGAGTATACAGTTGTAAGAATAAATATTAAGTAATAAATGCGCCTAATGTAATTTATATGTTACAGAGCGAAATAGTGTGATTTATATTGCGTAAGCTAGCGATCCACCTTCTCCGCGTTCTGGCCTTATTGCCTGGTATTTAGGTCTACATAGACATTTATACGATTTTTTTCTTTTGACGATGGATATCACTTGTTGGGCTGAAATCAAATATTGACTGACAGATGTATTCAATTACAACTGATGAACTGAATTTACAGGCTAGTTTGTAGCTATACCAACAATGCGGTTGCGTTGTGCTAGACCTAGAGGATCCTCTAGAGGAACCCAGCAGCATAAAACACAAACGATTCTTTAACCTAAAGATATTTTTTTTCGAGGGCGGCTTTCATAGAAGGGAATCCAAAATTTTTGTATATTATGGTTATACGAAGATCACGAGTAATGTTATCGTACCTACGCATATTTTGTAATCTGTTGAACGTCCGGT
Organism: Boloria selene; assembly: GCA_905231865.2. NCBI lineage: Eukaryota > Metazoa > Arthropoda > Insecta > Lepidoptera > Nymphalidae > Boloria > Boloria selene. Next base: position 6,343,518 of record HG993146.1, on the reverse strand, counting down.
CTTCCGTAAAAGCAGTTCGAAAAAAGTGACAAGTTCAAAAACTATTTTTATCTGTGGATCACATTCGTTTTCAAAAACAAAGGCCCAAATGGTTAGTTACGGAACTAGGATGTCCACATTCAGTTGCGTGACTAGGTACGACAACATAGAGTTAGTTAAATGCGTTTACACACCAACACAATGTTGATTTAAGTCAGACTTATTGGTGAAAAATCTAAAACCGGTCTTATGCACCTTTCGGTAAACATTATTATATTTTTTGACTTGTTTTCGATGTATACAAATAAAAATGTGTTTTTTAGTGAAATTAAAATATATGAACTCATACAATTAGTTATCCATGTGTACTTATTACTCACGCTTTAGTCGCGCGACTGGCCTGTTCTTGGCCACAAGCTGTATCGATGTCGTCAATCCACATTAAATATGCAATAAAAAATGATCAACTCAGCTAAGAATGATTGAAACCTTGCCTAAACGAACGTGCTTTAAACATTTACAATATTTTTTGTCTGAGATGTGATACTTATCACTTGTTATTGTGGACTGATGGTAAAAAATCAACTAATACCTATGACCTTCGGAAGCGTAACGGTCGAGTCAAGGCGAAGGCCAAAATGATGCCAGCTTATGTGGAGTTTTGCTACATCTAAGTAAATACGAGTGTTTAATATCAAAATAGTCAAAAATTTGTAAGGAAATTGTCTACAAAGAAAGTTCACAAGTTCATTGATCTACGATTAGGCATTTCAGTGGTATAAAAAGACGCCAAGACGATAATTTTCAATTGAGCTTATTAAATAAGAGCTTGTGAAGAGATTTATTAATTTCATTAGCTTTTATATTTTTTATAATAAGTATTTCTAAGGAACTAGTTATAATCATAATAAATAATATGCTTAACCGAAAGTCTAAGGCAAGCGGAACATTTTTAGGTATAAAGTTTAAGTTTTTAAAATTCCGTCAACAACTTTAGAAAAAACGTGTGTAATTAAGCTCGTACTTACTACTTACAAGTAATACTTTTAACTTTTTTTTAAGTTTACGCGCCAAAGAAGTATAACCTTAGAAACCCGTCTAAATAACACTGCTAAGTAACCATTTAGTAGGGAAAATAAACTACACAATGTCAAACAGTTTATTAATGATGATGACACAATTCCTAATGGCTTAGCGGATAATATGTAAGTATGATAGATGCTAAGATGTAATATTAAGCGATACGGCGATGAGTCAGAGGTTCCATTTGCAGTCGTTGCTAAATCTTTACACTGCATTCCTGTAGACACATTTCATAAGACTAATAATATTCATTCGATTTTTTTTTCTATTTTAAATCTATATTTGGTGCTTTTACTTCTAATCTATAGTAGTATACTGAAGTACTGTTACTGTTTGATCCTCGCTCCGCTCGGATTCGTCGCTACGTACTTTGCGGTACGGTTCTCAGAGGTAAGAAATTATTTTTCTGCAGCAAAAGAATAGTAAGTATATATTTATTGACCCGGATGATTAAGGATTATCATACAAAATTTTTTCAAAATTTATCGAGTGGTTTTTTGTGATGAGGTCACATACATAAAAATATCCAAAAAAACACAGATACAGATGTATCAATAATAATTATGTCTATTTCAATAACATTTTTCAAACGTATTTAGTGCACAGGTAAAAAAGTAAAATAGACACTATTTAATAACTTATAACGTAGATGCATATTTCGATGAAATTATTTTTTTATGTTACAACTTACAAGTAATTCTAGATTATAATCTTTTAATATGTGAAATTACCTAATAGAAATATTTCGTAGAAGAAAAACGTGATAGATAAAGTAGGATAGATTTCTAAGCATTTTTGAAAGATAATTTTCTCAAATAACATCACGTACGTACATGCGGCGAGTAGCATAAATTGCGACAAGTTTTTGCAATGAGCAGCATAAATGCATATTTTACAGTGCGGATCTAGTATTTATGTAAATAACTATTAGGGTTTGCTTTTCATCAACAGACCGCTTATTCTTAAATAAAATAGTATATTTGAGATTATAGAGAAAAAGATAAAATAATATCACAAGAACTTCAGAAATATTTAAAACTAGCGATTCACCTTCGCTTCACGCGTAATCGCTACACTTTCAGAAATTAGATATTCTTAGAGAAATTAGACATCCCAACTGTAAAAAGTATTCTATATGTTGACCATATAACAAGCTATCATCATACTAAATTTTGTCAAAATCTGTGTGGTGGTTTTCTTGAGATACGGTCACAAACAAACAGAAAAACCAACAAAAAATCTAGATATATAGATTTCAATTTCAAACAACTTCATTATGATTTATGACTTCTCTATGATTGCTTCCATAGGACTTTAAAAAAAATAATGTGCAGATTTGATTCAGTTAGAATAACAAAAGGAAAAGTAAACAAATGAATCAAAGTAAAACTACTTGCATGATTGCCAAACAAAAACGGAGAGTCTTACATATTAATAAAGCAGTAATACATAATAAGTTATGGGTGGCGTTTCACACTCGTCATCATTCTGCCTTATGAGGAGCTACGAATAAAGTTTAAGCATGTTAAGTTCCCTCCATAAGGTATGAAATATTACCACGAAAATAATATTATCATCTACTCGATATTTGCAATCGAGTGAGAAATAAAGCTAGCTACAAGTATATTTAATACACGAGCTTCAGTAGTATTGTAACAATACGTTACTAAAGCTATTCGTAGTAGAGGCATGGTTGGTTTATCACCTTTACATTACATTCCAGTCACGTACTGTTAGCTGCTGTATTTGTAAATGTATAATTAATATAGCCTTCATTAAAACTAGACGCTAGAAAAAGTTCTCGTACCATATAATAGGCGTTAAATGTAGAGCTTTTTTAAGAGTTTTCATTTTTCAAAACAAGTATCATGTTAAGATTTGTAAATTAAATTTATAAACATTAAAAACTTTATTACAATATTATCCTGGTGACATATTCATAAAATACAAGTTATTATTACCTTATCACATAAAAAATTGCTGAATCTATTAAATTGTCGTTAGTTATTTGTATTTCTATTATATTTTGCTTACAATCTATTAGTAATTTTAAATTATGTGTAGGGTAACATTTTTATTTTACGGAGTGATTTTTCGCTTTTTACCTCCATAAATCCTCCTTGGAACCTTGTACCAGGAAATATAATTTGTATTTAAAAAAGAAAAACAATTATATGGCTACACCCTTATGTTTATACTCCTTTACCTGATTTCAAAACTTACTAAAAGAGAAATAATATACTAATTCAAACACGCCAAGTCTAATACTTATGTTTGTCAAAGCAAAAATATTTATCTTCACTTTAATGTAGAAATATACGGTATAATTATTGTTGTAGGTATATTTACAAATCAATTTTCAAGTCATCATTACCTTGACCGGTTTAATTTGCTGCTCAAATATTTCTATGACACTGAAATCATTGTAAACACATTTTTAAATCCAAATAGTCAATCTGGTACGTACCTATATAAAAGTTCGATTCAAAAATTATAAAGTAATATATTAATTTTAATAAAACTTTAGACTTTATCATTAAATTTTATTGTGTTTTTTTGATTTTATGAAAAAAATTGTTTCAGCAGCAATCGGCAAAGCGAAAACTTTATTTTTTATTATTATTAACTCTAAAATCTTATGCTTCAAACGGGTTAAACAGTTGTTATAGAAACAGAACCTTTAATTTATGAACTAAGCACCTATTTCTAACACAAAAACACGTTTGTATAGAAGTTGGCTAAAGTAAAAACAAATAATTAAACGAGAAATTAAGTCAATAGCATTGCCTAAAGGCAAGTTTCTGTTTTAGTTTGTTTCGTTTTCGGTTACAACAACTAGTTGGTGTCGCAAATTAATTAAAATATGTACATTGCACATATTATATATACATATTTTTTTCCTCTATTGTAAGGTATCACCACTAATTACATTGTCCATTGTTCCATATTGTTTTGTTTTCAATTTAGCTATGTTGTTTGTGTATATTGCGTCATAATGCGTAGGTTATATGTAATTAACATCTTTAAAGTATTCGTCATAATCAAATTATTTCTCACAATCCTATACAGATTATGTATATTTGTGTCGTATGGGAGTCGTACTAGTAACCTCTGACTTAATATATACGCTTGCATAATTGGTCTGCAAAATACAAGCTCAATAGCGATTAACAATTTTGCACAATACGTTAAATTATGTATCAAGCTACAATGTTTCAACAAAATTTGCTGGTTGTTTCCGGCATTTACCGATTTCATATCATCAAACCAATTAAATAAATCCTTAATAGTGCAGTTATTGATACTAATTTATTCATACCGTTGTTACGGTTGAAAAAATAAGAAGTTTTATTGTTCTCAACTTGCTTAACGTAACATATTACCAGTACGTACTGGTAATATGTTACTCTATCTATGTATATAAAATATATTAATTTTTCTGCTAAGAAGAATTTATTATTTTTACTTGTTTCATAAAAACAAAATGAAATACTTCAAAATGTTATCATCAAAAGAATTATTTACTCATAATACATAATTAGTTCTTTAAAATAATAAATTCGCATATATTATGTAAATAAATTCTATTAATTTGATTATATCTACTCGTAATTTTGATTGCAATAGAAACAAAAGTCTGTGTTTCTATCCTAACTGTTATTTACAATACAGGATCTGTGCTATCATTGAGTTTGAAATACCGCAAGAAAGTTGAGAAAGCAGTTTCCACTGACTAGTCTCTTAAAAGAAATTTATCATCGTTAAAAGTTTTAGGTACAGGTGTTTCTTCGAATATTCTCTTAAGTAACAAAATTGTCACTTGTTTTCTCAGTGTAATGTGACTAATGCTTGTTGATGTTTACATTCATTTAATTTGCATGAATAATTAATATTTATGGCATAATATAAAAGCCACATCCCGTCATGTCCGCGCCAACTTCTATATTTAGATTTTAAATTACTACTTTGATCACAAAAATGGATGTTCTGGTCATAATAGATACCAATACTATGTATATATTGTTATAAGCTTTTTTAGTTTATCTTCGTCAACTTTATTTAAAGTTGTGCTAATCATTCAATCAAAGTGTAGCGAATTATGAGTAAGCTCGTATTGGAAACAGAGCGAGGCGGGTTCTAAACTTAGTAGGTTTTGCATGATTGAAATTTTATTGAGATTGCACACTTTTTAACAATAGGTATTTACTATTTGCAGTATATTATGCTACCTGCTAATCCTAGCGGTTTTTGAGTTAGTATGCAATAGTAGGTACACATAAAGACACAAAGTCTAACAGACTTATTAGATTATTAAAAAAATAACAATAACACTCCAAAATACTTTGATTACATTTTAACAATGATATTTCTAGATAATAAGATATCTTTTTACTATTTAGTTGTTTCTTAAGGAAACTTATATATGTGTGATTTTTAACGTTCTATCACGTAATGAGCTCATTCCGATGTCACGTTTAACTTCGCTTTCGCGGCTACGTACGAGTACGTTAGAAGTGTAAACTTTTGTTTAAACACACCTTCCAATGTTTTAGTGTATTTATACACGCATTTTCGCTTTTGAAGTTAAAATACATTCTCGTAAATAGTTCCGATTTATATTTGGTACTTTTTTTGAAATTAAACTTTTATTGTTTTACGGATTTATTTTGATTTGCCGACGTTCGGATGAATCCTGTACACCAAACAGGGGTACGAGAACGAATTGTGGAAAAGTTTTCCATTTAAAGTTTTGATTGGTACTTCAGTGTTAAATATAAATATAACATTCTAGTTCCGTGTTTGATACACTACACATATATAAATTAAAATACATACATATTATAAATATAAACATTTATGATTGGGAGGCTCATCATTCGTCCAGGACTCGCACCCGCGACCGCTAGCGCAGCATGTAGGGTCTCTACAAACTGAGCCAAACGTGTCTTCTTCTTCATAACATCAATTCCATCAAATCCAAATAAAGAAAAAAACAACTAAAATTTATCTTAAAGTGTAACCGTAGTAGCATCCTAAAGAATAGCCGGCCTTGATATTGTGTTTATCGCTCCATCTTTATAGATGTTTCACACGCGAATGGTAGATACTTCATTCACTTAATTAGTCGTGGGTTATAACAGGTCAAACTCGATATCTGTTATTCCTGTTACTGTTATGTTATATTAACAGGTGTCAATATCTGTTATTAAATAACAGCCTGTTATTTTTAATATTATAGTCAGCCATGTTGTTTGCAGTTTGTTAAACTTAAAAATTAAAACTTAATTTCGTGGCTCGTGCCTTGTGTTTTGAATGTAAATGCTAGTTTGATTGTGGATTTTAATTGTTTATAGTGCAATTTCTCATCAAAATTTTAAATTAGTGACGTCAGAGGTATACTTTGAATCAAAATGCCACCGAAAAGACAGTATAATACCTACTTGTGAAATTTGTGAAAATCGAGCAAGTCGTTCGAATCATGAAAAAAGGATATTTAAGTTGAGATTTCCTTTAGATGAAGCCCGGTAATCATAATATGATACTTTATAGCCTTAGTAGATGTAGATCAGGCTAGGCACAAATAAAAATTAACAAATTTATTTCATTTAAATTATGTGCTCGGAATGTATCTCAACTTTGATATCCTTATTTCGATAATAACGTTATTGTTTATAGTTGAAAAAAATATTTATAATTATTACCAAGAAGCATTGAAATGAAAATAAAGAAATACAAATATAAAACTAAAACTAATATTTTAAATTAAACCTAAATTACTTAAACCTATCAGCTATATCTAGTAGAACTTATTATATATGCATAAACAATATGAACATTGAGTATTTTACTTTTACGTAATTTTCTTGTTTTCGCTCAAGTTTGAATCGAAGGAAAATTAAACGAAAAAAAATTAAAACAAACAAAAGAAACGACACGGCAAGATTTTAATTCAATATTTCAATATCACTTTTATGTTAACGCTTTAAAGTCGTAGTTACCTTGAACATTTTGTGACCAATGCCGTCAATGTTTACTAACACGTTCGGATACGCGCTATTATTTTTAATGTTGTGTTCCAAATAATTTCTGTAGTAATTTTATTATAAAGCAAAAACTACTTTACCATTATTAGGTCTTTATATATTTGATCTTTTTATATTATACAATTACTAGATATAAAGAAGTAATACTTCAACTTTCTAAAATAATATACAGACCTCCGTATGTTAGCATTCAATTCAATTCTCTTGTTAATGACTTCATAGCGTGCCAGTTAAGCACAGATTATTTCGCCAATGTCACGTAGAATGGTATGTTAGCATTATTCTTGCAGCGTTTTCGAATTGAAAGTTAGGAACAGATAATACGACTAGAAATACTAGGTGCTTCTCGTTTTAGCAAGACTCAATCAAGCGGGTGTGAGCGAGACACATTGATACACGACACGAAAGAAGAAATACTAGGTGCTTCCCTTTTTAGCAATACTCAATCAAGCGGGTGTGAGCGAGACAGATTGATACACGAAAGAAAAAATAACAGAATTCACAGATGACCTGTTATTTTTTCACAGATATATGATATTACAAGAACTTACTGTTATCTAGTATTTATGAATACCTGTGATTTGTATCTGTTACGATAAATACGCCTCACTCCTACACTTAATACTTATAGTAGTACTTTGGTTTTATTATAGTGTTATTGTAATAAATATATATGATTATCTTTGAATCAAGTTAACAAATTATTATTATGATATTTGGCATTAAAAAGTCTTGAAATTAAAATATATTTATATTTTTCATTGTTTTTCTGTTTTTTTATTTGTATTTTTGGAAAAATTAACTTTAGCATTTCAGTCCTGAAATAATGTTTACACGAGGGAAAGTATACAATATGAGAACATTAAAGGTACATTTAAAGAAAATGTCTTTGATGTCTGAAGCCATTTTTCTTAACTATTAGTAGAGGAGACCGTGGGAGATCGACCTTCACCGATCTGATAACCAGATGAGACATATTTTTTGTCGAATATAATTTATAAACAAATATGCCTATAATAACTTGCCTATCTGAAAGTGCTCATGGCTATTTTTAGCTAGGCAACAGTGCTTTAAGTATGATTTTTTGCAGGCAAGTCTATATGACTGATGTTGTAATAAAATGATCTAAAATTTGAGAAGTCACCTATATTGACTTACCTGTTCACATCGGCTTGCCAGGTAGCTATACACAAAAATGAGTAGGCAAGCCTACTGAGGCATATTCTGTGTGTAAAAACTAACAGTGAAATAAAATTTGGTCAATTTTAGTACTAAGAAATAATTTTTATTTCTTTAGGAAGCTGCATCAAATCTTAGAAATCTTGTATCATTACCTAATAATATACAGGAGAATCCTAATAACACGCCAAATTGACAAACAAAACATACAAAAGTGGGTTATTTTGCATAATTCGAATTACATAAAAATACATCGCTGTCAGTTCATGCCTTGAAGAATATATTACCAGTCAACTGTACAAGCCACTTTCGCGACAAAGTGAATATTGCTTAGATCTTTTATTTTATTGTCTGGTATTTTATAGAAGACAAGTCGTTCCACTCTGCTGCGTTGTTCTCGTTACACATTGAATAATATTTTTTAAATTATAGTTTTAAAGGCGCTGATTATTTATTTAAAGCATCTCTATGACAGAGCACAGCTTCACAAGTTTATTTTAAAATTCCTGGAAATTATTAGAAGAACCAATACTATATGTGCCACTTAAGACCTATGACGTCTCGCGTAGTAACTTTTCGTATATTTATTTATAAACATGCTACCACTTCATGATTACTTGTATTACATCATGAATTAAATTGAAGTTATATTGAAGTGAATTTAAGATATAATTTAGGATTTTTCATTTAAAGCTAAAGTTGTTTTTATCATCGCCTAATTATTTCTACACGACTTGTAAAGTAGTCTCATTCCACACTGAGTACAGGTGCTAAGTTATTACAAAATAAGTTTTGTTGCTTTCTAACGGCTCGGAGCAAATAGCCCTACGGGCATTTATTGAGGCCGCGAGGGTTTTATTTTGTGTTTATGCCCCTTTATAATTCTTTAATTTACTTAAGTCTTTATATTTAATAATTTACGAAATGTTAAATACGTTTATTCAGAAATTAGGGAACTGGAGTGTAATAGCGCTGACTTCTCAACTTCTGGCTCTTGATGAGATTCACTGGACGGAATAATACTTAGGTTATAAACAATAAAATCATTGATTCAATATTGGTTTAAGGGTTTTCCTTTTTTTGAAATTAGCATGTAAGCGAAAAAGATATCACTTTTAAAGATCGAAAAGGAATGAATATACTTACATTTCTAAGATAGGACAAATCTTTATGTTTAACCGAATTATTAAATAAGAAAAATGAAAATAGCTTTACAATTGGGAAATATATTATATAAAGTACAATTCAAGTACCTCATTCTTCTTTTAAATCGAGTCAATAATCTGAGCAACTTTACAAGACAATTTTGCGAAGACGAAAGCAATAATAAAATAAGAGAATTTATTTCTAGTCAATTGTAAGCGATTCGTTCGTACGTTCACCCTTCTTACGTGATCCGCAATCGTCAATGATTTGAGTTCTTTTTGAAAGTCTGCATTAGACTTTTGACTTGTCGTTAAACAAGAAAATGAGTTTTTTTCACACGTTTCTACTCCCGCTGAAAGTGAAGCGGGAATACAAAATTCTACGCGTATCACTATTATGCAATTTAAGCCTCTAGTATATTTCAACGAAATTTGTTCAGTGGAATCGGCAAGGATTAATGTAATAAAAAGGTTAATATTGGTATGAATGGAATTATTAAATGTTTATTTTAAAGACAATCACTGCTCTTATTTTTTAATTTAAGGAACTGAAACTTAGAGATGTTGTAAAGCAAACCAACACACCCAGAAGTTTTTCCAATAAACTAAATTCATATATATTATGTACATAACAGCTAAAACTATAGAATTTATTTTTATCTCACTAATTGGTACTAACACAATTACATAACTAAAGTATCTATATAATAATACACAATGAAATAGGGAAGCGGAAGATCTTCCTTACATAATACATAAACGGTAACGCACTTCATAAGTTGGAGATGTCTATCTTACGAAATACCTCACTCAATATGTTAAAAACTTCATATTTTAAAATGTGAAAGGTTTGTTAAGTGTATTGTGAGCTATCTATGGATTGTATAAACATTTTTGTGCTTTTAATATTTTACATATTTTAATAGAATTTATATTAATTATTAAAAAAATCAGGAGAGACTTTTCAAAGGAAGAGCATTTTGAATACTCAATTAATGTATTTATTTTTGAGGGTCTTACTCCTTAAATTATATAAAAATTAATTGCTGAACATTAGTTCTTCCTAAAAGTCAAGAACGACTGGACCACGTTTAATAATTTTTTTTTGCTTTATGGGGGGCTGGTTAAGGATACTTTAAAAGAAAGAGTGAAAAACCAAAAAAAATGCTGGAAAATAAATCTTAAAGTTGAGAACTGTTAATTTTATAAAAGAACGTTTAAAATGCCTAGTCACGAACCTGAACAAAGTGAGGGTGAGTCACTAGTAATCAAATATTTTCACACATAGATTTTATGTGTCGTTGAGACTTCTAAAGTAGAAAAACAAATACACGTGTATGATATTATTGTATATGAGATACTTATAGTAATATGAGGATAACGTTAAAAAATGATACATTTTACTTCAAGTGGTATCGTTCGACTTTTTATATAAATTGTTATAAGTAGGTAAAATATCAAGTTTTATTTATTAAATAGGAACAATTAGATTTTATTTTTGATGTTTATATAAAACAAAGAAAACGTTTACATTTTTAACGTAACTATTTAGGTCATGCATTTGGAGAAGATACGCGTATAGGTACGAGATGAATGTACTATTTAGTGAAGAAAAGCTTGGTGAAGTTATGTAATAAGTAATATAAAAAATGAAAGTTTAAGTTTTGTTTGCCAATAAATCATTTAGCATTGTTATTTTAAACGTTTTTATTAATATAACAATTAAGTAATTGAGGTTAAATGTCTAAACGATTCATTTACGAAGTTTGTTCCGAGTATATTAAATATATAAATTTAATATACTCGGAATTCGGAATTCCGAGTATATTAATTATATAAAGCTTTAGCTAAAATAACTGATGACATTCGTTTAGGCATGGAAAACCAACAAGTCACGGTACTGATATTGTTGGATTTCAGCAATGCTTTTGGTACCGTTGATTTTGATATTATGCTTGCTTCTTTAGGTTCACTTAACATATCTCCTAATGTAATTGACTGGTTTCGTAGTTACCTGCATGGACGTCGGCAACGTATACGAATTCACGATTCGTACTCAGACTGGCTTCCAGTCGTGGCTGGCGTTCCGCAGGGTGGCGTGTTGTCTCCTCTTTTATTTTCAACGTTTATTAGTTCCATCTGTCAGCATATTTCTTCTCTCTACCACCTTTATGCAGATGACTTGCAAACTTATATACAATCAAAAATTCAAGATTTACCTACCGCTATTACAGCTATCAATAACGATTTACAAAAGATAACTGCTTGGAGTGAGTCCTTTGGGCTGCAACTAAATCCTTTAAAAACGCAAACTATAATTATAGGCAGTCCCAAGCTCATTGCCAAGATTAACTTTGATACTCTACCAAATGTTATTTTAAACGGTGTTACTATACCTTACAGTAAAACGGTAAAGAACCTAGGTATAACTATGGATCAACATATGTCATGGAGTCCACAGGTTAATGAGGTGAGTAGAAAGATGTTTGCGTCAATATCATCTCTTCGCCGACTGGGCAACTTCCTTCCTATTGCCACCAAAATTTCGTTAGCACAATCACTCCTCTTACCAATTCTTGATTATGCTGATATTAGTTACCTTGATATTAAAGAGGAGCAATTAAATAAACTTGAGCGCCTTCAAAATCTCTGTATCCGGTTCATATTTGGTCTACGCAAATATGATCATGTATCTCTTTTTCGCAAGAAGCTCAAGTGGCTCCCGATCCGACTTCGCAGGAATACTCACATACTTCATCTTCTGTACTGTGTTCTGTTCGATCCCCAAACGCCACCTTACCTCAAGGAACGTTTCCAATTTCTTGGGAACTCACATTCTCGTCATCTTCGCTCTAACCTTAACCCTATCCTCAAAATTCCTTCTCACTCCTCTTCCTTCTATAGTAATTCTTTCACTGTAACAGCATCACGTCTTTGGAATTCTCTTCCCCTAAATATCAGGCGCGCGAAATCACTTGCAATATTTAAAAAACTCCTCAAAGAACACTTTCTTACCTTATGATCTATTACTTATTGTTGTTATTATTATTTCCCTTTATTTAAATATATATTCATTCGTCAGGTATCTTGCCTTTTTGTTTCATTGTTATATCTTATAGTGTATATATGTATATATATATAATATATATAATATAATATATGTATGTATATGTGTATTTATGTAAGTATATGTTTGTAATTATGTATATATATATATATATATATATATTTTAAGTACCTAGGTTTTTTTTTTTTTTGGAATTTCTCAATATTATGCACCCCTTCCCTCTGTAGAGTTTTGTATTTCCTACACCTAAAGGTTGCCTGGAAGAGATCGCTGTTTTAGCGATAAGGCCGCCTCCTGTACATATTATTATCCTTTTTATTTGTATGTTTTATATTTCTTTTGGTGTACAATAAAGAGTTTATTATTATTATTATTATTATTTTGTTTCTATATTTCTATTATATTCTACTTTTTGTGTAGGTTTACTTTTTTGTACTTAAAAGTGTATTAAAAAATTCAACAACTTCCTCTATAATATAAACTTTTTAAGAGTAATGTAAATACTGTTTGTGCGGCAGTAAGGGAAATTAGCTTAACAAACTTTTATATTACTTCTTGTTTCAAAAATAAAACTTTATAAATGTCTTAATGATTTAAATTCACTTTAAATTAATGCATTTTTTGACACAGAACTTCAAATAAGCAAAAAGAAATTTAATTAAAGTACTTCAAATAAGAAAATAAAATAAAGTAAATTACAATTTATTAAAAAGTAAGTGTATAAAGCTCAATAATTGCTCGTTCGTGGCCGGCATATTAACAGTTCACGTCGTTTATTTCTCTACGTGGTTGTACATCACTATGGTGGTCCAGTCACCAAGCTAGTAAAGTAACGGTGTGTCATCGACATACTTTTCTCCTACCTGCAAATGAATACGATAGATTTTTTCAAACTAAGAAACATTTAAAAGTAATTTCAAAGATGTAAATAATATAATTTCAATTACAGCTATGACTCTATTTCTCATTACGGTTCATTATTTTCAATTGAAATTGATCTAATTTATTCAAATTGATTTGAATTTAGTTGAATTATTTTAATAAAGATCTCGGAATCTTATTTCGCTTAAAATGGAGCTACAGATAAAATAAGAGGATTCTTAAATAATACGAGTAATTGGTTATCTAGCAATAACTTAACAATTTTCGATATTTTAACATTAAAGTGATCGGAAAAACAAAACTGAATATTATGAAATGAATGTTAGTGTTTAAAATAGACACAAAGAGATACTCTTAACTAGTACCTATTGAGCAAAATTTAAGTATCTTCGTCAAACAAGTCGCGTCACCATTTCAACTAATTGTTTAATAACAACCCTAACAACCTTAATAGGTTTAGTATAAAGCGTTTATCATAACATTTGTACCGACATAAGCTAACAAGCCATGAGATATCTATTCCGTGATAGCAAGCGATGTGCATTCGTTCCGCATAACTTAATTGGAAACCGTTCTACGCGTATCTAGAAATAACAAACTAGTAACAACATTTAAATTACTTACAAAAATTAAATTAAGCAGAGAAAGTTTATATTTAACTTAGTTTATGTAAATTATTTTAACTTTTGGTTGCTTTTCTTCGAAAGGCTGGAAGATTATACCGCATATTAATATGATGAAAACATTTATAACGGAGAAGCTATGTATATGTATGTATGTATGTATGTATGTATGTATGTATGTATGTATGTATGTATGTATGTATGTATGTATGTATGTATGTATGTATGTATGTATGTATGTATGTATGTATGTATGTATGTATGTATGTATGTATGTATGTATGTATGTATGTATGTATGTATGTATGTATGTATGTATGTATGTATGTATGTATGTATGTATGTATGTATGTATGTATGTATGTATGTATGTATGTATGTATGTATGTATGTATGTATGTATGTATGTATGTATGTATGTATGTATGTATGTATACAGTGTATTCCGCCTTTTTTAACGTCTGTAAACTGTTGGGCACGGGCTTCCCATCAATGTGAGAGAGATCAGACTGCAGCCCACCACGCTGGCCAAGTTCGGGTTGGCACACTTTATAAGTATGTTTTTCAAAAACTTGCTAGGTTCTCTCAGACTAGGGGTTTTTACCAGAAAGAACGCAATTTTACAATATAAGATCTGAACTTGAATTATATCAATGTGTATCATGTATGTACATAATCTTTGTTGTAAACTGAGGTGGTTAATCAGCCAACTTTCCTTAGTTATACTAGTGATTAAGATCGCCCATAAATTATAATCTGATACAGTTATATGTACAGTTTATGCTACATTACGCTAGGCCCATTATGTGTAATTCAACAAAATTAGCTTCAACGTAAAAAATGTCTCGCAAATTATCTCACCGCCGCGGTACGAGTACCGAAAGAGAATATTAACTTTTAAAATGAAATCTGAGAAGTTTAACTTCAAAATTATTTATTTGTTTTTCGGCAAACAAGTAATTTGGCAATTGAAATTCGTCTTCGATTACACACACGACATACTCAAGATCTATAAAAATAATGTAACGATTTAATTTTTTTAAGTACATATTTAGATTAAAAATAAAAATATTCTTCCCTCCTATTGAGTATTCTTAATAATAATATCTATTTATATTATACAGGATAAGCTCTCTTTAAATAATTATCTGTAGGATTCTAACCCAATTGTATTGTTAGAAGCATTTGTCACGTAATATCCACCCATTTTATAAGTAACGTACACAATGTCCATTGTTATTACTACTTCCTGCTGTCAATAATTTGTTTCAGTTATTTTTTATCGACTTTCAGATATATTACAGTATATAAATTACTTTTATAATTCAGACAGTCATTATAACGATTTAATTGAGTTTTATATAAGAAATAAATTTATATTAATCACGCGTGCATTGTTATACGTTATAGCTTCGAAAGTTGACCAATTTAGGAGGTTAGGTTTGGTACCTATATAATATACAAAATATGTATATAGACAAAAAGTAATAATTAGAGTCCTGAAACTTAAAAGAAAGTATGCCTGAATAATCCAACGAATTTGTGAAATGTATCTATCTTATATATAAAATCTGAATTTGTCCGTTTATAAAAGTGATAATACCTGAAGTTACTGTGCACCAAAAACTCAAAAAGAATACTAACTAATATATATATATATTGTGTGATTTAATTTGCAATACTTTACCTATCACGGTTTTTTTAAATGCATAAACTTATCAGATATATCAATAGTCTTATAGATAGTCGTAAAGTAGCTGTTATATCTTTTTCGCATGTGTAGAACACATCTAGGTCATCCAATGCTGGAGCAGGCGAGAAATCGCTTCTGTAAACAGATTTAATGTCCATGCAAATCTCTCTGTGGAATGTGAGTAAAAGCCGCCCACGTTTTTATCTAGAAATTCACTTTAGATGATATATGATCTGATCTGATGATGATTATATGATCTTTATCATAAAAGGTTAGGACGGAAAATGTGAAAATCAAAGTGTAAATAATAAGGTTGCTGAGTGACGAATAAAATAAGTTATCGGCTTGTCACATGATCTACTAGTGCTAATTGATTAAATTTTCCTCTAGGTATTTCTTATAAAGGATTGAATTTTGTTTTGAAACGATTCGATATTGAATATAGTATTACATGTAGGTGTAAATCATATAAATATATACCTAATTAATTTGGGGATTTCTTGAAGAAACTGAAAATTTTTATTTTATATAACATAGCATATATATAAACTTTTATTTATTTATATATTGAGTAATGTTTATAGAATATGAATTGGGTAAGAATCATGTTTACAAATAGATAATTTTGGAACAAGCTTTTTCGCCAGGAAGCAATCTTCTTATCCCAAATATGTGGTATGTCCTAATAATATACAAAATATTCGTAAGAAAAAGTATTTACTCTACATCTAAAAGGTAAATAAAATATTCTTATGTCTTTTATTGTTATAGAAACTATTATAATAATACTATTACTGGACTACTTAATTGAATTGTTTGTATGACAAGAACAAAAACTGTATTGATTGGAATTCAATAAACAGAATAGGTGTGGAATAAAAGAAAGTCTATAGATACTTTATACTAGTATGGATTTACGGATACCGGCAGCCTGGTTACTACATACTACATAACACTGCAATAAGAGCAAAACTGAATTTTCAATATCCGTCCGCCCGATATTTTTGTTTTCCGGCTAAATGTGAAAAATATTTTCAAACAAACTCTTTGTTACAAAAAAGCAATATTTTTAACGATTTATTCGGAACTAGAAAAATAACAATTATTGCTATATGCTTTTGGTGTTTTTACTTTGAGAATAAAAAATTGAAACAAACATTAATAGCTTCATTCCATTAATCGAGGGAGGTGTCGAGTTAATGATAATTGCGATCATTGTTATTAAATTGTAATTAAAACAATTTTTCAATGATCGTGGATATTATATTCATCAATAATTTCAAACTAATTTCTAATTTTTAAAAAGAAATTACCACATTCAAATATTTTTAATCAAAAATTTTAATCCACGAAAAGGTACGCTTGCTAGTTTTTTAAATTTTAAATAATTAAAAGGTAATAAATATTTTTCTAAGTGGAAAATAAATTACACACTCGCTTAAGTAAATTAACATGAAGATTAGATTTATTTGACTGTGAATAACTGAAAGCCAGATGTGGAAACCCATCTGCTTAGAAGGGATCGACTAACAGAGTTAAATGTTTATGTAGGTATATTCCGATTTCACACCTGTTGCGGTACGCAGTATTGTAAAGGATATAGTACTTATGTACTATATTCTTAATTTGACCTACTTCTCTTACACCTGTGTGTACAACAAAAATTGTAATTTTAAGATTCCTTAAACACCATAATCAAAATTAAAATTTTTAGTAAGCGCCAGACAAGTAGGTAATGTATTTTATATGAAAAATAATTTAAATACCGATTTTCTTTAAGATATTTCTGTGAATACTATGAATCAAGTCTAGTTAAATAAATTGACATTTAATTACCGGACTCAATCAAACACGACTGGATTAAACCGTTAGTATTCTATAACTTATTTTAACCTTAATATACATATGTACCTTAATCAACAATTTGACCGGCATCCAAATATCCAATCCAAACACGTGTACACACTGCTTTATACAGAAAAGTTATAACACTGGCCACTTTTTGATAAAGTAATACAGTTTAAAATATCAATTTTCAACTGTTCGATTTAACCGACACCGTGTACGCGCCTTGTTAGCAAAGCGTCTTAACAAATCCAACTCTACTTTCGAACTGGCGGCCGTACTGGCTGTGTCTTAGGCCGGCGGAGCAATGTACATCGACTACCTTGTCAGGAATGTCGCGCTGCAACCTCAGCTTTATTTTTCTCCAAACAGGTTTCGATTACAGGGTAATAAGAAAAAACATAGCTGTTCTTCAATTTGCTGACCCTACATTTAATATTTTATTTTAGCAAATACTATATTATTTTAGATATATGACGTATTGTAAAAAAGTTATATGAAGAGAATATCTAAAAATATATTATTTAGCGAAATCGTACATTTATAATCGATCTATAAACGAAATTAAATGTTTTCGTTAAATCATGTTAAGAGTGATAAATAAGGTCCCAACGTAATTATTTTGTATTGCAATTGTTTAGCGATTGCATAGAGTTTCTTGCTACAAAGCGAAAAGCTCTCCGCATGAAAAAGTGGCCTGAACTAAATTTTTCTGCAAAATCAATAGTTCATTTATTGTGTATTACTAGAGGATTAGGATAGAAGGCAGGTTATACAAATTTAATTTTTATTACTATTAAATAATTACAATAAATTAAATAACGTATTACATAGTTGTGCATAGAGAAAATAAACTTAAACAATTCGATCAGGAACTGATTCATGTAAATAACTAACGTACATGTCGTTTATATAGACGGCAAAAAAGGAACCGGGTTAACATGACGATGTCGATCTAAGGATAGTTACTTTTATTTACAATACTATTTTTCTATGTATTCAGTTTATAAAAATGCAGAGTTGCTTACACAATGTTTAAAAATCCTAAATATTATACATATTATATTATACATATTACCATTCATTTAAACTGTTATGGAATGACTGAAAATTAGCTAAGTAATCTATACTAATACTATAAAGCTGAAAAGTTCGTTTGCTTGTTTGGTTGAATGCCCTTATCTCAGGAACTACTGGTCCGAATTTAAAAAAATCTTTTTGTGTTGAATAGTCCGTTTATCGAGGAAGGAAGGTTATAGGCTATATAACATCCCGCTACGACCAATAGGAGTGGAGCATCAATGAAAAATTTTGCATAAACGAGAAGTATTTAGTTTCCAGCCTTTAGAACGCGCGCGAAGCCGCGGGAAAGATTAGTAAGAAATAAATAGGAATATACGTTGAACGGATCTCTTTCAAGTTATTGTGATTGAGATGTTGGTGTTTTCAGGATAAGTGCTATACGGGTATAATAAACAAATTATTAGTATATAATTTAATGAAATCTCTCTTATTCTTTTTGAGTTTAATTTATAATATTTGATTTTGTTTACGTTTTATATTTTAATATAAAGCTATTGATTGATAGTTAAATGTGTTTAGCATTCGACTTAAATATTGATAGAAAGCAGTATGTACATAGTTCCTACTAATCAGTCACGCCTTTAGGAAGTGTAAAAGCATGACACGTGTCAACGACCGCTGCGACTGAATGACGATGTCTTCTAACGAAAGGTTTTGTATAAATGTAAGTATAAACATACGTTACTAACAATGTCTAAATTTCACCGATAGAACGACTTAAAATATTTTACCATTTGAATTTTGTACACGTTTGCCTGTAGAGGCAAGTAGTTGTAACACATAACAGAGAACACCTGTGACTTACCATAGTAATTGTAAATTAATACCAATATGTATTTTCAGTATATGTATTTAGTCATTAAAAGTTTAAAAAACTAATATTAAACTTTACTAACTAATAATATTTTTTTTGTACAAAGTTTTTTTATTAAACCATTACTACTATAAAATATGAGAAACAATAAAACTATATTCCTTTTCTTCATTATTACTTAAATCCGTCAACCCGCAATTGGTAAACGTGGTAGACTATGACCCAATACCACATACATTGAACTGCTGAGCCTTCCGCTCGTGCCCAGCAAGCAGGACGTTAAAAAAAGGTTGAATACAAAAAATTACATTGTGAATAAGAATTGAAATACCATTAATATAATTTTAACAGCTTTGATTTATGCCCTTTTTATATTACATGCTAACTACCATTGTGCCTTATTAATGTGAAATATTGTTGTCAATCATCTGACAAGTTAATGGACTGAATTCCTACACGCAACGGTTATTATCCATTATAGTAATTAATGAAGTATATCTGATATAACTTAATAGATTTTGCTAGAGTCTGCTTGAAAAAAAACTTATTCAAATGCTTTTCTACCAGATTGGTTAAGACTTTTTTTACATTCTCAAAACCTGATGAATTTGAGATTAAGAATTGTGTATATCATTCGCCTTAAAATCAATGTATTTAGCCAATAATAGTTAACAAAGGTGATAAAAAAATTATGTAGAGTTTATATTGAGTACACCAAAGTAAAATTAATTGTTAATCTATGAAGCTTGATGGCAATGGAGGAGATCTGCGACTAGACTAATTTGGGTTAAAGCATGTTCAAAAGCACATTTTTTGTTTAATAAAATTATATACAATGTTTACTTATATTTTAACTATTGTTTAAATTTAATTTTCTTACATTATTTAATTATAAATACTACTATAGTATTCTAATTACGAAAAAATAATGTAAGTGTAAGTAAGTTGAACACCGTATAAAGTGGAATAAACTAAAATTTATGATTTTCATTTCGATATGGTAAAGTAGGTAGGTACTACAATTAAATAAAACGAATAGGTTTATTATTTAATTTTAGTTTAATTTATTTTAATTAAACATATTTTTACTGTTTCACCTTAATAATAATTCGTAAAATATTTGCTCGTTATTTAACACGCTCGGAATTATTCCAACTGTTACTTATACTAGAAAGACAGAGGTTGTTTGTATGCAGGGTCACGATTAATTGCTATTCAGATTGCTTTAGAGCCGCCCGAGTACAATGTCGAAATAGTAACTGGTATATTAAAATTAGGAAAGAATTTCATATAAGATCTATTAAGAACCTTGATTTAGTTTAATTCTTAAATATTTAATTATATATATTACAGCAGACAAAGTTTGTAGTAGACGAATATAATTATTCCGATTTTGGTAGCGGTGGTTCATCACGCGAGAACACCGAACTGCGCAGGAGGTATTATAGTACGACTTTCCAAGAGATTTGAGACTTCGAATTATAATACCTGCCAAGTTTCCAATTTCGAACTGTCACCAAGAAATTTTTGACAGAGAAACTATATTTAACTCGACCTGATACTCCAACCCATGACCTCCAGATCCACAGGTATATCCACATACGACATCATACATACATAAGCGAAAAAATATTTTAAATAGGTAAATTGTGCGTTAAAATGTTTTTGTGCGTTAAATATCTATCTTTCTTTATTTTATTTACAATGCATGAATATGCTGTACATTAATTAATATTCTTGTATAAGAGTAAGATAGTAAGTAGTAATAGTGAAGTAATAGCGAATTATCGAAATTAAAATTGATTTAACATAAGTACCTAATTTTGTTTAAAAATTATATTAACGTCAAAGTTCTGAAACTATATCTTATTTTTAATTGGTGATGTTTCAGCGCTTAAACACCTGAAAAGTCGTCGAGTTGCGGACAACAGCCCCATAACCAAACACCTGAAAAGTTAAAAATGATATCCTCATGAAGTAATCGTTGTGGCAAGTATAAAAGTTTTATTTTGTTAAGTTTATTTCGGATCATGTAAAGAAAACGATAATGATATATTTTAAAACATTAAGCGTGAGTTAGTTATAGTTAGCCTTGGCATAGTAGGAGTTTACCTTGCCCGAGGATAAATTTCGTAAATATCGAAGTTATAATTATTTCCTTTAACACTAAAATTATTATTGTAATAAATTCAATTTAGGTTCAGTTTTGTTTACTTTTTGAATAATTTAAAATTAATTATAATCTAATTTACATAAGGGTTTAGAATAGTTCCGCAGTAAAGTATTACATGTAGGTAATTTATTGTTTACTTTTCAAAACAAAAATACGAATGCTCAAATTAAAAAAATATATTTGCCCTATATATTAATTATTGGGACAACAGACTTCAAGTACATTTCACTTTTCCGTCCAATGGGTGAATTAGGTCATGATAAACAGACACACGGTCATTCTAAAACGAAGTTTTATTTACTTATTTTAAAATTGCTTTTAATTAAAGGTGATCCAGTCAAACAAATGAAGTGTTATTTCTTGAAATCATAAATTATTATATTTGTAGGTAAAAGTATCGTTATGCCACTACAGAGTCTGTTACATGAGCGATTTTGATCTAAATAATTTTCAAATAATACCAAGTAGCAATATGGCGAATGTCTCTATCTAATCTCTGTCTAATCCCCCTCGTACTGAGGGAGGCCCGTGCCCAGCAGTGGGACGTTAATAAGGGCTGATGATGATGATGATGAATATGGCGAATGGAGCAAAAGGAAAGTAAAGAACCAAGAATACCTTTTTTTTGGAATCGGTGAAAAAGTGACGACTTAATTTTTTTACTGCACTTATTGCTATAAGAATAAGAGAACATATTATCCTAATTTTGTTTTATATTCAAAAAATGACATTTAAAAAACGTTTGTGACCTACAACTAAAATCTTAGATTAATAAATAAATTGTCATTCGTCATATTTTAACGTATTCAAAATAACTTAACCAACATCACTTCAGGAAGCCATTCAAGGAAATAATTGAATTGAATTGAAATAACTTTATAGCAATACTTCGGTATACAAATAGAATTTAATCTTATTATCTCACTCTAAAGACCAGAATAACCTTAAAAGGCTCAAAATTTGATAGTGTACTCCTAAAATTGGTACTAAGTTTTAAAATAATATTTTAAATAATTGATACCTCAAGACGAAAAAGGAAAAATTTTCAGGTTTAACATTAAGATAAAATAATAGAGTAAAGCTAACTAAGCTAGTATATTATTAATAATAAAGTTGATGAACGTGTCGAGTCGCGTCGAGTATAAAACCCTATATTTAATAATCTGTAAGTACCTTGATTGCTTCACTGTATGTATTTGTGTAACACAGGTCGTTAATGAAGCGAGTGTGTCTAATTTGGAAGGCGTATAAGGGTTACGTAACATTGACAGTTAAACAGTTTTATTACCCTAAGTGCAGGCAATAAGTTTATGTTATTTTCGTGCGCAACTAATATCATGTTTGGGAAGTAGAGCGATGATATTACATACTAGTATTTCATACCTCAAAATCCTGTAAGTATAATGTCTTAACTTTCTTATACATTTAATTTTTGAAGTACGAAAACCGGTAAAGTCATCCTATTTTTCTACTTATAGATGAAATCCGTTAGAATTTTTATTAAAATTCTGGTAAAAGAACTTGATTTATTTTTTCAACAAAATATTATAAATGGGAAAGTTCCGATGAATGCACGATGGATGAATGTTACATATAAATTTTTATCGAGTAACTTTTTATAAAATATTAATGAAAAACATTTTAACGAGCTTGCTTCAAACAGTTAACTCATTTACCTATCGCTTTTTTACGTTACGATATACTTGATAAAGATAGGGAGTAATTGGTGGTAAAAATCCTATTTTCCTCATCTAACTTCTCTATCACCGCGAAAACTAGTTAAGGTAGTTATTTTAATTATACAGTGATTCGATTTTGGTATTGTTACCTATCCATAGCGATTATCTTATACAAAAAAATGCGAGTGTCAGTTCCTCTATTTATTCAGAGATCAATAAATGAATGAAATTTAGTATGAGAACTTTACATTCAAACAAAAAACAGAAAATGGTGTTTTTTTTTAAATGACTTCTAATTGCGTAAAGTGCACGAATATTTTATTAAAGTTTAAAAGCTTGAAAGAAATTTGCTTAAGTCAAAATTCATAAGTAATGTTATTTTTAACTAATACGTATGTACTACCTCACCACGTTATTAAAAACTAAAGTTTAGAAGTCCGTGCACTTGTTTACATAAAAATAATGTGTGACACTTTCTTTTCAGTTTAATTTTCCATACAAACATTAACAACGAACGTTTGTTGTGGTTGCAAAATACTAACTATGTGGAAACTTGCATTAACCTTAAGGAAGAAATAAGAGCCTGTTATACTCTTGGCATACTAACACGCAATTTTTGCGGTTTTCCGTCGTAGTGACTTGGACCTGAAAAATACATGTACACGATAAACTATCCACGTTGTTAGCAGCATTAAGTTTTAAATCAAATTGAACTATTTTTAACTTACAGTTAGCTGTTACTAACCGACTTCAAAAAAGAAGGATTCTATTGTCAATCGACTTTAATGATTCATTCTTTTGATATTTATAAATGAATATAATATACATCACATACATGTACATATACTGATTACTGGTATATTAATAAAATGCAATGCTCAAAGTCCTTCACTAAGTGGGTTAGAGTTTCCTAGCTCTGCGAATAGCAAAGCTAGTTTGTTATTGAGCGCTCCTTAAGAAACTAACTTTAAATGATGCATAACTATATTTTAAAGGTATTATTCATGAGTACTTGTGCTATTTTATATTATATTAAATACGTATAAAAATATTACATAATGATAAAAAATTAGCTTTTATTGACAACTGAATTCAGCCAGAACTAGAGTTCTTTGTATTCAAGCCCTCACTATATTTAAATAAAATAAATGTAACTTTTATTCAAAAGTCACCCAGTTTTTTATGTCATACATATTCCTCTTCCGGACAGGAAAAATGACACCTTTTGCTTATGGTGTTTTTTATCTTAAGTTAAGGAAAATTGTTTAAGGATTACCCCATTTTTAAATTGTATTCGGCCTTTTTTAGCATTGCCTACTGGCTAGGCCTTCCTTTAAACACGAGGGGAATTAGTCAGTCCATCACATCTAATATTATAGCCCAACCCGCTAGCCAAGTACGGGTTGGCGGACTTCACAGGTTTTTGAAAATTTGTTAGGTTCTGTTGAACATGCAGGTTTTATTCACGATGTTTTTCTTTCGCTTAACTCGGTGTGCCAACCTAGCGTGTTACCACTGCCTGCCTTTTAATTACAAGAGACATTGATCCCTATTTCTAACGACTCATATATGGTCACAGTCTATCTATGAATGTATTTAATTTCATTCAAATGTGTCAAGCTAAACCATAATGAAAAAAACACACAAACTTTCGCTATAATAAGTGTCATATACATAAATTACAATAGTAATCCGATGCATCTAATTACTGTATTATTTGCTATGATTAAGAAAATACGCCTAGAAAAGTAATACATCTGTAAATTGCTTATTTAAAATCAGTGAATTGCCAATATCATAAGAATCTACAGAGCAATTTATAGAGGAAAAAATGCACAAAAAGTTCAATAAAATGCACTTCTCGTAGATACTGCATAGTCTGGGTCAGAACTTCCGCACTTCGTAAATGGTTTTAGTAATTTATCGAGTAACGTGTGCTCTAAATCCAAGGGTATATAGTTCATTGAAAGTTAGTCTACATTTTCTGATATTTTGATGGATTTTCAAATACTCTGGGGAATAGAAACTTTATGACTAGCTGTTTATTACTTCAAAGTTGATTTATTAGAAGATTGGTCGGAATAATAGGTAGATTTTTCTTATTTAGCTTATTTCTGTTTTTGGTACTTATTAATATACCTACATAGCTTTTGCTTGTGAATGTTTTCAAATTTTAAATATCTATTGTATTGTATAGATTAAGTAGTGAGAAAAATACCCCGTATAAAAATACACTTACTCGCAGATAATTTATTTTAAAAAGTTTGATACTGAATTATTTTCTCACTTAACATGATAACTACTTCTTGTAACTCTATTTTATAAAACTTGAAAAATCTATTCTGTCTATAAAACTTGAAAAATCATGAATTCTTTAAAGTTTTAATATAATTAAGTCATAAGGTTAGTTCCTTTAAACGTATAATATCTAATTTACAGAACGTGCCCCTTAGCCAAATGCGTTTGCCAGTTCACGATACCGTTGTTTGTACATCAAAGCCTTATATGTCAATAAGAGGATGATTTCAAACAGGTTTCATCATGATAGAGTCGAGAGAATCGGCAAATATGAAATAGGATTAGACTTTGTACGTGTTTAAACTTTCACATAAATATATAAGCAAACATTAGTATTTCGTGACTACCTAACTTAAAAAATCTAGCTCAAAGTGTTAAATTTAGTGAAAATATTCAAATTTTATTTTAATATTTTAAGAGTAGGTACGATAAAATATATATATATACAGTCTAAAGAGGAACATGGTAACAGTTATTTAAAAAAATAGTTTATTGTGTTAATATTACTTTACTGAGTACTGCTTTCTTTAACGCCAGCCTACTTAGGAAGACCACGTTTGGTATCTTTGCATAGAATATAAAAAAGTATTCTAATAGGTCATAGACATGGACGCACCCGAGGGAAGGATAAAAAAATTTCTAGTTTATAATATATAAAAAAGTCTTTGTAACGTCAAAATGCTATTATCTAAATGCAAATTATGAAATCATTTACGGTATTTAGAGAGAAACAAAACGTTTAAAATGTTTGTGTATTTGAAAAACAATTGTCTGTATGTCTAATCTTAAACAAAGAGTTGATTTTGACGGGATTTTCAATAGCGGATAGCTAATGTTATAAGGACTTATAACATCATCTAGTTTTATTTTAATGGAACAATTAGGATTCCGATCAAAATACATATATACGTACGTAGCGAACATATGTACGTAGCGAACATATGTACGTAGCGAACTCGAGCGAAGCGGGGTTGAGTCGCTAGTATAATACGAAATAACCTTACAGTATAGGTAATATTACAAACTTTATTTCCGTAAAAATAGAGAGCAAAAAGAGGCCGTTCATATAAATCATATCAAAGATATCGATATCCATATTCGTAACAAACAAAGAACATTTCAAATCAAATTACTTTTCGTTATCTCGCGTAAATTCGTGTTTTCCAGGTATTCTCAATGTAGATACAAATACTCAAGTAATATTGCGAGCAAAAAGCAAGTAATCCCAATATCATATCACAATATTCTTGTGCCTTAGATTTTTATATCCTGTACGTTTTAGGGTACAGTGTAATTTTATTTACTTATTATTAACTAAATCTTTTAAAATCCATATAACATACATATTTATAACAGAAATAAATAATAACATGTATCAATACATGGAATTAACCATATTAAGCGCTTAAAATTTCAATACTCGTGCAATGAAAAATGTTAATTTGATAAAAGTCAATAAATTGCTGGCTGCTGTCGGGATCTTTTATAACACAAACAAAAAACATAAACATCTTTATTTACTCATGATACCGAACTTTAGCTAGTAGCGCTCTCTATTGGAAACCATTAGCATTACATTGTGATATGCATGTTTTAAACTCTACCATATAAAAAAAAACTAATAAACTTTAAAAAGTAAGCTTTTATTACTAAAATACCTTCATAATAAGAGCACAATCGATGCTGTATTATTAATTTTGTACCAATAGAGAATACTAAATTGTTATATTAGCAAATAATATATTTAATGCAATGTAGAGCCATAATCGGAACGTGATTTTGTTCCAACTTGCGCCGCTAGATGCTCCACTGTGCATACACGAAGCGAGATTCAATATGGCGACGCCATTCGCCTCTGGAACAGGGCGGGGAGAACAGTCGCCGAATCGCTTCTTTAACATCTACGCGTATTTTCGATAAAACCGACGTCTTCGTGACTCGAACGCGGGTGATATTGCGAAATTATCGTGTGTTTCTGTGTTAATTTAAGCTGTTTGTGTGATTAATTGTGAAAAATGGTGATTTAGTGGTGAATAACGTGCAAGGCCTTTAGGGTAACAATGTCTAGCAGTTGACATGTTTATCTGTGTCGTGTGTGAAGATTTTCCCTTCGCGTGAGGAGGTGTGGTGCGCTAGTGTGCGCGCTGGCGCGTGTGTGCGTGCGGCCGTTGTTACGCGAGGATCCAATGATGGATTGCATTTCCACGGATGTATAGGTAAAAATCACCACTTATACCTCCGATGAGTGTGTAGTGCCAATCGGCCACCCGACCACATACACACAATGAACTCACTCTCAGCTTTGCTCTCGTTCATGACTGCTTTGTTTTAAGCTGTAGGTAGATCTTTATATCGAAGCGCATGTATTTCAATGTAAAGATGTATCCTTGAATCGATAGGGATTATGTAGCTTAAAAGTGCAAATAAGGAATTGGTGGTAACCTTCTTGTATTCTTCTGTTGCATCTTGTATATTTTGTAGTTTCCTCTTAGGGATATGGAGGTCATGGAGACCTTGAATCTACTCGGTTTTTACAAAATATTTTCCTTCATAGTAATCCTTAAGAACAGTTTTATTTTTATAGTAATAAAATATTTTAAATCCATCACTGACCGAAATATTTCATATATGTATTTATAGTATTTACAATTTTAAATCCTTATTGGAATCGCTAAAAGGGATATTTATTATTCCAATTAATCGGATATGAACTTTAATTGATTAATTTTCCATCCTATCAAAGCGTAAAAGGCTTAATGCGTTTAGCTTTTGTATAAAGAATGATTCAAGCACTCGCGGAGTCTTGCATTTACGAATGAATCTTAATTCATTATATTCATGCAGAGTCGCGCCAGAATATGGTTCCCCTAGCTCTGTTCGCTGCCTCTGGTTATCAGCTTACAAAATGACTGAAGCCATCTCACTCCAACGGGCAGCTAATCTGTATACAACCGTCTCCTTTCGGCGCATATTGCGCGTTTTTCTTCTTTTACCGCGTCATATGCCAGTGTTAAACCGTGAACATAGTTTGGAGTATTTGAAAAGTAAAGTCGATTTAATGCTATTATTCATTTTAAATGGGACTTCGGAATCCGTGGCGCGAGAATTTGACCTTAATTGATTGAAAGTTCTTTGTTTAAGGGTTCGGTAGGTAGCACTAATAAGGGGTTTGTAAGGGCTTCGCGCATCTACACCGCGCAGTCAGACATTTGGTACCCGCCCGCGTCGCACGTGGACTTCTTGCGGACGACCCGCCGAGGTTCTATTGTGTTGACAAGTGCTTGAGACAAATGAGACTGGATTATAATATAACAGTAGTGATAGAAGGCGGAAATCGTAAGTTCTCTCCCACACTTGAATAGATTACCGTTTAATTTATATGAAATAAGACTTAATTATGACGAAGTTATATAATAAATATGTTAATAGAAGTCTTAACGTTAAAGTTATGGACATTTAATTAGGATAATATATTAAATCAATTGGTTTCGATTATTACTTAGTAAGTTCACTAGGCTATAGGTAAATGAGAATATCACTACATAGTATAAAACAAAGTCGCTTTCTCTGTCCCTATGTCCTTATGTATGCTTAAATCTTTAAAACTACGCAACGGATTTTAATGCGGTTATTTTAATAGATAGAGTGATTCAAGAGGAAGGTTTATATGCATAACTAGCGGATCCCGCGGCTTTGTCTGTCGAGGGCGAGTCGCTAGTTAGTAATATATCAATTTATTAACAACAATTTTTGCACTAAGAGGTTATATTAGTATTGTTGAAAAAAAGTTAGTAGAATGTTCAAAGATGTTTAAGGAAGATTATCTTTACTTACTTCTTTATATAATGAATATATCATATTTCTTATTTACGCTTAACCAGATGAAATGATTGTTATTTCAAAGATAAAACAAAGAATATTCAAACAATGAAGGATACGGTGTAGATGATACTGCAGTTAAACCAGTTCCAAGATTCTAGTAACTCACTTAGCAAGACTTGCAGCCTAATGATTGCTTGCATTTCTGACTAATTAATGTTATCCCTTCATTAAATGAAGCTTCCGATAGCTTTTGTAAAACAATAATTCAATTATATTAATTAAACATTATAAACTATGCATGTAATATATTCTGTACGTATATCTTAATTTACAGGTATATATGTACTTACACTAATATAAAGCTTAAGAGTTTGTTTGTTTGTTACGCGCTAATCTCAGGAACTACTGGTCTGAATTGTAAAATTCTTTTTGTGTTGGATAGTCCGTTTATCGAGTAAGGCTATAGGCTATATTACATCACGCTACGACCAATAGGAGCAGAGCATTAATTATTTTTTTTATAAAAACGGGAAGAGCGGGTGCTAGTTCTGCTAGGTACCATACCGTGCGTCTCAGAAATAATTCGGCTTCCGGTCCTTAGAACGCGTGCGAAGCCGCGGTAATTACTAGTTGATAATATAGATAGAACAGATAGAGATTTATTTCCCACTCTCAATAACAACAACAAAAATCAACATTTCAGGTCATAGCATCAGTCAATATTGTCTTTGAGGCTCTACTTCACAAATTCAGATTCATTCTCGTTTTCCCCAAAAATGAAGAACATTCAAGAGATTTTCAGTCAGACAAAAATCGATTTCCTTTATACCTCAGTCCCTATAACTACTTAACGTATCTTAAAGGTAACATTTACATAGTATTTTCCTGAACACTTGCACCTTTTAATTTTATGACGAAGTTAACTTTAAACATTAATTGTAACAGCGATCTGTTAATCCGATTGTATTGCGAATATTTCATTACACAGTGAATAAAATGAAATATTGCATTGATATAAAATTGTTTTGAAAAATAATAAATTCAACTTCTGAGCGCTGTAGTTTATATTGGATTCGAGCTTATCCAAACGAAAGAGAAATGTAATGAATAGAATATTATGTCGATATGCATATCGATAGATTCAATTTATGTTAGAGAAAACAGAAAAACTGAGCTTTCGCACTTTTTGTTTTGTAGTTTAATGTATGTTTGCTGGCGTTGTAAAAATAAAATTCCAAAAGTTACTTTATATTTTTTGACTAATGTATTTTATATTTTCAAAAGAAATATTAGCAAAGGTTATAGCATATGATAAAGACTACATATATTTCGTGTAATTTAAGATGACAAGCTCTTCCAAACACAAAGACCGTTTTTAGAATGAAAGTCTTAAGTCCTGTGAAACAGAAAGGGATAGCACAAAGCACTTTGCTTAACGTAGCGACGCATAACGTTCTTTACATTTTGCGTTGTTTTGAAAACACGTCTCACAAAAATTAGCCTGAGACAAGTCAAAGTCATACTTTCAACTGACTTAGCTGGTTATATATCTCGTTCAAAACAGTCGTCTAAACACAGCAATAGTTTAAATGGAATTATGCTCTAAACCAAGCTACTTAACTCGCTCGAAAATTACAGATAACTTTATCTCCCAGTCTGCAGTGAAACTGTGGAATCCTAAAACAATTCAGACACAGACAAATAGCGGACAGGAGATGAGTGTTTGATTTCCAAACAAATACTTGACCCTTCTCGGACACCGCAAATTGTGGATTGGCTCACGACCTCTCACAATTTGACGTCCCGATGTTGTCATTTACATCCCTTATCGTGAGCTACGTTCATAAATTTATATTAGAAAGGAATTATGTTGAAAATATACCGTACACTTTAAGTGGTTTGGAAAAATCTGTCGTAATAGACCCTACAAATATAATAAAATCTCGTATAGTTAAATAATTTGAGCTTTGCTTAAACTTTAAATTTAGCATTATGCGAATTAATGCTTGGAAAACATTAGAAATTTCTCTCTACTATTCTTAATTAATATAATATATATAAATATATGCCATTAGCATCTACTGACTATAAGGCGATGATTTCTCATATTATTAAAAAAGATGTATAAAATTAAATGTTTCTAACTGAAGTGTGAGTAATTCTTTCTGTACTTTAAGATAAATTGGTTACTAGTTTCTGGTAGCAATTTCTTTATTAACTTTCAAAAAATATTTTGCTACCTGTCCCTCGATTAATAGGATTTGTGAAGTAAACGCTTTTATCGGCCATCTCTGATCGGTTTCGACGTTCACTTTGTAAGTCGAAAACAAGATTATAATCTCTCAGCTCTTCTTATCATCGTAATATAATTTACTTTGAATTTAGTTTAAGCTTGTATAGAGAAGAGAAAGTTTTGATATATTTCATGTACTTGTGAGTAAATTTAGATTTATACTTAAAAAGTAAATTTAGATTTATACTTAAAAAGTAAATATAACTTTACAACTTTTAATTAAAATATAAATAAAAATGTTATTTAATACTTCTAAAAAATTATGCGACGCAAATATGTGAAATTTTAATTATAAGTCTTTAGGTCTTGTTGCGAATTTATTTAGATTTTTGGTTCCCGGTGTCGAATGCTTTTACAGTCACGGTCACGGGATTGCTTAATACATTATAATTTTATTACAATTCTTTAAGTACCAGAATTTGTACCTATTAATGCTATTTCACCTTTTACCGCTGTACCTGATAATAACATAAAGTGTTTATTATATTAAAATAGGTATTTCTACAAGATATTAGAATTCCACTATATCGTGTAAGTACAAGGTGAATAGTAAATTAATATAGTTGCAAGTTACTTGGTAACAGTAGTGAGACTTCGTGTTACAGAACTCTATCTGACGAGAACGCAGGCACGCATAACTAAGACGTTTGGAGAAGGCAACTTCAAAGCTATTAACGCCGTATCTTAATTCTTAATTGGTTAGCTTAAATTATTAAATCGAATTCATCCAATGTACCGTTACGGGACAGATGGTTTGAATTGTTAATTGAAATATCCAAAAGTTATACAAGCTAAGTAAACATTTGTACGTGTCTGTTAATTTGATACTGTTTATAGAACAGTAGCTATAATACCTGAATGTGCTTAGTTATATGAATTCTTTCTTTACGTCTCGCACACTTCAATTATTAAAAACAGTAAAAATTGATAATTTCAATTCAAAAATAGGCAAAATTAGGATCTACATAAATTTAATTTTTCTTAGATTTACGCAAATAAAACTTTTTTTTTTGAGATTTTTTGGTAGATGTATCATGATTTTGGGTCATGATGAGAGATACTAAAAATAAAAATAAAAAAGAAAACCAAAAATTATAATAAATTTGCGAAATAATCCGCAGTAATATTTTATAATATAAACATAAGTGTCAACGTTTTTTTATAAGTTTTGCGATGAAAATCAGCAAAATAAAGGAAGTTAAGCTATGCATTAAGATCCGCTACGTCTAGTGCACTCTACATCAACAAGGCATAAAAGCTATTTTTATAGTGTCCATGCGCATAAAATGCATTGTGAAAAATTCAACAATATTATCTCTTATCTTTATCTGCACTATGAATTTGAAAACGTTAAGTAAGTAACAAGTAGTAATTGGATGTACTAATATTTACAAAGGTTGCTTACTATAATAATGTATTCGCATTCCAATTTCATTAAATATACTCCAAAAGTATAACTATTAAATACATATTAAACGATTTTACTAAAAACATCAATAAAATTATACAACTGAACAATTCGACAGATCGAATTTCCTGAAGGACCTTGATTTAAATTGGTACTTGTATTCGAAGCTTTAATGCTTACAGATTCTGAAACTCAATAGCTATTAGCCAAATGAGACGTTAAGATGAGAAGATTAAAGTTAATTCAACTAGATTTATTGAAATATATTAGCTTCTTAGAGTATATCGATATAAAATAAGTTCAACATGGATCATGTCATCTTCTTTGTTACATGTACATAACTGTTAGAGTCCTTCGGACGTTAAAATAAAAGTGGACTGTATTAATATACTGGTTTAATGCCGTAAACGTAATAAAAAGAAGCGCCCGTTTGCGGTGGACGTCGTGAGAGCGAGTGTCGGCTGCGCTGCCTCCATGCCGGTCGACGCGGTGCGCTCATCCCCTCTCTCGGCCGGGAAGCCAGGACCGGTTCCCAACATGCTCCCCGGGTTGAAGTATGCTTCAAAAGACTGGAAGAGGACAAATGTTATTAAAAGCCCTTCGAATGGTTCCTCGTGTTGTTTTAATTTCGGCAACTCTAGCGATGCCGTCGCCGCCAGGATACAGCTGAGTGACTCGTCCTAGTGACCATAATAATGGAGGCAGAGTTCCGTCTTTTATGACGACAAGAGAACCACATGCCAGGTCACTTCTTGATGTCTTCCACTTCGTTTTCTGCTGCAACAAACTAACATATTCAAGAGAAAATCTTTTCCAAAAGTGTTGCCTTATAACTTCAATTCTCTTATATCTCTCCATTATTGTAATTTTCATTTCAGAGATATGTGGTTGTGGTACGGATAAAAGAGAACGTCCAATTAAGAAATGAGCTGGAGTAAGGGCGGAAAAATCGGAGGGATCAGTGGAGAAAGGGGTAAGAGGACGAGAATTTAACACAGCTTCTATTTGAGTTAGACACGTTGTCATCTCTTCATAAGTAAAATGAGTAATATTTAAAACACGTTTAAGGTGATATTTGGTAGAGCGGACAGCTGCTTCGGCTAAGCCGTTGAAATGGGGTGAATAAGCAGGTACGAATTTAAACTCGATGCCTTCCTGTGCCACCTGACCTTCAAGATCTGATTGAACAAGAAATTGAGCTAATTCATTACAAGTTCCAACGAAGTTTCTACCATTGTCAGATGTGATGCTTTGAGGCTTACCACGACGTGACATGAAGCGCTTTAAAGCGGCTATATAAGCTTCGCTGGATAAAGCCGTAACGAGCTCAATGTGATAAGCCTTTGTCGAACTACAAACGAAGATTGCCAAAAAATATTTAGTAACCTGGTCGGTCAGCTATCATAACTGGACCGGCGTAGTCAACTACAACAAAAAATTATAATATGATTAATGATATAATATGATTGACGATATAATAAGAGCATTTTAAATAATGAACACAACAACAAAGAAGCACTGATGCGATCAGCCTTCACCCCGCGCGAAATGAGATCTGCAGGATTATCTTTAGATGGTACGTAGCTCCACGAGTGAGTCTTCGTACATTCTAGATTTAATTTTGCTTTCAGTCATATGGCTAAGACGTTTGTATTCAAGCATGAATTGTTTATATTTCCTTTTGAAACGTAAAAATTTACGCTCCAGCGACAAAAAACGATTTCTAGCCAATTGATAAGAGTCACCTAAGACTGAAGGATTTTCTTTGAGCGGATTGGCCACTACAAAACGGCCATCGCTCTTGCGTGTGGTATTTTTTAAAAAGGATTTTTCACAGGCACGTTCTTCGGCAGACAAGGAATGTTTGTCTGCAATAGTATCCAGTTCCCAAAATTGAGATAAGTCTGGATTAGCATCCTCGCAAAGGAAATGACATGCCGAATTCAAGGCGGTTGACTTATGCTGGGCGACATACCCGGACACAAGCCATCCAAATTTTGTTTCATATAACTTAGGTTTATTTTTACCTAAGTCAATAGAGTTATTACATAAGACTGACCAGAAGACATCAGCCCCCACTAATATATGTATAGCTGAGGGGACATTAAAAGAAGGGTCAGCAAGACTTATTCCCATAGGAAGAGGAATATTATCAATGTTAATAAATGAAGATGGTAAATTATTTGTAATGTGCGGTAAAACAAGACAGTCAATGGTGACACTATAATCAGTATGACACGACTTAATGGTAATACTGGAAGACTGTTTAATATGAGAAACATTATTGTTGATACCTGTCACCGAAGAAGTCGCACTACGCCGAGATAAACCCAGCTCATCGCAAAGCTTGTGCGAAATGAAGTTGGCTGTGCTGCCATTGTCGAGAAGAATTCGTGCCGCGCGCTCATTGCCCTTACTATCTATCACTTTCACGATCGCTGTGGAAAGTAAAATATGCGGAGGAGTAGTATACTGCTTCGAATTATATAAGCTAGCAAAATTATTGACGTTACTAGCGACTGGAAGAGCAGGTTCAACATTTATATGCAATTCATGTAAGTGAAGAAGCGTATTATGCTTTTTCTTGCAATATTTACAAGGCACAAGATTGCAATGATTTTCAAAATGACCTGGTCGTAAGCAATTGAGACATACTTTAAGCTCTTTAGCCTTTTTAATACGATTTTCAATAGAAAGACCTTTAAATGTTTCACAATGAAAAAGAAAATGATTCTGATTGCACATAGGACATGAAAATGATTTTTTATTAATTTTATTATTATTATTTTTAAATTGAATAAATGGTTTTTTATTAGTAGTAACAAGTAAATTTGAATTCAATTTATCAGGTTCTATTTTAATTGATTTACTTTCTTGTAAGGTTTCTAACAAGTCTGCCCTGCTGCTTAGAAATGTAATAAAGGTATTTAGAGAGGGAGGATCTATTAAGGAATTTCTATGTTCTTCCCACACCCTATGCGTTATATGATCAAGTTTTTCAGACATTATATAAATTATTAGTGTATCCCAATACTGAGTTGGCTGATCTAAAGTCGATAATGCTCTGAGATTTTTGTTTGTAACGTCTATTATACGACGAATATGTAAACAAGATTCACTGCGCATAGGTTCCACGTTAAAAAGTTCCTTAACATGGTTATTCACAAGTAACCTTTTATTATCATATCTACTACACAGTAGATTCCATGCAGATTCATAATTCTCGGCTTTAAAATCTAAATTATCAATAACAAGCAAGGCGCTACCCTTTAAAGATGCACGAAGATAGTGCAATTTGTTAATACTATCAATATCATGTCTGGAGTGAATTAATGAAATAAAAGTCTCCCTAAACTCAAGCCAGTTCTGATAGTGACCGTGAAAGAGAGGTAAATCAATTCTTGGCAATCTAACGCAATTAGATTTAAAAACACCTGTATGTGCGTCCTCGAAGCTCGATATGGAAGCATCTCGATCCCGTTGTTGTCTGGGCTGGGCGCCGAGCAGAGTACGGGCTGCCGTTAACAACATGTGATAGTGATTTTCAAAAACTTCGCGTTCCTTGGTCTCGTCGTCGAAATCCTCCGAAAGCATCTCAATGTCGTTCTGTAATTTATCGAAATCGGCATATAAGGCATCGAATTTATTAAAACGACTTTCTAAGTCTAACAGTTGTGAACTGGAAAGCTTGCTTTGGCTTTGAAGCGAGTTTAAATAATTATTGAAAATAGTTAGCTTAGATTTCATACAACTACGTCTTTTAATTAATCTTTCAATTTTTTCGTCTGCCATAGTTATAAAAATAATATATAAATTATATTAGCTATTTATGAAACAAATAAATCGTTATGAATAGAAAGTAATTAGCAAACGAAGTGAACAGCCTTGACCGTGAAGCGAGAACAAAGGGACAGCTGCGCGTGCGGCGATAAGCAATTCCAAGAAACGAGCAATAGGCGTAAACAAGTGCAATATATTTTTCAAGTTAAATTTATAGGTATAAACTCGATGATGTTAGTATGAATTGCTAGAATTTAAAAAAAAATGATTTAAATAGTATAATTTTAAATGTAAGTTAATAATTGTGCCTTTTAATAATATAAAAATGATTATAATTTGTAACAATTTTATATAAATTTATAGCAAAAAGGAAAATGCAAGGCCTTTTTTCTATAATAAAATGAAAGGTACTCACTAGTGGGTAAGGTTAAAGGAAGTAATTGAAATGTTTAGGAACAAAGTGGTATGGAAAAATAAGGAATAATTAATTGGAACGAACTCACGATTTATCCAAACCAATCCTTGATGATCCAATTACTTAATAATGTTGACGATGACTCGATCTTTCTGTGAATCCTAAGTCCGCTGGGGTGACCTCTTTGATCTTCATATGACCTCTATGATCTTCATGTGACCTTTTCGATTCTAAGACGTTATGCGATTGCTGGATAGTTGTCCTCGGTGGAGCGAAGAAAATGAAGACTCCTCCTAAGGCAATTTTGTAGCTGAAGACCGCAACTAAGGTGAATCGAAACTAGAAGTGATGAAGACCGGTTGAACTTATACTTTTACGGCGAGATCCTGAAGGACCAATGTATGAATGGCTCGATTGACCAATGTTATTTTAAATTTAAAAATTTAAGGCCGAAGACTATTGTCCCCTAGGACCCCCATTGTAAGGGGTCCTAGGAGACTTTAAATAAAGGTTTACTGGCGTAAACAACTGAGGCGCCCGTTTGCGGTGGACGTCGTGAGAGCGAGTGCCGGCTGCGCTGCCTCAATGCCGGTCGACGCAGTGCGCTCATCCCCTCTCTCGGCCAGGAAGCCAGGACCGGTTCCCAACAATAACAATAAAATTAAAGTATAAATGGGTATACTATGCTCTACTAACTGGCTTTCGCATGGGCCGTATCTTTATTTATAGTAACAAAAAAGTTATTTCACTTGTTAATAAAACTATAACTACTCTTTCGATTCCAAAAATTAAAAATGTACTCGTATTTCATATTCTATTTGTTAAGTAAGGTGTAAGCTAACACGCCCTAAAAAGCATTTATAGAAATAATACACAATACTAATACATAAACTACGCGTGTGGAAAAACGCGACTAATAGTCTATTCTGATTAATGTAAAAGGCATTTTGTACCGCTGCTCAACAGTGTCTAGAAACTAACGAAAACGGGAAAAAAGAAACGAAGAGTCATTGTGTTTTACTGTCGACTTCGTGAGAGAAAGTGCGTGAATGTTGTAAAATTAAACTGACAATTCAGTCTTAATTACATATCTCAGTAAAAGTCTTATAGCGTCTTACTGAGAAAATTAAAGAATTCATTAAAGTTCAATTGTAATAATTAAATTCTACTATAGAATTCAAAATTCCTGACTAGTATGAACGTGGATGGACTGCCCATAAAAGACTCAAATAATTTCAAGTCATAAAATATATATGATTATTTTATATTAGAGACTAAAGCAGTTAATAAGTATCCATAAGCGTATAAGGTTATGTATACGTATGTATATTCAATATATAGATTCTTAAGAAGATATGCGTGCAGCAGAGAGCAGAACTAGCCCTTACACTTCATTTTATTTCGTAAATCCACGTTCTCGAAGTGGTTTTGTTTGCATACGCGATAACAACTGCGTGTTACTATCTTAGCTCGTCGACAGTAAACTTGTAAATTGTTATACTTAATATAAACTTTAATGCTGTTCCTTCACGGCACCGTTGAAATAAATGCGCAAGAATTCTAAATGGCTGCTCTATTAGATTGCTTTCTCGATATTTTAATGGATGTATTATACACATTATTTGTTTTGATGTGCCATTAAAGATTAATTTAGATAGATTCTTAGCAAGGCTGTGATTTATTGCATGAAAAGCGACATTGTATGAAAAAAAGTAATTAAATCATACAAACATCTTCTTTTAATGGGTATTTTGGCTTGGTATGACATTATATCTAGCGTAAAAAAGTACAATAACAATAGTTTCTAAGAAGTTATATTTAATACAAACTAACCTTTCACTAATGCTATGGCCAATATAACATGTATACATCTATTATATATAATACGTTTAGACATTTAGGAGAGAACGTATATTGTAAAAGAGTATTTTAATATATGCATAAACAAAAACAGTTCTTTGAAATTTTCTTGAACGCCAGTTTAAATGCTATAAATATCTGCAAATAGGTTTGTGCCAATAGGACGTGTTTCAATAGAAATGCAAACAATAAATTGTCGACGTTGCGTCGCAATTGCCTGGGGAGAATGCATTCATTGAAACCTCGAATGGTATTCGTGTAAGTTATATTTTAATAATTTATATAAAATGATTGCGTAATAATATTTACAACGTAGT
Source organism: Boloria selene (assembly GCA_905231865.2). Classification (NCBI taxonomy): domain Eukaryota; kingdom Metazoa; phylum Arthropoda; class Insecta; order Lepidoptera; family Nymphalidae; genus Boloria; species Boloria selene. Next base: position 6,304,036 of record HG993146.1, on the reverse strand, counting down.
TTAAAATTACTTATTACTATAATATGATTCGTTATTATTTTTAAATTTAGATTTTAATGTAATACAAAATAATGTACATCTAATAGTTAATTCATGTCCGCATGGAATTGTGATAAGAATGTTAGCCGCATTGCTCCGTCGAATCTCTAATAGCGAATCTTTGGTCAAAAAACGAGCTAGTCTTCTAAAAGTATTTTGATACTAATATTCAAATTAATATAGGTAATAAGTACAAATTAGGATCGGCAATTTCTATGGTTACTTTTCGTAGAAGCACGCTTCACTACATAGTATAAGACAAAGTCGCCTTTTCTGTCCCTATATCCCTATGTGCGCTTAAATCTTTAAAACTACGCAACGGATTATGATGCGGTTTTTTTTAATAGATAGAGTGATTCAAGAGGAAGGTTTATATGCATAACTAGCAGATCCCGCGGCTTTACCTGTGCTAAATCTAGGGAAGAGCCCGAGCGAAGCGAGGGCGAGCCGCTAGTTTGAAATATAGGATAAATGTTTCTACGAAGACTTTTATAGTTAGTTTCGAAGAAATCGAATTCACTAGATGAAGTTACTTGAAAATGCAAAGAAACTAAACTTTATAGCTCGTTCTCTAGTATAAGTATATTTTACATTAATTATTACAAGTTAAAATAATTGACAAACTATTTAAAAGGTTTCAATCAGGTTGAAACAAAGTATTAAATTGACACCAGACATAAAAAATGGTTCAATAACGTGCAATTTTATTATTCTTCAACAATTTTGGCAACGTTCTTTAAAGTGTGTATTATTATTACTGTAAACTACCAACCAGTGCATGCTAATAATATAAGTTTAATCAACTCTCACCCTCGTACGACGGGGCGAATGAGTATTGTACTAAATAGCAACCCTCTTTTCAAACAAGAAGACACTTAGCATTAATATTGCATGACGCTTGCAGATTGTTTTAGCTAACATTGATGTAGCAATTAATATTTCATGAAGGATAGATAGAATTTTTAATTTATATAAAAATTATAAGTAAATGATATTATCTTTACTGACGTAATTGAGCGGTTTTTAACAGAATTATGGATTAAATAAATAGAGTATTAAATAGTGTAATTAATGAAGAGATGGCGGGTCGCTACTCATTTATATCATTCGTATTATACTATCATTATACCTCATGAACTAGAATAATTAAGGGATAACTTAATTTAACGACTATAAGGAGAAATATGCAAGATAAGCTAATTAGCACCTAAAATATCCGTAAGCGCTCAATCTGATGCAAGAAAGGTGAATCCGGGGCGGTTCATTCGTCCTTAAATAAGTTAGATAATTACCTAGAAGTGGAACACGAGAATAATTAACAAACTTGAAATGTTTTGGAAATAGACTGCAAGTGGAATTTACTTCTACTAAAACTTACACATTTTCAACTAGAACACATTCCATCTCTAATACTGTGCTGCTAAGTTTTAAACTTAGTTAGACTAAGGTTTACTTTTGCCCTAACTGCTAATGGACACATAGGCTTGACACAGAACCATAATATAGAGTAAATATGAGAAGTCATATTATAGTATTATTTAAAATAATGTAATGTTATTCTGTATTTTACTTTGTTTATATTGTATTATAATAGTTCAAGACAGTTTAATCCTTTTTAAAATTCAAACTTAAAGTTTTTTGTAAGTACGAGCTAAGAAGAAAACTTAAGAATACTCATACTCGTATTACTTACTTTATCAAAGTAATAGAAATTATTATATTTTTTAACACAAATCGGTTTTATAATGTGAGTTGAAATTCTAATTATTAACGTTTTCTCATATATTTATGATTTACGTACTCGTAATTAAGAGTTAGAACCGACGACGGCCAAATAAAACTCAATAGTGAGATGTTCTGTGATAGCGACACCCAACTGCAGTTGGAATGTCAAGCTATTAGTGCTAGTTGTGTGATCTGAAGCGTTCTGTGCAAATACGAAGAGCATATTTGTAGTTTTACTAAAACAAAAGTTATGCAGCAATTGAAACATTTCTAAATGTTTTATTTTAGAAGTTACAGAGAATTTTAAAGTTAAAGTTATAGCGCACTGAGGGTAGTATTTAACTTTGAATACATTTTTTTGTGTAAAATGTTATGCAAAATACGTTTATAAAAATTTTAACTAGGCATTGTATGAAAGAAAGTATCTTGATAGTAAATATATAGTTAGTGGTATTATATTTAATGTTAATGTAATAGTATTAAGTACGTTTATCTGCAACTATAAATCTTTCTATCAATCAAATAAATGTTCTTATTATATTTGTCTTTGAAAACGATTAATTCGATTGATGAAACTTTTCGTATAGCTATTGTATACGCCTAGTCATATAATAAGCCATTAATTCGTAATCCTAAACCATTCATCCATACTAAAAGGTTGTATCACATATCTGAATATAGAAAAGTACCTATATGAAATTAAAAAAAATAAGAGCAGATTTCTACTTTCAATTCAGAATTAAAGAGCAATATTTTCGCCACTCCTAAAACACTGATAATATATTTAAAATTATTACATAATATTTCATGCCTATCTCTAATTCCTCTCTTTACACTCGTTTTGACAAGTTTGGGTTAATACGTAAAATAGTATTTAAGAATAATTAGTTGAATATCTATGCTAAGTTTAAATAAACACTCCTGAGACCATGATTACTTTCCGATCTGAAATTTTAAATGAATGAGAAAATCTATCGATACAATTGTTACGGCGATATAAGGCTGTACAGTACTATATAGGTATACATTTTTATTGTGTACCATTGACTAGTTCTTGTTTTGCTCGAGCGCATTGAGAATCTTATGGCAACAAACCAGTATCGCTCAGGAATCATATAATGCATAAAGATAAAAAGAAGAGCCTGGCCTATATCATTTTCCGGTCCATAAAATCCCCGCGCAAAAAATCTAATCGATCCGCGTCATTTGTGACACGTGTACACGATACAAAGCAACATTCGTAATTACGCATTTATTTTACGAGTACGTATTAGTAAATATTGGCTAAGCATTCTATTTTTACCTTAAACTTAAAGAAAGAAAAATCAAGAAGATAAACAGCATAAAGTGCCGCATGTTTACTCTGCATGTAGAAGTCTTATATACTTAGTTAAATCATAATAATGAACTCAATTTCAACTGCTCATCAAAAATACGCATATTATGTACTAGGTATTTGTTAAACTCTAAGACCCATCCTCTCACTCTTTCTTATTCACTGTGACGATAAGACCTTTCCATGTACAATTTATTTAACAGTTTCAAACCCATCATGCTTCATTGGGCGTAAGTTACTAAATTAAACGGTTTTTATAATTTCCTAATAAAATAAAAGTAGCCTAACTCCTTATAACATTAGATATCTGCGATTGAAAGTCGCGTCAAAATCGGCCCAGCCGTTTTATATATTAGCAAAAATTTTATATACTTTCATATGCATTTAGTGAAAAGCTGTTAATTTAAAATTAAAAACAGACACTTCTATTTCATTTATATGTGTACTGATGATATCAATTTTGTAATTTTTGTAAACGGGAAACCGTTACATCGTGAAAGCACAACACGCACTACTTCGCATTTAAAATGTAAAAGAAGATTGCAACATGACTTACAAATTAATTTTTATAAAGTGCCTACCTGTATAAGACTATTTCGAGGCAATTAATAAAAAGCTTGATAGTAAACTCTCGACACGTTTTATTCATCTCGAAGCTTGAACTTAAAATTTGCAAAGGTGGTGAAATTTATGAGGTCTCATTAAGAAAGTTATGTCGTTGATAAAACTTGAAGCCCTTTTAGATTATCATAGTATGCGGTTATAAATGTGTTACTTTACCAATTGGTCACAATTGAGTAACGCGTAAAGGAAATATTTTTTGTCTTATTTCTAAGTAATAAATTTAAAATATTTTAGAGAATTAATACACAGCACCTAGCATCTAGTTTCATGGTAAGCTACAACGCCTTAGTTATGGATACTAGATAGTTGATATACAACACGTATATATATAACTTTAAATACATATAATATATTACAAATATAAACGCCCATAATTGGATCACACAAATGAATGCCTCCAGCTTGATTCAATCCTGCGTCCTTTGATACAACGAGCAGGTAGCTCTACAATGTGAGCCAAACTTGTCGTGAAATAATATATAAATGTTTTAAGTTACATAGAACAATGATTATTTTAACATAAAATACTTTAATCTTGCTCTTAAAATACCTTCTCCAAAAATTATCTTCAACTTATTAATTGGCGCTATAAAACGTTTAATTAACTTCATTATGTTATTCACAAATATTCCAATAACAATTAATAGCTTAATCGTAGACATGTGAATCGTCTTTCAAAGCCAGACCTCAACAAATCTCGTTATGGTAAATAAGACGATATCAAAAGTTTGTATAATTATACGATCAGCGGAGAGGAAGTGTTCGTTGAACAAACGTCTATAAATAACTCGGCAATAATAAGATCCCATCGAAGATAACGGAGGTATATTTTCAGAGACTGGCAGCTCACAGCTTCAAGCGGTTTGCGATATTATACGCCAATTTACGCGTAATCGCCACCGCCTACCAGTTACCACGCAATAACGTCGATATTCTTTTCGATTTCAAGTGACAGCTAATTAAATTGAACTTAAAAGTGGATTACACCGTCCTTACTCTCAATTGTCTTGTCAATTATTTCACTTCTAATCGTTGATCGACAATCGAGATTTATATATGTACTTGGAGAACCTGTTTTATTGTATATGTAGTGTATTGTTAGAATAATCTGTCAAACTGGAGACATTAGGCAATTTATTAAGTTTGCCGGCAGGCTTAGGATAAGTCCTATTACGATATCGTTGTTTTCAAACAATAGTAAATCGACCTTCATCTCGGCTGTGAATGAATTCATTTACAATGACTCAACATGAAACCTTCTTGCTATCAACTCATTGGGACATTTATTGAATTTCTCACAGTTGTTTGCTTTCAGCGCACTTAAACAAATAAACATCATCCAATCGATTTCAGTAGTGCATGAATTGAGTCGGAGTATGTCAGCGCACGTACTACAGCGATAAATAGTCCCCAAAGCAATATGTTCACATCAAAACATATGTATACACAGCAAACATTCGCTGGCGCAATAAAACATTCTCTAATAGATATTAAAAGCAGAGAAATTGGGATTTGGTGATTGTTTCAATAAAATATACATTCAAATCTTTGTTTAATGCTTTTTATTTGAAATAAATAAGAGTAATTTACTTTCTCTCTACTGATTTTCGTATACTGTTTAGCTAAAATAAAAGTTCAGTTTAAACTAGCCAGTTAAACGCATTTTTTTTCGCCATGATAGTCATTTATCGTATGATATTAAGTCTGTATGCTCGTAAATATAGAATGTTTGCAAGAACAATAAAACGACTGTTAATAGATCTTGGTAGTGCAACAATTGAAATGGAATGACTGGGCGCAACGATAAAGTGGCGGTCAATAGAGGCTAGAGCAATCTATCAACACGGAGACATCGGGACATTTATTACAGCTACTAGTACCGAGCGATATGATCCGGTGAGTCCGTTTCGCTAAACCCGGTCTTCCCTCCTTCGTATCAGTTTGTTAAATATGCCAAAAGTAAATATGTGGTTATTGTATTCATGGTATGATTTTTAAATCATTTCTATTAGCAGGTGTAATGAAACTGCAAAATTTAAAACATTGTAGCTTTGAGAAAGAAAAGTATTAAGTACTTAACAATTCTTTTTGTAAATATTCATTTGTTTTTCTAAGAATTGTGAGAGGATAACAGACACTTCAGATTCATTTTGGCATATATCTTATACTTAAGAAATATAAATATTTATTCGTGAGAAAACGCTCAAAAGTTATAATTGTTAATCCCAAAAAAGGTTGTTGAAGAATGTTTTTGCGTTAAATATTATATTATACAATTTATGATTTTATAGAAGATGGCGTCTCGAAAATTATATTACTGGCTCCAGGCAACTTCAATTATATCATAAGTTATAACTTCACTTACAAAGAAAATATAAACAAATTGACGGAAAAAAATCAGCGGTACCACTGATTTTTTCCGCTAATTCTTCTTGAGACTAAAGCCTTTTCTTTCCGATCTGGTAGTAGACGTACGAAATTCAGTAAACTATTGTAATAACTAAATACTGATTAAAGTAATTGGAATTTGAATGTTAAAGTTTGGCCATCTTTAGCAATATTTTCTATATGGCCAAATATGGCTAAGTATGTATCAGACAGAAAACTACCTTAAACCATCAAAATCAAAAAAATCAAAAAAATTCATCAACATACATCAACATCATAAATGTATATTAAATAATAACACTATATAAAGTAGAGATAAATCTTCAATAAGTTATGATTTGTCAAAACACTGAACCTCTGTTCATCTGTTAAGCTACGTATCGAATGTTTGTATCTGACAATAAAACACCTAATCGATCTTGGTAGTGCATGAATTGACTTAGAATGACTCGGCACACGTTTACAGTGGCTATAAATTTGCCCAGTTAATGCTAACCTACAGTAAGTCCAGCAAACGGTTCGAAGTGACAAACGAGCTTGTGAGAGATTTGCTCGTATTCGTAGCGAGTAAAACTTTAGGTCTCGATTATCTGAGTACCGCAATTTCAGAGTTTAATTTTCATTTATTTTGCGAAAAAGAACTATTTAGACTTTGTGTATAAATTACCGGTAGATAATCAATCCCTACCTTGTTTTAGTTATACAGAAATATGAGTATAAGTCATACAGTCAATTGCCTTTTTGCAGGAATCGAACTAGTGGTTTTGTTATTACGGACAGTCCCAGTAAGACATAATGCTCTTTAAATGTAAGGTTACAAACAATAACATTCCACTGAAACTACTTAAAATATAAAATATTACTATAACTAAATAGTAAAAATAATAGAAGTAAATTAGTAAAAGTTATTAAGTTGCTATTGCTACGCAAAAAATATGAAGCAGTCTCTCTCTCTTACTGTTTATAGAAGAAAGGCCAGCGTTGTAGAGACGACCTAAATAAATAAAAAAAACAGTTTTCAATTCATTTTTTATTATATTATGATATAATTTATTTCGATACTACATAAGAAAGTGGTTATATATTAAGAAGTAAGAACTTTAACTTGTAACTTGTTCTATTTATAAAATAAACTTGTAAGTTACAACTTTTATGCACAGTAAATAAAAAGATCGTAGGTTCATCCTACGTAGTATGTACCTACTCGTACTTGGTAGTTCTATTTTATTTTTATGCTTTATTTTATATAGGGCTTTTTAATAAAGATTTTTAATTTATCCCGTATATGAAATTAATGTCAATATAAAAAAGTTATATTTTTGAGAAACTGTATACGGTATTCTTTTGTGTATTACAACGAACTGTTACATTGTATATTTATTGCTACGTAATGTATACAGTATACTCTACAATGTAGGTATACGTGTACATTGCAGTTTATAAAATACTAGCGACTCGCCCTCGCTTCGCTCGGGCTCTTCCCTAGATTTAGCACAGGCAAAGCCGCGGGATCGCCTAGTTATGCATATAAACCTTCCTCTTGAATCACTCTATCTATTGAAAAAAACCGCATCAAAATCCGTTGCGCAGTTTTAAAGATTTAAGCGCACATAGGGATATAGGGATATAGGGACAGAAAAGGCGACTTTGTTTTATACTATGTAGTGATTTACAATTAAGTTTAGCACGTGTCCGACGTACTGTGGAATTGGAGGACGTTTTTTATGTTCTAAATCGTTTTGAAATCGAATCGCTGGTATATTCTGTGCTAACATAACTGGATTTTTGTTTAAAATTTATTTTGTTTTTATAACCTCAAGCTTTTAATTCAGATCTTTTATTTTAATTATTCCAATGTCAATTGACAGACAAATAGATAATACGATTTTGCGCATATGTAGTTTAATATTTGTATACAGTAAAATATATGTAATTAACGCAAAAATAATATTTTAAATACAAATTATGTATGATCTATCTTATTATTCATATTATCCTTGCTTCTATAAACATTGGTAACCTCAGTTTAATGTTCTCGTTTGCATTGTGGCAAGGTCGCACGTCGAGCATTACATCATCTCTGAAAAGCTGTCAGAATCCAACATAAGCCCCTGTCAAAATAAGAATGGTTTAAAGGAGTGTGAGAACACACTGACTTCTTAGTTCTTACGTAACGCGACATTTAAGTAATAATTGGTCTTTAAAGTTCAAAACTCGTTAAAATATATTTGTTTAACATTTTTTGCGTGAGTATTAGAGACACTCGTAATGTCTAGAACTTCTAAACCGATTTGAAAACTATTACAGGCTACTTTTAGACGATAGCACGAGCGGAGTCGAATATGAAAATTATGTTATTAAAACTTATGTGGATAAAGGAAGAATTACTAAATTGAATTAGAAAGTAGTTAAATAATAATAAACACATTCAGTTAAATGATATACAATGAATAGATATTACGGATAACGACATTTATTATGCTATTAAGGCATATATAAAGAACACATTAAATTGAATAAAGCGAAAGCTTTGATCATTATTTGACATCATTAATATAAAGTTTGTCAACTTGACATCAGATGTGTTAATAACGTTTTATATAGGTTATTTGTAATACATAGGTATATTTTTTATAGTTTAAAGGTATACCTACTTACATTTCATTTCCATCGCTTTACTTCGCAAAAAAGTTAGTGGCAAAAAAAGTAATTAAGTGAGATATCATATTTATTATATATATTATGTTATTATTACAATTAAGCAAAGTTAAATTTTGTCACATAGTACAAAAATATTTTAGATACGAAAATGTGAGCTTTTTTATTTATACGTTTGTCTGCAGACCTGCTTGTGTAATTTATTTATGTTACTTCATTCTTAAGAGCCGTAGCATCGATGATCGAACATTCTTCAATAAAAAGGCTATAAAATACGTAACACACTTCTGTCTGATATTCAAAAAATAGCACATTTAAACAAACCGAAAATAAATAATCTTCACAGATTTATAATATTAGTAGAGTTACGAAAGAAAGGCCATTTGGATTTCTTAATATTTTGCATTGAGATTGACTGTTTATTGTTATGTTGAATTTCTTAGGCTTCTTCTATTACAATCAATAAATCAATAATATATCTTTATTTAATATGATAAAGGGATCTTTAGGTAACTTTATTAGAAATACCCTTGAAGTTTCATTGATAAAATCATTGTTAGGTCTTAAAAATACTTAAGGTTGACTATCGATGTGAGGGTAATAAAGGTATAATAATAATTAATAAGTACTCATACTATATCTAAATTATAAGTAGGTACGTACGGTATAGTGACTATCTGTCTGAATTCCTCTTCAATCAAACGATTTCAACTGCATACATATAGATTGCTAAAGAATAAAAGTAAAAGCCTTCTATTATTTCGAAGTCTATTGATAAAGAAAAAAAACATAGTCACGAATAGCTTTTAATTCTTGCGTTATGTGATTGTTTTATATTCTTACTAGATATAAATATGAAAGTAGACAATATGTTGTTGGTTTTTGTTATATGAATTAACAATATTTTGGTTACTTTTTGGTTAATGTCCGAAGAACAGCTTACGCCTTTATTAACAAACTAGCTGACCCGTGCCCACTTCGTTGGGCATAATGTTAATAATCCTTTTTTAGTACAGAGTGTTTAAATAATTTAAATTATTTTATTAATATTAAAAATTAAATTATCTATACTAATATTAAAAAAAAACTACTTTTTGTCACTTTAATATAAAAGTTAGACATATGCTGTCGTTGACTTTTTTGTATATATTTTTAAGCTCCACATCTTTTCTCTAGAATTCAAAAATATATCTTTCATAGTTAAGGCAGCGTTCGTAAGAAACGCTTTCATTCGACCGTTTTTTCTCCGATTCAGTTTGCAAAACGGACTACCACGTAGAAGCCTTTTTATTTTTCGGTTTTTTATATAGCCTATGACACTCAGCAATAATGTGGCTTTCTATTGGTGAAAGAATTTTTAAAATCGGTTCAGTAGATCCCGAGATTACCCCTTACAATTTAACAAATAAACAAACTTTACTTCTTTATAATATTAGTATAGATATAAAATAGTTTGTCCTTCTTTCACGCAATAACGAAGTAACAGATCAACAAAATTTTGTAACATAAAATGAGTTTATGGGTCGGATAATGGCATTGGTCGTTTTACTGGTACATTAAATGACGAGCGTTTTGAGTATTTTGTTTCAGTTATCTTTTCTCAATAGCTTATACATCTATTCTCAATAGCTTATGTGCGATCTAGACATGACAATTATTATGAACGACATCGAATATATCACGAGCGTAGTTTTTATTATTTTTGTTTGTTTAATAAATCCTGAGCAAAACGCAAAAATATGACCGACTTAACGGAAATCACGTCGTTAAATATTTTATTTGACGCGTCGAAATAGACACGTGTAAATATTTTTGTAATTCTCAGTCAAAATAATATTTTTATTCAACTGTGGCTTACGTTTGAATTGAAAAGCTTTCATATTCAATATACATATTGGTTTGTACATTTTATATATTATAGGTGCATACCTATAAATACACATATTCTTTTAGTTTCCTCAGCTTATCTCCGTATAGAAAACCTTTTGCAATATCAGTGTTTAAAGTATGGACTATCTGTAAGAGCGTGTGGGAGTGGGACACCCACTAACTACATAATTATAAGTTTTATCAATAAAATATTACAATTGAACTCTTATATTTACATATTTGCAACAAGTATCTACTACACAATCTAAATACTTTTTGGAGCACTAGCACTGAAAAATGCTTAAAAAACAATTACCCTAAGCGGCCAATGATCCCACGACTTACGCAGTACACGCCCAAAGCTACTGCGTCATATCATTCACGTGTGTACAGATATAGCATCACAGAAATTTCCTCGTCGGGTTGACAGGGTAAAGTACGGTGAGTTCATACGTCACTGTGTTTCCCTACAATATACACAATACACATAAGTACGTTATTTTTGTAGAGCTAAAAATCAACACGCTATGTCCTTTGTTGAGTTAACAGACAGAAGCGAGTTCAGCGATCTCGGCATTTGCTTCAAATTTTGGCATACTCTTAATATTCATTCGAGTTGTTACTAAACTTTTAAGTGGGCTATTTCGAGTATATTCAGTAAAGCTTTTGTTATTTAAGATCCTAATTTCCTTTGTTTTCATTCATAGGAACTATCTCATTCAAAACGAGTTATAAGCTTATTATTTAAAGCTTAGGTATTTTTTTCCTCCGCATAATTTCGCTTTTAAGATTTTTATTCTGACTAATTGGTCTTATTAGTCAGAATTAGTTTTAAAGTTGAATTATTAAAAAAACTCAAATCAACATAATTTAGCGATCAAACATCTTGAGTCTCTTTAATTATTCTATAATAACTTTACAAACTGCCACTGCAGAAAATAGCAGTTTAACTAGTTCTCTCAAAAGAATTTTAGCTAAACGTAACCTATATTTTTAGGTAAAGCTATACATTAATCTGACAAGTTTGTTTCATTATAATTACTTTGAAGTTTCAGCCTGTGAAATCCTAACTGCGAGTGTTCTAAAAATAGAATTTGTAATATGTTTTTATTTTTTTAATCACTCCTTTAAGTGACTTAAAGATTTAACCGCAAAGCTTTATGACTTATGTTTAAAGAAGTAGTTAAGTCACCGCGTCATCGAGAAAGTTAGGTAAGTTGGAATTTGTTCGGAAACAAGTTAAGTTTGATAGTGTTCAAGATTACAAAGTACAGGCGTTCAGGCCATCGTATCGAAACTTGCGAATACTTTAGCTCTTAGAATCAAGAGTTGCAATTCCGATTACTTTATAATATATTCTTTAGTAAAACTGTGAAATTGTTATTAGTGTTTCAGATTTTATATTTTATATTTTTAGGTCATCTCATCTTCTAAACCTATAGAATATTGAACTGTTAATGTAGATGAGCTATCATCCTTAATCAATGAAATAGCCTACTGTGTAACCAATAGTTCATTCAATATATTTTTTTTTATTCTTTTGCATAATAAATGTAGTTTTGCACCAATTTTGTTTTTATCTATATTTATTACTAAGTTCATAACCGTGTTCGTCTTAAACAAAGTAAAAAAATAACTAAGCATATAACCTAATGAATAATTTGGTTTAAATACTTAGTTACATAACTTTTCATTCATATTTTGTAGTTCCAGAAAATATGAAGTTTGTCTATATTTGATTATAAATAATAGCATGAAATAGTTATCCCATGCTTGTTTTAATATCGGACGTCAACAAATACAGTGATTGTATTGGTGAAATTAACCCCGTAGCTACATAGCGAGAACATGTTTGCTCTGGTATATCTGATACTCAATTTGTGGTTACGTAATACCTATCATGGTAAGGGATTTAATAATAAACACAATGTTCTGCACAAAGTTTGACTTTGCATACTCTGAGAATGTTATTGAACATAAGTATAAATACATTAATGTAACTTATACCTTAATGGAGGCTATATTAAAAGTAGACTACTCTGACAGAGAATCACTTAGGTAATATTTAATTCAAAATAAAGTAATATTACAAATTAACTGAACAAATATTTCAGTATTCAATTTGGTATTTGGTAGAGATGAATTATAGGAAAAGTGCAACAATAAGTGCACAATAAACCAACTTACGTATTTACTACTATAGTTTTTATACATGCAATTGTTTAAAAAAGGAACAAAATACGTACCTCAGGAATTAGCTTCGCTAGGCTGTTCAAAGTTATTAAATTCTGAGTTAATTATATAGAAATTACTACTTTATTTTAAGACATTTTCAAAATTAATTAATTTTAACTATAATAATAATTGAATTATCCCCTCTAATATTGTCAATGTTTGTGTTAAAGTAAAAGCTCTAATTTGATACTCTAAGTAATTCATATTTACATATAATTAGCCTCTCGTTGATCGCACAGCGGAACAGACCTAACAATTTAGATAAGCGATATTAGTATCAACGGACAACGACCAATATTGTGGGGCGGCGGTCATGTTCCAACGACGAACAATTAACTCAATAGCGGTAATAAAATGTCTTAATATCAATATTTGCGGTTTTATAATTATAATTGGCTTATTTTATGTAATTATTATCATTTTATTTAATATCTATAGATGCTTTAACAATATGAGGCAATATGAATTATACAAACATATTTCTTAGATTTTTCTTAATTTCCGGGTATATGTTGAATATAAAACAATAGGCTCGGTTAATTGAGATAAAACGACGATCCTCAAAAGGTTTTAATGTTTAAAGTTTCTTTTTATAGCATTTTTAATGTTAGCTGACTTTGTAAGTTTGTTAAATATAATCTGGTGTCAATGTCACGCAATTTGATCTCAAAGATTATTATTTTTTATTTTGTTAACAACTTGTTGAGATTTAAAGTGGTTACTTAAGTTGTTAAAATTCTCTACAAATTGTTCTTAAACAATATTTGATAGGATTAACCGTTCTTAAAATATTATGTAACTTTAAAGTAACATAAAGCAATATACAATTTTACTTTAAAATATCTGAAATTCCGAAATTAATTCCTTATTTAACTTGGCTAAATTACTGATAATAACTAATACGCCGTAATGGCGTCGAATAACAATTACTGTCTAAGTAAGCAGACTAATGTTAATAGTACATATTTCAAAACAACTGTATCTATAAATAAATATCTAATTTACAAAATAGATTTATTTGTAAGCTATTCTTATTTTATAATTTTAGTAAAATATTTAATAAAAAACATATACTTATCACTACATACTCGTAGTATAAAACAAAGTCGCTTTCCGCTGTCTGTCCCTATGTATGCTGAGATCTTTAAAACTACGCAACGGATTTTGATGCGGTTTTTTTAATAGATAGAGTGATTCAAGAGGATGGTTTATATGTATAATATACTAGCGGAACCCCCGGCTTCGCTCGCGTTAAATCTAGGGACAAGTCCGATCGAAACGAGGGCGAGTCGCCAATAGTAAAATATATTTTATTGTTTCTACAGTTTTTGTTTCGAGCGTGCTGATAGACTTCAAAATTATATTAAAAAAAACTATCGGCTGTGACTTTCAGTTTCGTGGTTTATTCAAAATAATAGGAATTAAATAATACAACAATTGTTAACAATATGTCTATTTTTTAGAACTAAAATATTTTTACTAACAATTAAATGAGTTGCAAGTTATGATACCACGTTATATATTGTGAAAGTTTGACTATTATAATTTTGTTATTTAAGCTCTCGTACACTTAAATATATTATTTCCTGAATATATACTATAATAAACACGTAATTAGTATTATATATACCTACTTATTGTATACAAAATTTAATAACGGTAGTAAATTTCCATGCGATAATCGTTTAACGTTATTTTAAGAATAAATGATGCCAAAAAATTTTGAATATTCAAAGAAAATGTAATAAAAAAAGACTTTTTTTATTTTATGTAAAAAAAATATTTTTAAACTAAATAAAAATAATTTTAATGAAAATTTTCACTTACTACATAACTGAAATCACTAATATCTAATCGTTTGCTGTAGTAAACATTAAAAAAATTAAATCAACTTTAGTAAATACAATTATTTACTAAAGTAATAGAACTGGAGGAGCACATGACTACTGTTTGGCATCTAGAGACGCACTCGAGCCAAGCCTCGTTTGTCGCTTATAATATGTATTATGTAAGAAAAAATTTCGCTATATAATAGAAATAAGTTCATGATCGTCATAATAGGTCATCAAATGGTCTGTTGATATCTCTTATCTACTATTTTATCTTTTTTAAAATTTGTAATTAAAATTATTTATGTAACATTTTTAATAACTCTATTCAGACTGTTTTGTACAGATCTTTACCGATTTATTACGATTTTTGGTCATCTACTTTTCTCTCTCCCGTCCTTAAACATTGTATTTAAAGTATTTCCATACAAAATAAACGGTTGGTTTCGATTTTCCAGCTGCTGTTTGAGTTTTCACTATTTTCCACCAAATCTAAAAAAAAGTGTCATCAGTTACTTTTTGTTTGTTACAGTTCATCAGAGGAAAAAATTTGATACCAAAAGTCCATATATTTTTTGTTATATCGGCTTTGACATTAGGAATATGAATAACTAACTGACTGACGACATAGTTTTTTATAATATTTTGCAATTCAACAAAAGATATATTTGTGTATCTTAAACACGAAAAGAACTTAAATTATTATTTCTCACAATACCGAAACAATATATTTTCCAGTGCAAATTGTTTTCAATATCGTAACATTTAACGCCCTCCAAGGCTTAGTAAAAAAGGAGCTAATTAACCGGGAACTGCGAATTGGCTGTCATTAGCATAAAAATGTCTTGTCTACTTGATAAATTGTGTAATAAAGAAAAATGTAGGTAAGTAATATAAACAAAATGTTCAATAGTGAAGTAATAAATAACATTTCGAAAACCATTTTAAACATGTCCACTAGCACATTTAATACATGTCATACGTGTATATAGCTCCTATTATACTGGACATTTTTTTATTAAATTTGCCAGTTACGAACGAGATCTTATATTGTATTCAGTTGCGCCTGTGGCGACGCTATGAAATAATGGCAAAAGAAGATAAACATTTTATTTTAATTATTACTAACAATTTCCGCGACTCCACTCGCGACCAAACGACCTAAACCAAACTTAAAATTTTCAATGATACAATATTTAAGAACAAGTTTGAATACCATACTAAAGTACTACTGCTTACTACTACTACTACTTACTGTAGTAAGTCATCCTTAAAAGGTAGTCATTTTAAGGACTTCTTTTAACCTTTTTAAGAGAAACAATTCCGTCGTACATAAAAAACGTCGTACGTAAAATTGTGCATATTAAACCAGTTGCTGAGATGAGCGCGTCCAACCAAACAAACTCAAGAACTTTTTAGCTTTATTATATTATCATCTTATCAATTTAAGTATAAATGTATCTGTATATTTTACATGTTAATTATAAAAAAATTGATTTTTCATTATAAACCATTATAAAAATAATAATTTATTTGTTTATTAATATACTTATACATTTAAAATCACGTAATATGCAGTAATAGTGTTATTATATCATTTTGATAGAGACATGGATAACATTTGATAAGACTACGCAATAGGTACATAATATATAGAACCACAATCGTTTAAACCAATGTAAATACTTCCCACATATTTCATACTAATATTAAATTAGCACTAGAAAATAAGCTTTGATTTAATTTGCTAATTTAATTTGGTAGTTATCATATCATGAATAAATGACTCGTGAGTATACTCTATACTAATGTTATTAAGATTACTCCGAAAACTATTTCATGTATGAGAGGCTTCGTTATCACCGAGCTGTATAATGTATGTGTCTATGTAAAAATGGATGCTTGTTTTTCTCGGTAAGCTTTAACTTGAGAACAGCTTTACCGATTTCATTCACCTTTTTTAAGTTTTTTTAATAATGTTTAGAAGGTTTTTAAGGAGAGATAAATTAAGGAAATTGGATAATAGCGAAAAACTTAATGACCATTTTAATTTTAACGTGTTCGACAGGTATTTGAGACGCACCTGATTAGAGTGAGAGATAGTCTAATTTTTTTTAAAAATGACTATTGAAAAGGAACTTACAAAAAGCTCGAATTTTATTACAAGCCTTGGCTTGGCTTGGCTATCTTGATATATTCATACTTTATGGGATAACAGAACAGATTAATAGTAAAGATCAAAATTAAGTGTGAAATGTAAAATAAATATGTTTGGACATCAACACACAGCACCATCTAGTTCTAGGGTAAGCTGTGTTAGGGATAAAAGATATTTGATAATCTACGCATACAAATGTAACTACATACATATTATACATATTTAAATATTTGTGCTCACAAATGAATATCCCCAGCGGAACACGAACCCGAGACCGCGAGAATAGAAATCCTAAACTACATGTATTTACTATTTAGAGCCTAAGCGGCGAGGACAACTTGATAATAAACTACTCGTGCAATTCGACTGTCAAATTGATTGTTTATCTAAGGTCTGGCATGTGCTGATTTTGCCACTATGATTTTTTTCAACGTATGTGGTAAAACTTATACCAAATCATACGTAAATAATCATACGTAAACATTGTTTAGAATGATACAAATAAATTAAATAGTAATTATATATATATATTAAAAAAAATGCTTTAAAGAGAGCTTATAGATTTCTAACCAAGAAATAAAGAGCACTCGTACATAAGATGAAGAACTGCAATGAACGAGAGAATTAAATTTGCAAAGTTTAGAAGAGCACTAAAAACTTTAAATAAGCGGAATTTAATATTGTCAGAATTCCGGCGTCCGTGTAATTTATTACGTTGTAGATAAAATAATTTGTTTTTTTTTTCGGGAACCGCATTTAACTTTCCGCGGGGCTAATGAAAACTCGGCAGCGTAAGGATTCCACTTGATGACTTAAGTTTTGTTTGTATTCCACGCCTTGTTTACTTTGTTTGTTGAAATTGTATTATACGATTTCAAAATTATTGTTGAGCAATTACGCTATGAAATCTTTCATAGACGCGAACAACCCGGACAAAATTAATAAGGATTCATACGTTATTAAAATGCAAAGTTCTATTTGGCCCGACATTTTGGCTTCTGTATTTTTTATGTAGAGAGTTTGCGAAGAACGATAGTCTAGGAAAATCTATCTAAATATGAATTACTTTTATAGTATATGATAAATGACATTCCAGATATTAAATTAACAGATTAATAAGGCAAATGAAATCATATGTTTAATACCGGTTTACCTTTGAATATTCTCGATATGGGATAATCCGATCGATCCAATTATGTTACGTAGCTCTCGTATTGTTGGCTTTAGCCATCTTTCATTCAGAACGTACGTATATCTAGGTCGTTGAGTAATAGCTTCTTCTTACAGACCTAATAGAAGTTTGTGATTAAACTTTATAATACATTCCATTTTACAATATTATCATTTATATCAACTTTCTCGGTTTAAAAAGGATGTAATTTAAGTCAGTAGTCAATGAATCATAGTTATTTTGTAATATCAAAATACGACTTCTGTTGAAATTGATTAGAATAAAAAAGAACATATATAGTGTGGAATTTTGTTATTCATTTTAACTCTTCACTGGCACATGCTTACAATACTTACAAATTCCTTTATTTGTTATCAACAATGGGAAGCCCTTCTTGCTTAAGTCCCAACTCTATCCCTTCGTCTTTTGGTTAGCTACATATTTGGTATTTACAATACACTTTTCCGATGAATAGCAGTTTAAAAATCGAGAATAGTCTATTCAGTTCATTAGCTGTCTCTATATAAAATATTACACCGATCACTTGCCTTCCCTTTTCTACGAAAAAACAATAGAGCTTTATAAGAGCAAACCATTTAGCCACTTATTTCAGCCCGTCCTTTACTCATTATTATGATTGAATCGTTATTAATTCACGCGAAAATAGATTCGACGACAGTTAGCTGCATATTGACCAGTTAGGTTAGATGTATTTTATAAAACATATTTTTAAATAAGAATGGAAATAGTATTTGCGATTAATTTTTACGCATTTTACTTCATCAAAAATATATTACAGGTAAGCTGAAGTTGTATCGAGATGTATGAGGATGTGTATTTTTTTATAAAGATATTTTATAGATTTTATTATAAAGTTATTAATTGTGTTGTAACAATGTCTTTGTTAAGCACATCACACATAAGAAAGAAAAAATTCAATTCAACTAATACTCTACTTTTGATACAAGTTCTTATGTATTCATATCGTAGATTGATTCCTTCATGTCTTAGCTCAAAGTGATTTCGTACTTGTTCGTATCATGTACATTCATTAGGCTCTACATTTTTAATATCATTGACTTCTCGGACTTATAAATTCAAATAAAATTTATTAAATCTAAGTATTTTTTTAGATTTAATGATATACAAATTGAGATGAATTAGTTACACATATATTAAAATTTTTAAACATGACGTAAACTAATCTATATTCGAAATATTTTACTTGTTTTTATACTTTTGTGGTTATGATATTATTCAGTCTCTGGTAACCTTCAAGGCGACGTGTGATTGAATAATCGGTCGATTAGATTATTTTAGATTATCGGCTTGTAACAACATCGATTTTATGTCGGACAGCACTCGCGTCCGACCTAACAGCTTTATTTAAAAGTTGTTTTCCGCAAATACTTTTATAAGATATACAATTTAGCAATAAAAGTGCTTTATAAATAGCGATAAAATATATAATGTACTCAATCTTCTTCACATTATTCTTTTATAAACATGAAGTCATTATTTACATACTACTAGCAAACTCGGCTAACTTCGCTGGGCGTAAATTAAAAATTTATTTAACGGTTTTTATAATTGTCTAATAAAATAAAAGTAGCTAAGTTACTTCTCATAACATTAGCTATCTGCGAGTGAAAGATCCGTCAAAATCGGTACAGCCGTTTCAGATATCAGCCGGGTCAAACAGACAGACAGACAAACATATTAATAATTGATTTTCAAATGTACGTACCGTAGGTTTAATACTTTCATATGCACTAAGTGAAAAGCTATTAATTTGAAATTAAAAACAGACACTTCAATTTTATTGATATGTACTGATCAGATCCAATAGAATTTCTAGTTTTTTTCTAATTCTAATCTAATTTTAATTTCTAATTCTACCACCCAAACAAAATATTTATGTATAGGTACTTTACCTATTCGACATTCAACGTAACAAGTTTGAAATAGAGTAGGAAAAGGGGTCCAGAGGCTTTCTAAGCTTATGTTCAGAACTGAGATTTTGATAGCTACGAGCCTGTCTGTAGACTAACTTACCCGGATCAAGGCACGACCATATGATCTCATTTGCGAAGGTCCCAAATCCCAATTGCGAAGGTCCCAATTGACGGAAATGGAAATATCCTCCACATTTGCTTGTTTCCTACTCAGTATGATGCTCTAAGTTCTAATGAAATAAACTATTCATGCGAATGTTTAAATACAAATACAATGTAATTTGTGCCTATTATGTATGACAAAAAAGCATCATGATTAAAATTTGAATCTTATTCTAAGCCAATTCAGCAGTCAAGACGTTTACCATAAATTAAGACCTTGTTATTTAATAACTTAGGCTTCTTGTGATTAGGAACTTTCAGGAATTATAACAACAATATAAAATTTACTAGTAAATAAAGTCTTAATAATATATAAACCTAACCCTTTTAGACAAATTACTATTTCACAATCCCTCAGTGATTATCTATATCTATACTTCTATACTATATACTATACTATTATACTATATATACTATATCTATACTAATATTATAAAGAAGTAAAGTTTGTTTATTTGTTAAATTGTAAGGGGTAATCTCGGGATCTACTGAACCGATTTTAAAAATTCTTTCACCAATAGAAAGCCACATTATTGCTGAGTGTCATAGGTTATATAAAAAACCGAAAAATATAAAGGCTTTTACGTGGTAGTCCGTTTTGCAAAGTGAATCGGAGAAAAAACGGTCGAATGAAAGCGTTTCTTACGAACGCTGCCTTAACTATGAAAGATATATTTTTGAGTTCTAGAGAAAAGATGTGGAGCTTGAAAATGCCTACAAAAAAGTCAACGACAGCATATGTCTTACTTTTATATTTAAGTTACAAAAAGTAGTTTTTTCAATATTAGTATAGATTATGCCCAATGAAGTGGGCACGGGTCAGCTAGTATCTGATAAATATCTTTTACAGCGCAGAATTACTTGCTGTCAAGAAATTGTTCTGCGACGACTGATACTGTTGCTAATTAACACGAGTTAAAACACCTTGAGAAAACTAATTGGATAAAATACGACACAACATTTTAAGGAAAATCAAGATAATTTGCCTTACGGGAATGGATTATTATCAGTAAAAAGGTTAAAAAAAAGTAAATGAGCTTTTGCTATTCTAATACTGATCCGAGGGAAAAAGAGTCAAAACGAGCTTAATCCCGTTACTATCAATACGGTTAGTGCTTAGTTGTTTTTAATCTATGGTATCAAAGATTAAGAATGAAAGTAAGATTAAAAAATGATAGTAAGCTTAATATTAGAAAAATTAAGCTTAATATCCATTTAATAATTTAATTCTTTGAAAGGAATGAATATATCGCCATTGAAATATAAATGGATTTTAATCTAATCAAATGATCGTTTTTAGATATAATCCCAAATACTTAGATTAATTCATTTTAGTCCCTCTACATTTATCTGTAATAATTGTCAGCATTATAAGCATATTTTAAATTGATAAAACAAAATTATTCAATTCAATTCTCTTGTTAATGGCTTCAAAGCGTGCCATTTGAGCACAGATTAACAAAATTATTACCTTGTAATATGTGTCTTAATGGTAGAATAAATATATTGTGAATGATAATTTAAAGATCAATACTTATTTTATGAATCATCCTTTAGTGAGGTACAATCATAATCTTTTGCATCGAAATTGAAAGTGAGGAGTGACACAGGTAGGTTTGTATGCCGTTACATCAAACATTTCCTGAGCGATAGCTTGTCTAAGCATAAGCAAAGTGAGAACATTCACTATAATGATTTGATATAAAAATAGTTATCGGCGTATTTCGGAATTCGTTGTATCAAAATTAACCAAGAAATTCAGAATTAAATTATGTTACTTTTGATATAATTATATGTCTTCATCACTACATAGTATAAAACAAAGTCGCTTTCTCTGTCCCTATATCCCTATGTATGTTTAAATCTTTAAAACTACGTAACGGATTTTGATGCGATTTTTTTTAATAGACAGAGTGATTCAAGAAGAAGGTTTATATGCATAACTAGCAGATCCTGCGGCTTTGCCTGTGCCAAATCTAGGGAAGAGCCCCAGCGAAGCGAGGGCGAGTCACTAGTTTTATATAAGTCGAGTAGAATTGGCGCAATTTAAATCTTGTAACATAAATAATATTATAGAAATAGTATTTTTTTATTTACACAAATTAGTTAAATTACCTTGTCAAAATTAGAACATAAACTATTATTTTTAAAATAAACGATAATTGCGGTAAGTACAGAGAAAACGCGTTAACAACACCAATACAATTATGTGCATAACTGTAAATAGACTAGTCATTTTATTTTTTTTAGTAATAGGTATAGAAAGAAGCATTTTTTGCGTGTTAAAGTCGATGATATAAGTCTAACGATCAGTCAAAATGTATAAAGCGGAGCGAATTGATGATGGGTGCTCGGGGACCGGATATGACGTCATCACAGTCGCGATAACCGGCAAACGTCAGAATTCGACCGTTTGTTGTGTGCGTGAAATTGCACTTTTACTGTTGCTATATGTACAGAGAAACTTTTGATAAAGTTAGAATTGAATACGAATAGCTTTTACTTGCATAGTAGTATCAAAGTAAGTATAAATCCACTTTATATGATGAACCCATAATAAAACTACCACTAACTATAACTATATCCTAGGTTCTATCTCTATATAAATAAAATCAAGTACTGTTCATTAGTCTCGCTAAAACTGAAAACGGATAGACGGATTTAGTCATGCAAACATTAAAAACTATAAAAAAGGGCATTAACATGTTCAGAACTTTTTCTTTTGTAAGGGACGCACTAACTGTTAAAACATAGCTAACTAGGAATTATTAGTTATCACTAGTCAGTCCCTAGTGATAACGAATAATAATCGCTATAGCTAATTATGCGTTAGATGTTAATCAATAAAAACAGTTTTTGATTTCTTGATTGATTTTGAGTTACAACAACAAACAATTTTAGATTTAATAGTTTTAAATATAATAATCAATGTCTATTATGAACAAGTAATTTTACATACATGTACCTATATCATTGTACCTTATACATTAGGTACCTACGTAGTACGTACACGTTTACGGTTTAAGTTCCGGACTCCGGATGTGTTGTCGTCACAGTATCGATTGACGCCGGACGTCATTCGAATTCTAACAACTTCGAATAACGATTACCCATAACTTGCATAGTCCATCTTGTTTTTTTTAATATTGACCAATTAATAGGTATGAAAAAAGATATATTAGACTCTTAGATGTACCTATATAATCTAAGATTAGACTATAATAATAAGTTAGACTTGAAAATCAGTTAAAACGTAATTATGTTTCTAAATACCTTTCAAATCTTATAATAAAATCATCAAGCTTAGTTCACGTTTGAAGAAAATATATCAAAAAATACGCCCGAATCGAATATCTCTTCCTTTTGAAAGCTAAAACGATGTTGCTGCGTAAAAGAAGTTCCTAACCGAAAAGCGAACTAGATCACACATGCAATGTATTTTTTATAAAAATACTAACATCGTATTCTATTTAATAAACCGCATGCTAAACTTCAGCTTCACTATTATAGCGGTATAAACGTCGAAGTCCTGACTCGTTCTGATGTATGTATTTTAATTGTAAACGCACAGAAGTAAATTTCATGCTATTCTCGTATCTATTTGTAGAGAATAAGGGTGTTTTTCGTGAAATGGAATATTTCGATTTTTAAGGACCGTTGTTGTGCGCACTGTAAGAGGGAACGGACGTTTTTTTATACAAGCCATTGTTGTTTTTACAATCACTATGCTATGCTACTGTTTATTGCTATATATTATTCAGCTTATTGAGACACAAAATAATGTATTAAGTTATATTTTTAATTCCAAAAAACATTTATATAATATCGTATATTTCTAAAAATATTTATATAATATCTTTAAAAACATATAATAAAATTCTAAGTTAATCGAATCTGTACATTAACTATTTTTTGGAAAATCTTATTTCAAAAAAATATTTTATAATGTTCAGATTCGACAAGAATATACTATAATATAATATAAGATAACTATTTAGTTATCTTTACCGATACAGAGGCCCCAAATATCTCATTTCTGGGAAATATATTAATAACTGTTAAAATGTACCTATATATGATGAACCCGAGTGGAGCGAGGTTGAGTCGCTAGTATAACATTTAAAAAAATATATTTTCGAACATATTACGTAGATAAATATTATGTAAATAGGAAGATGCAAGTCATCTAATTTTGCCTGTCTTAGAAAATTATAAAAGATTGCAATTGGCAGTAGTCCAAATGCAATAACATCTCTTCTGTTTATTATTATATAAATTATATTTTATGCTCAATACGATGATACATATATATGCATTACACGCTCAGAATGCGTATAAATACTATTAAGTGTTAATTGGTAAGTCACCTATGAAAATTACATAAAATTCATTATGTCTCAAAAACATGCCTAAAAGCTTTCAAATCGAGACAGTCTGTAAAGAAAAAATATAACATTACAACATCGCAATAAAGAGTTCACAAAAGTCATTTTAAGCTTAATGTAGTGTGCATTGAAATCGCCCTTCGCTCAATCATAGAAGTATCCCTTCATACTATAGTCACCTTTAAGATTAGAAATGCAAAAACTATAATTCTGTGCAGCACTCTTAAGTAGAACATCGTGTGCCGACTCACCCTCATAAAGGGAGACAAATTGTGAAGCGACGACGATCAAAGTGAGAATGAATGAACGAATTACTTGCGCCTGCGACTTGTAATTCTGACAGTTGATTTCTTTATTCATCCCTCATAAATTGTGGCTACCCGCTGTGTTTGATTAAAACATAATGAAAGATCACCCGCAATAATCTTAAGTAATTTGGCAATTTCTTCACTGGAGAATCAAGGCTTTTAAACCTGTTTCTTGCATATACTTTTTCTTTTTTAAATTCATTAATATGCTTGTCTCGTGGTTAAAGTGCAATATTACGTTTTAAGATGTACGCTTATTACGTAATATGTCTTATATGGCAAGAGGTTCAATGCATTCTTGTAATAATGAGAAATATCTATGTAGTATATTGCAAGGTGTCTAAGTATATTTTGAACGAACTATGAAAGAAAACACTATCAAACATTCTTATTGTTACTTAATGCGAACAGCAAATCCTATTTAAAAAACGTAGATGCTACGATTTACTTCACAAAAGCTTCTTTGATTAAAACAGTTATTTTCTGCAGAATACATTAAAGTTTAGTTAACTCTACCGCATCTTTGTTTACACTTCTTCACTTTTATATCTTTATTAAAAGCATTCAGCTGTAAACCAACAAATAATATCGGGTAAATACCACTTATTATTCATTACCAATCGAAAGAATTGGAAAAACACGGCCTATTTTTCCGGAATCCAATATTGGCAAACAAAGCAAGTGCGGGCAAATGAATTCGACGCAATTAAGTAACCACCGGCTCGTGCAACCGGTTGCGATAAACGTCCACTGAATGTATTAAAGCAAAATATCGCAATGAAAATAATTATTGGTTTACCTTATCATCCTTAATAATTTGTATTTGTTGGCTAGTTAGTCTGGTCAGTGCATAGGCGAGGCTTTTTTGATGGTGTATTGGAGAGTAAATTAGTTAACGCTTTGGTACATCAAGAGGTTTCTGTGTTAGGTTTTTTATATAAAAATCTACTGAAAATATAGTAAAATAATAATAATTGTATGAATCCAAATAATATTAAAGTGTTTCTGCTGAAAAATATCCTTAAACGAACAGTGCTGCCCGTTACTTAGCACACATTAGGATGAAAAGCGGAATTAGTTATCACTATGATGCCTTTAAAGATATTCAAATGAATAGGCATGATCTTAAAGCTATAATAAAGACAAGTTTTTGGCATATATTTCCAGCAAATACTTGTACCGGATAGGAGTCAAGATCGCAAGCCTCGATATAAAAATCGGTTAAAATAAAGCACAGTAACAATACAAATTCAAAGAAGTATATTTTATTTATATTTTATAAACGAAACTTTCTACTTAGCTACTAGTGATCTGCAATATATGGCTGCAAATCAGTGACATTGCAAGCAATCCCGGCATGACTATGCAATATTGCAGTACTGTCCTGGCCATATCGCCAAGCATGTTTGGTATGGCCGCGTATGGCAGATATTGACGGACGATCGCTGAGCGATCGATTTTCAGCAATATTGCCCGGCCACTTCTATTGTTGTTTCGGTCACTCTATGTTTCTATCGCATAGTGTAACCTTTTCTACGGGACTGATGTTTAAGTTTAGTAAAAGTAATTTTAAGTTGAGTAAGCTCATATTGCTCGGCCGTGGTTGTAATATTTTTGTGAAGGCCCTGCAATTAGTTGTCCATATTGCAGCCAAAAATTGCAGAAAAATGTTGCCCGTTTAGGAACATCCTAAAGCACGCGCAAAATGTTTAACAGACAGCTTCAACATTTTATGCCAAACATAGCTGAACAGATAGAATGAACGAATTCATTAATTTATTATCCATATAATAACCGTAGATATACTTTTCATTTTATCTATAATATTACAGCAGTTATCAGAATTTAAATCAAAAAAGCATCATATCGGTAGCTTATTTTTTTAATAGCTTATAAAATATAACCTCCTAAAATAACTCTATTAGTTAAAACCGTATGAAAATCTTGTTTTTAGTATATGAGACAAGCCAAAACAAACAAACTTAGCGCAGAATTACTCTTTAATTTAAAATATGAAGTCGAGCAATTCGACAACTCATAGTAATAAGATGTGTTCCATATACTCGTAGATGCGATGGACTATTACCCTTACGGCACTCGCCCGACCACACACCACGTTGCAATTATTGGAGAAACTGAAATGTATAATAATTTTATTTCATACAAATATCAATAAATAATCATCGAAACCGATGTAAAGGACGATAGCGACGCTTTCAATTGAATTGGCTTTCATTGGGCGAAGGATTGCGAGAAATATTTATGTACTTTTTAAATAATGAGGGAGTGAAAATGTATTTGGTCGTTAAAATGTAAAAGTAAAAGCTTATGTATATTTTATATATACTCGTATGTCGTTCCTATATGTATATGTAACAAAATTTTAAGGTCAAAGTTAAGCTTTTATCTATGAAGCTTTTACTAGTGAGGAATCTACGTATATATATTTCTATTCTATTTATGATTATTGAGCCATATTGAGAAAAAAATAAAAGTAATTAAAAGTGAATAAGCATATTTTTAATATCTACATAAGTATTATTAATTTATCATAATGTTTGTGTTTTGAAGACATTTTCTGAAGTGTAAAAATGTAATTTTTTTGAACAAAAGTTCAAAACTATGGTCTAGTTAAAAGTTACTTGGATAGAAGATATGTTACTAAAATAATTGTTTAAATATATATCAATATCGAAACGTTTATAAATTAATCTTGTATAGTACGAGTTTGTATTTATCGAATACTCTATCAAGGAACGTCAATTAACCCTTGTAATACAGTTTAATTGACAAACCGCTAAAGGCCATAATATATCCGTCTCCATTATATTAGGAAGTCGACTGGCTGTGAATAATTTATATAAGATCATAATTAAGGGTATAATTATATAAAAGTGTTTATTAACCTTTGACTTTCACTTATGAGGGTGTTACATTTTATGCATAATCTAATAAAATTCATAATCATTAATTAAATATACTGACACCAAGCAATAATTAATATAAAGTGTAATGAGATACTGTAATACTGTTATGAATTACATTATATTGTTTTTATTTACATTATACTAGCAACTTACTCTCGCTCCGCCCGGGTTCATCTCAGTTTTGACAATTAGTGTGGATTTTTCAAAGATGAGATATTTTCCTGCAAAAAAAGTATTCTGTTGGCTGACCCTAATAACCATCTATCATCATGCCAAATTTTATCAAAATCTGTCTAGTAGTTTTCTCGTGATTCGGCCTTTGCATTGATAATAATGATTAATAATTAAACTTTCTCACTGAAACCGTGAAGAAAAATTAAGTTAATTATACAACTAAAAATTATTACACATTTACTCTATAACTTGTAATGTCATAATTTAATTTTTTTAACGCATTATACGCATATTCTAGTAAATAAGCATTAACCGCTTGGACAGTGTTTATAGTATACCTAACAAGATAATATTAACGTAAAGCGTAATAAATATCGAGTTACATACATCGGCGTCTCATTGTTCAAGAGTTAGTCACTGTCGTGTATCGGAACGCGATAGGTATAGTTAGTTAATGTAACCAGCTGCGTTACAACTAGTAATTCTACGTGGGTGGCTTTAAAATTTTATGATACAAATAGAGCTGTATGTATGGGTAATGGTGTTGAACGATTACTGGTATGGTTTATTGGGCCGTGGATTTTACTGAGGAGCAACGGTTATTTTTCACATACGTTTATGTATGACTGATTAAAAAAAGACAAAAACATTCACGATAGCATATAAAACATATTTTTATACTAAGTACATAATTATAAATTAAAGTCTGATTATGTGATATTTTTTAAAGTTATAGGTACTAGGATATATTCTACAAAAATATTGCTTAAATTATTCCATCAATGTGTTGATATTTATAAAATAATTCGGAGAAAACCTGTCTTCCAAATAATGTTGTTAGATAAGAGGATTTTTCCTACGTAATATAATTATGAAGGACATCTGTGGGCGTTCTGGGAATATCACAAGATATTTGTAAATCTACCTGTTTAGATTAGATAACCAAAAATGAGGTTTTTATCAGGTGACCCGGCAAACGTTGTTCTGGCAAATAAATATACTATAACTAAGTAATTAAAATTTTTTTTTTTCTTTTTAGTTTCGATTTGTAGCGTTTTGAAGTCGGTTTTCATTTTTGTTAAAAAATAATTTATTTTAAATTTTTTGTGGAAATTATTATGTTTAAATAAAATATTGGAAGGCTAACTAAACTACTGCTCCAATAAGTCAGCGAAGTTTTGAAATGAACGACAATAGTCAATCGAGATTTGTCCACGTCTATTTTTCCACGTAACTCGTAGACGTTAATAAGATTTACCTTCTATTATCAATCCACCTAATATCCTGAAGGAATACGACTATCAGTTCATAAGTACGTATAATATTAAAAGAATTTTCTTTCAACTCCTAACCGTTGAGGATATATACCTTACATCATCACAAATTCTTGAACAGCTTTAGAAAATATATGAAAAAGGTAATCAGTGCCGATAAAATTTAAGGGTTGCCCTCGATTTCTCTAGGATCCCATCATCAGATGCTGACTTGGTGACAATGAGAACATCTTGAATGTATACCCTACCGAACAAAAAAGTAATTTTTAAAATCGGCCCACAATTCACGGAGAAATCGGTGAAAACACATAAAAAACAACTGTTGAGGAGTTTTAAGCAGTGGTAGCCCAGCGGTAACGCGTCGCTTGGATAACCGAGTGATGCGGGTTCAAATCCGGGTCTCGCACCTCTGATATTTTCATGTGCGAATCATTTCTATCATGATTACCACTTGTCTTACGGTGAAGGAAAACATCGTGAGGAAACCTGCATGTCTGAGAAAATCTAACAAGTTTTCGAAAGGCATGTGAAGTCCGCCAACTCGCACTAGGCCAGCGCGGTGGACTATGGCCTGATCCCCCTCGTACTGAGGGAGGCCCGTGCCCAGCAGTGGGACGTTTAAAGGGCTGATGATGATGATGATGAGGAGTTTTACCTTCCATCATCAGCTCATCCACATGAGATGATGATTTTCATACGTAAAAGCTTTATCGGGTTTAGAAAATATATCAAAAACATAATAGGTGCCTGTAAATTTTGAGAGTTGCCTTCGATTTCCCTGGGATCCCATCATCAGATCCTGACTTGGTGACAATGGGACCACCTCGGAACTATACCCTACCAATCAAAAGAAAAATTTTTGAAATCGGCCCACAGACGGCGGAGTAATCGGTGAACATACATAAAAAAAAAATAATACATACAACGGAACATATAACCTCCTCCTTTTTTGAAGTCGGTTAAAAAATAAATAATACATACAACGGAACATATAACCTCCTCCTTTTTTGAAGTCGGTTAAAAATGGGTAATAAATGGGGGATAGGAGGGTGAACAATACTGTACGACCTATTCTCGTACATACCAAAAATACAATAAAATCATTAAGAGAATTGCGTTCCTTTTTACAAACACCGTGACACGAGATTTTTATATGTTAGATTTTTAGAATAAAGAATTTATGGACATCTGGACAGTTATATTTAAAAAAATACTGTCACAAAATCCGTTAAACCTCCCTCAGCTTATCTATTAACTCTTGTCATTCGACATCGCGATGACAGTTGGCAGTGACGTTTTAATGTTCTCTGCGGAGTTTGGAACTTCAATTTTACATTCTATTCTGCACTGACAAAATGTAACTGGCTGGTACTTATATTAGATTAATCATGTTAGTTCTTGATGCTTCGTAGCAGTATATGCAAATTAATTTATTTGCTAGCTTGACTCGCTCGTAATAAATTTTATGCAATGCGAGAACCAGAAGATGAACAAGATTATGTAATAATAGGAAAATAATGACCGTTTCTCTTTTAACCATAATACTAATTGATCGTAGAATTTCATAAATGATACTAATAATAATATATAAGTATAATGAAGCTTTATGTTTGATTTCATTAATTTTGTGATTTCGTGTCCATAAGTAAAACGAAATCTACAACTAAAATTCTAATTGTTTCTTAAATATAAACGTAAAAACTATGTTAAAAAACAACAAGTAGAGGCTAGAGGTAGCTTTAATAAAGGAGACTCATTTTTATTCAGTATAATTCAGTTATGAGAAGCCAGACAATAACGGATGATTTGTGTTTAGTTGAGAGTCGCCATAATTAAGCGATGAAGCTGGCTTTTGTCAAGTAAATAATAAAAGCTGGACAGCTGCAAACAACGATTTTGATAACAGCTTTACCTCACTTTTGTGTGTATTCATATAAGTTTATATATTATGATAAATCAAAAGTACGTGTCCTTAAGAGACAACTTATTTTGATCATTTTATTACATATATTTTGTTTTTCTGTATAATATTATGAATATTAAATATATAAAAGAAAATAATAAGTAATATTATAAATACCACATCCAAAAATCTCATAGAAAATCTACAACAACCGCGACAGCGAAATAGAAATCTGTCTCGAGACTTACATGCAAAGGAACCTATAAAGTCTTTGCTATAGATCGATAGCTAAGCTTACCCACAAGAGGCCTTTTCTCAAAGTTAAGAACTCTATTTTAGGCTTAAAATTGTTGGATGTCGATGCCATTTTCCGATTTAGATGAAGACTATTCCTACTATTAAATACAATACAGTTTGTGTTATATTTTAATTTATTTGTATGTATGTATATTGTACATTGTGCATAAAAGCAACTGTGACATGAATTTTCCGTCTATGTGGATGAAATATTCTTAATACTAAATTTTAAATATTAGTTTTAGTGTCCGTAAATGCATAACTGAAACGACACTTATAAGTTCCATAGCCAAATGAATAAAACCTAACCGTATAGTTTCGCCATGTACTCGTATGTCAACGTTATTAAATGGATACTTATAAAATAAACTCATTAAATAAGCGAGATTGTGTTGATAAAAATGGTTAAGTGTTGTAAAATGGTAAATATTTTACTTATACTTACTCTCATCACAAAGAATTAGTATTTAAAAAAGTCTTTTATACCACGGAAGCCTTTTGCGAGTCAAGCTTGCGAATATTCAATGTTAATTTATACCTATGTGTCATTTAAACCGTTTCCATAAA
This sequence comes from Boloria selene, assembly GCA_905231865.2. Lineage (NCBI taxonomy): Eukaryota > Metazoa > Arthropoda > Insecta > Lepidoptera > Nymphalidae > Boloria > Boloria selene. The sequence continues at coordinate 6,272,052 of HG993146.1, read as the reverse complement.
TATGAAAAAATCCGATAAACTCCCGCAATTTTTTGTAAGTTTCATTAAAGGTATATGCATATACATATTTGCATAACACATTTTTATAATTTGCACAAATACAAAACGCAATATAAAAATCTTTATAATATTAATGTGGTCTTAAACCACATGTTACGTTGCTTCTTCCACAGTTTATCATAATATTAGAACTCTGGTTTTTATTCGACTGCGCCAGAAGGAGGTTATTCTATCACTTATATCCAATAAGTCCATATCAATAAGTAGGTAGCCCTTGAATTTTCTATATTTTTTAAGATAATGGTTGGAATTTCTTGTATACGTAATAATTCAATCACTACACTGTCAATTTATGACCTTATAAGTCAATGACCCTAATATTTTCTTAAATTAATCAGTGCCTTGCTTACGCTACTTTACTAACTACATCTAAACTTAAACAACATTTTGAACTTTATTACAGCAACCTAATTGAAATAAACGATGGAAACATAGAATTTACCTAAGTCTAACTCCGTACAAAGTTTAAACTTTAAAGGGTTTTCCTTGTACCTAACGATCAAAGTCCGCTAAAGTCGATCTTTAATTTTATATATATATATATATATATATATATATATATATATATATATATATATATATATATATATATATATATATATATATATATATATATATATATATATGTATATAGGTACATAGATATACTTTTTAAGACAATGGATATGTAGTGCTTCACCACGTTTAATTGTAAACGTTAAATTGTAGGATATTTTTTATGTTTCGATGATTTTCTTATCTTCTTTTGGTTTATGTATGGGGTTCAATTTTTTATTCTGGCACTTTTTCTTTTATTCATTTTACCATATTGACCATATTGATTTTAAAATATTAGAAACTCCAAGAAACCTAAACTAAAAACACAGTAAAAAATCAGGAAAATACTTAGTTTTAAAATTAAATAACCAACTAAAACACATTTTCGATTTTACAGTGTTTATATTAGTGAATACGAGTATGTTAAAATATTTAAAAACATCTTCATACATGTTTTATTAATTAAAACATTTAACACGGTAAAAGATTAACATTAAAAACCTTTTAAACACAAAGTTATTACAAATTGTGAAGCAAATGGCGATATCATTTTAATATTCCCACGATAGTTTTTGTAAAGCCTCTTAAGGTTTTATTGGAATAGTTTTACTGTGTAGTACCGCTTTTCGGCGGAATGTTGCCTTATGGATATTACTTTTTTACGATCTTATGTTTCGCTTTGAATTGAATTTGTATAATTTCAGAATTTAACAATAAATTCTAAGTAAAGTGATTTGACGAAATTTCTCGGGTCGTTATTTACAGTGTCTAAAGTTTCCACCAATCCTTATACAAAATTACACAATTTTTTAATCCAGTTTACTAAATTATTGGTTTTAAGTAGTGTAGTAATAAATTAAGATGATACTTTCTTTTTGTTTCAGAATGTGAACATCTTTGCCGGTCATTCAATGACAATATTCATATGACCACAACGGACAATGCGGTCACAAGCTGCAAAACCTTTACCGAAGAAGGGAGCTTTGGGAAAGACATCTTTTAAAGCAAATTCAGGTACTAAAGAAGCAAAGAAAAAGGGATTTTCTCCAAAAAAATCAAAGCCACCTCAAAAATCTGCTTTAAAAGGGTCTAAGAAAAAAGCTAGCGAAGATGCAACGTGCAATAAAAATGAAAGCGAATGTCTTGTTAAAGACAAAAATGATTCGTCAACATCGGATGCGACAAAAATCGAATCTATCAAACCAAATACATCTAGAGAAGATTCTCCTGCAAAAAGACCTAAAAAAGATCGCAAAGAGACCAAAGAAAAGGCTAAGGTATTGACTAAAAAAATTGTTGCGAAAAAGTCGATAAAGTTAACGAAAAAAAATAAACCAACCCAAAAATTAAAGAATGTAGATAATGATGACATAAAGTACAAAATAAATTTAGAAGCAGTTAAGAAAGTTACAACAAAAATACCTAAAGCAGCAATAAAATCTAATTTAAAAAGGGGAAATTTATCAAATCAAAAGAAAAATGCTACTAAAGAAACAGAACAATTCAAAAAAGATAAAATGTATTTAGATGATGGGAAAATTAAAAATGATACAGAAAGTCAGCACGGTGTTGATGAAACCGACATTAAGTACGAAAAAAAATGTGAGTTACAAGCAGAAACTACAATTTCCCAAAAGATAGAAGCCACACATTGTGAAAAATCAGAAATTAACATCGTCAAAGCTACTAACCCTAATTCTTCAGATGTAAATGTTCAGGCAGAAATACCAAAAGCGGAAAATGAACGACCACCTAAGTTTTTTACTTCTAGTAGATCTCCAAGGACTGTTGATATTGATGTGAAATGTTGTAAAAATTCAAAGGGCAATTTGAGTGTGTCCGAAAGATTTTCGTCTTTGAAATCTGATGATACCAATAAGGATAAAAATTCTTCCAATAATCTCGTGTCTCAAGGCCCTGATATAGATGTTTATACTTTTACAGAAAAAGTAGACTCTCCAAAGAGTATTCTATCGGATTTTCGAACTCCTGTAAATAAAAATGTAGGACGAGTAAGACCAATAGCTAGAGTAAAGGGCACTGTTATTGATAAGAAATCAGATACTGAACGAAAAAAATATTCCCCTCATCGACCAATTGAAGAAGTTGTTAAACAGCTCAAGGCTAATAAACGGTCAGAAGATGTGAATACACGCACTAACTACATGAATTCTAGCTTAGATTTTGGGGCATTTACTGAAGAGAATGAAGTTGATGATAAGCCACCAATTGTAAGTAAGTCATATAAAATGGTTGCACGGAAATCTAGCATTACCGGAAAACCCTTTAGTCCCATTAAATTCTTCGATCAAGAATCTTCTCCTAAGATTGAAGCCAAGCCTGCAACTAAGACGAGTAACGTTAAGAAAAATACTAATAAAAAAAAGCAGCGAAAGAAAAGTTGCTTATCCGATGAAGAAATGAATACATCAACCTTTTCTTTTAATACTAAAGTGAATTACTCATCTTCAGAAGATAGTGTAAGTGAGTCAAATGACGATAACGACAGTAAGGAGTCTTCAGAATCAGATTCTTCCAAACCAAAGAAGGTTAAGAACAAAAAATATAAAAGAATTACTGACGGGGCAAAAAAATCTACTTCGAAGGAGTTAAAAGAGCTTTCAAAAGATTCTTTGATTGACTTAAAAGATACATCAGCCTTATTAGGTCATGAAAAACCTAGTAAAAGACGACTTAAGCTGCTATCCATGTGGAATGGCCCTAAAAAGCATAGGATGGCTTCTTTGAATGCTTTAGCAAAAGTGCACTGTTTATATGAAAATGAAAGTAGAACCCATATGGAATTGGGTCTTATGAAAACTGTGGATAGGCAGGTAATCCCTAGCACATCAAAAGCTTCATCGCCTAAAAAGAAAGAAAATAAATTAAGGGAAAGCGAAAAACAGGATAGTAGCAGCACATCAGAATCAGAATATGAAAATAAAAATGAGAAAGAAAAAGAGAGTTCTGAAAGTTCCGATGATAATCCGCCTCAAAGGACTCTACGTGGAGTACCAGGGATAAGAAGTGCTGGTAAATATTGGGACCCAAAATCATCAACTTCATCTAGCGAGGATAGTGAACTTGAGTCTCGCACAAAAAATGCGACGTCGGATAAAAAGAAAATCGCAACAAAGTCATCATCTTCAGCAAAATTAGATTCTGATAAACCGCCGCCTAAAATGAAGAAAACCTCTGGGGTTCCGGTAAAGAAAAAACGCAATAGAAACGAAGTTGTTATGGACTTAAAAGATATGGTGGTTCAAAAGCGAATGGCTAGCCTGAACGCTACTGCAATTTTAGCAGCAAGTTATGAAAAACGTTCTCCAAAATCAAATAAGGATGATACAACATCAGATTCGTGTAGTGATGAATCTTTTTCTCATAAGTCAAAAAACGTAATAAGTTCCGGCGTGAAGTCGGAATTAAAAAGTGAAGATACTAAAAAAGAAAGCGAGGAATCTGCAATAGCTGACCGGAAACAAAAAGTAGAGGTTATTGTAAATCAGGACACAGATGTTACGATTACAGGGGTGTATTCTACGCACCATCATGAAGGTTTCTGTACCGTCTCAGGAATGCAATATCGCATCTCATCGACTAGCCATACTCAAACTACAGCAACGGCTAATTGTGATAAGGTAAGATGCAATATAGAACTTAGTAATTTATTGAGTATTCCAAATTACTTAAGTATTTAGTTATCTACCTGAAATAATTAGAGAAATCAAAATGCAAAGCAATCTACATTTCTCTTAATTAAATTAAATTTATTAATAATATCGAGAAAGTTTATGGTAGAATCTCGTTTATTTAAAACATAGTCAAGCTATTCAAACGGAAATAATTATTTTCGCTTTTATACGGAATAGTAAAAATTATAAAAGTAAAATAATGTATGAACATTTAACATATTAATATTATATACATATTATATTTAACATATTAATGATAACCGTAAGCGTTTGGAGTCTCATTAATATCCGGTAATGAAATAAGTTCTACTTAAACACGCTTCGGGACCTCGTGTATAATAGGTACGTGATTCATGTAACACACACTCAAAGCTTGAACAGGAAATTAGACGTTGTATTCATACTAATAAAGTTCATATTTCAATGCATTAAATAAACAATTCATGCATGAAATGAATAATTTTAGTGTTGTACATGATACACATAATAAGAAAACTGATCTAGAAAATGACGTGAAAATAAATAAATTTCTATCTTACTAAAAAAATCTTATAAACATAGAGGTGAGCAATATTGTATAGATATAATTATTTGCTTATATACGGGAACTATTATTTTAGGAGGGCTGTTCTCGAGAGGAGGGAGCTCGTTACACGCCTCTCTCTGCATTATCATCGATGCAGCCTCCCGCAGAACATGCACATCCTCATCCACATCCAGGTAAATATTTAACTACATAATATATTCTTATAATGTTGTACAAATAAAAATAATATGTTTAATCAATTTATAATCATTGTTTGCGATTATAAATTACCAGGTAATAAATAGACTCTTGTGACCTATCGGACATACTCGTACTATAGTAGTAGTTGTTGTATAATGCAATTTAACTGCATGTATAAACACATTTTCGTTTTCAAAATATTAGTAAGAATGTCAGTACCGAATCAAGAAATTTTATTAAATTACATGTTATTTTCTAATGAATAAACTGAAAATTAATAATTGCATATACAATTAATTGTAATGTGTATCAAAATCGTACTCTAGCGGTAAACCCATATAACCCTTGGCTTGTAGCCAAGCGTGCAGATGTCGATGCAGGTCTTATCCTCAACAAAACTTCCTTCAAATATTATAACCTATTCTTTACACATTTTACATTTTATATTGCTTTTATTTAATTTATTAAAATTATACACATAATAACTCTAATATTTTTATTTTTGGCAATCAAAATCTGAACCTGAATCAAGTTATTTTTCTTTATAATTGTTAGCAAAACTTCATTTGAATGTTTCATCAACCGTGAACTAATTTATTAAAAGATCCTAACCCACTCTGAGAATATTTTACAACAGATTTAACCTAAAAACGCAAAGTCAGGCACATCGGAGACGTATAAATTCCTAATCTACTCCAACATTCAAAGTCTTTTAAATTACTTCGACGTAGTGAATAGTTTCAGAATTTTTAATGACTCGAACAACGACGAAATGGCTTTGTAACAAGCGTTTCTTGACTGCAGTATATAGAAGTACACTCGTATGCATAATAAGTTGAATACAAAATATATGTAATTTATGTTAGTGTTCATTTAAAATGCAATACATTATGTAAAAAAGCTTAATAATGACATGTACTCTTTAAAATTAATTCCGATTTAATTTATATTCTTCACTAAATGTTAGATAAAGCTATATAATATAAGTAATGAAAATCTTTTAATTTAGAGATATTAAAAAGTATAATATGTTTAATTAACGATAATTACCAAACATAATATCTATTTAGAAAAAATAAAAACATTAAATTATTTTATTATTTGATTATATTCTGTTATAATATACAAAATTACGTTACAAAAGGGTAAAATTCATGTTAAAAATTACCTCCATTTTCCAATAAACAAGCTATACGCTTATAGCCATATTATGTACTGGTGCACGTCCGGTGGTGGCATACTGCCAAGATACCCAATACCTATAATATAAAGACTTACCTACTTTACTGTCAATCTAAACTCCAAATCAGCATTACTGAAGTCTTCTGATGCATCTTAAAACGGTTATATGCTACAATATCGATTATTATTCAACGCACATGCCTCGTATATGAATTTTTAACGTTTATTAATTTTTTGTTTACTTAAAACATGCCCCTACAAATATATAACTAAAATATAGATAGATAGTATGAAATGATAAATTGTTTAATAAATTCTTCGCTTCACAAGCAAAATAGAATATACTAAGAACTTAATATTATATTAATTTTTACGGTTATAACAGCAATGAACGCCCATAAAAAGTAACTTACATATGGAAGACTAACTTCGATAAATTGCGAGTAAAAAATATATATAAAACTTTGCGCTTCGTTGTAAAAAGTGTTTTTTCCGGCCTATTACTCTTTTATTTCAAAAAATACGTCCATTTAAAGTGAGATAACAATATTACTAATACAAACTCTTATTTATAATAATAATAAATAAGTAAAGATTTTACAGTTGAATATGCAAAGAAATCTTACTTAGTAAAAAGCTAGAAACAGTTTTCCACTCACGTATATTCCCACACTTAAAATACTAATGTAAGAGGCGACTGTTGGAAAGCCATTTATCGAGTACATGAATAAATTTGCACAAATGAGCTTCACTTGATATTATTTTAAAGGAGCGTATGATTTATTAACTAGCACATAACAACATCTATATAATATTTAATGTTATTTACATGGACGTATTAACTAAGATACGTCCATGGTTATTTATTAAATAAAAATATGAGCGTCATGGTCTAAGCATGACATTCATACATTTTTTTACTAGCGACTTACCCTACTTTTGCTTGGGTATTTCCCCAACATATGCGTAATAGTATCCCATTATCCAAAGTGTATTTGTGTATAATTAAATACTAATTTGTGTAGTAAATTCATTCAAATACATATCCAACTGTTGACTAAAATGAGCGCTTGCTATCCACAACCACATATGTCGCGCACACAGTAAATTCAAATTGCTTGTGCCATTCCCGCAAGAAGTACAAGTAAGTCTGCTATAATAAAGAGATATTATCCTGGTCAATTTAAGACAAAACTAAGTTAAATGGGTCTTAGCTGTACGGCAATTGTGTAACAGTTCGAATTTTTTCCATTCTTTTTCTAAAAGTTCTAGTTGATCAAGTTTAAAAAAGAAATTTCTATTTTACTAACTTTATTATAGGATTCAAATGTTTTTATGAATATTACGTAACAACAATTTCAGTGAATTACTCTTTAATAAATTTAAGTTATTTTTTTAATAAAAATATAATTATTTTATAATTTATAAATAAGTAATATATAATTTAATAGTAATTTAAATTTGCATAATAGTAATTGTTTCAATTGTCTATTTTTTTTAAATATAAATTTGCTTTTATTTATAAACCGATAATACTATATCGTATTTCTAGACTTACGTATAAATACATTTAACGTAGAGCCGACCCTCGTTGTTGTATCCGATTAAAAATGTAATGCTTACTGGAAGCTCGTTTGTTGTTAAGTCTCTCAGAATTGTAATGGAAAGCACAAAGGGTCGCAAATAGGGTATGGACTATACTATTTTAGCCAGAATTCAGATCTGCTACGCTGTAAATTTAATTCTACTTAACAAATAAGTGCTAACAAACCATTTTTTAACTAACTTATAACACTGCTTTGTTTCTTTGGATGGCTACGCTTATTTATAACCGAAAGCTTAAAGATTTTGAATACTCAGTCATTATTTTATTCATTTATGGTCTTTAATATTCTTCTTATATTATGCAGTCGTGTCCTCACTCCTCACAGACCCTAAATCTCTATGCTAAACAACCAAATAAATCATAACTACAAAGATTTTAAATACAATTTTTTTTGGATATCATTTTAAATACGAGTTTGTTATAGAATTATATCATATCAGCATTAATCAAATAGTGCATGAATTCAATATTTATCTTTAAGTTAATAATTAGAATATTTGATAGTAAATAAAAAAGATTTTGTATACCTACATGCATGCATCATAAACTATACAGGTTTTATAGGTATCGGATATACTCGTAAATTACAAACTAGAAGTACTTTTTTACCAACTTAAAAGTTCTTCGAATTCAGAGTAACTTAAAAGTAATTTTCTAAGGGCTTGATTTTATAACATTTATGTACATAGGTATATTAAATCACTCTCTTACTTCAATATACATAACATACAATAAAAAACAATTAAGTATACCTTCTCTGTTTTGAGAACGTTCAAAAACGCCAAGAGCAGCATTCATCACAAAATTCAATGTAATGTAATATTCGTAAAGCCTACGCTCCAAGGTATGTAGTTGATTAAATAACGCATGTTTTTCAATCACCCTTATAATCTCAGCCGTGTGACCTATTTATTATCTCGAGAAAAACATTCCGACGTATTTAACATTAACAGTCACAAAGCTACGAAATACAAGGAAAATGAAAACGCGGCAAAGACTGAAGTTGTTAAGTTAATCATGGAAACCGAACGCTAAGCGACTCGTCTCGTTTTTGTGTCTGCCTTAGGGATAAATGTGCGACAATTCGGAAATATGTAAATGTATATTCACATTTGTTACGATTCTACTCGCTTTGCACGTATCACGTCTGTTTGTATCACAATCATTTAGCTATTTATTATGTAGAGTGCTCAGAATTATATTTACTGGAGGATTTTCTTAAGTTCAGTTAATATATTGGTTTCTAATTTAATAGGTCTAGATATTAATATTTAAATAATAATACTAATATGGAACACGATAAAAATATTTTAAACATTAATTTTATTTCAAGTTTTAAATACATAATGCAAAAAGGCTATTTCTAACGACTATATTCAATCTACGGAGACAAGTTAGTAGCAATAATGTTAGCTACTCTGTTTTATACATGGAGTTCTTGTAAGTATATAATATGTACATATTAACATAAAATTTACTAGTGTGTATCTTGTACATTCATTGCAACGTAATTGAAGTACGAGTAGCATAGTTATAAATTAACTATTCAAATATACATTCCTATAAATACATAACAAGAAGTTTTAATTGAAAGCAATTTTGTAATTGATCTTTAAAGCTATTAAAATTATTTTTAAGGCTAGATACGTCTTTTAATTTTAAATTTAATTATTTTCCTACGATTTTCTGTACAAAAGAATATCGTTGGCAATGAAAACTTTTATTGGAGGCAAAATTATTTTCTGTAAAGCCTTCGTTCGATACGGGCCACACAAACACCTCCCGCTATTGAGAGCATTATATGTCGTTAACAACAAATTAGAGAAATAAGAATTGCGTAATGATCCCACACCGTTCCATTTAATTTGCTTTTAAAATTGGAAACCTGTTACAAAGTTTGTTTAGAATTGAATTTTAAATAGCATCAATAATAACGTTATATTAATTTTTTATCTATACACTTTAAAGATTAACAAAACGATTTCGTAGTGTTATAGGTACCAGTGATATAAAGGTTTGTAACCTACCTATCAAAAAATTTGTTGCAGTCTTAGACCATTACAGCCTTTTCTTAACTACTTTCACCGGCTATCGAATTCATGAAAATAATATGCCAATCAAATTAAATGAAATATTGAATTAATATCAATTTAATAATTGATGACGTATACAAATATTTTGCAATATATTTAAAATCCGAACAGTAATTCAATGTAAGGACTAAGTGTATATTAACTAGATAATTCATACGTGGGCTTTCGGAACATTCGATGCGGCACCTATTTAATATTAATATTAGTATGATTACACTTTTGAATTAATATGTAAGTTATAATACTGTAAGCAATCTTAAGCGTATCATATTTCAACTTTATGACATTTGTCGCAGTGCCAGAACTGGGTGGCTTGGCCCGTCGGGCTGCAGGCTGTTCCAGTGCGTTCTCCGCTCCCTCACCAGCCGCACATCATGATCCAGGTAATTTATCTAAGTTTAATAATAATGTCTGCTTGATCGATTTTGGATACAGTGGCCAATCAAACTGTATCTTGAAATGGAGATATGATAAGGAATACAAGTATGTCAATCTCAGCTACAGTTGGAAATTCTTGGCCTGTCTGAAATCTAACGCAGTAATAACGGTTTTAGGTTTTCCTTTTCTCTGAGGCATAAAGGTGATGTTTCATTCTTGTCACGTAAACACAAATTGGACCCGGAATTTACAAATCAAGTAAACTACAACTAACTATAAGTTTTTCAAACTATAAAAATAATTCAAATTTTTAATGTGTTGAGTCAAATGGAATTCCAAGAGATATTGAGTTTGAGTGAAAAGTAAATATAAATATAACGTACACTTTTATCTTACAATGACCAAATATTTGAAATGAAAGTTTTCGATTATAAAATAAGCTATCTACCTCGCTTTCCTACTAAAATTAATATGAAAATATACTTTAATTAAGAAATTCAATAAACAAATATTCATACGTATAGGTATATAGACAATGTGACGAGATATAAAAAATTGAATTAATATAAACAGAACTAGTATTATATTTCTTAAATAACCTATCAATAAATGAATACAAAAACAGATCAAGTAAAATGTCTCAAAAAGGCAAAAGATTTCCACTCAGGCTCTTCCGGAACGGACATGTAATAAAACTGCCGGACCATACATTTCCTATGTAACCGTCGTAGATTTTTAGCAAATTATCGCCAATGGGCAGCGCTTTTGCAGTAATCGGATACCCTAACAAGAAATCAATTCCAATAGCTTGGGGGTAAACTGGTAAATCTCACCGATTTACATTTGTAAATTATTCGAATTAGGATTCAATTGTAATATTTTAATCAAAATTTATCATATATGGCTTGAAATTAAAATTGGGTTCTTTGATTATTACCTTCTAAGTATGTATGTATTTATTTCAATAAGTTTTTGCTTGACTAACTTTTATATACATACGTATAATTCAACTGTATGTGTGTATATGTTACTAAAATCCTAAATGACTGGACTCATTTTCATCTTTTTGTGTTATGGTCGTGGCGTTTGTTTTATTGTCAAAATCAATTTTTTTACGCAAACAAAAAGCCAAGCTTTCGAGCAGGCCGTCTATAAGGGCTGTTAATTTAGTAATAAAGTCATAACATTTATACACACTTAACCTATAATAGAAATAAGAACTAAATTGTTTCATTAATCATAAAAAATACTAATATAAGTAATTATTACATAAAAGCTTAATTCCTTGTATGAAATATCTTACCTAAGCTTTTACAAAGTGGCTTCTAAATATCTCTTAAAAACGCTTTATAATGTGGTAATTCTGCGGTTTTCCTTTAACGACGTCAATATAGTACAGAATTAGCTTCCAATTTAATGAGTTGTAGAATTTTAATATGTGGCTATGGATTAAATGAAAAATTTAAGATTATAAATTATTTACACAATTTTAACATTTTTGTCTGTTTGTCACACTTTGTGTTTGTTCCCGCTTATCTCAGAAACGGTGGATAAATTTTGAGAGAACTTTCATTGACGGATAGCTGATGTTATAAGGAGTAACTTTGACTACTTTTATTTTAGATAAACAATTGGGTTTCACTCAAAACAATTAAAGGCGCGTTGCCTTACACCTTTTTTACTTACCAATAATCAAGATACGGGAACAATTAAATAAAATTAATAATTATGGTTCTTTTTTCAAGATACAATAATAACTACATTTTATTTTTAGAAGTATAGTAGATCCAAGTCAAAACAAAGTTAATAGCCCCCCTGTACCCCGCACTCTTATGCAAGACAGAGGTCAAGTATAGTGGTTGTGAATTAAGTAGAAATACACAGATGTGCGGCAAAAGCAGCCGCACTTAGTAATGCAATATACGAAAATATACATGCCACGTTAATAATTTAAATTAGTAATAGGTCGTAGTATGTAGTCTCAGTGCTTAATTGTCTAAACGACCAATTTACCGAAATGTTTATAAAGCTTTGTTTTCAAAATAGACGAAAAAGCATTCTGCTGTAAAGTAAAGTACAAAACGTAGGTATTAGTAGCTTAATAAATTAACACTAAGGCGACGAGGTTATCTATAATTCTCATATGTTATGATTCTCGAATTCAGATTTAGGAATTTACATTTTAAAATATTATACCTATAACAGGATAAAAGTATGTACCAAACTCAAATATTTACTGATAATAAGCATAAAAGATAAAATTGTCTTTCACCCATCTGCTTACCAGATGTATAGTATGTATTGATGTTTTATTTAAAAACTAGCGACTCTACTTACTAGGTTAAGCGTCAGCGAAGCCACGAAGTAAAAAGTAACCTAAGTTATGCCTTATAACATTAGCTGTCTGCAAGTGAAAGTCCCGTCAAAATCGGTCAAGTCGTTTCAGAGGTTATCCGGAACATATAACAAACAGAAAGACAGACAAAAATTTTAAAAATTGTTTTTTTGATGCTAGTATCGTATATGGGTAGTTCCGTATGTTTTTAGTGAAAAGATGTTAATTTTTTACTTATTTACGAGTATATGTATACATGTATAGTTAAACCGTATAACACATAGCCCACGAGACGGACTTAATATTACATAATCTGTAATAATTACAATACTAAAATAAACTAAAAATTAAAACATAACTTTATGTAAAATTAATTCACCACATTAAAATGTAGAACATCACAAAACTATTTAACAAACAGTTTTGCGTTATAATAAAATATACTAGTTTCAAATGAAATGTAGAAGACTCGGTAGAATAAACTTGTAGTAATAATTCTGAGAGAGATCTTTTTAATATCCGCGTCGTAACTTCTTTCAACCCTCAGTCGACAGTCGGTTAAGTAATTAATTCTTTTGCCGGCCCCTTTGAATAAATCACTTCACAGCCAACTTGAACATTATAAAAGTTGTCATTTAAATTTTAAATACTGTATTCAATGATTCAAGATATCTTTTCGGAATTTCGTCTTCTGTTTTGTGACACGACGCTTTTGACACGTATAACTTTATTATTTTATTATGCTAAATTCCGACTCTCTGTCAATTTTGTAATACCATAAAGATATCAGACTTTTCTTTAAATGGCAACGTCAAATCTTGGTATACTTTCTTTTACTTTATCCCTAGTCATTCGCAATAAACACGCCCCGACGGTCCCACTAAAGCACTACTTCGGAACTTGTTTAACACTTGGAAACGTTAAAACTACCGTAGCTTGTAAACGGATATCTCTACTGTGAGTCTGAATTAGCTGTCTTAGATCTTTTAAGTAATTCTACGACGATTTACGTCTGACACATTTTCTGAATGACCTTTTATATCAATTATAATGTACACAGTACAATATTTGATTTTATATTTTTTATCGATCATTCTCCAAAGTTCACATTCTTTATGATATTAGTGAAATAAAATAAAATTTATTGGTACCAAAGTTATACCGTACTGCTCTACATATTACAAGAAAAACTTTTTCACATGACTCTACTGTTTTAGCTAAAATTCCAACTACGAGTAAAACTCTTACAAAAACAAAAAATTCTATTCATATTTATTTACTCTACTTTTTCAAACTCAACCCATAAATTTACATTGTTAGAAAAGTGAATGACAATGAATCGAGTAAACTAGCGACTCGATATGCATGGGTTTGTCTAAAAATAAAACTAACGCACGAGGCCTGAATAAAAATAGCCGAGAGGGCTATTATTAAGGCAATATTCTGTTACGCGCGCTGAATTCATATTCATCTGCTGAAATGTCAACTCTGTTGGGCTTCAATTTAGTTAAACAACTCGTATTTACTACTGAAAATTATATATTTTTTATAATTGTATATGCTTACTTAAGTTATATATAAGGCGTTGACAAGTTATAAATTGAAATAGTAGCGTGATTTACTATTAATTATATTTCTATACTCGATTTTTTTTTTGAGAATAAATCAAGAATAACAAAAAAGTATTATTTTTTTCATCATCATCATCATCTTTTAGATAAATCATTAGTAAATGAAAAACTGATCACTACTTTCCATTGAATAAAATTGACAACACCCCTGTACCCCGCACTCTTATTCAAGACAGAAGTTTTTTCCTTGAATATTTTCTGCTTAGTTTCATTAATTTTATTTTAAATATATCAAAGTGGTAGTGCCATGCTTGTTACCTTCGGGTAGCAACCGAATGGGCCGGCACGCCCCGTATAGTTCATTAGTACCACTCTCTCACAGAAGACCGGCGTGAAGTGGCAGCTATGCTGTCGCGTTTCGACCGGTGAGTGAGAGTCCGGGAGGCCCACTCTTCTTCCCCCCTCCCTCTTCCCATCATCCTCCGCCTTCGTTCCTCCCTCCCTCCCACTTCCCTCCCTCCTCCATCCCTCCCTTTCCTGAAAAGCCGGCAACGCATCTGCAAGCCTGGCTTGCAGATGTCCATGGGCGGAGGTGATCACTTCCCATCAGGTGAGCCTCCTGCCCGTTTGCCCCCTTTTTACCATAAAAAAATAAATAAATAAATAAATATATAAAAATATAAATATATATAAAAATAAATAAATAAATAAATATTTTTCCACAGAACCACCAGTTGGTTTTGTAAACTCTATTCATAATTGTAATGTATTTAGCCCTTTTTTTAAAGTTACACTGCTGGGGACGAGCCTCCTTTCAATACGAGGGGGATCTAGCCATAGCTCACGCTGGCCAAATGTGAGTTGTCGTACTGCACGTGGCTTACGAAAGCTTGTTAAGTTCACTCATCTAGTCAATATTCATTTTAATCTTATACAGTAGATAGTATGTAAGTACCTAAGACGCGTTTCAATAAATCCATCACTGCTAGTGCTATACTAATCGTATTATCGATGTATGTAACTTATAAAATATATAATGTAAGATAAATAAAGTATATATAAAAATAACGTTCAAATAAAATATTGTATTACAAAACAAATACCCAATATGTGCGAGTCAATTCATTTGAAGCAGATTTACAGCTATCGATATAAGCGGTCGCTATTCGAATGTTATTTTTCGGTGGAAATATTATTTGTTGGCGAATAACACGGTTTGTGCTATTTTCACGCCATTGCGAGACGCGATTCGCGGTATAAATATTTGATATCAACGCCGCGCCAACCGCAATGTTAAATTTACTTCCGTGTGTGGCTAAAATTAAAGGAACAATCACATTAACGCATTAGATTTTCTAAATAAATATTTTTCAGTTTATTATATTTCTAAGCTTTCTCTTTGATTGTTTTAGTCATTTGTTCTTTATTTATAACTGTACTAAGTGTAATATAATTTTCAATACAGTAATTTACATAATAACATACATTTTTTTTAACGTAAACGCTCAAAATTTAAACAAAACATATATGTATAGTGTATATGTTATATAGGAAAGTCTTCTTTATTATTTCAATACACACGTACTTAAACATATAACTTATTCGTACACATTTTAAAATAAAAAAATCATTTATAAATAACTAAGTTGGGATTTTCCGCACAATTCACCTTTAAAAATATTGCTTTCGAGTTCAAATGTACGAGTATCATACGTTTGCACCATGTGTCGCGTTTCAATTCCAATTTGTTATTCGTGACTTTATGAAATACTTTCGTTGTGTATTTCTAAAATTATGCTCTACTAATACTCAATAAAGTTTATTGCACTGTTTTCTCACCACCAATACAAAGAATACAAAAATCTATATTTCATATTATGAATATAAAAGCAATTCTGTCTGTTACCTTTTCACTTTTAAACCGCTGCACAAATTTCGACAAAATTTGGCTAGGACACAAATTGTATCCTAGGGACTAATATAGACTACCTATGATCCCAAACATATACATATATGGGCAAAGCCGCGGGCATCATCTAGTAAGTTATATTCAAACTCCTCAAAAGTTAGCATAATAACATCCTAGTTAATTTAGAACATTGTTGTTTCCTTTAATTAAAAACCTTAAAAGGACTGCACTTGCTTAAGCACTCGTAAAATATTTCTTCCCTTAAGCAGGTAGAATAACCACTTAGCTTGTCTTGTTATTTCCTTACCCGTGTTCAAAGTGAAAAGGTCAAAATCTTCTATAACAACGTTTATTTAATGTTTAATCATAAAGAATTAACGACTTCATTACTCAAGTATTACATTACTTATACGTATATTAATGAATAAAGCTAATGTAGGACATCCATATAATCTACATGCCTTGTAAAGCAGATGTTATGAAGGCGGCTCTTAATGAAATCGTCTTTTTATAGGTATTACGAGTATAACAAATAAATGAGTAGGTACTCTATAGACGATGTCTGCGGATAAGCTTATTAATATCTTTACATAATCATTATGATAGTTAAAAAATTGCACGTTTTAGATCAACTTATACTTTTACTTGTATATTATGGGACTAATCAAATGAAATCAGGTAAGCACCTTAGAAGCCACTGTAAAGTTCTACTATTCACTACAAGCTACAAGTTTTACTATTCACTATAAGCTTGATCAAACCAGATTAATTATATGAGTCATTAATTAATTTTTTATTTCATTTTTTTAATAAAAAATGTACAATTTAAACTTGTTTGCAAAATTAATATTTAATCAAAGTATTTTTTGATTTGATTACATACTCGTAGTTAGTAGTTGTTTTCAAGTGAAGCTTGAAAGAAGTGTGTTAAAAGTTTTATAGCAGAATCAAAGTTGTGCAATTTATCTTTAAGAGCAGCTTTGTATGAAGACAAAAGTTTAAACTTTTATCTGTTTGTCAAATTACAAACACATCAAAGTTTTATTACATCTAGTTAAAAATTTTAAATCTTCTTTATCTGACAAGCTATTTCACTTGGACTCTCTGTTGTACGGTCTCCCAGGTAGAGCGGATGTCATGTCATCTCATCGCGAACTTTGTAAGCCGCAAATTGCAGACTTTCTAACGGTGATAGTTGAGTCGGGTTCGTAATTAGTTTGAAGATGTACTAGTAATACTGATGATAAATAGGTGATTTTTTTAAATATTTTATAGCTAATTTTTTTGGAAATTCTGTCATACGCGATTAAACATTATACTTTGCGGCAGAGCACGTATAGGTTAAGAATCTATAGTGATGCCTCGAACTTTGGTCGTTATCATAAATCACACTCTTGTTAATTGTAAACCTAACCTTTACTATTTAAGATTAAATTATCTATTGGGATATTTCGCGGACCAAAAATCTCTAAAGATTTTATTGTATTTATGTAAATTTAAGGAAGTATTAATAAAACTGGCAATATTCAACTAAATATACAAATTTAGAAGTGCGCGGCAGCTGTCACTAGAAAAAGCACAACAATAAACACATATACATAGTAAATCTATCTCCTACCCTTTTAACACTCTCTTACGCTACTCTGACTTCGAAGACATTACATAAAACCATTTACATAAGTACCTCGTTGAACTACGTAATCCTTCACGTTATGAAGCTAAAGCAAGAATTCCCTCCCTTAACTAAGAAGACTTTACAAGTTTTATTAAAATGCCAACAAGTGCAGACAAATATGCGTACAAGATAACTTTTACACGAAATCAACGGTACCAACTTAAATTTAGTCGTATTTTCTGTCTATTTTCTTGTTTATAATCCTATATCTTAATTTTTCATGAAATAAGGGTTGATTTTTCTAATTTAAACTATTAATAATGACAATGCATCAGAAGATTGTAATAGAGAAATTCAACCTTTTGTTGATAATATGATGAATAGGCCTGAAAACATGCTTACTTCTGATTTCGTTACATCTCGTACCTCTAAAATATTAGTCATTTAAGTATTGCACTACTTCTGAAACAAAAAACATATTTAAAAAGTGATGAATCATTAAGCTTATCAAGCTTTACGACTTGGCTTTCCGAAATCGATAACGAAAGTGTGCACTAAAACTTGTTTGGAAATTCCTCCCCTAATGTGTTTATTATACGGAATAGGAGTGTGTAAGGATGCTCATCATATTTAAAGTTAAAAACGCAGAAGTTGGCTTCTGAAAGGTTGCCGATGGGAAATCTTTTCAGGAACTTACTGATGTGTGATGGTTTTTCTTTTTAAAAATCAAATTAAAAAAAAACTCATGTTTGATTTTACATATTAGAATTGACCACATCGTAATAATATATACAAAATTGGCTCGAAACCTACGAAAAAAAGACTTTTAAATTGAGAATCATTGAAGTTCAAGTTTAATTCTTCAATACAAAACTTGTTACACTCATGATTATTGGTTTATATTATTACGAAAAAGTTATTTAATGTACATAAAATTTTCATAATATAGCACGAAAATTAAATTATTTCGAAGTAACCCTCTCTGGGTTTCGTAACAACAAATTGCGATTTCAGACTGAAATAACTTCCGTGAAATTCAAAACTACGTGTTTTAAAAAACAGCGTCCATTCCAACTGAACTCTTTTTGTATGATACTTTTAAACAACAACGTAATGAAAGCTTTACTCTAAAATATTATGTTTTATTTATTACTTTAGTACTTTAATTTGCTTAAGTTATGAGTAAATTATATTACTCTTTTTATAATAATCCATATATACTTAATATCTCCTAATATATAAGAATCTCGTGTCACAGTGTTTGTTATCGCACTATTCCGAAACGGCTTGACTGATTTTTAACCGACTTCAAAAAAGGAGGAGGTTATATGTTCCGTTGTATGTATTTTTTTTTATAGATGTTCACCGATTTCTCCGCCGTCTGTGGGCCGATTTCAAAATTTTTTCTTTTGTATGGTAGGGTATAGTTCCGAGGTGGTCCCAATGTCACCAAGTCAGGATCTGATGATGGGATCCCAGGGAAATCGAAGGCAACTCTCAAAATTTACAGGCACCTATTATGTTTTTGATATATTTTCTAAAACCGATAAAGCTTTTACGTATGAAAATCATCATCTCATGTCGATGAGCTGATGATGAAAGGTAAAATTCCTCAACAGTTGTTTTTTATGTGTTTTCACCGATTTCTCCGTGAATTGTGGGCCAATTTTAAAAATTTCTTTTTTATTCAGTAGGGTATAACATTCAAGATGTTCTCATTGTCACCAAGGCAGCATCTGATGATGGGATCCTAGAGAAATCGAGGGCAACCCTTAAATTTTATCGGCACTGATTACCTGTTTCATATATTTTCTAAAGCTGTTCAAGAATTTGTGATGATGTAAGGTATATCTCCTCAACGGTTAGGAGTTGAAAGAAAATTCTTTTAATATTATACGTACTTATAAACTGATAGTCGTATTCCTTCAGGATATTAGGTGGATTGATAATAAAAGATAAATCTTATTAACGCCTACGAGTTACGTGGAAAAATAGACGTGGACAAATCTCTATTGACTATTGTCGTTCATTTCAAAACTTCGCTGACTTATTGGAGCAGTAGTTTAGTTAGCCTTCCAATATTATATTTAAACATAATATCTAATTTCCACAAAAAATAAAAAATAAATTATTATTTAACAAAAATGAAAACCGACTTCAAAACGTTACAAATCGAAACTAAAAAGAAAAGAAAATAATTTTAATTACTTAGTTATTGTTGGAGTCGGTGCCAGCCAAAGCAAAATAATCCTAATACAATTTAATTAATGTATCAATTTGTAAATATAATCAAAATATTCGTTCGAAAGTTTATTGCAAAGACAGGATAAAACTATCCTTCTTGGCTGGCACCAACAATAATTTGATATCAAAAAAAATTTATTAACCTATATTTTCATCCTTCGGGCGCGGGCGAAGTTTCCTAGTTTTATATAAAATATAAAATTAATTACTGTTGATTAATCTTGCTAAAACCTTTATTAAAAAGTTCATTGAGTTCTTTTGAGGATGAGCCCTAGAAGTAAAATTAGCTATACATAGATATATTAAAAAAAGAATTAAAATCCATTAAAATCATCATCATTGCACAGTTATTGCTGAAGATAAGCCGTAACATTTCATTCAAAACCAAACCATATTCCCAAAATTAATATACTACTGATTGAAGTTGGTAAAAAATAAGAATAAAACTAGATGAAGCGTTTGTATCAGTAGGTGATAGATTTCATTTGATTATACTAATCTGAAAGCTCTGCGAATGTAATCATGTTTCAGTGTCTATAGTCTCTTTTCCCTCGGTTAATTGGACTTCATTATTTATTTTTCCTTCCTTGCTTTCATTTCTACACTTTGGATGAGGAAATGAAACGGTTTTTCGAAGTTTCATTACGTTGGGAGAGCTTTATCTGGTTATTTGACTTTACAATTGTCCAAAGAGTATTATTAGTTTGGTTTGTGTAACATGTTAAGTAATATAGAGTGCTCGCCGTCACCCATAATTTCATATACATAAATTGCATTGCTACTGTCTTATATTGATTTATTCATAATTTATAATTTATTCTTAAAACTATGTTTTAAATCGTTAGTGACAAATTAAATTATTTAATAAAAGTGACTACAAAAATGTATAATATAATAAGCATGAATAAAGTATTATCTACACGTGATCCAGCTCTTTTTAACATTCACACATGGAATTAAATATACATGTGTATTCTTTATATTTGATATTAATTACCAAAAATCATTTCGTATTCAATGTAAGTTTATTTTTCTGCATGGTTGAATATTTTCATCTTATCGTATTAAAGCATATTTACTTCTGTAATAGAATTCGATGTTTGCGAAATGCCATCGTAGCAGCTTGTTGGAAAGTAAATTTAATTTCTGAGATCTCATTAAAAATATTTAAACTCGAGTGATTTTCAGCAAATAGATATGAATGCTCACTTTTGTTGCAATAGTTCATAAACTTGAAGTGACTTTGTAGAAATGTAGTTTATTTTGCGTTTGTTTCTTCACTAACTTTTATGTGTTGAAAATGATTAAGATGTTTATTTAATAATATCACTTTATATTTATACTAAGTATTAGGATACAAATGGTGACATAGGTACATTTAATTATATTAAATAGTGACACCTCCAAGATGCGACTCGGTGACAACCGATATTAGACTCTTTATATCAATCAAACATACATACATGTAGTTTACATGATATAATAAGTCCCAAGTTTAAAAAAATATAACTTTTAGCATTTATGATCGTAAATTGTCCTGTAATCATAGAGAATACGTTTAAAAAATCATTTGAAAAGAGTTTTTATTCTAACAATAACCTTCTATACCCTTTTCAATAGGTGCAGTATCCATTTAGGCACCGGTGTACACGTGGTCAATTTACCGTTATGAATAAATCGTAGACACCTTTACTGCAAACCAGCAATTTGCGCTACTGAGCTGACCGTTTCGGCTTTATTATTTCCCCACTTCATATTTCGGGGCGCTTATTAATGATTTTGTAATTGAGCTGTCGCTTGCATTCGTATCTGCTCTATTACTTTTACCAAAAATGCTGAATTAAACAGTGATTAAAGCTGCCGTACATAAAACTCGCTTCTTTAAATTCCACAATCCCATTAAATCAACGCAATGCTTAGTAAACATACCTTACAAACGTTTTACCCGTTTTTAAAAGCTTTGCCAAAACTTGTATCTTTAACATATTCAAATTTAACATATTTACTTGCATGTGTTAGTTTTAATAGTTTGTATTAATTATGTCCCACATTTTGCTCAAATAACTACTACTACGATTAGTAAAGTAATAAAAATTATGTAGTATTCCATTTCGGTCTGCTGCCAGTTAAACTGGAGAAGCGTATAGAATTAAAAGCTAGCCGTTTGTCCTAAACAAGGTCAAACAGTGACAGACATTTTCATAGCAAACAACAACTAAAACATATTTAAAAATAAATAAGAATCCATTCATTTAAATGAGAACGAAGAAGTTTTTTTACGTACCTACGTAATAAAGCAATCTTTCCTTAAATATAGTTTAAGTATTTTAAATTCAACATTATGCAACATTTATTATTTCCATGAATGAAATGTTTTTTCACTAACTGTATTGAGAATTTCAACATTAGATACATAATGTTACTCGGCTTCTGTACTTTTCTCAAATACCTCTCACACGTTAACTTAGACAGGTAATTTACAGTTTAATAAGAACTGTAAATACCGCAAGGAGTTTATTTAAAAATAAGTTCAAATCAGTTCAGTATATGGTCGACGGTTATTGCCTGTATACTAAATATTTATTCTCCCTAATATGTACTATCAATCCTTCAATTATCATTCTCTGGAGTCTATATCTGAATGTTCTATGGACCCTTCGTCGATGATAATTCAAACCCCTAAGCACTACTAAAGGCTTTAGTCCTTACTTTGATGATCGGTTATTTCAAAGTGTTTAAAGTAACAAATAACAAAACAAAAATTAATTTAATACACTAGTCATATCTGAGCGGGTTTTAAATATATTTATTAATTAACCGCTAAACACCAACACTGTGCATAGTTTTTCTTATTCAAAGATAAGTTTATTGAATCCTTTTTTTATCAATTACGAGTAATAAATATGTTAGGACATTACAAATTATTACATACAGCGCCGTCTAGTTCCATGGTTAGCTACGAGGCTTGTGTTACGGATGCCAGATAGTAGATACACTATACATATATGTATAACTTTTAAATACATACATAATACAAATATAAACACCCGTGACTGAAGTACAAACATTCGTGCTTAACAAATGAATGCCCCCAGCGGTACTTGAATCCGCAACCTTACGGCGTATAAAGTAGGGTCACTACAAACGGAGCCAAACGTGTCGTCATTAAAGATATTAATTTAATTTTCATCTTCTCTTCGTAACAAATATCAAGATTAGCTGTTCAGCTATAAAAAGTCAAGAGACAAGATACTCCTGCGTAATGAGCCACAATAAAATTATGATGACATTTATCTTTTTATGCAAACACTATTTTGTTAAATAATGTATAATGACATGACAAGATCCCTCATAAAAAATAAAAGCTGGGGCGATATTTTCTAGCTGATACTTTATAAATGCGACCTCTGACCTAAAATTGCCTTACTACATTGAATTACATTACCGGGATAGCGCTTGCCTTTACCTTTCACATTAAGGTTTATATTTTATATTAACACAGGTCTATAGGGTTTTTATTCTTATATGCTTTTTTTGGAATATAAATATTTTTTACACTACACTACTTTGACACTTAAAACTCTTGACATTTAAATGGAAGTACCCTTAAGGTGTAACTTATTATTTAGAAAAGGAAACACAAGTAATTTATTCTTAGTTCCATTTGTTAATGTTAATGTATTGATGATTTTGTCCGTACTATAGTACGTAATATAGTACTATAGTACATAAGTGATGGTGGTTAGTGCGAGTAGTTGAATTATATTCGTAACAAATATTTTAGATACTAATTTTGTTATTGAATGTTATGTTCTCACATTATAATCGTAAACATTTTTCTTCCACCACAGGGACTATAAGTGTGCTTTTTTCGTATATAATGTACTTTCAAACAGTAAGTAAAAAATAAGAAAATAGACTAAAATAAATATATTATACTGTACATACAGTATTTTGTGCTTTTATTTGAAATCCTCTTTCACTTTTTTGAGGCAACCTAATCAGTATGAAATTCAGGTCAACTGTAGAGACTTTCAGAGCGTTGACCCTAAGAGCTTGTTCAATAAGTTTTTTCTACAACTAAAATATTTTTACTAATTTAGACGAATAAAATAACTGCAAATTATTGACTAATAGGTAACTAATAACTAATAAACTAATTCAAAAAGTGGTATTAATAATTTGAAGTTGTGTTACTCGTACTTTGTATTTCGTATTATGTAATACTTAGTCTTGAAATATAGAAATAAAAATGTAAACGTCTCTTTGTGCTAAGCCGCAAATCTGAAAATGTTCATCACCGATTACTCTTTAACTTGCGACTAAAAGGTCCTTTAGCGCAATTAACTTTAATACCGTTCAAGCAATCTCCAAGAAAATTGGTGCACGTAGGTATTTGAGACCGGAGAAAATTGTCATGGTATGTCTTACAGCAAACAAGTCATGGGCGAAAACTAGTAAAAATAAATAAATAATACAAAAGCTGCATTTCATCATTTTCTAACATAGAATTTTCATCTATTTTCCAATTAAACAATGTTTTTCGAATAGTGAATTGAAACCAAATAATTCCAAGCCGACTTCATTGCTCAATCCGAGTGAAATTTGACTGGATTTTTATTGTGCCTCGATTTATTTTATTGATATATCAAACTTTCAGTTCGTTAGCGAAGACCAGATTTATTATTATAGATATACTTACATTTACTTTTTGATTTCAGGTAAGTTTCATGTTAACGCTGTTTCGTAACTTTACGGTAAGTAATTTATTCAAATTCAAAATATTTTATTCAGCATAAAATATTACAATTTTTTACTGAAAGTACATGAGTCTACTACCAGTTCGGAAAGAAAAAGCCTTTCTGACCTGAGAAGAACCGGCGAAGAAAGTTATTATTATACTAGCGTTCGTCTCTGGCGTGTTATGGCGTGAGCGACCACGCGGGTTTCGCTAGTAATTATACATATAAACCTTCCTCCTGAATCACTCTATCTATTAAAAACAACCGCATCTAAATCTTTTCCGTAGATAGTTTTAAAAATCTCAGCATAAATAGGGACAAACAGACAGCAGGAAGCGACTTTGTTTTATACTATGTAGTGATACTTATACTATTGTACATAAATATATCTATGTGATACAATATTAGTAACATAGAAACAGTAATTTGTGCTTATGAGTTTTAGTGTGTGCCTTATTTCAATGTAACTACAGCTCTCTATCGACGATTGTATCTAAATATACTTTACATGCTCTAAAGAAGTAGTAATAGAAATTTGTTAATGTATCATACGACATGTGATTGATCTTATTGTTAATTTTAATAACCATATAATTACTGTATAATTTACATTGAATTAAGCGCTTAAGCGGATACGTAGTCTAATTATAGTTTAATTATAGACACTTAGAAAGTGGTGAAGTGGCAAAATAGCAAAGCAATTTATATTTAGCCATCTGTTTGTTTATATTACATTATTGACCAACTTGAAAATTTATTAGACACTTATACACTGCATACTTAACATGTATGTACATTTTATTTTGTATTTTGCATACAAAGTGATCATCTAATTTAAAGTGTAGCTATTCTATAAAGGTAGATGTTATGATATTTAGTATTTGTGTTAACAATAAACAAAATAATATATTTGAAGAGTGTTCTTGGAAATAAAACAGTGGGAAAACATATTTTTTATGTAACAAACATATTTTATCAAACAAATTATAATAAACTTCAAGTATGCTCTTATACTTCTTAGAAAGGATTTCTAATTTCCATATTTCTTTTGTAAATAAAAATACAATGAAACATTTAATAATATTCCACCGACACGACTAATGTATTATAGGTAAAATATTTATTTCTTTATTTATTCATCTATTTATTTCTTTAATTATTATTCTTTATTTATTATACTATTCTTGTTGTTGAATATGAAGTTGATAAACAAGTATTTTTTCAATTACAATTACAATTTAGTTGCCTTATAAATAGAACATAGAAAAAAGTTAATAATATTATATTACACATCTTTAACTACCATTTAAGAATAAAACGCAAAACTGCAATGAATAATTGATTGCATAATAAACTGTTTGCACTTACATATTATACATATTCAAAGAGAAGTGGCCTCTTGATAAATGGCATGTCACTGCAAAAAGGGGACCCTCTTTATTTAATTGACATATGTATTGTCAAATCTGTGTCCCAGAGCTACCTAAATGAAACCAGAACGAGCGATAACACCAGTTGAAGTTCACATCGCGGTCAACAACTGACAAAATGATATAAGGACGTAACACTGTGTCAACAAAAGCGTTAAACGACTGAACACCTTGTTACTTAGAAATAAGCTTTATTACGATAGGAGATGAAACTATTATTGTACACAAGCTTACCACTTTTAATATGGCTATGACTGTAATCGTCACTTAAAACATCGCAACAACGCAATGGGTCAACGAGGTAAGGTTCTACCTCGAGACCCCTAGTAAAGTTCCGACGATACAATATTATCGAACCCTGAAACTAACGTCCTGTAATGCTTCTTTTAATAAAATATCACCGATAGTATACAATAACCTAGAATTGAAACAGACAAGGAACAGCTGAAATATATGTATCATACTATATATTGTTATTTTCAAACATATTATATTGAGCACTAGAATACATGTTTACTCAGTAATAAAATACGTATACTATGTATGAAATCCTTACGTTCCATTTGACTTCATTAACTTTTTCTTTGATAGCCTTATGAGGCTATCAATATAGAAGCTTTGCCTTTATATTGAAGAAATCGTAATCTTAAGGTCGATATAGACAGAGGTACTTTCTATAGTTAATCCGTCGTAATAAATTAATGTCTCTGTAATACAAATATCGTTATTTTCCTTTTCATTGCAACTGCCTTATTTTTGTAGCTTAATCTTCAATTCTTCTTCTGGCTTGAGTTCGAGTCCCAGATCTTTGGATGCATATATTACAACTGTATGTATGCATGTACATATTATAAGCAACTTCCTCCTCCCTCTTCACTTCCTTCTCCATCCCTCCCTTTCCTAAAAGGCCGGCAACGCATCTGCAAGCTCTGTGTTGCAGATGTCCATGGGCGGAGGGGATCACTTCCCATCAGGTGAGCCTCCTGCCCGTTTGCCCCCTTTGTACCATAAAAAAAAATATCTGTATATTTTTTTATAAGCTTTGAAAACGTGAGGCAAAACTTTAATTAATAACGAACGAAACAAACGTTTATCATAATAAAATATACCTGGCACCGGCTTTCTTCCATCTAACTTAGAAAGAAAATGATTTGTTACTTTTTATGGGATTTCTTTTGAAGTCAGTCTTACCGTTTAATTCAATTTTCTTTAAATTAATTCTATTATTAGCGTAATAGACTACGCAGATCCCTCAGCTACATTACTGTTTTATTTATTTGATTAATAAGCTACTTATATGTATAAAATAACTAGCGATAGACCCGCGGTTCGCTCGGGTTCGTTATGATTATTATATATTTCTCAGAGATAAGAGAGTATTAATACTATGTAGCTTTAACATAGGTCCCGCCCACACATATATTTCCCTTAAATTATTTAAGGTTTATCTACAGTTTGGGAGACTTAGCTTTAGATATTGTGGTAAATTTTCTAGTGAAGTGTTTAGTAAGTTTTCTAGTAGACAAAAATTATAAAAAGCACAATCGAATCTAGTTCCTCTAATAACTATTAATCATTAGACGATTATAAAGTTAAGCGATAAACATGATTTAAACAAACAAGTCATAATGGACCCATGAAAATAATACCCTGTTTTGGTAAACGGAATCTGTCTTAGAAAACATCCTTGACCTCGTGACCTACTTCGATACGTATTTACAAAGCCTTTGCTCTTACTACAGTCAATTACACAGTGTTCGCCTATTCAGAGGTCTAGTTAATAGCTAGCTCATTTTTACTCGAATGAAAGTGTTTGTTTTTCTTTTCTTTTAACATTTAACGCTAAAATAGTATTAAACCCGGCATGTTATCCCACGGGATTGTTGTAACGAGATTAAACGTATGCTTTGTTCGGTGTTGTGCAGGACGTGGTCTGGACTAACTGTGTCAACAATTTTGCAATTCCGACTGATTTTATGCGTAATTGAGACACAAACATCCAAACACCGTCATAAATGCTTGCATTTACTTACAACGTTAATGTTTTATGATTCGTAACTACGCTAGATACCACCCTCACTCCGCTCGTTCCTATACATTTTAACGGGTACTAAATAAGTCTCCGAAATTAGATATTTTCTTACAGTTAAAAATATCCTATATGTTGATCCGAATAACCAGCTATAATTATACCAAATTTCATCAAAATCTATCCAGTGGGTTTCTCGTTATGCGATCACTACAGACAGCTGCTCTCTGCTTTGTATCTTTTAATAATGATTATTTCAATTAGATTTTCCAAAAGCAATTCAATGTACAGATTTGCCTCGGAATTTTATTATATGCTCGTAGATTATACTAATAATTTGAGTAAATAAAGTTAATATAATAATTTAATTGCTCCATATATCGGTTTTACTATTGTCTATTTAAAAAAGTAACTATTTCGTTGACTGTTTTCCATTTTCATTCAACAATTTAACTTTTTGGTATTTTCGTTTTGAACTCGTTAAAAGCTTCGAAGATAATATATAGGTATATAACATAACTTTAGCTTACCATTGTAAGCGATTCAAGGTGGGCGCTATACACGGTTTAAATCTATGTACTTCATAAGAAATATTTGCGTATACAAACATTTCTTATTAAGTATCATAATTCTGTGGACAGATCCATGATAAATAAAAATATAATTGTGATATAAGAGTCAATACATATTCTTCTACCTTTTTAGTCATAGCACTAAAAAGGTAGAAGAATAATATTTAGAATTATATTGATATATGCAATCAACATCACTGATAAAATATATAAACATGTTTTGTATGGTATTTTAGACCGTTTCAATATTGGGATCTAAACCAACACGTTAGCATATACGTTAAACACATATTTTTTCCTTTCAGAAAGCGTAAATTGAGATTTTCAAATTTTATATACAGTTATTTCAGAAAATCACAGTATTTTAGCAAGTTGAACTATTTTATTGTTACTACTACTCAAGCTTTAACCTTTCAAGAACGGAAGATGAAAATAGCTTTATTAAATCAATAAAATGTATCAATTTTCAAACAGTTAGAAAGTTTATCAATCTATTAGCTTTCTTAACAAAAATCTTTATTATGTAGGTACTCCATACTTAACAAAATATAGAACACTCACAAAACATGAGAGATGTAGAAAGTATTCAATTAAGCCTCCTTCTTAAAAACGTTTTCCTTTCATCTAAAATATTGATTCAATAAAAAGCTCATGCGAAATTTTTATACGAGTACGTCCATGATTTCTATAGACATAATAAAATGTTAACGGAGTCGAGTTTGTATATTAATATTTTTGCAAAAATCTTGATTGCAACTCGATCTCGCTCCGTTAAGGAGATAAGATATTTTCCTGGTGTAAAAAGTTTCCTATATACCCGGATAACCAGCTTCTCTTCTTCTGATATTCTAATACTAAAGCTTTTTATTAATAGCTACTCAAGGCACAGCGACAAACACGGTATCATTACAAGAAATAAAGATATGCTTGTAACACCCAGTTTTCGCCTACAAAAAGTAAATAGATCATATTTTATGGGGGCAAGGTGTACGCATGTATAATAAAATTCCACAGTCAATATTGAGCTTGTCTTTGAAGCAATTCAAATCTAATATTAAAAATACGGTATTGAATAAGGCTTATTACACCATCACGGAATACTTAGTAGATGTAAATGTGTGGGATTAATGTCTGGTTGTGTCTCACGTAGGATAAATACATAAATATTGTAATGCAGTATTGTTATGAAATATTTTTTTGAAAAGGGCAACTGTTGAGTTTCTCGCTGGTTCTTCTTAGCAGAACAGCTTTCCGAGCTGGTGTGGCTTACTTACAGACTGTCATTTAATTTTAATAATTTAAAAAAGACGATTCAAAAGAGCTTGTAGAAGTAAGTATATTTGAATAAAAAAATATTTTGATTTGATTTGATTCTGATCAGTGGTTTTCTCATGGCATGGTTTGGCTAATCTCGATGAGATACGCGGACGTGGCCGTAATCGATCGGGAGAACATTATTATTACGTAAGTATAATTGATACGTTATAGAGTTACTTTATGAACTAAACCTTTCACAATAAAAAGATTTTACACCAAGTCTTTTTCACCACAAAATTAAAGATAATATTACATTTCGTTAAACAACAAGATAACTGTATTTATAAAACGCTTTGTCTTTTGATTCCATTTAAACTGGATAAAATTATTATGATTACCGTCACATTAAATTTCTATTACAACTTGAGCCTATTTAAATTACTCAATTAGGTACCTATGTACGACGTACGTGTTGGGGTGCTTAATGGTTTCCGCTTTCTATTAAATCATAACTATAAGCTCTTTCGTTGCTTGTTAATGTAAACGATAGTAAATTCATATCGCTTAAGTACTTATAGTAAAAAAAGTTGTACGTATGTACGTAGAGCTTCCCGTGTTTTTCGTTTATTTTTAAGACGATATACAGACGAGAGAGAACCTATTTAATAAATATAACACAATCATAAATTAAATAGCAATGTTTTTTATGAAGAATTTACATTCCGGCTAGACATATTTTAGTAAGAAATATTTCTTTTAAAACGTTTTCCATTCAATCTAACGTATTTACCTACCTTTATTATATACGCTATGGAAATTGTATTGCAAAAATACCTTTCTTGAAAAAAGAAAAAAATCCTTTATAGCCTATGTGACAATATTATTATTCCGATTCGATTTTGCGTAAAAACGTGGTTTTAATAGTCATTAAAATATGAATACTATCTAATTAAAATCCCAACAATATCTGTAGGATCCAAAACGAATAAAAATCCATAACCCAAAAAAACAATTTTAAATCTATGTCAGTCAACATACCAGTTTTTTACTTTATTCATATAATGTAATTAAATACGGTACTTACAATAAAAAAACCTCATTCTTTAACAATATTGTCTTTGTGTCAGTACATTGTTCCCGCCAATCTCTAAAACGGCTGGACAGCTTTTGACGGGACTTTCTCAGACAAATAAAGTAATATAAGGTAACTTAGGCGACTTTTATTTATGAAAATGAACTAGGGTTCCACGCAAAATATTAAAAATAACCTCGGGAGGAACCAAAGCAAAGTAAGAGGGTATTTCATAAGCAGATAGATATCCGCATTAAATTTAATCAAATCAATATAACTTACCTAGAGATTGAGCTGTTCGAAAATATCTCGACATTATTAAATTGTGTGTAGGGGAAGTAATAGAGGAAGATTTGTTTACCCTTTAAAGGTATGCGTGGTCGGAGCCGTGGGCGTTTTCACTATTAAATATATATTAGACCTTATTTACAAGCTGACAGGACTAAATTTTCAATAAGTTACTTTATGTTGGATTGATAAGAGTATCACGTAACGACGGGAATTGATAGACTTAAACACTTAAATTATTGTAATATTAATTCTGAATACTTTAGCTAGGATTACATTTAAATTTAGTATTAATTCGCATATGACTTTTCCTAACCCTAAAAGGTACTTTATTATTAAATTTTATTACTATAATGAAACTACATTTTTAATGTAATAAAATCCTTAAAATATTGTAAGATAAAGTCCCGCGCCGCGTCTGTGTGTTTGTCTGTTCGCGATAAACTCATAAACTACTACACCGATATTCATGCTGTTTTTGTCAAAGTTTTATACGTTCTATTTGCCAAGAAATTGAAGCTTGAAAATATTCCAAATGACAAATACCTAAACATACTATCAATTCTTTAACAAACCGGATATCAGTGGTGACAAAACAACAACAAACCGCTTCCGCTGCCATTAAGCGCTGTAGTGCGACTGCGACCCGATGTAAGCAACGCTTCTAGAACGTACTTCCCGCGTTTTGTCAGCGCATGCGTTATCCAAACCCATCCCTTTCTAGCGAATTGCGCGGCAGTCTTTAGTGCGCACTGAAACGCGTAACTACGCGCCATCGCGACCCCATCAACAATTACACGATGATACTCAATTTATCGAGAGCTATGGACTTCCTCTATAACCAACTTGGCTTCAACACCCGCCATGGTCAAGGCTCAACAAATGGTACTTCTGTTTGTTTTTGTTGTATGCAAGCGTATGACGTAGTAAGCCGGCGCACTGTTCTTATACTATACATTTGTTTATCACAGCGAGAGTTAAGACGTAAATAAATCTACGGAAAACTATAGAATTAAAACTTAAATATCCAAATATTGCTTATATTTAAAACCATAAATGTTACAAAGTTTTATTTAATTCGTATGAAATAATTATTAATATTCATATATCTTTACTACGTCAAACGTTCATTCATTTTTATATAAAACGTTATGATTACATTGCAAATAGAGGATAAAGGCAATTCAATGAGACAGTAAAGATCGTAAAGGGTGGAAGAGAGGGACTTCAACATCCAAACCGCCCTCACGACTTGTTGCGTTCTAGTTGAACCGTCTTGTTTACTTTATATCCGAGGATATCTGACAATATCACATTCGCTTGACGTTTATACGATCGGATGAATCACAATAATACCTACAAGTACACTCAACAAGGACTAATAATAAGCTTGCAATATAAGTAGGATATGACTAGTTATTTAATGTTTTTTTTTGATTTGCTTATTTATTCATTTCAGGTAACAACACTTATAAATTATGAAAGTTAAACGTACGTAATAAGCTAACACTTACATAATCTTTACTTCAATAACAAAATAAATGCGCATAAATTTTATTGTGATGGCAAGTTGATTGATGTATTCATACTGAAAGATTTTTTAGCTAACAACAAAATCTTCAATAAGTTTAAGTTATATTCATTTTAATTAATTAAACTTCGATTTTGGACAAATACAGTTATTGGCTACGTTTAATACAATACATCTCTAGTTATCAGATATGTATATCTGATAAATAGAGATGTATT
Source organism: Boloria selene (assembly GCA_905231865.2). Taxonomy (NCBI): domain Eukaryota; kingdom Metazoa; phylum Arthropoda; class Insecta; order Lepidoptera; family Nymphalidae; genus Boloria; species Boloria selene. The sequence continues at coordinate 6,238,961 of HG993146.1, read as the reverse complement.
GTATTAAACGTAGCCAATAACTAATGTCCAATGTCATATTAATTTTCTAAACAAAACATTTCAATCTGCGTGTAGAAATGTATAAGTTATGAAGGGTCAATCTAATGTTGGCAGGTGACTAACATTAGTAAGGTCAGATAGGTCGTGACCAGTGTTGCCAGTGGCAGATAGTGAAAAGTAACACGAGACAGCTCAAAAAGAAACATTTTCACAAAAAAAGTAACATTATTTTATTTTGCCGTGTTGCCGATGTCAGATTGCCGTGTGTTATGGTAAAATTTAAAAAATTGCCGTGTCTCATACAAATGTAACGAAAATGTAGACTTTTGTACCTAATTGTAAATTGTTCCTATTGTTTTAGTGGTGAAAAACCAGGGTTCCTTAGATATGGTAGTGCCATGCTTGTTACCTTCGGGTAGCAACCGAATGGGCCGGCACGCCCCGTATAGTTCATTAGTACCACTCTCTCACAGAAGACCGGCGTGAAGTGGCAGCTATGCTGTCGCGTTTCGTCCGGTGAGTGAGAGTCCGGGAGGCCCACTCTCCTTCCCCCCTCCCTCTTCCCTTCATCCTCCGCCTTCGTTCCCCCCTCCCTCCCATTTCCCTCCATCCTCCATCCCTCCCTTTCCTGAAAGGCCGGCAACGCATCTGCAAGCCTGGCTTGCAATTAATGTCTATGGGCGGAGGTGATCACTTCCCATCAGGTGAGCCTCCTGCCCGTTTTTACCATAAAAAAAAATAATTTATTAAAATATATTTATAGATTAACAAATTTTATTTGAACAACTTTGGTAAAAATTATAACCATAATAGAACTGTCTGATACCACTAATACTCATTTCTTCTACTTTTTCTTTCTTTAAATCGTATTTTGATCTAACATTTGTTTGGTTCATTTAAAATTAGTTTGACTTCCTATACTAGTTATATAAAATTATTTATCGACTAAACATAAATAGTAAAGTTAATCAGTTGAACGGTGTTATAGATTTTATTAAATTTAGTTATAGACTAGCTGTTACCCGCGGCTTAATGCGCGTGTGTTGTGCGTGTGCGCTGATTGCCGTGTTTCAGGATACGGCAACGATTGTTCTGCCGTATAAAATGTTTTTCTGGTAATGGCCCCCAAATACCGTGTAACACGGCAATTGCCGTGTAAATGGCAACCATGAAACTAACTGAGACTGACACTGACTATGACATTACGTGACATGTGCGCCGCCAATACAACAAACGAAATTCCATTCCGAAACGAGATGCGTTCCGTTTTATGACTAATTTTGGTTGATGAAAAAAAATATTTTTGCTACTTCCTTAAAGTAACGTAAAAGTAACATTTTGAGTCGTGTAACATGTAGGTAACATGAGGCAGTGAAAAGTAACGTAAAATGTTACAAAAGTAACATTCTGGCAACGCTGGTCGTGACGACCTACAAGCGCCCGTTGCAACGTCACAGTCTGCTGCACGGTACTCACTTGTACCCTGTGGCTAATTTAGGCTACGCGAAGTAATTTAGTTTACTATAAATATATAGAAAAACACTAAAAACTTTTGAGTATCAAACAAATTAAAAAGTATTTTAAATAAAACATTCAGCTAAAACTCTATTATTTATTATTAAATTAGATTAAGATATATTTTCTTACTTTATATCGAATTACTCCAAAAACTTACTTCAGGTTTCACAGCGTTTTATTTCTTTAAAATATGATTTTTTTTAATTTTTATCTTGTAATTTTTTTTCTTTCACTGTGGGACTTCCCGGCCAAAGACAGCTACCCACTAAACTCCAACATAACCACTCTCGTCTTAATGGGGCGTCGCAGGATCCCTTATATACTCAACCACGACGCCCCGACAGCAGGTCTACCGAAGCAGACGACAACAACCATGGGGTTGCTCCATCGATCCACTATGCTATCAGAGAGTATAAGTAAAAGTACCTAAAGCCACCCGTATGGTACCCCCTCAACGAAGTAGACCGCCTTCTTGTACGTTAAAGTAAAGAACATACCTACATTCTAATCATATCTCACAGTAATTTTACTTTAATTCTACAATCGTCACAACCAAAAGCGCGGACGGAATAATTCAGGAAATTAAATGGGTCGTTGGCCTCTTCAAACAATATTCTGCAAATTGTGGTATTTATTGACTTTTATTATTATTATTTTGATGTTAAGTTAAAATAATCAGATATTCAGTTTCGACTTTATTACTATATTTATATAGACATATTATTATTATTTTTAGTATTTTGGATAAAACGCTTGTTTGTAAAAAAACTTGTTTACAAAAAGGTTAGCTAAATTATTATTAGTCACTTGACTGTATTGATATATATAGGTAGAATTTTATTACTAACATTCAATATAACTGACTAACTTACCTTCGCTCGGATGTATCTCTAGTCCCGTCTTTTTTCACACTTTTTTACCTTATTTCAAACCGCTTAACTCTAACCGCGCAGCACACGCCGATAAAGTTTTTTTTTTTTTGTTTCTCTTTCTCTTTTTTTTGTTACATTGAAAGTGAATTCTTTGATATGGGAAGGTACTAGCTCCTGAAACACAGGTTTCTAGTTCAGGAGCTAGGGCTGTGTAAGATTGTACCAATGTATTTGTTTTTCAATAAAAACATTTTTTTCTAAAGTGATTTCAATAAAAGTTGTCATGATTTGTCTCAATAAACATTGTTATCGTATTAATATATTATGGTTTACAGCTCTCGGCGGTTATTTGACCTTAAAATCTTTATTATGTAGATAACTCATGAACTTATGTAAAAATTTTTATGTTAAATTTTTAGGACTATCCTACTGTATGAAATGTATAACTAGTGTTAGATTCATAATTGGCACCTGCCGTAACATTAAGCATTGTTATATAGAGCATTTTACTACCTATTTACAACTAGGTTCAAGTTCTAAACCCTGCTCTGCAATAGCTTACCCAGTACCTGTAGTACATTAAAAACTTGAAGGGAAACTAAAATCATTTTCTTTTATGTAAAATGTGTTTAGTAAGTTGGTCAAACGAAAGCGAAAATCTAAAATAACTTCTCTAATTTCTTTGCAATATTATTTTACATCCAATCTGAACTTCTAAAAAGTTTTTCTGGATTCGTAAGGTTTATATTATAGTGAAATATTTATTTTACCCTTGCAATAGTTAAGTATCAAAAAGAATAAGTAACAAAAAGAAGAAAATATAATTATTTAACTTTTATTAAGGGTAACCTAGTTCCCTAAAGAGATAGCCGGTTGTATTCATTTGTATAGATTGAGTTCCTACTAAATAAGTATAAGCACTTCCTATCCCTAAAATAAATGGTATAAAGAATCTCTTAATTTGTGGATGACGAACTAGACGTTAAAACTGTTAAAAATGTTAGGCCTGCTTGTCTCTCTCATTAGATCACCTCGAGATCACCATCACATCATGACAAAATCTTTGAAGCACTAATCCAAATATTAGACAAATTTTCCTAAAAATTATCTAGAAGATGACAGACATTTGCCCTCTAAACACTTATTTTTACTATTATATTTTTTATATCTTTAAATAACGTACTAATTGGTTTCGATATCGACATGTTCGCAAACGCTTATGTATAATATCTCCCTCGTCATGTAGACTTAGTAATATGGATTCAGCACCATAAGCCAAATTGGTCATAAGGACTTATTGCTCTTAATGTAATACAAATAGATTATAATAAATTAATTATACCTTATTGCTAACTAAATTCAAGCCAGTGTTACAATATTAAAAAATAAGTATCATTTACATGTATATAGTTTGGTAGTGCTATTGAACTTGATTTCTGAGCTTAGTCAAAAGATAAACATCTTAAGTTAAATTGAACACTCCGCGCCCAAAGTCGAAACAAAAGGCATAAGTTAGAAAATATCCCTGTATTTTCATTTAATATTTTTCATCTAAAGGTAGACTAAGGAAAGATGAAATAATTATCGTGAAATGTAAAGACCTTTTGTTCCTTTAAACAACTAGTTGTTTTTTATTACTTAAAAAATGAAAATAGCAAAAGAAAGCACCGCCATAATCTCTAAGAGCAGTTTACATTGAGACCTTAATAAATGACTTATTTCTAATACTGCACTGTGAAACAGGAAAAACATTCAAATACGTCAGTAAAAAACTTTTATGGCCGAGAAATGAACTAACAGAGGCGAAGTAATTCAACGAGTGTCGTAAAACACTCTAGCTGGCCTAAATTTCCCGAAACATCGGATTTTTCCTCATATTTCTTTTGTTTCATACAGTGTTACAATAATTATTTTACACTTGTAATTGCTAGCGCTTTCGCTGCCACAAGTATTCCTTGTTCAGTCACAATGTAATTAAAATAACGTATTCTACAATTTGAAATAATGACGTGCAGTTTTTTTTTATTTAGTTATTAAATATTTTATATACACATACTTTTCAGTTTCAAGTTATTATAGTCAATGCAGCCATTCATTAGTTAGACAGACTATAGCATGTATATCGCTCAGAATTGAAAAGCATAAATTTTATTATTCTATTATTTTTAAATTTATTAATTATTACTTTTTAGGTATTACATAAGATCAGAAATACAAATTGCAATGATGATTAAAAAAATTAAAATTTAAATACAGCTCGCTAGTGTTTTTTGCAATATAATATTTTTTATCCATCCACTCACAATAATATTTTATAAATTTAAAAAATATTCAGTGATTGCGTATGAGAGTTTTTGTAATAATAAAATTCATAATTAAATTAATTAATCTATTCATTAAATTTTCTTAAAAGTTCTGCCCGCGTTTTAAAGTTGAGAAACTAAATTTTCAGATTGCACCTACCATGTGATGTTTTACAGTCGGTTTTTAACGGTTACATGGGATTTCTAAGAAAAGAGATTTTCCCAGAACTAAAAAGTATCCCATGTCCTGACCCGGATATCCAGCTATCATTATACCAAATTTCATCAAAATCTATTTAGTGGTTTTCTCGTGATGCCGTTACAGACAGACAGACAGACATAAATTCTAAAAACTATAGATTCGGCCTTTGTATTGATCTAATAGAGACTATTGCAATAAGAATTGTCAAAAAATATTCAATGTACAGATCCTAAGTTACAATTTTATATGTATAGATGTTTATTTCAATAGTCATTATTATCAATACAGCGACCTTCATATTTATAGGTTTTAGATTTTTGTCTTTACAAGTACAGAGGTCGTGGGAATATGAGAGTTAAAGGAACAGAGTGTGTACTTGTGTCTGGGCGTACATGTGTGTACAATAGTATCTACTGCGCAGATGGCTAGTCTTAATGAGATTGGCCGTCAGTTTGAGGGTTTTATTTTTTTTTATTTGCTGGAATAAGTAAATAAATGATATGTTTGCATATACAAAACGTTTATAATTATGTAGTTCTGAAATAAACTTACCAAACGTGCTCGTAGTTGTACTCGTATCTGCTATAACTATCACCAAAAAAAATTTTACATCGTAAGTCAGTATTTTTCCTTTTTGATGTGCTCTATCTAACTCTTATATCCCTAGTTGAGAGGTATTATAAAGCCGCATATTCCAACTACACTTGAAACATTACTTTGTAGAGTTTCACTCATAATCCATAATACTCTTTTTCTTCTTTTTTCTTCATTAACAGCGTACGAATACCAGTTGTCTATTGATTGATGAGTTAACTCACATTTTGAAGCATGTAAAAAGTTTTTCAAACGGTGTGTCATTAAGTAATATAAAATATGTCACTGATGAAATGCTCTAACTAATGATCTGTTCGAGTTACTCAACCAAACTGTTTAAATCATTTTAAAAATATTAAGCCATTATAGAATAAGGTGAATAGTTTTTGAATCACAAATAACCACATACGTCACACGTATTGCATAATCACATCCTCTCATTACCGCGTAATTGTGGCACCAATTATAGCGGTGATGAGTGCGTGGTACTGCATTCGAACTTTCAACGATGACCGGCTGACGACGCTCGCGCCGCTTATATTTTGAGTGGGTGGTTTTTGTTCATCTTTTAATAGAATAATTTTTGAGCGGAATTTTCATTGTTTATTATTTTCTTGTATTCAATTACAAAAGAGACAATACGTAATATGATATGTGATTAAAATATACTGTATAAATTGAATCAGAATGTGCTTAAATATACAATTGTTTTTCTTGTTGGAAATATGTATTTATGGTTACTGAACTACAAATGAACCCTGCAAAATACTTTTACAACCACATTAAATGCAAAAGTGCAATAAAGAATACTATAAATTTAATTTAAAGTCCACATAGTCAATTCGCTACTTACCTACCTATCTACATCATAGCTTTACTTTATTAATTAAATTTTATGTAGACATAATTCTGAGCACTTATGTAACAATCAGCAGAATAAGTTAAAACTTCTTAGACAAAATTTATTTATTTATTTATTTATTTAATTCGTAATCAGACAAAATACAAACATACTCCTTAAACTAATAACAATTTTAATGTAACAAAACATAGGCAAATGGAGTGCTGAGACGCACGCACTAGGATACCCTGTGTCGCGTACGTCTAACCTTCCATAGGATCCTCTTATCTAATTTAAGACTAAGCTTAAGGTGATAAGTATTATAATGGAAATACATGTAATAATAACATTGATATTATTAAATTTTAAATTATTAAATTAATATTTATGTGATTAAAGGACAAACCAATAATATGATAAGTATGTGTGAGTGTGTGTGTGTGTGTGTGTGTGTGTGTGTGTGTGCGTGTGTGTGAGAGAGAGATTGTGTGTGTGTGTGTGTGTGTGTGTGTGTGTGTGTGTGTGTGTGTGTGTGTGTGTGTGTGTGTGTGTGTGTTGTGAGGCAATAACTAGTCATGTTGGCATCACGGTATTACTTTCAGTAGATTTTCAGTTTCTGAGTAGCTTAAACTCTTAAGCCAAGTTTAAATAACTGACTTACATTTATTAGTTGTCAATTGCAAGATATTCAGGTGTCGATTGGCTTTATTGTATAATCGCGGGCCGAGAACTTCAAGGTGCCGACTTGCAAGATATGTTCTGTACCGTTTACTATGAAATATGATTGGGACTCTGCGGGTATTAAAGCTTGGTATCTTACGTGCTGCTAGTGGGTGAAATTTAGAGATCAGTTTCAAAATATAAAGTTGTCTTACTGATAATGCTTTGCAATCTTTAAACAGGAGGTGTGTGGGATATCTGATTGGTTTTTTTATAATAATTTTGAGTAAAGCTCTTTGAGCTCGCTCTAAAGGTAGGAGAATGGAGGTAGAACAGCCACCCCAAGCTGTAATACAGTAATTTAATAGGGACTGGACCAGTGCATAATATACCATCATCAGTAAATCGAGATCACCAACATGAGAAATTTTTCTAAAAATATATAAGAGCTTCCTAAGACGCTGGATATTTATGAATTATGAATTTTCATGTGCAAAGTATCACAAAGACGAAGACAACTGTTAGATAATTCAATTATTATGCACATTTTAGCCGAGAAAGTTTAATTAAAACTTAAGCTTCTGATTTATTCTAAGTAATCCCTACAAAAATAGATGACATTTATGGGAATTGAAATTTCATTTGCTTGTTATAATGTAAAAGGCCACCGTTCTCAGAAGCAGTGGGCGTTTCAGAACTGTGATAAAAGCGTAAGCGTGTGGGAGCACACCTACGATATTGGAAGTCTATATTTATCGCACATAATAGAGATCGAGCGTCATTTCTTGATAAGTGATCATTATTTAGATAACGTGCGTTGATGTATCAAACATAAGATCTTGTTTCAATGTAAAATACCCACATCAAATATGTACTAACATAAGCTACAGAGATTGAATTTCTGTTAGAATTTATTAATATTTACTTTACATACGACAAACAAAGTCAGAGAAAACGTTTGAAGTTATTAATTAAAACTAAGTTTATTATTGTTTTAGTGTAAAATGAAAATAATTTAAAGAAAAAACGTTTTATCATCTGCTTATTTATATCATCTTATTCTTATTAAAATTATACGACAGTGTTTTGATTGGTTTCTTGTTGATCACAGCAAAGAACACTGAGATGACTGAATACCGGACTCGCTTAAATACCGGATTCTATGTTTCTACATAAAGTAGTTTTAATCCAAGATTAATTATCGCTTATCATGAGTATTATAAATCATAAGGCAATAAAAATATCAATCGTGTCCATAATTTCTCTAAGCTTTGTTAAATGAGACTTACAATCATTTAGAATAACAATATGATGTACAAACTAAATACTTTAGTTATTACAGATTCATCCCATATTTAAAGAAATAAGCTTTAAGAAGTTTATTATTGTTATTATTAATATTGTATTGTTATACAACTTTTACTAGAGCATCTAGATAGGTATCCAGCAACTATCTCTTTAGAAAGACACGTACGATAGAAGACAGAAGTGAAAGTGATGTGTAACTTTATGACTTGGCCACGATTTGACACGACTGCTATATCTATAGGGCTTGTCTTCGTTGCTTTCTCCTATACAGTTCCTATAACACAAATAAAATTTTAAAATACCTTCCGTCGTCCGACGTCCAGAAAGTTTATAAAGAAACCGTAGATATTACCCATTTCAATTAAAACGGTTCTTTTTAGATAAGAGCTACAACGTTTTACGCGAATCCATAAAAAAGCAACACAAAAATTAAAAAGTTTAAAGCATTTATTTAAATTGTTTCATGTAATTAAACTGAACATTTATTTCCAAACTCATTGCGGCTTCACTAACAAAAGTTACAAAGTAAACTTAAGTGAATATAAACTCTGTAGATTAACTCATAGTTGCGAAAATATACCTACTCTTAATGACATAAGCAATATTTCAAAAAATATAAAAAAAATATCGCTTCATAAAATAAAAATCAAATCGTTTTTCCACTACTCGTTTAAATATTTTGTCCTTGATCACGTACAGGTTATTTATTAATAAAAGTCCTAAAATGTAAGCTCAGAGGGCCCCGCGAGCGTAGTGGGCGGTGGACGTCACTCGCCCCGCGCCCCGCCCCCGCCTACTAAAGCCATTCACACGTCGCACGCTCTGGCACACTTGTACCGTATCAAATCTTTATTTCTCTTTTATTTATGATATATTTATTGTAATTTTATTTTAGTACAGCAATTTGCATATATTATTGGTTTTTCTTTTATATGACATGCCGATATGAAGCCTTTTTAGCTATCTTCTCTGTAACTAGTTAAAAAATACATAAGGATGTGTAATTTGTAAATAATTAAATAATTAATCATATTTTCGATTCTAATAACATAAAGCTATTATTTAAAGTAACATAAGAATAACTTTATAATAAATACATATATGTATAACAATATATAAACATTTATTAAGTACATTTACGATGAATGTGATTTTATTATAACATAATATTCTTTCTAACATTAATTCAGTAAACCCAAATATAAGTCTTTATCAAATTATACTGTCTGTCTAGATCTAGTGCGAGCAAGAAGCCGGGGGTTCCACTAGTGTATTATACCTACATATAAACCTTCCTCTTGAATCACTCTATCTATTAAAAAAATCACATCAAAATCCGTTGCGTAGTTTTAAAGATCTAAGCATACATAGGGCAGACAGCGAGAATCGACTTTGTTTTATACTATACTAGCGACTCGCCCTCGCTTCGCTCGGGCTCTTCCCTAGATTTAGCATAAGCAAAGCCGCGAGATCCACTTGTTATGCATATAAACCTTCCTCTTGAATCACTCTATTTATTAAAAAAAACCGCATCAAAATCCGTTGCGTAGTTTTAAAGATTTAAGCATACATAGGGACATAGGGACAGAGAAAGCGACTTTGTTTTATACTATGTAGTGATAGTGATAGTGATTATTGTCTAAGAATATCGTAAAAGAAAATCAATATATTATAAAGATATTTAAAATATAAAATTTCATATAATAATTATCTATACTTATTATTATATAAAAAAAATCAAAATCATTAACTGAATAAGCAAATCTACAGAAGCGGAACAGAAACACTGGGAATTCCTATTACATTAGAAATCACGGTCAATAGTTGCTTAAACTGTTTAGAGAGCGGATTAGAATGTTTTTGTATGGCCGATGTTTTGTTCATAGCTTTTTTGTCACGGATCAACGCACAACTTTCATTATTAATTAATGAAGAATTAAACTTATTATCTTTTTACGTTACATTGTATTCATTAGTTGACATAATTAAGTAATGTCTTTATATAAAAATCACAGTTTTACAAACATATATTGATATTAAAACTGTTACCGAAAGGCTATTTTATAAATATAGGTACATGTAGTTTATTTTAAACCTGCGTTTGTACCAATTGCTCTACAATTAAAAGCGACCTGACATCATATTCCTGAAACGCGCAAATATATACGGATTACGGATAGTGCTTACTTCATTGAGATTCAAATTACAATTCACGTTTTTTCATGACACGAAAATCAGAATTAAATCCTTAACATTTTTTATGCTGGCGTTAGCTTAAATGCAAACAATATTTTTATCTATAATAATGTCACCATTTTAAATTAAAAGCGGCTTTAAATTCAACAAAGAAATGGTAAAGTTCTTTGAAACCTCAAAGAACAATGGAAGTAAAATATAAAAAAGAAGCCTCAATTTCCAGTATATCTTGAGGACCTAACAGAAATGTCAAGTGAACGACAATGAGCAGAGTTCAAGTTGCCAAAAGGCAAAGATAATACCCAGTCTATATAATTTCAAATATAGAAAATATTATGCTGCTTATTAAAACTTTAATTATTATAAGTCTAAAATTTGGTAGCTACTGTTGAAGTCATGTTTTAAAATTAGGTACACAGAAATATTTTGTTATACTTACTTATAAAGTTAGCGCTCTACATGTTATGTATGAGTGTTAGCATTTTACTCTTATTGCACGGCGGAGAACGGAGATATTTAAGTTTAAGCTTCAGTTTGCTAATTTAAGTTTTGTTTTGAAAACAGGTAAAATTTTGCTACAACTACATAAAGCAACTCTTTCAACGTTTTCTATTTACTTATACTTGATACGTATAAAATATGCATAATATACATTAAACATATAAAGTACTAGCTGACCCGTGCCCACTTCGTTGGGCATAATGTTAATAATCCTTTTTTAGTACAGAGTGTTTAAATAATTTAAATTATTTTATTAATATTAAAAATTAAAAATTAAATTATCTATACTAATATTAAAAAAACTACTTTTTGTCACTTAAATATAAAAGTTAGACATTTGCTGTCGTTGACTTTTTTGTAGGCATTTTTAAGCTCCACATCTTTTCTCTAGAACTCAAAAATATATCCGTTCGTAAGAAACGCTTTCATTCGACCGTATTTTCTCCGATTCACTTTGCAAAACCGACTACCACGTAAAAGCCTTTTTATTTTTCGGTTTCTTATATAACCTATGACACTCAACAATAATGTGGCTTTCTATTGGTGAAAGAATTTTTAAAATCGGTTCAGTAGATCCCGAGATTACCCCTTACAATTTAACAAATACACAAACTTTACTTCTTTATAATATTAGTATAGAAGTATAGATATAGATATAAAATGTACAAGTACAAGAATTACACAGTCAAGCATGTTTTTTATAAGTGTAGTTCTGTTTGTTCTCTAATTTTGAAAATACATTTCATATTACAGTATTTTCCAATTAATAGCTTTTAATTTTATTGAAAAAGGTACATTAAGAATGATCGATTAAATCGTTCAAATGATAATTTTAATGTTTTGATTAGGCATTAAGGACTTTTCGTCGTAAAAACGATCGAGAATATGCTTGAAACGATTCACGATATATTCCAATTTGAAACCTCTCGTTTGTTTTCCAATACACATAGTTCTCAGTATTGATGTACAGAAAACATAGAATAGAAATAAATTTCCAAGAAGTTTTCGATCCATTAGAAAAGAGATACCTATATGCAAATATATAATATATGTATATTGCAAGACGGCTAGGAAAATGAAAACTAAATTATAATTTAATTCTGAAAAGTACGAATATATAATGTACTAGCAATACCCGCGGCTCCGCCCACGTTCTATGTACGGATTTTATTTAAACATTTTTTTATATCATATAGCTTGGCCATTAAGGGCTATGTAGTAGTGGTCGTATATCTATGTGGTACAACTATATTTATTGCTATAATTATGTAACAGACTGCCAAAACCTATAAGGGTTTCAATTTTGTTAGGTTCACTTTTGTTTAAACCTTGTGAGTTGGTATAAATTTATAGTATATCCGTATAAAAATATAAGTATGTACTAACATCAGAATATATGACTTCACCTCATTCGAAAAACTGGTACTGTTAAATGGCTACTATAGAAATTATTTATGCTCTTACAATTTTCAATAAAAGCGTGGTTTCGTGGTTAGTCTCCAAAAATATGATACTTTATTAAAATCTTAAAAAATATCACAGAATCTAAGGCCTATACTTCCTAAAATATTAATCCAATATAATTATACATAATATAATCAACAAACGATATAAAAGTACTTTGCCGATTTGAACACAAGGAAACTCGTTAAGAAAACAAATAGCGATTTTACAATATATAAAAGCCATCTATATTTAAACAGTAACATAAAACGCAAACAATCTTGTATTTACATGGACGAGCTGAGTTACGTAAGTAGTCGTAACGACGTAACGATATTGCCCGACGTCGACGAACAGACGTACACATGCATTATTCAAACGTTTCATTTCTTTAAACTCCCGGTTATGAAGAGACTGACAGATTTATTTATGAAGGATGATGTGTATTTTATTTCATATCGAGATGTAAATATGAACAATATAAATGTAGTTACGTCACACTAAAGCGAAACATTGTTTTCTGGTTACAGTTTCTTTTATAATATTATATAACAATATTATTTGTATAACAAATGAAAACTTATGAGTAAAATATTATATTTTGTAAAAGGTTTTATTTATATTGTTGAAATAGGATATTTGATTTATTACTAATGCTATTAAAGTCACACTCTACTTAGTAAAATGAAATGTAAATTCATTCAAAATGTGATTTATTATTACATTGTTTTAGATAGCTTTTATTTATCTTTATCCCGGGTCTCACATCTCTGATAGTTTCATGTGCGAATTTCTAACATGATTACCACTTGTGTTACGTTGAAGGAAATCTTTATGTCCGAGAGAATTTACCAAGTTTTCGAAAAACTTGTTGAAGTCCTCCAATCCGCGCTTGAACTATGGCCTTTTATATTCAAAGGACGTTAAAAAGGACTAAATAATATATAAATTGAACCTGTCACTTTACATTTAAAAAAACTACTTATATCTTGATCATTGAAATAGTAGGTATCTTGCGTAATAAACCATTTTTACGTTCCGGATTTTCCGAGGTTTTCCGGATTTTCTCTAATAGCTTGTTTTTCGTTCTAATATCGATTACATTGTTTTGACGTAAGTAATCATATATTCGATTAAAGCGGACGATTGAAAGAGTGAGAGTAATGAATTAGATAAAAGGCCATAATTGAATTGCGGCTCTTGCAATTAACTCTGACATGAACAATAAAAATTACTATTAAAGTTGTTTGTGATTTAGTTGTTGTTTACGTTCATTTACTTTACATATAACTTAATTCTTAGTTGGTTCTATTCAGATGATTATTGGTACATTTAATAAAATGTCATTTGTATACAAGCAAGTTTTAAGACTAGATATATATATCCTATTTTTATTTCTATTATGCCACACAAGCTGCTTACTCTGGCTTTGCTCGAGTGTGTGGCTAATGACTATGTTGTTGCTTCTTTTACATACTTACATATACAAACTTTCGCATCGAAATCTACTATTTTCCGATTTATTAACTATGGTTCAACGATAATAAAAACATATAAAAAAGCAATAATATAATTTTAAAGATGGATGAATAGATTGTCTTTGCTTCTTAGTACATAATTACATGATATATTTAACGCCACTTTTTATGTTGATACAATCCGCATGTCCAATAAGGGACTGAGCATGAAGACGGTGCGAAGATACTTTAATAAAGTGTATTAGTATACAAACTTAGCTTATTAACTTAGCTTAAGTAAGTTGCAATTAATAAAAATAAAAATTACTAATTAAGTTTTAATTGGTATCTCATAATACCTAAAAAAATATACATTAAACGAGATATCAAAATACCGTATTCAAAAAATTTCTAAATGTGACTAAATAGTTTCTAAGCTACGAGCGCAACAAGGAACAGGATGCAGTTTTTTAAAAACTATTAAAACCAATTCGCTACCATGACGTAATAGTTCAATGGATTAAAGTAAATTTGGAGAGCTTAATTATTTTCTGAATAGCCCAGTCGTAAAGATCCTTTTCATCGAAGAATCCACTCGAGCGACTATTTCCCTACAGTGAAAAACCAGTTGAGTAGCACTGCTGACACATCATTTGTGTGAAACACGCAGTAAAAAAGTAATAAACAATTATTGAAATAGCTCTTATGATAAACGATGGTATTAATGCTCTACAGCATCGATCTACAAGACAATTCATGTGAATTTCGTGTAGCCGTGATCATTGTTCCGTAGTAAAAGCTTTCTGGGTCAATCTGAGTGGTAATTTATTTGGTGCTCGCGAACTCAATAACAAAACAATGGCTGTGATACACTCTCGCGTTAGACTCTCCGGCAAATACTAAAAGGCCTACGTGTTTCACCGTTTATTTAGAGCGTAGTAAAACAAGATCAATAAAGTTCGATCCTCGTATTTCGTGATATATCTGTGAGAATGCGACTTGTCGAACGGATTTGTGTGATGATAAACTTCGTAATCACTACATAGTATAAAACAAAGTCGCCTTTTCTGTCCCTATATCCCTATATCCCTATGTGCGCTTAAATCTTTAAAACTACGCAACGGATTTTGATGCGGTTTTTTTTAATAGATAGAGTGATTCAAGAGGAAGGTTTATATGCATAACTAGCAGATCCCGCGGCTTTACCTGTGCTAAATCTAGGGAAGAGCCCGAGCGAAGCGAGGGCGAGTCGCTAGTATTAAATAAATGATAGCTTAGTTATGTTCCATCATGTACTCAAAGTAATTTCACTACAAGCATAAAAGCTTTATTAAATTTCAAAGCCAATTTGTTT
Organism: Boloria selene; assembly: GCA_905231865.2. NCBI lineage: Eukaryota > Metazoa > Arthropoda > Insecta > Lepidoptera > Nymphalidae > Boloria > Boloria selene. The sequence continues at coordinate 6,223,712 of HG993146.1, read as the reverse complement.
ATTGTATAAGTAAATATACTAGTAATATATAATAATAATAAAAACTAATACTAAATATTATAACCGAATATAAAAATAAATATCTATATCGGATAATTAAAAATTATAATCATACCGATTAATAAAATTGTATACGGAATATGTCAAATTATATACGGTTAGGGGAAAACTTTTAAGCTTTTGTCTGTTTGTTACGGCTAATCTTTCGGAAATGGCTGGACTGATTCTAACGGAACTTTCACTTACAGATGACCAATGTGACGGAGTAACTTAAGCTACATTGATTTTAAGAAAAGAATTAGAGTTCCGCATACACAAAATTAAACGTATTATCAATGCACCCGGGTGAAGCGAGGATCGCTAGTTATTCATATACCAACAACGTTTCTGAATATTCGATTGTCAAGAAGCACATCTGTTATTTGCCAACTTACGAGTATATTATAAAGTTGAGTATATTTCAAAGTATGAACGAGTTATGGAATAGCTGAGTCAATGAGTCTTCAAAAGTTTTCTTGTTCGCCAGTTCATATCGTTGTTAAATTCCTTCACCTTTACTGTTCTTGTTCATACTTTAAGTATATGTCAACAGAGCGGAATTAAAGTTATTTAATTTGGTTTTTTATTAATTATATACTTATACTTATATTCAGTTTTAGATTTTTTCACACTTGATACGATAAAAAGAGAGAATGACATTCGAATTACTTTATCGGTTAGGTACCTGCAGTATGCAGAAGTGACGTACATATACGAGTTTAAGTAATACTATTAAATTATGTAGTATATTATGTAGTAAGTATCGAAGAATACCATGTATTAATAGATACGGCAGCGGCGGATGTATTTTTGAAATATGTACTACCAACATCGTAACTTACGCGCACGCTTATTGGTTCCGCTCTCGTGATTTAAACCCGTCATTTATTACTTTTAAAGGTAGCTTATAAAAATATCACAATTAAAAATATTACTTTAAGTGAACTGTAAGTTAAGAATAACTTAACTTATAATTAGGAATAATACATAATCATTTTAATAATAGCTGCTTGTATGCTTATCTACCAAATTTTTAAATGTTGTGTTGTCATTGGTATAAATCTTTTACTTCAACGAGGACATTAAATTTTATTAAAACGGTTTGGATTAGTTGAATATTTTAACAATTATCGGCGCAGACAAAAAACCAGTTCATTAAATGGGCCATAAATTATAAACGGTAAGTTTTACAAAAAGTTCACAACAAATAACATATGCGAAATTTTATTATGTACAATATTTTTTTCAATAATTTTTGCTCAAAAGTACATAGTTTCCGAGATATTGGCCAAAAAGGCCCTGCTTAAAACTCCACCTGGATCTGTAACCATTTTGTGATTTTATGTTCAGTAAGGGACCGAAAAAGAAAATGAAATCGGAAATTTAATGCGAGGTTGACGGCTATTTTTACTGGCCTAAAAGCTAAATTTAGACGATCATTGTTGATAAAATAAACATTTTATACGAATTTTTAAACATTTAGTGCATTTAAAAATATAAGTAATATAGTACGAACATGTTATTCATGGAATCTATTTGAATAAACTAATTTCAGTATAAAAGCTCTTATGTTTATTAATAGAGTGAATTTGTTTGTTTCGGAACTTCGTATAGTGAATTAGATTCACTTAGTGGAAAATGAGCGGTGTACTAAAATAGCTTGTTGTATTCAACAAAGTGTGATGTCTTATTATTTAATTTAAAAATCCTTTTTGCGATATAATTAAATATAGTTCAAAACTAAATTCACTTCAGTAAATTTACGGCTTTTGTTAAAGTCCTATGGTAGCTGTTACCTGAATAGCATCTTACGATAAAACATTATACCTGTCCCATAAAACACTATTCTTAGTCTAGTCATTTATATTGTAAAATGTAAGACATCATTTAATTTTTTTCCTATAAAGGAAGAAAAAATAGCGATTAAGTACGTTTTTTAATCTTAAAAATGATCCTAATTAGAGTTTATTATTGTAATCCATATTCTTCTTTTTGTATTAGCCATAACTTTTGAGAGGTTAAAAACTTTTGTCTCTCGTGACCACGTTTACTATGAATCATTCGAAAGATGGGCCACAAAATAAAACGGCGAAAACTCAGGCACTCAGGCAATTGAAAAATTCAGGCCTATATATAAACCTAAGGTCACTCAATACATACAAACATAGCACATATATTAATCATACAAACAGTAATATGAAGACCCAGTTTTATGAGATGGAAAATAACAAATCTGACATGAGAAAAAGGCATAAAATGCTAAAAGAGGGCCCACGAACAAAGTAACTGTTTCCACGGTATAATCAAGATCTACTCTCATTCATATTTGGAAACTATAAGTTATGCACTGGTAATAAGGAGCACATGTTTTATTCATATCTCGTCACGCCTCAATTAATGACGAATGATACGTTTGGTTTATTATGATGCTACGATATACTGTTCTTCAGCTAGACATTAATTAGTGTAATGTTCATGGAATACATAAGCAATATGGATTGTGGAATGGGAAATTGAATAGTGTCGCGTCTGTAACAATTGATTAATGTGAAGTTAATCTCGCGTTCAGTATGTTTGTTTGATTTCATGCTTAACTTGATCAGATACCAGACATAGAAAACAATTTGCATTAAAATAAAATTGATTGTTTATCTATGATTTCTACATAGTTAAATTCTATTGTTCTTTTCGGTTAAAAACAAATTTAAAATATTCCTGATAAACCGATTTTAATACTAATATCTAGATAACAACATGTATCTCTTAATTGATTTTTACTGCACGTGAAGTAGAGAAATTTCATGAAAGTTACATGAACTATTATTGGGATATCACCCGGGCCGCAGAACGAAAGTTGGTGCGAATTATCTGTTTTCCGGCTCTGCACAGTTTCGACAGTGGCGGAAATGTATACGTATATCGGATGATGTCCAACGTGATAGATGTGTCGCGTTCGATATGATTAAAAGTACACTACACGAGGGTTTTTATTTACATAAATATATTGCTCACTAATATGAGACAATGGTAAAGTGCAAGTTTGAAAAACAAAATGAATCGGTAAAAATCTGGGGATTAGTAACTATGATACGTGTTAATTGTTTCCGACATGATAAGCACCTACAAAAATATACTTTACTACTAAATATATAAAATATAAATATTGAATGTATATAAAATATAAATAATAAATAAATATAAATAAATATGTTGGGACATTTACACACAGCACTATCTAGTTCCACGGTAAGGTACGAGCCTTGTGTTATGGATACTAGATATTTGATATACTACATAATATATATAAGTTTAAATACATACATATTATAAATATAAACACCCATGACTGGAGTACAAACATTCGTGCTCAACAAATGTATTACCCCAGCGGGACTCGAACCCGCGACCGCTCGCGCAGCAAGTAGGGTCACTACAAACTGCGCCACGCGTGTCGTCAAAGTTGAAAGTAAATGAAATAAATATAAATATACTATATATAATAACAAGTTTTAAGTTCTGTAAAATCCGTCCACCCGCACTTACAATACTACAGTAATCATCTATCTATGTATCTAATTATCTATCACAATAACATACCTCGTACAGAAGTAGAGTAAACATAGACAGAAACAGTAAACATAACAGATGATGAAATGAAGATAATAATATAATAGGTTCACTGCGCTATAATAGCAGTCATAATAAAATAAAATTTTAAACATTACTTTATTTATATTATAGTATATTTCTTTCCACCAATGATACGAGTATGTGTTGGCTGCCTCATGTGTCTGTTGTAAAAACTGGTTGCACCGGAGTGGAAATAGTTTTTAAACGATTCTGAGATAAAAAGCATCGTATGTTAATTTGAAATCATTGAACCAACACGACGTAACAGACACTCGTTAAAAAACACAACTGTTAACGTTCATTGCATTTGATATTTTATAATAAAATTTTAAGAGTTCTTTAAGAATAATTACCGCTCAACTACTGTAAAATTTAATTTGTTTATTATGTTTTATCTAAACTTGTTTAAAAATATATATCTTGGTTTATATGTTAAAATTCATCAATCATCGGTATTTTATGAAAAGGTAAAATAAAGCTATTTGCGAAATTTCAGTATTTTGAAATATTAAAATAACTTTATTTCACTAAAAGCCAAAATGAAAATATGTCTTTTTATCAAATAGAACTGGATATTTAAAACGAATATTTTATGTTTTCTCTGTTCTACATTGTTTATATGGGATCATAACTTTTTTTTAATAAATCGGCACTTAAATATGTACATTAATACTTATATGGGAAAATACGAACCTTATAAATAATATAAGGTTAACTTATAAAGACAATACTTAGCAAAAACCACCTCAAACAAAAACAAATAATTCAACAATTTAAAAGGGAATCAAAAATTGACATATTCCTAAATATCGCCTAAAGCATTTCGAAAGAGTCCGCAAGTTTGCCAAATCACTTTGATAACTTCAGACTCCAAAGTTAGCGAATCTCAGCCAACTTTCTTGGAGTTGTGCCGAAATTTTAGGCTAACATAACTTTATTTTCGTCCTCATAGCTTATTAAACTTACTTCACATAACATTCAATAGATTTAATTGAAATCTGACGCTTGTGTTAACACCCGTCCTTTACTTGCCGCATGATTATCTAACGCATCCATTACATCAACAAATCCTCTTACATGTTATTCATACATATGTACCTACGTGTACATACATCACGAAGTAAATAATTGATTTCTCATAAACTAAATAACGTTATTTGTCACAATAAAGAAACTAACTTTTATAAGCCATTAACCAAGTGTACAGAGAAGTAAGGATAAACTGAATTAAACCTAGAATACTTAAAATCCATATCTACGATTCTAAAGCATTAACGGTGACTTGAAATTATCTAATTTACGACCAACCCTCAAAACTTTCATAATTTCCGTGACATAACTAGTGTGCTAGTAAACTTTTTCATACCACATCAAATTATAACTTGCGTGATTGGCGTTGAAGTTATTACAAGTATATTTATTATTTATTTACGTCTGAATGTATTATAATATTGATTTTTGAGGTGCAACTTAAAAACAAAACAATGAAGGATTTATTTAAATATATGAATATATGCAAACGAAATGCTTACTTTTATTTATTTGTTGAAAGTTTTTATATAGAGTCCTAAATATTACAAGCAGGTTAAAACTAATCTTACATTTAGCTATATAGGTATATAGGTATAGGTAGCTTTAAAGCTTAACTTTTTATTTCTTTGAATTAAGTTTAAATTTTACGGAAATTCTACACCAAGCGAGGCAGATTACATTAATGTTATTATTTTTATTGAATTGATTACATTTATATTGAACAGAACGATTACTTTTCGTAAAATAAACATAAGTTCCTAAAACTACTTTGTACATGTTGTAAGTAATAATAATATTTTTATTATAAAAATATCTTTTTTCTTTTTATATTTTTAGCTAATTACAACAACACCTAAACTCTATCCGATACAATTCATTCACACTCTATTTACTTATCCCCAGCGGAAGATAACAATATTTAATCAGCTAACACAAATAGCCGTCAGTACTTACGAGACATCATCCGTACATGAACAAAAAACTGTCATTCTGTATATAAACGCTTTAAACAAACTGATTACGGCATTTCTTTGCAATTTATTTAAATGAGTTAAATAATTAGTACTACCATGATTGTGAGTCTAACATAATGACACTGTATTATAATATATTAGTAATAGATTGTGTAATAAAATAGAAATATGGTTAGCTTTGAAATAGATACGATGTTCAATTTGTTATAAAACTGTTGATAATTTCTCTAGTAACGAGCTATTTACTCATATTTGAGCTGCAAAAGGTATTGAAAGAATCTTAAAATAGATTCGCTTCTAGATGCAAGAAATATTCAAATTTATAAGAAATACTTCAGCTTATGTTCGTAAATTTGAAAAGATGTTCAAAGTTACGATATAATTTGAAAGCACTTCACTCTACCCTTTTAAATCAGCTAGTTTATTCCATTATTGGTCTATAAAATGTTACAATCTGTAAAATTTGCCAATTTTGTCTACTTTTTTTCGCATTTACTTTTTACTACTAAATTATTATTTTAAAGAAATGTTAATATTATTTATTTAAAAATAATACAATAATTGAACGATGTTATTATTTAATTGCTATCTATTACTTATGCTATCTATTACTTTTTGTACTATATTAGTTTAGTTCCATTTATTAGTTGAAAGTTTTTATATTGAGTGTAAAACAATTATAACTACATAATATAATATTTACTTTTTAATGATTTTTAGCAAGACTAACGATCAGCAATTGATTTTTATAATACTATCTAGACGAATTTAACCTGCAGGTTTGTTACAAAACAATAGTATCCAAGATATAAGTTATCTGCGTCCTGATTTGAAAGTAAACTGAAAAAGTAAAGCAAAGTAGTCTCAGAGAATACTTAGTTGGAAATTGTCACAATCAAAACAATTGTATATTTCGTGGTATTTAGTTTTTTATTGGGTTTTCATTTGCAATACTACACTAAGTCTAACCATATCAAGAGAAACAACTTTGTATTTAACAAAACATCGCATAAGTTCGAAAAAGCGACCTACTCATAACTCACTTTCATTTGGAACACGAGCTTTTGCTTATATATAGCTATTTAACTGATATTTTTATTTGATAATACTTTTATTTTGATAATTTAACCTATTATTAAAATATAATAAAAAATAAGGATATTTTAATATTAATAATTTTATTTGCGACTTTGAAATCAGTTAAGACTCTATAGTAGATAAGTAATAAAAAAATGTTTCCTCTCATGTATCTAGGACCTATAAATGCTAAAGTTTGTATGTGTATGATGTATACGCTAAAAAAGTTAAAAGGATTTGGATGAAATTTTATTTTCAGATAGGCTATGACTAGAAGTAATAGGTGTATGTTGTATATAAATAACTAGCGACTCTCCCTCGTTTCGCTTATAAACACAAATCTATCCAAGGATTTGATTACATTCAATTTACTTTATATTCTCTATTATATACAAAATGTACACGTACACAATAATAGAGAAGGGTTAAATTGACATTACAATTAATACGCAATCTGCAATACTTTCGCAAATATTGCTCACATTATCCGTTTTCCAATAACAAATCACATAAAAATAAACGTCTCCGTTCTCAATTGTCTGTAAAGGAGTCAGAATGGGGGGCGGAAATAACGCAGCAACAAACAAAACATTAGGTGGAATGAGAGGATGAAGCTGCCTTTATTATGGCGATTGCTCCGCGCGGATGCTTTTTAATTTACCTTTCTCTCTATAATTAAAACTTGTGGCTACGTTTTTGAGAGCCAACAATGGATTTTTTATGTTCAAACGAACGACTATCTGCGTGTGTCAATTAAATTAAATTTCAGACCTATTTTACAGAAGCTACGATTAGTTATTGTTAATAAATCGATATTTTAATATTAATTAGCTTTATATATTTAATATGTATTAAAGACTCACACTCGCACCGCTCGAATTCGAATTTTAGAGATAGTTATATGTTTCTCAGAAATTAAATAATTTTCTGAAAAATCCTGACAGCCGCCTATCATAATACCTTTATATATAATTATTTATCCAAATAGGTATATAATTAATAAATTTTGTCAAAATTTTGACATAATTTGTCAAAATCTCTTCTCGCGGTGACAGACAGACAAAAATTCCAAAAAAACTAATATTTTATTTATTTTATTGATTAATGTATAGATTCAAGAATGTTAGCATTTTATTATATACTAGCAGTCCCCGCGGCTTCGCCCGCGTTTATTTTTTTAATTGCTACTAAACTTCACTCGATCACTCGCTGGGTTGACCTATTTATGATTACTCATCCTTATACGTCTAGCAGTTTTTGAGATTTCGTGATGAGTGAGTGAGTGCTTTTCGCATTCATATATATAGATGACTAGCTGACCCGTGCCCACATCGTTGGGCATAATGTTAATAATCCTTTTTTAGAACAGAGTGTTTAAATAATTTAAATTATTTTATTAATATTAAAAATTAAATTACCTATACTAATATTAAAAAAAAACTACTTTTTGTAACTTAAATATTAAAGTTAGACATATGCTGTCGTTGACTTTTTTGTAGGCATTTTCAAGCTCCACATCTTTTCTCTAGATCTCAAAAATATATCTTTCATAGTTAAGGCAGCGTTCGTAAGAAACGCTTTCATTCGACCGTTTTTTCTCCGATTCACTTTGCAAAACAGACTACCACGTAAAAGCCTGTTTATTTTTCGGTTTTTTATATAACCTATGACACTCAGCAATAATGTGGCTTTCTATTGGTGAAAGAGTTTTTAAAATCGGTTCAGTAGATCCCGAGATTACCCCTTACAATTTAACAAATAAACAAACTTTACTTCTTTATAATATTAGTATAGATAGTATAGATATGAATTTTGTTCTCATTAGTATTGTTCGATAATTATGTATTAAATACATATGAGTATAATATTTGTCATAACAAATATAACAGACGGTAAAGTTTTGTGGTACGGATTAAGCACATGCTTATAACTTCACAAACAAATAAATTAATCCTGTGTACACAGAACAGGTAAGTTATATTGGTTTTGCCGTCGTTTAATTAATTTGATGTATGTTCAAATTATACTTATATATCGTTTTATTCGTACAAAGACATAAATAAATTACTCTTCACTACATAGTATAAAACAAAGTCACTTTCTCTGTCCCTATATCCCTATGTATGCTTAAATCTTTAAAACTACGCAACGGATTTTGATGCGGTTTTTTTAATAGATAGAGTGATTCAAGAGGAAGGTTTATATGCATAACTAGCAGATCCCGTGGCTTTGCGTGTGCTAAATCTAGGGAAGAGCCCGAGCGAAGCGAGGGCGAGTCGCTAGTTATAATTATAAAGAATTGATAAAATAGTTAATACAACTACAATATATCCGTGGGTCGGCTTCGTTGTACTTGGAGAACTCAAAAAATATTTTTAAATTTTTTCCTGCTTCTGGATTTGTTGTAACATTAGACTATGTTAATCAGTTTACATTTTGTTTATATATATGTGTTTAAGCACATAATTCTATGAACTTTAAAATACGCATATATTAATAACAACCCTTCTATGTGTTTACAACTTACGTATATATATTAAATAGTACTTATTAACAATAATTTTGCTGTAGCTTGTTACAGAATATCACAAAAACCCTTGATGTGAGTAAAAATAGGGTTCAAAATATACTATATATAAATATAATATAGTATTAAAAATATGATATATAAAAACCACGTTGATCCATAACATATTCATTTACGAACCCAAAATTTTCGCATTTTTAAATAAATATGTATGATTTTCGCATATTATACAATGTTATTAAGGATATCCTCTGAAATATTATATGCTTAATAACAAATCGGAAGTAACTAGAAGAGGTTGATTATTTACACATAATGCTCTTAATCATTTAACACACTTGAGCATGATCTCATCACTTTCACCGTCAAAGGGCGTATCCTGTATATTGTTGTAAACGGACGGCCACTATTATCCATCACAATGGAATAATGAAACGCGTTCGCGTCACTCAACTTTCCCTTTACAAAGCGTACGATTATTTCTTATGACTCCGAATGGTAATCCGTATCTCAATAGTGATATGTGCAATACAATATATTATCTGGTATGGTAAAAAATAATATTTTGAACTTTTTTTTAAGGGTATAAAACCTTTATCACTTATACAAAGTAAATATTGATATTTATTTTGAACTAGCTGACCCACAGAGACATTTATATTTATGGATATTGATCACTCACGTTTGTCTGAAATAAAAGCACAGTGGATAAGCCTTAGTCCTTAGAGTATAGATAAAGGAGACAAAGTGACATCTCAGCACCTGTCACTGAGTTCAACTTTCCGCCGATGTTACATGACCGAATTAAGAGGTTTAAGAACAAAGGCAAAGTTAAGATGTTTTAGCTTTTCTTTCTCTTGTTGTCTTTACAGAATCCTAAAACTAAAGTCTTTGGTTCTTATAAATACAAGATTACGTTAATAACCCTTTCATTTTTATCCAATATGGCGCTCCATTCTAAACCTTATATTAAGCCCAAGCTCATTTATTTGATAGTGGTATCAAATAAATGAGCTTGTAACACAATAAACTAAGTGACGTCATTGTAAATTCAATATGACGGACTCCCAAAGATACATACATATAAACCTTCCTCTTAAATCACTCTATCTATTAAAAAATCCGCATCAAAATCTTTAAGTAGTTTGAAAGATCTAAGCATACATAGGGACAGACAGCGGGAAAATACGAGTAGGTACTTAGTTTTATACTCTGTAGTGATGGCATTTTGAAAATATTCTTTATCATATTTGATATCGGTAAAACAATCTACAAATAAAAGACATTTGTTTATACTATATTGTATAGAATTAACGACCTTTCACCACTCTTATTCTGGTAACGCATGTTGCGTGACAAACAAAATTTTCACTTGCTATTTAGTTAAAATAACTAACAAGATAATATTTCCTTTGATAAATATAATGATTGCCTTGTATAGTCAAAGTCGCAACCTTAATAGACAGCTTCCACCAGCATCAGATTACAACGACGATGCGACCTAAGCATGTATATAAGTATGATATGTTTGCATACAGAAATTTTATTTTCTTAGACAATTTAATATCATCTCAGCCATAATAGCAAGAAATGTTAAAATTAAAAATATTACCAGTTGTAATAATGTAACAAGTATATTATATATATTTTAATACTTTAATATTTACACCAATAACTACTTGTATATACCAATGTGTTTTTTGTACAAAAATTAACTGAATTTAGTTTTAAGTTTCTTCGACTTTTTAGCATAAAGTTTTTTGATATTGGAAAGTTATTAAAGAAAATAGTCAATTTAAATGTCTCCAAATCCAAATAGTTACTAAAGATATGAAGTCAGCTTTCTAATAAACGTCAAGATACTCTTTATTTTAAGCACGTTCTAAATAACCTTAATTTTGCTCTCAGCCATTTTCCCGTTCCCGCTTTCCCGACAATGAATTGCGTCGGTCAAGCTAGTAAAAGACTGAACTCTTGTACCGATTACAAAACCGATATTATTCTACTTTAAATATATTTATGTATTTAAATATAATATGACCTTTGACTTTTAGAAAATATTCACAGTTACGTTACAGAGTAATAAATTTTAAAAAAGTATAAAAGCGAAAGAAATAACAAACCTTGCAAAATGAAATATTTACAAAAACGTTATTTATAACGATGCCAGTAAAAGACTGAACTGTTGTACCGATTACAAAACCGATATTATTCTACTTTAAATATATTTACGTATTTAAATATAATATGACCTTATACTTTTAGAAAATATTCACAATTACGTTACAGAGTAATAAACTAAAAAAGTGTAAAAGAGAAAGAAATAAGAAACCTTGCAAAATGAAATATTTACAAAAACGTTATTTATAACGACATTTATTTTTCCCAACATTTTATCATCCAAAGCTTTTTATCATCCTCAATCATTTAATACTATGCATACCTACTTAGCACATTACAAAAATATCGCTTACTTAAAAAAAACTAAATGGCACGGCCATGACTGTATCAATGTATTGACTGACTGACTATATCATTAATAACAATTATAAAAAAGGGGTATTTCATATTTTAATTTGTCGACGGTGCCACAGAAAGCCTACATAATTATCGGTCGGTATCTAGCTTTTCAAAGAGAAAGCGACCGCGTAAACGTCCCTATCGATTTCAATAAATAGTTCGCTTAAATATTAGCTCCTGAGTTACTGGTAATGGCGGTTTTGTCCTGTCTGTGTGGTCACGCGATCACTCCGACCTTTAAAACGCTTTTAATTTATTATCTCCTAGTTAAATAGTAACACTTGAAAGATTTTATTTACATTACAATAGGTTTTAATCACCCAATTCTATGACTTATTTTTTATTAATTAATTTGTGGTATTATCAAACATTCAACACAAAGTAAACAAAACTATTGATAACTTTGCAGATATAGTAAATAATACACACTTATATTATGTATTAATTAGTTTAAGAATTTATTTTTAATTAGCTTACAGCCCAAATAAGTTCGTATTATGTATTAAAAGAAAAAAATATATATTTCACTATAACATTTTAATCTTATCTACATTTAATGAAATTAAAATTAAAACTGTATTTGCATTTTAGTTTACATATTTATACAAAGTTATACTAGTCGCAGCAAAAACAATTCAGACTGACCGTCGTTAATGTTTGATCATTTAAATATGTTTACGTTAGCATTAGACGGTTTATACAATAAAGTTGGCGCATTAAAGCGAACGTTTATCAGTACTGTGCATTCACACTCTGTAAATAGGATTAAAAACAAAAGTAACAAACTTGTAACAAAATGGCATCGTAAAATGCAACGAGGGATTCGCTCGAACAAACAGCTTTTGATTTAAGTACGTTGAATTTTTTATCAAAGTTCTCCGTACTCGCGGCTACACTCACTCCAACAATTTCACTGTATTATAAAGGCATTAGTTTAAAGCATAATAGAATGATTCTCACTTATTAAACATTAGCTTTTGCGTCACGAATTAATTTAGTTGATCCAAATTCAAAATGTTTGATTTTAATGATTTATCGACGAATACTGATACATATATGTAATAATACTGAGTAATAGTTTGTATGATAAATTTATAGTAAAACAATGTCAGTACAATAAAGATAAAATATGTATTACATACTAGCGACTCACCCTCGCTTCGTTCGGGTTTGTCCCTAGGGGGTACCTGGGAACTTTAGGATAAAATGTTTACAAACTTTGAATATCTTATTTATTTATGTCTAATCAAATGATTAAACAATATATTTTAAGCTTCTAGCTTTCTAGCTTTCCATACAAACTTTATTCCCTATTTCAAACCATCTTTCAGCCCTTTTTTCACCTTGAAAGTAACCTATGTCCTTTCTCAGGCTCTAGACTATCTGTGTACCAAATGTCATCTAAATCGGTTCAGTAGTTTTGGCGTGATAGCGCGACAGACAGACAGACACTTATCTTTCTAATTAAAATTCGTGGACATATGAAGGGAAGTTTGAAATGAACACACTAGAAATACTGAAATTCAGTTGTACATATCATGAAGTTCGAAATTGTACCTATGACATTATTCTTGTTTCTGTGTAACTTGAAATTTCATTTGTACTATACTGAAGAGTGGCTTCCTCGTCACTAATAAACTTAAAATCAAAAAAAAATTTGTAAAATGATGTTTAGATGTATTCAAAATATTTTTGTGTGGTGTTTTATCAGACTTCAATTAATGCTACATCGCAATCTGACCATATATCCTAAATTTAATGAGCAATATCTTTAAGATCTTTGTAGATGAATAGAAAGATTAATATCAATTAATATAAAAATTAATATTCAATTAGTTCTGTATAATAAATAAATGAATTAATTATATAAATAATTTCTTCATATTTATTACCAGAAATGTAATTTATACAAATAATTAAAATTATACGATAGGTTGTTGGCATAAAAAAAATATTAAAAAGATTGCTGTCCGTCTATTTGATATGGCTAATTTGACGGGTTTTTCATTGGAAGATTGCTGGTGTCACTTATAATAATATTTCATTCAGACAAAGGTTCAAAATCGTACCTAAGTACACCTTACTGACCTTACGCTCACTATGGTGCATGTAAGTGTTATTTAGAATAAATCTGCTATTTATTATGGAGTTAAATTTAGAATATTGACATAATTGTACCTTAACATTATTTTTTTTATTATTTAAGACATTATTTGAATTAAAAATAAATTTAAATAAAATTATAAAAATGCCTCATAACCTGCTTGTTTTAAATCTATTATCAAATTACCATTTGTATAAGTGAGATGCTTTGTCATGAGATTAAAACCTATCCAGACAACTTAATATTATAACGTAGACTAGGTTGGCGGGAGGCATCGGCTCGAGTGGGATTCTACGAGACAAGTACGCTTCTGTATAAAACATGAAAACATTTTAATTACTTCATGACGAATGACCCTGACGTTCTTTTAACTTTTACATCTTTTAAATTACATTTTTAATAGAAAACCAATATTTTATTCGAATATCATATAAGCCTTACTTATTATGATATCGAACTCTAACTTATTATATTACGGAGATTAGCAGGAACAAATAGATTTAGATTTGAAAAATCATGTTTTTCTTATAAGTCTCTAAGCTTTAATTTATCTGCATCATTATATAAAAATTATAATATACAATAAATTACGATATCAAGCTCTGCGTTAGCGAATAATAACCATATTTTTCTGCAGATGCATAAACTAAACCAAGATAATGTGTGTGTGGAACTAGGTACCAACTTTATATTTTTGCAGACTCTTGCAATTTTTGTTTTATTTTTCCTAAAATTTTTGAACCAATCAGTAAATTACATTACATTACATTATTATTGCGAATTAACAGTACGTACAAACATATTTGGGTAAATAAATAAGGTTATTGGTGCATCATTTGCCTGCAATGCAGTCTTGATAACTTGAGGGCGATAGTTTATTATTGCAAGCCAAGTCAAATATGAGAAAATGCAAAAATCTGTGATATTCTCTCGATTATTGCCAGATCCGGAAATCAAACCTAGCACTATCGATTGATTCTTTTTCCATTAAAACTACTTTGGTAGCCTTTATTGAAATGGCAAGAATTGACTTTTGTAGTCACTTTAGCCAAACTAATCTTGTACAACTAAAATTTAAAAGAGTACATAATATTTACAAAACATTCGAAAAATTCTTAATTTATCACTATTATTGTGTGCGAGCTTTAAAGCTTAATGAACACCTTTAAAAGAAATTAAAAAATCACTTAACTATCAAACAAAATTAAAATAATTGTCAGAAAAGTGCTTTTATTATCAGAACCGTATTAATATACACTGAACGTCGATATCAATTGTTTAATAATAGTCGACGGGCGGTCGACGAGGCGTAGTTTATCTGTCCTACAAATACCCCATCTAAGTGATATGCGTAAGCTTTAATAAACCGTATGTTGCTTTCGTAATTATTTTAAAACACCAGCTTTAATGTCCTAACATAAAATTAAACTTTTTTTGTATATACAGCTTCCATTCAAAGAGCTTTCGATCATTATAATATGTATGCTTTAATCTATATTAAAATTTTGCAACGTATAAAAAATCAAAGTAGTAATTACGTTAGCGAACCTTTTCGAGTAGAGGCGACTGTCGGCAGCACTCGACACTCCAGAGTTCAAACACTGAACGACCAGCTAAGAGCTATATAACTACAGTCTGTCAGTTCTGACGAGCACTATTTGCTTTTTTTCCACATTTAATGTATCGGTGAATGCATCATACATATTTTATTTAAAAATCTACAGATGCAATTTTCTAAAGCGTAATTTGTTACTATTAATGCGACTTTAGATATGTGTATAGTAGGATATATGTCAGTGCCCAGCAGTGGGAGGTTAAATTAGGCTAAATCCTTCTTTATTATCCCACTCGAGGCCACAGTCTACTACATTGGCCAACTGGGTTGGTGGAGTTCACATGTCTTTTGATAACATGGTAGGTTCTCTCAGATAGACAGGTTTCCTCACGATGTTGTCCTTCACCATAAGGCAAAAGGTAACAATGTAGAAAATGATTCGCATATGAAAATATCAAACAAAAACAAAACTTAGAAGCGAAGATACGATTCATGAGGCAAGCTGTCTACTCTCACTTAAGTTAGTACTAATTCCAAACAGTCCTTGAATAACACGTCATGTCTCACCGAAGCTGACGCAATGTGATTTTATGGATTATAGATTAAGAATCTACTTTGATATGTGAAGTCATAAACTCAACCGTTTTAATTCTATAAATAAATTTAATATTTTTTTATGACACAGTCTATGCTACTACTTTTAATACTATGTAGTGAGATTTTAGAAGAAAACATTAATTTTCGACTTTTCTTTCTATTAAGACATAGGTATTTAGAATATATATATAATATAGCCCATAATAATTTTCTAGAATGTCCTGTTTACACAGGACATAGATATTCATAGAGCCATATTAATAAAAACTAATGTAAAGAACGCGAAAGCTGAAAGCCTAAAACACGCGTGTATTGCCCGTTGAGCTGTCAGAGACTCTTATCTTTATCGATCAAGGTTAAAAATAATAAATTGGCAGGAAGAGACGTCTGCCGCGTTTCCACTCGAAAATAAAGTACACTTTTAGTTTTCTAGTTCGATTGCAACACGCCACCAAATCCAAGGTAAACCATTAATTTTCTAATCCTTAGAGTATCTTTCAGTAAGTTGTTTCTTAGTAATAAAGTTGTTTGGAACTCCGGATCAAGATAACTAACAAGTTAAGTAAGGCGCGTATCGGACACGACTTTATATTTACGATTGAATTTCAGAAGTTGATTCAGATTGTTTTATAAACTTAATTGCTAAATATACCGCGGTATTGCGTAATTTGTATAATAAGTGTATAGATTTATATTGTGAAATAATAGTAAAATACGTTAGACTTAGACACAATTAGAAGAAATTTATATGTAAATAATTTCTAACACTCTTGGCTGTCAAAAATGAGTGAACATTTAAAAATACTAACCTTCATACAACAGCTTTATACTGTTATAGATGCAAAGTTATATATTATAGTTGTCTTTGCTGTGATTCAAGTTTTAATGAGTTTTGGCATGCACACAATTACACAAATGCTAACAAAATGCATATCGTGAGTCACATTTTGTATACAGTCATAGTGTTGCAAATCCACTTTTTGTAAGAAGTTAGGTGCGATTCTTTTTGTTTCTTATTAATTTTATACAATATTTATTTATAACCATTGGCTTAAAATCAAAAGAATAAATCGTAGTTAATTAGGAAGAAGCGACAAAAACTATGTTTTTAATAACATTAAAAACATAGTTTGGATTAATACGTGTCAAAGATAAAACGGTAAAGTCGAGGTAAAAAGCTAGTATACAAAAAGTTCCACTAAAATGCCAATTTAAATACGAAACTTAGTAAGAGTTATTAATTTCATCAGCAGAGATTATTTGGATTGAATGTTGTATTAATGAACAATTAATGTTATGAGTAAACATGTCGTCTACTCTTTATCGATGTAACAATACCCTACTACCAAATACACTAGTTTAACAATTTCACTATTTTTAATTAAAATTTATAATAAGCTTTCTATAACAACAAACTGTTTTAATCGTTGCGTCATTATTTATACTAATTGCATAAGAAATAATGAATTTGAGTAATAAAAACATGTACTCATATAATGTTTTTAAAACACAGATGTATTTGAACGTCGTCGTTATCGAGAAAAATTCCAAATATGATGATTAGCGGACGGTCCGAGACATACAAATCTGACTCATTTTTAAATTACTAATTTTAACCAAATGAAACAATTATTGTTATGATAGTTAACCAGTTAGGTATATTAGTTTTAAATAGCTAATTTATTTTAAAGTTTAAATATATCGAATTTAATTAATAGTTAAATTTTCGACTTCTTATTTTAGCTTTGTTATGAAACCGTGTACAAAGTTCTTGACAGTCAAATACATTATTATTAGTCCTCTAGAATAGTCAACATACACTCGGTTTCTTTCGCAGCCGGCAACATGTGACCCAGATTCATCAATTACCTGTTTTCAAATTATTATTGTGTAGTATACAAAAATATAATGTAATATAAATCTAAAATAGGAACCTTATTTAATATTCATTATTTACATAAAAAGTAATACATATTTTCTCTTACAATAAAGTCTCTAAAACTAATTTTAAATTTATTTAATAATAAGTTAATTAAATAAAAAAAAATTTTAACAACTACTGTAGTTCGAATAGTAATTTAAATGTAATAAAGTTATACATGAATCTTCAAGATTAAAGAATAAAACTGAGTAGATCAGTTATCATAGTTGTACAAACTCGTAACAGAACGAACGAATACAGTCTATTTTGAAACATGTGTATCTACATTTCAATCTCATTTGTTAATTTTCGCCTCTTTATAAAAGCGACAAGCTGTTTGAGACTATTGTCATTTAAAATATGAAGTTCATATTTTATATGTCATTGGAGCGACAGTTCTTCGTCAATCAAGACTTAAATTTCCTTTTGTTATTACATTACTTTCTACTTCTGAGAAATTGTTTAAAAAAAGTTTAAGTGAAATATTGGAAGAAAAACAATTATTAGAGATTCTCAAAACATAAACAATAACCTCCTCCTCCTGCGGAAGTCGGTTAAAAACACGTAAAAATGTTAAAGTTTTATATTCCACTTAAAAAATTCCGAATTTAAAACATTCATCAATCAATTTCATCAATTCAAAACGACTAACTCAACACTTGTGCTAATTTTAATGGGATAAGGGAGTTTTAAGGGATAAAACATCGTATTCGAGCAATTTGTTTTGAAACATAAGCAGTACATCTAACAATGTCCCTACTAGCAGGAAGGGAAGTCCCTTATTAAGTAAGTGAACGCAAAATTATGGCGGGCCATTCTATTCTTCAAGTTCAAAAAAATATAAAAGCTTTTTTAAACGCTCATCAACACGTTACAGAAACGTCCAACACATAGGTACATGAAAATCGTTTGTGACTTCATATTATATCGGTTGCGCTAACCTAACAAATTGTTGTAGCGGTTTATAAGACTGACAAAATGCAACATAGCGTTTACAAAAGAGCTCGTTTCCCGCTGTGTTATCGAATAATCTGATGTTCAATCTCTCGGTCGGGTTGTGACAGGTAGCTAGCATGCCGGAATCCTGGGGACTCCCGAGGAACGTGGAAATTCCGACAACAAAACGCTTAGCGCCCGCAATCTCTCCATTGTAATGCAACAGATTTTTCTAATTTGTTCGAATATCATCAGTCATTTATCTTTAAATAAAGTTGTATTTTAAATAAAGTTGTTGGATTCTTTTAAAAATAAACTCAAATTTTTAATATTTTTTATTACGTCATTTTTTTATCAACAAATTAAGACTATTAAGTACGGTGTTAAATAAATAAATAAAAAAACTCCTTCTCGTTGAAAGGACTGAACGGATTTAGATGATTTTTAGTACACATATATAATTCGATATCATGTGAGCTGCCATAAGGCAAGAACCCCAGCAACGAAATATAGTCGATAGTATTATATACATAGTGTATATGTACTTTATGTAGGTACGTATATGCATGCATGCCTTAGTCTTTTAGTCTTTAGATATATTACAAAATAGCAAAACAACCTTTTTAAAATAAAAAAATCCTATTGTACCAATATGTAATACTATTTGTTTTAATTATGTCAAGCGAATTAAAAGTACACATTACAGTGAGCACTGAATAAAGATAATATATATTATTTTTTATTAATAGATCCCCTTATCTTTTACTAACATTATTTGTTACACGCTTTTTATACTTTTGTAAAAACCCAAAAATTTGGTCACATGTATACATTTACAGTTGGTTAAAAGTGTATTTTTAAGACTATAAAATATAATATTTCTCATTGCCATCACTTGAGTAAGTACACTTAGGAGAACTCGAGAATGGATTTAAGTGGATAATATTACTGTGGTCTAATAGTTCGTATAAAACCCTCATTGTTAACCTTAAATTAATTTCAATTAGTCTAGTGGGATACAAGTATGACATTCGTATGTGCTCCTATATTAACCGAGGATCATGTTCATTGACTTTAAACTAAATACATATATAACATATATATGTATTACATAATCTTGACGTAAATAGAGTAAAGACAGGTGAAAAGTCGGTGGGGAACTGCAGGTTGCTCCTGGTACTTGTCTGATAGCAGAGTGATCGTTGTAGCAATCCCATGATATTAGTGGCCTACTTCGACCAGCCCCGTCTTAAACGTTATTAATGCATAGGAGTTCTTACGTCACCCCATTAACACGATGGAGGTTCTATAGGGTTTTAATGGGTAGAACTGGCCTTTCTAGCCGGCCAGTTCTACATAACCACCTGTATGTATACAGGTGCTATGCATAAATGAATTAAGCCTAAACCTAATCATAGGAATTAATCTCAATATATGTAAACGTTCTCATATAAAGCGGAGGTCATACAAATTGATTATAAGGTTAATGGAAATACACGCATGAGTGAAGCCCGCGACATAAACTAGTAATATAATAAAACTCAATATGAGTTGTGGCAGGGAGTACAGAAATAGCTGTATGAGTCAAGTCTTATCTACGCTTTAATCTATTGGAAGTAACAAAATTATTATACCCACAGAGGAACACTTACCGGGTATTGATTTTATAGAAAAATGTTACTTAGGAAATCATATGTACCTCTTAAGTTGTTGATAATAATTGGAAAAGTAAAAGGGGCTTAACATTTTTGAAAAACAAATTTCACAGTTATTACCCGACTGCGCCAGAAAGAGGGTTATATTTTTAGAGAGTATGTATGCATGTGTAATTGTTTTTCACGCTCTACGGCCTGAACGGCTTGATTGATTTTAGCTTGAGAGGTGTCGTTAGATTCGTATTAATAAATGTGAAAGAGACAGCGTATATAAATTTTGAATCAAAGAAAGAAAACAACATATTTTAGCGTTTTTCATTTCCAAATTACACAGAAACGCAGACGGGTTTTTTAGTTTATTAATTACACTTGTTGTATATGATGAATTACATTATATACCTACATATACAAATATGTATGATGTCAGTATAGTAGAGTAATAAATTATGTTAAGTCAAGTATAATGTACATAATTACAAAATTCTGTTACACCTCACACGTGTAATTGTCTTACTTAATGCGGTGTTAACACTAAAACAAAAGTTACGGTAAAATAATTCACGTATTATAATTTTATTTAAGACTTTAATAATTATTAGATCATTTTAAGTGTATTAGAAACTATTAAGCTATAAAAATTATGTACGCGTAATAATTAGGTATATACTATATAAAAATGTAATAGGTAATAAAAATGTATACGACGTAAAATGTGTTAATATTACATGCTTTATATTATTCTAAGATGTTTTTACCATAATTTTTTCTGTTACAGGTAATGTCACTTCGCAAATTGGAAATCACACTAAGAATATATCTAGTAAGTTTGTTTTTATTTTTTTACGTCTTAAAATGCATGTTGTTGGTGATTATGCGGAACTCGCTAACTAGAAAACTCCCTCGTCTCAGTGGGGCGTTGTATTCAATCACGACGCCTAGACTGCAGATCTACGAAAAAGACTTAGTTCACTCTACTGTCACAGAAGTATCTATTTAAATTGTTAGAACTAGTTAGCCCAGCGGTAGGGGTAGCGCTCGTTTGGATAACCGAGTGATGCGGGTTCAAATCCGGGTTTCCAACCTCTGATATTTTCATGTGCAAATCATTTCTGTCATGATTACCACTTGTCTTACGGTGAAGGAAAACATCGTGAGGAAACCTGCATGTCTAAAAAACCTAGCAAGTTTTCGAAAGACATGTGAAGACCAACCCGCACTAGGCCAGCGCGGTGAACTATGGCTTGTTCCCCCTCGTACTGAGGGAGGCCTGTACCCAGCAGCAGCGGGACGTTAAAAAGGGCTGATGATGATGACATTGTTAGAAAATGCATTTATGCATAACACCAAATAAACTTAGACTTAGACACTAACTGTAGTAAATGCACTAAGCATTAAATCGATAATTACTCCATAAACAGCAAATATCTATGGATAAATTATTCGCAATGCTTTCACAAATCGATTGGGACACAAAGCAGTGTTGTAAATAACTTGACAAAACCCCTAAAGAACTTTACACTGGCAGTTAAGTAGGGTCAGATGTGAATGTCAATCGCGACCTAACCGCGGTTGCTAACATCCATTATTACCACATTTTATCACATGAAAATTTTATCATCGTCACTACCGGCTCTGAAAGCGTTCGGGAATCCGTTCTTTATAATGCTTCAGACGTGACGCTCGGCTCCGAAACTCGTCCTATAGAAATGTTTTAGGGTTGTGCATCTACGATTATTATTAGGAGGAAATGTGACCCTCTTATTGGTCTGACAACCTCTTCTCCCTCCCTTTTAACGCTTAGTTAACTCTCAATTCATAGACTAATTTAGGAAACATTCAAAGATAAGTAGCAGCTTATATAAAAACACTTTACTAGCGCAAATTTATTTAGAATTAATTTCATGAAATTAAAAAAATCTATAATATGGTATATCTCAAAGAAATAAAATTCATTTGTTAACAATTATTAAGTAAATGTACTACATACGGATTACTTAATAAAGTTTTTAATATTACACCTTTTGCATTTTACACATAAAGCAGAAAAGGAAGAGTATTAAAAAGTATGTCATACGTTATTAATTTTCGCTCAATCCTTTACTCAAGCGATACAAAATGAGGCTATATTAATCTTTCAATTTTTAACTCCAATCCCTTAAGTCAATTTATAGTATTACTTGAATCGGCAAAAGTAAGCACACTCACTAATAAACATTTCAAAGCGTAATTTTTACGATTTTTATGTCCTAAATCAACGTTTGTCCCTTAAGCCACCTATTTTACTTATTATTATTCCTGTGTAAAATGAGATTGGCAATTTCGTTATTAGGACAAACTTCATATTTAGTTTTTATTTACTTTGTAATATTAATGAGATAAGAACCCATAATATTTCTATAAAGTATGCGAAGAATAAACCGTTACTTTCACAATATATTATGTGAGGCACAACGGTACATCGTTAACAATAAAATGGTATAATACATACTTGTATCTAAAACTTTTTATTGTACCTTATGTCTATCGCTCATCAAATGTTTAATGAGATGATATGTTCTTAAAGTATACCAATGAATATATATTAATACAAATCTAATATTCCATTTTTTAATGTTAAACTAAGTTTAAGTCAACCCTACACTTTAGAGAATGAATGCTAGATTGTTGAGATCTCTTTGTGGTATACAGTGAGGAATAAAAACATATCTTTGTTCAGGCAAAGTATTGCGGACTGACTTTCGAGCTTCATGCTCCGTTTTCATTAAATCCATCATTTCGATGATAACTATAATAATATAATTTTATCTAAGTATAATGTTGTGAACTTGTCAGCCCTACAGGCTATAAACCAATGCTAAATCTCATTGTGATTGTACAACGAGAAATGAAAACACGCATTTTTGTTCCGACGACTATTGCTGGCTGATCCATGGACCATGGGACATGGATTCATTGCATTCCACTATTTACATTTGATTTTATACTTTTGGCACAATTGTATAAAAGGCGCTTTACAAACATTTTGTAGATATGAAATGTAATTTGTGTAATTTAAACAAAACTGGGTACATCAAATAACAATAAATAAATGGATGGATGTAGATTTCCCTCTCATCAACATTTGTTGTAGTAGTTAACCTTTTGTAGTAGCAATAAAGATTTTTGTATAGGCAACGTGGTATGTGTAAAAGCTATGCCGGTACATCCGTCTCCATCATTATCTGTCTTCATTGAAAATACGTAAATAATAGGATAAAGTTACTGATAATCTTTTAAAAGAGTTTTTTTTTATATATTTGTTAAAGTTTATACAAAATCGAAGACAGTGGTTGCTCAGCGGTAATGCGTTCGCTTAGATAACCGAGTGATGCGGGTTCAAATCCGGGTCTCGCACCTCTGATAGTTTCATGTGCGAATCATTTCTATATCATGAATACCACTTGTCTTACGGTGAAGGATAACGTCGTGAGGAAACCTGCATATCTGAGAAACCTAGCAAGTTTTCGAAAGACGTGTGAAGTCCGCTAACATGTACTAGGCCAGCGCGGTGAACTATGGCCTGATCCCCTCGTAGTGAGGGAGTCAGCACGCTGCAGTCACTGCTGAGCACGGGTGCTCAGCAGTGGAATATTAAAAAAGGGCTGATGATGATAATACAAAATCATCGGTTCCCAATGCAGTTATCACATTCATGTTTGGTAAATGAAAACAAAGTACGGTGCATCGTTCTTCAGCTTATTACAAAGTCATTATTTTATTCCTCAAAATATGAAGAGTAAAAGACTAATAATGAAATCAGAAGACAAAAGTTGATATGGCTTCAAAAGTATCGAAATTCTTAAAGTCGGTCGTACAGCAGTAACGGTCCTTGCAAACCGTTAAACTGGTTCTAGCTGTATTAAACCATTTGTACCTGATATAATGGACCCGTAGAGATATGTCCGGCTTCCGCGTTTACAAACTGCGAACTTATGTTGATATTAGTATCAGTAGATTAACTCGCTGATTTCGGTACTTATGAAAAATACCTACTTAAGTATTTGACTCAATATTTTTGTACATACTCTAATTTTGTTCGTTTAAAATTACAACGATGTTATTGTCAGCGTTTTCTTAAGTATTGAAAAAGATTTTTTATAATTTAACGTAAGTGGTTGTTAACAGTGTGTTTCAAAGTGGATGTTATAATAATTTGCTTGACATTTAGTGTTATTGCACTTTATACCTAGCTAGGACATGTAATGCTGTGGTCACTTAAGAATGACCGCACTAATTTGCCTTATTTATTTATTTATTTAAGACGTAGTACTGGAATGTTAGAAAATTTGTGAGAAACTCAAAATGATTTCAAAACAAAAAAATTAATAAAATTTAAATACAAAAAATTAACACTAACTACTTAAACACACAAATATTATGATGCCTTAATTAAAGACGCAAAATAATAATTCAACAACGGAAACTGTAACACGTATTAAAATTTAATCCATTTATCGAGCATCATCATCAGTAATGATTTAATGACCTCAACTAACTGCGAAACTACCGCCGAAACGAATCCGGTTTTTTACATAAAGCAAAAAAGCATCTTGATTTCATTTCTTAGAAACATTCAATTCATACAAAGTGGCGATAAGTATGAAATTATAGTGTTAACCAAAAAAGACAATTTTGTATTTATTTACTTTAAGCATTATTATATTATCATACTTTATCCTTTACTAGCGGCTTGCCCGTACTTTTCTCACGTCCACCCCTACCTTTTCAATGTATTTATACGATAGTGTATAAATATATATACTTAATTTAAAAGATAAGTTTTAATCTCTCTATGTACCTAAAGGCTTTTTATTATTATTAACTAGTTAGAATCGGAATTTTCCACAGATTTGTACAATGTGCTGTAAAATTTAAATCACATGAGTTATCACTTATAATTTGCAAATTCGTCATTTATCAAGTTTAACACAACATTTTTGGTATCATTAGTAGTAATATAATGATAATGTCGTCCTGACTAGAGAAGTGGAGTGGACTCATGTACTTGAGTAAACAACAAATTTTTAATAACGTTAATACTATTCACAAATTACTTTTTTATAAACACAAACATT
This sequence comes from Boloria selene, assembly GCA_905231865.2. NCBI lineage: Eukaryota > Metazoa > Arthropoda > Insecta > Lepidoptera > Nymphalidae > Boloria > Boloria selene. The sequence continues at coordinate 6,198,031 of HG993146.1, read as the reverse complement.
TCATTTAAAACATATTTTTACTAGCATTTCCCGCGGCTTTGCACGCGTTCTAAAGACTCGCAGAACTAACGCCCGCACTTCCCGTTTTTGCAAAACTTTTCATTCATTCTTCGCTCCCATTAGTTGTAACGAGATGTAATATAGCCTATAGCCTTCCTCGATAAACGGACTATCCATCGCAGAAAGAATTTTTCAATTCGGACCAGTAGTTCCTGAGATTAGCGCGTTCAACCAAACAAACAAACAAACTTTATAACTTTAATTAATATATTATTCAATCAGTCGTCCTCAATCAGGAAGTAAGTTTTGCGTCGATCACTATACAGATATTTATTATAAAAAAGTTATTTCACGTGACATATATCGTCTAATAATAGTATGTGAACGTTTGAAGAATGCCATTGTCGTAAACCTTGATATTTATGACGCTTCCTGGTCTTATTTGGTGCCTCGCTACATTGCAAGCTTTAAGATATTTGCTAACTTTGGCTTTATTCCGATTTGTCAATAATTCTAAACGCAAATATCTATTAGGATAATAACATACATAGATTATATGATTATGAATAAATAATGTAATTTATCAGTTATAAAACATAATACATATTGCTAAAAAACTCTTGACCACAGAATATATAATAGTACTAGCCGTATCTTGACCAAGTCAATCCTTTTTACTTAGCACAGGCTTAATATATGAAAAGCCTCTTTCACTAGAAATTGATTTAAAATTTGAAGTAAAATATTCTTTAATAATATATGATAATTTTATAATATCGTGTGAAAAAGTTGTAATGTCAAGCATTATGTAGGTAGATAATATAAATAAGAGTTAAAAATATAATTTCCTTCACATTTCTTTGCTTTAATTAGACTTGTACTCACACTGTTAATTTGTCCAACAAACTGCTAAGAATTGTATATGTTTGCCATCTGCCCCCAACAGGTCGTTAAGGACGAACGAATAAAGACGTTGCGCGTTGGGTTAAATTAATCTACCTAAGTCGACATTGATTAACATCAGTTGTTTACTTGGCTCCTGACCGTTATTACGTGACCAATAAATAATACAAGTAAAAGAGTACCAAGTACCTATCTCTTATAAGGAAAAGTGTACAACTCTGTTATTTTTTGTAATACCGTTAAAAATATCTACTAAAATGTACTCAAGTACAACTTCTTTGTGTTTTTAACGTGTATTATTACGTATTTAAGTACTATTTTTTGGTTTTGCCATCAGTACACCGATCTATATATAATAAATATTATTAAATTCATATTACATTAGAGAAAAGGTGTTTCGATTTTAAAATCAGTTTTTTTTTTTTTTTTTTTTATGGTAAAAAGGGGGCAAACGGGCAGGAGGCTCACCTGATGGGAAGTGATCACCTCCGCCCATGGAAATCTGCAAGCCAGGCTTGCAGATGCGTTGCTGGCCTTTCAGGAAAGGGAGGGATGGAGGAGGGAGGGAAGTGGGAGGGAGGAGGGAACGAAGGCGGAGGATGAAGGGAAGAGGGAGGGGGGAAGGAGAGTGGGCCTCCCGGACTCTCACTCACCGGACGAAACGCGACAGCATAGCTGCCACTTCACGCCGGTCTTCTGTGAGAGAGTGGTACTAATGAACTATTCTTAATGTATATGTAGGACATTCAAAATACGTGTTAATACCGTTGTTAGAAGCAATAAAATAAACTGCTTAAAATGATCTATAAGAATCCAAGAAAAAACTTAGTATTTTATCTTAAAAATAAAAATTGTTACAAAATCAAAAAAAAAATTTTATCAAACCAAAAGCTTAAACGCGTAATAAGTTTTGTCGTAATAGATAAGACAAGATAACGCTTGACCTTAACCGTTGCGCTAAAGTATTTTATCAGTAAACAATAAACACTCTGATAGTGATGCGCCGCTAAGTGAAATCGGCTTTCACTATCAACACTTGATATCACAATACGCCATAACGACACCGTCAAATAAGATAATATTGATATATTAGCTTTTTAAACTTCCCTACTACTAACACAACTTTTTTAAGACGTACATAAAAATAAAAGTTAACCAAATCTATCAAATTTAATGGCAGTGATAACCCAGTGGTAACGCGCTCGCTTGGAGAACTAGTGTAACGACTTTAAATCGCAGGTCTCACACCTTTAATATCATCATATTATATCGATTATTTCGAACATGATTACCACTTGTAAAATGAAGGAAAATAAAATGAAGGAACTTGCATGTCTGGGAAAAGCAAATAAATTTTCAAAAGACATGATGTCAGCCAATCCTCACTTGCCCAGCGAGTTCCTGTTCCCCCTTAAATTAAGAGAAGCTCGTGCCCATTAGTGTGACGTTAAGAAGGGCCGAATAAACATATATGTAATAGACTTAATAAATCAAATGTGGTTACTGTCCACTTTTGCTTATATCTACGGACGTTTGGTTATTATTATTAAACCCTCATGTAAGAACTAGGAAAATGTAAGGAACAGATTTTTCTACCAACGCGAACGTATGTAATCAATCCTTTTTTTAAAACATTCGCACATGAGAATATCAGAGGTGCGAGACCCGGATTTGAACTCACATCACTCGGATATCCAAACGAGCGCATTACCACTGGGCTGCCACAGTATTTAACAAATAAGTATTTATAATTCAAATAGTTTTTTTAATCTTTAAAGACTTGTTGAGGAAAACTTGCAAAGATTATCTTCTTATTTAATCCTTCGCTGAAAACGATCTGAAAATACTATCATGCAAATAAACACTAAAGACCTTGACTATTTCTAAAATAACGTCTTAATTATGAATAATTATGTCACAAAAATAATTTATTAACGATCTGTCGCTTTCCCGGGACACTGTTGGGACACATTTACACCCGATAAAAACCAACAAGCTTGTCTCTACAACAAAACATTATAAAAGAACACGGCGCTTTGCGGAAGATTGCCGTTATTATCTCAATAAGCTAGCTCCGCCACCTGTCGTCTCTTTTCTTTCATTTAAAAGACTGATGCTTTAGTAAAGGATCACTATATGTCGCTATCATAAAAGAAAAGGTGAGGTGACGTAGTCAGGATGCTCGAGCGCAGCTGGCTGGAACTTTGTGTTTTTATTCTTTCTTTGGAAAAAAAGATTGGTTTCGCGCGGCTTAGCTCGGAACGACCCGTGCTTGTTTCCGTAATGGGGAACGGAAAATGTTAATGAGCATTCGACAATACGTGTTGAATTATGAGCTCGCACTGACTCGGGACTATAATTTAAAGAATTATGTTTTCAATTGCATGCCCCCAATTGTTTTAAATGTTATTTTTATACAGCAACAACTCTAATTAAGAATTGATTTTGAAAGATTATTAGAAGCATATTTTAAATTGTCTGATAGTATATAACTGATAGTATATAACAGCACATCGTTTTGTTAACCTTAGGAGTACCGATATTAATGAATATACTTTAGGATATAGCATTGATGTAATAAGCTTAAACCCTCATCATAATTCTTGTCATTATAGACAGTCTGTGCCTACGCAATATCTTCCCTCGCAATCGACTTTAATAGGGCTAGTTTAAAAAGCAATTAAATTCAATCAAGCAAGCATCCCTAGTTTTCTCAGAGCGATGTCAGATAATGAATACATTAACGGTCTAGCGTGTCGTCTCATAGCTGGGGGCATAAAATTCCATTTGCGATGTAAAAAGCGAGATGTTATGTATACCTTATAATAGTCTACTCTTATTTATTTGGATTATTTATAAAGTTGTTGGATTCTTTTAAAAATAAACTCAAATTTTTAATATTTTTTATTACGTCATTTTTTTATCAACAAATTAAGACTATTAAGTACGGTGTTAAATAAATAAATAAAAAAACTAATAATTAAAATTGTTTCTCCTTCTCGTTGAAAGGGCTGAACGGATCTAGATGATTTTTAGTACACATATATAATTCGATATCATGTGAGCTGCCATAAGGCAAGAACCCCAGCAACTAAATATAGTCGATAGTATTACATACATAGTGTATATGTACTTTATGTAGGTACGTATATGCATGCTTGCCTTAGTCTTTTAGTCTTTAGATATATTACAAAATAGCGAAACAACCTTTTTAAAATAAAAAAAGTCCTATTGTACCAATAGGTAATACAATTTGTTTTAATTATGTCAAGCGAATTACAAGTAGTACACATTACAGTGCGCACTGAATAAAGATAATATATATATTTTTTTATTAATAGATCCCCTTATCTTTTACTAACATTATTTGTTACACGCTTTTTATACTTTTGTAAAAACCCAAAAATTTGGTCACATGTGTACATTTACAGTTGGTTAAAAGTGTATTTTTAAGACTATAAAACATAATATTTCTCATTGCCATCACTTGAGTAAGTACACTTAGGAGGACTCGAGAATGGATTTAAGTGGATAATATTACTGTGGTCTAATAGTTCGTATAAAACCCTCATTGTTAACCTTAAATTAATTTCAATTAGTCTAGTGGATACAAGTATGACATTCGTATGTGCTCCTATATTAACCGAGGATCATGTTCATTGACTTTAAACTAAATACATATATAACATATATATGTATTACATAATCTTGACGTAAATAGAGTAAAGACAGGTGAAGAGTCGGTGGGGTACTGCAGGTTGCTCCTGGTACTTGTCTGATAGCAGGGTGGATCGTGGTAATCCCATGATATTAGTGGCCTACTTCGACCAGCCCCGTCTTAAACGTTATTAATGCATAGGAGTTCTTACGTCACCCCATTAACACGATGGAGGTTCTATAGGGTTTTAATGGGTAGAACTGGCCTTTCTAGCCGGCCAGTTCTACATAACCACCTGTATGTATATTGTATACAGGTGCTATGCATAAATGAATTAAGCCTAAACCTAATCATAGGAATTAATCTCAATATATGTAAACGTTCTCATATAAAGCGGAGGTCATACAAATTGATTATAAGGTTAATGGAAATACACGCATGAGTGAAGCCCGCGACATAAACTAGTAATATAATAAAACTCAATATGAGTTGTGGCAGGGAGTACAGAAATAGCTGTATGAGTCAAGTCTTATCTACGCTTTAATCTATTGGAAGTAACAAAATTATTATACCCACAGAGGAACACTTACCGGGTATTGATTTTATAGAAAAATGTTACTTAGGAAATCATATGTACCTCTTAAGTTGTTGATAATAATTGGAAAAGTAAAAGGGGCTTAACATTTTTGAAAAACAAATTTCACAGTTATTACCCGACTGCGCCAGAAAGAGGGTTATATTTTTAGAGAGTATGTATGCATGTGTAATTGTTTTTCACGCTCTACGGCCTGAACGGCTTGATTGATTTTAGCTTGAGAGGTGTCGTTAGATTCGTATTAATAAATGTGAAAGAGACAGCGTATATAAATTTTGAATCAAAGAAAGAAAACAACATATTTTAGCGTTTTTCATTTCCAAATTACACAGAAACGCAGACGGGTTTTTTAGTTTATTAATTACACTTGTTGTATATGATGAATTACATTATATACCTACATATACAAATATGTATGATGTCAGTATAGTAGAGTAATAAATTATGTTAAGTCAAGTATAATGTACATAATTACAAAATTCTGTTACACCTCACACGTGTAATTGTCTTACTTAATGCGGTGTTAACACTAAAACAAAAGTTACGGTAAAATAATTCACGTATTATAATTTTATTTAAGACTTTAATAATTATTAGATCATTTTAAGTGTATTAGAAACTATTAAGCTATAAAAATTATGTACGCGTAATAATTAGGTATATACTATATAAAAATGTAATAGGTAATAAAAATGTATACGACGTAAAATGTGTTAATATTACATGCTTTATATTATTCTAAGATGTTTTTACCATAATTTTTTCTGTTACAGGTAATGTCACTTCGCAAATTGGAAATCACACTAAGAATATATCTAGTAAGTTTGTTTTTATTTTTTTACGTCTTAAAATGCATGTTGTTGGTGATTATGCGGAACTCGCTAACTAGAAAACTCCCTCGTCTCAGTGGGGCGTTGTATTCAATCACGACGCCTAGACTGCAGATCTACGAAAAAGACTTAGTTCACTCTACTGTCACAGAAGTATCTATTTAAATTGTTAGAACTAGTTAGCCCAGCGGTAGGGGTAGCGCTCGTTTGGATAACCGAGTGATGCGGGTTCAAATCCGGGTTTCCAACCTCTGATATTTTCATGTGCAAATCATTTCTGTCATGATTACCACTTGTCTTACGGTGAAGGAAAACATCGTGAGGAAACCTGCATGTCTAAAAAACCTAGCAAGTTTTCGAAAGACATGTGAAGACCAACCCGCACTAGGCCAGCGCGGTGAACTATGGCTTGTTCCCCCTCGTACTGAGGGAGGCCTGTACCCAGCAGCAGCGGGACGTTAAAAAGGGCTGATGATGATGACATTGTTAGAAAATGCATTTATGCATAACACCAAATAAACTTAGACTTAGACACTAACTGTAGTAAATGCACTAAGCATTAAATCGATAATTACTCCATAAACAGCAAATATCTATGGATAAATTATTCGCAATGCTTTCACAAATCGATTGGGACACAAAGCAGTGTTGTAAATAACTTGACAAAACCCCTAAAGAACTTTACACTGGCAGTTAAGTAGGGTCAGATGTGAATGTCAATCGCGACCTAACCGCGGTTGCTAACATCCATTATTACCACATTTTATCACATGAAAATTTTATCATCGTCACTACCGGCTCTGAAAGCGTTCGGGAATCCGTTCTTTATAATGCTTCAGACGTGACGCTCGGCTCCGAAACTCGTCCTATAGAAATGTTTTAGGGTTGTGCATCTACGATTATTATTAGGAGGAAATGTGACCCTCTTATTGGTCTGACAACCTCTTCTCCCTCCCTTTTAACGCTTAGTTAACTCTCAATTCATAGACTAATTTAGGAAACATTCAAAGATAAGTAGCAGCTTATATAAAAACACTTTACTAGCGCAAATTTATTTAGAATTAATTTCATGAAATTAAAAAAATCTATAATATGGTATATCTCAAAGAAATAAAATTCATTTGTTAACAATTATTAAGTAAATGTACTACATACGGATTACTTAATAAAGTTTTTAATATTACACCTTTTGCATTTTACACATAAAGCAGAAAAGGAAGAGTATTAAAAAGTATGTCATACGTTATTAATTTTCGCTCAATCCTTTACTCAAGCGATACAAAATGAGGCTATATTAATCTTTCAATTTTTAACTCCAATCCCTTAAGTCAATTTATAGTATTACTTGAATCGGCAAAAGTAAGCACACTCACTAATAAACATTTCAAAGCGTAATTTTTACGATTTTTATGTCCTAAATCAACGTTTGTCCCTTAAGCCACCTATTTTACTTATTATTATTCCTGTGTAAAATGAGATTGGCAATTTCGTTATTAGGACAAACTTCATATTTAGTTTTTATTTACTTTGTAATATTAATGAGATAAGAACCCATAATATTTCTATAAAGTATGCGAAGAATAAACCGTTACTTTCACAATATATTATGTGAGGCACAACGGTACATCGTTAACAATAAAATGGTATAATACATACTTGTATCTAAAACTTTTTATTGTACCTTATGTCTATCGCTCATCAAATGTTTAATGAGATGATATGTTCTTAAAGTATACCAATGAATATATATTAATACAAATCTAATATTCCATTTTTTAATGTTAAACTAAGTTTAAGTCAACCCTACACTTTAGAGAATGAATGCTAGATTGTTGAGATCTCTTTGTGGTATACAGTGAGGAATAAAAACATATCTTTGTTCAGGCAAAGTATTGCGGACTGACTTTCGAGCTTCATGCTCCGTTTTCATTAAATCCATCATTTCGATGATAACTATAATAATATAATTTTATCTAAGTATAATGTTGTGAACTTGTCAGCCCTACAGGCTATAAACCAATGCTAAATCTCATTGTGATTGTACAACGAGAAATGAAAACACGCATTTTTGTTCCGACGACTATTGCTGGCTGATCCATGGACCATGGGACATGGATTCATTGCATTCCACTATTTACATTTGATTTTATACTTTTGGCACAATTGTATAAAAGGCGCTTTACAAACATTTTGTAGATATGAAATGTAATTTGTGTAATTTAAACAAAACTGGGTACATCAAATAACAATAAATAAATGGATGGATGTAGATTTCCCTCTCATCAACATTTGTTGTAGTAGTTAACCTTTTGTAGTAGCAATAAAGATTTTTGTATAGGCAACGTGGTATGTGTAAAAGCTATGCCGGTACATCCGTCTCCATCATTATCTGTCTTCATTGAAAATACGTAAATAATAGGATAAAGTTACTGATAATCTTTTAAAAGAGTTTTTTTTTATATATTTGTTAAAGTTTATACAAAATCGAAGACAGTGGTTGCTCAGCGGTAATGCGTTCGCTTAGATAACCGAGTGATGCGGGTTCAAATCCGGGTCTCGCACCTCTGATAGTTTCATGTGCGAATCATTTCTATATCATGAATACCACTTGTCTTACGGTGAAGGATAACGTCGTGAGGAAACCTGCATATCTGAGAAACCTAGCAAGTTTTCGAAAGACGTGTGAAGTCCGCTAACATGTACTAGGCCAGCGCGGTGAACTATGGCCTGATCCCCTCGTAGTGAGGGAGTCAGCACGCTGCAGTCACTGCTGAGCACGGGTGCTCAGCAGTGGAATATTAAAAAAGGGCTGATGATGATAATACAAAATCATCGGTTCCCAATGCAGTTATCACATTCATGTTTGGTAAATGAAAACAAAGTACGGTGCATCGTTCTTCAGCTTATTACAAAGTCATTATTTTATTCCTCAAAATATGAAGAGTAAAAGACTAATAATGAAATCAGAAGACAAAAGTTGATATGGCTTCAAAAGTATCGAAATTCTTAAAGTCGGTCGTACAGCAGTAACGGTCCTTGCAAACCGTTAAACTGGTTCTAGCTGTATTAAACCATTTGTACCTGATATAATGGACCCGTAGAGATATGTCCGGCTTCCGCGTTTACAAACTGCGAACTTATGTTGATATTAGTATCAGTAGATTAACTCGCTGATTTCGGTACTTATGAAAAATACCTACTTAAGTATTTGACTCAATATTTTTGTACATACTCTAATTTTGTTCGTTTAAAATTACAACGATGTTATTGTCAGCGTTTTCTTAAGTATTGAAAAAGATTTTTTATAATTTAACGTAAGTGGTTGTTAACAGTGTGTTTCAAAGTGGATGTTATAATAATTTGCTTGACATTTAGTGTTATTGCACTTTATACCTAGCTAGGACATGTAATGCTGTGGTCACTTAAGAATGACCGCACTAATTTGCCTTATTTATTTATTTATTTAAGACGTAGTACTGGAATGTTAGAAAATTTGTGAGAAACTCAAAATGATTTCAAAACAAAAAAATTAATAAAATTTAAATACAAAAAATTAACACTAACTACTTAAACACACAAATATTATGATGCCTTAATTAAAGACGCAAAATAATAATTCAACAACGGAAACTGTAACACGTATTAAAATTTAATCCATTTATCGAGCATCATCATCAGTAATGATTTAATGACCTCAACTAACTGCGAAACTACCGCCGAAACGAATCCGGTTTTTTACATAAAGCAAAAAAGCATCTTGATTTCATTTCTTAGAAACATTCAATTCATACAAAGTGGCGATAAGTATGAAATTATAGTGTTAACCAAAAAAGACAATTTTGTATTTATTTACTTTAAGCATTATTATATTATCATACTTTATCCTTTACTAGCGGCTTGCCCGTACTTTTCTCACGTCCACCCCTACCTTTTCAATGTATTTATACGATAGTGTATAAATATATATACTTAATTTAAAAGATAAGTTTTAATCTCTCTATGTACCTAAAGGCTTTTTATTATTATTAACTAGTTAGAATCGGAATTTTCCACAGATTTGTACAATGTGCTGTAAAATTTAAATCACATGAGTTATCACTTATAATTTGCAAATTCGTCATTTATCAAGTTTAACACAACATTTTTGGTATCATTAGTAGTAATATAATGATAATGTCGTCCTGACTAGAGAAGTGGAGTGGACTCATGTACTTGAGTAAACAACAAATTTTTAATAACGTTAATACTATTCACAAATTACTTTTTTATAAACACAAACATTTCATTTAAAACATATTTTTACTAGCATTTCCCGCGGCTTTGCACGCGTTCTAAAGACTCGCAGAACTAACGCCCGCACTTCCCGTTTTTGCAAAACTTTTCATTCATTCTTCGCTCCCATTAGTTGTAACGAGATGTAATATAGCCTATAGCCTTCCTCGATAAACGGACTATCCATCGCAGAAAGAATTTTTCAATTCGGACCAGTAGTTCCTGAGATTAGCGCGTTCAACCAAACAAACAAACAAACTTTATAACTTTAATTAATATATTATTCAATCAGTCGTCCTCAATCAGGAAGTAAGTTTTGCGTCGATCACTATACAGATATTTATTATAAAAAAGTTATTTCACGTGACATATATCGTCTAATAATAGTATGTGAACGTTTGAAGAATGCCATTGTCGTAAACCTTGATATTTATGACGCTTCCTGGTCTTATTTGGTGCCTCGCTACATTGCAAGCTTTAAGATATTTGCTAACTTTGGCTTTATTCCGATTTGTCAATAATTCTAAACGCAAATATCTATTAGGATAATAACATACATAGATTATATGATTATGAATAAATAATGTAATTTATCAGTTATAAAACATAATACATATTGCTAAAAAACTCTTGACCACAGAATATATAATAGTACTAGCCGTATCTTGACCAAGTCAATCCTTTTTACTTAGCACAGGCTTAATATATGAAAAGCCTCTTTCACTAGAAATTGATTTAAAATTTGAAGTAAAATATTCTTTAATAATATATGATAATTTTATAATATCGTGTGAAAAAGTTGTAATGTCAAGCATTATGTAGGTAGATAATATAAATAAGAGTTAAAAATATAATTTCCTTCACATTTCTTTGCTTTAATTAGACTTGTACTCACACTGTTAATTTGTCCAACAAACTGCTAAGAATTGTATATGTTTGCCATCTGCCCCCAACAGGTCGTTAAGGACGAACGAATAAAGACGTTGCGCGTTGGGTTAAATTAATCTACCTAAGTCGACATTGATTAACATCAGTTGTTTACTTGGCTCCTGACCGTTATTACGTGACCAATAAATAATACAAGTAAAAGAGTACCAAGTACCTATCTCTTATAAGGAAAAGTGTACAACTCTGTTATTTTTTGTAATACCGTTAAAAATATCTACTAAAATGTACTCAAGTACAACTTCTTTGTGTTTTTAACGTGTATTATTACGTATTTAAGTACTATTTTTTGGTTTTGCCATCAGTACACCGATCTATATATAATAAATATTATTAAATTCATATTACATTAGAGAAAAGGTGTTTCGATTTTAAAATCAGTTTTTTTTTTTTTTTTTTTATGGTAAAAAGGGGGCAAACGGGCAGGAGGCTCACCTGATGGGAAGTGATCACCTCCGCCCATGGAAATCTGCAAGCCAGGCTTGCAGATGCGTTGCTGGCCTTTCAGGAAAGGGAGGGATGGAGGAGGGAGGGAAGTGGGAGGGAGGAGGGAACGAAGGCGGAGGATGAAGGGAAGAGGGAGGGGGGAAGGAGAGTGGGCCTCCCGGACTCTCACTCACCGGACGAAACGCGACAGCATAGCTGCCACTTCACGCCGGTCTTCTGTGAGAGAGTGGTACTAATGAACTATTCTTAATGTATATGTAGGACATTCAAAATACGTGTTAATACCGTTGTTAGAAGCAATAAAATAAACTGCTTAAAATGATCTATAAGAATCCAAGAAAAAACTTAGTATTTTATCTTAAAAATAAAAATTGTTACAAAATCAAAAAAAAAATTTTATCAAACCAAAAGCTTAAACGCGTAATAAGTTTTGTCGTAATAGATAAGACAAGATAACGCTTGACCTTAACCGTTGCGCTAAAGTATTTTATCAGTAAACAATAAACACTCTGATAGTGATGCGCCGCTAAGTGAAATCGGCTTTCACTATCAACACTTGATATCACAATACGCCATAACGACACCGTCAAATAAGATAATATTGATATATTAGCTTTTTAAACTTCCCTACTACTAACACAACTTTTTTAAGACGTACATAAAAATAAAAGTTAACCAAATCTATCAAATTTAATGGCAGTGATAACCCAGTGGTAACGCGCTCGCTTGGAGAACTAGTGTAACGACTTTAAATCGCAGGTCTCACACCTTTAATATCATCATATTATATCGATTATTTCGAACATGATTACCACTTGTAAAATGAAGGAAAATAAAATGAAGGAACTTGCATGTCTGGGAAAAGCAAATAAATTTTCAAAAGACATGATGTCAGCCAATCCTCACTTGCCCAGCGAGTTCCTGTTCCCCCTTAAATTAAGAGAAGCTCGTGCCCATTAGTGTGACGTTAAGAAGGGCCGAATAAACATATATGTAATAGACTTAATAAATCAAATGTGGTTACTGTCCACTTTTGCTTATATCTACGGACGTTTGGTTATTATTATTAAACCCTCATGTAAGAACTAGGAAAATGTAAGGAACAGATTTTTCTACCAACGCGAACGTATGTAATCAATCCTTTTTTTAAAACATTCGCACATGAGAATATCAGAGGTGCGAGACCCGGATTTGAACTCACATCACTCGGATATCCAAACGAGCGCATTACCACTGGGCTGCCACAGTATTTAACAAATAAGTATTTATAATTCAAATAGTTTTTTTAATCTTTAAAGACTTGTTGAGGAAAACTTGCAAAGATTATCTTCTTATTTAATCCTTCGCTGAAAACGATCTGAAAATACTATCATGCAAATAAACACTAAAGACCTTGACTATTTCTAAAATAACGTCTTAATTATGAATAATTATGTCACAAAAATAATTTATTAACGATCTGTCGCTTTCCCGGGACACTGTTGGGACACATTTACACCCGATAAAAACCAACAAGCTTGTCTCTACAACAAAACATTATAAAAGAACACGGCGCTTTGCGGAAGATTGCCGTTATTATCTCAATAAGCTAGCTCCGCCACCTGTCGTCTCTTTTCTTTCATTTAAAAGACTGATGCTTTAGTAAAGGATCACTATATGTCGCTATCATAAAAGAAAAGGTGAGGTGACGTAGTCAGGATGCTCGAGCGCAGCTGGCTGGAACTTTGTGTTTTTATTCTTTCTTTGGAAAAAAAGATTGGTTTCGCGCGGCTTAGCTCGGAACGACCCGTGCTTGTTTCCGTAATGGGGAACGGAAAATGTTAATGAGCATTCGACAATACGTGTTGAATTATGAGCTCGCACTGACTCGGGACTATAATTTAAAGAATTATGTTTTCAATTGCATGCCCCCAATTGTTTTAAATGTTATTTTTATACAGCAACAACTCTAATTAAGAATTGATTTTGAAAGATTATTAGAAGCATATTTTAAATTGTCTGATAGTATATAACAGCATATCGTTTTGTTAACCTTAGGAGTACCGATATTAATGAATATACTTTAGGATATAGCATTGATGTAATAAGCTTAAACCCTCATCATAATTCTTGTCATTATAGACAGTCTGTGCCTACGCAATATCTTCCCTCGCAATCGACTTTAATAGGGCTAGTTTAAAAAGCAATTAAATTCAATCAAGCAAGCATCCCTAGTTTTCTCAGAGCGATGTCAGATAATGAAAACATTAACGGTCTAGCGTGTCGTCTCATAGCTGGGGGCATAAAATTCCATTTGCGATGTAAAAAGCGAGATGTTACGTATACCTTATAATAGTCTACTCTTATTTATTTTGTTAAGTTAACTTAAAAATCTGCATTTTTAATATAATCATAAAATTGGTTATATTATTCCTAAATTAAAACAGTTAAATTTCCAAAGTTAGGTGATATACATACGAGTATACCTACTCTTTATAAAGTATAGCAAAATTTTTACATATTTTTATAAGTTAAAAAATGTTAAAAAAATTTGTTTATATTATAAATAATAGAAGCCAGATAAATTTTACTTTTTTGCATTCAAACATCATTTTGCTTTTTCGCGCATCATTCAAAAGCCGCTGCAAAATGGATTTGATTTTAAAAGTATAATCACGTTTATGTATATTTCAATGGATAGAGTAAATCAAAATACATTTGGCGTTTAGATCAAATAGAAATGTGTATTTAACACACATTTTATTACCATAAAAATAAGTTTATTATTGCAAATTGACATTTATATATTTTATTATTTATTTCTTCTTTTATAAAAGAGACTGAATTAATCTATCCAAACTTTAACGGGTTAAATCCCCAGTTGCTTTCAGCATTCATTAATTACAAAACGCGTATTAAATGTAGCTGTTTGAGTTACCGTAATTATTTGGTCTTATATTGTTTCCAAACATGACACGTGCCGAACTTTTTGCAAAGCTTATTAATTGTGATATATGCTTTAGTGATGTTTGGTCATAGAATGTTCCCGAATTAATTCGTGAAAAATTGTTTTTATCTGTGTGTACTTAGTCATAACTATCATGTTTCATTTTCATAATAGATATACGTACGTAAATTTAGATGTTTGGTTATTTTATTTTATGTTTTTGTTGTTTTCCTCTTTGTAGAGTTTATTCATTTTTTTTCAAAAATGATATATTTGGAAATGTATGCGCATGTCTAAGCTTAAAACATTTCACAGTTCTGTGTTAAAAAACAATATGAGTTTAAAATGTGAAAAAATAATAAATAGTGGTTTCTTGTACTGCTGTTTCTTAATTACTTGTGACGGTTATGAACTAACAGTAATATTTTTTCCTAAATTCTGTTGTCTAAATGTAGTTTTCTACTAAGAAATACTCTTAACTTACATAAGTAATAAATATAAAAAGTTATTTTGCTTAAAGAAAAAATGGGGTTGTCAAAATATCAAATAACCTTTAAAAGTAATATTTAGTTAAAAAGGAGCCACATACCACATAAAATAAATGGTCCTTCAGAGGCATTTATTGTATCGTTCTGTGCGTAATTACAGTAGATTCCCCTGTCTACATCGATTGACTTTAGACATACCACACATTCTGACATACTTTTATGTACGCTAAATTGTGACTATGTTGGCTCAAGAATCCTAAGTTCGTCATTGACTTTATAAACTAATTGGAATTATTAAAACATTTACAGCTCGCACCATTTATAAGTCGAGAAACCAATCTTATCTTTTACGTACAAACCTAAGAAAGCTAGTTCATTTAATTCAAGAAATTACTTATATAAAATTACATATATATATATGTAAAACACTTGAATTGTTATTTATTATGATTAATATATTGTATATTTACGATATAATTATCTAAGTCATTAATACAAACATCAAAGATGCAAGTCTAGCCTAGCCTTCAATAATACTGAACCTAAATAAATGGTCCGTCCGCAACTACATTCGAGATTGAGGCTTATTTGCATACAGGCTTTCATACTTGTGCATGTCAAGCACAAGTATGAAAGCCTGTATGTAGCCTGTCTATCTATATGATATAAAACAAGAAAAAAATATCTATGCTACAGTTACAAAATATTAATACCCTTGTTAAAATATTGTTAAAGCATTACAAATATTATATAATGTCTTAATAACATATTAACTTTCATTTCCTTACGTAATTCGTTCGCATATTATATCGTGATACAACTTTAAATAAGCCACATAAAGCTTATAAATCTATAAACTCATTATACAAGTCTCAATATAATATGAAACTGTTAGATTCTTTTCATTGTATTACAGCAATAATATTATTAATTATCGATATACGAGTAGTAAAAGTAAATGTTTACATACATCACCTTACCATGCCCCCATTACAAAAAGTTACTTTATAAGAATTCTTTGTAATATTTTATAATAAATTATGATTACAATGAAAATATTTTAAAATGTCATATTGTCATAACACTATTTTGAACAGTGGTGTAACCAATCTATTTGCAATATAGAGTTCTTAAGAAACGTATAATTGCTATGCAAACAGATGTGGCCAACTGTGAAAGCTGTTCAAAGCTTTGTTAACTGTATTTACAGGCACGTAGCATGTTTACATCTATAATGAACGTATTCGGAACTTGCAAAGTACAATATTTTCTATCGAGCTTTTGAATATATAAACTTATCGCTTGTTTGGACTAGTCTTTATATTTTACATTTAAAAATGTAATACACAATATGGTATAAAATAAAGTCGCCTCGCTGTCTGTCTGTCCCTATGTATGCTTAGATCTTTAAAACTACGCAACGTATTTTTATGTGGTTTTTTAATGGATACAGTGATTCAAGAGGAAGATTTATATGTATAATACACTAGCGGAACCCGCGGCTTCGCTCGCGCTAGATCTAGGGACGATTCCGAGCAAAGCGAGGGTGAGTCACTAGTATTGTATATTACAAAAAAAACAATTGGTAGAGTACAAGTTAGAAGGTAATATTTACGTTGAAAAGCTACAAAAAATCATGAAGAATAAAGCAAATACTAAGAACCGTACTTTGTTTAGTAAATGGTTTGTGGGAAACCCATTGGTACATGCAAAATTATATTACTCAGGGGCTACTCTTGCAATATAAATTCGTGATAATTAATTAAGTAATATTTTATTTCAAGAAGTAATATTTTAATAATAAAAAGCTTACATAAGCTTAAAAACAGTAGATTAAAATTTAAAATTTGGTCCATCAATCATTTAAAACCAACAAATACTTTGAAACAATGAAATTATTATCATTAGGGATACTTTTTTGTCAGTGAGCTTTACGGTTTACTGCGCACCCTAACGTTAGAGAGCGCTTTTTAAATAGTATATTTATTTAATTATGTATTAAACCATCCAATTTAATTACCTCTATCTCTTAGGCTCAATTAATTAGATGCTATACAGGTTTTGGGCGTGTATCACTTTAAGCCTCATTTCAATGAATTTTATATTATTTATTTCTTTTCTCTATTTTATTTAGAAATTATTTTTTGTTTTGTATGTTAATATTTATAATATTTTTTAAATATTTTGATTAAATTAAAATTGTAATTACCTTTGTATCTAAAAGAACTTTGAGAACAATTACCGATTACTTACATAATCGAATATTAAGCGATAGAAAGAAAACAAGGTGTTTTAAATCGCACCAGCAAACAACAGTTATGAAACTGCGCAAGCGCAGGCGAAAGCTCGTGCGGCGCGAAATCTCTGTAACGACTCGGGCAAGTGTAAATTGGCTACATGCATGTTTTCGTATTGCATTGCATTAAAATGCACACAAACGAGCTTACGGTCACACGGTTAGGCGCGCCTAATGAGAAAGTTATCGAGCGTTTATTGCGTAGTTCAGCGGGAAGCTTCTCCGCGTCGCCAGAGGCGCTCCGTCGCAGGTGTGCCGCGCCCCCCGCGAAGCCCCCCGCACCTCCCCGCTGTCACCCCTCCGCCCCTCGCATACCCCGCCGCCGCTCTACAACGCAGCTTTCCTCAGTACACGCCGCCTAACGCCAGTCGACTGTCAACTACGGAGGAAGGCGGTTGATTTGCACGCGTACAAAAGCGCCGCGCCAAACTGTAAACACGACGCATTATCTGCGCACCGCTTCCGCTCGCAAAATAACCTCCATATAGCGCCTCCTGTTAGTCTCGTGTTGTGCCAAAACAGTGGATCTTGTGCGACTACAACTTTTACACATGTAAATAAATATCATTTGTGTCACGTTTAGTGTAGTGCCGGTGAGCGTCGATCAGATTGTGCAAAGAAATTGTGGGATGTCGTATTGTGCGAATGCGAAACGGGTTCCGTCCGGTTATCTGTAAAGCTACCGAATCTACATGCGGCTGCTGATTGCCGGCTTTCATCGTATGAAAACTATCACCAGATTTATTAAATGCCTACGCAGTTTGGCAGGAAACCGCGCGCTTGTTATTAATTCAACTGTCACATTACTGCTTACACGTTTAGTTCCATGCCTAACTCATTTGTACGTAGCGTTATAGTTTAGCTATATTAAATAGTTTAAGTTATATATGTAATCAAATATATAGCTCTAGAGTAAATTTAAGTACCCTAAAAACTGCTATTGATGCTTTACTACACCTAAAGTTACGCTGAAACAAAATCTAATCTTACACTTTGTACACAATATTTACTATTTAACACACCAATTTTACGTTTTTTATTTAAGCTATATGTTATGACTTCTAATAACTAAATATTTAAACCAAATAATTGTTAACTACAAAATTACACGGTTAATTTAGTTAGTATGCTAAGCATTTCGTAGTGAGTTTAATATAATTCAAAGCAATAGTATAATATCTCAACTGTGAGCTGGCGGGCTGTGCTTGTCAACACTATCAATTAATGCCATCGAGGTGTCCCAGTTATACGAAACCCGCCAAACTGTTACGTGGAGAGGAAAACTTATTATTAAGTTAAAAATAAACGCAAAACCTAAATAGAAAAGATTTTTAAAGATCATTGTTTTTAACGTCATAAGTACTTACCTTATTTCAAAACAGACTTCTAAACAGATCTTCAAAATACATAGGTACCTAATTAAAACCTTTAAAATAAATATAATCACTGTTATAACATTTCTGAAAAATGTACAAGTAACGTCTAAAATGTTTTAAGTTTAACTATGGTCTATCTATACATAACTGCGTTGAACTATCTACCTAATCTTTTGTCTGACTCTACATAACCGAGATCTTCAAAAGTTCGCCTTTGAATAACTTTCTGAGGAGCAAGAACTTTAAGAACAATAATTTCAGTAGTGGTAGTAGTAGTAGGCATAATCTTCTGCACTATTTGTTTTCTAAATATTCTTAAAAAACAATATGTAAAATAACTTATTAATATCTATGATTGTTTAAATTTGCTTATAAAACATAGTAGGTTAACGGAGTGAAAGGCACTTTCTCTAGCCCTCCGGCCCTCACAACGATAACTTTATTGCAGAAATTTACACCGCTCTACCTACTTGAGATATCATTAACACTAATTAAATGATAAAATTTCCAAACAATAATAGTTTAAACATTAATCAATTAATAATGGAGCTTATTTTATTTACGAGTTGTGATTGACGCTTGAATCCACAGGTGGTTTTCAATTATAACTTCTCGGTAATTATTGTTTGCTCAATTCGGCATTTCACGTATATTTAAGTCCACAAAAACAGTTGTAACATAAAGTTTGATTATTAATTCAGCAATTGAAACTATAATTTTGTATGAAACAAGCGACTCACCCTCGTTTTGCTCGGGTTCCCTAGTAGCTATCTAATTTAAAGTTTGTAGCACAATAAATAAAGAACCCTCATGCAAAGTTGCAAGAGCCCTTAGACCTCCTTAATCCGGCCCTGTCGCAAAATCCGTTCTTAGCGAACATCTACTAACTATAAACTATAATACCACCCTGCCAAACATAGTATACGCCAAACGGTTTTCGATATTTCGTGATGAGTACCTAAGTGACCTTTTGTTTTTAGATGTTTAAATATCGTTCGTGTATTATAATCCACCTCAAATCATTTGTTACAATTAGCCTGATTACGACGAACCGTTAGACACTCGAGTTTTTTCATCGCCCCTTTCCTTTCTACATCATACAACGTGCGTTAGTCAAGTCGATTATCATCTTTGATTTATGTGACTCTTTAAGCTTCTTTTGATGACTTTATGATTTATGATAAAGACTTTCCATTTTAATTACCTTTATGAAAATACACGATTTGGATATACCTATTGACAATTAATGTAGAGTAGAACAAATAAGAAGACTACAAACATATACAGGACCTACTTGCGGTAATATTTTTTTCAAAACTTAATAGTCATTGTTAAGTTGTTCTTTAGAATAAATTCAGATTTATCATATCATATTGGAACTTTTAGATATTATATAAATAACTAAATTGTATAATTTATAAGCCATAATAAAAAAACACAATGCATATTGCATTGGAAAAATACAGTGCTAATGTAGGTATATTATACGTATGCTTGCATTTATTTACTGTCTTATAAATAACATTTTATATAATCATAATTTTAAGGATTAAAAATTTTAAGCAAACAAATATGTATGTTACAAGTACCTAATAAAATCATCTAAAACTTGTTTATTAACATAAATAGATAACGTAATTTTATAACATAAGGTTATAAATTTATTATTTATGATTATTAACTGTTAATCATATTTTTAACAAAATCTATATCCGGCCTAAAAATAAATAACGAGCGAACGAGCTCCTAAGTAGAGTTTACGCAAGCTTAGCTTATATAAGCAATTTGTGATTCTTGTGCAACCACGTTGTGCTTTCGTTAAGAATACTTGTGATAACATAAAACTTAAAGTTTTATTATAACTTGTTACTAAAAACGAAGGTACTTTAGAAATTAGAAATTGAATATTTATTTAATTCCCGTCACTTAAAAGATAACTCACAGCAGAAAGTATAATTTATCGTATCAGGCTATCTCGCTGTCACGATATGGTAATCAATACTGATAATTTAAAATTTGTGATAAGCAAATTCGCACATACATAATAAGTTATAATATCTTTTATAATGCAAATTATATAGAAAACAAGTTTTACTTTCTTATCAGTACCTACATATAAATAAAATTAAAATGTCTGTTTATAATTTCAAATCAACAGATGTTCATAAAATGCAAATTGGAGTTAAATGGTACTTCATCAAGAAATCACTTTTTAAAATTTTTGTATGTCTGTCTGTTTGTTCCGGCTAATCTTCAAGACACATTCTCACAGATAGTTAATGTTAGGTATAAGGAGGCTATTTTATTTTATTAGAAAACTATAAGAACCGTTTAATTTATTTTCTCTTACACCCAGCGAAGCGAATTTGGTTTGCTAGTTGTTTATAAAGAAAAATAGATATACTTGTATATATATTAGATAGTCATCATTTGGTTTTAGGGTTCGAGTAAGCTACATGCATGATAATGCTATAGATAGATTTAAAGTATACATAATATAATAAAAATATAAGTATTATCTATTAATGACCAAACCAAACCAATAATAACCAAATTTTAGTAAACCAATGTTCCGTCTTTTAATTTAATTGTAAAGCTTACAAAATATTCTGGCATTTATCAATAAAGCTTATTTTCATCATAGTTATTATTTCATAATAATCTTCCATAAGTCATTATTACTAGTACATATTTATGACGATGTTAGTCTAGCCTTAGACTAGTCTTAAACAAATTGGGCAAAAGCCAACATCGATTGCCAATTGCTTTGAAGGGTGCCATAGCCTTTTTAACTGATGAAACCATCTGTTTTACCATGACTACAAATTAAATAATGAAATTAGGCAACTGTTCGACATGTTCCCCATAAACAGAAACAATAGTACGATATGGAAATTGTTAATAGAACTGCCTGGGTAGACGCCAAGAATGCTTGCCAAAAGATTCTTAACTGGTACATTATTTTAAACCACTAGATAGGGCTATAAATCAAGAAATTTAAAATTAATCATCAAAAAGAAGTTCCCGTGAGTTTTTCCTATTTTAGAAAATCTAATATTTATTTAATGCTGTACCATATTTTCCACTTGTTCTCCTACTGGGTGTCTGCCAAAAGATGTTGCCAAATAATTGCATTCATCTGTACATTAGCTAACAAACTCAGCCGGAATGTTAAAAATGTTGTTGTATTTAAAAAAAATCTAATAAATATTTACTAAAACACATAAAGATGATGTGCCGCGATCTATCAAACCACGCGAGTTGCGATCCAAGCGCTATATGAATATGTATTAGATCATTTTGCACGGAGCTCGAATTTATCATGATTTATCGTGTAGTCGATCCTTTATTAGGAATAATTAAGAACCTAATTAATTACGAAACCTTTATTTATGTTCCGCTCGGTAAATACTGATATAAGTTGAACAAATAACAATGTTGGATTAGATTCGGTCGTGTCAAGTTGTGGGGCAGGTAGCTAGGGCGGAGCTGGGGCGAGGGGCCGGGGTCTTCCGGCGACGTCAACAGCTGTCATGGCAGCTGCTTGATTTTGATGCTTTGATCGCACGTGCGACTACACCTATTATTAATACGTTTTTTTAATTTAAGAAGTGTTACGGAAGACTTAGGTAAAAAGGGACTGTAGCGCACCTTTTTGACCAACGGATTTTGTCGGTTGCATCTTGAAATTTCTATTCTGTTATTTCGGTTATTTATTACTTAAACATTTTTTATGTTAAAGATCAATTTATAACAACGAAAATATTGTTAACCTATTTTAAATTATAGTATAGCGAATGAATGAAGTTTCATTGCATCGAGCCGACTGTATGTCACGTGACGCTTGTTTATGTACGAATTCAAGGTTGTTGCATATTGCGACGTTCGGTGCTCATAAACTCAGCTAATAGAAAAAATAATTTTTTGAACACTTGCGTCATAAAATGAAATTACTTACTACTATTCAAAAGATAGCCGATGGCTATTTAAAACTAATTGACTCTACCATACCCATTAGCATACTTCGTAAAGATAAGTACACTACCATTGCAAACATTTGTCTTTATCTTATAATTTATAGACACTAAAAAAGAAGGTTATATTATTATATTACACATCCTTAGGCCTAATCTGATGAGAAGGTTATTGCGCAAGTTATCGATTTTCACTAACTGCGTAGATAAAAATACAGTCTGGAAATCTAGACTTTCGACGACGGTTATATAAGCGTGTATAAAAGGCATTCGAGTCATATAAATTAACAGTATTTTATATAAAAAACATATCTTATCTTAAAAACAAACTAATCTATACTTTTATATTATATTTATATTTGTCTCACAAAAGCTATGTTTTTACGAATAAAAAATATCAAAATTACTTTATTTTACTTTAAATTACTGATTAATACCTTTTTATTTATATGTACATATGTATATATATATATATATATATATATACTATATGATTTCGTGCCTCAAATAGAAAAAGCCGAGGCATTATAAAACCATTGTACCGTTCATCTGTCTATTCGTGTTTACTGTAGGTATATCGAGAAAATCTTTTAGAAAAATCTTTTACGATAATTTCTAGCCGTCTAGAAACAGATTCTTAGATTGTAGCCATTCCCTAGGTCTCTTCACTTGCTTGAACCTGAATATATTACTAACATCCAGACTGTCACTATTATATTTTATATTCTACAGTTAAGGCCATTATTAGGTTTAAAAATATATTTATCCTAATGCCAAAATATTTTTAGTTGGCGAGTGTGAATTGTTTTTTTATCGCCGATTGCTGTTAGGAAAGTGTTTACAGGTATTTGCAAAGGTAACAATAGCGCATCGTTTACTTGAAACGCAAATCGCACAACGTCAGCATTGCACCTTCTGACCCGGTAAAGCCGCATTGCAGCTCGCTGACACTACACTAACCTATACGGTTCGGTTTTCGATCATACATAGCCGCCTGTCTCATAATAAATATTTTTATTCATGACGTTAATGCGATCTTAATCAAAAATCCTTTCTGTCTATATGTTTGCATGATGCAATCGTTTACAAGAACGAATTATTATGGATTCAGTTCACATCGTGACATGTCATTAGCAATGTTAAAGGTTAATCTGTAACAAATAAAGGTCAATTATAATTTATATGTTGAAAAAATAACAAAATACCACTAAATAAATTAAAAAATATTTTAAACTAAATAGGCTTCACCTTCACTTCGCAATATTGAATATTCAAACGCTTATTTTTGTGCGACAGGCGGTTAGCTCTTGGAAATAGTGCCTTTAGAAGGATGAGATGAGAGTATAAGATGAAATTGTGACGGATTGCAGACGCCGCCGAACACTGCTGTGATAACTTCTGTGATGTGCGAGTCAGCTTACGGATATTTTTATATGTGATTTATCAGTGCCCAGTACAAACCGAGTACAAAAAAAAACGGATTTAGTATATTTTATATTTACATTGAAACAATGAAGGAGGAGTGTAAACTGTGTAGTGTAAACGGGTGGTGCGGATCACAGGGATCGACAGATTTTTCTATTAACTCGCTGATGAGACCCGCCGCACAGCATCACGGGCAAATGGAGCCGAGACATGACGCCGTGCTTCTCTCTGCCTACCTGTTCAAACTAGGTGACTATCCATTGTATACGCTTCACGATTACTACTCCAACGTCGGTGAGTATCGTGCACTTAGCCATAGAAATCGCACATTGAATAACACTCTAACTAACACGTATTTTGTAGAGCAAACGGTTTTAGAACGTTGTTCCTACTAATTTATACTCACTGTTAGTTTAATGATGTAGTAGTAACGTAGTTTCGAAATTCAATTAACCTTATATGTTTTACTTACCTAATAAAGTATAAACAGTGGTTAAAATTAAGAATATCCTTAATTGTCTTAACCGGTCACAAAGTGTGTATATAATGAAAATTTTTACTACCTGTTTCATTTTGGCACGGTAAACGTTTTAGATACGGTATCGCGCGTTAATTATTAGTTATTTTGATTTTATGAATCGTTTGCAAATTCGTTTATTCGTCACGTAAATAAAGCTATTTATCTTGCGCTTTAGAGCTTCTGATACAGATAAAGCGCAGATTTGTGTTATACCTACTGTATTAAAAGTTTTTATCTATATTATATATTTCACTTATAAAAATATAATCTATTTTAAAGTAGAGTATTTTATTTTCGCCATGAAAATTACGTAGGTACTAAGTTTTCGATAACGAGTTAACGATTCTCACTTATCAATTTTCAATTAAGTGAAAGGTCTGTTTTAATATTTAAATAAAGAAGTTAGAAGAAAACAAATAAGTTTATTGCAAATAAAAATCTTTTTATTTGGTCTGAGATTGCATTAAATATAATTCTACATATTTTTAAAAGCGTGTAAAGCCATTAAAATTTAATTATTCTTAATATGCAGTTTTGGATAAATATGTAGCTGAGAGGTGTTACGTTGGCCTCGGGCAGATCAGCGACTAAATCCGGACTTATTACTTTGCTCTCAAGTTACGGTACATCCAACAAAATCTAATCTTAATAGTTCACTTTTAAATATTTTGCTAAATTATTGTTTATTTTACTGCTTGTAAAAATTGCTTAGTTTTAAATATCAGATCTGTTTAAGACATATTATTAGGAAAATTACCTTTAAGGATTTTGTCGCAGATTTGTTTTGATTTATGATTTCATGAGTAGGCAGTAACAAGTACATAGGTCATTTTACCTTTGACACATCTTAATTTCTCGTGGCTTTTATTGCTGTAAAGCATTCGACATGTCAGGAACCAAAAATAGAAATAAAGCCAAAACGTATTATGTTTCAAAAATTTTATTTAACAACTTATTAATAAGGTTCACTGACTGATAACAATTAAACTATTGATAAAATTCAAAAGTACAAATAGCAACAAGCTCATAATTTTAATTCTAATCTATTAACATATATTTATTCAAATTTTATCACCTTTATCAAAGTTCTAATGTGAATGTTATGTGTAAAATAACATAGCATATTTCAGTTGTATATTTGTTTGAAAAATATTAAATTTGATGCGAACTCTCGCAAACTTTTTCGCTTTATGTTTCGGGATAAGTATTTTATTTTCAGGTGTTAGCTCAAAAATATGCTCTAGATTTTATTTTTTATGTAAGTCAACTCTAATGTAATCATGTATTTCAGTTAGCTGCGTTTAGTTAAAACTTATAGTGCAACATTAGATATGTTTTTGCTTCCATATATGTATTATAACACAAATTAAAGTTACTGATGTTTATTTAAATAATTAAACCAATTCCGAGAATCAATTAGTTTATTTTATATAAAACTTAAAAATATAACAAACGTATTTATGTAAGATAAAAACCACAATTTTATCCCTATTTTCCTGTTTTGTTATTTGGTGACTCATCAGGGCAATCCCAAAACGTTTCGTTGCAATCATCTTATGTAGGTATCTGTAGTATTAATTACTGTATACATTTAGTTTTCTCGTAATTATCTTATTGACAAGTATTACTTAAAAAAATAAAATATTCTTATACAATTAAAAACAAAGAATTTGATAATTGTGGAATAATAGTGTTACAATCTCCTTTATTTTGCATTTTGTTATCGGAATTAAAAGTGTCATATCTAGGCGTAATCGTGATTTATCAATGTATTTTCTCCAAATAAATGATAAGTTGTACGTTATATATAGAAAGTATAATTTAATGCGCAAAAGTAATCAGAAATAAGCAACGATTGGTAATTATAGAGGTGCGAATAGCGGCGAACCAACAAAGACCAAGGCACTTCAACATGGTCGGTTTTGTTTATACGATAGAGAGTTATATACACAGCATAATATCACTATCAACAAGGGCTTTCGATTACAAATTCTTTTATACATATAATATTTCACAGAATACTTGTTATGTTTACGTTACGACTACGCGGTAATGTAAGCAGCTGCGAGCTCTCGCTTAGATCTTTAAATGAAAACATATTAAATTCATAAACTGTGAAACAAACATGAATTTGTAAGTTTTACCATACGTAAAATATTCATCGATCAAGTACTATAATCTTTAAATATTGCGTTACTTTTAAAACAAGGACTTGTATTTCATATTTAAAAAATGTTGCAATAATAATCATATCGGGAAGAAATATAATGTTAGGTATACAAAAGTGTGATTTTGTATATAATTATGTTTGTTTATCTTTCTTTTACCCAACATCGGAGCAACAGATTGCTGTGATTTTATAAATGCCGAATCTTTACAGTCCATACGTAGAATCTACGTTTATTTTTATCGCGTTGCCTATTATTAAACAGTAGGTGAATATGATTTGTTATAAATTAAGAAATCTTTGAATTCTAAGCAGATCAACAATCTCTAGTCACAGTCCGATGAATTTAATGTCACAAAATTTCAAAAGAATATTCGATAAGATAAACACGAGTAACATTATTAGGCGCCGTTGCCACGTACAATCTATTACATATTATTATGCTGGCCGATTTATTTTCCACGCTAAACAATAAAGGTTAGGGCTTCGCTCTTTCTTGCTATTCATTTTATATATACACTCTATATTGCAAGTTAATGGTGTTATAAAAACGTCAGTCTATAAAAATATAGATTGAATAATATTGTAAATACGAAATGCTTCACCTTTAAATTTAGATATTGAGTTTCAACGTAAACTTTTTTAAATCTGTTTCAAACAAGCAAGTGAAGTTTTAATTAAGTTCTCGTTTTCTTTCGTTATAATAAATAATTTAGTTCTATTAGTCTCTAAATTGCAATAAAAGGTACCGAGGAACACCAGTAGGTAAATAATGTTTTCTGATATCTAAAGGAGCTCAATGGCGCTATTTATTATCTTATAAATAAAACATCTCGAAATAATTTACCATCTAAGATAATTTAAATTTAGATAATTATTAACCCGAATGTTATATTTTCTACACGATTAATTAATTATATTATAAATCGTTATATTAATTATTTTGCATTAAATCACACTTTCTAAATATAAGCTATCATT
Source organism: Boloria selene (assembly GCA_905231865.2). Taxonomy (NCBI): domain Eukaryota; kingdom Metazoa; phylum Arthropoda; class Insecta; order Lepidoptera; family Nymphalidae; genus Boloria; species Boloria selene. The sequence continues at coordinate 6,170,228 of HG993146.1, read as the reverse complement.
TATTAGGAGAAATTACATTGATAAATCACGATAACTATCTAATAAAACGTCCAGATATGTTTATTTTTTGTCTGTGATAACAGTAGGTATCTCTTATCTAATTTGATAAGAAAGTATAAACGTGAGTGTGTTAGAAAAACTTTACAATCAGTTCACTTTAATGACTATCGAAACTTTGTGATTTTCAATTTTATTAGAATATTTTATGTCCGAAGTTACAAGTAGTAAGCTTATGAAGCCTTATACAGTAATCAGATAGAAATTAATTTAAAATATAACGACAATAAGTCTTGTAATTAAATTAATATCCGTAAAAAATTGACAGAATATAATAGCGATGGCGGTTTAAGGTAAGTAGTAAGTAGGCTTTGAGTTAAAACTTTATACGACGTACAATATTATTATATGTGCGCACTACGCAATAAACCGGTCAATAAATGTTAAGAGTTTATGCTAGTTTTAAGGTTATATAGATAATAATATGCGGCGTAAGTGCAATTATTTGGAAACATAACAAATATGAGTACATCTGTATACGTTTTGGTTAGTTTAAAGCAAACTAATCCAAAAATATCTTTGTAATACAATGATATCAAAACAACTTTTTGCAGAAATAGATCAATGCTATTTTAAAACATCGAAACATAACTCGTATAAAATATGAGTAATCCTAATTCAGCTTATTTTATGCTTTGCACTAGGTATTCATCGCGGGCAATGTTTATTTATAAGAAATTCTATGTACGAAGTTTTAACACAAACAATACGGCCACCACAATCAGACAAGCTACACTCGTATTATGTAAAGACTGAGCAAACAATAGACAAAACGGTTTCAAACCGTTCTTCACATTGACCTAACTTTAACATTCAATTTAGCTGGCAATATAAAAAACTTTTGTGTTATGTTAAAGAATGAACGTTAATCCTTTTATAATGTGTTTGAGAAAAATATCTGGATTAGATAAAAATATACTTACAAAATAGTCTACTTCAACTATTCAACAAATTATATCAACGTCAAGACTGTATTTCACCCTGTTCCCTAATGCATAATTCGCAATTGTTTACCGCGTTGTCAGGTTTATTCTTGCAAATGTATTCTTAAATTAAAGTTTCTGGTTTATTCATTATTTGTCAAGAGTTTTGTTATTCAACTTTTATGTTTAACGAATCATTTTTGTTACAGGTAAGACAGCACCGTGCGGTTTGTGTGAACCTATGCCACCTATTTCGCCTTATGGTGAGTGTGAATATAATAATGGAGAAATAGTAATAGTATTTTCTGCCCTAATCATGATCCATATAAAAATTGAAAGATCCATTTCTATTTGTTCAATTGAATTTAACTGAAGCAAGTGGCAATTACTAGGCCACTAGGTTGTTCTATCTCACGAGTAAGTTAGGCTCACATAGAGTACCTACATATTGGCAATATTCTCATAAAAATTATAGGCATCGCCCACAATAACCAACGAACAAGCGTAATTGTATTAACCGTGTTTTTGTGTAACGCAGTAATGAAGTGGGACTAGGTCATGCGACCGTTCCATCCCGCCGGGCCCAATATATCTGTCTAGTCGTTCGTATTTTAATATAAAATAATAACTATTTTGTTTATAATAAAAAATGCCCGCATAATGTAGTTGGTAGTCCGTGGATCACTAGGATTACTTTTAATATCGATTTTCAGGGATTCGATACCTGCACTGCGTAAAATAAGTTTTACGTTATAAATTTTCAATCTTGTAATTATTAACTCAAATGTTGCTCTTACAGGTAATTTAGCTCTTATATTTGTTAATAGTTTTAATAATTACAACAACAAACAGAAATTATTTCTGAAGATCACTTCTTTGGTTTTCTTAATATTAATGACCTAAAATATATGGACTATTTACCGATCTTGTTAAGATAAAACGACACTAGGGCGTTGAAAAACGACATTACAATATTTTTTTTGTCTCGACCCGCAAAAAATAGTCTAAAGCTCTTACAAATAAAAACTAGTTAAGTAATAAATTACCTTACTGTGATTTTACACAAATTCTGAATTACTAGGTCACGAGTCGGCTCCCACTGGAGTCTACTAAGCCCGCACATCCATACATTATTCACAAAACAACCAATAAACATTTCACCCTTATAATGAACGCCTTTTTAAGTGTGGGAACTTTTTCTACTTGTTTGCTTTGCGGGTTATGCGGGTGGAATGTATTTAAATGGGCTAGAAAATATATCCTTTAGTTTATAAATAACTCATAAATATTTTAATAGAGGCGCTTTGTTAAAAGATTGGAGAAGTAATATATCTTCAGGATTTATCACAAATATAAATAGGTATATTTAAACATATATCTGCTATTTTTATACGATGTAATATATTCTTTACACCCTTTCACAGTGTAACACATGAATGCCCCCGATTAACCTTCAAAAGATCGAGTTACACATCTTAATCAACCCGAACTTCTCAGCTTTATATTAATAATGGTATTAAAGCAGTCGAAATAATCCCGCTCACTAATTGCTGGCTTCGAATTTTGACAGCAATTAAATTTAGTCTCTCCACTTGGCTTTCGACCGTTTGTAGAGTCCTATATCGAACCCGGAAAGTACCGTTAGCTTTTCAATAAATTTTTTAGAGCCGTCGTCATTCGTTGTAAATTATGCTTGTATTGTATAGCGTCAAGTCTGATTTGCAAATAATATGTATATATTAACTTCAACACATACGTAGGTATGTGATGAAGTTACACAATTGTCATACTATTTAATTTGTGTTTTAATTACCATAATAAATATTTAAAAAATACTACTTTATTGTCATTGCACTTATATTAAATAATAACTAACTAAAAAATAAAGTTGAAAGATGAAAAAAAAGCAAAGTTTTTATAAAAACTAAAGTAATAATAGATAAAGTCGTCATTGCGTGACATGGGCAGCCACGCTACATCAAATGAGTAAGGATACGGTGTCCGTATGGCGTTCATAAATAATATTAACAAAGCGTACGTCGGAACACCGTCGACTAGTCGGCGTAATCTATTATCTCAAGCGCTCTATTTATGTCGTACGGCACTCTCGATTGATTGTCGGTATAATTAGCTGTAGGGAAGCTGTCTCTATTCCCTGCCCGGCTAATTGCCGCCTACGTCCCTTTTTGTTTTAACGAGAATGAGTAATATGCAGCTTTCTTTGATCATTTGAATGGTTATTGTCACTTTATTTTTGACGTCCAATGAAATTGAGTCATACGTGGGCAATGCGTTTGATGTGTAAGTGATTATTTATAGACCTTTCAGTAACGATTAAATATCATAAAAAATAAGGGTTTACTTTTAAAATATCACATTTTATATTTTAAATAGCATATTAATATAAATTAAATAATATAAACTATATTACTGTCGATATAACACCATGTTTATAACGAAATATCTATTGTTTTGAAAACACCAAATGTGCGTAAGATATCTTATCAAATAGATTTTTATAAACATAATTTTAAAATTCAATTGACCCCGTTCGAATGTAGGTCGTATGTAAACCGATTTATTGTTAAACATATTTTAGGTCAACGTAAATGGGACCAATGTCATATCTGTATACGACTAGTACATAGGTACTATTAACTACCTCGTCATGACGGAGCAAACTCTTGACCCCGCTCGATTTGCCATTGTGTGTATTTCTTCCTGAAGCTTGCAAGCAAATATGATAATATAAATTGTACGTAATAATATGTACATTAGTAACCAAGGCTAATATTAGGTACTGTTCTTCCTTATACACTACACTACAGTGATCTCACGAATTGTTATCTCGCGCATATTATTATCAATACCACGGTCGAGATAGAATAAACACGGTAGGTTATGTAAATGCGCTAATTTTTGCGAAGGTTTGCCTTGAGACTTCGCGAAAAGCTGCTTCGGCCTCGTCTTTATCATTGGCGTGATATCGTGATATGTACAGTATTTTTGTGATGATAGGCATTTGTCACTTACACGCCTTTTTATTGTCCAATGTGGACGTCTTCGCTTCCTTTTATCCGTGTTACTTGAGATGGGTCAACGATCCATGGCTTTAGCATTTGTGGTGTGATTCCGTTTTGATTATGTCTTGGAAGAAACTTTACGCTCGTAAGTCAGAAATAACTTGTATATACCTTTTTTTAAATATTTTATAAAATTACGTTAAAATGCTAAAAAAGGAGACAAAAAACATTGTATTTTAATTGTCATAATTTAAAAGAAATATTCATACGTACATATAAATATTCATAAAGTAAATGGTTAAGTGTAATAAGCGCGGTGCCAATTGTATTGTGTATTATATAAATTTTAAATAGATAATCAAGTGCAACCGGTTTAATTATTAATGTATTCGTCTAAAGCAACAAACAGATAGCGACTTGGTGTTTAACATACTTTGTTAATTAATCAAATATTTATTATTATTGCACTAGTCATCTATCATTGCTTCTAATACTCCTCTATAATAGGCTAATAGTAATATCCCAAGGGATCCACTTGTCTTTTGCAAAAAAACACGATTCATTGCTCTATGTCGTCTGCCCACCTTCTTAAGGATCATCCTGGTAGTCTTTTAACGTCTTGTGATTAATATATCTGCTTTAGTCGTTTAGACAAGTTATCATTATACGTATAACTATATTTAACAACATATATTTAACCGAACCTGAAAAACACAAAAAACGGTTTTATAATAGTTTTTCAAGAGTAAGTAAAAAAACAAAGTTATAGATTCTATAATATTAAAGAAAAAGTTAACATTTTTACTGTCAATTAAAAGCTTGATTAATGAAATAGCAACTAAGCTTTGCCTGTAAAAATTTACATCTACATCTTAGGTCTTTGAATTTACATACAACAAACTGAATAATAATAATCACAGCAAAAATATAATAATAAAATGTATCTAATGGTTTTGGAGGCAGACAGACATTATGATAATCCACAACCAATTATCCGTATAACAGTAGCATCTAGTCTAATCCCTTGTCAAAATAAATCACCTGATAAATATATAATCTCAGTTAGATTCTGTACGATCGCGTGCCAAATATAACGGTGTATATACTAGTAATTTTATAAAGCTTAACGCATGATCATTTGTCTGCTTCATTACAACGCCACTAAGCATTCGTAATTCGTTTTACAGCCTAAAGAAAACCACCTTATGAAATGTTTATACAAATTAATAACGGTTGTAAAAGCTTTACCGTTTAGAGGACGAGTTATTTTTGGCGCAGTGACTAATAATAGATGTTACAAATAGTCCCAGCCTCATGGTACTCGCGGTATATTATTTTGAGACAAGAATGATCGAACGTCATTCTCAAGTTTTGCTTTTTTTCGCTTTGTTTGAGCACCGTCTGCATGTCCGAGCTTTTAGATACTTTATTTAAAGTGTAAAGTCAAATGTAGTTCGCCGTTTTTAAGACAAAAGTTGTACAATATTTTCAATATTTACGGGTAATCAAAATTATTATATAAATGTTTCTTTGATGTTTTCTAAATAAATTAATCTCTAATCAATAAAATATTAACAAATAATATTTGTTCAGTTTATCAACAAGTTGCTACGAACATATTATTATTATAGCAAACAGTACGTAAGTCCGAAAATTAACTAAATTTGCATACAAATACTTTGTATAACCTAACACTAATAAACATAACATGCTTATTAGTCAATTTTATATACCTCCAAGAAGCTTTTTAAGTGAAATCAGTTTTTTATGGTCTGATATAGGTATAAAAGAATTATACTAACAATGATATAGAAAACTTTTGTTCCCAGAATACCCTTGTTCGTTTAACTATATACATACACCGACTTAAAAAGAACTGTAAAAGTTGAAGGATTTCAGATGGAATTCTTTAACTATATCTTAAAATCAAAAAAAATATCTGTTATAGAATATATGAATTTTAAGAACCTCAGTGTAATGAAACACCAGGTGATAAAAATATCGTGTTACACACTGCGAACTGAGTAAATACGTCCTTTTTGGTAGATAGAGAAAGTGTTGGAAAATATATCATGTAGTAAGAATGCATTATTATATGATTGAAGTACAATAAACTTTACTTTGTTGCTTTACTTTACCCTAAGTTTGTGAAATCTACGAGCAAGTTAAACACAACAGCGCTCAAAACCGCAGTAACGGCTTGTTAATAATAAACTTATAAATCAAAGGGCGCCGCGTTTATAACGTGTTAACTCTCACCGGTGGGTTGTAAATGCATACGTTTTATTGTAAGGGAGAGACCATCTGCAATTAGTTACACTAAATTGATACTTATATTTACGATTACGATACACAATTTTGTTCTAAAATGTGTGTTCTTTACGTAAAAGACTTAATAAAACTTGTTAAAATATTTTTACAAAATATTTAGTAGCGTTTATTAAAATATAATATGTATAATTATCACCTAGTAAGTTACTAAATTTTGATAAAAAGGCTTAAGTATATCATTTTTTATAATTAAACTACTACGTTTGATAAGCAAATTTTTTAATCTGTTATTATGGTAGGGAAAAAAATAAAATTTAAATAGATTGTAGGAAATTTCTCCAGAAGAAAGGCAAAAGAAATGATTCCTTAGTTATTCTCAACATTACAAACAGACTCGTTTATGTAGTGAGAATACTGATCTATCAACCGCACATTCATTTAATGCGTCATAAAAACACTATTAAAATATTTTTAATACTAAAAACTATATACTGTATTTAAAACCAACGTAATCTTGTGAAAATGACGTAGATATTTACGTAAATTTTTATACCTACTTATATTTCAAGGAAAATAACTTATCCTCGTATTAATCAAGTTTTTTATTAAATGGATAATATTATTTTAACTTGCTTGCGCAATAAAACAAAACATTCACATAACACTCGCTTAAAAGATCCCTTTTGTAATTATCCTGAAGTGGATCATAAGGCGCGAGGCTTCAGGGCAAAGACCTAATCTCATTTAGCCTCCAAAGTGATTACAGCATAAACAATATGCCACTCTGCTTATACGAGTTAACTGGGAAATGAACTGCGCCTGTCACATCTGCTATGAATATGTGAACTAGCTTTAACGTTACATTACAATTCATATTATGTGTTATTATCGTACTTATAACAGCTTTTTTAAACGAATTTTATAGTAAATTGCAAGTCATTGTATTTTGTAAGTCACTTAAGGTCTTTCAAAGGCAAATAATAAATTAATTTTGTATTTAATAGTACATACTTAGATTTACGTGCTATTTTCTCATTTTAATTAAATCTAGGTAACTTAGTACTTATCTCAGTTTCGTAAAAGATGGTTATTACAGATACTATGTCTGTTATATTGTTTACTATTATTTTATTATTAAAAAGGGAATCGTTTAGATCAATACGCATGGAATGATTAACTCATGCTAATTACCTATGATTTATATAAAATCACCAGACATTCATCTCGCCGTCAATACTTAATGTCTTAGGATTATCTTCTGTATTCTAAGAAACTCTATTAAAGTTTCAATAGATAACATTACTAATCATTTAAACAAAAAAATATACATAAATTCATTCCTTCGAATAACCATACAAATTAAATCACGCAAAGAGTGTTATTTCAAACAAAGCGTAACCTCTATCGCAAGTAAATGTCACACTATTTTTAGCGACAAAATCAATCGCACTGTGACACGTGACGACACGAGTCCCGCCGGTTCCCTAAATGATAATACCGGGTGTCCTTGTGCGGTCACTGTTAACATAACCTCAATAAAATACGGCGGGCGACACCTATCAATAACGCGGTGTTGTTTAAAATTCGCAGCTCGTCAGGGATTTGGCACTTCAACACGGACTTCGAATTCATAATGCTTTTTATGGCAATCTTTACGAATTTGACGTACGACATAATTATGCCTTTTAAGATATATTGGAAGTATAGTCCGATTAGTTTTATTATTTTATTTTATGATGATTGTTTTATTTTATGTTTTTGACTACTTAAAGTCCTATAAACTTCTGCATAGTTTGAGTAATAAGCTCGCGATTTTTTTTGTAATGGATGGAATGAATTTTTATTGTTTGAAGTACATTTTTATCACAATATTGCACGATAAAGTTTTATGTACATATATAAGTACACACTTAATATTTTTAACTATAGATATTTTTTAAATATCTCGAAATGTGATATCATATTTAAATGTCTTATGAGTTACGCCTATATAATTATGATGGAAAATGTAGAAATCTAGTTCAAGGCGGCACACATTGTGTCTTGTAAAATATTAAATTCTCATAGACGTAACAAATTAATACATCGGGTACACCTTCTCTACAAACATTTTAGAAATACCACTGTAAGCCCCCCTATATGTAAAAAGTTTCAGTAGTTTTAAAACTCTAAGCCTACTGATTAAATATTCATTTCAACTGAAATGACTATTTAATGCATTGAATTTCAAAAATTTCACGCTAGACTTCCTAGATCGCCTCTTTGCTCTTTTTTTCTCCGTGTTGGTTGGCATGTTTGGATCTAAGAATTGCCATAATGTACGCTGGAATTCTAAATACCTAGGTATTGTATATACTGTTTTCATAAAGATTTTTATTCTAATAGGGTAATTGACAGCCATGGCTATTTGATTAATATTTTTGGAACCGTCTAAAATTGTAACATCTAAAATTGTGGTGTTTATTGAAACCACAAAAATTTTTTTGTTTTTAATACTTAAACGTATTTCTTCCACTTTGTTATTCGACTTGATCTTACGCTCTTATTTCAAAAAAAGCTAAAAGTATATTTTTAAACCTGTTAAAATATTTATGGATTACAAATGCCTTTTTAAAATGTTCACTATCAAACGACTCCTAATAACTTTACATAGAAGTTAGGTATAGTTTTGATGGCGGTCTCTAGCCGTGGTGTCCCGTTTACACAGATAAGCTCAAACTGGAGCGCCTTGCCCGCGCAAACCACAGAGTATACTCAATATATTAACTAGTTTTTGTTACTGTAAAAAGATTAAAAATTAAAATGAATTGCAGCATACATTATACAAAAAATGTATCCTTCGTATTTAAAAAATAAAATATGAACATAATTACAATAGCTTTGGGAAGTACAGTCGTAAGCAATGACATGTATACGTTGACAACTTTTCAAATATATGTAAACATCAATCGTTTCAAAAGAAAGTATACAAGCTTTGTGTCAAAATAAAGTATACGTAAGATGTTTCATAATTATGTATACATTTTTATCAATTCATAGTAAATAACATAAAACGAATATTATTGTATACTTTTCGTAATATAAGTAGTTAGCCATTAGTCTGTGCACAAAAAAGTGCACAGGTTTGCGCTCGAAAAGCATAAAATAATATTTTCGTATTTGAAACAAAGTTTTCTAATGCATATATAGTGTGTCTCTTCCATTAACATTTTTTAGTTCATATTTTATGACAATATTATGCTATTACTTATAATAATTAAATTCCCATTTAAATTTCCGCCACGCTTTTATGTGGGTGGTCCATAGAACCAGTTATTGTATTATCCAGTAAGAATAAACGATTATCCTGTAGTAAACGGTATCCTACATATTGACCTTAGTAGGTAATAAGCGTTTAGTAGTCGATTAGCGATAATGGTTGCTGATATATTTTATCTGTTTCATAATAAAACTTCCCAATAAAGTAACTGGCAGATAAATTTATATGTATTTAGCCCGTTTAACTCAAACTCAGACTTGAACCCCCATCACATGGATATCGAAGCAAGCGCGTTACCACAGCGCTACTACAAATTACAATGTGTCAAGATAAATTTATATTAGGCCACATGTTATTTGACGGAACGACAACCGTCGTAAGCGACGCGACGTTGCCGTTTTGCGCATTGATACAAAGACATCAACTTAAAATCTATTTTGAAAAGTCAAATAATTCACTATCTATCATAAACATATATAATAAAATAATTGTAACTGAGTCAAATCTGTACATAATTTTTTTTTTAAAACTAATTAAAATAGATAAAAATGTAATTAAAATAGATAGACATTATTATCCATACAATCAAATCTATCGTTTTTAAAATTTTTGTCTGTCTGTCTTTCTGTGACTGCATCACGAGAAAACCTTAGGACAGGTTTTGATGATGATTTTGTAAGAAATATCGACTAACCGTTACAAACCGACTATAAAACGTCACACGGTGTGTGAAATCTAAGTATTTTGTTTCCAGTCTTTAGAACGCGGGCGGGGCCGCGGGAAATGCTAGTTTCTTACATTTTTAAAAAGATACATTTTTTTAAATATTCTTCTAAATAAAAGATGAATTAATCATAGTGTGATAAAAATCATAGATAAGTATACTCAACCAGGTGGGGATTTGCGAATTGACCTGGAGTGCAGACTTGTACTCTTCCTCTCTTACCTCTCTTACACTTACTTATATGACCTCCTGGTCCTGTTACCTGCATCTTACAGGAGCTTATGCAATTATTATGGTGGCCGAGTTTTGGGCTTCTTTTTTTTATCTTTATTTTTAAGGGGTTTTGGGCTTTCTTACTTTAACTATTGCATAGAAAGTATATACGGTACTTACATCCATACATCAATTGTCTGTCTGTCTGTTAGTTTCGGCTAATCCTCGAAACGGCTACACTGATTTTGACGGGACTTTTGACCTCAGATATCGAAGCTAATGTTTTAAGGAGTAACTTATGCTACTTTTAATTATGAAAACTGTTTTATTTATTTTATCTTACGCCGAGCGCAGCGGTCCGGGCTCGCTAGTGGTAAATATTAATTATAAAAAAATTAGGTTTACGTTCAAAAATTTGCATAAATCAATCAAATCAAATCAAAATATTTTTTATTCAAATAGACTTTAACAAGCTCTTTTGAATCGTCATTTTTACATTATCAAAATTAAAAGTCAGTCTGTAAGTCTGTGAGTAAACTACCACCGGCTCGGAAAGCTGTTCTGCTGAGAAGAACCGGCGAGAAGCTCAAACTCGGCTCGTAAAATAGACACAGATGAACTTACCGTTTAATCACTAGCTATCCAAGGAAAACTCAATACAACCAATTATTATTTTTTCCTGTAAATTAAAATGCTTTTATATGTAATGAAAAGTATCCTAAGTCATGGTCCGAGAAATATGTTATAGGTAACTACACAATTTGGTTAAAATCGGCCAAGTACTTTTTGTGTTAAACGAAAACATACAAACAGACAAAAAAATTAAAACATATTTTTTGGGATTTATATTCAATGCACTATACGTTACAGTATTTTTTTTTATAAAAACAAAAAAAAATATTTCATGTATAGATTTTTTAACTCACTGTTCTATTATAATTATACGTATTATTGTATATTCTTATAAATTCACAAATGTGGAAAACATATACTCAATGATGATGACGAGCCACGTTCATCACGGCTCACTCCTTGTCCCTAAATCGCCATCCAGTATATAATGCATAAATTAAAAGATACGCACGAAACAAAAATTAAAAAAGTTATCTACGCGCGGGATTTGAACCGGCGTCGCAAGGATATTATACGCTTACTACAACTACGCCAATTGAGCTATGACAACTTAATATAATTGGGCGAATTCATGAAAAAGTAAGTTTCTCATTACAACGCAAACTAAACAAATAGAGAATTGTCAGTTGTAATTCTAATAATTTCGAATTCTTTTCAATGCTTTGTTACACATTAAAATTTTAAATAAACTGATCTTGTCCTCGAATTGTCAAAAGTTTAAAACTGTCATCCAATGTTGTGAATGTGTTACAAACGCTCTTACACATACACATATGCACAGTCTATTACGCGATAATATTTGTATTATACGTATGATTTAAAAATGTATTATAATATTTAAATTTAAATACATAATAATACATTTTTAAAAGCAAAGTATTATGCTTCATTTTCCGATGCAAGAAGCCTAAGATCTTAAAACATATTTTACTGTTAATTATCTAATTAATAAGTTTACGAATCATGGTGTTACAATATTTTAAATCCTGTCTGTGCTGTTGGCTGCAGAAGATATCTCATATACCCTGGGTAAAGCTGTTTAGGAGAGCTCTGCCTAAAGTGAATCCAAGGCGCGTCCTAGAGAATCAGGTCGCAATTAGTCGAATTGATTCAATCACTTAACATATAAAAATAAATTAAACTTCTAACGACCAGTTTAAAGAATTCACGTATTTAATGAAAGAGACACAGTATTTGTATTAGAAAACTTTGTTAAATACGAAAATAATATTTAATGCTTTATTCTTAGTTCTTAGACTAATGGCTACATAGTTATAACACGAAACTTGTATATAATAGTATTCGTTTTATGTTATTTACTATGAATTGATAAAAATGTATACATAATTATGAAACATCTTACGTATACTTTATTTTGACACAAAGCTTGTATACTTTCTTTTGAAACGATTGATGTTTACATATATTTGAAAAGTTGTCAATGTATACATGTCATTGCTTACGACTGTACATCACAAGGTAAGCGATCTATTGTTTGATTAAAAATTGTTCTTATCTAAATTATTTTCAAATAGAATTAATTTTTTGTTATTTTTCTGTTATTCTTTTTTGCCGCCGTGACCGTGAAAACCGTATATGCTAGTTTCTTAGAAAACGTTATTATTAACGAATTTCAACTGTACCTATCTAAAATTACGTTGATAAAACTAAATACTACTAACATTGTGTTTGCTTGTATTTATGTATAAAATTAAGTTTTTTATTAACCGTTTTCTACTATAGCAGTAGCACCTCGAGACATGACGTTTTTAATTCGCAGGAAGAGTTAACCCTATAAAGTCGCGAAGTGTTTTCCTTCTTCATTAATTACTAATTGTTTGTAACTTAAACTGCTTGATTACACCAAATACGGCGAAGCGGAAAGAACCCTTCCCTTATTCAAGTTAATCCTGTATGTTTAAGAACGTACGAGTATAATGTAACTGTTAATGGTTGTGCGAATTAAGTATCATTATTTCCGATGCGGCGCCTCGAAGTTTTTGGAAATATGTTAAACGCTATTTACACAGATGTTTGCACCAAATTACACATATTATTTAAATAATGAATTTTACTTTTAAAATAATTGGAAGAATTTAAAAGAAATATTTTACATTCCATCTTGTCTGCCAAACTAATTTAGTTTTTTGTAGTGACTAACTTTTGTAAAAGATGTCGAGTAAATGACGAATGATTATAGTTTGACAAAACTAAAAACCACGCGCTTTCCACTGACTGTTAAAAATAAAATGCTGTTAAATATTATTATAACTATGCTCCTATATACTAGTAAACTATGAGTAATTCTGAATATATCGCGCGTGTCAAGTTGGGTGTAATACCAAAGGTTCTAAAACTAATTTCACTAATTTGAATAATAAACAACATAACACGTAAAGAACATAAAAGTAATATCAGATAATAACGGTCGATAAGGAGTCCTATTTCCATGTGATACATAGGTATTATTCAGTGGGCCGATCACTCAAACGTCTGGTTTGCGCGATGTAGGACGAGCCGGCGCCCCGGGATCTCATTGCGTGAAGTCGCGACTGCCCGACGCTAGACATACCGTATTTATATTCTTGAACATATTCTGAATACTTTTTCAATACCTACTTACTATGTTTTAGCCTAAACGTTGAAAATATTCTTTAACTAGTGTCCTATACATTTTTACTGCTTTATGTGTGAAATATAAATGGTGATTATTATTAATACTATCATTTAGTAGAATGCAGTAAAAAATGTGTGATACGTATCATATATAGATTATATATACGATATACGAGTCTATTTTTAGAATTAGAATATCGCGCATATCGCGCATTTTGAGGATCATGAATATTTAAATCTAGGACTAAATCCAGGCATAACTGAGTTATTCGAATTCATTGCTCTAAAAATGCTCAGTATTGCCAATATTTTTCTTTTTTCGCTCTGTTGCTTGCACGAATAAACGGTGAATTCAAACAATTCTCAGCACTGTAGCGTATTCGTGTTTAATTTAACTCCTCTGGATGCTAGAAAGACGATCTGATTGTTTTTACAAATTTGATATATTCGTTGTGAAGGTCACAAACATTTAAAAGTAAAAAACTCTACAACAATAATCAACTTTTCTAGTTATTCAACAAGATTACCGACTCTTTGTACAACATTGCCTGTAGACTAAATAGCTATCCAGCTACGCTGTCATTTCGCTTATACTTTAATTACTTTCCAAATTAAGTAGGTAGGCTTTATTAGATTCATAAATATAAACTACCTTCAAGCACCTTGCTCACTATCCGCTCCCCAAGCCGGCTACAAGGCACGTCTTACGTCATAACTGAGAGTTTCAGACGTTGAATTGAAACATAACTTACGTTGTAGATTAAAGGGTTCAAGTGCTTCAGGTTATAATTATTCTTATTTCTTTATGCCATAGAAATCGTCTGAAACGGAATTTTGTATTAAATATCCATATACAAACCCTCGTTATACGAACTATGCCGAATATAAATAATGCTATGGAACGTTAATAAATAATCCAAAAAAAAAAACAATTAAATTAATTTTCGAACAGTATATTGTCGTGTTACTGTGCAAATATTTTTTGCATTTATTCTTGAAGGAATAGTCTAAACATTGTATCTAACTTCACAAAATTAGGCCATGATTCTTGGCACATGATGTGTCGATTGAGCGATAATCAATTCGTGATTGTTTTATGAATCACGCTCGAAGCTACTTGAGTTAAGAAAAATAAAACAAATACGATTGCCTCTTATTTTAACTGAAGTATCACGAGTATTTTTAACCGCTTAAGGCAGCTCATATCTTCTAAATGTAGAGTATTACAAACAAATTAAAAGTTAATCTGCGCTAAATGATAAAAATAGTGGCTCGTCCCAAACATTACATTATATGAATTTATATTCCTTCTTCATTAATTACTAATTGTTTTGTGTATATTTATATATAAAGTTTAAGAAATCTTGTACATTTTAGTTAAAAACTATGCATTGTAAAAAACACACTAACCTTGCGTAGGTAAGTACTCAAAAACGAGGATTGACAAAATGCGTCCAATGTAATAAAAGCAGATTTTAAAATGATTCATGATAAAAATGATTACATAATGAAATGATAAGGAATTTACTGACTTACTGACAGTTAGTTGAAGGAGTTTCTTAAATATTCGAGTCGAAAGTTAGTCGATAGTAGATTTGATTTAAAAAAAATAAACAATTCAGATTTCTTTTCTGCATTTTGCTGCAAAATTTTGTTGTTAAATGCTAATATAAGAAAAAGACATAAGTATATCCACTTATTGTTCAGTTAATAGTTCCTTTTAAGTAATCTAGAAATAATAACATTTAAGTAATCTATACCTTTGCCCGCGTAGTAATTATATAGGTAGGTATGTATCTTCTATATTGTTTGCTTCACTTCTAAAGGTCATAGCGTGATGTTATAGCCTACATTTTTTAATCAATGTATAGGGTAGCTATGATATACAAAACGATTGCGAGTAGATACAACAAAATAAAACAAACTCTTTTACAACAAATTTTAATACCAAAAAAAGGTTACAGTGAGTCAACTTGAAACGATAGACATATTATGCTGTCGCAGACTTTTTTTTTGAACTATTATAGGGGAATAATTCCGTCATACATGGTTTTTGCGTAACTTTAACCGTTTACGTAACGTTTCATTGATACTCCGCCCCTATTGGTCGTAGTGTAATGCGTGTAATAAATGAACTATCCAACACAAAAAAAAAATTTGAATTTGGACCGGTAGTTCCTGAGATTTGCCTATTTAACCAAACAAACAAACAAACTATTCAGTTTTATACTATTTATTATAGTATAGATTATGCGTTGCCACAAGCACAGTCTTATCTTGCAGTTTAAGAATTCTGAATCAACAAATTATAAATCTAGTTCTAAATTCATATTTAACAGAGCTATTCTTGTCGTTGCTCCGAAAATGCTTCGCATTGCTAATAATTTTTATTTTTCGCTTCATAGCTCGACCAAATAAACGGGCGAGATCAATTCTCGGCACTTTCTCTCGAGTTCTAACTACTTCGTTTGTTTTTAGAGACATAATAATTTTATTTTTAAAAATACAGACCAAATCAAATTAGTTGGAAAATAAAAAATGTACTGCGTAATATTGTCTCTGCAAACCAAATCTTTCATGCTAAAAGCAATAAAATCAGACATATATTTAACACAATATTATGTAACATGTATTGAATAACAACTCAAGCTAAAAAATGCATAAATCTGAACTTCAATAATAAAATCTTTTCTCGTTTAGTCAAATTAACTACCAATTGTGTCATTCCCCACGCTACACTAAATGAAGGGACACTATACATTGAAACAATACATGAACGTTACACATCGTTAATATGATTTAATATATACCCACCTAAATAAAACTAAAAATTTAACTCTGGAAATTTTTACAATAACGTTATCGGTCTTGTTTTATTATAACAAACATTTCCTATTCATACGGAGTTTCATAATTGGTAGACAATATCCATTATATTCTAACAATAGTTAGAAATATGTACGTGAAAAAAAATCAGTATACTATAAATTAATTAATTACACAACCAACTTCTCAAAGTTCAGTCAATAACTGTCTTTTTCTGTTACAAAGTTATAAATTCAAGTTGCATATCCCATGTAACAATGAGTTGATGTAGGGGCCAACCCTCAGTGCTCAAGGTCACAAGGGTGAGCACAATCCAATCCGCTTTATTTATGTACGCCATTTTAAATTGCATCCAACCTGTATGTACTTACCGTGTGAAATTAGGCATCCATCCGTTGCATACATTGTACATAATTACGAGTATATTGCAAGTGTTTTAATATCATCGGCATCGCAAAAAATACTTAAAATTTTATTTATATGAATGAAATTAGGTTTTTAGTTTGAATCAGGTACTTAGACTTTTGTCTGTCATAAAAATGTGAGAACTTATTTTTTTCACATTATTACCGTATTTTTTTTTACATTTTTACGTAATTTATTTTATAATATTAGCTTATAACATTAGCTATCTACGAGTGAATGTCCCGTCAAAATTGGTCCAGCCGTTCCAGAGATTACCTGGACCAAACAGACAGACAGACAAAATTTTTTAAAATTAATTTTTTTTGCCAGTATCGTATATGCATTTAGTGAAAAATTTGTTAAATTAAAAACAGATACTACAATTTTAACGATATGTATAGACTTTTCATGTAGATAGCAAATTATTCGTATATGTACTTGCAAACTACGCCAGTTCCATCCGCGACTTACATATTATACAATTGATCACTTTTATTTAAAAGCTTTTTTTATTTTTCTTAATAAATGTTATACGGTAATTACTTAATTAGTACTTTGGCAAGTTAAAATAATTTTAATAATTTATTATAGGTACTTGCATTACATTATTATTATTATTACATTTATGGAGTGTAATATATACATTATGTATACTGTAAAGTAGCAATTTTAAATGTGTAACATAAACCGAAACTATAAAATAGCCAACAACATTTAAAAACTATTTAATAATAGATCAAAGTTTATATATAGGTGTTTCGCTTCAACGAGCGACTTTTATTAGGATTTTCCGCGAACTCGATCATTCGTATTGTTTTTACGAGCGGTGCCGATTTATGATATCAACTTACATCAATATGCGAAGTTTTGTTGATTACACAGACTCGTTGCTTAGATTAAAATTAAAATATTTACTAAAATACATATCATAATATAATATATTTCACTTCAAGTCTCTACATCTAATAAATATTTAATACCTATATATTAAGATAAATCAATAAATGGTTGATAGAATATAGATAGATTAGAAATAACATATCTAACCTAATCTTTTTTAATTAAAACAATGACGTAGAAGTTAACGTTATCCATTGTATAACAATAAACTTAATTGTTTAATACTACATAGTAGACCAACTTTATTCATATTTTTTTAATCAGGATATTGTAATGTTTTACGTACTTCTTTTTGCTGAATAATTATAATTATGCACTACTTATACTGTTAAAAATATCTAACATCTATAGAAAGGGTAACTCACGCGAGTAATGCAAAAAGCCATAGAATAAAAAAACGCGAACATTCGTCGTGTCTAACTAATCTGAGGACGTCGACCTCGCTAATACGATCTTTGACTCTAGCATTCTCGAATGCAAAAAAATAAACATGAATTTCCATTCAAAATGGCGCGAAATTGCGTCATTCACTAACCACCATATAAATGGCAGTAATATTTGCCTTTTCTTTTCTATAACCAACTATAACTTTTCTCGGGAAGAGTTTTCAAATATTGTTAAAAAAAATTACGTTAACTTACATTTAAACTAGCAAACCCGAGCCGCTTCGCTGGGCGTAAGTTAAAATAAATGAAATTTTATGTTTTTTTCTGAAATATAAATAGCATAAGTTGCTTACCTTATAACATTAGCTATCTGTGAGTCAAAGTCCTGTCAAAATCGGTCTAGCCGTTTCAGAGATTAGCTGGAATAAACAGAATAGAACAAACAATCATTTTAAAAATAGATTTTTTGATGTAAGTACCTTAATTTATATACTTTCATATGCACATAATGAAAAGTTGTTAATTTGAAATTAAAAACAGACTTAAATTTTATTTATACGAGTATGTACTAACTGTAGTAAAATTACCTTCATTTTGTTATGCTTAAAAAGTTATGTTCTGAAAATCTATAAGTATACATGCAAAATTGTCCCATAGTATCTTACTCTTAATAATACTTATTAAGGGATTTCCGTGAATAACAGAACGGCTCATTCAGCGCTGTAAGCGAATCATTATTCCGATTACGTCACCTTAGGCCATTGACTCTGCCCGAAACCCGGTCTTCGAATTTTTCGCCACATTTATTTGTGTTACCTATTTTTTCTACTTACATGTTTCTTTAATTACAGTTTGTAGTATTTCGAAACATCATAACACAGATTTAAATTTATTAAGTTTTTATATTTATGTTATTATAGTTAAATAAAAACATGAAAGTGTGTTTGATGATTAAGCTAGTAGTTCAATTCAATTTTCTTGGTCCTTCAATGAATTAGATAGATACAGAATACATATGCTAACAAATAATAATAGTGCCCACCAATATAAACGTTAAAAATCTAAGATGCCCAATTAAAAAAAGGGATTGTGATTTGTTTAATAATAGATTGTTTAATTTAAATACTATCCTGAACTACGCGGTGCTCGCTCAATTTTGAAGGGCAAATAGCGATCAGGATCATATTATGTGCATAGTGCAATAACAAGCAAAATAAACAAACTAAAAAAGTTTTGTGACGTATTGAAATTTTAAGTAGCCAGAGGATAAAGAATATAATTGATAAAAAGCATTCTTTCAAGCATTATTTTGTTGAGCAATATTTTATTTTAATTATTTTAATTTTCCCACGCAAACATTTAGAGGAACGAATATATGATCGCAATCGTCATCTCTTTCTATTACGACATAGAGTAGGACATTTTACTTACATAGAACATTTTAAATTAATGAGCCAATGAGCTTTGATATAAAGATATTTAGTACTTATTTATGGAGACAAAACAAACTTTTATGACTATTTTCAAAAAATAGTGTTATGACCATTATTATACTAATATAATTATTATGGTTTTTTTTCTATTACAGTAGGATAGTCGCTACTATCACCACTCTAATAGAAAACCAATACTGTGTATAATCTTGTTCAGGCTCTTAATAATCTTGTTAAATTATGTCAGACCTATATTTGTCCTATCAAAACACTTATTTTCTTTTTATAAAATGCACAAATATAATATTTAAAGAAAAATAACCTTTCCATTCTATTTGGTTTTCTAAAGACGCTTTTGCTACAATTCTTTTCATTTTTTCGTAAAATTGCAACACAAATACGCAATTCGTATCTTTAATTAGATATAATACCTATATACATAATTATATTAAAATGTATAGGACAATATTTAGTATACTTAACATATATTTTGTATTCAAATTATTTGTATAATTTAAAATAATAATATATTACATGTGACAATAATAATATAGAAAACAATATAAAGAATATTTAACTACTGACACAGTTTAGTATTTTAACGTATAGACTATATTATTATATCAAATAAACGTTTTTTTTCAGATGCAAAAGATTTTTGCTACTTTTAAATATAACATTTTTATTTCTGTTATGCAGTTTCTTATCTTATCTACACTGTGGCTAGACTAATTACATATTTCTTGTTATTAGCCGTGTAAAAATATAAGTGTGCAAAATCGTATATAATAGTCACATTGGTTGTTACAATATAATCAATATATTATGTCTATACCACACCGTATTATAATTATTAACATACCACACTATAGTATATGTATATATTTATTTCCCTTTTCTAAGTACTGAATGTACTGTATGTAAGTATAATTTTAGTTTATTCTAACAAAATAAAAAGCAACCTAGAGTATAATTCATAGAGAACATTAAATTCCATATTTGAAATGAAACTAAAATAAAGCAAAACTTGGCTGAAATGATATCTCAGCATGCAGCAGTTGCTAACTCGTATGTATTTTTAAAAAGTCAACGTGAAAAAATTGACAGTCTAGACGGCAGTATTTATGATACATTCGTTGCCTAGTAACGTTTTGTTGTTTACATTCGACATTCGTAATAAAAAAGAAAAGCTCATTCATTCAAACAATCTAAAGTAAACAAGTGGCGTCATTTTAAAGCGTATAAGCTGTACACTTAAAAAGTAGTTAATAGTACCACATTCTACATTAGGTATGGACATCACTGTATAAGGTAACTCGTTGTGCCTTTAATTTGTTTTAAAATTTTAGTTTAAACTCATCTTAAGTCTTAACAATTGAATTGAAGAGGTGCCTATATTAAACATTGTAGTTAACTACATTTTCAATCGTATTTAATCAAATTAAATAATGTAAATAATGTTTTTATTGAAGTAATAAAAAAGTAGTATTTTCAGAAAGTAGTATTTTTACTAAATTACAGCTTTTACCTTTGTTTTAAAGGAAAACTTTATAATAATTATTTAACACGATCGATAACATTCAATAGAATTTTCAATGCGACTAAATAACTCGTGTTTCGTAACAAGAGAAAGTACTAATACAATGGATTTTTTACGATTAGTTACAGTTTTGTCTACTCCGGTGGCCCGCACATTAAATTACTACTTAAGTACCGTTACGAATTAGCGTTACGAAAATAGCTTGGGCAAAACTTTATTTATCCTGAATTTTAGTTTTGCTGCTACCGTTTTATCTTTTATTTTATTTATTATTTATTAATTCTTGTAATAATCCTACATGAAAAATCTTTTTGACGCTACCTACTGAAATATAAACTTGAATACATATTTTACCTACTTTTTAAAACTTTTACTATAAATGTAAAAAAATGTCAATGAAAGAAAATATCAAATAAGTAATAATTATTTCAATTTTTAAGTTTAAAAAAGTATCAACATGTTCTGTTAATCTACTGCTCGTCTACCGCTGATTCTGTAGTCTGTAAATACGAGAGTAGGTATATATGAATCATATCCTTAAATGAATATGCCAAAAGCCATAAGAATGATGACAATATTATAATTATATGTAATTTTTTTCGTTATTAGTTACTAAGTTACAAAAGCAACTTATAAATCACTACAAACAGAGCCAAACGTTTCGTTAGACATAATAGATATTATAATACTATCCTTTATCCGTCTGTCGACTCATGTCTAGTTAAGATAGATAAAATTTTAATTATTGATGTAATTCTAATGGATTGAACATTAATTTAGTGTAATTTATTTTATCTTTCAACCCGATTTTGATTGCTTTAACCTTAATAACCTCTCTATATCATATAACGGAGATATTAAAATCCTTAATAAGTGTGTAGTATTTATTAAAATGAAGGCATATTCTGTATTAAGAGTTAGTTTCAAAATTAATTTTTGATATTTGCGTAGTTTGTGGCGATGTAATAGCACACTACACGCTGCTAATTGAACGGTTAACCATAACCGGTCTCGGTGTTTGTTAGTCGATTATGCGGCATATTAACTACTCAACTTTTATGTAACTTAGAAATCATTTATAGGCTCATCTAGACTATATCGTTTGTTTCGATAAGCTTTAATGATTTTATTTATAAGCTCGTTAGATCTTTCTATAAAAGTTAGTTCGTGATTGCGTAATAAAACTTTAGACTCCTACCAAATTCCATTTTAAACGTGTTGACTATTTATATACAAAAATTAATACATTATTTGAATTCCATTATTTAATCAACTGAATTAATTATGAGACTTTATTAACGTAATAAGCTTTAATTAATAGGTACTATTATAAAGGCTCATAAAATGAAACATTTCTTATATTTCAAGTACAAAGTTAAGTTTAGCAGTAAATTTACGTGCCTTTGCAGAATAAATTAGAGATAAGGCAATACAACTTAGACTTCACGCTTTAAGCTTCATACATTCAATTATTTACATACATAAATTAAAATATCATAAAAATATTCAATGATTTTTATTTAAATATACCGGACGTAATTAAAAGTGAAGATATTTGCTTTACGAATTACATAGCTTTGTAAAAACTGCATTGTAGCGTGGCTTAT
Source organism: Boloria selene (assembly GCA_905231865.2). NCBI lineage: Eukaryota > Metazoa > Arthropoda > Insecta > Lepidoptera > Nymphalidae > Boloria > Boloria selene. The sequence continues at coordinate 6,147,412 of HG993146.1, read as the reverse complement.
CCTTTACCAGAGGTTTAATCAAATATAAAACTATAAAATATATGTGTATAGATTAGAGTATGTGGATAGATTTATACAAAATATATTTATTTCCATGATAAAATTACCGTATGATATTAATATTATGAAGATCACGAAAACTTATAGAGCTATGCCCTAGATATATAGTATACCTATAATATATAAAATACTATGATCAGGACGAAACGTATAATTGCAATGTTTATTTAAGTGAAGTCATAGCACATTCCCATTTAAAGTAAAGTTTTAAAAGCTCATTGAACAACATAAGAAAACAAGCGGAATATTTTTTTCTTATTTTAAATCTTTGTAATTATAAGTAATGATAATACATCATGATCTATTAAAGGAAGTAAAACAATAATATGTTTATTTTTAAACATAGAGTCAGTCCTTAATACGACTAATATTTTGTTTTGCCTGAATGTTCATCTCAAAATAACGTAGTAAAGAAAAGTAAACTTGAATCAAAAGTTAAAGAACAGTGGAAAATAATAAAACTCCGTGGCCGCCAAGATATCGCGGCAATCGATCCTGTAACTATACAATAAAACCGGTAAATAAATAAATAAGTGCAAAAAGCGGTTTAAAAACCCCCCTTAAGAAGTCGAGCAGCTGCCATGCAGGCTCAAGGCAAACCGCCCGCTTCTTTTAGGCCGTGTTTTGCAACTCAAATATGTTTTATTTTTCTTTTTTCACGCTGACTAGAGCTACAGTAGCAGTGTACAAGTGAAAATGTAGTCTGTTTTGTCTGTATTGATATTTATGCATTAAAAAAGCTAAAGTATAAGCATGAACGTAATGTGAAGTAACATCATTAAACCATTGCTATATCTAAAGAGTGTTCAAAAGAAAAATATTGATACAGTAATAATCAATAATGGTTTTCTAAATATATATCTTGGTTTTTGCTATGTTTAATGAAGGAGTGTTTATCATAAAGTCATCATTTATAAAATTGTCTTGCTTGCTTCACCTGCACAAGTAAGAATTATACGAAAATTAATTTGATCGTATACCTACCTACTGGTAGGTATATTATAAACAAAAGACTACAATTGTCAGACGTCGTACTTATATTTTAAAGTCCTCGCTTGATGACTTTTAATATGTTAATTTTCGCCTCTTAAAATTCTGTATTTAAAGGAAAATAATACTTATTATGTGCTTTAAATAGTCACTTAGATATGGAGACAGTTTAACTAATATAATAAAGTCATTTTATGTTATTTATAAAATATAAAGTATTACAAGTAAAACAAATTGTAGCAAAAAATAATGTGATCCTACTTAGAAATAGTATCTAAGTTAGAGCTTCTTCAATGTGTAATTTATGGACGTAATAAATTTTAATACGACGTCATTACTCCACGTGCACCGGTTGCAGCGGCTTATTAAGAAAATGGAAAGAAAATTAACTTTGTTGTTTTGAATATTAGTAACTATGATATTCAATATCGATAATTTTACTTTCAGATTCAGTTTTTAGTTTTTTTTGTTTATATTTTTATGTAATGCAATTGAGATATGACGATTAAACCTAATTAATATTACTGGTAGTTGGTTGCACTTGCTTGCGTTTAACCGTTGGTAGGCAATAGATCCCTTGCTCTGAGAAAAACCAAAACAAATCTTCCGTACATTTACCGAAATAAAATGTATCCTATATGCTATTCCAGATCATATTCTATTTCTGTGCCTTTCATCCTTATCCGTTCATCCAAATGCTTAAAACAAAATCGATTCGAAGGAAACAATAGTAAACTTAATTTTCAAGATATTCAAATCACCATAAAACCCGATCTGATCTGTTTCTCTTTTTATTTTCATAGTGACTTTTCTCGGCGTCTGTGGGCAAATAAAGGTACAAAATACGAACCGAATGCTTTGTCGCTTTACTTTATCCGATCGACTGAGAGAACCGCGTGTAGTCACAATTAGCTGTCCTTTACACTTTGAGAAGTTATCTTAACAAGTTTACTGTGGATATACTGCTTAGAATTTCTGGTACATATTTTAAATGTTTAATTACTGAGCTAAATATTACACTATAATTCAAATGATCTTTAAATACTTATGTATTCGTATATAAACTCTATTTAACGACGTAGGTGAGTTTTTAAAAATTACTCATTTACTATTATTTAAGAAGTATAGGTATGTATTTATTAGTATTTCAAATATTTATGTGTATTAAGACAAAGTAAGTTCTTATACAAAACAAAATGTATGTAAATATTCTAACTTTTAATCAAACATTAGCGAAGTTACCTATAAATTAAGCACTTCATTAATTATAAATAACATGAATGTGTCGCGTGTGACGAGTTTTCAATGACCACAATAAACTTACCTTTAAACTTTAAGATTTATAGCATTGACCTTTTTTAATATACATGAATATAAGTAAATCAAGTTGAGCTAAATGCATACTCATATATTTACATATTTATAGTCGCATGCACAAATCACTGTCTGTCTTCGCTCTAGAAATATTCTAAAAAAACTTTTTGTTACGGTAATTAAATATAACACTAAATTATAATAAATACAGCAACTGTTATAATGCACTATCCTGAATGTCATCGCTAGTCTATATTTTAAAATGAAACTGCTGCGTAAAAGTTCTCTTCGTTAAGATTAAAAAGCTTAGATTAAGGTTTATTTTAATTTTAATATATTTAATCTTTTTAGCATTTATTATTATTTATTTTTAGCATTTATTATTTATTATTCGTTTTAGCATTTTTAATTAGTGCTATGATTTTTAATATGTCGAAAATCTCAGAATATGCTTGATAAAAGGCATTCGAAACGTCGCGCCAAGACCCAAAATTAAAGTTAAACGGCAATAAGTCCAAAACAGTGTTTTAGTAAAGAAGAAACACACAAGAAACTTATTGGTAATCAAAATCAATACCATAAAGGTAATAAACGTTAACACTAGTAATTTAATTTCTAGAAAAGAATGTTTTATGAAAAAGATTCTAAGCAAATTTACATACCGATTAATTTGCGTCTGATGTCATCTTAAAGGTGGTGAGAATGTATCGCCATGTCTATATTGGATATTTAACCAGGTTCCGATTGCGGAGTTTCGCGGCGTAACGGTACTAAAATGCACACTAGCGCTTAACGGAAATCGGAGTCTGTTCAAAGTTCCACATAGACAAATGTAGTCTGTCCATTTGCCGCCAAATATTCTCAAGTTGTATTAAAGCTGTGAATAATCTAAAATATTTATAGTAAATATTTCATTGTAAATATATTGTATTGTATTATTTATTAATTTTTAATACAAATAAATTATTTTATTTTCTTGATTACATTTATTAGGCACAAGGTTGCAACCTTCTATGTGTGTAACCAGCCGTGCCCATAATACTATTAATTATCTAGACCACATTTAGTTTAAATTAAGCTAAAATTACTTAAACGGAAGATTTCGAGCTCATACCTAACACATATTATGATGTAAACCTATAAATTAATTTTTCAAATACTAGCTGACCCGTGCCTAATTCGTTGGGCATAATGTTAATAATCCTTTTTTAGTACAGAGTGTTTAAATAATTTAAATTATTTTATTAATATTAAAATTTAAATTATCTATACTAATATTAAAAAACTACTTTTGGTAACTTAAATATAAAAGTTAGACATATGCTGTCGTTGACTTTTTTGTAGGCATTTTCAAGCTCCACATCTTTTCTCTAGAACTCAAAAATATATCTTTCATAGTTAAGGCAGCGTTCGTAAGAAACGCTTTCATTCGACCGTTTTTTCTCCGATTCACTTAGAAAAACGGACTACCACGTAAAAGCCTTTTTATTTTTCGGTTTTTTATATAACCTATGACACTCAGCAATAATGTGGCTTTCTATTGGTGAAAGAAATTTTGAAATCGGTTCAGTAGATCCCGAGAACCCCTTACAATTTAACAAACACACAAACTTTACTTCTTTTTAATATTATTATAGTAATTATAGTAATATAGTAATATAGTAAATAGTAATAGTATATATAGTATACTATAGTATATATAGTATACTATAGTATATATAGTATACTATAGTATATATAGTACATATATAGTATTAGTATAGATTAGTATTTAACATTGATTGAACCTACTGGTATTGGTAACTTTTTATTTTTGAACCATAACCGAAACATTATACATAATAATTGATTCCTAACAATGTAAGAAATTACAACAACATATTTTTTTATAAATTTTAAGCTTTCCTGGAATGTTTTATCTTATCTAATTTTCAATATGGAAAATCATAACATATTGTATAACATAGTTTACAACAAAATTTTAGCGATTCATATGACATGATTTTAAAATTCCATCGAAAACCTAATCGAAAGATTAAAAATGTATTCCAAGCTCTATACAGCGCGGCGTAAGAAACTCTTTAGAATCCCTCATCAAGGATATTCTATAGCGCCTTTACAGATAAAGTGGAGCAGTTTGGTAGGTCACGCTTTAATGTCTTTCGTGCCATTTTAAACTTATCTGACAGATATGACGATTGAATTATGCATATTGTTGCAATATGCTCATATGCTAAATCTGTAAAAACATTTTTTTTTAAATCATTAGTAGATTTGACGATCCAAAAGTCACCTAACGTATATGTTTCAATAAAATATTTCCTTTCCCTAGCGTTATTGTTTGCGGTTTTCCGATTAATAAAGATGAATAATATTAAATTAATTGACATTTTTCTTCGCTTATGTATTAATTAGACGTACATATACTGTTGTTTGAATTATTACATTTTTTTATTTTTCTAAATGAATTGTTTTTTACCACATAAATATTAGAGCCAAAGCAAAGTTCTGTGTAAATATTTGGTTACCTACTGAGTTTATTTGAAAAGTAATACGTTATTTTGAAACATTATGCGTACTTAGCTTTTGATAAAGCTGGTACTTTTTTTGTTTTATATAATATTAACAGACTAACAGACAATAAAGCAAAAAGGCCCATGTATTTTGACCACCATAGAGTATTTTGTTTGTAGGACGTTCGTCGCAACACAAACGGACGTGGTAGACCACATCCGCCCTCGAAACTTAAATACTAAAAGCATTTATTTTGCTTCTAATATTTTTTTCTTTATCTTAAATTCTTTTTCCTTAGTAGTGACTCTCACATAAAAAAAATTATAGAAAAGGTTTCCAAAGTGTTTTACTTGTTTTAATCAAAAGTTTTGACTTCTTGTTTCTTAAACGATTGACAAGTGAGGTACCTTATGTGATGCTATAATTTTAATGCTTATAAAATGAATAAATATAAATCAATTAAACATATTATATATTAGTTCATATACAGACAATTATTGCATATTCATGAATACTATAATTAATCTTGTTGTATTTACTCAATGAACAACAATAAATATTAAACATTATTATTTATATTACACTAAGGAAAATGTATAAAATAATGATCTCACTGAAGTAGGTACTAATAAAGTAAAGAAATATGTTAATTATCGTTCTAAATTATATCCTCAATCTAAATAAGTGCAATTTTAAATGTCAAGTATTCTTCCGTCTAGCTGTAGTTGTTGCTAAATCGTAATAATAACCCGGCAATGGTTTGTTTTTTGAGAAAGGATATGGGCTTTTTTATCTCAAAATAACCGAACTAAAAGTAATTAACTTTGTGTAACTTTTATATATATTTATAATTCAATAATTACTTAGTTGATGGAAAATGTCAAAAAGATCTCCCGGGGTTACGTAAGTTAGAGTTTTTAAACGTAAAGTAAGAGTATATTTCTGTCGTCTCTATTAATACGGAATGAGCAACATGACGTTCCAATAAAGGAGACTTCAGCAAATGAATTATAAGAACAAAAGATTAAATGTGCCATAAAGTTATCCTACTTTTTTTCCCTTTTTATTATAAAAATAAACTTCATTTCTTTATCAAGCCTATGATTGATGAAGGATAATTGACGAAAGAGTTGGACGTAAGATAGAAATACATTAAATAAGTACACATACTAAGAGGAAACGGAAGTGAGGAAGAATAAGTACTCGAGAGAATATAAGATAAAGCATAATATTCTACTACATATATTGTAGTTCTGTCATGGTAGGTATTCTACGGATGCGGATTGAGAGTTCCTGGATTCTAGTCTCGGGTCGAGAATGGGTAGTTAGTAGTTACAGATTTTTTCTGACACAAAATATGTATGTATAAACCTCTGCTTAAGCTGTCGGTTCTGCACTTTATCTCTCAACGGTCCTTTCAAGTAGTCGTCCTATCAGAATTTTAAAGTTAAATGAATAGAGAGTGCACTAGTGTCTGCGCACACACTTCTGCCACGCAGTTAGTCTCAATAAGATTTGCCACTGTAACTGAAATCTATTAAGAAGAAATTATTATCATTATTATTACATTATGATGATTTAGAAATTGAATTACATTCAAAGTTTGTGGTTGTTGAATGTTGTTTAATTAAAAGGCCGATTCCTTAAGACTCTTTGTTAAACTTACTTATCCCATAAATAACTTTTTAGCGTTTGGTGTATTTGCTTATAAAAGATCCATAACTGGACGTTTTTCCTTTTTTGTACCTATGTACCCTGACAAATATTGCCATAATGTATAATATATTATTGTGCACTCAATGCATAATATTTCTATTAAAATTTATATTAAAATAATGTTTAAGCTCGTTTGATAGTCCATATGAAATAGTCATTGGTTAGGATTATTACGAATATGGAGTGGACATTATATTTCATATAACGAGTGACTGTCAGCATATGCCGGGTCAATTAGCATGAATTAACGCTGGATAGGCTATGTCGTAGCGATAAATTGCCCTATTGAATAGATAAGGATGAAGATAACGTATAAACACGATTGGTTTAAAGCTAATTGATTGTAGTAGTTTGCTATAAGTACGCACCAATATTGAATAATAAAGTTAGAGAATTCTACAGTATATATATGGTACAGGGGTGCCCCAACTTTTTTCTACTGCGTGCTTTTATTTGTATTAAGCCGTTTTATATGATACAATGAGATAATCTAGGATAATTTATGTATGTGTATTAATAAAGTATAAAAAATGGATTGTAAATTTGGTCAGCTGCTATTGATCAAATTAGGCAATTAATTTACAGCAACCTTGTTTTTTAAGATAATAGGGCAATTTAGCAATTCTATCGCTAATTTTTGCCAATTCAAATGTTCATTAATATTATTGTTTATATTAATATATAATTATACATTTAAATAATATTTTTGATAAAATAATTAATTACTTTTTGAAAATATTTATATTTGGAAGGTATAAAAAAAATTTATTAGGCACTGCGTTATGTTCAAAATTCGCTTAACGGTCGGTCTGGGTTGTATCCTAGTTTGAAAAGTTCCTTATTTTAGTAAACAGTCAAGAAATATTATTGAAGCTGTACTGTATAAATGACTTTTAATAATTTATATTTAACTCTAAATGCCACACTTTTTATATATAAGCATCAGAAACAAACCGCCTTTTTATGTAACTTTTAATCTATTTATTTTAGTTTGATTATTCCTGGTGGTATATAGTACCAAAAGCTTTTTTAAATGACGTATTTTTTCTTATAGGATACTACCAGCCGGCGGGACCTCTCATAAAAGAAAGCAGCGCAGACGCAGAGCGAGCGCTTGCAAGATATCACCCCCCACCACATTATCATGCTCCGCATCCGCCTGTAAGTATATACAGTGACTTTTGTCGTAATTTAAATTATCCATATACTATCCTGGATAACTTAAATAATTTTTATTTTCTTGCTTATGTTCAGTTTAAGTCATAATACTGTAACGATCAATTATAACTAAAAAGATGAATTATAGATACATATATCTTTTTCACCAAATAATACACAATGCAAATAAGTAATATATATATTTACAGTTCCAAATGACACATTATAAAACAAGGAAACATTATAATCCATTAAAAATACCTAAAATTGCAGCTTAACATGAATATTTATAATTTGTATGAATAAAAGACCTTGCAGAAACTCATTTGTAGTTAAGACATGGCTCATGTTGAAATAGCGCGATACTAAAAAATAAGATATATGAATACTATAGAAATATTTACTACTAGCATTTCTTGCGGCTCCGCCCGCGTTCCAAAGGCAGGAAACCTAATCCGTAGATTTTATGTATTATATATGTATTAGTGGAGAAAACGGTTTCATTGTTATTATAGATTTTTCAGAGATGAGATACGAACCGAGAACCGGCTATCATTATTATACCAAATTTCATCAAAATCAGTACAGTGGTTTTTTTCGCGATGCGTACAGTACAACAGACAGAAAGACACACAAAAAATCTAAAAACTATAATTTCGGCGTCTGTTTCGTAAATAATTATTATTTCAATTAGATTTTCAAAAAAATATTCAATGTAACAGATTCTACTAAGTTAAAATTTTATTTATATGTATATATGTACAGATATGCATAAAAGACATATGAATAATATAATTTATCTAGGTACTGCCGCAGTACGGGCCACCATATTATCAAGCGGAACTTTGCTACGGGCGGTACTACAGGCCGCCGGGACCGTACCACATGGGGCCCCCACAACCTGATGCACAAGTAATTAATTTTATAGTAACTAAATAAGTTTAGATTTCTTGAACTTCTATAGACTAATATTACTACCTAATAACTACATTTTAAGCATCTTCATGAACAACATTAAACTTTAAAACTAAATATTGATCCAAAGAGCTTTTTTAAATTAAGTTTGAAATAGTTTATACCTATACATATTTATTTTCATATCATTTGTGTACAATATGTATACGAAGAAAATATATTTGTTGCAGATGGTGAGTGTTGCAAGCGAAGCATATCCTCCGCCACAGTATTATGGAACGCCACCATGCTATCAACATTCACCTCAAAGGATACCATACGTCGGTTAGTATATAATACATTATTATAGTATAGTAATAAACCACATAGGTTAAATTAGTCTGATAAGAAATGTTAATCGAATCTTATGGGCAATTTTGAGATTAGTGACGAAGTTACTTAATAATTAGTATTTCTTCTTTCATAATTTCATACTTAAACTTCTGCTGTCTAGTGATTGATAAATTACTTTAAATGTACCTAAATATAATAAATAAGAAAATATTTGTCACAGAATACCGCGGATGCCCGTGCCCATTAAACGCGTGTCCAAAAAACGTCCATATTGGGCCCGCTACTGGTAAAGCCCCAGCCGGTGGCGGCCCGGATGTCCCTCCAGCCCTCGCGCCGCCCGGGGGCGCCTTCCGACCGAAGGTGCGGGCGTGCGCGCTGGACTCTGCCGCCGATACACACGGCAGCGGCAAGGTAAAAACATTTCCTTGTGGAACAACAATAAGATAATTAAGTCAATTGACAGTCAAACTATGAAACGAAACAATCAAATCATTTCACTTTAGTAATTTTCAAAAAAATCTTGGCACAATCTTACATTATTTATGTCACATGTATATTGCAATTATAATAAAATGGAGTTCAATGTGAAATACAAAGTATAATCAATTACAGGATCCACCATTAGAACCAGAACCACCAGAGCCACCAACAGCAGCAGATGCACCTCATCCGTGTTCACTGCCTACTATCGGCGGAGCGTCGCCCAAACGTGAAATGTTCGATGTGAGAGACAACATTCGTATGAACGCTGACATTCCTGGACCTGAAGCAGTAGGCCCTCCTTCTCCAGCTAGAGGGGCTTGCGCCCCACAACCGCCCCCAAGACGAGCGAGGCTAGGAAAAGCCATGGCCAGGCGATCATTAGCAGGCGATGACACTGCCCTACTAATATTACCGCAACAACCTACGACGAATAGTGAAGCAGATGACGATGTTCTAGCTATATCGCCACCTATATGCGCTCCCATTGATCTCTCATCATCTGATGAAAGAACCACACCCTTAGTTGATGTTAAGAAAGAAAATGAAGGTCCCACGTATGCGACGTCGAGAAAAACAGATGCACAAGCTTTAAGGGAACACAATTGCACAACTGCTTTAACAGAAGCGGTTGACGCGACAGAATCGGCAAAGGCTGTTAAACGGAGATATTCGAAGCCTAAATTAGAAATAGAAATGAAAGACGTTCAGCTAGAAGATGCTTGTAAAACAAACGGAATCGGGGAACACGTGAAGTTACAAAAACGAAGAAAGGTTTCAGGAGAACAAACACAAGTTCCGAGAATAGAAACAATTACAAAAGAACCCAAAAAGAAAGCTCATTGTAATAAAAGAACACCGAAAACGCCATCCAGTGATAAAAAGGGAAATAAAAGAAAATCTGACATTGCTCTTTATGAACCGAAAGCAAAGAAAGCGTTACTTGAGCCAGCTAATAATGAAGATCCACGTCATGTCAATATAGCGGCTGTGTCTGACGATCCCCTTTCTATAAAACCAAAAAATAAAAGCGCACTACTATTAGACAATCTTTTAAAGAAAAACAGCATTGACAGGCCTGACGCTAAAGGATATATTTCAGATACTAAATTAAATCCAGCTGAATTGTTCCTTTCTCCAAATGAAAACGTTTCACAAAGCAATATAAAGAAAACGTTAAATATAAATAATAATATCGTAGAAAATAATGTTCCTGTCAACGGTGTGAGACCAAAAACTATAGCTGCGGTGAGCCAACTTATAGGAAAGAAACTAGCTTATAAGAATGCCTGTAAAGTAGACAAGGTTGACTCGAAAGTCACACACAATTTAAAGTCAGTATTACCATCGCCCACCGAATCTTTAAATATTAAAGAGGACCCTAATCCAGTAGCGCTGCTAAAGAGTGTAACAAATAACGAAAAACCTAATACAATTTTTGTTGAGAAGGACAGAAACAAAGTCAACAATGAAGAGAAATGTGAAACTAAACACGCTAAAATGTGCAATTTATTAGAGTACAATGTGAAAGATGAAATCATAAAACCAGTAAAAATATCAAAGTGTGAAAAAAGTGCAGCTCAAGAAAATACTTTGGAATCAGATATTGAAAAACTAAAAACCGACATTGTAAATGAATCTCATGAGAAATTGGAGAAAAATTTAGAATCTGTAGAGAGTAAAATACTACATAATGCACCAACGGGTGAAAAAACAACGGATAACGACTCGGAGAAACCATCAGCGAAAAGAGGTAAAGCTAGTACGGAAAAAGTAAATGGGGAATATAAAAGCAAAAATGTAGAAAAATTAGTTAGGTTGCTGGCTTCAAAAAAACAGGCCGGTACACCAGAAGATGAAGCTGTAGACAACGATGTTGAGAAAAAAGACATTGATAACAAAGATAGCGAAAGGGATAAAGGGACGACCAAGCGGTTTAAAACGACAAATGAAAAAACGAACGGAGAAAAAAGCAAAGTTGAAAAAGTTGTTAAATTGCTTGTGTCTAAAAAAACCGTTATCAAAACGGACGAGGCCTCACTAGTCGTCGAGGATGCGTGTTCGTCACCTGTGCCCAGTGTGAAGAAAACTAAGAGAAGACGAAGTGGTGGAAGACGAATGAGACGAATGCCAGTTCCTTTAGCACCTCCCGATGTGAACCTGAAAGCGCCGCCCAGATGGAGCAATGGATGGACGTGGGACGGCGAACACTATCTCTCTAAAGTCTACCTCAATGTAAGTAAAATTTTTATTACACTCGAGTTTAAGAATACAAGAAAATAATTTATTGAAAGTGTTTATTTCAAATCGATGCGTTTCTACTAATATTAATATTATTTAATAAATAAATATGTTGACACATTATTACACACAGCGCTATCTAGTTCCGTGGTAAGCTACAAAGAAGCTTGTGTTACGGATACCAGATAGTTGATATACTACATATATAAGTTTAAATAAATACATAATATAAATATTAACACCCGTGGCTGGAGTACAAACATTCGTGCTCAACAAATGTTTGACCCCAGCGGGACTCAAACCCGCGACCGCTGGCGCAACAAGTAGGGTCACTACAAACTGAGCCATCGTATCGTCAACTAAATTTATTTATTTATTTAAATATTTTTATCCGTTTTCATATGCAGAAACAGTTAGAAATTTAGATATTGATAACTTAATTAATTTTCAGAATGATTCCCGCCTTGACCGCACGGCGCGATGCTGGCCGCGCATGACGCACGCGAGCGGCGACCGCGTGGCGCGCGGGGACTGTGTCCTCTTACGGGCCTCCCAAGCTCGAGCTCAGCCCTTCGTAGCGAGAATAGCCAGTCTGTGGGAAAATCCTGATGATGGTAAGTTAATACCGTAGGTTACTTTAGATGCCGGTGGGATTTCATGCAGAGTTTCGTCCAGCGATAACAAAAAAAAAGGATACTTCAGATCCTCTGCTGCATGTATTGCTTTTCTCATCGTTAAAGAACTCTTAGAGTCCACAAGTAAAAAAATATTTAACATCTTTTATACTGCTAAAATAATTTTTTTGATATATTGCACCTATTCACAAAACAAAACTTAAATACTCGAAAAAACATTAAGCTAAGCATTAAGCTTTCTTCAAGAAAATATCGTAAAACTGCTTCAATTTTTCAGGAGAGATGATGGTGTCGCTAGTATGGTATTACCGGCCGGAGCACACGGAGCTCGGGCGGCAGGCGTCCGACGCGCCCGACGAGGTGTTCGCGTCCAGGCACAGGGACGCCAACTCCGTGGCCTGCATCGAGGACAAGTGTTATGTGCTCACGTTCAATGAATATTGCCGGTGAGTGCTTTCTACTTGCCCATTATTTGTCTAAGATACTAGCAGAAAAGTGCAATAATAGTAAAAGTACTTTATTAAATTACTAAATAAATTTGTTGTTCTTTTGAATGATGTTTTCGTGTAACTTTTTACCATACAAACTCTTCTCTTCTGTTCAAACAATACATGACGTCAGGGATAAATATATTGAAATTCAACCTAAAACTCTTTGTTTCAGGTACAAAAAGCGACTAAAAGCAGCAGAAGAGGGCATCACAATCGCGCCTTCAATAGTGCCGCCTCTACCCGCTACCGAAGTGACCCCGGCCCTAGCGCCCAACGATACGAAACTACCGCCATCTGTATCCCCAGAACTAGTCTTGTTCTGTCGTAAAATATACGATTTTAGATCCAAAAAAATACAAGTACCCAACAAATGAGCAACCGATTAAAATATTTGTATGTTGGAAATCGATTTTTAGATTCGGGCGTGCCGCCATCGCCGGGATGAGTGAACACCAAAGCTTGGAAATTAGTGTGGTCTTTGCAAGGAACTGATACTTCATCGTAGTCAAACCTTATATTAGTACAAAGCCCAATTCCAGTAGATTGTGTGTGGCCATTTCCTTTAAATTCGCCGATCGGACGTTATTTTGCTGGTATTGTATCGTAGTTTTTATTGTATATTCAATTGAGTTGCGTATTATCATGATGAAGTTTTGACAAATGGATGCCTTTTTATAAAATATAAGTAGTTGTAAGGATTCATAATTGTGAATAGCGATATGTTTATTTTTGCTTCGGGATTGATGACTCGCGTTCTCACTTCTGTAGTGTATGAGTGTTAGCTGACTTCGACTGTATTTACGAACGTCCCTTGAATATTTTTATATATATATAAAATGTTTCGAATTGACTTGGCTAAGAGAAATTTTGCGCATTATTGCCATGACGAAATTTATTACTATTGAGACATTTTGTGATTATTTAGCAAAATTGTCTTTTTTGTGTATTACATAGAGAAATTTAAAGACCTTAATATTTATATATTCGTATTTAGCAATTGGCCAATCACAAATTAAATGTTAATTAAAGGGACGTTTATAAATATGAAGTATTTTTCTCGGTCTAGTGTGACTGTGTCTGGGGTGTTTCGGTCTAACATTAAGTTTTGTTTGGCTAATCGGAAAAGGCATTTATACGATTAAAATTAATTTTAATTTACTGTTACATTGTTATCTACGTAGAGTCTATAATAAATTATTATTTTAATACATTAAATACAATGCAAGTATGCTGTTTTATAGTGAATTGTTTTGTAAAACGCTTTCTTATAAACACGTTTAATAAGAGATTTAAGGTACACCTCTAAAAGAAACTACTAAAATGTATCCGGTGACCGTTTCTCAAAATATACATAAAAAATTTAAAAAACACATAGCCAGTATACTGTTTACAATAAACAAAAAAATGTTTATTTACCTATCCTAATTTAAAACACAAGTAGTTTTTATAACAGTTTTATTCATCACAACTATATTTTACTTTAATTTAACGTTATATTCCTATTACTATAATAAGTTATTGATCTTTGTCATTTGATTGTATGACATTATGTTTATAGAACTGGTTTGAATTATTTTTCTTATATACTGATTCTGCAAAATTATAAGTTAACCGTTAAAGGCTACTTTCCAAATAATTTATTTCATTTCAACATTGTCTATAAAGACTGATTTTGCAAAAGCAAAACACACTTTTACAGCAAACAATCTTTAAAAAAGAACCTTTGACACCATTTTTTTCACGTGAAGTGTCAAAATTTTACACTTATAAAATAACAAGTGGGATCATTGTAACATATTTTAAATATAATATTAGTGCATAGATGTAAACAAAAGTGTGTCTGACGGAAAGAGATATATTGTACGATTATTATAGCGAAATCTCTTATCATTAGAATTTATGTGTCAACCAACGCATTTTTTAATTTAAAGCCATTTTTATGAAATATTAATAAAATTGCTTTGTATTTGTATGTATTGAGTACATATTTCCGTAGCGCGAGACATAGTATATATTTAGCACTAATGTTCCCAACTGGGAGATTGTGTGCGGGCATTTCCAAGTATGCAGCTCGTGTGTACTTGCTTTCTTCTTTTTCTTACAATGTATCTCACTATTTCCGTTGTTAGCTGTTTTTCAATAAATTATTTAATAATTTTTTGTACATATTTCTTTTAGTCTTAATTACTTTATTATCTGACCAGTGAGATTATTACTTTTAACTTGAATGAACATCATTTGTATCAATGCTTAATTTATTTATAGTTTTATTGGCATTTTTAATTATAATCATGTTTGCCATTGATCATGTAAATTATTACTTAATTTAATATTTTCTTAATAAAATTAATGTAACGATTATACAATTTTTACAAAAATCTCACTGGTGTCTATTCCAAAGCTTAAGTTCTTACTTCTCTTATCTTTGCTTGATGCCAAAAAATAACTGCAAAAAGTCTATTACTCAATATTAATGTAATACCATTCTCTTTTCTATTTAGGTTATTACGAATGTGGGCGGAGTGTGTACGACGTACTTATCAAATTATATATGGGTCGTCATACCCAGAACATTTAAAATGGACAATAAATGACTATATAAAAATTAAAATTATTATGTATACAAGGAAATATTCAATTTACATTAACACTTCACGAAAATATTTGTATAATGTACCGCTTCAGTACACACTTCGCCGACAACTTACTCATTACTAATTAATTATAGAATTAATGAGTAAATTCCATAATAGTAATATTACTATAAGTGAGCTCTCCCTTGCTTGTAGATGGAATGTTTTAAAGAATGTTACCTGGATTCCGCAATCGCAAACTTCTTATAGTCAATGATAATTTTTAGATTTAGGTTTACTAATAAGATAAATACCTTGTTTTTATTATTTATTTGTTTCAATGGAAATTATATAGGTATATTTTTATTATTGTAACCTACATAGTTACGTTGGCTGTAATTTAATATTGATGTAAAAGTAATATATGTATTTTTATTTCAACTTCTGTTTTATTTGATGTTTTAATCTTAACCCAAAATAATTAAACTATAACTATATAAGTGGGAGTGATTTGTTATTTTTTGAATATAAATAGATAATTACAGTATTTAGAAACATGATCATAAAAATATAGAGGGTAGGTAGAGAAAGGCAAAGAGTTAGGCAATCATTTACTACCTACTACATGGTATAAAATGAAGTCCCCCGTCTATGCGCTTAGATCTTTTAAACTACGCAACGGCCTTTAATTCGGTTTTTTGTAATAGACTGATTCAAGAAGAAGGTTTATAAAATGATGAATGTTATCTTTTACATTTACAAAAAATATTTGGTTATTACGAAGCTATTTTAAACAATAGAGTATTATTCCAAGTAAGTAAGTACTACATTTAAATACATCCAATTAAATATGTTAGATACGTTATGCATTTAATGTAAATCATAATTGCTAAAATATAGGTCCGTCTTAGAAAATATAAGATATTTAAAATGCGAAGGCAGAGCGCCCGTCGTCGGTCTGTGTCTACCGAAACTCTACATTTAAATGCGCTGTCGCTCAACCGCGTCGCCCCACTTTACATTCGGAGAAGTTCCAGGACTATGAAGTAGGAGTAACCCAGATGGCATACGTAAGAAGCCCTCTCATTTGATGTCCAATGCCCCCATGTATACTATGGGAATTTTTATCGTTCAGCCGCGAAAATCAAACGGCTGTTTCAGCTCAATCGGACATTGGAAACTGGATCAAATTTACTTACAAACTTTCTTTATTATAGACACAACACCACATCAGATACAATTAAGTAAGAAATTGTAATATTTCTTATTTATTGATATAAACATGTGTTGTGTGTAAAGAATTACCAAAATAATATGATAAATATATAAGACATTGAACTATATCTACTAAAGGAAGACTTAACGACGAACTTCATATCATTATTTCCCTAACGCGGCAAAAGATATCCATACATCCAATAATTACAGAGCAGATGATAGTAGATTCCGTGCATCCAATACATCGCTCGTTCTTTAACCAGTTAATAAAAACGAACGGTTAAGTAAACTAAAACAATAATTGGTCCTTCTTATACCTATAAAGATTGGATACCGGTTTTGACATCAAAATAAAACAATTGAATTATTTACAAATATGATTATGTGAACACACAAGTAAACACATATTTTAACCGTTTAATTTTGGTCTTCTTCTTCTTCATTTAACCGCCTAAGGGTCAATGAACCAGACTTAAAAATTGAATGGGCAAGTCTTGATAGAGATATGTTTAAACCTGTAATATATAATTTTTAAAATTATAATACGCTTCCCTTATGCTTAGGCAGTGGCCCAGTGGTAACGCGCTCGCTTGGATAACCGAGTGACGCGGGTTCAAATCCGGGTCTCACACCTCTGATATTTTCATGTGCGAATAATTTTCTATCATGATTAGTCTTACGATGAAGAAAAACATCGTGAGGCAACCTGCGTGTCTGAGAAAACCCCAGCAAGTTTTCGTAAGACATGTGAAGTCCGCCAACACGCACTAGGCCAGCGCGGTGGACTATAGCCTGATCCCCTCGTACTAAGGTAGGCCCGTGCCCAGCAGTGGGACGTTAAAAAGGGCTGAAGAATATTCTTCCTAATACACAGTGCCTCCGTGACCTTCTCTAACTTTTATTTACATATAGGATACACTTACATACATTTCCAGCGCAAATTATTTTAAACCCGTCCGTTAACACATTCGTCCGGAAAATTAAAAATTTCTTATAACAATAAATCGGTATTTTAGATGCTCCTCCTCCTAGTATTTTATTTTGTTATCGTATGCAGCTCACAATGCATAAATATATATGCTAAAAATATGCTCCGGTTCTACCAAAGCAATTTTTCTAAAGAGTAAAGATGTAAATTACTTTTTTTGTACGAGCCTGAAGGACTCGAGTGAGTTGTGAGTTGAGTTTCTTAATAAAAGCGCGCTGTGTATGTGACACTTCACCGTTTGATCCCGCACAAGAGTTAGCAAATATATACAAGAATTAAGAACAGCTTTATAATATATAATAAATTCAGTAAAGGGATTTTAAACAAATAAAAAGAACTATATATATTATAATTTTTATAGTAATAACTTTACAGTCTCTGTTTACAAGTTTATAGATTTTCAATTCTTTATTAGAAGCACAACACTAGCCACTCTACAGACATGAATACTGCCTAGGCCTACTATTAATTATTATAACTTGTGCAAAAACATGTGTCACATTTGTTCAATCAAGGGAAACTAAATATTTTCTTATGTATCCTTCATAGTATACGTAAGGACATCTTAAGTATCCTCTTAAAAAATATATTGCTAAATTAAAAAGTAAAAAACAATATTTTTCGTTTTAAATATGTATTACAAAAAAATTGTGATGAAATTAAATTAGATCCTTATTGACAGACATGTTACGTGAAGTAACGGCTGATAATTTTCATAGCAATATTATATTATAAAAATCAATCTACATAGTACTACATAAAACAATCCACCTATTTGGAAGTCCGCTATATTGCATTTACAATGACAATTGACGTCACTACAGTTTGTTCGGTTTCGTAGTATAACGAAAAAAATAAAATACACTTATCTAAACACAAAGTTAATAATACAGATTGTATATCATATATGCAAACATTTTGTTTGAGTTGATAATTCGGCGAATTCTATATCTTTTGTAAAATTTGATTTTAAAGAAAAAACAATGCCCATTTAAAATACACAATGTAACACATAATAAATTCAAAGACAGAAAAAACTTTTTCGACGTGTACATTACATGCTATCAGAATAGAAATATACATCTACATATAAAAAACCACCTAGTTTAAAATATTAGATATTTTTTATATAAAATAAAGGATTTAGTGTAAGATAAAAAACTGCTAACAAAAGTGTCAATTCAGGAATTTTAACTCTGTTTTTAGTTTCTGTCTGTATGTAACTTATCACATAAAATATTTTTATTTGTCTATAAAAATGCGCTATGTACATAAAAATATTAAACTTTAGAACAGTTTACATAATCTCATTTCATCATATAGCAATCTATTTACACACCTACCCCCTTTGTTTAAGCCTACCACTGCACAGTTGTAATAAGCCTCTGTATTACCTTAATGTTGAAATAATGACATACCTAAGGGTCTAATAATTTATGAATTTATTATTGAAAAGAATATGTAATTTTCCTTAAAATATTGCTTTTTTGGAAGCATTGTTAAAACATGCTCAAGGCACTAAAACCACAAGTCATATAAAGAAGCCATAAAATTATGCTTAATATTTTAAATGTTTTCAATATATTTTTCAATTCATACAGAATAAACCTTGATAATATTTTATATGCTCAATATTAAATATATTCAATTATTATTTATTACTTAAAAGATAATCTAAACAGATCAAAACAATTTATTGCTATTCATTTCCATACACATATTATGTTAATAATTTGGAATGACCATTTCTTATAAATTACAGCTGATAACACCACAAATGCCCACATTTGTTTTCTATATGCCTACTACTATCAACATAGCAATATAATTTTGTAGATTACATACTTGGGTAATGGTAAATCTCATTATCAGGTAAACAAAGTATTTAAGGTTGAGTAAATAGTAGGTATATTCATTATAATAAAACTAAAATTTAAAAAAATCACAAATATTTTGCATTTAGTGTATTGTCCTGTTTTAAATAGTTAGGAGAGGAATTAATGATTAAAAAAAACAAATTCAAAATATTTGTTATTAATTATTACCCAAGTTGTCACTTACAATTACTTCTTACAAAAAAGCTATCATATTATTTGTCAGGATCTTATACCTGTATCAAGTAGAAAGAACATCATTTTAAACTAGTACACCAAGGTATCACAATGACACAAGCTATAACTATCTATTTTTCTATAAAAAACAGAGTACATTTCCAACATGAATACTTCATACAACAAAAGCATATAACAATTTAAACAACAATATCCAAATTTTAATATGTATATTGAAAACCTACAATATATTTATGGCCAGGAACAAACTTAAAAATTACAACAGCTGTTTGTTTTACGAGCAGTCTTATAAAATGCTTTACTATGCATTGATAGACTATCAGACTTTGCAACCAAATCATCTAGTTTTTCACCTCTATCTAAAACTGCTTTTATAGTATCATGTAAAATAATTTTTGTTTCATCTAAATCATTTTGTATCTTTGTTAAGGCATCAGCTTCTTTAGGATTTTGATACTTAGCTAAATATTGTGGCAAAATAGGGAAATCTATTGTAGATTCATTAGCTGTAGGCCAATTACTAGGTGGAATTTTTGCTGCAAATTCATCTAAAATTTTTGTAATTAAAGTATGGGCCACTCTGTTTGGGTATTCATGATCAGATATTAATATACCAGCTAAATTGTCAGCCCTTACATAAACTTGAAGCATATATTCACCTTCTTTGACAGATTGCCTTGAAGCTGGCTGTGTCCTCTCCACCATAGTTTTGCTCACAAAAGTCATAAATTCTTGAACAGATGCTTTTTGGAAGAAACTGAAGCTCTGCAGATCGTATGATGCCTTTAAAACTGTAGCGTTGTTTACGCCCTTGTAAAGGACTGCCAATGAGTATAACCTCACCATTGCTTCTATTGAACGTGAACACGTCTGAGAACCAGCACCACCTAAAAAGTCTGAAGAATTAAAAATATCACGATTTTAGACTTATTTGTATAAATAAATGAGTAAGTAAGTACCACTCACCAATTTGTCAATATTTGAGATAAATGCTGTTAATTTAATATAAAATTATTGTAGATACTAATGATATATTTATTATCAACAATAACAAGATGTATATTCTATTTCTAAATTGACGAAAAATTATAGAAAAACTGCATTAATTACAATTACTTTCCCAGATACTACGTAGACGCAATTGACAACTGACAATTAATGACATTAGACAATAGACAGTTGTTGTTGTTTTTAATTTATTCCCAATAGGGAAAGCTTTATATTCTGCTTTTATGGAAGAAAGTTATCTCTTATCATTGTTAAATGAAAGACTTAAAACTTGTGTACGTCTATTGTGCGTATGCCGTATGACACTCCGGCGCTTATCATTCGGATGAGCAATAGCTATTAATTCCTTTGTTGCATTATATAGTATTATATATTATAGTATTTGAACTGTATTTACCGCTAACAGGAGGACATTTTTCACCTTGGCTTCCCTAAGATAGTACTCCTGTGCAGTGAGTGAGCTTTGTCGTTTTATTTGACGTTCTCCTTTACAATAATGACAACAAACTCTAAGCATAGACAACAAAGAGTAAATTATATATTATAGCTGTATGGACTATAGTCCTTTGCCTTTCCCTATTGGGGATAAATTTAAAAAACAACAAATTATATATTATAGGAAAAATGACAATTGACAATAAATTGTAACTTTGTTATGTTCATAGGTTATGTTTAAAACATTAAAACTTGCTGTTTGAGATCGTTTAGTCTAATAGTGAAATCAAATAATATAGTGTTACAAAACACTAAGCCCGTGTTAACAACATTCGTCAAGTCAATATGACGGAAAATAATGAGAAAGTGGATATTTCATGTGATGCTAGACGAAGAATATTAAATATAGCAGTCTCAACAGTACTTTTAGAAACTGGCTTCGACGCTACTGATAAAATGTCATTAGAAACTCTCACAGAAATTCTACAATGTTGTGAGTATACGATTAATAATGCAAGGCAAACGATAAAAGATAAATTAAGGATATCACAGTAGAAATCAGTATTAATTGTCATAAAATAATCCATATTATATTTTTACAGTTTTATCAGAAGTTGGTAATTCAGCAAAAGGCTTTTGTGAATTATCTGGACGAGTTGAACCAGTTCTTGGAGATGTTACAATGGCTTTAGTCAACATGGGTCTGTATTGTAATTAACATTGACAAAATTACAATGAATTTGACACTATATCTTAGACATGTTTTTAGATTTTATGCTTAGTTTTATACAAAAATTACAAAAATAATTATTAATGTTAACCTATATTTTGTAACTGCAGGAATAAATCTACAAGGCATAGAACAATATGCAGCAAGGCCAAACAGACATGTCATCCAACCCCCTCAACAGGCACCAGTTCCGCGAACACCAGCAATGCTGTCAGCTGGTTCAAAGGCTAAACCAGCTCCACATATACCATTTCACTTACCACCACTGCCTGATCCACATGCTTATATAAGAACACCAGTATGTCTTTTGTCTTTAAAATTAGTTATAATTAATCATTAAATAAATATTGAAGAACCTTAATCACTTTAGTTACATAATATAATGTAAATAATTGTACAATCATTTCTTT
Organism: Boloria selene; assembly: GCA_905231865.2. NCBI lineage: Eukaryota > Metazoa > Arthropoda > Insecta > Lepidoptera > Nymphalidae > Boloria > Boloria selene. Next base: position 6,125,131 of record HG993146.1, on the reverse strand, counting down.
AAATTCATTATTTTATTTTATTCATAACTTATTGACACATAGATTGGTTTAAATTTTTAAAATAGTTCTACATTATTATGGAAATAGGATGTATTAATGTCTGATATCACAAGCAGGCTGTGTGCTATGAAAATTTAAGTATATTAATAAGTAATAACTAGTTGTATTCAATATTATTAAACTTTTTAATTATAGACACACAAGCAACCTGTCACAGAGTATGAAGCAATAAGGGAAAAAGCTGCAAATCAAAAGAAAGATATTGAAAGAGCTTTAACTAAGTTTTTAGCTAAGACCAGTGAGACACACAATCTCTTTAATACTGAAGATAATCAAGTTTTTCCATGTAAGTTATGCTGTAGTTATAATTTTAATAATCAATGTTTAAAATAAAATTTTTAGGTGAAATTAATATTTAAGAATAATTTTTCCCTTCAATGTCATTAAATTACATTTTCAAACAACTTCCAAGAAAAGAGGGGGTTATCTATTCTAATGTATTTTTTTTATTACATCAGAAATATAGAAAATTCGTTTTTTTATTAGAAAGATACCTTTAGTTTGGTCCCATTTAATTTCAAAGAAAAATAGCACCCCTAAGTGTGAAAAAATAACTACTAACTTAAGAACTCTTTAACTTCTGATTGTAATATTGACTTCAAACTTGGCAAGTGTTTGTATTTCTCTTGATGCAAATTAAAAGCACTTTAATATGTATAATAATCAGTTCATATAAATAATATTGAAGTGCCTGTTATTAATTACAAATTAACAGCTTTTCACCTAATGCATACAAAAGTATATACATTACTTACATAACAAAATCAATTTTTAAAATTTTTGTCTGTATGTTCCAGCCAATCTGTGAAACGGCTGGGCCGATTTTGACGCGACTTTCACTGGCATATAGCTAATGTTATAAGAAGTAACTTAGGCTTCTTTTATTTTATTAGAAAATTATGAAAACTGTTTCATTTTTTAACTTATGCCCAGCGAAGTGGGCCATGTTTGCCAACTGGCCAGCGAAGTTTAAGTCCATAACTTGTTGTACCTATAAGATATTAACATCTTAGAATTTAGATGATTGTCGGCTGGCATCAACTTTGGAAATATCTAATTTGAATGAAAACTCCTATTCAGTTACTTCTACTTTAAATTTTTTGAAGTCAGTTCCTATTATATTCTTTGTTTTTTTTTTAATTCTAGTTGAGCAACATTATTATTAAGTAATATCAAAAAAACACTTAAAATGTTTCCTCATTTTTTTTAGTAATAGCTTGCAAACCAACATTCCCTGCATATTTACCATGCCTCCTGCCTACTGACCAAGTATTCGATTTTGATGAACTCGAATATCACTTTCAGGTGGCTAATAGAACTGAAGATATGCCTCCTGATAAAAAAGGTAAATAAATAAATAAATAAATAGAAATTCACTATACAAACCTTAAGCTTAGCAGCTTTATGAATACATATTTTGTCTAAAAGGTAAAAATGTCTATTTAAGAAATAGATTTATAAAATTAAAAACTGTGTACATTTTAGATCAATCTGACAATGAAGGAGAAAATGGTGACAATGAAAATGCAAATAACTCACAATCTGAAAATCAAGATACACCATTAGCATCCAGCCCAGAAAGAAGTAAAACTGGAGGATAATTTTGTGTCTATGTATATTTTTAATTTTTAGCTGTTAATAAACATGTATTCTCTCTGTACATTTTTTTTTCATAGTTTTCTTTAGTGGTGATACATATAATTTCAATGATAGTAAAATAAGGTTAAGAAAAACACAGATCAAACCTGGATTTCCAAGGCAAGTCAACTAGCCTACTATAGCCAGTCATATAACATGACCCAGCAAGGGCATATTAAATATATATAATTTTAATATTAATAATAATCTAGTAATATAGGGATAATCTAATAATTAAAATATAATTAATTAAAATATTAACTATATAAGACAGTTAATATTTATGTGCTAATTTCTTGTTTCCAAATATTATTAATCTACCATGGGACTGAGAAAAAAAAATACAAAATATACTTTAATAGTAATTTACTTTATACTTAGAATACAAAAATTATTTAAGAGATGCAGAGTTGATGACAGGCAATACTTTGATTCCATCTCTATTTACCACAGTTACTTGGAAGTTAGGTAAGCTCACAAACAAACGTTTGTGAACCTCTTGTACACATTTTTTCAAGATATTATAAGCTTCTTCTTCAGTAGCATCTAAAAAAGAATTATTAACATTTATAAAACATTTTTATTAAAAATTAAATAATAGTATTCTAACATATACATTATACATGTTTTTATATCTCATTTAATATTAAATATAAAAAGCAAAATGATTAATGATATCTAGTTTACTCATTTAATATAAGTAATGTGCACTGAAAAGAATAAAAGTTACCCTTCTTGTGATAACGGTCCATAATACTCAAACTCAGGTAACCACCGTAGCCATGAGCAGCAAACGGCACTTTCATGCTAGATGCTAAATAGTCCATGAAGTATAATTCTGGACCATTTTCTTTATCATACCCTCCCATCAATACATTCACAAAATAAGGAGTCTGTAAATTAAATACTAAAGTTCAATTCATTTTCATTAGCAAGATATATTCCATATATCTCTAATATCATAATAAAACAAAATATACACAACTTATTTTTATATAATACTTACTCTACTTCTCAGATACTCTGCAAGATTTCGTCTAGTGAAATTAGCGGCAGCAGATGGACCTAATTCGTATCCGTTTCGCATCTTATAAAGTTGAATATTCTTTGCGATGTATTCTGCAAACTGAGTTGTGTCACCAGAATCTCCAATTACACCCATGACCAATTTGTCAGATATCTTGTAAATCTTCTCTTCATCTAAAATTGTTTAAAAGAAATTAGCATAAGTATACATAGACAGAAAAACAATAATTAATAAGAAAAAGTCCGGTAACTTACCATCTTTCATTACCATAATACTATGGCCATTTGTTTGATCCGCAGCAATCATAACAAAGTCGTCGCACTGAATTCCCAACAAACATTGTAAATTAATATTCGACATCTTAGTGAAATATCTTTAAAAAAACGATTTCACTATTTTTGTAAGCCGCAACAATGACAATACAAATCGACGTTAACCTATAAGCAAAACTTGTCAAATCATTTAAGTATACAGATAAAATAACTTGATGCCATTAAAGGTACGCCCACACTAAGAGTATGACTGCGCCGCAGCGGAGTGACATGACGCGGCCAAATATTCTTTGTATGAAATAGTAGGAGATACTGTGCGGAATAATTGACCAACTCGCCACATATGACTGGCGCGGCGTGGGCGTGCCGCGTCACGTTCTGTTGCTGCAGGCCGCTAGAGAGGTATAGCAAGCGACGTATCACTGAACGTCATGCGTATATATATAATGTGTTTAATGTGTGTACCGCAATATTGTTTTTTAAATGACGTTAAATAAGGAACAATTAATTATTCTTGTTACTCAATATCTAGAGATATATGATCTCCAAATTGACCATTATATTATGAATAAAAAGTTTCTTCTATCGTACTCCAAAGTTTCCGTATGACTAAAGAGCAAAATATTCCGCGTACTGTCGTGCTAAAGTGTATACCTAACTAGATACTAGATAGTAGTGTCGCATCGCGTTACGTCGCTCCGCTTCCGCGGAGTTACACCTGGTTTAGTTTAGTTACTAATTAGTATGTACGTGTACGTACCTTAAAGGTTTCTAGACCAAAATGTTATTTATAAATGATAATTCTCTATGGTTGTCACTTGTCACTTAAACACTTGTCATTTTTCAGTTTTCCACTTTTCAAAGTCATTTTTCAATTTTCATTCAAAGCTTATTTTAATTTTTAACCCAATTCTAACCTCTGTGACTTTAACTAATAACTAATTCATATAATTTTTGAGTTTAGTTGTTGAAATGTTTAAAAAAATAGCTGTAGGTATTTCAGGTGGTGTAGATAGCGCTGTTGCCGCACTACTATTAAAAAGAGCTAGTACGTTTTAATTCTTTTAGTATTTTTTCTAAATTATCTAGTTGTTTTTAGTTTTCATTCTCTAATTATATAATATTCAACCTTTAGATTACCAGGTAGAAGGAGTATTTATGCGAAATTGGGATAGTAATTATGAAGCAGGATTTTGTTCTGATGAGAAAGATTTTGAAGATGCTTCATTTGTATGCCGTAAGCTTGATATACCTTTGCATAGAGTTCACTTTATTAAGGAATATTGGAATGATGTCTTTACTGTCTTAATAAAGGAGTACGAAACTGGGCTCACACCAAACCCTGACATTTTATGCAACAGATATATAAAATTTGATAGATTTTTTGAACATTGCAGGAACAATTTAGCTGTTGATGCTATAGCTACTGGACATTATGCCAATACATCTTTTGGTCCTTTCTTGGAAAATTATAAAGAAAATGAAGGTATGGATGGTACTATTAATGATTGATGATTTTTATTTATAAATTGGTTTGTTTTTATCATTCATCAACTAATAATATATTGTATTCAATTCATTCAAACTGGTGTTTTAGGTGTGAGATTACTACGGCCTGAAGATAAGTTTAAGGATCAAACATTCTTTTTATCACAAGTCAAACAATTTTCACTTAGAAAATGTATGTTTCCGTTAGCAAACCTTTTAAAGAACCAAGTCAGAGAAATAGCTAGAAAGGAAGGTCTACTTCAAGTAGCTAACAAGAAAGATAGTACTGGTATTTGTTTCATAGGAAAAAGGAGATTTAAAGAATTTATTGATGATGTATGTTTTTAAAAACTTACTTGTTTTAGAATTGGTACTGAAATTGTAGAAATTTGTAGCCTTGCACAAACTTGAATTTTATTATACATTTATTATTTTATTACATTTTAATTTGTGTTATGTAAAATATATATAATTACTTACATTTCAGTTTATTCAAGTGAGAAAAGGGAACTTTATTGATATAGACACAGGTCAAGTTGTAGGAACACATTCTGGAATACATAAATGGACAGTTGGGCAAAGATGTTGTCTATGTAATTGGAAACATCCTTATTTTGTATTTAAGAAGGATTTAGAGACAAATAATATTTATGTGGTATGATATCACAATATGCAAAAATAATTCAGTGGAACTCTACTTGATAATTCTTAATTTTATACATTGAGGTCTTTATATTTTTCTGAGAACAACTGCAAACTACAAACTATTAAGAGATGTGATTTTTTATATTAACATGTTAAAAAGTTAAAATGAGTTTATAGAGATTATCAAGTTTTTTCTGTTTCTTTATGAACCTTACTCAGACTTCATTTGTAGTAATAATATATCATTTAATCTTATTGTTGTATACTTACATTAATAAACTAATGTTAATTAATATTTTTAGGTTGCTGGGACTGAGCATCCAGCTTTGTGGAATAATCTATGCAACACAGAAAAACCTCATTGGATTAATGATGAACCTACCGAATTAAAAAACAATAATCTTTTAACTTGCTTATTTAGATTTCAGCATACTAAACCATTGGTACCTTGTCAAGTTTTCAACAATACTGAAGGATTAACCATACTATTGCATCAAAATTTACGAGCCCTAACTGAGGGACAGTTTGGTGTATTGTATAAAAATGAAGAATGCCTTGGTAGTGCAAAAATTAAAAATGTTTGCCATAACTTAGTGTATTAAATATTAAATCTATATTATATTGAATAAACATTATTATACAAATGTTAAGGTTTTAAATTTCATTTTTTATAACCCCTTAGAAATTAACTTAATTAGCTTTAGAGGGTAAATGTTTAATTTTATTTCTTTGTTTGTATCAAAAACAAATTATAAACTATTATTAAAATGTTTTTTTTTTTTTTGCTAGAATGACAATTTAATATAATCTTTGTCACATTCATAGAGAAAAGTAATATTATACTTTTAATAGAGAGCCCTCTCTACCGTTTTTTTTGCCAACACTAAACTAGCGCCATCTGTAATTTTTCACCCCATGGCCTATACTAGTCCTTCTGATATCATAAAAATTATATTTAAAATTAAAGTCGATCGATTCTAAATGTGTAAATATAGTGATGATATTATTATATCTATTAACATTAAAATAATAAAAGCAAGAAAAATATATACTTAACCTCACCATATTTACAAATTTAAAATCGATCTACTTAAATAATTAAGTAGGGTTGAAGACTGTCGTTCTATGTAATAAATAATACAAGAAAATGTTATTTTTAAACTTTATTTTGTATATTTTTAGTGTAATACAGTTATTGTACCTATAACAGCGTTCGGAACCGTACGATAATTATCGTACATATACGATAATAAGCCTACGTACGATGTAAAATAGCATTATTTTTTCATTATTATCGTACGCAGGTCTGTATACCACGTGTAAAACATTTGGGTTTCAGTGTTCTGTTGATTTGACAGCGGTGGTTTAAAAAAGATAAACTATAGAGTACTTGCATGCATATCAATATTACAATTTATATGATTTATTTATCTATAATAGACATTATCCTAAAAAATACGATAATGTACGATAATTTTTACGCCCCTGGTACGATAGTTAGTCCACTTCAAGTTGCTAACGCTGACCTATAACACAGCTCGCCGCGCGTGGCATTACGTAGAGCGTAGACATGAAGATCGTAGATATAAAATCTTACCTCTGGTCATACAGACACCCAAAGACACAACGGCTTAAGCTAGGCGTAATTGCTTAAACTAGACAACACAAAATAAAGCGACCTTTAGACTGCTTATTTAAAATAGTGTCAATATCATATAACTAAATTAAACCCAACAAAATTTTAAGATATTTAATATTTTTATTAAGCGTCAAAATAATAAAATTTAAAGAAGTTTAAAATGTCAAAAAAACAAAACAATGTTGCAAGCTATCCAATTCACGCATTTGTATAAATTTATTATTTGTTTGAAATACTGGTTCACTAAAAAGTTATAATGAAATATATCGATTCAAATATTTAAATTGTTATTTTAAGCAATGAAAAGTATTATTTTTATGTGACATTATGCTTATTTTTCTCAAAAATTTAATAATTTTTTGCATGCAAATTTGTTTGGTATGCGTGTACTGGACTGCTGGATTGACGATTGCGACCGTAGCGACATCTCTTACACCGACTTATAGTCGCTGATAAATTTAAGCAAAAGTTTTGGGTGACGCGAAATAGATGACACTACCAATTTTTTATCTGTTGTCGATGTTCTAAGTTTCCAGCCCCTTGTCACATTGATACTATATTTTCGATTTAACATATTAATGATAATATAAACTACCTCTGGGGCATTAAAAGTATAATATTACTTTTCTGTATGCTCTGGGGTGTAGTGGCTAGCATGTACAGCAGCAGCACGTCGCACATCTGCAGATCTTGGGTTCGATTCCCAGGCTGGGCCAGGTTTCCGTGTACACAAAATTAGTAGTATTATTTGTCCCCAGTGTACAACAACCATAATATGTATCAATATACTCTATGCATAAGCCGAATTTTAGAAGACCGCTTATGATACTGAAGGCGCATTCATATATAATGTACTCTGTGGTCGCATTCAAACAATGTTCATAACAGTAGTTGTAAGAATAATATACTCACTGTACATAATTATTGTACTCGTCACTAAAAAATTTAAAAATACCGCGATAAAAGTTTAAACGTAATGTCGACGCATGCAAGTGCGAATATCTAGAATACAAATAGGTACATATTTATTATAACAAAAAATAAACAATGTGAAGTAGAAACAAACGTTTCTTATACAAGAACTAACATAAACAGAGGTTTATTATTATTTTTTATATTTATTATATTTATATTTGCTAACAAAATATAAAAAAATGCGATGAGGGGGCTAACTTTAGGACACATTTATTACATATTCTTTAAAATAAATAAATGTAGAACAAACAAATGTTTATACTGAACAAAGAAAAAACTACAAACTAACTAAATCATAAAAACAACAAAAATAAATAAAACCGTTTAGTTTAAAAAAATCTGGAGGGCTAACATAGTGACGGGGTCATACTATTTCTATAAGACCAGAGTAATTTTATCACGGTCTAGAAAGAAGGTCTAGCATCAAGATTAGTGGGGTAAATACCATCTAATTATCACTTAGACGGCGTGCGCAGTGCGCACTGTGCAGCTCAAATCGTATAAAAAGTAATCGTACAAATCTCTTACTATTGAAATTGAGCTTGTGGCTAACCTGTTTTACTCAACCATGATTTTTATTTATTCTGTGTACATAACAAATGACAAGAATTGATCTATGATTTGAAGTCTGAACCATAGATAACTGTCTGAACTCTGAAGTTGACATTGGCATTTGCGCGCAGGTATTATGATTTATGATAAAAAAGTATATAATATAAATATATGTAATGTACCGAGTATTGATCTAAAATAGTATGGAGGAAAGCGAAAGCATAACTCAAAAATTTTAGTCAATTTACACATTACCTACTACTTAATGTAGTGCATAATATTGTGTGCATAACTTTTTTTGATGTCTTTGTAAAAATGTCGATACCACCAGTTGATTTTAGTAAACCGCCGCCTCGGTTTAATATTCCACCTCCTGTTGCTCCTCCAATTGTACCTAAATATACTCCCCAACAACCACAAACATTATACAACCAGCCACCACCTTATTTTCCACCTCCGCCTACCAATGGACTGCCGCCTGTTTTTTTGCCGCCGACACCGTTGGTTAATATGATCTCTTCTATGCCTCCTTATTCACCACACAGTGTTAATATTCCAACCCCATACTTTCCTCCACCACCAAACTTTTCTCAATCGGCTCCACAGTATTATAATACAAATTCAAACTGGCGAAATAATGACAAGACTTCTAATTTAATGACTGCCTATAAGAATTCTTCTGATAAACCATCTTCAAGTGCATCTAATGCGCAGTTTTATTGTAAGGATACAAAAAATGGTGAAGGCGAATATCGTGAAAGGAGTTATAGTAGACCAAGGGAATATTTACCTAAGTCAAAATATTCTCCTCATAGGGAGCATAGTTATGAAAGAATCAGTAGAATTGATAGAGAAAGGTCAAGATCACACCGATCTAGTCGCAGTCCAAGTTACAGTCGGAGTCATCATAGCAGAAGTCCATCTAGGAGCCGGTATAGAGATAGAGAAGAATATTATCGTAGAGAAAAATATTGCAAAGAAAAATATGAAATCGAGCATAGAAGACGCACTAGTCAAGAAAAACAAAGAAGTCCTTCTAGTACTTATAAAGAACTACGAAGTCATAGTCGCTATAGAAGCCCTGAGAGACATCATTCACATCGAAGGGAATCTTATTCTCATAGCCGAGTACGTGAGCTGTCACCAAGATCATCACGAGATACACCATCAACTTCTAAGCCTTTAACAGACAGAGAAAAAATATTGGATGATTACAGGTAATACCTTATATAATTTAATTTAATAAATAAATGAAATACTTGAAAGACCATACTGAAATGTCCTAGCTATGTCATCAAAAGATGAATAGATTCAAAAATTCCTTATTGATATTGAGTGTGACACTCTGAACTTTATAAATCAATAATATTTGTTTTAATTATTTTTTTTTTTTTTAATTCTTTTATTTATAAAAGTTTATAATTTTTATATGGAACAACTGTTGAGTTTCTTGCCTTGCCGGTGATAGATAGATGTTATTTTAAATTAGAAAATAATTCTAAAAACATTTATTATTATTATTATATATTATTGTAAATTCAGGATTGTTTATGTGTTAAATTTAGTATATTTTATTATATAATAAAATATATATATTTATATTTTCTTTCTATTAAATTTAAAATATAGGGCTAATGTAAATTGATCATGATTGATAATTTATAATATAACCTTCAATCAAAAACATGTAATAGGAAATTGTACAACACATTTAATTTTATACAATCTTTATTATTAAAAAAATAATTTATCTTTACTTTTCATTGTGTACTGTGTGTAGCAACACACATTATCCCCATTGAATTAAATCTTTCTGACCCATTTTCCATTTATATAAATATAATTTGTTGCACAATCTGCTGTAAAAATGGCTTCTATTTTCTTGTTTTGAGTAACTATTTCATTTTCCTCTAATATATCATCTGCTTCAACATGAGATTTTTGAACTCCATTATATGTAATAGTATTTTTGTCATCCCTAGATAAGCACACACACATTATTGATAGCAAAAGTAGCAAAATTATGTACACATTCATAATGACAACAGATTTAATAATTCCATTCACAATGTACAATCCAAACATTTGATTATTCTCATATAAGTTGTTTTTTCTTCATAATTATCCATTTAACGATTCGTGGGCACCGTCCTCTTATGAGCACCCGTCCATAGGGGCAGTTTCCGTCAAAAAGATTGGAAATAGTTTTATACATGAAATAATTACGTGGTAACTTATAGATTACCGTATCCTCTTCATTTGAATATTCAAAATCGAGATTCTGACTGTCCAAATGTATGTTTTCTTCATTCTCACAAGCAGTAAACACAACTGATAATAGTATGAGCAACAGAAGAATTTTAATCATTGTCACAAGATATAAGTATATGACTGTTGCGCGAAATTTAATATTTCGATGCCAATCTATAACTTGTCACCTTTTGAACTCACAATCTTTCAAGGTTTCAATTTTTTTACATATAGTCGTATTTCTATAAGAACAAACAATGTCTATATTCCACATAGAGTACAACTATATAATATTAGGCAACACAAACTGTTGATGCGTTTTAAATTGTTTTTAAATTTTAAATATGTTTACCACAAAAACTCGGGAACAGCACTGAATAATTGTCTTAACCGTAGTAGTGTATTAATCAACTCCTAAAGTGACCTTTTAACATTCATATGATTGAATCGAATTGTATTATCGCAATTGTTATTAAACTAATATGACATTAAAGTCATAACACAGCTCAGTTATTATAAAATATAAATTATGTAAGGAAAAGTGAGGTTAATAATTAATCTCTCATGTCGCACATTTCCTTTTTACTCTCAGATCAAGTAATTTTTTTACTTGATCTGAGTTTTTACTCAACTAGTATCGAGGATATCTGTATACTAGTTAACATTAGAAAAAATTGCGTCAAAATATTTTTGTATATATTACTTCTTGTGTGAAACGCGCACGATGAAATATACAAACAGAACAGACATGCAGAAAAAATAATAATATTAACTACTGTATATTGTTTTGTCTATAATCTACATATATTTTGTATGATACAAATTAAGTTAAGTGATTATAAAAAAAAAAAATTTCATGTAATATACTGTACAGATTTCGCTAAGTTACTTTTGTATTATACGTAAGGGTATCAAACAAAGTCCTCTGCCGCGTCTGTCTGTCTGTCTGTGCGCGATAAACTCAAAAACTACAGCACCGCTTTTCATGCTGTTTTCCCTAATGGAGATCGAGAGGTTCTCGAGGAAGGTTTCAGTATATAATTTGACAAGTATTTTAATTTGTTTTGTGTAGATTGGCTAAAATGTCGGAAGTAGTCTTTAGCTTACGACGGTATTTTCTTATAAGCTACAAAATTTTAAGAATCGGAACATTAGTTTTAGAGGTAACCTCTTAAGATCCAAACATACAAACATACAAAAAGCGATAAGTTATATAATTTATAGAGGATGGAACAAAAGTATGAGACATGGAAGAAAAGTATTTTAGTTATTAAAGTTATCAAGACTTACTGAAAAAAAATTAAGAATTATTTTAACAATTATTGGTAACTGCATTTGGGCTTTATAAATGAATCGGGAATCGAACCAATAAACCCACCGTCCTATTTTATCGAAGTAATTGATTGGTTTATGACAAGGATAAATCTCCATTTTCTTCCAAATACTTTTTGTCCACCTGTAAATCGGGAAACAAAATATTACTTCGTCTTTTTTTTTCAAAATATGTAAAAAATATTTGGTACCATGTCATGTTAGAACTCTGTATCATGTATAAATTTCTTTTTACTTTTTAGGAGGAATTATTGTCGAACTTCAGAGGACTTCATTAAGAAAATGGAGGAATGGTCAAGAGAACATAATTCTGATGAAGAAGAGGTGAGTTAAGAACTGACGGCATCAATATTTATAATATTTGTATAAAAATATGTTAGGATAATTAATACCATCACCATCAGCACCATCTAGTTCCGTGGCTTAGTTACGGATTTATTACAAAGCTTGTGTTACGGATACTAGTTATATGAAAAATGGAAATAACGTGACGTCATACAAATTTAAATGTTTTTCTATAGGTTTCAAAAATGTGGTATCGAAGCTCGCCCGCAGAGCTGTACTACACTAACATAGATGAAACTGAAGGAGTTGAACAAACAAAAAAACTTGAAAAAATCTGTGAAAAGTTTTACATCAACCTCATAGAGAGAGGTAGAAAGGCAAGGCCAACAAAAGACGAATTACCACCTTTGAAACTACAGCGATCAAAGATGTGTAAACATAAAGGTAAGTTTCCCTATCGAATAATACCGTATTTGTTACATAAAACTTATGTACTTTGGTATAACAAAGACCGTGGTCGACAAATGGTAAACTGTGTGATATGGGTTCAAATCCATGCATCCATTAATTTCTCATTTAAATCTTCACTCTCATTTTGATTTTTAATGATTCGATAGAACCATGTGTTTTTAGTGCAATAATGGAAAGATTTTCATTTAGAAAAAAGATATAAAAATATAGGTAAAATCTGTTCAGTTTATGCATTAAACGCACAGCGATTTCACTATGTACTCATATTACGAGTATGTGACAGTAGATTTCACAAGGACATAGATTGTATCATGCTAACTGAAGAAATAAAAAAACAGCAAAAAATTTGATTAGTGTTACTATACTTTAAAGTTTTACTTTTTTAATATACTTATAGCATTGTAACTTTAGTATATATTTCTTATTATTTTTAGAGGATGCGAAAAGTTCATCGTCTTCTGAGAGCGAGGAAAGTTTAGATGAAGAAGGATTGCAGGGTTACACTGATCGGATAATGTTGGAACTGCAGAGGAAACAAAGTCATCCAAGAAGGCTTCATCCCGAGTTGTGGTTTGTTTAAATATTATAATGTTATTGTTAATTTAATTCTTATTCAATTGTTTTAAATTAAAAAGATATGTGAAATACTCATATTTATATGTTTTTATATTGTAAAATTCAAGGTACTCTTAGTAAAACAACTTTTAATGACGATTGACTGTAAACTATAGTTTGCGTCACGTAAAAAGAACGCTGGAAGATAGTGGTGGGGGGTGTATTTGCGCATAGGTATATTCGCACATTAAATTACTAAGCCTATTCCTTTATATTTGAACAAGCCTTTCGCTCGCGACGTATATTGGTTATTGGTACATTTAAAAATATATTAGATAGAATGTCATTACATAAATACTCGTAGAATTCTATCTTATATATATAAAATTCTCGTGTCACGGGGTTCGAACTTGAACTCCTCCAAAACGGCTTGACCGATTCTCATGAAATTTTGTGAGCATATTGAGTAGGTCTGAGAATCGGCCAACATCTATTTTTCATCCCCCTAAATGTTAAGGATAGTCCAACCCTAAATTTTTATTTTTTATTTTTTAGACAATTTTCTTTTCCTACAGATCAACCCAATGAGGTTGATTAGCAATTAAAAAAATGAACGCGAGCGAAGCCGCGGGTACAGCTAGTTAATTAATAAAATATGTTTGATTCATCGTAGAATGTTCAATCTACTTACAAAAAAATAAATGAATTCGTTTAATATATATTTTTAAATTATTATTATCGGACTCTATCTTTATAAAACGAAATACGTAAAAAGTATTTTTTCTCTATTTTTTATATGAAACCATTACGTAATTAATAACTTTTGTGTGCGCGATGGTATTTTGAACTGACGAACCAATAGCGAGCCGGTGCGCATGCGGCGCGTGCCCCGCCGCCCCGCGTCTTACCACCAAATTGGCCGATAAATCGCCTCTGCGCAACTTGACAGCCAGCGTTCTTTTTACATGACGCGAATTATACTTATACATCCTTATTGTCGTTGTGATTTCTTAGAAATGAAATTTATTCTCCCTGTAAAAGGTTTTTTATATGGTGACCTGAGTAACCAGCTATTATCATACCAAACAATAAAAATCTGATCACTGACGGCATTGTCACAGACAGACAGACAGACAGAAAAGAAATCAAAAATTTTCGACTAGCAAGATTTTCCAATAAATATTTCATGTACAGCTTTGCTAACTTAGAATTTTATTATATGTAGAAATATTCCAAAGGTTATTCCATATAATATGTTGGGACATATTTTGGAACATGATTACACACAGCGCCATCTAGTTCCGTGATAAGCTACGAGGCTTGTGTTACAGATACCAGATAGTTGATATACTACACATATATAAGTTTAAATACATACATATTATAAATATAAACACCCATGACTGGAATACAAACATTCGTGCTCAACAAATGAATGCCCCCAGCGTATACGAACCCGCGACCGCTGGCGCAATAAAGTAGGATCACTACAATATGTATATTACTTATACTTAACGCAGTATATATTAAATTGTTAAGTTTAATATTGTGTTTCACAAATTAGGTTCAACAACAGCGGTGAAATGAATGGCGGTCCGCTATGCCGGTGTAGCGCCCGCGCGCGCCGCCACGGCATACACCACGGCGTGTACGCGGGCGAGCAGAGCTTCCCCAAGTGCGTCCCCACACGCAGTAATATCGGCAAGCTGTATCATTACTGGTAATATTATTATTATCTATAGTCTATTAGTCTATACTATCTATACTAATATTATAAAGCTGAAGAGTTTGTTTGTTTGTTTGGTTGGTTGGTTGTACGCGCTAATCTCAGGAACTACTGGTCTGAATAAAAAAATCTTTTTGTGTTGGATAGTCCGTTTATCGAGGAAGGCTATAGGCTGTATAACATCAAGCTACGACTATTAGGAGGAGCATCAATAAGAAATGTTGCATAAACTGGACGAAAATATTTCTTTTGATTTTCAGCGTTTTAGAACGCGAGCGGAGCCGCGGGAATGGCTAGTAACAAATATATTGTTACGCCAGACAGTACTAGCCCAGTGGTAATACACTAAAGTAACTGAGTGAAGTGGGTTCAAACCCGGGTCTGTCAAATGTCTTAAGGTAAAGGTAAATGGTGTGACGAAACCTGCGTGTATGAAAGAACCAAGCAAGTGTCTCGAAAGATATGTGAAGTCCGCCAACCTGCACTTTTCTAGCGTGGTGGATTATGGCCTAATCCTCTTCAAAAAGTCCATTTTTGGGATTTAAAAATAAAAATGTTGCGTGCACACATACATCGGTAATATTTAGATATTATTATAAAGATTTTTTTACTGACGTATTTGCTACACGTTCTGCTAGATTTATTCGAAGTTGATGTATTTCTGTACTTATAACAGATATTTTATCCTTGGGAAATGCATTAACATGTACCTCTAGTTTAGTTGAGTAGACTTAGCATATGTCTATATTCATTTACTGTAATAGAACTTTTCGCTTTCAGCATCACCGTCTCGCCACCGACTAATTTCCTTATCAAAGCACCAACAATCATTGCACACGATGAACACGAGTTTTTGTTCTCTGGATTTTCAATGTTCTCTCATTATAAACTGAAAAAGCTACCCAAATGCAAGGTCATAAGATTTAATATTGAGTACACAATTCTATATGTGGAAGAGCCACCACCTCACAATTTTTCTATCCAAGAATTGGATTTGTTTGGTAAATATTTTTACATTTTATATTTATTTATATTAAGCAAAATTAAAAAATTGTAAGAATTTTTTACCAACCTAACTTTCCTGAGATTGTCTTTAAAATGTTAAGTCAAATTTAAAAAAAAATGCTCGCTTTCATGGCATATATCTTGACAAATTTTGAAATTGGTAAACAAAAAGAAAAAATAATGTATAAAATAATAATTGTATAATAATTATTATTGTTTTTGTTTAACTATCACTTATTAGTTACTAATTTAAAGGCATATATTTAAAATTAATATTGTTTTACAGAGGAGTATCTGTTCAAAGAGCTGATGGAGCTGATCGACTTGGACTTAGGAAAAGGCACAGAAGACTCGTGCTCGCAGTTCCATTTTATGCCGCGGTTCATTCGATACTTACCTGAAGGAGGATGTGAGGTAGACATTCCTATATTATTTTGTACTAGTTACAGCCTTTGGTTTTGTATATATTTTCTTGTATTCATGTCTTTTCAATGTTATTGTCATCCAAAATATTCCATTATAGTCTACTTGTAGGCTAAGTCTTGTCCAAATCAATTAATTGACTCATTAATTGAAGTAGCGACTTATCTTCGCTCCGCTCGGGTTCGTCCCTAGATATATTTTTCCAGTTATTATAGATTTTTCAGAAATAAGATATTTCTTTCTTGCAGTAAAAGGTATCCTACTAGTATATGACCCGGATAACCAGCTGTACAGTTTGAACTCAGTTAGGATTTTATTATATGTATAGATTGAGTTTAAATCTCTCGCCTTTGAATATTTTCGCTTTAAATCTATATAAAATATAGAGAGAAGATATTAAAATGAATTAAAAAACATTTATTATTACAGGTGTTATCTATGTGCGAAGTTCTCAAGTATTTATTAAAGGAAAGCGAACTTCTGATCCCGCCGGAGCAACTCGAAGAGTTCCATAACATGGATCATTATAGTTGGCAAAAATTTGTTGATAGGATTAAAGGTAAACCATAGTTTATAATTATTGTATGACCTTTTATAATTTCCATGTTGATTAATTATTTATGATAAATAGGTAAATGCCTAATCTATTTATCTGCATAGTGATGCAAAGGTTTTCTCTAAAGCTTGTTTTTATAATATTTGCTGTATTAACGCTGGCGCTGGTTATATTAAGCAAAGTGTATCTAAAAATATAGTACTTTGTAATTATGTATATGTATTGTTGCTCATAATTAAAAAAAATCTATAATATAATTTCGTCATATAAAAATAGCATAAAGCGAATTTTATATAGTAGGGATGATAGTTAATGCAAGGATACCAGATATTCGCCTGTTGCATGTTATAACAAATGCGTTTAGCGATAGTTACTAAACTTAATAGCATTGTTATATTATTAACGACTAAACCGGGTAAAATAATATTTAAGACTCTCGTTAAAAAATATTTTATAAATGCGTTGCGAAATAATCATATTATACATTAAACATTTGGTTTTTTTTTAATTTCTTTAAATGAAATTACTAATTAGCATCAATCATTCAAACATTTCTCTAATATTTTCTTTGTTTCTATGTTGTGGAAAAATAAAAGCGTTTTATATTGTCGTAATATATATTTTTGTTTTATTATAGATTTGCTTTAGCCATTTTTTAAATTAATTTTAAAAAGCGATTCTTTTATATGTACCTACAGAAAATATTGATTCGATGATGTTTAACATTATCATCAAAAATCTTTCCATAATTGATACTTTAATGTCTTCAAAGGTTCTTATATCATATGTCCTAGTCATAGGACGATAAAAAAAGCTGAATACATATGAATTACTTACCAATTACTGATAGGGTAATTTCATGAACCATTGCTTATAGTTTATTGAACTATTTGGTTCTTTTTTGTATGTTATTCACCATATAATTGGTACATTTCAGGTATGATAGTAACATATCCGGGCAAGAAGCCGTGTTCAGTGCGAGTAGATCAAGTGGATCGCACTCCGCCCGCCGCCGAAGGGGAGCCCTCCAAGGAAGTGTCTAAGACCTATTATCCGGAAATTGTGCACTTTGGCATAAGACCGCCCCAGCTCAGTTATGCTGGCAACCCTGAGTGAGTTTTTTTTATTTTTTTCTTAAAATGTTATGTGGTAGAAAGATTGTTGTGTAAACATATACATTTATTTTAACCGCAATTTTTTATTTTTAAAATTGGGTCGTTTATAGTATAGAAGAACTTAATGTATTATGTTGGATATACATTATTACACACATCGCCATTTTGTTTCGTGGTAAGCTACGAGGCTTGTTTTACAGATACGAGATAGTTGATAATACATACTTAATTTTTAATACACGCATTATAAATATAAACACCAAGACCAAGTGGAGTACATTCATTGTGCAACATTAAATGAATATCCCAAGACTCCCGACCCGTGACCGATGGCACACTACAAACTGAGCCAAACGTCATTAAAATCGTATAATTTTGAATATTACAAAACGTTTTTATAATTTTACAATATTATAAAAAGTGAATAATGTATGAACAGGTACCAGAAGGCCTGGCGCTACTACGTGAAGTACCGGCACCTGATCGCCAACATGGCCAAGCCGTCGTCTACGGAGCGGCAGAAGCTGGCCGCCAAGGAGGCGCGTCTCCAGGAGATGAGGACCCAGAGCAAGATGAAGCGGGACGTCACCGTGGCCATCTCCTCCCAGGGGTTCTACACCACCGGCCTCATGTGTGACGTTGTGCAGGTGATATTGTACTCTATGTCACTCGACATAAAGAATATATTGTAAATACATAGTACTGCTAAAATATTACTTTCAGTAAAAATTGAACTTTGAATTCATTAATGATATTAAAGAGTTGTTGAATTTAAAGCGCTCCTTCCAAATATGTGTAGTTTTGACAAATCTCAATATAATTTTTTTATTTAATAAAATATTTACTAAAATAAAATTGCTAATTTTATTGAATACTTATTATATACTACTAGATTTCGCCTGCGACTGAATATCCGAGCGGTAAAAAACTGTTACTTACAGGCCTAAGTAAAATTATCTAAAAAACTGAAAACTGAAACTCTCTGTGTTGAACTATAATATAAAATGGAATTTTTAGCTATAGTATTAATAATTTTGATTTCAGCACGCAATGCTTATACCAGTTCTAGTGCGTCACTTAAGATTCCACAAATCGCTAGACAGTTTAGAGGAGAAGATCGGATACACGTTCAAACAGAGAGCGTTGTTACAAACAGCCCTCACCCACCCCTCGTACAGGGAGAACTTCGGCACCAACCCCGACCACGCCCGCAACAGCCTCACCAACTGCGGGATACGACAGCCCAAGTATGGGGATAGACGGATACACTATACTAGGAAGAAGGGTTGGTTTTTATTTTATTTGCATATTTTTTCAGTACAGTGGAATTTTTTATTGGTATAGTTCTTTTTTATCTTGAATTTTTAGTATCAGATTTAGGTTTTTATGGTTCCTAAACTACAGTTTTATTTTTGTAGTGTAAAAAAATGTATACTAAGCGTGATTTTTGTAGGTATTAATAAATTAATTATATAACGCATTTTTTACCCTTGGAAAATGCATTAACCGGCAAGCCAGTATTGGCCACTAAAACCCAAACACGTTGTGGCAAGAAGAAGCAGACCACTCACCGAAAGGATTGCTCCTCAGTCCACTCTGCTCTCAAAGAAGTACCAAGAGCAACAGCATGATACATCGCCCACCGAAGTGGGCCTCTCTTTGCACGTTTTTTTTTAATATATGTTGGGACATTTATTACAACAGCGCCATCTAGTTCTGTGGTAAGCTACGAGGCTTGTGTTACGGATACCAGATAGTTGATATACTACTATTAGCATAAAAGAACAATACTAAAAGCTGTCACACATAAATCTATCAATTAATAAAGAATTCTTAAACTCATATTACTTTCTGTTATCAAATAATTCAATGAATCGTATATCGCGTTCCCCTTCCCGCCATTACGATAAAAAGTATAGTTGTTGTTGTTTCTAAAATTTATCCCCAATAGGGAAAGGCAAAGGACTATGGTCCATACAGCCTACTAAAAAGTATAGTCAATGTGACAGCTCGGTCACAGATTATTAAATATAAAAATAATGAGTTTATCCTTATTCTACATATATAACTTTAAATAAATACATAATACAAATATATTGACACCCATGACTGGAGAACAAACATTCGTGCTCAACAAATGAATGCCCCCAGCGGAGCTCGAACCCGCGACCGCTGGCGCAGAAAGTAGGGTCACTGCCAACTGAGCCAAGGGTGTCGTCAAATTCGTATTGGCTTCACGCCCGGCTGGATTGCCGGACGCTACTGAGCGACATATTTACTATTTATTTGTTCTGAATTCCTCAGGTATAGTAACCCTGATCAACATAATGTCCCGCTTCGGCAAGCTGAGCGAGACTGAGTCGGAGATCAAGCACAACGAGCGACTCGAGTTCCTGGGGGATGCCGTGGTGGAGTTCATATCCTCCATACACCTGTTCCGCATGTTCCCGGGACTGTCCGAGGGTGGTCTGGCTACTTATAGAGCTTCTATAGTTCAAAATCAACACTTGGCGCTTTTAGCTCGGGTATGTGTCTCACAATACTTGTAATAATAGCATTTGAATGATGTACCCCTAACAATAGAAACTGTTTTTCTATTTTTCTAAGCTTTTAAACTGTGTAAGCCTTCATTTTATTTATAATGGTACATCTTAATTTATATTTACATCTCTAATATATATAAATCACGTTCACGTTGTTTGTTCCCGATGGACTCCTAAACTACTTAATCGATTTTAATCAAATTTGCACACCGTGTTCAGTTTGATCCAACTTGAAAGATAGGATAGCTTACATCTTAATTTATGTCTAATATATAAAATTCACGTGTCACGTTGTTTGTTCGCGATGGACTCCTAAACTACTTAACCGATTTTAATCAAATTTGCACACCGTGCGCAGTTTGATCCAACTTGAAAGAGTTGCAATATTATTTTATTTCAAATTAAATGCTTATTATACGACTTTCGTGTGTATTTATCGGTTAGTTCTATAAAATCCTAATAGATGGCGGTTTGGCATCTAAGTTGCACAGATATCCGGTAGATGGCGCCGTATTTCTATTTGTAGGTTATAGATGGCGCATGGCCAATATGTAGTAAGAAGTAGTATTTTTATTTTATTAAAATGTATATAAAAACCGTTTAATTTATTTTAACTTGCGCCCAGCGAAGCGGGCCGGGTTTGCTAGTATATATAGTTTTTTTATATATGATTTTGTACATGATAAAATGACATTCGTCGTACATCGAATCAAATTTGTATTACGTTGTATCTGTCCAGCCTTCATGTCCTACACACACGGCACGGGCCTCCTTCAATAGATCAGGCCATAGTACACTATGCGATACCCCTTTTGTTGGCCTCCTTTCCTTCCTACAAACTATTGAAATGCAGTTTATTTTTTTGTACTAGTGACATTTATATATTTTATTTCTAAGAAGGCCTTGTACATTAAAAACTTATTTCTTATAAAAAAAAACACTAATATTTCCTTTTGTAACAAATTATTAATAACTAGCATTTCCCGCGGCTTCGCACGCGTTCTAAATACCGGAAACCAAATTCTTACTCAGTCGCGCGGTATGGTATCTCGCAGAACTAACGTCCGCCCTTCCCGGTTTCTCAACATTTTTCATTGATGCTCCGCTCCTATTGGTCGTAGCGTGATGTAATATAGCCTATAGCCTTCTTCGATGAACGGACTATCCAATACAAAAAGAATTTTTCAAATAGAACCAGTAGTTCCTCAGATTAGCGCGTTTAACCAAACAAACAAACTCTTCAGCTTTATAATATTAGTATTGATTTATAATGTGCCTTACCCAGAACATAGGTCTAGAGCAGTACATGCTGTACGCGCACGGCTCGGACCTGTGCCGCGAGGTGGTCATGCGCCACGCCATGGCCAACTGCTTCGAAGCCCTAATGGGGGCCCTCTTCCTCGACGCTGGGCTTGAGGTATTGTATCAAATGGCTATCACATATTATCTTACATATATTTGAGGGATATCAAAGAGCTAATAAAATCCAAGTTTTGGATTTTTAATTATATTAATTTTAATAGAACGTTTAATAGCGAACGGGATCGCTTAGTTTCGGGGAAAATATACAGAAGTTTGTTCTATTTCTTTAGCGATGAATTGTTTATAATTTACTAGCGATTTAGCATAGCCGCGGGATCCGCTTGTTATGCATATAAACCTTCCTCTTGAAACACTCTATCTATTAAAAAAAACTGCATCAAAATCCGTTGCGTAGTTTTAAAGATTTAAGCATACATAGGGACATAGGGACAGAGAAAGCGACTTTGTTTTATACTATGTAGTGATATGTTTATTTATG
The DNA here is from genome assembly GCA_905231865.2 of Boloria selene. Lineage (NCBI taxonomy): Eukaryota > Metazoa > Arthropoda > Insecta > Lepidoptera > Nymphalidae > Boloria > Boloria selene. Next base: position 6,102,773 of record HG993146.1, on the reverse strand, counting down.
TATTTTAAGTATTATATGTGTAGTTTATTTTTCTTTGCATGGTTGGTTTCCGCACTCAAGCAATAAATGCCCGTTGTGTGTGAGTTTGTGCTGGTTGTGTTAGTCTGTCCATCCCAGGGCGTCCCAGTAGTCAAGCAAGCTACTAGTGTTCTGAATGATTTCCTTTCTTTCTGGGGGCCTGGGTTTTCTTTCTGCAGGCGTTCGAGTTTACAGCATTCTAGTAGAATGTGGTGTTTCTTGGGTTGTATTACAAAGAATTTCATAAAATTAGCGAAGGCCTTAAAACTCCTTAATCTGGCCCCGTCGCAAAATTCGTTCTTAGCGGACGTCTACTTACTATAAATTTCATCTTTATACGTCAAGTGGTTTTCGAAATGTCATGATGTGCGAGTGAGTGAGTGACTTTTCGATGTACATAATATTAAGATTTATCAAATAGGATATCCACTGTCCCAGGTAACGGACAGGGTGTTCAGCCTGGCGCTGTGGTACAACGAGCCGGACCTGCTGGAGGTCTGGTCGAGGGAGCGGCCGCATCCACTGCAGGACCAAGAGCCGCTGGGCGACCGGAAGTACATCAAGAGCTTCGACTTCCTGCAGAAGCTAACCGAGTTCGAGGAGTCCATTGGTGGGTTTTTGTTGTACTTGTACCTTGTACTTTGCATGATATATAGATTCGAGAATAATGTATCGGATGTGCTCTTAAAATTATTAATTCTAAATTATGCAGTTTTTTAAACGTACATTGTTACCTTTAAAGATACTTAATGCCCTCCATTAAATATATATACCAAAGATCAAATTTGGATTCAGATAATTTAGATTTTCGATTTTTGATTTTTTCTTCTTTAGATTATATAACATTAGTCATTACACGCCACTGTTTAAAGAGACATTGGTTAGGAAATACGTTGTTATGTTTTAACAATATGTAGGTAAATACAGGTTTATTTGTTTTTTGTTGAAGACTTATGAAAATAAAATAAAACAATATACACAACAGCTATTAAATAAATAAATAAATATATTTTGATAGGGGTAAAGTTCAGGCACATCCGTCTGTTAGCGCGCGCGTTCACGGACCGGTCGGTGGGCTTCACCAACCTCACGCTGGGCTCCAACCAGCGGCTGGAGTTCCTCGGCGACACCGTGCTGCAGCTGGTGGTGTCCGACCGCCTCTACAGACACTTCCCCGACCACCACGAGGGGCATCTCTCGGTAACACGCGATTTTTGTTTTTTTTTTAAGTATTAATTTCTTTTGTAATATGATATGTACGTACATTGCACAGTTCTCGAGGCGTAAGCTCAGCTTTGCATTTGTGTGAGTGATAGCTAAAAGCCAATAGCCGCGCATCAAAAACCAGTTAAAACCAGTTTAAACCACTCGCAACGCGCTACGCCTTCGGTCGTGCCGTATCCGTACACTGCACTCACACAAATGCAAAGCTAAGCTTATGCCTCGAGAACTGTACATTTATTTAAAATTATTATTATATTTTTTTTGTTATGATTTTTGTACTTTTTATTTATGAATCTGAAAATGCTATGTACACTTGTAATTGACATGCATATAATGCTATTATTATTATATTATTATCATTATATTATTAATTTAAAAATGTTCTTTATGTATGTTATAAGTGTACTTTAATAAATAAAAACACTATGCCTTAATTTGTCCAGCTAGTGACTCAAGTCTTCCCTAATACCCCAGATTAATTAATCATTTTTGAACACGCAGCTTAAAATATGCAGCCGTATAATACTCACTGGCTCGAAAACACCCAATATAAACGTAAGCGACACGATCGCTCTCTTCCATGGCTCACGCCGGATTAGCCCACTAACCGCTATACCGTGAGCACGAGACAATGTAAATAACTAAATATCATAGTTATTTACACAAAATATTATGTATATAATATAGCATTCCCTATTTTTCGTCCCCTCAGCTGCTCCGCTCGTCTCTGGTGAACAACCGCACGCAAGCGTTGGTGTGCGACGACCTCAACATGTCCGAGTACGCCATATACAATAACCCCAAGGCCAAGCCCACCACCAAGAAGCACAGGGCCGACCTGCTCGAAGCCTTCCTTGGCGCTTTGTATATAGATAAGGTAATGGAAATAAACTTAAAAAATAATTTTCATGTATAGATTGTATATATTATAGATAAATTTCAAAAATGGGTTTTTTATACCAGAAACCTTCGGAAGCGTAGCAGACTTTCACCATAACTGGATTAATGGTTTAGGAAAGCATAAAATATAAACATACATACTTTTTTTATTTATATAGATGATTATAAAATAATAAACGATTTATGTCATTGAAATGTAAAATGAGATATTTACCATGTTTACTTGTTATAACTTTTAATGAGATCTTTTAATAATGTCTGTGGCTATGAAAATTTAAAGACATTTTTGTCCTTTTCGGGAATAGAACCTGGAGTACTGCCAGGCTTTCTGCAACGCGTGTCTGTTCCCGCGTTTGCAGGACTTCATTCTGAACCAGAACTGGAACGACCCCAAGTCCAAGCTACAGCAGTGCTGCCTCACACTGCGCTCCATGGAGGGCGGCGAGCCAGATATTCCAGTCTATAAGTATGAATTGGTTTTCTTAACGTATTATTTCCTATATGTTATAGAATAATAATTTTTATATATTTAGCAAATACAACAAAAATCATTATATAGTTCTAAGACGCTCGTACTAATTGACACTTGTATTACGATATGTTTGATATTTTATATAAGTTTTTTGCTCTTAATATTAATATTTTGAAATTGAAATAACATGGGTTTTTAATTATTATTTAACATTACTCAATAAGTAATTCGAATTCGAATTACTTATTAAATCCGAATGTTTTATATAATATTATCAAAATTAAGGGGTTGTGGGAATTGAATTCAAAAAATTTGAAACATTCTACTGCTTTTCTCGCGCGCAAATAGGACAATTTTGATCGAATTTGTTCAGTTCGTCTCCGTCAGTTTTTATTAATTATATGACACATTGTATTTGCTTGTACAGAGTGATCGAGTGCCTCGGCCCCACCAACACGCGCGTGTACACGGTGGGCGTGTACTTCCGCGGCGCGCGCCTCGCCGCCGCGCGCGGACACTCCATACAGGAGGCAGAGATGAACGCCGCAGAGCAGGCGCTCTCCGCTGCCCACGGTACTGCCATTTTTCTTCTCTTTATTCGTGTTACTATAATTATTTATATTATAACTTAATTATTTATTTATTCTAAATTAATTATTTATATATTTATTATTATAACAAATTTGTTTTTTGAAGTGAAACTTCTTTAGAATCGTTGTGATTTCAAACTCGATGAAACGAAAAAATAAGTCCATAGTACCAGGCGCTCAGAGACGGGGAAGAGTTAGCCTTAGTTAGATCTCGCCCACCGCGAGTCAGTGACATTTCTAACTCTGTCTAACTCGTGGGTGTGACCGTAGTGCCATCTCCCTCTCTCAACGAGCTTAGACGGGGTTATTTAGTATAAATATAAACGAGATTTTAAAATTAGTTTGCTAAAGAAGTTTTACTTCTGACATGTGTACTTTGTACACACGCACTTTTTGTTTTATATCAAAACAATTTTAATGTTTCATTTTGTTTTTAGAACTATTCCCCCAACTTGACCACCAAAAACGGATGATGGCCAAGAGCATGCGGAAAAAGAAGAACCGTAACAGAGGTCGCGATAACGACCTGAACGTGGATAAGGAAATCTTAAACTACCAGAAGCGAAAAGATGAGAACGCCCCTAAAGCATATAGACTTGGTGCTCAAGAAGAAGAAAGCTCAGACGAAAGTGTTCGAGAGAAGTCCGATACAGAACCAGAAATACACTTGGAGGATAGAGTTTCTGATGAAGATTCTGGGCTCGACAGTAATCCAGAATCAATACCTGATAACAAACTTGAAAATATACAAGTAAGCAGTCTCCTCAGTGACATGGAAAAGCTAAAGGAAGAGTTGATAAAAAAAAATGAATACGAAAAATTCAAAGAAAAATGTCGCAGAAACGACTCTGATGAAGACGATTTGGCGTTCGCCAAGAAACAATGAATTGTTTCACTTTCTCATTGACATATTTTGTATTTTAAATGTACTCTTACTTCGTGTTATATGTAATTTATATATTCCAAGTATTTTATTCTTTTATGTCAAGGATAAAATAACATTAACTAAATGTATTAAACGTATAGTTTTAAGATACACAGACAACAAATATAAAAATAAAACAGACGCCTCCAAAGAAAAAAAACGTAATAGACAAAAGCTGGCACAAGATAAGAAAAAACTTATATCTCGTTTCATAGACGCAATCCATTGACTTCTTAGAAAACAAATGAACAAAAACTCGGAGTGACTCATAGAAGCCGAAAATGCATGAAATTAAAACTATAGTAATAATTTTTCCGTTTTTGGAATGGCCATTCCAAAGTGTTAAAATTATGTATGAACGTAAAATTTCATATTTTCCATATATGTATTTAATTAAATAGTGTGATTGTCGTATTGTAATGAATTGTCTATGTATAGAATAATAAGCTAATAAGGTCAGTAACATATGTATTCCTCTAGGCTCTAGCTTTTTCGTAAAAAGCTTATATACTGAAACAGCTTTTCGTGTCTTTTGTGTAAAATTCGTATTTAGAAAATAATAAAAAAGTAAGCATACAATTCAATTATATCGATGTATCCAGGCAGGAAAGGAATATCCATTGACTCATTAATCCCGTATATTATTATACAGTGGCGTTACCCCCGGCTTCGCTCGAGCTAAAAGTATAATAAATATTCTTGACTTTGTACTATTAGGTACTTATAAAGTACACCGATTGAACCCCTATTTAAAGTTCAACCCCTCTTATAATTAGATAACTACTACTGCTATTTAGATGATAACTACTCTATATAACCAGTTATTGTGCATTCTCTTAGAATAAAAGATTTTCCTGTAGTAAAGGGTATCCAAAATAAGGCTATCTATAATATTTTACTCCATAGGAAATAATTAGCTACTAATTAAATTTTTTTTTAATTTTACACCATTATTACCAAATAATATTATATGAAGGATTATAACTAAAATGAATGCCGAAATTACGAATTAAAATATGAGTTTAAAAAGACAATTGCATTTTTGAAAATGTCTACTATCATGAATATATTATATAAATGAATGCGCATTTTTCACATTAATGTTTTTGAAAACTAAAAGGATTGTCTGATATCTCATATTATGATTTGGTGTTGAGTACAGACGCTTTAGGCCCTAAGGTTTATTTTATTAGATTTTAAGCATATATTTATGTGTCATAGAAATAAGCAAAGATGCAATCAATCTCTTTAATATGTATAATGATGTACTATTTGAATAATTATCAACTTGATGAACTTCGTTTTTTATTTAATATTTCCTTTTATTGAGTTTAATTAGATAAAGTATATTTTATAAAAGACATTAACATTTTCTATTTATGAAAAGACAAAATATAAGAAAACCTTATCAGTGCAAAATGTCATTTCATCCAATACAAATTTACAGTGTCCCGTTCCGTGAGTGAGAAGTAGAACTTCATAGTCTAACCAATAACTATGAGTCGGCTTAAATGCTAATACATGTACTTTACACGATTATTCATCGCTCCTGAAACATACCCGATGTTCAATGTTTAGTGCTGCCGATATATCTATTTTGGACTTTTAAAAAATAAAAGCTCTTATTATTATATTATAATTAGGATTAGGTAAAATCACCGTATTGTAAAATTAAACGTATTGAAAATCATATTCATAATACGATACCATACAATATATAGAATATAGATTAGATATCCGATATCGAAAATCGATATATAGTTTCCATTCGATATTCAGCAAAAGTTTAAGCTACCTTTCCAAGTCACAACTACGATGATATAGTTATTAATGTGGGCCGATCCCGGCGGCACTGCAATGCCGGGCCGACCCGTGACAGGAGTGGAGCGAGCCCCGAACATCCCGTCAGCTTACAAAAATCAGTTTAATATACTGGTCCCGCAGTGCGGGAACTTTCAGATATTAAGCTGAAAAGAACAGATACTACACTTTGATCTTAGCCAAAAGGCCGAGAAGCGATAATAAAACTGTCGCGTCGCTGCAGGGTCATTGTGCGCTCCGTAATCTTGCCAGCGCGATGCAGAAACCACGAATTTATAGACAGCGCCATCTAGTAGAAGTGGCAAAAGACTTTCGAGCTTTTATACGTATAATGCCCTCTAGCGTCTTGTTTTATCTAAATTCTAATTTTTGGTCTCAAACGAGCTTTTACTGTTTTATTGGTGATAAATATCAGTGTATTGGTGATAATAATAGTGTCCCAATTTATTTGTTATTTTTTTAATTTAATTATATCACTCGCAAAATTCTGTTTTATAATTATTAAAATAAAAAAATGATTTAGTTTAAAGCGTTGTTTTGTAAACACTTGATTACTTATAAAGTCTCACTGTATATGAAATTGAATATATTGAATATAAATTAGCGACAAACGGTATCAATGAAAATGAAATAATGTTTGTGAAATTCATTATTTATTTATTGTAAAACTAGACAGCAGAGCGCGAAGGCGACGGGTCCCTTCAGCTTGTTTGCGCGCAACGTCAGCCATTGCTTTTGATTGGGAACGTACATTTCCGCGGGCATCAACTGTTCTGGGGCGTCACTTTCTGGAAAGCGTTACAAACAAATATTATTATTAATGCATTATGCTCATTACCTATATTTATATAATCAAAATCCTATGGTGAGCCATAAAATGAATAAAATATGTATTGTGTTGGGTCGATCGGCGTTAATTTTAAATTATGTATATAATTGTTATACGTAGGTATAATTAATTTAATATTAACCTTCTTGTTTAATATTCCATTAAGTAAAATATTAATTTTTTTAAAAAAAACATGGCGACATTTGTACCGGGTATAAAATAGCACAGTCAGTCAATATTATTTGTAATTAATTGTTTTGACTATCAAGCACAAGTGGCAAGTCTTACCATTTTTGCGTATGCTGGCGGCGTGATGCAATGTAGAGTCCTGCATAGAGATGAGGTCGCCGGGCGCGTGCAGCAGTAGCCGCCCCACGCCCTCGCACCGTCTGCGCGAGATCATTCATACCTTGCTTTTATATTATTACTATACAATATACTTGTATTCAGCCCTTTTTTACGTGCTATTGCTGGGCACAAAACTTCAATACACAAACAGCGGATACATAATATTTTCCTCCCGATATTATTTGTTACATATTTGTTCATCCAAATGTTAACCGTTTCAATGTGACGTATCAATTATAAAAACATACACACAAAATATTCTTGTTTCAAGTAGTGGCCAGAATTTTATAATCAATGAAAGTTTCATATTTTATATGTTTTGGTAAAACTACATTCGTTTTGTATTTAATTACCTAAGAACTTCATTTTGTAACATTTGTTTCTTGGCCGGAGTCTGCAAATGTTTGCAATCGTTTAGCCAGTTGCGCACTTCGTTGAAATCTGATAAGAGTTGTAGTGCAGCGTCTTTCCTGCATCAAAAGAGAACAAAACTCACTAAATACATAGTCATGAAATATTATTAGATATAAAAAAAATAGTATTTGTCCTTTAAGTGAGACTTAAAAGAAAAAAATATGACATTCACAAAATCAAAATAATTTCCTTGAAACTAAGTCAGCACAAAAATATATCGCCAAAACCGACATATTTCATAATCTTTATTCAATCAATATTAACTTTCGTATAAATCATTATAACCTTTCCCGCGGTTTCGCTCACGTTCTAAAGGCTGAAAATCAAAAGAAAATTTTTTCTCCCGTTTTTGCAACATTTTTCATTGATGCTCTGCTACTATTACATTTAGGTACATTACATCACGCTACTGGTCGTAGCGTGATGTAATGTAGCCTATAGCCTTCCTCGATAAACGGACTATCTAACACAAAAAGAATTTTTCAATTCGGACTTGTAGTTCTTGAGATTAGCGCGTTCAACCAAACAAACAAACAAATAAACTCTTCAGCTTTATAATATATATATGTATAGATTTGTGGAATCCAAATGAATATATGTATATTAATTTAACACCATCAATGCATGATGCCAATTATAAGTTGATTATGATGCCATAAAGTGATATTAGAGCATTTCAACTATTAGGTGAATATAGTGAAACCTCCGAGTTTTCAGGTAATAATTGTCAATGGCATTCGTTGGCTAGAGGTATTTTATTTCCGTTTTGTAATTTTATCATACAGAAATATAACCGAAGTTTCTTAAAATTTTTAAGCTTATAGCCAAAAATGTCTCGAACATATTTTACCTACTTTAATGAAGACAACAAAATGAAAACGATCATGTCGGATTATCTTTCTCCGAGAGACACACTGTGTTCTGTGTGTACTCTGGAAACAAAAGTCAAAACAAATCTAGTATAGTTTTATAGTTAGAATGTCAAATATTCGTGTTAATCTAAGAAAATATTAATATGGCTTGCCATATGTAGTCAAAATTCAGATTGTATTTTGGCTTTTAAAAGGGCTGATTCAGAATTCAGATAAATTTTATTATATACCAAATTAATACAAAAAATACTTACGTAAACTTAACTTTCGCGACGTAAATATGATGTAGCCACGACTCGCACATGATTCGTAATATCATATTGAGTGTGGCGATGTCTTGCGTCGCCATAATCACTGGCAGCAGCATTTTTTCTGAAAATTTATTTTAAATTATTTTTGATTATTTACTTTATTACGTATTTTTAATTTAGTCAGATAAAGCTAATAAACATTTCTTAATTCCTCGTCATTTTTCTGACTCAACAATGATTTCATACATAATTTTAATACTAATAATAAAGCACATCGAACACAAAGTACCTATATTTTTTATTATTAATTTTGACTGAATTATGTTTGTTTATTCTGTTAGAAACGAGTGGCAAAGACAGATTTTTCTTGTATAGGAATGACTTAGGAGTACATTTTGATCAAACTGCTTAATTTGCAAAATAACAAAGAAAATAACAGAAACGCAGTTCCAAACGAATCTTAATATCCCACACTTTTTGATGAAATAGAAGTAACCAGTCATAAATGCCAGCTTTTACTTTGGGCCTTGTGGTAGCTTTACTAACGTAAAGCTGACCAGTTTACAGAACTATATACAGTTAATTCAAACAACCAATAAGCCAAGCCAGCTTACCCAAGAACTCGTGCACGTATAAGGAATGCTCGGGGCCGGGTACAGCTATGCGCCGCCACTCGGCGTTGCTCGGGAAGATCATGGTGAGGTGCGCGAGCGAGGTGGTCGCGCACACTGACGATAGTACTGCAGTTATTTCTTCTATTGCTTCCTAAACATTTGCTAAGTGTGATAATAGTAATCATAGTATATCTATCTAACCGATCTTATTAATATTGAAAATATAAACCTAAATTTAAATTATTTTTTAACAAAAATGAAAACCGACTTCAAAACGCTACAAATCGAAACTAAAAAGAAAAAAAAATAATTTTAATTACTTAGTTATTGTTGGAGTCGGTGCCAGCCAAGAAGGACAGTTTTATGCCTTGCAATGAACTTTCGAACGGATATTTTGATTATATTTACAAATTGATACATTAATTAAATGGTATTATAAGATTATTTTGCTTTGGCTGGCACCGACTCCAACAATAACTAAGTAATTGAAATTATTATTTTTTCTTTTTAGTTTCGATTTGTAGCGTTTTGAAGTCGGTTTTCATTTTTGTTAAAAAATAATTTATTTTAAATTTTTTTGTGGAAATTATTATGTTTAAATAAAATATTGGAAGGCTAACTAAACTACTGCTCCAATAAGTCAGCGAAGTTTTGAAATGAACGACAGTAGTCAATCGAGATTTGTCCACGTCTATTTTTCCACGTAACTCGTAGACGTTAATAAGATTTACCTTCAATTATCAATCCACCTAATATCCTGAAGGAATACGACTATCAGTTCATAAGTACGTATAATATTAAAAGAATTTTCTTTCAACTCCTAACCGTTGAGGATATATACTTTACATCATCACAAATTCTTGAACAGCTTTAGAAAATATATGAAAAAGGTAATCAGTGCCGATAAAATTTAAGGTTTGCCCTCGATTTCTCTAGGATCCCATCATCAGATGCTGACTTGGTGACAATGAGAACATCTTGAATGTATTCCCTACCGAACAAAAAAGAAATTTTTAAAATCGGCCCACAATTCACGGAGAAATCGGTGAAAACACATAAAAAACAACTGTTGAGGAATTTTACCTTCCATCATCAGCTCATCCACATGAGATGATGATTTTCATACGTAAAAGCTTTATCGGGTTTAGAAAATATATCAAAAACATAATAGGTGCCTGTAAATTTTGAGAGTTGCCTTCGATTTCCCTGGGATCCCATCATCAGATCCTGACTTGGTGACAATGGGACCACCTCGGAACTATACCCTACCAATCAAAAGAAAAATTTTTGAAATCAGCCCACAGACGGCGGAGTAATCGGTGATCATACATAAAAAAAAATACATACAACGGAACATATAACCTCCTCCTTTTTTGAAGTCGGTTAAAAAGAGAGAGATTAAGGTAAAGAATATTAGGTATTAGTCCCGCTAAGTTTCTTTCGCCAGTTCTTCTCAGGTCACAGGTTTCTTCTTTTCGAACTGGTAGTAAACTCATGACTTTCAGTAAGAAATTGTAATAATTTTTATGCTGAATAAAATATTTTGATGGCCCCTAACAGGCTCTTATAATACTCTATTATATAGTTACTCCCGGTCCTAATCTTGTTTATTAAATTTCATAGAAATCGGCCCTTTTAGCATGATAGAACAAACGATTGCAAAACAATGGACAAAACAAAAACATATAATTTATTGGTGATAGAGTCATCATAAATTATATGCTGGTAAACTTATGTAGGTACTTATTACACAGATAGAATTATGTTGCACGTACCTTCAGTTTCTGTTTGTTAACTTTAACTTCCGATACTAATTTTTCTCTCATTTTAGCGCAAACATTTTCATGGACGCCAATTTTTCCTGCAAAAAAATATCAAATACTTTACTAAATAAACTTACCTAATAACTTACTTAATATATAAAAATAAGTAGGGTGACAAATATATTATAATAGGTATATATTTGTCACCCTACTTAATTAAGCTAACTAGCTAAGTTAACTAACTTAGCGACCATTTTCAATTTTGAATTCTCTAAGAAATCATTAAGTGAATCTCATCCCCGCGAAGAGAATTTATACTTACCAGATTCGATAGCGACGGAATGGTCAGCAAACCGCAAGCTATCGAGCTGGTCGAGACACGCGCGCAAGTCTCGTTGCGACACGCGGAAGAAATCGTCCATTGCCCACGCGTTCGCTAGCGACCGCGTCACCGCTACGCACCAGAGGCGGTACGTGTGGATCGAATGATCTGTAAATCAGTAACAGGTACAACGGTACCCACTGAAACCCAATAGCAGAATCGCTTACGCATTCAACCACACCGGCCCTGCAGATCTGCCGAAGCAGACCTCAGCCAAGGGGTACCTGTTGTATTACCTAATTTGGTTTTGATAATATTAATAGGTAATGACAATGTAGAAATAAGTCTCAAATGAATTAATCTTTTTCTAAATGCATATGAAATTGTATACACTTTTTATAATTTCAGTACGTCTAATCTCCGAAACGGTTGGACTGATTTTGACCCGAGTTTCACTGGCACCGAGTTTTCACTACATATGTACGTAATGCTATAAGGAGTAAATTAGGCTGCATTTATTCTCGAAAAGAAATTAGGGTTCCGTATAAAAAAATAAAACGTCGAGATCTAAGCGAGGGTAAGTCGCTAGTGAATAACTAAAAAAATAATATCAATATATTCTTAAACCTTTGGCCACAAATAACATTTTACCTAATCTGTGAAGGATAGGTATTTGTTCCACTATTGGCAAATCTTCCAAAGGCGCTCCCAAAATGTAATCCCACGTCACTTCACAGTGATTGTTGAGGGTGACTAGTTCTTTAAGCATCACTGCAAAATTCGCGCCGGAAACTGTAGCCTAAAATAATTAATGATAACCTTTTTTTTGTATATTAATACCAAAAAATGAAAATGAAATTATTGTGATAAGTATCATTGATCCCAAAAATATTTCAAAATTCTTACCTCTGTGATGTCGACTGAAAGGTCTGGATAATCCTTTAGCGATACTGGTTTTAGGTTTGTTGTTAATGTCGCACTAAAATTAAAAATAACATAACATTACATACTTAACCAATTTGATCATAGTGGCATAGTCTAATGTATATACCCCACGACCGAAAAAACTGGACCTAATTACGGATTAATTTATCCTATACAGGATATCCTATTACCCATATTACCCTATTATTTTGTAACATTACATATATCCAACTGCCGAGTGACTATTAATTATTTAGGGTATGCTAGTGTTACATAAACTGAATAAAGTATTGGATAACTAATTAACAAATAAATTATCTGGCACATAAAACTTTCTGTTAAAACAGAGCTTTTAACAATCGTCTTACCATTAATGTAATAAAGATGTATATAAAAATCTATCAATATCGTCGGAAGCTCATTTCGCAGGCCGCCCTTGAATCATACATTAGTCTATTACACATTGTCACGAGTCCCAGGGTAGCATGGACGTCGAGTTACGTACCTATGTTGTACTTACGTGATGCTCACCGAAGGAAAGCTTGAAGTTGCTTATGTGAATTTCTTAAAACAAACACTAAGCAATTATTATGATCGCCCGATACATTCTGTCACTAGGTGACCACGAACCTTAAGAAATGCTTATTATAATTTAAACATACCCGAAATGCTTGTCCCAAGAGGTTGAAGTAACATGACATCCCAATGCATCTGCCAAAATTCTTAGCGATGATAGTACAAGATCTGGAGTATCTATTGAACGAAAAAAAAGGTTTATACCTATATGTATGACTTTGTAACTTAATGAGTCAAAAATACTTACTGTTATCATTGAATGTGGCAAATAACCACTCTCGTAGATTTTGGCTTGTATTAGGTGACCTGTACAACAAAAACATTAAACTAGTCGACATTCGCTAGGTGTTCATCCCTAGCCATGTTTAATGATTGCGGGTTGTGTCATAACGTGTTTTATCGAGTTTTGAGAATCTGTACTGCTGTAAAAGATATATCAATCTCCAGTACTTACTATTTCCACACAAAAAATCACGCCAATCTAACACTGTTTTAACGTGAAAGAAGGACGAACAAACAAACAATACACTTTCACATTTACAATATTAAGTATGCATGTATACCTAGTGATATTAAAAGAGTAGTTTATATTTAACTTAGTTTACCTTGTGGCTAAAGGGAATGAAGACCACCACAACACAAGGTGTTCCAAACAACTACCCACATCTCCCCATAGCAAGTTTTGATAGTACTCTGTCACCTTTTGAGCAGCTTTCTTGCTGGCTTGCACTCTTCCTGCAGTTACAAAACGGCTAAGTATTAAAAATAAATATAATGTTTATCTTAGTCACAATTTTGAGAGAAATATTTATTTGAACTTAATTTTAGAGCATTTTAAGTCATAAAATATTATTTAAATAAAGTAAAAATATGACCTGTTTTAAGTTTTTTCACTCCTTTTGGTCCTAATAATAAAGGCGATATCGTCGAAACGGTGTCAAGAAGGATTTCTATGTACATTTCTTCACTTTGAAGTATTCCATTTACATTTTCTAGAGGGGAAAAAATATCTCGCAATCAGGAAATAAAACAAACCAAGTAAATAAAAGATAATAATAAAAAATATATAGAAACCAATGGGACTGATATACCCTAGAAGGGCAAAAGTCCCTTAAAAAATTAGAAAAAAAAATATATAGAAACCATTTTAGATCAAAAAGCATAACATTAACTGTTAAGATATTCAAATCTATAAGCCTAACTAAAACCTTAAAGTTACATAATATTGTTGTCGCTGATTTCTCTTAATTGAACGCACAATGACCACTTCTCGTGGTGGAGGCATAAATCTCTGGTAATCCAGTTTAAACTTTCTTAAGACATTGACAAAATGTAATTAAAATTTAAATGAATAACTTCTTTTTACGTAATTTTAGAAAATAACTATAAAGTTATTACCATCACTATTTAAGACATTATCTAAAACACATTCTTTAGTCAGCAGTGAAGTGTAAGGAACTTCAGCATCTGAGTTTTGGGGATTCAGCATTTCAGCGATCTTTTTATGTCCATTCTTAAGTTCTACGAGGCTTTGGGCTTGCTTCATTTTAGCTTTTTTGTTGTCGATAAACGCTTGTCGACGTTTTGCGAGACTTTGACGACGAGAGGCTGACGATGTGGGCGGAGTTATATGTTTGGTTAAAGTACTGAAATAAAAATAAAATTAAAATATCTATATCCACATCAAAATCAGACCATAAAGTGTGATAGTGTTAAAAAGATTTAAATTTAAATATTAACAATGAAAATAAAATATTATATTACTTCGGAACACTAGGAATATTGTTTAGATGATGAAAACTTACTGGAATATTTCCAAGCTATCCGCACTACTAGAACAGGAGGCACTATCAACGTGGTCATCAGGATTGTACATCAGTACCAAACAGTTTATAAGACGGTGGCAGTTGACCTCTGTGCGACTTTTTGCAAGAACCTTATTTGACAAAATATTTTATAATTTACGTGTAAATATGTGTACCTAAATATCTGGCTTGGTATGTCTCAATGAAAATCTTAATAAGCTATTAAACTTGCCTGTTCAAAAGTTTTAATCTAAGTACATTTTATTTTTGATTCAGCTTTTAAATATCCCACTGCTAGGCACGAGTTCCCATTGGATTGAAGAAGAGGTCAGACCATAGTCCACTACGCTGGCCAAGTAAGGGTTGGTGGAGTTCACATGTCTTCCAGTCTTTCGAAAACATGCCAGGTGCCTAGTGTATGATAGATAGGCCCGTACCCAGCAGTGAAACGTAAAAAAAGGGCTACATACATTATTTATAGCAATATCTCACCTGCACAATTTTTGTTAACGTGAGAGGTTTTGTTTCACTAATGGTACTTGGATATGTGTTGCTGCAGATATTGAATTTGGCTGTAAATTTTTTGTAGCTTAAACCTATTAAATTGTTGTAAATACCAACTAAACTGAAAAATGAAAACGTTGTACACAGTTAAATTTAGGACGTATGAAAAAATTTATACATAGTACCTAATTAGTAACTATAGAAGTTAAAATATATTATTATAGATTTAACGTATCATTCTGGCTTTATTCCTTTTTCCAGCTTTTTGTTCGGTTTTTTCAATTTTTGAAAACTCAAACCATCCCCGACACGCCACCCAAAAAAAAGAGTTATGGAAATCCGTCCAGCCGTTTCTAAGTTTTAGCGCGACTAACGAACCTTCCATCACCTGTACCAACGTAATTAAAAAACCATAAGGTTTTGTAAATTTCCCTCAAATTTCAACTACGTAGATACTTCTTTAATAAAATATTTTGTACTGAAATACCTTAAGCAAGACTCGATCATTTTTCTAGAATCTTCTCGGTGGAGACAAGTGGATAATATTGTCATTATAAGATTGTGTATGGTTTGTAACATTATAAACCTCCTGTTACACAATCTATCGAATGTTTGATCATGTTTGCTAATAAGTAGTCCATTTTCTTTTTTTAATCTAGCTAACTTAGGGTTTAATTTGTAAAATGATTTGACTACTTTCGTTAAATATTCTATTATGTCATCTAAAACCTGCAAATAGAACTTATTTTATTAATACGAACAATTCCCAAGTAAATAATAACATAATATGTAGGAATCTACGTATTACAATTGATATATTTTGAAATTTTCTATTTTTTAATACTTAATGTTACTAAACGGATTTAAATGAAATAAGATAAGACATATCTCAAATTAACACTTATAACACATAACCTTTTAACACATTAGGTATTTATGTACATCACTAAAAGTACTTACTACGCGACTGTAACCGCGGGCATATACTTAGTAGTTTTTCATGAAGTCGAAAAATTACCTGTATACTGACTAACTCCATAATGTAGCTACGATTTGATAAAGAATGATTGTTTGTTTTCCCAACACAACCCTTCCATTTGTTGTCGGCTTCCAAAATCACTTTTGTTATAGCATAACAAACAATATCCATTTCTCTGCAATGGTTAAATAGTTCCTCCTCATCTACAGTTTCTTCGCTGATCCACCTTTTGCTAGTTATTTTTGCCATAGTCATATTAAAAAAAATATTTTTTATGTAAATAAACAAAAAAATTTAGTCTACGACGCTAACTGTATGGAGTCATCATGGGGACTGAGGTGCTATCGTATTTTATAGAAGAGATCGATGTTTAGAGACGTCCGTACCAGCTTTCCTTACTAACTTAGCGTCTATGTTCTTGTAGGACAAGTTAGAATTGCTATCGTTAAACTTTTTATGGCTGTTCAACCTCGACCTTGGTGGTAATGGAGTAATTTATAAAATGAACGACAATTTCCAATACTTATGCAGAGACTTCGTCTAAGTGTCAAAGTTAGTACTTTTTAATACTTTGTCATTTTATTTTACGAGCTTTACCGTTTACGCATTTGAATTTATAAATTATCCTACTTCAAAGCACATGCATATTATTTATATCATGTAACATACTAGCGACTCACCCTCACCCCGCTTGAGTTCTTCTCTTAATAAGTTTTTAAAACGAAACCCTCGTTAACGGTTAGCGCGGATTTCTATGAGACGAGATATTTTCTCGCAGTAAAGATTACCCTATATTTTCCTGGACTACAGCCTATCATCATACTAAAAATTATCAAAATCGGTCTAGTAAGTATTGAATAAAACAGAACTAGAAAAACTATAGATTCGGCCTTTGTAATAATAATGATTATTTCACTCAGATTTTTAAAATAAAAAACATTTCTCGCTGTATTGAATCCAAATTATAGGCATGAAATTTGTATTTCATGTTGGTTTGTAATTATAATTGTTTAAAGGTTATTTTAGAACTAGTTGAGTTTAAAGCCAGTTTTATGTATAATTGATATTAGGGTCAAGGTAAGCACTAGCGAATACTATAGCGCTACATTACATAATGAATTTGCCTAAATAGCTTATATTAATTTTCAAAGTTTCAAAAACAAATAGTTATCTATAAACAAACTATGTAATACAAAACAAGACATTATCGTTAGAAGAGGTAGAGGTAATTAAAGTTATGAAAGAATTGTACAAGTATTTTATTTTCACGAACAATAAATAAATGATTCTATTTAACAAAATAATTTGCTAACCTTTCAAACAGTATTGCAAAGCGGTTATTAGGAAGAATATATCACAGTAAACCATTTATTGTTACAATATAACAACTTTCACTGTACAATTTAAAACATGCTACTCTACATAATACCTAGATTACTATTTCTACTTACTAATTACATAATTTCATAACCAATAAGCTCAGAAAGTACAGTCAATCACCTATATTTAGTGACGTATTCTATAGTAATTTAAACATAATTTCATACAATTTCAAAGTAAACTAATTCATCTGACTGTACTTTTGTTGAAGCTGTATCGTTTACATGGAAATGAAACTTATAAACGAATTAAGCACCTAGTTTATAACATCACGAGAAATGCGATATGCAAGTTGGATTATAAGTATTTTGTATATCTACTAAAAACCATGCCATTTTATATATACATAATGTAAAAAGAAGTACCTAGTACTAAAATACTTTTGCAATATATAGAACACCTAATTAGTCTAATTAAAATATTGCTATGTACGTTTTTTAACTAAACTTACGTTAGTAGAGAATTGAGTACGTTCATATAATTAAGTATAATTTAATTTCATAACTTTCCCTTTAATACGTAATTTTGTTCATACGAACAAAAAAATTAAATACATATGCACCAAATATTATTGTAACATGAACATAACAAGTGAAAGTTAGTCTACAATATATAAATATACCAACCAAACCTTTTTTCTACCGATACACGAAAACGAACGATGTCAAAGCAATGAAATAATGCAGTCGCGTTTATTTTTCAGGTCTAAATGATATACTACTATCTCTGGCAAGAAGATAGATTGCGCTTAGACACGAAACTTTAAATGGAGGTTACGAACTTACTACGAACATTTTTTATTAGCAGTGAAGATATATAGTGAAGTAACTTTCCTTGGTTGCCCTAATTTTTCCGTATACAAACACAATAAAAAAGATTACCTATTAAAATCTTACGAATACACTTGATGAAATATTAAAAAATATTGATATTGTGATACATTTTTAAGAGCTAGTACCTAGAAGCAAATAGACCAAGTAAATTCTTGTAAAGTTCAAAAATTATATTTTTCAATTTGAAAGTGCAATAAAGTAGGTGCAACAATAGTAGAAAAGTGGACGGCAAAGTATTTCTTTTTGGTATTGGCATTCAATTCTCAATCTCATAGATGAGTATGAATGTTCACTAAAGGCAATATATTTAAAATGAAGAAATAATTTAATAGATCTACCCACTAAAACAAGTATTTTTGCGTTAACATTTTGAAATAAAAACTAATCCCGTAATTATACTATTCTGAGATCACTATAAAAAAAATCCAAAAGTCTGACTTAATTTGAATTAGTTCTCGATTTAATAAAGAAACGAAAGTTTTGGAAGATATAATCTAGTATTCGTTTTTTTAAACATTTTTAACATTATATGGGACTAACCTTATTATAAAAATAATCGAAAAACTGATTCATAATGATGGCCGAATACATAAAAAATACAGCCAATCTGAATAGCTACTTTAACGCCCTCTGTAAAAATTAATTCATAAGTATATGGAGAAGCGAAAAACAATTTAATTACTTCAAGTCGAGCTAAAATTTTAATGAGTATAGTTGGAACACTAGAAGTGCAATAAGAGTTCATGTAAATCTTAAAAATTTAAAAGCAAATCCCTTGCCGAAGTTGAACCCATGTAAACATAATTTATCTTCACATAGAATTTAAAGTGAAATAAATGTTATTTTCAAATATGCAACGGATTTTAATGCAGTTATCAGCAATAAATAGTGTGATTCAAGAGGAAGGTTTATATGCATAAATCATGCATATGACATTATACACCATATCAACATTGTTTTGAAATAATGTAGTGATTATTATGTAAAAAAAGCATTGTTTTTTTTCAAATATCACAATATAATAATACTTATTAATGAATTTTGTGCTAAAAAGATATAATTTAACCTCAAACGATTTTAATCCCAGACTCGATTTAAATCAATCTAATATAATCCTATCGGGTCTACTTTAGAGGAAGCTCAAAAACATTTAAGGAGCACTTTTTTACAATTGAGAGAAATACGTTTAGAAATTTAAAATTTCAATTTGGAAATTGCAGAATGGAAATCTTTTTCAATCTACAAAAGATAGACCTAACATGTTATAATACGAGATATGACCAAAAAAATTTTGGTTTTTGCACTACCCTACTTTACATACATACATACATATGATGTATGTATGAATACGTTAAGTAGTTATAAAAATGGTGTTATGTCATGCCTTCAACAATTCAATCCAATTTTCTAGTTTAATACTCCGTGAAACAGATAAATTACTTTGCCAATTTAAAATAGATAAGACACTAAGGACATTGATTTTTTAACTAACCTTAACTTGATTTGAATAACCGAGACTTTATATTAATTAAAATTTTGCGACATATCACCTTCATCCATTCATGTCCTACAGGTACCTACTGTAACATAAAAAATAGAGCAGAAAAAGTAATGAAAAGAGGTTAGTGAAAATTAAAAATGACATCTGAGCACTGCATTACTATCAAGAGTCAATAAACACTGATATCTACATTACAATAAAAAACTGACCTAATATCCGTGTAATATCTTTGTGGATATTGAATAGCTTACAAACTTAACAATTTGTATTGCTTTACACAGAAGCTCGATATTTACAAAACAATTTAAAGTATATTTTCATACAGTCTATTTATTAATGAATATATTATGAATATGAAAAATTTCATGTATTACATTAAATTTTCATACAAAATAATTTTGTGTATGATTTTATTTTACTTTATCGTCTTTATATTATGATCGTTCTTTCATACCGAAAGCTTAAAGACTATTATGAAAATTTACTTCTCATAACCCCATTCAAGTGTAATTTAAAGTGAACACTTAGACAACTGGCAAAATTTCTAACAAGTGAACACATTTCAGTACTCATTGACTAAAGATCATCAATCCGGCATATCTATACTGGTCACAGGCACTACTGGTTTCATTGCTTCGTTCTTCTTTCGATTTTTGTGAGACTTTTTCTCTTTCACTTTCTTCTGTATTTCCTCGTCCCTGTAAGGCTCTTGGTTCATGGGTTCCGTTGGTATAACGTTTGATTGATTTACATTATTATTATTGTAGGCGATATTCGCATATTCCTGCAGTAAAGGAAACACTGAGAGAAGGAACTGGCAAAAGTCTTTTCTGATTCCGAACCACCCTGAAAATATTCATGTCTCAATAAAAAAAATGAAAGTGTAATAAATCAATATAAGTTAAACATCGCCACGCTAATATCGCCATCGCAAGTTTATGTAGATTATTAATATCAAATATATTATGAGAGTGAAGAGTCACTTAATTAAAATTAAATAGTACAATATCAAGTAGGTAACAAAAGTACATAAAAACAGAAAGAAATATGCCAGTAATACTTACATTTATTTCCTCCTTTGGAACTGAAGGACATTATGATAAGCGTTGCATAAGTCACAAAGAGAGGACTCACCACTACTATATATGAGAATGATATTTCATCATCCAACTTATTTGTTAACAATACCTGTAGCAAGAAGCAACATATTATTAAAGTATTCTAGCAGCTTAACCTTGCCTCATTCGGGTCTTTAAGTGTAATTAAATGCAGGTTGCTGTCATAACGACAGATACGCCAGATCAGAGTTTATATAACTTTGCCCTGGTGGGGGCCTCACAAGTCACATCAACGTCCGGCAAGCTAGCCAGGCGTGAAGCCACGCAAAACTATGGGAGGTGGTCCATATTAATGGGTTTTGGAACACATTAGTTGCTTTTTTTTGGTACAAAGGGGGCAAACGGGCAGGAGGCTCACCTGATGGGAAGTGATCACCTCCGCCCATGGACATCTGCAACACGGCAGGGCTTACAGATGCGTTGCCGGCCTTTCAGGAATGGGAGGGAGGGAGAGAGGAGGGATGGGGAGTGGACCTCCCGGACAGCATAGCTGCCACTTCACGCCGGTCTTCTGTGAGAGAGTGGTACTATACGGGGCGTGCCGGCCCATTCGGCTGCTACCCGAAGGAGAGAACAAGCATAGCACTACCACTATAGATCCTAGTACTTTTAATATTTTATATTTTATATAATTACAAATTTATTGACACAATAAAATTATTCTTCTCTTTGCATGTCTCAAAATTTTCAACACGTTTCCAAAATCTGCTCTAATAGATTACTCTTATAAAATCCCATAATGGATATGAATTGAATGATTGAGGCAATATGGTAAATTAACGGTATTTAAAGAAGAAAGTAGCAGGTTCGATGCTCTTATAAGTTAGTACATACTTAGTATTTAGGTACATGTTCCTTTAAAACTTTGCATGTAATTGCAATTTTTTAAATCGGCAATAAGAAAGTACTTACATAGGCTATATGATCTATTTTGTGAACTGAACACTTACCTGAAATACTAATATGGGTATAACAGTAAAAGTATAAGCCAGGGCTGTGTTGAAACTGGTCCGCCTATGCTGTAAATTTGCATCCGGCGTCCGTAGTAAAATACCCGCAAATATAATACTGTATAGCACCCCTAAAACATAGCAGATAATAAAACTTTCTATTAACTATTCAAAGTGGTAAATAAATTTCAACAGTCATACAATATAATTTAAATAGCACATTATATATAATAAAGCCATATATTATAAAAAAAAGTGCGTGTGTACAAAGTACACATGTCAGAAGTAAAACTTCTTTGGCAAACTAACTTTTAAATCTCGTTTATATTTATACTAAATAACCCCGTCTAAGCTCGTCGACAGACAGCTCGTCGTCTCACAGTCGTCGTAAGACAGTGGTAGCCCAGCGGTAACGCGGTCGCTTGGATATCCGAGTGACGCGGGTTCAAATCCGGGTCTCGCACCTCTGATATTTTCATGTGCAAATCATTTATATCATGATTACCACTTGTCTTACGGTGAAGGAAAACATCGTGAGGAAACCTGCATGTCTGAGAAAATCTAACAAGTTTTCGAAATACATGTGAAGTCCGCCAACACGCACTAGGCCAGCGCGGTGGACTATGGCCTGATCCCTCTCGTACTGAGGGAGGCCCGTGCCCAGCAGTGGGACGTTAATAAGGGCTGATGATGATGATGATGAAGCTCGTCGAGAGAGGGAGATGGCGCGAAGGTCACACCTACGAGTTAGACAGAGTTAGAAATGTCACTGACTCGCGGTGGGCGAGATCTAACTAAGGCTAACTTTTTCCCGTCTCAGATACTATGGACTTATTTTTTCGTATCATCGAGTTTGAAATCACAACAATTCTAAAGAAGTTTCACTTCAATAAGCATAATAATGTAGTTTTCTAATCTAGAGTGACATGAGTCTGATAAAAACCCAATACAATACTTGACTCATTTGGACTAAGATCCAACGACACATTTTTCAAGTGCTTAACTAATACATATGATATTAAAAACAATAGTCTGAACTGGTTTGTAATCGCCATCTGATAAGATCTTTAATTTCAAGAAATAAATATCATTTTTTGTAATCTGTAAGTTGGCCAATTTGAAAGATGCAAATTTCATATAACAAGAGAAAATGTGTTAATCTCAATTATGAAAAGACACTAGTTTATTGTAAGACATATATTCAACAGAAAATAAATAATTTGACTATACATCCATACATTTATACTGCTCATGAGTTTCACACTAAAACTGCTGGAGTGATTTCAATTACATTTTGTGTTTTGATAACTTATTACTCAGGTTCACATTAAAGATATTCTTACTACAAGAAATTTTTCACTCTCATGAGAATGGCAATAACTGGTTTTATCAAGTTATTCTAACCTTACCAGTTAGGAAGAGTCTTTCTGCCAAATTGTACATGCAATAACTATGCATATCTATTTATAGCTTACCTAGAGAAGCACACCAGTACAAGGCTAGGGTAAGTAAGTAATAAAGAACAAGCTAATTTTAGCCCAAGTAACATAAATATTTTAAGCAAACTATTATAATAAAAAATAATGGTCTCCACGAAAAAACCATGTCTGTTACGAAACGAACCATGTATGTAGTATATGAAGTAATTAACAAAATGTTGAATTTTGAATTCCTAAACATTTTTATACAAATGAAGTAAGATGGTAAGATCCTTAACTTCGCTTAAAATATTTATTTGACATATATTTATGTATTTTAGTGTTTTCTATCCAAACAAATTGAAGTTTTAAGTACTAAAGATTTTTTTATCATTTATAGGTCAGAGTGATACAAGGTACTTTTTATCTCATAAAAATTAAATTGAATGTTATAATGGGATATCAATCTAATGTAAAAAATCTAAGAACTTGTCTTATCACTTAAATAATGTTTGTTTAGAGACTAGTTAAAATATATTTTTAATAATAATTAGTAATTACCAATATAATAAAGTTACTGTTATTGGTGGCACTATTCTTGTGGCAAAAAAATGGGGAATAAAATCGAAAGAAGATGTCAGGATAATTAAACAGCTTTTTTCATAGAATAGTGAAGAGGGTTATGATAAATGTCCTTACCTTAAAAGTAATTTAAATGAACATGAAAATTTCAATTAATTCAATTCGAATAAACACAACATCTCACAAAAGTGTAAAGGAGGTTTCTATGAGAACAATTAACCAAAATATACCTACTGATAAAATAACTAGAATTATATTATTTATAACAAAAAATCCATATGTCTTTCTTTATGTATGACTGTAGAAAGTTAAAATATTATAAAGTATACATACACTCACCTACAAGGCTGAGGCACATGAGAATCCATAGTGGAACAAAAACAACTTCCCAAGACCAATTAATGGATAAATCCAATTTCAGTGCCAAAAATATAAACTGAAGTATATTTACAGCACAAAACAATTCCAACTGAAAAAACAACATTATAATATTTTAAAATGTTTAACATCTAAGTAGGTATTATCTTATTATGAGTTATGACTTAATGATATGTATTAGAACTTATTTTCTAAAATAAATATTTTTAAATTGATTATTTTATATAAATATAGATGGTTATATACTAAATAATAGGCACTTTAAGATAAGTTCATCTCATTTACAAAATATAGTAAAATGTGTTTTGAAGTATTCAAGGTTCAGTTAAACTTGTTCAAGGTATCCCTTAAAAATAAATATAAAACATTATAATAATCCAATATTATAGACAAATAACAAAATCAAATTTAATAAAATATATAAGTTTAGAATACAAACCTCATAGCTTCGATCATGTTTTACACACCAAATGCAAATAGCAATGGAGACTATGCTTATAAAAATAAGTGGTATAAAGACTAGTATCCAATAGTGGCGGGATGTAGTTAGCTGATCACAGACAAGTAACTCAAACATAAGTAATATTAAATGTATGGCAAGACTTATTAACATTGCTTTGTAGTGAATGTATGCTTCACCTTCTAACCTGTAATAAAATTAAATAAAAATTATTCTAAAGGTCTTATGAACAGTTAATTCATGAACTGCTTGAGTAATTACAAATATTGTGAGATTTAACAAATATATTACTTATTACTTGATTCATAAAATTTTATTAAAATTGAGTAAGATCATACCTGAAATGAGGATATTGCCACCAAACATATGTACCCACTGTAGCACCAAGAATAACAAGGAATTTCCAGATCCATATTGGTGTAAACACTGCCCAGTAAGACCATGTTATTGTGTTATCCAATTTTAAAGCTAATAGGGCCGTGAATATCAGCAAACAAGTATGCACGACAAATTTGCTACACAAAATAAAACACAATATTATAACTGTACACATATAAATACGCATTGAAACATAATCAAAAAACAGATTTCAAACACTATTTACCTAGGATTAAAATCCTGGAAAAGGGTCTGTAAATTCATTTCCATACACATTTAATTGAATATTTGCAAAATTAAATAACATTTCACAATAACTTCGGAGTCGAAGTGCAACTTGCAAGTGTTTGCTTTTTGATTTTTCAATTTTAGCATACCTATTACCTACATAGATTACATAAACAAAAATTGAAGTACAATCAACAATGAATGTCTTGAGTCTTGACGTCAATATCAAAGAGAATGTAAAGTATCTTTGAGGTGAGAACAGGTGAGAAATATATCTATGGTAACTATAATGTCAATATGTCATGTTGTTGTTTTTAAAATTTATCCCCAATAGGGAAAGGCAACGTCAATACCTATGTAATTTTTTAAGACGTTTTATATTAAGTTAATTAAAAAAATATATATTTATTGTTGGGAACCGGTCCTGGCTTCCTGGCCGAGAGAGGGGATGAGCGCACCGCGTCGACCGGCATGGAGGCAGCGCAGCCGACACTCGCTCTCACGACGTCCACCGCAAACGGGCGCTTCTTTTTATTACGTTTACGGCATTAAACCAATACATTATTACAGTCCACTTTTATTTTAATGTCCCAAGGACTCTAACATTGGTCAATCGAGCCATTCATACATTGGTCCTTTAGGATCTCGCCGTAAAAGTATAAGTTCAACCGGTCTTCATCACTTCTAGTTTCGATTCACCTTAGTTGCGGTCTTCAGCTACAAAATTGCCTTAGGAGGAGTCTTCATTTTCTTCGCTCCACCGAGGACAACTATCCAGCAATCGCATAACGTCTTAGAATCGAAAAGGTCACATGAAGATCATAGAGGTCATATGAAGATCAAAGAGGTCACCCCAGCGGACTTAGGATTCACAGAAAGATCGAGTCATCGTCAACATTATTAAGTAATTGGATCATCAAGGATTGGTTTGGATAAATCGTGAGTTCGTTCCAATTAATTATTCCTTATTTTTCCATACCACTTTGTTCCTAAACATTTCAATTACTTCCTTTAACCTTACCCACTAGTGAGTACCTTTCATTTTATTATAGAAAAAAGGCCTTGCATTTCCCTTTTTGCTATAAATTTATATAAAATTGTTACAAATTATAATCATTTTATTATTAAAAGGCACAATTATTAACTTACATTTAAAATTATACTATTTAAATCACTTTTTTATAAAATTGAAGCAATTCATACTAACAGCATCGAGTTTAAATTCGTACCTGCTTATTCACCCCATTTCAACGGCTTAGCCGAAGCAGCTGTCCGCTCTACCAAATATCACCTTAAACGTATTTTAAATATTACTCATTTTACTTATGAAGAGATGACAACGTGTCTAACTCAAATAGAAGCTGTGTTAAATTCTCGTCCTCTTACCCCTTTCTCCACTGATCCCTCCGATTTTTCCGCCCTTACTCCAGCTCATTTCTTAATTGGACGTTCTCTTTTATCCGTACCACAACCACATATCTCTGAAATGAAAATTACAATAATGGAGAGATATAAGAGAATTGAAGTTATAAGGCAACACTTTTGTTAGTTTGTTGCAGCAGAAAACGAAGTGGAAGACATCAAGAAGTGACCTGGCATGTGGTTCTCTTGTCCTCATAAAAGACGGAACTCTGCCTCCATTATTATGGTCACTAGGACGAGTCACTCAGCTGTATCCTGGCGGCGACGGCATCGCTAGAGTTGCCGAAATTAAAACAACACGAGGAACCATTCGAAGGGCTTTTAATAATATTTATCCTCTTCCAGTCTCTTGAAGCATACTTCAACCCGGGGAGCATGTTGGGAACCGGTCCTGGCTTCCTGGCCGAGAGAGGGGATGAGCGCACCGCGTCGACCGGCATGGAGGCAGCGCAGCCGACACTCGCTCTCACGACGTCCACCGCAAACGGGCGCTTCTTTTTATTACGTTTACGGCATTAAACCAATACATTATGACAGTCCACTTTTATTTTAATGTCCCAAGGACTCTAACATTTATTAATAGTCAAAGGCAGAAAACATTCTCTGTCTCTCTCTCTAAAAAAGTATTCTTCAAATTGTTGTTGAATTTAAAATTTATTCCCAATAGGGAAAGGCAAAGGACTATAGTCCATACAGCCGAAGTATTCTTCAAATATTAAACGGTGAATTTAAGTAATGATTTTATAAAAAAAAACGTTTTCATATCTGCAATCAGTCTAATTCATGACTATAAGCAAATTTGTTGCATGAAGATGTCGGGTCGTGAAGGTTCCTCATTAGGAGCAATCATTTGGAAATCTAGTATCTAGATTTTGAATATCGTTCCGTTTGAGGCGTTTGTGGTAGCTCATGTTGGTCAGCTGATTAGCAGGTTCTTTAGGGCGTTGTTCCAACCGGGTTTTGCATTTCTCTGCCTGGAGGCTTTTTTGACAGTGTTTTTTTTTGAGCCCCTCGTGGATTTCTGTGTTGGTCACAAACCAGAGGACGTTGGCGATGTTCCTTAGTGTGCCATTTTGTAAGCGTTGTATTATACTAATACTGGAGTTGGAAGCACTGCCCCAGAACTGGATATAAAAATATACAAAAAAACGATGAGTTGACATAATTAATTTACACTTTGGATATTCTGAAATGTGCATTTTGTTTCATGAAATATGTACAGGATCCTACTGCTCTATTCTGCAGGTGTCTGTACTGTAATTATTAGTATTATTAATTTTCTCTATAAATTGCAACTATATGTTTTCTTTAATCATATTTACATCATTTTAAAGGAAAGGATGTAAAACATTAAAAAAATGGTAAATAGCTCCCAGCTAGCCGCAACGTAATTTTGGATTATATTTAAAAAAAACAATAGTATACCCCTTTACACCTGGCAAGCCATCGGCAATACATTGCATAGTCCTTTTTCTCAGTCCACGGCATACTCACTCAACATTAATTTAAATTTTAAAATTAGTTTTATCAAAAAAACAGATACCTCCAGAATCGAGCAGTGACATCTTAGAGCATACCTATTCCACCTTGTAGTAGAAGCCTATGCAAGCTTCATTGAGAGTACACGTCTGATATAAATTAATCCCAACTTCCCTACAAAATATAATAGTTAATGCAAAATTATTATCTTTCGTTTCGTGTCTAGTCTGAAAACAATGTTGAGGAGGTTGAAATAAGGGATGAAAGTTTGCATGGCTCAGTAGCGTTCAGCAATCCGGCCGGGTGCATAGAATATATTGCTACGGGGCGTGAAGTCAAGAAACGCGCAGGAAGGGCCCACTTCGACGGGCAGTGGGACTGTGGGCTTTACGGAAACTGCTTGAGCTCTTGGTACTTCTCTCATAGTATAGTCGACTGTGGTCTGTGGACCTAGACCTCAAGTCAACCTTTTGGGTGGCCTGTCGGAGCCTTCTTTACCTTATTAAAAAAAATAAAACTAAAAGAATAAAAATAAAAGTAAAATAAAACTTTTTTTTCGCCCCAAAACTAGAAAAATTACAATTAAATAATAAATGACATTATTAACATATATCATCTGATTGAGTGAATAGTCCTCGGAAGAATGATGCTTTGTTATTCAATTCAATTCAATTCAATTATTTCCTTTAATGGCTTCCATAAGCGCCAGTTGGGCACAGTTGACTTCGTGCTTTGTTATTCTTCCGAGGAATAGTCTGTTTCTGTAACTGACAATTGACATTAGGCATGGGAGTATAATATTACTTTTCTCTATGGGCATAGGCCATAGGTAAAATATTATGACAAATATGTCAATTATTGATAGATCGAATTTCAAAACTTCAAAAAAATTCTATATCCTACTTTCGAACAACTGTTAAATAATAATTTAATGTATTAATCGTCAATAAACAATTTAGATTAAAGAACCTATACACTGATCATCGAACTCTATATTTATAAGAAAACTTAACATGTCCTCTCCATCTCCGAAATCACCAGAACAAAGTGAGAAAAATAAACAGTATGACCGGCAATTACGATTATGGGGGGATCATGGCCAAGCTGCATTAGAAAATGGCCATGTTTGTCTGATAAACGCCACTGCTTTAGGGACAGAAATACTAAAATCAGTTGTTCTTCCTGGTGTAGGGGCTATAACGATTGTTGATCATATTATAATAAGTGATGAAGATATAGGTAGCAATTTTTTTTTGGAATACTCGAGTAAAGGACTTAATAGAGGGTCGGAAACTCTTAGACTTTTATTAGAATTGAATCCTGCAGTTAAAGGACATGCTGTACAAGAAACAGCAGAACAAATACTTCAAGATAATCCAGATTTTTTTAAAACTTTCAGTGTTGTTGTAGCTACGTCTCTGGGAGAAAAAAATATTCAAGATTTAGCACAGCATTTATGGGATATCAATGTTCCATTCATATTATGTACATCTGTTGGCTTTTTAGGATCTTTTAGAATACAAATAAAAGAGCATGCAATAATTGAAACTCATCCTGAAAATGAACAAATTGATTTACGTTTGGATGTACCCTTTCCTGCTTTATCAGAATACTTAGAAGCTTTTAACTTAGAGGTTCTGGAATTAAAAGATCATGGTCACATACCTTGGATTGTTATATTATATAAAGCTGTCCAGAAATGGCAAATTACCAATCAAAATAGATGGCCTATGAGTAGAAAGGAAAAAAATGAAATTAAAGAAATTATTCAAGAATTTATACGAAAAGATGAAAATGGTATACCTATTGAAGAAGAAAATTTTCATGAAGCTTTAAGAGCTGTTAACACTGCTTTGGTCCCAACATTTTTGCCAGTAAAGATCCAAAATCTTATTTACAGTAGTTCAGCTATAAACTTGTCTAAAGAAAGTTCACCATTCTGGATAATGTGCTCAGCACTAAAAGCTTTTGTTGAAGCAGAAGGAAAAGGGAAGTTACCACTTAGAGGAGTTTTGCCTGATATGACAGCTTCTACAGAACATTATGTAAAACTTCAAAGTATGTATCGAGCACAAGCAGCTATGGAAGCGGAAATAGTTTACAGAAAAGTACAGGAAATTGTTGCCCAGCTTCACTGTGATCATATTAGTGAAAATGATGTTAAACTGTTCTGCCGGCATGCTCATGATCTTTATCTTATGAAAGGTTCAAATATAGCTGCCGAGTACCAGTTAGGCAATGCTGTAGCATCTTATATTGCAAGATATTTAGAAGAACCTGATGTTTTGATGGTCCACTATATAATGTTACGAGCTGCAGAAAAATTTAGATCTGAGCATTGTCGTGCACCTGGGGAATGGGAACCAGAAGGTGACATAGCAAAATTAAAAGCATGTGTTTCTAAACTTTTGGGTGATATATCTTGCTCACCATTTTCAAAAGATGATCATATTCATGAAGTATGTAGATATGGTGGTGCTGAAATTCATAGTGTATCAGCTTTTCTAGGAGGATGCATAGCTCATGAAGTCATAAAAATTGTTACAAAGCAATATAAACCAGTTAATAACACTTTTATCTATGATGGAGCTTCCTCTAGTACTGCTGTTTTTACTTTTTAATGTTGCTTGTGAGAATAATAATAAAAAAACACAATATTTATGTACAAGACTTTTATTAGAATCTAATAAGAAATTAAAAATCTCAAGTTTTAGGGAGCTAATAGAATAGACATCTTTGAACATTGTAATTCTTTCACAGTAAATGAAGCTTTGTTTCTCAAATTATCTTTTGTGATAACAAAATTATAAAAATAATGGCCCAACAGCAGTTATTAACAAGGGGATTATAAATAACAAAGATACACTATATTTCTTCAAAGTTGTGTATTTTCAGAAAGATTAACCATTTACTTATTGAGATAAAAGAAATTGCAGAAAACATCTTCATTAACAATTTTTAACACATAAATTAGATAAAATAAACATATCACATGATCAAAGTATTTGAAATAAACTATAGATTTGGCTAAAATCAATGTGGCAGACTTATTATTATACAATTGTTGGGTACCAGCTATTGCCCTTAGTTTCATTTAAATTTCAAAAACCATACATTCTAAAATATTGTTTGTTTACCATTTAAGGATGGTAATCCTTAGGTATTTTTTACATATTTTATACATAAAATTTTGGTAAAAACTATTACAAGAAAAAACTTATTAAAAAACCTAATAAATAGCATAATATAGTGGTATTTCTAATACAAATCCCCTTTAATATAAAGAAATTCCATAATTTGAAAATTTTAATTAAGTTTATCATAAGTGGACTAGTAAAGCCTCATTTCATTTTCCTTTAATTAACATTTTCTAAAAGTAGATTGTTTGCCTTATAAGGTAATGAATTTATGTGAGAAAAACTACAATTAATATCACTTGAATGATGCCAAAATTGAGTTTAGCTGTACGATGTAAAGGTGGTATAACATTTTGCCAGCACTGTTATTTTTAAATATATGGTGTTGTAACATAAGACTATTTAAATAAAATAAAAAATATTTTTTATATTATGTATTCTATATAAAAAAGGGGTACAGTTACTAAAATTTACTAATTTTAAACAAAATGTACTAGCAATGTACAAATTAGAGAATTAGAAAGTATGCTAACTTTGGTCTAAATAGCAACTCACAAGTGGTACATATTAATTGTAGCTATTTTCTCTCAAATATATTTTCCTATAAAGCTTGGTCTACTTTCACAAACAATCCTGGAAGTTGGGAAGGAATGAGGCCCTTTCTTGATCCCTTCCTGTACAAATATTAGGACAACATCAAATAAGATTAGGTTATTTTATGTATATCAAAGATAATGTACAAAAACAACCCCTAATTGATTTTGACAAGTAGTGTAAGATAAAAACAGTAAGATTTTTATATATGTTATATATATATATGGATGACTGAGACTGTGTAGCAACAAACAGTTGAGCTACAAACACAACAATGAGAATCTCTCTTTAATTCTACTTATTTCACCTTAACCACAATTTCAATCGTAATGCATCTACCCCGTTTAGGTAGTATCGAAATAAGCGTTTATCTCTCACAAAGCCAAGATTTTCATAAAGTTTTAGTGCAGGTTTATTTGTGATTTCTGTTTCTAATACAACTTCATCAGCATTGTCATCTATCATTGCCTGAAATAAAAATTATATTATAAATAAAAGTAAATTACAGTTATTTCTAGTTTCAAAAACATGTAACATATAGTCAGTCACTGATAAATTTTGCAATATGTTTACTTTTAATATTTTTTTCCAATAATAAAAGGTACATTACTTTAAACATCTTATTTCTTGTATAACAATTTTATGTTTGTCTATAAGGAGCAATAGTCCATTACAACTCTAAACAAAAAGATTAAGCATTGCTTTACCCTTATTGCTTTCTGTACTAATCTAGAGCCAATCTTCTTTTTCCTATATTTTTCATCTACAGCCAACATTGCTATATACCCTCTTTTAACATTATTTCGATGCATATCTAACTTACAAACAATGGCACCAATACATTTGCCTTCATGACTTGCCAAGAAACAAAGTTTAGGCCAATTATGAATAAAGTATCTATATGTATAGATAGAATAAGGTTCGGATAAATCTTTCTGAATGAGTCTCATAATTTCTGGCATTTGCAATTCAGATTCATAAGACAATATTTCAATTTCTTCTTTGTAATCTTCAAGAGAAGTGATTGTAAGGCTTTCAGTTTCAATATCCTTACTACACTTGACCTTATTTGAAACATTTGTTTCACGATTCTCGTAAGTTTTTGATTTTCCGACATCACTACACTGTACACTATTTACATTCATTTGGACTTTACTAGGTGCTGCGTCTTGTGCTTCATTTATATCGTTGACACTATCTTTAGAATGATCACTGGTACCATTTGTTAGGTTACTATTAATTTTATTAATATGAAGAGTATTAGCTAGCGTTTCATGTACGTTATCATTCCATTGACATATTTGTACAGGCGTCTCCGTAGGGTCTTTGGCCTTATTATTATTTTTATTTTTCGTGCTTGCATTTCTCTGGCTGCACTTCATATTGAGAACATTTTCATCGGAGAGTTGATTCATGTTGACTATATAATATATATTTTATGTACACATTTAAACAATCGCAAGCCAATATAAATTTCACAAAAGCATTGTATTTTTATACAAATATTTTCTTGTCAAAAACGTAGATGAGTATTACCGACATCTTGGTACAAAAGTATTACCTACATAGTTCGATAGAAAATGAACTGACTGTACTGTTCTATATTAGTACGTAAAAATCTATTTTTATACAAAAAGTAGTGGTTAAAACCAGACGTATGAAAATATTGAAGACAAAATATATTTATGAGAAGATCTTTTAATCCCTCCTCAATCACATTGCAAAATGCAAAATTGATGAATCTTGTCAGTGTTACTCTATTTAAAAATTTATTTATTTTCACATGGCAAAGAGTATTAAGCAATTTGAAAGTTGAAACCATCTATGGTTGAAACCATGAAACCATGATCGAGTAAAAAAGGGGTCACTGAAATTAGCCCCACGGTATTTTGGTTTTTTTAATTTTTAATGTTTTTTCATTTTTGTTCACAATAAAAATTTGTTGTTCTCCATTTATTTATTTCAAAACAAAATAGTATTTGCTAAGAAAATAAAAAAAAGTATGATAGCAGGGCTAGCTTAAGATCACATTTCTAATAAAAATAAATAAATAAATAAATGGAGAAGAAACAAATGTTTATTGTAAACAAAAAAGAATAAACGACGAACAAACGAACTAATAAAAAAAGTTCAAAAATTAAAAAAAATGTCCTGGGGGGCTAACTTCAGAGACGTGGGTCACATAGAGTGTGTGCAGTGATCACTGTGCAGGTCCAGTCGATAACAACGCCTTACAGCGGCGTTAACGCAAAGCTTGGAAATTTGTCACACAAATCGTACAAATCTCTCACTATGTACCGAAATTGAGCTTGTTGCTAGACCTGTTTCACTCGACCGTGGTTTTGACCACGGTTTGGTGTAAGTGTTTTGTTTTGGGTTTGAAAAAGTGTTCGAGATAATTATTATTACGTGAACGTTCACTATCTGTCGAAATTACACACAGCACACTCATCTATCGTCATGCCTCTGGCGGCCGTAAACTGAAACTAGTGCGTTCATTAAGCCGACGAACCTTTTCTGGACCGTGGTTTCACTGCGCAGGTCGTTTAAGTGACAATTAAATGGTATTTATGAAATACGAAAAATAATAAATATAAATAAAACGACTAATGCGATGAGGGTTTGTAAGCTTGCATTACGTTGGATAAATAAGAGGCAGAATGATATTCTATCTTAGTTGCACAGCACCCCAGTCTGTCGTTACGCCACGGCCGTAAATGGAAACTATTGTCACGATAAGCCGATGTAACCTCCACTACTCTCGACACTAAACTGTGGTTAAAACCATCCATTCATTACAATATTACGTTTAAAAATATCTTTGTTTTGAATGCGTTCTATTCTAAAGTTTTAAGCATCAAAGTAAATTTCTATCTTCATCGCTGGGTTTTATTTTATTTAGTGATTACTATTTTTTCTGCTTATTTCACAAGCAATCATAATAAAGTTCTTAAAAAAGATATTGACAAACTAACGATTAAAAATGAGAATAGAAATATTATTTTCATTTATTTCCTCTTTAAACACAAATATTTTCAAAATACTGTATTTTTCTTTATTTCTAGTAATACATTTCTATGGATATTAGAAGGCAGACGCTTACGCTTACTTACGTACGCTTTGAAGTCATGAACAAGAGAATTGAATTGAAGTAATGAGTAGGTTCATCACCAAATTATTCTAGTAGTGTAGTATTTTTATATGAATGTGTAGAAAGTATGCTTGGTCTTTCTAATTGTGAATAATAATTTAAAGCAAGGGGCAGGACTTTTTAATGGCTAACTACTAAAACCTTTTGAAATCGGGCATTTTTTAGTTTATAAAGTTACATACCTCTTAGTAGTTATAAACTAAAAAGCATAAATTCCTGAAAGTTACGTGATCATCTGTAAACAATATAATATCTTTAATACATTAAACCCTTAGCCACCTGACGTGTTTCTCAGTTACACAACAACCTGACGCCGGTCCTGCAGACCGCTTGCGTATTTTATATGATTAATAACTATTCTTTAAAATATTACATTAAATAAAAGTCATATCTGTGCTTTCATTATATTTTTATTTATTATAAACTTATCAAAAACTCACTTATCAAAAATCATAATTATATAAATTTTAACAAAAAATCTAGGTACTTTGAAAATCTAAGATTACTATTTATGACAAGTTCGATATATAATCTCAAACATAAAATATTTTTTGGCACGATTAGGGCACAATTATTACAAAATCACATCCGACAAATTTTCATAGGTTGCAACGACTATTAAAGCAGATTTTTTGACTGATTTCAATGCTAATCGGATTCTTACATGTAAGACACGCGTAAGCCGTTTTGCGTTGTTGTCTTAGGGTCACAGGTTGAACATGTCTCCCGTTTTCCAAATTTTTCAGAATTTTCAGTTCTTGAAATGGTGGGAATTTAATCTATTTTTAGGATTAGACGAATGGTACACTGAACTGCAAACCACAGCTGTTCATGCGGCGTTCCTGATGAGACCTTATAAGAACTTGTTATTTTTTTATGAGATTTAGTCTTGCCACCCAAAGGTAACAAGGTAGGCAAACCAAAGCTTGATTCATGTTACTGATAGCCAATACGTTCGCTACAGATATGTCAAGCATTCTATAAATTATTGCCATCCGCCATCATTGGTTTCATCGTCACGTACATACAAACATAATAATTTGAAAAACAAAATCTTCAGTCTCTGAGACCGACGGCGTCAGATGGTTAAGGAAATTGTTTTATAGTGAATTCTAAAATTAATTTGTATAATTATTTATTAGCTGATTGATTATTTATGCTACTATATTCATATTACCATTACCTCCTTAATAATATGAGGTACATTATTATTTTAACGTTATGAGTATATACTATGTAGGTATTTTCAATGCAAGTAGGTCCACTTTACGTATTGCTGACGTCATAGAAAAGTAATATGGCCGCTAAAAGCGCGCTCGTGTCGCGTCGCAGGTAGTGGCTATTTTGTTGAGTACTCGACTCGAGACTCGCTCACTCGACTCGAGAGATGAAAAGTCGACTAAACGTACGCCATAGAACGTACGCTATACGAGTTCTAAGTTCAGTATCCGGTTGACAGCCGGTGAGGCGGCGGCGTTATGTTATCTTAGCGTACGATACGCGCGCCGCCTCTGCGCGATTTTCTATAATTTGTAAATATGTTTTGTACACTTTAAATTATATGCAGTTTAAGCTAAATAGCTGAGTGCAAGTGACGGTATAAACAGTCCGGACTAAACAATATTTTAAAACATAATAAACTGTTGCAGTTTGATACGATTTTGATTCTGCTCTGGTTAAATAATAACGTTGATTACTATTAGCCAAATATTTATGTGTAGTATATGATTATTTAAACGTTCAGTTGAGAATTTGGTGGTGTTCAGATACTATGAGATATACCTATTATGTGATGCTAATATGATTAGCAAGTGTTACGACTGACTACAGTTGAATCAGTTATATATATGTAATTAGTATTATCATTAAAAAATTGTGGGTGAAATTGACTATAGTTTGATGATTTCCAAATCAGCAATGGCGGATCGTGAACGTCCTGCGAAAACCCATATAAGGGTAGGGTTTTATGACATAGAAAGGACCATTGGCAAAGGGAACTTTGCAGTCGTTAAATTAGCACGACATCGAATAACGAAGACTGAGGTAAGCAACCTTTTTCTGACAAAATTTCTGTTAAAATCCACTTGAATAAAATCTTTCATATTAAAGTTTCATTATGTATAAATAAATAAAATATTAAATATTTGTAGAGTAATTGAATAGGCAATTAATCGTGAGACGAAAGTTTCCCCTAATTTAAAATTTATATTAAAGCAATTTGTGACGTAATTTTCAAACTGTTAAAAACTGTAGTATAAGTAACTGTACTGTGGTGTGTATGAATAGTATGTAACATAATATACATTGCAGATCTTCTCGAAAAGATGTGAAAGTACTATTAAATTTTGTGGGGCAGCACTGACTAAATTTATTTTCAATAAAATTTATCTAATAAATTAGACAATATAGTCACATACAAATAATGTTTTTCTTATTTTGATTTGTTAAACAAACATTCGTTAATAACACAAAAAGACGAGATTTTAATTGGTTATGATACATTAACAATATACCTACCTACTCGTAACATTACATAGCGACATACAGGAACTAATCGTCATGCACGTTCTATATGTACTTAAGTATATATTTGTTATTAAATGAAATATTGTTTAATGTTTATGTAAGCCATTGATTAGTAACACTTTATCGTTTCCTGTTTAACAATTACCTTCTATAAAGATCTCGTATTAGGACACTTAACCTTCGAACTTCATAAATAATGTTGTTGTTTTTGTAATATTTAAAATATCCACCTTAAAAAAATGTAATTTTGATAATTTTAGTCACAATTTAGTCATAAGTTAATTAGTGGTGTTTCTATTGTTAAAATAATAATTTGTAGTCGAAGTCAAAGTAAACGCTACTTATTTATTGATGTTGCAAAAGACTTTAAACAATGTTTGGATTATTAGATGTTTTTAACCTAAATACGATATACAAATTACTATTAACAGAAAGCATCGATTTTAAACAAAACGATCGCGTAGTAGGTATACTTTATTAAAATTACGAGAAATTTATAACTCGAGAATCTATACTAATATTATAAAGCTGAAGAGTTTATTTGTTTGGTTGAACGCGCTAATCTCAGTAAGGTCCCAATTGAAAAATTCTCTTTGTTTTGGATAGTCCGTTTCTCAAGGAAAGGCTATATATTGCATTGCGCTACAACCAAAAGGAGCGGAGCATCAGTGAAAAATGTTGCACAAACGGGAGAAAAATGTTTCTTTTGATTTCATCCTTTAGAACGCGAGGCGGAGCTGCGGGAAAGGCTAGTATACCTATAAAGCCTAGTGAATTTTAAAACTAAGTAAAGGACATTTGATTTCGTAATAGATCGGTCTGACACAGCTAATTTCCAATAAAATGCATTCTTTCAAATTTACTAATAAAATCTGCGGAAAAATAACTACCTAATAAAAAAAATGTGTGGCACTCGGGGACTGCCGCGGTACAGCTATTACATAGCATTTTTTATCAACTTATGCAATTATAATTATTTATTTATTTTTTATTTATGCAGTATTTTTTTTCTTTGATACTAATTCAGGTTACACTTTTTGAGCGTGGGGACCGATAACAATTTTTTTACCTTCTATTATCAGATCAACCTAATAGCCTGAAGGAATACAACTATCGGTTCATAAGTACGTATAATATTAAAAGAATTTTCTTTCAACTCCTGACCGTTGAGGATACAAAAACATAATAGGTGCCTATAAAATTTAAGAGTTGCCCTCGATTTCCCTGGGATGCCATCATCAGATCGTGATTTGGTGACAATGGGACCCCCTCGGAACTATACCCTATCGTACAAAAGAAACATTTTTGAAATCGGCCCACAGACGGCGGAGAAATCGGGGCGTGTTAGGTTTTATTTTTCGATACGGAATTTCTTGA
Organism: Boloria selene; assembly: GCA_905231865.2. Lineage (NCBI taxonomy): Eukaryota > Metazoa > Arthropoda > Insecta > Lepidoptera > Nymphalidae > Boloria > Boloria selene. Next base: position 6,063,710 of record HG993146.1, on the reverse strand, counting down.
TTCGGTCGCCGCGCTCAAAGCCCGTGATAAAATCTATGCAATAGCTTAAAATACTAAAACGTGCAAAAATAACAACAGCTTGAATACATGCAACGCAAGTGGTGTTACTTATAGCCACGTTAAATTATAGAAACAGAAGTGTATATATGTACTAGTATTCTTGAACTACTATTATTTCACAATAAAAAGTAGCCTATTACGTCGCCAGAATATACCTATATTTACAGTATAATATCAATAAAGATATGATATCGTAAAAATAAATATTTAGAAAATCGATTGAGATTGTCTGACGAGCATCGTCAATCGTGCCGTGTTACTAATTATTAATTTAAACATGGAGGTATTTGGTGTCCAGCCTTTAGAACGCGCGCGAAGCCGCGGGAAAGGCTAGTATCATATTACTATATAAAAAAAAGTCCGTCGTCTGTACTCTGTACCTATTGTTTATTTTACTATTAACTTTTAATCCCATTTTATTTTTACTATCTGAATCAAGTCTTTAACGTAAATGATTAATAATAAATGTTGGTTAAAATTTCAGTCTTTTCCGGTCTACGGATAAAGATAACTCGTACAATAAAGATAATTCGTAAAAGGAAAAACTACATTATTTTTGTAACAAGGTAAACATGCTGGTTCTTAATGGTATGAACCATCAACAGACATAATAATGTTAATGTACCTATTATTGTAATAGGTTAGTTTATATTTGCATACTAGCGACTCGCATCGTTTGGGTTTGCCCCTAGGTTTTTCTGACTTTAAAATTTGTAGCACAAAAATCCGTCCCGTAATTAAAATAAATAAAATTTCGAAAATTAAAGCAGTCAAAATCGGTCCAGCCGCTTCAGATATTACCTAGGACAAACAGGCAAGGCACAGGCAGACAGAGCGACTAATATTAAAAAAAATATTTATGATGTAAGTACCGTAGGTATTTACTTTATACCTATTATGCATTTATTGAAAAGCTGTTAATTTGAAATTACAAACGTACTTCAATTTTATGTATTAAACTAGAAGACAGTTCTAATGGCTTATAGGTAGGCTTTTAATAAAACAAAGTCACGATTATAGATAAAAAGTATAAACATTATGTAGGCTAAAGTAGTTAATTTAATTTTTTTACAATATATAACTCCGACTATGCACTTTCAGAAGTGAATTTATAAATATTTAGAGCAGTTTTACTATCCAAGTCATGACAGCAGTATTTTATGGTTTTGTGATCATTAATGCGTCATTGTAAGCAGAGCTTGGCGCAAAAACATGTTGGCGTATGTATGTTATGAATTTATATGACTGATTTGTTTTTAATAGGTCTGTATAATTAATTCGTCACATACTGCGTTCCATTGAAAAGAAAATACATGTCTATAGTATTAAAAAATAATTATTTCTACTCCGTTTCTGGCTATAATTAGAAATATCATGAATGATAATGTTATGTAACATAATAAACTTATTTATACTTAAGCATGTAAAGCATGTAAACTTCTAAATCTTAAATCTCTTTCGTAGCTAAGTTGCAAAATAATTAGTATTGCTTGAGAATTATTCACTTTCTTTTCGTATAAATGTTGTCTTAATTAAACTAATTTAGATATTTATTTTGATTCATAAGCTCTACAAATTTCAGTTTTAATGAAATTATTTATTATTAAAAAATATATACTGTGTCTATTGTACGTAAACGACATGTACCTATCTGTTATTATTAGTCGGGCTGAAGTAGTGCAAGAGTGCATTGAAGTGGGTCGTTGCCCCAATACCGTTGGATATGACTCACTACGCTAAAAACTATTGTAATTGAATATTTTTATTTAGTTAAAATAAATTCATTTTAGAAATCATTTGAATAGTTTTGTTTAAAATTATCATGCATGGCAGAAATTTATATGTTTGTTGAAATAAATGCACCGAAAAACTAAACAGCTGTCCTCGACTTTCACCACGTTTAGCATTAGCTAAAAGATGTTCCTCGTTACGTCTTACAGTCTTATTCAAAGTTTTTTAATCTATTTCTTAATAAATTTATTAACTTATCGTAGGTACACGGAAGGATCGCTGTTTTATTGCTTAATTTAATTTCACTGAAATTTAGAAGATCTATTAGGTACAATATTATTAGATGAATGAATGACATCTGTTTGGTTTAGCTTACCGGATCTACTTTTTTAAAATTACAAATTCATTTTAAATATAAACCTTACTCACATAGACAATTTAAGATGAGAGCATTTCTTGTATTCGAATCTACTTCCAAATAAAAATTTTTTTTTTAATGTGCTTGTTAAGAAAATCAAACATTTCCATGAACATAAGTATCAATCAGCGATTCGGCATAGTCAGTCTACTGAGGTCGAATGCGCGTTGCCGCGTCCCGAAATACCACGGCATCGACCTTGTCTTCAGATGCACGCATCATGTTGTTTTTATTATTCAACATTTTTCCGTGTGAACCATTAGCACCAAGGTGACGGCCAGAGGCTCTCTTATGAATAGCAAATATCTGTACCCAGAATGCTGCAGTCCAATGAGAGTAATAATTTACTTAACGAAGTCAGGTTCTTTTACTTGACTGCTTTGTTTAAAATGCTAATATGTAGTTTTACTTATGTTAGAGAAAAAACATATTTTCATGTTTGATTACAACCTATAATACAGATCTCTATGTAACTACGGTATTGCTACAGACTGCATGTTTCACACGCATCCACTCATCGTGATCGATGCGGTATTATCACGATTTGATAAAGCGCTGCGCATATTGCAAAGTGATTTGTAGCGGCGATACATATCTCACGCAACAAAACGAAGTGGAACTTAGCCATTGGAAGTAGTAAAAACGTTAAGAAAGTGATCATAAACATTATGCGTGACGAGAATATATAAGTCAAGCAAATATTTTGCCAGGAAATTATTTCATATGGCATGCGTTGAGTTTACACTGTGGCGGTTGAAAAATATTCGCTTGACGCAAATGCGTTATCTATTTTAGAGTTCTGCGTCAGAAGTTCACTCTTATCTGTGTTCTGCAGTCTGGCGGTCATCTCGGCGATGTCTTAAATAATTAGTTTTTTGCACGAAACTTTCTCCTAAACATCTTGAACACACCACCTTCTTGAACTTCTTGTACCACAATATTATCTAGAACTATAAACGATAACCTAAAACCCTAATACCCTACCTCACTCTCAAAAATGTTCACTTACGACTATAATTTACTATTAATATAGTAGGTAGGTAAGCTTTTGATCACTTAATGTGCTGAATTACGTTTTCTGTAAGTGCCATTTCGTACTTCACTTTTTCTTCCGTTTGAAAACAAAGCTGAAACGACCCGTTCAAAAGTTTTTATATTTTTTACAACTCCTACTACTAGTTTCATACCTTTTAACTTAACTTAGGTTGGAACAAGTACTTTTAGTGGTAAGTTGTATTAATCTTATATTTCTGACAGTATTACAGAAACATTTTAGAAAACATTACCCATACTATGAAACTACCAACTTAATATATATAAATCCCTATTAGCTCTATTTCCAGACAAGGAAAATCAAGATTCAATCAGCATTGCACTTAACAAGATTGTTTTGTCAGTTCATAGTTCATACAACATATTGGAACAATTTGATCCCTAATAATGAGCATAAAATATTTTAAAGTTGTTGTAGTATCGATCACTAATTATTTTCATAAAACAAATATTCTTTTTATATCCGTGCCGTAGAGACTTTTGTTATTTGATATGAAATAAAGTATTCAGCAAATGTGAAACTCGTGTGCAGAGCATTGCACTGACAGTACTGAACAAATTGAATCTAGTCGGGGTAGGTAGGTATCCTTGAAAAAGGTTTTCCGTTCCTACGAGGGGTGGGAGGTACTAGAATGGAGGGTACTACGCTTCCCACCGTGGTTTCGTTCGACGTAGACGAGTAAAGCACTTTAAAACTACCTACGTACATTTACGTTTTTATACTCCAGAGTTGTAAATGTAAAATTATAGAAAGACAACATACGTATTATGTACGTCTGCTATATAAATCAATAATGTTTAAACCTTTTGACATACATGAACTTAAATTATTTTAAAAATAATAACAATTTAATTATGTTAAAACTAGCGACTCACCAGCGAAATCGCGGGTTCCGCTAGTGTATTGATACATATAAACCTTCCTTTTGAATCACTCTATCTATTAAAAATACCTCATCAAAATCCGTTGCGTAATTTTTAAACATCTAAGCATACATAGGGACAAAGAGACAGCGGGAAGCGACTTTGTTATATATACTATGTAGTGAAGTGATCTGTAATCAAATAAAAATATATTAGTATTGAGTATGTACTTGAAATAAAATTTAAATAAAAATGAATGTTATGCTATTTATGTATGCAATGAAGGCTTAATGTAAGTCAAGGCGTACTTTGTTGCAATAAAAATTCATGCAATGATAATTAATTTGAGGCTCTCATCTGTAGAATTTCACCTCGTTATTCCTGAGCTGGCTTTGCAATGTTTGTTGCAAAATTCAATGTAGTGGCGCCATCTATATAAAGCAAGCACATGCATATGAACTGAAACCAGAATAAGTAGGTACTACTACGTAGCAATGTTTCATTATACACAGGAAAATACTACGTGCAGCGTGATCTAAAGAAACTCGCGGGAGGGAGAACCTTATCTGTCTTTGTCGCCCTTACGCTTTCCCGCTTCCTCGCTGCTATTGATCGCCGTCTAGACTTGTTGATCACAGTGAATTCGGACGGGGATGGATACATAAAAGCCAAGATTTCGATGCGACAGCCGTCTCGTTTAACATAATAAATGTATAATGATTTTTTCGATATTAATAATTATATAAATTGAATTAAAGCCGTCCTAATTTAACATACGAATTACGAGACAACGAATATTGTCGCCGAAAATATTGCGATGACGCGCGGATCTGTTAAATAAATGTCGATTTCAGTCATTAACAAAAGTACTGACGTCATAAGGAGATTTATATCTTACAAAAAGTACTCTACCATTTAATAAGCCGCAGGTGCGTCAATAGCATGTATAATACATACAACGTTGTCTTAAGGCTTATCGTAATAATAATTATTATTAAGTTGAATACACACTGAACCGGGTTTCCGCTAAGTTTACTTAACGGTCTTATTTGAAAGAAACTAACGAATAGTGGCATATTGGCAGCGTGTGCGTGCCCTGAATTTGCGTTGCCGGCCTGAGTCAAAAGTCGCCTCGCTTTCATGTTCTTGTAAAGCCACCGACCCATTGGGCAGTGTCGCTGCGTTTAAGTTGTTTAGTGTGTGGGCACCCTTAGATAAGAATTGACGTAAACGTCATATAAGTTGTTATAATCCATGATATTTAAGTATAATATAAAGTAAGATTTCAATAATAGCTTGTTATTATTATAGGTACTTTCCAACAAAGTTATTTAGTGGTTACTAACGTCCTAAAATAAGGGGTACAACAGGCAAAAATTAAATCTTTTAATGTTAACCTACGTTACGTTATTAAAACTTTATGTATTATATTTTAGTTTAGGTTGACCAAGGCCTGACCGCTGGTGCTATATTATACTAAATGCTGCTATGAAGAGTGATAGATGTACGCAAGAAAGTACAACTTTAGATGTTATCAGTACGTCGTCGTAGTAGCTACCTAAAACGCAATATTTCTTACGACATTGGTATTTTAATTATTTTGTTATCTTTTGGTGTAATAAGGACGAGTATTAAGGACGATGATAATAATGTATTTTATATGATTGTTATTTAATTTTTCCGTGGATGGATTGCCCAGTATGGACGGACTTCACCATAGATAAAGTACACGTCATTTTTGCATACCTAATTTTATGTTTTATGTTTTGGTCTTAAAGAAATAGTTTTTTTAAAAACTAAAGTTTCGATACACTATCTATTTACGTAAATTAAAAAATGCATACTTATACAAGAAGAGATAGAGGGCTGTGGCAGCGCAATGGTTACTCGCTCCCCTGAGAAAACGATAGTATTACTGATATTTTCTTAACTCTGATATTTTCATGTGTACATCAATCATTTAAAAAAAATATTTAGATAACATTATGTACCTATGTAAGTAAAATGGAAAAACTTTTGCGCATGCTAAATCGGGCGGTTCCCGGGCAGTAGTTTATGGCACGTCAAGTTCTGATGTAGAGCTCCATAAATTAAGCTCATGTCGTAGTTATGATGCCATGTTGTACTGTACGTATTTTAAGTGTATGATTAATTACTTCAAGCATTCAGAGAAGAAAACGATTTGCAACACTCGATTTTTTGATTGCGGTGATGCCGTTAGATGAAGAGAATCTACAAATTGTAAAGTCTTTATGTAATGTTTTTATATATAAAACCATTAAATTTTGACCTTACCTAATAAGTACAAAGATAGCTTATTGGGTTAATTAATATACTAATTTATTTACACATTTTTATCAAACTGTCTTCACGTGGTCGGTTGTTTGTGGATTGTATTTGTATTATTATGATACTGCTAGACTACACACTACTAATAGTATATACTAGTGACTCAATCTCGCTTCGCTCGGGTTCGTTCCCTAATTATAACAGTTATAGTATAGATTTCTCAGTGATGCTATGTAACATTTAACAGATTTTTTTTTATTATAAATGTTGTTTCCTATGTTAATATTTCATTTAAATAGATATAAGACCGCCTCTCGTATTCTATGTACTTAATAACACAAAATTAGGTTACACTCACCCCCTGTACCACTTATATGAAAATGCCTTACGCTACCTTTTCTCTGCGGAGACATAAAAGGATTATTTTTCTTTGCATGCCTTTTAGTTTTCGTTTCCAGAACATTACATTTTTTTTGTATTTTAAAGAACAAGTATCTAACATAATATTGTTTGTTTCGTTTACATTTATATTAAAATAACAGTTCACTTGGACTGTGGAACTATTGTTGTTATTGTATTTTGCCCAAAAATATATTGCATGTGAATATTAATTTATTAACAATGTTAATGTATAATATTCAATTATGAAAAGTGTTAACTAACCAATCAGAGACTAGCACACTCGGTTGTATCCCACCCCGGCACGCGCCACTGTTCCACAGCGGTTCAATAACATTAGGTTATTGACCTACTGACAGGTGACCGTGCACTTTAAAAAGTACATACGTACGTCTAAAGTGAAAAAAAAACATCTTAAACATCTGCTGCGGTAAAGCTTATCTTCCATTAAACCCCTGTTTTTAATTACCATAAAAATAATTACCGTCTGCGCTCAAGAGATTTACGTTTTTAAAATAGAAAATCTAAAAAAATATTCTCAATTCTCAAATTCTCAAAGAAGCAACCATTTATACCTTAGCCACTTTAGAGAAATAATGTTTGTAAACAAACCACAACAGCTGATTTTTAGGGTTCCCACATCAGAATAAATCACGATTTCACACTTTCAATAGTTTTACGCTAAAAATCTATCATAGTTTTCATAATATCTAATTGTAAAGACATTTAAAAGATAATACATGATCAATAAACATTTCAAATCACGTGTGAGTAATTATTTTTTACCTTTTTAATTATATTGGGTTGTGATGGTAGATAATTATGCCATCCCTAAAGCTTTCTTGCTTTTTTGGAAGAAATCGTAAACATTTTTACATATTTTTATTATGTCATCAAATGAAAAATACCATCAAGTACCCTACACTATCCGAATAGTTAACTGTTTTTTAAATTAGTCGTATTATTTCTCTAATATTAAAAAAATGGCCGATGTTTTGTGGTGTTGCCAAATCAATGGATTTCGCGTAAAATCTAACGGAGTGAGGTAAGCGATGGACGGGATAAATGCTTTGTTAACGGTTGATAAAACTTGTCACAGATTTCATTATAACTTTTTTTTATAAGTAAAAAAATCGTTCTATCTGATTTAATACGTGGCACTAAAACCTGAGGGCAGACAAAGAAAATTATTGTTTTTGACGGAATTTCGCAGTAGATTTCACGGAAATTCGAAAACACTGTTGGCAACCCAGACGCCATTACTCAAAATCACTCGTTTGTTTGAATTCGTTTGAGCATACGAGTATTATTCGCGCTAATTGCAATTTTTTAGCTTCGCTATACGTTTTGCTATTTTTAATTGGTTTTAAGTGTTTTTGTTGAGTTTCTGTTATATATTGTTACGTTTTTGTTGTTGTTTTGGTGTTACAATGAGTGACCAGCCAGGTCCAAGCTCGTAGATGACTTTTTCATCGCCCCAGAAAAAGCGCTAAAAGAAAAGGGCTCTAAGCTCTGCCGAGAAGACGACAATAATAAACATTTATAAGCTGGTTGAAGAAACTTGGCCTAAAGAGAAACTCCCATACAATGCCGAGTTAATTTCAAGAACAAAACTGCGGGCATAGGTACTTCAACAGTTTATACAGTGCTGAGAGAGTATAAAACTGAGCACCGTGCCATCTCACCAGTGGCAAGACCTGAGAGATTGAAGAAAATTTACCAACTCCTCGGCTTTGAATTAAGTGCTATCAGGAGAAAAGTTCACGATGTTTTCTTCAACAATGAAATGCCCACAGTGGACAAAGTATTACAAACAGTAAATGATTTGCTAAAAAAACTCAAAATCAAATATCTGAAAAGATCAAGAAAAAGCACACTGATAGAGAAAAAAGAAATAGTAAGATGGGCGCAAAATTGACTACACTGATGAAAGATGGTTAAAAGAAGGTATTTATTTCAATAATCAATTTAAGCTAATAATCTAAGTTTATAACAAATCAGTCTGCATATATAAGGAGTTCCACGAGGAGCAGCCATATGTTGTCTTCATCTATTATAAGTTTTCATTATTAAGTTAAGTCATAATTATATAAAGTTGCAGTTACATAGAAACAGTTGAATATTGCAGAAGCCTAAGCCTAATGTCCTAAAATCATCCATGTACATACTAATTAAACTCTTTATCAGTGATTTTATCAAACTTAAAATATTTCAATATCCCTTTTATTATAATTTTTTTTTTGTAGGTCATACAAAAGATAAGGTGTGGAAAGATCTCACCATTCAATCCACACGAGAAGCTCACAGAGAAGGATTGTCAACTGGATTGAAAGGGCCTTTTGGTAAAGAAAAGCGGCTCATTATAGTGCACATTGGTTAGTATTTATTTATCATGCATTTTTATAATTGACTTGACTTTCACAATTTCTTGATATAATAATAAATTCAAAATTGACTTATGCATTTGTAAAATTACTTATTTTTTTTAGGAAATGAAGATGGATTTTTGGAAGGAAGAGAATTAATTTTGGAAAGCAAAAAAGGAGATAGGGACTACCACAAAGAAATGAATGCTAAAGTATTTGAAGAGTGGTTCAAAAAATTAATAGAAAACGCCCCACTCCGTTATTGTTATGGATAATGCTCCCTATCATTCTCTAGCAAAAGAAAAAAATGTATAAGTTCTGCGCTTGTCCCTATACCACTGTGAATTAAATACAATTGAAATGATTTGGGGGCAAGTCTAAGGCTATGTCGCAATAAAAAATAAAACATTTAAAATGAATGAGCTAAAAATATTATTAGTTTGGTGGTACCTACATATAAGTGCATAGTAAAATTTGTGAATAATAAAAATTATAATAAATGTAAAAATTTACCTACCATTTTGTTTTATTTTATATTCTTTAGCAGTTTTATAGGTTTAATAACTTAATTATTTATTGATAATCATTATAAATTATCATTATAAAGTATTAGCATTTACAAAAATAAACATAAATAAAAAATGTTTTTCACCCATGCTATCAGATGGTTGCCTAGCAACGCTTTGTTATTAAACATTATTTCTCTAAGTTGGCTAGTATATAGGTAATTAACTTAAATATTGTTTTTAGTGTCAACTAACTCCTACTAGATTAAAACTTCGTTATTATTAATGTTTCCTCCGAGTACCTACATATATTATATTTAGAAGTTATAATACTTATAAAGCTAGGAAATGTAAGCTAAAAAAATATTTATAATGATAAATAATTGTTTTTTAAATAGGATTATTATAATTCTTATTTGCATTCCATTAACAGTTAGTATTAAAACGATTCGTTGAAGTAATCAAAATAAAATAATAAAAAAACCGTTTAAAAAACACTTTTCTCGCGAAGCGGTCTCAGACAGATAGATGTCGGCCACCACCTCGATCACATCGATGATAACGACTAAGTATTTTCAAAAAAAATAGTTTAATGCCCAGACTTGACTCTGTTAGAATTTGGCTATTTATTTAGATACCTATTATACCTGTATTTTTTAAAAAAGTACTGTTGATAAACATGATATATCATAATTAATATATCGATTATATTAATGATCCGAGATGTTTCCTTTTTCACCGACTTCCGCAAGGAGGAGGAGGTTATTGAATATTCAATACGCCTATTTTTAGCTTTTTCCTTTTTGATATATTCATCTTATAAATAATGTGGCAAAAATGATAATACGATAACTTTTTATTGACTTTAAGTTAAAAAAACGAGCTTGCCAAAATTATATTTTGACTAACAAAAGTCTAACGGGTATAAAGTAGAGGTAGATATTTTTCTTTTTATCTCTTTTTCTGGGATATTGACGGGACCACAGTGTTTTATGTCCGGGAGAACTTCGTTATATTTCGAGAAGCTTTATGATGCTATTAATTTTTATAATTTTAGACTCAAGAGAATTCTTATGGAAAATTTATTACTAAACCATCTCAAATCCCTGAATAAACGGAATAGTTACTAATTAATTCAATTAATCCAATTTGTGACACCACGGTATAATTATAATAATCATTTCAGTCTTTTATTTTTCTTTATTAATTTACTTCTTGAAAATTGCAATGTCAATTTAATTAGTATGCCGCCTTGAACGAGTTTTTTTTGCTTGTATTAAATATATGTTAATTTTAATAATATTCTTAGTACTTTTAGTAAAGACTTGAAGGATTAGGTGTAATGTTAAAATATTTCCACAGATAGGATATCTTGACGCTGAGTATTGACTTAACTCAATTCGATAGCAAGGGCCTCTGTGACGTAAAGATACGTGCGTAATAGTCCTATCAGCGCAATCGGGTCAATGTCAGCTGGCTGACCGGCATCACACTGAACATCTTCATTTTCCAAGACTGCATCTATTTTAAAATCGGCAATGTTTATTGAAAAAGCATTTGCAAATGGGTTATTGAATACTGTAGCAGACACGGCCGTAGTGACTCAAAAATAGAAACAGGGAGTAGAAATTTCGAAATGGCTGCATAGCTGGAATTGTCTACTTGATATACATACCTACATATTATATTTATACTAAGGAATTGCAATGTCTTACTCGAGCTATGTAATAGCACAGATCACATAAAAAAGAAGTAATAGTTACAACAGAAGTTCGGTTTTAAATCATTGAATTTTGCATATTACAAATTATTTCAATTCGTTATGCCTGTATTTGTTTCATTTAAATACAAGAGGAAATACATATAGGCATAACAACAACGGTAAGTAGACGTTTATGATATCAAATCAAATCAAAATATTTTATTCAGCATAAAAGTTGTTACAATTTCTTACTGAACGTCATGAGTCTACCACCAGTAAAAAGAAGAAACCTCTGACCTGAGAAGAACTGGCGAAATAAACTCAGCGGGACTAATATTTTTTAAATTAAATTGTAATTGAACAATAATTCTATATTACATATTCTTTATTATATATTACCCTGGCGGCGATCACATCATTCCCAAGGCGTACTGTCAAAGTTATACTTTACGGGTCTCGATGCATGTTATGTGCACTTTCATCTTTTTACACCCTTTTTACACTTTCAAGGGACTCAGACTTTATAATCAAAACAAGTAAAGTCTAATAATAAAAAATAAGTATATAGTAAGTAATGTAGATAAATAGTAATAAGTATATAGTAAGTAATGTAGATAAAAATACTAGATACTTTTAACTTTATAACAATAACGTTCGTTTATAACAAAAAAAAATCTATTGGTTTAGTCATAGTCACATTACTTAAAATAAATTACAAGTCACGTAAAAAGATACCAAAATATCTTAACCTTCATAATAATATGAGAATTAATAAAAATATAGTACCTATAGAATTAAAATATTTAAACTACTTACGTCAGTTGCTGGTACATAATAATTTAATATGTTCACACGATTATTATTTTCGTGTAATTTAATAACTTTTGAATATTTTTAGGCCTTATCTTTATTTCTTTAAAAGAATGTCATATTTAGGTTGTGTTGGATAATATATATTTTTTAATTGTATTTTAATGTGTAACTGCATATTAGCATAATGTTTTTGGTATTTCAATTAAAATACAAAATGGTTATTGTAATATTTAGTATTTTTTATAACTTTCTTTCTCTTAACATTCGTCTATTGATCGAGGAGAGGTCCAATCACGTATATCACGTCAATTGGCTCAATCGGAGCTAAGCAAGTGACGCTAGTATGACGTCAGCACCTCTTGTCTGTATGGAAACAGCAAATCACCGAATAACTGTTTTGTTCCGTTCCACGTGAACCCTTATTCATTTTAATAAATTGTATCTATTATTAAGGTTTAAAATGTTTCATGTACATACTTTATTATTCATATCTAAAAATATTAATGTGTAGAATTATAGACCTACGCTTTATCAATTACAGTAATTACTTTTCATTAGAAGTTAGAACCATAGCTACGTATTGTGTCATATGTTTAAAGTAAAGTTTAACGATATTCAATGATAAAATTAAAACCTATACGAAAATGTAGGTACATACTCAAGATGGCAGTACTTTTTAATATAATAATTAGGTATCTTGTTAGCTACATGAGCATTGTACGAGTGTCATTCATGATAAATAATGTATTGATTTTCATTTTTTTTGTTTCAGGTAGCAATTAAGATAATAGATAAATCACAATTAGATGCCAGCAACCTTCAAAAGGTCTACCGCGAAGTGGACATTATGAAGAGGCTGGACCACCCTCATATTATTAAACTTTATCAGGTAAATTAAAGGATTCAAAAATCTAGTTTATATTAGTTTTTGAAATTCGGAAATTCCATATTTAATAGGAAAGTAACGTAAATATGCTTGAGAACTGAATCTTAGTGTTACCGTAATAGTTTAACAATATCGTCGGATCTAAATTGCAAGAGCAATGAAAATGAAATATTAAATTGACTTACATCATGCCTTTTAAATTTAAAAAGTATAATTAATAAGAACCCAGTGGTGCCAGTGTTCTGTGAAGTATACGTAACGAATTGTTAACGTGTTTATCCAATTAAATTAAAAAAAGCTATGATTATTCATTATCTTATGAAGATATTTCATACTGTTTTAGGTTTAATTAGGTATATTAATATCTACTGTATGTACGATTTAATTATTACTTTGTTTGTGTTGATAACTACAATATATAAGCGGATGTTCAATTTCTTTGTCGTATGGACAGAATGAAAGATATCATAGTAATAACAATATGTTATTCCATTTTAATTATTCTACTGATGTATGTACCTAATATTCACTTCCTGGTGGCGGTTAATAAAGATAAAAAGTGAGGTTTTCATTGGATTCATTCACAATATATTTATTATATATCTTGAATAGGTATATCACAAATATTTATAATATGTGTGTAGGTAAATATAAATATAGTAAATTTTCATATTATAATATACAAATATTTATTTAATCAAACAATTAATTGTTTCAATTAGCTATTTTAACCACGAAAAAGAATTAACCACGAAAATCCTCTTAATAAATACTAATGCTCACATTATTTAACGGCAGACTTCAACGTTAAAGTAATAAAATCATCTTGATAACCTGTCCCTCACATGTTTATACAGAGATGGTAATCGGTGACTAAATTTGGATGTGCATTATGCAGTTAAATAAATAATTTTTAATGTACTTTATTTATAAGCAATATTATACGAGTAATACAAAAAAAGCTACATAAATTAATATCGCTTTCAGATTCAATTTTTGACATTTGAATACGGCACTCGTTAAACTTCAATCGATATATTAATTCTATGTATTTAAAAAAAACATAAAATCGAAAACCTAAAATTTCAGTACTCTTTATTTATGTATGGTTATCACTAACCGATATAACGTACCGATATATTATTTAAAAATACAAAAATAGCGACTGACCCGCGTTCGATCATAGGAGTTTTGAATATTAGTGTAGATTTCTCAGAAATAAGATATTTTCCCGCATTAAGAAGTTTCCTTTATGCTGATCCGGATAATCTTGTGGGTTTCTCGTGATGCGGTCGCAGAGAGACAAAAATTCTAAAACCTATAGATTCGGCCTCTGTATCAATAGAAACTATTTCAATAAGAATCCAAAAAATAATCAATGTATAAATTCGACTAAGTTTGAATATTAATATATAGTAGTGTGGGTATATAGGTACATACACACTACGTACATTGTTAATTCTTGACGTTACATACGCTCATTACATCGATTTGACGGTCATATGAAAAGTCAGATAGTGAGTCAGTGGATATTTATAGATGTTTTTAGTTTTACGCGGCTACGATAGTTCATGGACACGGTCTAACAGATTTACGAATACGTTAATGTTACTCTGTAACTACTAAAATTACTCTTTGTTACTTAAAGCGGAATAAACACAAATTATCACTTCACTACATAGTATAAAACAAAGTCGCCTTTTCTGTCCCTATATCCCTATATCCCTATGTGCGCTTAAATCTTTAAAACTACACAACGGATTTTGATGCGGTTTTTTTTAATAGATAGAGTGATTCAAGAGGAAGGTTTATATGCATAACTAGCAGATCCCGCGGCTTTACCTGTGCTAAATCTAGGGAAGAGCCCGAGCGAAGCGAGGGCGAGTCGCTAGTAATATATATTTATAAAAAAAAATATGCAATTAGGGTGAACGGATAAACTTTCTAATTAAAAAATATTTACTTATTAATTGACGCAGAACTTAAAATTACACTTTTTATTTTATCACCAAGTTCAGTACTATAAAATGTAAATTATGTTTAATTTTTTTCAATCGACTGTGGAGTAGACCAAATGAGAGTTATGTGTTTTATTTGTATGTATGTACATTGTACATATCATATATTATGTTCTCTCGTATTTACTAAATGGCGTAAACAATTTGGAATGATTAGGTCGTTAGATTCCTTTCGATTACGCGAATATCACTGACTATATATCGGGTGTAACATTCGAATCGGTTAGTATGGGGAAGTCTGAAACTATGAGACATACGAAGATCTGTTCTTAGGTACCATGTCATCAATTTTAGTAACAAGGAAAACTGCATTCAGACATTTAAAAAAACTTGTACTCAGCTCGGGAATCGAACCACTTTGAAAAATTAAACTAACATTATTTCTATTTAGACGACACGCGTGGCGCAGTTTGTAGTGACCTACTTGCTGCGCCAGCGGTCGCGGGTTCGAGTCCCGCTGGGCGCGAATGTTTGTACTCCAGTCATGGATGTTTATATTTATAATATGTATGTATTTAAACTTATATATGTGTAGTATATCAACCATCTAGTATCCATAACACAATGCTCGTACCTTACCGTGGAACTAGATAGTGCTGTGTGTAAATGTCCCAACATATTTATTTATTTATTTATTTATTTATTTAAATATCGATTGTATAGGAGTTAAGCAGTAAATGTTGCTATGAAACATGGGTACCTAACCTTAGACTTATTTTAGGTCATGGAGACGAAAAACATGATCTACATCGTTTCGGAGTACGCTAGCAAAGGAGAAATTTTTGGTAAGTTTACATTTGTCTAGTTTTTAAATCTATATTTTATAACCCTTAATGTTGTGGTTGTGCCTTTATTTATATAATTTTTAATTAATTAACCTCAAATCACTAATAACTTAACTAAAAATATATATGTAATCAATAATCATGTATCTAATTAACGATTTCCTATCTTATATGATAATTTTCAAAATCTTACACATAATGTCTAATTCATATTTGACGTTCCCTTAAAAATATAATCTTATTTAACAATGAATATTTCTAAATAAATTTATCTATTTCTGTTCAAACAATTTCTGAATTAAAGATGAAACTGTTTATTTTTTTAATTATGAGAACCGAAAATAAGTGAAATCTTAGAAACTTCGGAGTATTATAAGGCATAATTAAATGGTTCCATGAATAAGAAATAGGTATAATGATAGCAATAATGTCAATAAGTCAATTTACAACCTACGCCCTACCACTAATATGGAAAGTGTAGGTGTAGTACATTATCAAGTGCCTTATGTAGGTAAGCCTTATAAGTAAGCCTGAATCAACGTGGATTTACAATTTAAACTTATGATTAAATATTTGGTAATGATTTAGCTTTGTCTTGAGCTTGTAATAAGTTTATACAAAAATGATATATAGAGCAATATTAAGTTAGCTAAGCTTATAACGATGTTAATAAATATAAAATTGCTAATACGCAATTTGTTGCTGATGCAAATTCGTGTCATCTAAACATCGATTAAGGCTCCCAAAGTCGTAAGTTCTTTGCCGCTCTAACTATGACGTAAACAGGCTTGCAATGACGTCACTTGCAGTGGGGTGTAGGCGGGGAGAGGGAGGTGGGGAATTTGTGTACAGCTGACGGTGAAACGCTAAAAACCCTCAGTTAGAGATAGGAATTTCTAAGTGAGAATTTAACGTTAATTAATATTCTAAACATTACGCATTCGTGTCGTAACATTTCGCGCAGATGTCGTAAGATGTACATTTTAATTAGCAGAACTATAACGTCTTGACAGAGATGTATTAGTCTTCCTTTATACATGTAATAAGGTTCAATTAATATATTATTCAAATGTAATGACAAATAATGTAGAATTTCTGTGATGAATTAATTAGTTACTTAGTTGGTACATATATTTAATTACTTTTAGTGACTCAGGGCTAGGCAGATACGTGCTAGCTCCGACCAGTTAAATCAATCCTTAATGTCGACGTCACTTATCGTAATGGACTTTATCTTCCCTCTGGAATGCTTCTGTTCTAGATAACTGTCTCATTGGAGATTTTACAGAATTACAAGAATTGCATTAATATGTACAATACGTTAACAATAATATTACTAATGAAGTATTTAATGACTATAACAATAGCTGATTTTAATATAAATGTTCTGTTATAATATTTTTATAAATAGTTTGTTTGTTATGATTAAAATTGATATACATAAATCGTTATTATACTTTTAATTCCAACTCTACCAAAACACTAATGAAAAATTTTTAGAATAGATTATTTAGTGTAAAAAATCGAGAATAAAAAGAAAGCCCACGAAGATATGTGTATACATATAAATTACTATTACAAGTGCTAGAAGTACATACCCATTAAGTCATAGCTATTATTTAAAATGTTTCAAAATCTATATACAATATAATATGTATATTATGTATATTCCACGATTCTGAAAAGAAGCTTTTGAAGTGAACTTTGAGTGGACGAAGAACCTGAGAATATAGAATGAAACCCCTTGGAGATATTATTCGTATACATCTCGGCCTCACTTATGCAGATTTGATGGTGCTTAAAAAATAGACTTCCTGTGTTTTCAGCTGTACCTACTCAAAATATTTTTAGTGTCACGGCTTAACTTGCAATTGTAAAAGGTTGAATGTAGAATTGCAAATATAAAAATAAAGTATACATATGAAATATGCATAAAATTAAAATTTGGATTCAGAAGTAGCTTTTTTTCTTCTGGTACTTACCTACATAAAGGGGTACGCAAAAGCTATTATATGTAGGACGTAGGTACTTCTTTGTATTTTAAGTCCTCTTGTGGATATTAATATAAAAACCTCATACACAGATATATAAAAATAACAAAAATAAAAATCTTTATCGAAATTTCAGTACATATGAAAAAAAACATATACAACGATGATAATTAGAGAAGTTAAAAATTGTGTCGTAATTATCAACGCCCTCCGCCAGCAAAGTAACAGAAAAACAATATGTACATCCACCAAACTAAAAAATAAGAACGTTAAAGAGAAAAAAACAAAAAACAAACTATTATTAAGTATAGTGATTATTTTTAACATTTTTGATGCATGATATATATTCCTACAAGGAAAAATCGTACGAGTGAAGCTTTTAACTAAGCTAACTGCATTGTTGAAATCATGAAAAACAACATTCTTAGGTATTTGATATCAATTTGTCGGTCTCTGCCATAGCGTATGGGAACGAATACATTATGCATGCACCTGCGGGCGCTGATGTCATTCAGGGTGAAATCGACAAACAAATTTAACGAAACTAAATTATTTTTAACTAGCTCCTAAAAGAAATTATATTGACTGATACCTTTATCAACGTTTCATTCTTTGTTCGTTCCTTACATGCATTGAATATCATTTATGGTTGGTAATTACAGAAGTGCAGTGTATTCATTGCAAGATTCCAATTTATTTTTTCAATTTAATTAAAATTACATTGGTACTTATGTATGTATTAATAATTGGGTGTATTGTAGACAACTTAACTTTTGTTGATATGTACTTACGAGTCTAATCAATCGAATTATTTATATAGTCACACAATTATACTCGTAATCTGCGTACCCAATTATATCAGTCATGGAACTTTAATTTTCTACTTACATAATAGTCGACCTGTAGGTACTGCGTTTAAATAACGCAACCTCAGGCGAATTTTATCTACCTATAATATTAAATATATAGTTTTAAGGAAAAAATACATTATACAATAAAAACGAGAGAAACTTACTTTATTAAATTAAAACCTATAAAGCTTATAGCTTTGTATTTCAGTAAAGTTTCTTTTAAGAAGAACAAATCTCGGCGACAAAGAGGGAAAACATACGAACAGTTCACTTATTGTCTTTATATTTTAATGAGAAAACTTTATGCTATTTAATATTAACTAATTTAAATTATTACGAGACGCAAGTTTTTGCAAGCATAATATGTACAATACGTTAACAATAATATTACTAATGGAGAATTTAATGTCTATAACAATAGATGATTTTAATTTAAATTTTCTGTTATAATATTTTGATCAACAGTTTGTTTGTTATAACTACAATTGAAATACATAAAGCGCTATTATACTTTTATTAGCTAAAATAAACCAACTCTACCAAAACACTAATGAAAAATACTCAGAATAGATTATTTAGTGCAAAAAATAAAAATAAAAAGGAACCCTATGAATAGATGTAAATATAAATTATTATTAAAAATGTTGTTTAGTTTCTGTCTAGAATAATAAACCTAATTTCAGATTACATAGCGAGGTACGGTCGGATGGCGGAGCAGGCGGCGCGGAGAAAGTTCTGGCAAATCCTTTCCGCAGTTGAGTACTGTCACGAAAGGAGGATTGTACATAGAGATCTCAAGGTAAGGTTAGGAAAGATAACTATTTTTTATACATTATAAGACACCATATTTTTATATAGGTACGCTAAAAGGGTAAATATGGAAGTTCTTAATATAAGATAAATGTTTTTTTTTAATTATAGGGTCTTAAAAATAAAACCCATGCAAATCCATTAATTATTGAACAGCTTCATATGCTAATGACATACTTGTATAAAATATAATATTAAAAAGAACTCGCTAAATAATGCTGACTAATAAAATATGCAAGTAGGCAATTGATAAAATATAATACTAATAAAATGTAGTCCCTGTCTAGCATTATATTCGTTCAAGAGGTCATCGCTGTATTGTACTTGCAGTAACATATTCTATATTATACGAGTATATAGGAGCGTCTGTATACATGCTATTATCGACCGTAGTGGTGTATGTGGGGCACATTAAAAATACAATCAATAGACATTGATTTAATTGTAACTAGGTATTACAATACATTACAAAATATCAATTCATATATTTTCCAACGGTTTTATATTTTCTTTCTCTATCGACAGAGACAAATAAACTGAACAAAGTGATAGCTTTGATCTTTCATTAGCAGCTTGAGCTTGAATCAATCTTATTAGATGGTTTTTGGTTAATATATTTATCTTATATTATATGGAAATAGAACTCAGGACCTCCGGCGTACTTGGTAGAGTCGTTTAAATCTTTTAATGCATAGGCATATCATCATATGCATTACAATTAAACAGATACAGAAGTGTATCTACTGAAAATGGCAACAATGTAGCTACAATAGACATTATCAAATCAGAGCACGTATTGAAAGAAACTTTTCTCATTTAGGCGGAGAACTTGTTATTGGACTCGAACATGAACATCAAGATTGCTGATTTCGGCTTCAGTAATTATTACGCCACTGGAGAGTTGTTAGCGACGTGGTGTGGATCACCGCCTTATGCCGCGCCGGAAGTCTTCGAGGGAAAACGATATACCGGACCAGAAATCGACATATGGGTACGATATTACTTCTTTCTTCTTTGAAGACCAATG
This sequence comes from Boloria selene, assembly GCA_905231865.2. Classification (NCBI taxonomy): domain Eukaryota; kingdom Metazoa; phylum Arthropoda; class Insecta; order Lepidoptera; family Nymphalidae; genus Boloria; species Boloria selene. Next base: position 6,043,141 of record HG993146.1, on the reverse strand, counting down.
CTGGACTGATAGGCCTCCTATATTAGTATCCATTGGATTCCAGAGACTTTAAGCAAGTTGTTGGTTGGTTGGCATTTTGTATGTCTATGCTTCGCTTTAGCATTCAGCCTTTATATAAGTTTTATAATTATTGTGTGCGAAATTTCTAATTTCATTTCTTGTGCTTGTGTAATGACTGATAAGTGCAATAATAACAGTATACAAGATATGTGTTAAAATAAGCATAATGGATTAAGTATTTCGTTTATGTAAACACATCATTGTTTTTTTATAAACATTTAGTTGCTTAGTTTATGGACATACACATTAATGTCGCTTACTTTCTTTAAGTTTGTTTTTAAGACTATGATTTCTATTTTAGAAACTAACAAACATAAAAATTTAGTATATTAAGGCTAAGGACGTTTATATAGCGTATTTATGTCTCTCACGTAGATAAATAAACTGTTTTAAAACTGTAAATTACTTTGTATGATATACGGTTTGACGCAAATGGACTAAATTAAGCGAGTTCATTTTATTTTTATGACTTATAATTTTATATAAGCGGTATGTATAATTCTCTACATAATATCCAATTGTATCCGATTATTATGGGCTATGCTTACGAACTTGGTTTTCATAATCGAGACTACTTCTTTACACTTCCAGTACATTAAGTGGGGCTAAATTTAAAAATCGATACTATAATATTTATGATTGCCGTTAAAATATATTTCCAGTACATTAAGTGAGGTTATTTCCTTCCTTTTTCAAAGCGGAATCCTTACAATTCGCCTATAATGAGGCAGCTTAATTTCCTGCAAAATAATTTATGCCTTTCAAATGTTTCACTCGTTATTGAAAAACTTGTTTAATTTAATAAATATTTGGTTAGTAATAAAAAATAAATAAACAGCTTAAATGTTGAGGAACCAGAATCTATAGTATTTAATTATCGTTTACGAAATATATGATTTACCTTTATTTTTGTTTTTTATTATTCGTTTTTTCTGCTAATTTTATGTTATATTAAAAAAAATATTAAATAACATTGTCCTAATACTAAAGCTTTGAGTAATATAATAATAAACAAAGACAGCGATTTATTATGAATGTAAAATCATATCTATATTTTTTGTTATTCTTTAAATAGTTATAACTATTTGTATAATAAAAACACCTTGAACAGACAAAAAATGTTCAAGGAACAATAACAAGCGAAATATCTAATTTGGTCATTAACCTTTGTAAAAACATTGGCCGGATTATAGTGAAATCTTGCAATCATAAACAGTTGCAATTATTAAGAGTACTATGATTCATTCCGAGGCTGTTGGCTGTTCCTTCATATGTGAAACGTGTTTTCTATTTTTAAACAGCAAACATTAGGCATACTTAGGGACTTGCCCTCACTACGCTTGGCTGCGTCCCGGTATCCAATGTTCCTAAGCTATGTATTGTATCAGGTCGCATCTATTCTATAAAATTTTATCTATTAAATAATATCGCAATCAGTTCAGCCGTTTCAACATTAAGTATGTATATATGAACATCAACTTATAAAAATACACACATAAAAATTATCGCATTTTTAATAGCTGTCAGAGTATTATATAGATACAGCTTTACTATAAGGTAGACAACCTTTACACGTCTTAAATCTTGAGTTCGTCGTTTGCTTTACATTCTCCTTAAAGTTGATATGAATTGCAGAGCCTCGGGGTCGTGCTGTACGTGTTGGTGTGCGGCGCGTTGCCTTTCGACGGCTCCACCCTACAGTCGCTAAGAGACAGGGTGCTTTCCGGAAGGTTTAGGATACCCTATTTTATGAGTGAAGGTGAGTTGTTCTGTCATATCTTTTGTTTTCTTTTCTAAATGTGAAAAAAGCAGTTCCTAGGTTTCCAGCAGATACAGCATTGTTATTTTTTCTAAATTATCTTATGAACAACTTACAAAAGTACATAATATATGCATATTGCATAGCTACTACACGTCTGAAATATTTAATGAGTCTGCAGACTCACTTTCGCCCCACTTTCTTCCTATATAATGGTTTTACAGAAATGAGATATTTTCCCGAAGTAAATATAATATCCTATATGTTGACCCGAATAACCAAATATTATTATAATAAATTTCATCACAATATTTTGTCCTGTGGTTTTTCGTGATGCGGTTACAGACAGAAAGATAAAAATTCTAATAATAGTTATTGATTTGGCCTCTGCATCGTTAATAATGATTGTTTTCAATTAGATTTTCCAAAAAAAAATTCTATGTACAGATTCGACTAAGTTAGAATTTTATTATGTTTAGATTATTTATATTATTTAAAGTAAACAATGTTTGTTTTACAAGCTTAGTTTACAGTGTTGAACAATATAGAATAAAAACAAATTTAATTTAGTCAGCTAGAGGAATATTACCAAGATTTTCACATTTACAAGGAAAAACATAGGAAAATTTTTCCATAGCACTATTGAGTTAGCCCAAATAACAAAGAAACGAGAATCGTAATCGAATTCCGAGTTTTCGGCATAAACTACTTCGTAAGTCACGTAGGTACTCCAGGGGATTTATTATTAAATGCACATCGGCTTGACACGGGCGTTGCTAAATTTTACTTGACCCTAGTGGACCACAAATCTAGAATTAGTATTATGTAACAAAGATCAAAAGAATTCACGCAAAAAACTACATAGAAGCACAGATCGATAGAAGTAAAAGCTAAAATAAAAAGTAACATCTACTCGTATATTATAAATACCCTATTTGTTATTCGCTGGATTACATAAATTGTTATCGTAATTATACAGTGATTTATTACATAAATGATCGATTTGCATAAATCGATTTATTTTATTATTTCTCCTTATTGTGATAGTATAGTTTATAATATTAATGACTTATAATTGCATTTGATGAGTTGAGGATATTGACTTATTATTAGCAAAACTATTAATTTACTAATCCTGTGATGTTTATGCTATATAGATTAGGAAAAAATATTTAAAACTTAATTTGACAAGTCTATCAGTTGCAATATCAATTTAACTTAAGCTATTAAAAGTTTCCCCAAACCGTTTATTAGATGTCTCTATATAAATATTGTTTACAAACTTTCAAAGTTAATTTACAATTTTACTTATAAGAAGATAATAAATAATTTATGACATTGCTGTTCTTACTAATATAATTCAAACAAAAACAGCAATTTACAAAAAACAAATAAACATGGAAAAGTCATTAACGTTCTTTACTGACGAACTGAGAATCGAGATACCTTAATTAATGGCTTTACTGCTTTACAAATAATAATTTGACCTTTGACATGTAGGTATATTTTTCACAACAGGAATGTTTTTTGATGCAAATGCAATCTTCGCCGATGTAAGCGAAGATCTGTATACTATATTTCAAGTGCCTACTTCAAAATAAAAATAAAATAAGCCTTTATTGCTGTTTAAAGAGCGAATTAAACATCATTTGCAGTCATTTAAACCTAATATAAAACTATATTATTACTTAACATTTACTATTAAAAAAAACTAACTCATACTATTAATTACTTAATATTATTAATTCAAGTACTTTACTTGCATAAAAGAATAAGTATATAGGCTATATGAGTTACCGTACCTACTGAATTTACTATTTAGCGACATTTTCGGTTCTGCGCTTTGTTTTCATCAAATAGGAAACTAACATGTCGTGGATACTTGTTAAAAAACCTATTTTTGTTCCAATACGCCATTGTTTTATTACGCCATTAGTAGTGCAACAATACTATACAGTATATATTAGAGATGCGCCGAGTAGCACTTTTGCCGAGTAACGAGTACCGAGTTTTACTCGGTTCAATTTTTTTCCAACCGAGTACTCGGCCGAGTAACTCGGTTCAATCAAATTCCACGATTAGTAAGAGTGTTTCTATGTGTACCTGCAAGCACCGTGTAAAGCTAGCGTTTATTTTCGGAGGCCGATAACGTCTATTAAGAAAAAAGGAATAGGCTGTTACCAGAACGTGCAGAGAGCCTTGTGTTCCTGCATCATAATTTACCTTTATTAAATTTTAAATATTGATTTTTTTCATTAACGTTCTCCTAATTTTGTCTCATTACTACTCACTCATTATCATAATTGAGATTGTCAAAGATTTCCTAAATTAGTTATAAATACTTTTTGATTATATAACACTGCTGTTTTAATTATATCTACCTAAATAAATATATTGCTTTACTTAAACCGAGTTATTCGGCCGAGTACGAGTATCAAAATAACCGCCGAGTACGCCGAGTACCGAGTATTAACCGAGTACTCGGCCCATCTCTAGTATATATGTACTCGTATCGTAAATAATGATATACATACTTCTTCAGTGGGGGAAAGCTCTCACTTTGTGGAACTGGTCACCAGCTAAATTAACTACTTAAGTACGCGCCTTCCGATGTAAAAAAAATTAAACAATAACAAAACAAGTAATTACGTGAAGCAATGTTGTTTATTTAGGTTAATATAATTAAATATAATTATACATTTAGTTTAGAGTTTAGACAGACATTTTATCGTGCAATTCACCATCAAGATTCATATTTCAATTTATACCTCAACGTACAATATTGACCTCAACGTTAACTACGAGTACCTACGTTCATTCGTGAACGCAGTTGTTAGCGATCACGTTAACTACGTGAGCAATGTACGGTGTAAACAAATCTTAACGATTGATGAATTACGTACTCGAAGAGCATACAAGATCCAAATTATTTCTTATGTCGTTTCATTTATCAATGAAAGTCTTTAATACTTTAATTTACTTTAACAAATAAAATATTTATAATCCGTCTAAGTAAATAAGAAACGATTACAATGTCTAATACGAGTATACTACCCACATATAAATAGGTGTCTATTACGAATATGTGTGTGTTCGTTTGAATAATGAAACCTAGTAACATTGATTATTTATGAAGACCAGAGACTGACTTTAATGAGATTTTCGAATCTTCCTGGTCAAAATATAGATAAGAAGTAATGAAATCGATAAGCGACTTGATAAAGTACCTACTTGCGTCATCGCCTTGTTCAATCATGCATCGCACAATCCGGACTCGCACACATTACGTTTTCATAAACTACTAAATTATTATGTGTGAAATAGAGTATAGAAAGTATTTGCATTATGATCGTATCATACATTAGAAAATAATAATTAGACTTGCAATGTAATAATAAAATGACTTGCAATGCAAAAATGTTGTCAATACCGTAGATTTCTTTTTATCTTCGTTAGAAATATTGATTTTTACTTATCTACAGAATTGTCGATTCGAGAAAAAACAAATTTAGAGTTATGGTAAAGTAGGTATGTTACTATGAGTGGAATATACTTAACGTGCTAAATTACTATCTAATATATTATGTAGCTTCCTACTCTATTTTTAGTAGAATATACAGTTTTTTATATGGTGACCTGGGAAAATTAAAGTATGTATATTATTAATCAATTGTAGTATTAAGAATGTTATGACATTGTAATTTGTAAATCATAAAATAGAGCATCTTAAACTTGTAAAGGACTCTTTAGACATAAAACCGTTTAATGAGACGATTCAGTTGCTATGTCTCACATATTCAAACTTAATTTTTATGTATGTACTATATTACTTAAATGTATTAGCAATATTCGTCGAGTAGATAACTACACTGACGTTACTTGAGAGGTTGCTTTACATTAGATAACTGAGTACGATCGAGATGGGCTACGATATGATAATGTCATTAATTGTTATCATAACATTGTACCTACTTGCTTGACGTCTGTAGTTAATCAAGAAACTGAGTAATCCGTAAACACATCATTTGTACTCGTATAATATTTTCCACTTTGTATTTATTCAACTTATTAAATACCAACATTTATAATCAGAAATTCATTATAAAAATAATATCTTATGTATAGGATCACATATTTGAAAAGATTAAAGACGGATTATGTATAATTTTAATTTTTTTGAGCTCAATATTATTATATTATTAGGTAACCATTGTAAGACGTCATAAATGTGTTTTTATCTAAATCAGGTGACCAGCAATATTTGTTTGTACAACAAAATCATATTTGCCTATTCGAGATTCTCCGATCCTGTATGCGTATAATGTTTACTAGGCATGCCAATACAGCGTCAGATGCTATTAATAATATTTACTTTAATAATAACAATATAATACGACGTATGATTAAGCATGCTGTAGTTTTCGTAAAACTTTTTTATGTCTGGCAAAGTTTGTAAGATATACCGCGTAAAAAATTCAGTGCATTTGCTTTTGTTAATTCAGTAAACACCTTGATGCTGATGACGGCCGCGCCAGAAATAAGTTTATTCACGCCTTCTACGTACTCTGAAACGTCGGGCTTAGGTTTGACGCAAGAAATGTTAATGACTTTATATAAACACAGCGTCTAAGAACAATGCACAGGAGTGTCTGTAAAATTGAGTGTTTAAAAGTAAAAGAGAACATAACTTTGGTATATTCTTATGACGCGTATAGGTAATATAATTGGTTTTTTCGGTTTTCAGTCGTGTGTATATAATAATGCTAAGTAATATGTTTTAATAGGGTTTTTCTACTGAATGATGAGTCTTTTTCATCTGACTTCTGACGTGTAGACTTCAAAGGTTTACTCCTATCGAGATATTATTTTCGTAACGATATACTTATATAGGTACATATATATACTATCTACATTTACAAAATTATAATATATTGGGTTTATTTACAGCTGCTTTTGTCTAATACAAAGCATTTTTAAAACTATTCCAATACATTTATAAACCTCGTTTTGTAGACATTTACAATAAAATTACGAATTTACAAGAACCCGATAACATTAAACCAATTTAATATGAATAAAAGTACCTACAAATAATATAAAACATTTTTTTTAAGTAAAAAAAGAACACAAGATAATTCATAGTAATAAGCCTTAAAGGATAAAGGTCAATGTATCTTACGAAAGCTCCTAAGGGTAAGAATAATAGAATATTCCTCTTTATTTATTTAAGAGTTTCTGTTTATTTATTGAATTGGCCCCTAGAGGCATGGCCTTGCTCGACTAACATTCAAGACCCGAGCCTAAAAGAGGTTCTTATAGGATACGTAATTTAAATTAAAATATGTTTAATACATATTATAAAATCAACCCTATTCATTTATGTAAGAATAGAAAGCCGTATTAACGATTTTAACAGTTTTACACACGCGTTTAGTAATGATATTTTGACAAGAAGGTCGAAATGTTTAAATGAATTACTGTATATAAAATAACTGTGAAAGTTGCGTAATACATATTTTGTTCGATATTTCAAGAATGACTTTAAATTATCAAAATATTATGTCAATCATAATAACAAGTGTAAAACCAGTTTTTATATACCTTAATCCACGAAAACAACCTCACGTAGTGAATATTATGTAATATGTTTATTGAAGCCACCGATATCTGGTTTCAGTACAGTTTACAGGCATTAAGCTCAACTATCCAGTTGTACCACCTTGTAAAAAATAGTTGACTGAATTCTTCAAATAGTGGGTCATATGTGTATACCGAAAATTATTAGTAGAATTTGTCATACATCTAAGAAAAAAACTATATAATAAATACAGCTTCTCCGGAAAATAATATCCAAGAATTGACGATGCCTAGAGTTCGTCGATATCTAGTATTAAAATAAAGTTTATCAAGTCCACACTTCCAAGTATAATCTCGCTAAAATTTATTTTTTTCATTCTGAGAAGCCGAAAAGTACAGCACAAACTATAATCGCTTTTAATGCAATAATTAATTAGGCACTTTTATATTTATTAACATTTTATTGGTACTTTTGCTATTTTTTGAGAGATGGCATTTTCATTTATTGAAATAATATCGTGAATTTCTAACGACAACAAAAGTCCGCTACTACGTTGCGAGTTTCACTAGTTTACATAATCCGAACATATTTTTTTTATTTACTGAAATATGGCAAAAATATGTTATCGCCAATATCGATATTTTTCTCGAACGAGGCTTAATATGACCTCGACCTCAGTCGTAGAGACACTCTCACCACATTTTTACGGTAAGCTATCGAAAGAGTTGACTGTGCTAAAAAGAATCTTATCTTGCTTTAAAAGAATCAATTGACTGTATAATTTAAAGGTATTTTCGACGTCGCACTGTAAGTATTTAATGTTCTGAAATCTAATTTTATTTATGAAATTCAAGTGTAAATTTTAAATGGGTTTACACCTAACAAAGCTACCTGAGTTAGTACTTGTATGTAAGGGGTCGTCCATAAATCACGTGATGTTTGAATGGGGGGGGGGGGGGGGGGTTCGGAAAAAATCACGAAATATCACCAGGAGGGAGGGGGGGTGTACCGAGTTATCACGTGATTTTTTTTGCGCCGAATTTTTATAATAATAAGCCTAGTCACCTCCAAAACTTCTATGAAAAGTCCTGTACGGGAACTACTATTGCAAGAAATGGCACTATTAAAAGCTATGCTATGCTTTAAAAAATCGTGTATTATAAATTCTTCATAACAGATGATGAGACCAATAGGATGGGCCAAACATTCCCCCAGACACACGAAGCGTCGCTATTAGTAAGAATGGAAATGTAATAATGAACCGATTGGTCTTAATTGGATTGCTTATAAAAAGTATTGACATACTTCTATTAATACCATGTATAAAAATTAAGACATTCATAAATTATAAGTAACGTTACATTGTTATAGTAGTTATAAGTTACAGACGGACGAATTATACACTCAATATGCTCACAAAATTTCATGAGAATCGGTCAAGTCGTTTCGGAGGAGTATGGGAACGAAAATTGTGACACGAGAATTTTATATATAAGGTTATACCTGTTAAGTGTTAATCTTTATTTAAAAATAATATTCAGATTTTTTAAGGTACTTTGTAAAATAAATACACGTGATTTTGAGTGGGGGGGGGGGGGGGGGAATCTTAAACCTCACCACGTATCACCATGGGGGAGGGGGGGTCTAAAAAGTTGCTTAAAAACATCACGTGATTTATGGACGACCCCTAAGGCAATGTTTGCATAATTTATGTTCCTGAAAAAATGTTAGCGTCTCGGAAAATTTCATTGCGAATTATATATTTTTCGAATTCTCAAGTGTATATTTACAATTCTTTTACGTAAAACTCAAAATTATAGTAAAAAAGTATATTTATAGTATATTATAATTAACATATTATGAACCAAACCTAAGACAGAATTCAGAACAATAACTACTAAACATATTTTAACTACTAAACATTATGATTCATGAACGACGACTATTATTTAGAAATGAACAAAAAAATATTTGCACTTAGCATAAGAATGAGAAAATCAGAAGCATTCTCTATTAGATACTACGTCAGTGAAGCATTAACACGCAATGCTCTTCGTTTTAAACTAATGTTATCGCATGATTTATTACCACAAGTGTATAAGCTGATTATAAAATATAAATTCTTAAAATATGGATAGGCAAAAAGTTAAAAAAATATATATATTCATTAAAGCTCTGACAGCAAATAAACTCTATAAAAAGTCGTAGGAAATGTATTACAAGTAATTTACTATTATTATTTATTGACTTTTACAGAAATGATTTATACTATTTAATTACTAATATATAATCATTTTTTTCAACCATAGATCATATTCACGCACTTAGACAAATATTACAAAAATATAAAGAATATAACAAAACTTACTATTTAGGGTTTGTAGATTTTAACAAAGCATTCGACACACTAGAACACGGGTTTATCTGGAATGCGCTAAAAACGCAGGGCGTACAAACAAAATACATACGAATACTCCAAAATGTATATACCAAGAGTACTGCGCAAGTAAAGCTAGAAGCTATAGGCGAAGAATTCCCTATCGGAAGAGGCGTACGACAAGGAGACCCTATCTCGCCTAAGCTATTCTCAGCCGTCCTAGAAATGATATTCAGGAACTTGGATTGGATAAATACAGGACTAAATATAAACGGCGAATACCTGAGCCACTTACGTTTTGCAGACGACTTAATAATATTCTCAGAGAGCCCAAAAACGCTAGAAATAATGCTACAACAACTAGCCGATGAAAGCGACAAGGCAGGGCTAACAATGAATCTGAGTAAAACAAAAATTATGTCAAACTCATCGCAAATAGACACCATAAAAGTGAACGGTGAGCAGATAGAATATGTAGATGAATATATCTACTTGGGACAGTTAATATCTATCACAGACTGCATGAAAAAGGAAGTAGAAAGGAGAATAGCCAACACCTGGAAACGATATTGGTCACTTAGCGAAGTAATGAAAAACAAAGAGATGCCAATGAAAGAAAAAAGGAAGATATTCAATATGTGTATTTTGCCATGCTTACTATATGGATGTCAAACCTGGGCATTGACAGAACAACTATCAAGCAAAATAAAAGTTTGCCAAAACGGAATGGAGAGAAGTACAATAGGAGTTAAAAGAAAAGACCGAGAAAAATTGAAAGACATAAAAAGTAAAACTAAATTCAAGAACGCATACATAACATACAAACAACAAAAGTGGAGGTGGACAGGGCATATGATGAGGGAGAAGAAAGAAAAATGGACAAGACTAATAACAGACTGGTACCCGCTAGACAGTAAAAGAAACAGAGGTAGACAAACCAAGAGATGGGAGGATGACTTCAAAGAAATAGCGGGTCCAACATGGACTCGAACAGCAAGGAATAGGACAGAATGGAGATCTTTAGAGGAGGCCTTTGTCGGAAGACAAGTTGAAGATTAAAAAAAAAAAAAAAAACAAAACAAAACAAAACCGTTTGCCGACCATTAAAACAGATATTGAAAGTTTATTTAGTTAATAATATATTAATGGTCAATAGTATATTAGTTAATAATTTAGTTGGATAAGTAATTCTAGGCACACAGAAAAAAAAAAAAAAAAAAACTTTGTAATTTAAACTAACTTTCAACAATAAAGGCTTTTTTTATTTTTTATTTATTTATTTATTTATAATCATTTTTTATATTATATTACGTGCACAGTTCAAGCAAAGCAGCTGGAAAATAATTATACGCTTGCATAACAATTAGAGCATTTCTTGTTATGCTAAAAAGTTAAAGAACTTGGAAGTCTTGTTTCATATTAATATAAGATAAAATACATATACAATAGGTACATGATATATTATATATTATAATATACCTTGGTTATAATTCTATGTTATCAAGGTTTTATTATTATACTATAAGTTGAAATATTGCTTGTGAATTGTAATTTTTAAGTCATAAAACTATATTATTTTAATGTATCAAGTTACTTAATGTAATCCAGGACATGGACTTACCAAGGTCCGTGATAAGTGCAGCTTAGAGGCAAATTGATCAGATGGTGCGACATTGGCGTCATTCATATTTGTCATGAAGGCATTCCTGTGATATATATTCTAACAGGCACCGTATCAAGCATTTTTGAATAATGTTCAAATAAAATTTCTTGCTGACAACTTGATATAGGTACACAAAAAGCTGTCGTGTTAAAAGTATATTATGAGAGTTTATAATTAAATAATAGCTATGTACGACAGTCAAAGTGCGTCACATACGATGTTTACATTATATATTTTATGGCTAGCGATTAACTCCTGGCATCGGCGACGGGCGGCGACGGCGGCGCGACGGCTCGTTAGTAAACTTGCACCAAGTTCATGGAACATGGCTGGGTCTTGGCGCCCACTGACTTTCCACGCTTTTATTAAATAACACCCGCACACTTTTCATACGATTGCGTCAATGGTCAGATAGAGCACGCGATATTTGCGTCCGAGCGTTAATAATAGCATTGCCTGGCGAAAACTTTACGAGTCATCGGTTTTATTTTAGAAGGAAATGAACCAAGTAAATAAAATAGTACGAAATTGCTCGTGGTTGATGCGCGGCGTGTTTTGTTTTCGCGAAGTGCAGGATTTGGACGCGCAGTCTATTTCCATGCTGCTATGACGGTTTACGAATATTTATAATCAGATTCGTCACTTCGATCGAGTTGTGTTTTGTTTAAGCTAAGTAAAGAACGATCGTTTGGAACGAAGTATTTACATAAGATTATTTTTGGTAGATATAGGATTTATTTATTCCTCGGCGGGCGTCATTCTCTTTCAGCATGTGAAAGCCATTACCCATATTTTAGTCGGAATGACGCATTTGAATGTTTTCATAAAGTGGATAATTACTGATCAACTTTTCTTCAAATTTGTGTACTCGTTCGTTACTCTTATAAAATGAATTTTAAAATTATTTCTTTTTAAAAAAAAACAACATTTTTGAGATATGCTACATGTATAAAACCACTGAATTGATTCACCTGCTCTGTGTATAAAACTATGCTCTAAGTATGTAGTCAACGTTAAAGTAAAACTTTTTAGGTTTAAAAAGCCTTAAAATTACTCATAGAAAAATATTTTCAAAACTTCTGCATACATAAAGTTTACTTATGCTATACAAAGTTTAATTTGTACAAACCTGTACTACATATTTCTGTTGAAATAACGAGAATATTTTATGCAATTATATGCTCAACGTAGTCAGTACTTGAACGTTTCACAAATATTTGTTCTCTCTTGACGTTTTTAATGATGTTATCTATCGCAAAGTAAACGTAAATCCCGCAAGTCTCGCAATAGGGAGCTTAGTGATTGTGCAGATCTAACAAGTTATCGGATAAAGTAGAGCTGAATCTAAGAACTTGTGTTCGAGCATTTCTTATGAAAAGAAAAGGTTGGCTTTCGTTTCTGTTCTGAATTTAAATCCTAGCAATTTTTCAGTAAATTAAGTTAAATAGATGCTATGTAATGGTCAATTTGATGTCAGAAAATAATGTATTTTAAGCTGTTCTGCAATGATATATGAACGTTTTCTGAAACCAATAGAGATAGTATGAATAGTTTATTTTTAAATTAATAGTTAATTACTAACCCTTACAAAGTTATTATTTTTAGACTGTTAAATTTGAACTATAATAAATTAAACAATTTGTTTACACGAAAGTACTTCAAAGAAATTGGCAATCATTAAAAATGTGACAGTAAAAAATTTTAATGACTCAATAATGCTGATTGCGAGCGTTATAGCGGGCGTTCTGCCTCTTGTCGTCAACTATTCCCTTGCCAAGTACCTACATTGATATTGCATACATATACATATACATCCAAGGCATATCGTGGATTTTATTCTTTACTACTTAGTACTTGGTTTGGTTGTCTTGGTTTAGCGTCACTGAAGCCAATGCTTTTCGCTAGTTAAAGTAATAAAAATGTCTATCTCCTCCTTTTTGAAGTTGGTTAAAAAGTAGCCTAAGTTACGCATTATAACATTAGCAATTTGCGAGTAAAAGTCCCGTCAAAATCGGTATAGCCGTTTCAGAGATTAGCCGGAACAAACAGACAGAGAGACAGACAAAAATTTTAAAAATTGTTTTTTGTAGCTAGTATCGTTTACACTTTCATAGGCATTAATTAAGTGAAAAACTTGTAATTTGAAATTAAAAACAGACACTCCAATTTTATTTATATGTATAGATGTAGGTACCTATAGAGATTCTGGTTAGCTTATAAAGTTATAAGGGTTCCTATTCATTAAAATTATATTGTAAAAAATAAATTAATAGATAATAACCAATCCATGATACGACCATTATAACACAGTTTATATTATAATAGTTTCATACTCCTAAGTTTTGAAGGTCTTATTGGATATTGGGTATTTACGTAATGAAGGGCTTATCGATAACGCTAAAGTGTTTTGTCCTCAAAAGGCTATTTAAAGATACTTAATCGTTTAGTTTTCCATATAATGAAATTCTAACTGATTTGAATCTATACATTTAATATTTTTTTAATAATCTTATTTGAATAATGCTTAGAATTTCTGTCTATATATCTGACTGCGACCGCATCGCGAGAAAACACTGAATAGATTTTGATGAAAGTTTGGTATTATGATAGCTATTTCCAGTTTGTTTTACTGCTGGAAAATATTTCATCTTTGAGAATGATAACCGTTAAAGTATATAAAGGGAAAAAATCGAGCGGAGCGAGGACGATTCTCTAATTTTCAAATAAAATCGTGGAATATATTTTAAATTTACAAAAGAAATGATCGTATTGCTAAGAAACGTTAGGTTAATGTGATTTCAGTGTAAACGCGAGCCATTTTCATGGTTCGACGGCTCTGATACAATGCCAAGGCGTCATTTCCGTCATGCCGTCCCCTGACCTTTTTGAATGGGGTTAAATCTACCTTTTATGACGTCAGTTGAGTTTCTTTCTTGCCAGTAGCGTAAGCATTTTATTAGGTACTAAAATTAGTGTAACTGTATTTCTAATATATGAATTTAGTGCGTTCTGTACACTACAGTATTCGCCACTCATCTTTTTAATCAATAACTATAATAAATGGAAAGTTTACAAACGTATGAAAGTATACCTTATTTTAAAGAAGACCATATAAAAAAATATATATAACACTTAAACTTAAATGTATTTTATTTATTTAATTCATAATAAGTATCTAATAACGAACACTTTTGATATGTTTTTTCAGATTGCGAGTCTTTAATACGCAAAATGTTAGTCCTAGAACCAATGAAAAGGTATACAATAGACCAAATTAAGAAACATCGATGGATGTCTGTGGAACCATACACTGCGCCTACTATCGCCGCAGATCCTATGCGAAGCCCTGCACATGTCACTCATCACACGCAAGAACCAAACGAACAAGTCCTTCGACTAATGCAGAGTTTGGGGATAGACCCAGTTAAAACAAAAGAAGTAAGCATTATTTTTAACATATTCTATATCTAAAATGTACATATATTGCATTTTTCATATTTGATTCATTTTCGAAATAGTAAATTTAAAATTCTTAATAAATTTTAATTTCTTCTTTACAATTAAAAAAATATAAAGTAAAATAAACATATATTTTTTATTAAATAACATTAAAAATGGTATCTAGTGAGCTCCTTTCAGGAGTGTGACACAATGTCTTTCACCACAGAGTCTTCGCTCGAACAGTTACGACCACCACGCGGCCATCTACCTGCTGCTGCTGGAGAGGCTGCGCGCGCGCGCCGACTCGCGCCGCCCGTCGCGCCGGGACCACGATAGGCGAGATCATAATAGGTGGGTATGCTTTTTAGGGCCATCATACATAATATATTATGGTTCATCAAAATTCATCAATGCAAATACACACAAATCGCATTTTTATTACTAGTCTCATTAATATGAACTCATATAATAAAAACATTGTTAAAGTTGACAACTAATGATCCACAAAGTTTTAAGAACAAAGTTTTTTTTTAATTAACTTATCATGTGTTATTTAATTTCAGATTGTTCCATGCAGGAGAGAGAGATTTTAACCGATCGATCCCCGCTGCGCCTGCCGACTCTTCGTCAGCAGAAACGCAGAGGCTTCTCTCCTTAGCCGGCGTCAACATGACCGAACAGAGACTTCTGCAACGAAGTACTGACAATTCGGAAACGCACCGGAGCTTTCTAGTCGCCAATATCGATAAACACGACGAATCCAGCAAACTACTCTCTATGAGGAATATAGACCAAAGGCCAGACACGCACAGGCTGACCACGTATGAACAGCAGCAGAACATTTTGAAGCAATCGAGCGAAGACTGTCGTAGGCTACTCCAACAATCTACCACCGTCGGACCGGAATCGCACACGCATAAAGCAGACACAAGACTCCTAACTTCTTCGAGTTTTGATTCGAAATGCGCTATCGAAAGCGGTCGATCGACATCTGCAACAGAACAAAACGCGATAGCTACGTTTCTTCAAAATTCCGCGTCCGCAACTAATTTCAATGCAGATCCAGTAAAACTTCCTAGTTCTACGACATTTACAATGTGCTCTGAGGCAGCCAAACTTATGAATACCTTACAACAGTCCCCTTTGCCCTTGAAGGGAACTGTCAACCTTAGCACTAGTCCCATACCGACTCAGTTCACTGACACTAAACTAAGTAGCGTTTTAGAACAACCAAAGCCGCTAGAATCCAGTAGACTAGTTTCGCAAGCGCAGCAACAAGATCTTAGTCGATTACAAACGAGCACACCACCATTTAAAGAATACATGAATATTCCAAGTTATTCGTACCTACATAACACAGGTATACAACCGGTTTCGTCGGAAGCGAACTATTCTAACTCAGCTACCGGCGATTTATTTCCAAATACACTGTACAGACCTGATAGTAAATTTTCCTTAAATAGATATACTACAGGACAAACTTATAACCAAGTATTACCTACTAGTGCTGAGCCGACAAAATTTCAGCAACAATATTCCTCCTCAACAGACGAAGGCTGTGAAACAGATATGGAAGAAACAAATGCGCAAACTGGAGTCCAAAATCGATTAAGTTCTTATGCAAGTTCCAGTTCTAGTAGTGGAGTGGTGACTTTTTTTAATAATAAGAGCCTCAGCCAAAATCTTAGTTGTGATTCGTCACAAAGTAATTTCTCGACATTCGAAAGTATCGATTATCAGCTTTCGGATTGCTCGAGTGAGTTAGCTAGTAGCTTACCTAGTTGTACGTCCAATGAAGATAAATTGGCGTACGAGAATAATTCGCTCGTGAACACTAGTCCCATGCATCCTTGTGTGTATATATCCTCTTATAATAATAAAACTACGGGTACAGGTTTCATCGCGCGGCATAATCCTATAAACTACCAATCGGCTAACAAAAACTGTACTCGCGCTATAACGCGGAGTCCGGTGGACTTTAGAGAAGGAAGGCGTGCGAGTGATGGCTTAGTCGCACAGCAGGCAGCACAATCCAACGACACGCAAAAAAACACGCTCGCATTCAACAGCCAGAGATTAAACGAAAATTGTAAAGCAAAAGGTGTTCTGGAACTACATTTAGTCCAAAAAGAAGCGCAAAAGCTAAAAACGCAATATCAAGCTTCCCTTCCCGCTGAAGAAATGACGCAAAGACAAATACAGCACAATCAATTCGCGGCTAATTTTACCCCTCACTACTTAGATTCAAAAACGCCCATAAAACGAATAAGTTTACCGGAGTCGTTCAATTACTCCAGTACATCGCCACCCATGCCGGCCAGTCCGAAGATAACACTCCAAGATAGTTCAGACCTGTCTCACGCCTCCTTATCGCAAATGAGCAAGCCTCCTCTTCAACAGCAATTGATGCAACACCGGCTTTTTCAGCAAAAACGGCAACTCTTACAAAAACAAATGACGCCCCCAAACTTGCACGATATGAGCACTCTCCACAGCTTGCAAGTGGGGCTCAGTCGACGACAGATGTTAAGACAGCAGAGCTATAAAATAGCGCAACAACAGCAGATATTACCGCCCTTGCCCTTAACCGAGACGGAAAATAGAGATTTGTTGGCATTCCAGGCGATAGTGGAAGACCCCAATCGGGTTAAACCAAAAGATGATGAGGAGAAGTTCTCGTACCAGGGTTCAATGGATATAATACAGAAGGATAGACTGGGGAATGAAAATTGGTCGAATTTGCCGTCTAGTTTGCAAAATGCGTGTCAGATATCGGAGATCAGGAGAGAGGGGCGAGATGATGACACGTGGACACAGTGGAGTGCCGCACCCGGACTTTTCCAGCCTCAGGCCTGCTTCCAGGTATTTCAACAGATCAACTAGTAGTCCACGTAGACGTAGATGTGTGATAGCACACGTTCGTAGTACACATTATTTGTTTGTATGATAACAAACTACTTAAATTGTCATATCGATACGGTTAGAGTTCACTGTTGCGTAATGACACTATAGATATAATTGAGTAACTGGCACCATTTTTCAATCAAATTTAAAGTCACTTGTTTATAGATATTTAGATTTTTACTTATATATTTAGTTTGGGTATATACATTGTGTACTTTACGAAAACGTGTGTTGGGAGCATAATAAATGACTGTTTAGATTTGGTCAGCAGCTAGGTTGGACATTGGTCTCATTGTAGTCATAGTTAATAGTTATTCGACATAAGATAATTTAATTCACCAAAGGCATGGATTCTAGAGTGCATGACAATAACTAGTGCTTTAAAATTATATAGTCACGTGATCATTACGTCGAAACTGCCGATAAGTTATGATTAAAAAATATTACGCCACACGATATTGTCAATAGTTGTACACATATTTGTACCGTTTTAGAATTGTTTACATTTCGATATTTGAATTGTATTCTACATTTATATTCAATATACCAAAATAATTAACATCCATTCCTTTTTAACTCAAGTACATCTATTTGTGAATTCCAATACTTAAAGCTTGCCAAATATTGTATTATATTTAATGTATAATAATTATTAATATAATTGCATGGTCAAGTAATGCAAGTATAACCTCAATGTTCCTACATTTGTTCATAGCCGACCCAAGAAGTACATAATTGATTATAAGTAAATATCTATTAATATTGTTATCGCGTCAGTCGGAATTCGTTTCACTGTAAACTGTTCAGAGGTTTCTATTATTATTTGCTAACTATAATGTAATATTTATGTAAGATGTGATAGCTTTACTTAGCAGCAAGTTTTATTTAAAATATAAGTAAATGTAAAATTTATAATAGTTTCTTGTTTTATTTTATCACCTTATTTGTTTTGGCTTTTTCGTAGATGACACAATGCATGCACGATTAGTGATATAGAGAATTTATTTGACATTAATTGATTGAATATAATGTAAAAACTTGAGAATATATAGGCGAAACTTAAAATATCAAACTTATTGATAGTGACGACAGCTAAGCATGCATTTAGTTAGCGAAAAAGTAAAAGCAATAGCTACTATTAATTAATTAGTCCAAGCCTCTTATACTAAGGAAATATCAGACGAGTTCACAAATTCAAAAACGACATTCAAACGAAGAACGAGTTGATATCAGACGGATCATTTTTTGTTCACATTCGTCTTTCATTTTGCACTCAAAGTGACACATCTGATCAAAAATAAAAGATCAGTGCCAAATGAATTCATTAATGAACCGATCCAACAGTGTTGGAATTTTTTCATCTGGTATCTTTCACTCCACTCCGAATGAACGAGAAATGAACGGTCTAAACACTGAGGGAACGTTCATTCGGACTCAGTAATTTTGTCTCGAGTCCTGTAGCCGACTTAATTCAATGACATATTGAAAGAAATTAAAAATGCATATTCTTTACTATATCATTCCGTCTAAACCGTGCGAACATGGAATGAAAGAAAAATAGAGGATTCACCCGAGTGAATAATCATTCGAGTGAACCTGATATCACCTTATATAAAAAGTATCAAAACGTATGACGTAGTGAAATTTCCAATAATAGTCAATGAGGAAAATTGTCTACAGCTCCGAATTTTTAAGTTTAGTTTCATTAGAGAGTTCCTGTATTTAGAAATGAAATTAAACTTTTGTCCAATTAAATGGCATCAAACACATTGTATAAACTTCTATTCATTTGAAAACACGCAAACATTAAATGTTCCTCTCTTTTAAAGTAAATTCAAAAAAATACTTGATACAATTAGTGATGCTGACGTATTTATTTTTGTTACATTCCCTTTACCATTTAATATTTTATTATAAGTCGACTTTAAAAATCTATTGTTACTTTCAGCCTAATTGGCAAGGCCACAGCCTGCCTCCTACAGCCAACATGCTGCCTTTAAGCGAGAGCCCTATTCTGGAATTAACTGAGCAAATGGAATCGATATAGCATGTTTTATTTAATACAATAATTTTAATGTAGTTAATTTCTATCTAAGTAATTAATTTGCTAACTTTAAATATTTAGCAATTTATAAGACATTTCTTTATGGCACAAGGTACCTTTAGATAATTAAAATCGTCGGAACATTAGCAATATTGCTTTGAGCGAAATGCGGCAGAAAATGTTCGTTTGAGCTTAAAGAACCAATTATTTATAAATTTAATTACCGAAAGGAATATTGATTTTCGATCCATTATTATAAT
This sequence comes from Boloria selene, assembly GCA_905231865.2. NCBI lineage: Eukaryota > Metazoa > Arthropoda > Insecta > Lepidoptera > Nymphalidae > Boloria > Boloria selene. Next base: position 6,023,055 of record HG993146.1, on the reverse strand, counting down.
GCACATTCCAGGGTTAATGTAAGCTGTGAGGATGTGAACGAATTGCAATGTAAGGATTGTATGATCCTATTTAGTATATTAATACCTTGTAGTGGTAAGCAACGCGACAATATGATGATAGGCTAAATTGTTACTCCTGATTAAAATATTTTTATTGCCATCTATGAAATTGTAATAGTCATTTGCATGGAAAGCGCCTGGAATTAGTAGATATATACTAATATTATGAAGAGGCAGAGCTTGTTTGAGCGCTATAATCTCAGGAACTTATAATTCGATTTGTTTCTTTTTAATGGATATTCCGTTTACTGAGGAATAGGTACTATATCATCATAATTAATACATGTAAAAAATTATTGACGTAACCCTACGTTTCTAGTATGATTTTTAAAGGTCAAATGCAAATGACTATTACTCGTAGACGAGTCCCTGTACATAAACTACCTCTTAATAAATATTTTTTTGTGAAACAAGACTGAATTCAGTGTCAATTCAGATCAGTGGCAACCCTACCATCCTCGGGCAAACAAACTAGTTACAATATTATCTTAACTTGCATTAAAACGATGCATTAATAGTTAAACCTGTATCTAGTAGCTGTGTGTACTTCCTTAGACAATTACCATTTTAATCACATCTAGCAATTTTAAACGATTAGACATATCAATTTTGTATAGCAATAACCAGTAACGGAGTTTGATTGCATTTACGTTTATTTAGAATAATTTGTATATTGAAATGTAATTTTATTTTAAAATTTGTAATGACAAATGCATAATTTACAATTGTTAATAACTTAAAATAAATAATTATGTCGAATAATTAATTTAAAACATAAAATCAGTTCACTTCATCAGTTGATTTCAACACATTAAATTAGCTCTTGCATTTAACTACGATATAATTAAAGTACTATAAATATAACCATTGAAAGAATATGAAGCTTTATCGAACAATAACAATAACTTACATACGTAAGAAAAGTTAATTTTAGTAGGTTTCTAATAACTTATTTAGTCAAAGTAGTAATAGGTGTTTGGAAGCTTTTACACTAAGTATATAGTAATATTGCCACTGTATTATATTCCGTCATTATTATAATACCTTCATGTTAAACGTATTTATTTTAGGGACATTATGTAGATCCGTAGGAAATTTTATATACTTTGAAGTGAGCGTAGAGGATTTTAAGGCATATCACACTCCGCTTTTACAGCTGAAGTACCTAACCATAATATTTAAATACGTCCAACATAGAACTAGGTTAAATGAGCTACATTCTAAATACATAATATATTCACAATACTTGCAATATTCGATTGTTACAAATAATGTGATAATATGATGTTAATGCTACTAATCACTTGGTTAGCAAAAGTTGGCAGTAGAGTGTGATTTTTTATACTAAAAGAATTAGATAGACAAAAAAGTAATATAGGTACACATATTTAGCCTAATATGTCATTAATACAAAAACCCTGGAGCGGAGGTTCGAAGTGTTCAGAATCTACACGACCATTATATTTATTATATTTTATTAGAGACAACATGAAAACAGTCGCTATGTACCTAATACCTATTGTTTTTAATAAATATAAGAACACATCATCATTATTTTTAAATAATATTGGGTTATCATTTCATATGTCAATCATTGGATTGAACTTATTGAAGTTCATTGTGATAGGTATAATATATTATTTTACGTTCCGCAAACTTTCCACGGAAATAAAATTTCAAATAAAAAAATCGGTTACGGCCCTAATTATACACAAGTAGATATTAAAACTTCTTACACATATAGTTGTGTATTAAACAGGTGATGTTTTTTTATGTAGGTATGTCTGCATATAACCGAAAATTAGGCTAGAAACACGCAAATTATTATGACGTCATTTTTAATTCTATTATAAACTGTTCTCTTTCTTATTCTTTTAGTATAAAAGCAAAGCCCTTTATAAAATAATGAGTTTCGCTAGTATATATAGATTTGGTGCGGACTAGGAATATTACAAGAGGTATTCATTTGCAAAACTATATTGTCTTCAATAGTTATTTAAACATAAATATTTAACACATTTATATTTTTAATTAAGAGCTTGTACCTACTCTTTATTTAAACAAAACAAACAATTTAAACATGTCAAGTAAAATAGTCCTAATGTTTTACTTTTTACCATACTAAATTATAAATGTCGATGCAGAGCTTTTATCTGATAATTATTAAATAAGCCCTAAATAAAATCCGTACATTGTTCATTTTATAATACTGTTACTACAGAATACAGATGCTACCAACCTGTTTAGGACAGTACAAATATAATATGGAGGGTTTATAGCATTTCATGAGTAAAAGAAGTTATAATAAAAAGCTTCTCAATATAAAACAAAATAGTTCAAATGATAAACTTCGCATTGTTCAGGCTATTTAATATTTATTAACTCCCTAGACATCAGACGTAAAGAAGGTACAATGATGCATTGGAAGTAGCAATTCAATTCTTAAAATCAGTAAGTTTATAAATGCAATCATGGTCACGGGAGAGACCCGTGACCATGATTGGTGTAAAGCATTCGAAACGTCGGGAACCAAAAATCATAATAAATCCGCGACAAAATCGGAAAAGATAGTTTCATTTATAATGTCAAACATTCGCGTAAACCTAAGAAAGTATCAGTAAGTTTGTTTGCAATCTGCCATGTGCCTACTTATTTATCAGTTATCGACACATTATCTAATGACCTCCTTATAATTTATACGATATATTATCACTACATAGTATAAAACAAAGTCGCCTTTTCTGTCCCTATATCCCTATATCCCTATGTGCGTTTAAATCTTTAAAACTACGCAACGGATTTTGATGCGGTTTTTTTTAATAGATAGAGTGATTCAAGAGGAAGGTTTATATGCATAACTAGCAGATCCCGCGGCTTTACCTGTGCTGAATCTAGGGAAGAGCCCGAGCGAAGCGAGGGCGAGTCGCTAGTACAATATATTATATTTCTGATACTAGTTGCACCGAAATCTATGATATTAAACGGGTTTTGTTTATGCCGTTTCGGTTGTGATACTGCCATAAACGATAACGATTGTTTATAACAATGTAAACTACCTATAGAAAAATTCTAAATACAATACTTCAATACATAACTTTGTGTTTTATTTCAATATAAAGTAGCTACGAACCCTCAGTTAGGTAGACTGACTTCTTAAAATAAATAACGTTAGATATGTACTAAATGTTTCCATTCATCACCTTTTAAACGAGACTCATTCAAAGTCACATTGATACATTGTGCCATAAGCTATTGCTTTGTCGAGAGAGACATACCAATAAACTCATATTCGTTTATTTATTCGCATTAATAGAATTCTATAACTTCGTAAGGATAAATTATAGGTACTAGTATAGTATTATGTAATCTGTGTTATACCTACTTATAGGTAATACAATAACCTTACAGAGCTCAAGGTTGTATAATTTTTAAAACTCGTGTGGGAACTGAGAGCAATTTTGCAGGAGTAAGTCAAGACGAATATGTAGGCGCTTACGATCCGCCGCCATTGAGTTTTAATTTTATCTTTATGCGATAAAATGAGCCGTTTAATAATTACGAGGGAAAAGAGAATAAAGAATCGGACATACTCGTAGGTAATAGGTATATCGACTATCAAAAAATACACATAGGCGTATGCCTATAATGAATAATCATAGCATATGCGTACGCACGCGCGGAAACTATGTGACTGTAAATATAAAAATATTAATTATTATTATCAGTCGTCGCTATCTATGGTTATAAATATAAAATAAACAATTTTTTATCGTTAGGTATTTAGGAAACTATACCATGTTCAGTAGTGTTCTTGCTTGTTTGTGCTTAAAAATGCAGCGGAAAGTGACGGATTTAATTAAAAATAGTAACCGATTTACTTATTCATATGAGGTATCGCCTGATATAAAGATAGAGGAATTAGATACTTTAAATTTGCAACCATTATTCTTTTCGATAACATGGCACGCGAATCAACATCAGTGTAAAAATTTAGAAATAGCACCTATAAAGTTAGCTAATTACTTGAGAAGCAAAGGGAAAGACGTTTTATTGAATGTTTCGTGTACTGATTTAAAGAAAGACTATTTAAATGAATTGTTGCAAATGTTGCAAGAAAAAGATATGTGTAACTTGTTCATTATTTCAGGAGGTAAGTTTTTTTCTCTATTCAAACATTAGTATTTTTTCTAATATTTTCACACAAAATAAAATATACATGTATACCTAAAAATATTTTCAGAAAAATACGATCCGAAGAGATCCGACTTCAAGAATAGCTTAGAATTAATCTCCTATATAAGACATCGTACCGGGAATTACTTTTGCATTGGCTCTGCTGGATTTCCAGGTGAAGATAATAAATTGTCGCAGTTGAAAGAGAAGGTCAACGCTGGAGTGGATTTTATAATAACTCAAGCATTTTTCTCTTTCGATATTTATGATAAGTTTTTACAAAAAAGTAAAGACTTAAATATTAATGTACCCATCATACCAGGTATTTTTCCTTTTAATTCCCCAAGAGAATTACAAACTTTTGTAAATTTATGTAAAATTCACATAACAGAAGATTTAATTAGTATGTCAAGTGTTAAGCCTGGTAATGAAATTGTTAGTGACTTAATTAAAACCATGATCGGGAGAGTTGGCGAAAAACATTTTCATTTCTTTACTTTAAATAATTTAAAAAGAACTATTAAAGTAATCACACAAATAGACTTTTAGTTCTTACATTATATAATTTATTCTCTATTACTTCTAATATTTTCAATAGATCTACTATTCTAATTGGTGGCAATTATGTTAAATTGATTCATACATAACAATAATGTATCTAAGATACCCGGAATTCGCGCCGAAGCGCGAAGGCGTTACTACTTGGATACCACCACCGCGCCGCCTTGTTTTTGAAGTAATTAATATTATAAATTAAAAGGCTTGTTTATGTGTATGTAATACTAATTAATAATAAAATATTTAATATTTATATTTTTTAATATAATTTTTAGATACCTACCTATTCTATAACAAAATATCTATATATATATAATGAAAATGGTCTTCGTTTGAGGCACAATCACGCCTAAACCACTGATCGTATCGACATGAAACTACCACCATTCGATGCGAAATTTTTCCTAGATGGTTTATGGCTATCTATTTTTTGAATTCCAACATTCCTTCATTTTTTTATTGCTGTTTTACTTTTATGAATATTTATCCCGCTAATAAAAACAAAAGATAAGCATTTTCTCTTGATTCTTTTGTTTTCATGGATTTCAACAGAGTATATTAAACGGATTATGGTTTTTTACATTCAGCTAAGAATCTACTCACGGTAGTGGAGAACGGCTGGACCAATTAGGCTATTTTTTTATAGTCAGAATTGTCAGGAGAAAGTTTTGTATGTAAGAAAATTTTAAAAAAGTCAGATAAAAAGTTAAAAATTTCGATGATAATCGAAGAATTCCCATCTATATAGTCACTCACTATGAAATCTCGGGAACCATAAGACTTAGAAACGTGAAACTTGGTAGGAATATTACTTTTGCTATGTATAGGTCAGCTATGAATAGATTTTAAGAAATCCATCCCCCAAAGGGGATTGCGGGGGCGTTAACAATGAACAATTCCTGTTTTTAAACTATAGCTCCTATAGACTTCAAATTTTGTAGGAATCTTCTGTAAGAGGTGTAGAAATAGGCTATGAACGAATTTTACGATAGCTCACCCCGCAGGGGGTTGCGGGGGTGGGTATTAACAATTAATATTTTTAATTTTTCCAGCTAAAGCTCCTACAAGCTCCAAATTTTGTAGGAATTTTCTATAAGCGAAATATAGCTTCTAAAAATTCTAAATATGGTAGGAATCTTTTATTATTCACATAAAGATCATCTCAAAATGGATTTTAATATAGTCTACTTCCGACAGGAATTGCGGGGGTGGGTGTTAAAATCTAAAATTTTAATTTCCAACCTGTAACTTCTACAGACTCCAAATTTGGTGGGGATCTTCGTGTATGTAGGGATATTTGTGTATTTCCTTACAACAATCGTCTTTTTGGCAGCGGAGAAAAAGTCATTGAGAGGTTTCCAAAACTTAACTTTACATGTAGCCAATCAACGGACTAAGAATTTTACATTCATTTTACTTTTGCAGACTACATATCCGACGAATTCTTTTATTGCGTGATCGCGGAAATGTACCAGATTATAATGAATGCATTTTCTAAGCACTTGAGATGTGGAAAAGAAATTTAGTTACTTATTCCAATAGAATTCATAAAAAACATGAACAATTAATTTTCTATAAAAAATTGATGTCACGGAGAAAATTTTAGTTAACAGAAAATTCGTCGCACTTGAACCTAGACAAATTTCAACTTCACATATGAGACTTGCAATGACTTTAACTTAAACGATTTTAACGACTTTAACTTTAACTTAAATGATTGCACATTGAAAGTTACAATGAATATTAGTGAGAAAAATCACCTGGATGGAAGATACAGGCTAAATCGATGGAATTTGGAATTTGTGTAAGTCTAAACAATATCGATGCTTATAGGTCTATCTGCGGGGCCTATTTATGTTCATACAAAAATAAAAAATTCGGCCAAATGCGAGTCAGACTCGCGCACCGAGGGTTCCGTACAAACCTGTACGGAACGGTGTATGAGTAAAGGGGTAATAAGTTTAAAATTATTAAAAATATTTTTATTATATGATGTAACTAAAAATTTATGCTTTTCGCAATTTTTCCTTTATCTGTGTTATAAGACGTTGCTTCGTACCAAATTTCAAGATTCTGAGTTCACGGGAAGTACCCTGTAGGTTTTGATTCCCTTGCGAGTGTCGAAAATTTGCGGCATAAACGGGAGTATCTTTTGATCGCGTTGACTTAGAAGTTTGATTTTTTCACAGCTCCAAGAGACCATAGACTTGAGTATTTGATATGAATTTCAGCTTGATACCTCCACGCGTTCCTGAGAAAAAAGGTCTTGACAGACAGACAGACAGACAGACGGACAACAAAGTTCCGTTTTTACCTTTTGAGGTACGGAACCCTAAAAAAGGAGAATAATAAAAATATGGAAAAAAAATAAAAATGAAACAAAATGTAATTTATTTCCTTTTTCAATTCGCCCAGCGAAGCGGGCGGGAAACGGCTAGTATTATAATAAAACAGTAACTACTTAATTTGATTTGTATCATATTTTTACTACAGGAAAATCTTTAGTTCCCACGGGAAAACGCAATACCTATAGTACTAGTACTATCTCAGTATAATTAATAGATAATTTTCGTTAGACAATTTAGTACAAAATCATGAGTTTGACCCCTAAAGTTGTTTCAGATAGACTTTATTAGAATCCAATCATATTATTGTATTCCATGACCATAGGAAGCATTTATCATACATATGCTAACTCATAACTGCCAACATCGATTTTTAGATGTTCAGATGGCAAAATTTTGATGCGCGTTTTTAAATCGCACGATTTTGCCATCTGCACGTGGCCTTAATACTACTACTATATAATATACTATATCAATGATACATAGGTATTTATTTTTTTTGTAATGTGTGGAAAACATACTTAATATTTTTTTATACGAAATGTTAGTCTGTGCCACACATAATGTCAAAACACAAGACAACTGACAAATTGTCAAATGTCAATGTCAATTGTCAATTGTAGGGACTAAGAACGGTCTTTAGAGGTTATTTTTTTCGATAAAAATTATTCACTGTAATTAAATTACCTGAAGAATAATCTTATATAATATTTATTTTTTTTAAAAAAAGTAAGTGGATTTTAACGTAACTTTATTTCAATTATTATTTCAGCATGTTATCATATCGCTTTTATAGGTAGCACATGAGACATTTTTGATTATTATTCAACAAAAGAAATCTAATTACAAAGTAAATAATTCGAGGGTTGGACTTGACAATCTATAAAATTTCTTTTAGGTACACAGTACTGAATACAAAGTAGTCAAAGATGTCATTTCCTGATAAGCAACAACGAAAGATATGTTGGGATGCTAGAGACCGGTACTGGCAGTGCTTAGACGATAATAATTTAAAAGATGCTACTACAAAATCTAAAGCATGTGTTGAGTTTAGGAGAATATTCGAGAAATCATGCCCACCTAAATGGGTGACACATTTTGATAGAAAACGTGATTATAATATATTTAAGGAGAAAATGCAAAAAGAGGGCTTTGAGCCAATAAAAGACAGTGATTAATTATTATTTAAGTAATTAATTTATGTTATTGTAAATATAGTTTATTTAAATATTGTCTTTTATTTATTTTACTGTGATAGTATAAACAAAATAAACCAGTCTGCATGTACAAAGGTACCAAACTATAGACTATTATAATTATTTCATGTAAACACTATATTAAGTGTTCTTGTTTTGTCAACAGAAGTTACCTACAAATGGAACTTTTGGAATCTACTGTTTGGAGATTGAATATTTCCACTCATAACATCACTACACAAACCATTCAGGTAAAGCTTACTTTTTTCAAGTACTGATACTGCTTTTAAGAAAATAATAAAATAATGAATAACTTTTTAACTGTATATAAAATATTTTAATGAATTTTAAAATTATTTATTATAATAAAATTTTGATTGATACAATTAATTTAATGTTAATAATTATTTAAAAAAATCTTTCAGGATCTACTGTTAACAGTGAAAAGAAGCAGTACTGTACTTGATAAAAATGAAGAATTATGTAATACAATTTTGGATAATATTTGGTTACATCTAACAACACAACTAGTAGAATTTGATGATCAGTTATTGATGTCAATTTGTTTTTATTCTGTTTTAAGCCATTCTAAAAATCAGGTGTTTTATTTAAAGAAAATTATAGAAACATTAAACAATGATATTGTATTAAAACAAAGTAACTTTGAAAATGGGCAGAAACTTTACTTGTCCATATCATTATGCTATGGAATGTTCCAATCATCTTACCTTTTACAAAAGCCACATGAAAACAGTGATATGTTACATAAAGTTTTAGAATTAGTATTTTCACTATTATCTACCATAGCATATGTATACTCACAATATACATTCATTAATTTTAAAATTATGTCATCATTTAAAAAAGTAATAGGAACTGAATTTCAAAATACTTTGTTTGATAGAAAAAAACAAATAAAAATTCTAAACATTATCAATCATAACTGGGAAAATCCAATTACCGGAGTTAGAGGATTGAACAGATTAATATTTCAAACATTATTACTGGTGCTGGACAGTGATATATATGAAACAGTTCTTCAGGAAATAAACTGTTTTTATTGGAACAAGGCAAAATTTTTAATGCTTGCTGAAATAATAGAGAATTTTAAAGGAAATATTGAAGAAATGGTGTCAAAAAATAACTGGGTTGAAGGTCTTGTGTACAGTTTACATAAACCTGGATTGGTGTCTGCTGGAACTGACATGTATAACTCTATTTTAAAGAAAGTTTCTACAGAAAATATCTGGATCACATTATTTTTATCTAAAGTAATGCAAATACTTTGTGGGTCATCCCTTAAAGCAATTGAGAATTTTACTAACTATTGGTGCTTAAATACTTTAAAGAAGTTTTCTACTTTAATACATGTTTTTAGTAACAAGCTAAAAGAAACTGATATTTCACAAAATAAACAATTAAGCTTTTTGTGTATAATGAAACAAGGTAACAAGCTAGGATTAATTGAGAGAACTTGGAATGTACCAGAAATTTATGATACACTCATACTAAGAAGTCTGCAAAACTGTGACACATCCATCAGGATGTTAGCATTTGAAATATTGTGTGTATCTCAGGGAAAGTATCTACCAACAGATTTGGAATATGAGCAAATTTTAAGTTTTCTTTATAATAATGTAAACTCTGACTGTACCGTTTTAAGAATAAGTATGATAAACAATTTAACTTTCTTTTTAAATAAGTTACATGCATGTTATTTAATCACCATCCAAGCCAACAATGTTCAAGATATACATAACTTACAAATTTTCTGCCGGAAATTACAAGAATTTGTTATTGAGTCCATAGAGTTCAATGGTAACTACCAAAGAAAGATAACTACAATTAAAATTATTCATGTTATTTTAAAATGCTTTAATGAAAATTCTAAGCAGAAGCAGTTTCAAGGGAAAAGTAAATCACTGTTACAATTTTTAAAGGAAAATGAATATTGGATATTAAATGCAAAAAATATTATATTTAAACTTATCAGTTTGCTTAAAGATCCAGCTAATGATGTGCATCAAGGTGTTCTTCACTTGTTAACAGAATATTATTTTGAAGAACTGAGTAATAAAATAATGATTAATCATTTAATTGAAGAAGGTTTAAAATGTATTGGAAGTAAATTTTTCTATGAAATTAGCTGTGGTCATAATATATTTCAGCTTATAATAAATATAATATCTACAAATAATAGTGTTGACTGTCAATTTACCAACATAGAAGATATTTTTGAATTAGCCTTCAAAGAAATAACTCTGGAATACAATTCAAAAAGAAATATTGTACAGTCAATTGAAGATGGGAAGCAGTTACATTCTTTTTTAAGTTTGTTGTGTATGGTTTTTACAAATTGTATCAAAAATTTATATGAGTTAAAAGTGAAAAAAGAAAATGTAACAACACTGCTCAATATTGTTGAGAATATATCCAATCAATTTGCTGTTGATAACACGTCACACACAAGCTCAGATTTCTCCAAAATAAATGTTATGGTAGAATCTTTGATAGAAATTTCTGGTCATGCTCATAGCACAGAAGATGATGAATCAAAAATTTCAGGGCTACATCAAATAGTTTTAAACTCTTTGTGGTTAAATGTTAAGGTAATAATATATTTTGTAATATATACAATTTCATCATAAATGGGGCCAAAGATTTGAAAATTGCACTTATCCACTATTAATGTGAAAGTTTTGTAAGTGTATGTTGTTAAAAATTTGTATTGAGATATCTTTTATCCTAGATTTTTTATTTATATACTTAAATTAATATTCTTAAATATATTTTTTAACAAGAGATTTCTATGATTTAATGTAATAACAAAACCACTTTAAATTTTAGGCATCTTGTGAGTTAGCATCAATTTTAATTCAGAATTATAAAAATGATCATGATATATGCAAGAAGTGCTTAAATATTATAACTCACGTTTTGGAAACATCTAGACATAAAGGTGCAATAGAAGCTGCAGGAGGCACACTTGGTAATATTGTCACTATTTTAGACCTGTTCACTGATTTTGTTTAAAATCACTAGATTTTCATTGATTTTGTTTTCAGGACAAGGAATCCATTTTTTAACTTCATTACCAGAAGAATTGGATGTTTCCAAACTACCTTTTCTATTGCTAGAAGAGAAATTAAATGATTTGTTTTTCGAAATTAGCAAAATGTCCTCTGTAACAAGAAGGGGTGCAGGCCTTTCAATAATGGTTCATAGAATTGTTAGCAATGATATCAAAAAAGGAAAAGTGAGTTTGCTTATAATTTTTCAAAGATATTAATTGGGATAGTATACCATATAGCCTATAGGATGAATAATTTAGAGGTGCTAGTTGGTATCAAAAATATATAATTTATTGTATTTTAATCTAATTTGTTTTCAGCCCCTATTCCATTACTTTATGAGAACATTATTAAATAAATGTAATATACTAGAAGATTCTCCGAAGACAGATGAAAACCTTGATATTGAAGTTGAAAAGGACCTGCCTAAAGCCATTTACATACATTTCTTAACAAGAATCGTAATTGACAGCAGTTTAGCTTCAGATTGTATGTACTACTCGGCAGAGTTAGCAGCACTTGCATTTGATAATTTGACCAATTCTCACTGGCAAATAAGGTATGCATATTCAGTTATTTATTATTCAAAGCATATGCAAAATATATTATTATAATTGTTTTTATTAAAAATTATGAGGAAATTTAAGTGAGACATTTATAATTCACATTTTATTATATTTTTTTTAAATATCACACATAATTTTCAAATTTCAATGTCTATTGCTTATTATTACTATATGTAGAATATTTTCTGTATGTATACCAAAAAAGTACAGATATAAATATGTTTTAGAAATGCAGCCCTACAGTTATATGGAGCATTAATACCAAAACTGATTGGTCAGAAAAAAGCTTCTGGGACAGATGATGAGACAATAGCCACAGTAGCTTGTGATGAATTTAGAACTCATTCACCAAAACTATGGGAATATATTATAAAGCAAATACTTAAACCAAAGGGAACTGACACAATCCAGGCCCATTCTAACTTAGTACCCATATTAAATGTTTTATCGAGTATTGCTAGACGATATAATTTTAAAAATGATATATTAGAACAAGAGGACTATGAATCTAGTTTATTACCTAATTTATTTAATTTACTGGGAAGTCCTATTTATACTGTACGACGAATAGCTTCATATTGCATTATAAACATGTATTCTTTTGATAGTATGTACACATTTTTAATGAGTAATGAAAACTTTTCTGAAAATTTTATTCATGGAGTACTGTTGCTAATTTTAAACTGTTACAAAATATATAATGAAACATGTGAAAAACAAATACAAAACTTAATTGAAAAGTACAGTAATATAGTGAATTGTGAGAAACATTCTTATATTTGCAAATGGAATTTAGAGAAATTGCAAACAAATGAAGAAATACAAACAGTTACAGTAGAAACAATCAAAACCATTTTAAATGAGGAAAGAAGCAATAGATACAACCCAGGAGTATCTTTGTGGGCAAATATAAAAATTCGAAAGTATTTAAAAAATACGAAATGGGAAATTATGCCTGAAGTATTAAGTGTACTCAGTGAATTTGAAGATTTCGAGAAATATTGTGAATTATTAATTGAAAGAATACAAGATAGTATTGAAGTACCTAAAAAAATATTAGCTGCAATAGCCAATATGTTGTCAGGACTTTTTACAAAAAGCTCTGTGGCATGTAAATTACTTTATACCATTTCACAAAAAGCGCAATTTAATTTCATTGACAATCAGGCAGATATTATAAACATATTGGACAATCCTTCATACAAAATGCGGTATATAGTTCCATTTGCTTCAAGATCCTTTGCAATACAAGGGGAAGACAAAAGTTTAGTAAAAGTATCAGAATGTATATATTCATTATGTAATCCTGAGTACAATGATGTTGATATGAGATATATAGCTGCATTGTCTAATAATGAACTCACAAATAATTTTAATAATCATCCAGATTACGTGAAAATTAATGCAGTTAAAACATCTGTTTTACTTTTACAAGACGAAGATGAAGACATAAGAAATTTATCTGTTGTCTTTTATAAAAACATAGTTAAAGATAATGAATACAAAAATCCCTACATTGTGTTGTGTAATATATTAAAAAATGAGTTTTTATGCTCAATTTTATCAGATCCTATTTCTGGCATTGAAAAGATTTGTGTAGATTTGAGAAATTTTATTGATTTAATAAACAAAATCAAAAGTGATCATTACAATCCTTTTGCTAATGATGCTAAAAATATATATCTTGAAGTAAATGTACTGAGACAATCTCTGGAAGACTTAAGCATTTCAATTTTATGAATAAAATATATTTAATGCTTCACCAACTTTATTTATACTAAATAACTTATATAGATAAAAATAAATCAATTACCTAACATAATATATTTATTGTAGTTTATTCTTCATAATAATATTTTTGTGGTGGTGTGGTATCATCTATCTGTATAGACACTATATGTCTTCCTGGCACCATGACTAGTCCCAATACCCTAGGTTCCTCCGTTTCTCCATCAGCAGTTTTAAGATATTCTGAACAAGCACCTGAAATACAGTCAAATTATAATTAAACGGACTTTACTCTTGCATTTTTATTACAGAATATTAAAATACTACTTTCTAGTAGCAATTACTTTTAAAAATTATTTTTTTTGTAAACTGACACAGAATTAAACATTTAACTAGCAATTTGTCTCTTAGAAATTTGAAGTTTTCAATCAATTTTAGAGCTATCAGATAGAGAAACAAATAATGTGTTCTTTACTTTTGCTGAATTAAGAACAACAGCTTTAAGAATATACAATCACACATAATTATTACTGATACATACCTAATACTTTTTCATAAATAATAAGAATAAAGAAAAATAAATTGTTAGGTTTACAATCGCTTGGCAGGAGCAAAAGAAACATAATATATACAGTAAGAGAGTTTATAGGGTGCCACACCCAAATAAATGAAATAGCATTGAAAATTATATAATATGATAAAGCATAATAATTAAATGGCTCACCCAATATGACATTAGCATCTCTATCTGTGCATAAAAACACTCCTATAAGAACTCTGCCATCAGTCATTTCTATCCTAAAATTTACATTTAGCCATTTTCTTAGTTTGCTTTTTCCATCTAACTCCTTGTTTTTGTCATCTAACTCCTCGCTTTTTCCATCTAACTCTTCTGGTACCTAAAAGTAATAATTTACATAAAAGCATTGCACATAATATTTTTGCTTCCCCTTTTTTTTTGTAAGTACTTAGTATTCTGGCATATTACTAGCGCCTCGCCCTCGCTTTTCTCGGGATAGTCCCTAGATTTATCGCGAGCGAAGACGCGGGTTCCGCTAGAGACATATAAACATTCCTCTTGAATCACTATCAATTTAAAAAAAAACGCATCAAAATCCGTTGCGTAGTTTTAAAGATCTAAGCTTAGAATAATGATTATTCTAAGGATCTAAGCATAAAATATAGGAACAGACAGACAGCGGTAAGCGATACTATGTAGTGATAATCATTATATAATTATATAATATACATATATAATATACATATATAAAAAACAATGTTATTGACATTCTAAAATCTAAAACAACAATCGTAAGACAACAAAAATACTAACCTTATTTACTATGACTTCATCAGCTGATTTTACTGTAGTTGTGCTCATAATGTATTTATTTTTATTCCCCTTAATTCGCCAATAAATAACACAATGTACGTACCTATTTTGAAAGTTAAACTTATAATTTATCCAATAAACAATATGTAATTTAGTTTTTAACCATTAACGATTAAATATTATAAATTATAAATAATTTATTTATTATTATCCATTATGGCAATATCCTACTTTGACACTTGACAGTTGTTGTTGTTGTTTTTTAAATTTATCCCCAATAGGGAAAGGCAAAGGACTATAGTCCATACAAATAACTTTTCGATGAAATTGATTATTTGTCTTGTCTTTTAATACTACAAATAAATAATAAATAGTTATTAGTTAGTTATTCAATGCTGGGTTGTCTTTAAGGACCGTCAAACGCTCGAAGTCAAGAATCGAAGAAATGTTTCAACATAATATTATTTATTTAAAAGTAATACAAACGGTAAATTCAGCATGATCAAAGGAAACATATTACTTTATATAGATAATGTCCACTTAGCAAGGCTCGGCGGCTTGGGCTCAAGAGTAAGTAATATTTAATAGATAGATTCCTAGGCCCCACGCCAATCGCCAAGTTCTTAAAAATTAATATCTTTTTTTTTCGTAAAGGTTTTGAATTGAATTAAAATATTATTCGTCTATATTTTTTATTTGAACCAAAGAGAATGTAATGATTTGATGATTTGAACTGTTAAGTGTTTAGTGTCAAAGTCCTTTCCTTTGCCTTTCCCATAGAGAAATACTTTAATATGGAAGCCTTTCCCTACTATTGAGTATTGATTGGGGATAAATTTTAAAAACAACAGTCAACAACAAAATATGTAATTTTTATAACAATGAAAAGAAACGTTGATAAAGATAATGAAGACAATTTTATGAAAAATTTTAAATATTATAAATCTAACAACCCAACACCGTCACTTGAACTAGTACTTACAACACAAAATAATTATTTTGAAGAGGTTAAGTATTATGGTTACTTCTTTTAGATAAAGACAAGAAGAGTAAAAGCTATATAAAATGTGACTACCTACTAAATATTCTTAACAATTGTAGGAAATAAATTTAATTAATAACATTACTGAAGATGATCCAAGAGCTGAAGTATTGGGTTTGATTACTTTAAAAAATTGGAAGGGCTATAGATTTAAAAAACATCCTGGTCTTATTCTTATAAGGAATCCTTTTACAAGTTTAGGGCAAAGGTACTGGATACAGAAAAGCCTGAAAGATTATCCAAAAAAACCAAATAAAACAAATATTGATATAGAGAGATACATTGATGACTGGTGGGCTGAAAGCCATGGAAATGACAAATGTGATACAAAATTACAAAAGAAGTTAAGATGGACTACCTTAGGATATCATCACAATTGGGACACAAAAGTAAAAAGTTAATAATTTTTAAAATTATCATTTCAGTATTGCAATTTGTAGCCATAGTTTTGTATTTAATTTGATGTAATCTTGATATTTGTTTAACATTCTTAAAATACATTGAAAAATGTAAATAAGTTTAAGCTATTTTTATAAATTTAAGTAAAAAATCACATATTTTTACTTAAAATTGAGATAACAGTAATTATATTGAAATTTCCAGATTTATGCCGAAGAAAATAAAAATTCATTTCCTGATGACTTAGCAGAACTATGTGATATATTTGCAAATTATCTAGGATATAAAAATTTTAAGGCAGAAGCGGCTATTGTGAATTATTATCATATGGGGTCCACATTGTCAGCTCATACTGACCATTCAGAAGTTAATTTAGAGGCACCTCTATTCTCTTTTAGGTTGGTATTCTTTGAAGCTCAACTTAGGAATAGATGTTACTTAAACACTTTATTCTTAAACAGTAATAATAATAATTGCCATATTTTAAATTTATTATTTTCATCCAGAAAATATTCAGCCAGATTTGATAATATTAAAAACTATAAAGAAATAAAGAACATTTATGCATTATTGTAAATATTTTTAATTATATATAACCATGTTTTAAATGTATCTTAATAATATTTTACTTTCAGCTTTGGCCAGTCTGCTATATTTTTAATAGGAGGCCATGATAAAGCATCTGACCCTTCTGCTATTCTATTAAACAGTGGGGATGTTATTATTATGTCTAAGGAAGCCAGGCTTTGTTATCATGCAGTGCCTAAAATATTACCTGCTCCGTCACAACCATGGGATAGTATTGAAAAGTTAAGTTACATGAACATTGGAATTAAATACAAATATTTACCTAAAGAACTAGATATAAATGAGACTATAGAGCAAATATGGACTAAATATGGCAGATATATTAAAGAATCAAGAATTAATATAAATGTAAGACAAGTACTAAAAGAAAATCAGACAAATTTGAATGATTAAAATAATATATAGTTTGTTATTTATCTGTATAGTTAGTTTTATTACAATTTATTACTTACAGATATGATTCTGCATGTCATTTTTGTGCCCATGGCTGCTTTGTTATAACTGAAAAAAATAAGATCTTTAAGCTTTCAGCAAATTAATATATGTATATGCACATAATATATATCACTACATAGTATAAAACAAAGTCGCTTTCTCTGTCCCTATATCCCTATGTATGCTTAAATCTTTAAAACTACGCAACGGATTTTGATGCGGTTTTTTTTAATAGATAGAGTGATTCAAGAGGAAGGTTTATATGCATAACTAGCGGATCCCGCGGCTTTGTCTGTGCTAAATCTAGGGAAGAGTCCGAGCGAAGCGAGGGCGAGTCGCTAGTCTATGAATATTTAGA
Organism: Boloria selene; assembly: GCA_905231865.2. Taxonomy (NCBI): domain Eukaryota; kingdom Metazoa; phylum Arthropoda; class Insecta; order Lepidoptera; family Nymphalidae; genus Boloria; species Boloria selene. Next base: position 6,005,203 of record HG993146.1, on the reverse strand, counting down.
ACTACTATTGATTATATATTTGTAAATTTGTTTTTATACAGGTGTCATTTTATTGACATTTTGTTAGCCAACAATACCTACTAATTTTAAGATACAAAAGTATTTGCGGAATAAATAATTTTGTGTTAATAATAAATTCACTTTGATAGATAAACCTTGTTCATTAGTCTTAGCGAAAAGATGATGAGAGCTCTTTTGACAATCTCCTATCATACTCTATAAGCAATTGGCGTAACTTTCTGCATAGCATTCGTATACGTCGTTTCCGCAAAAATTTGCAAATCCGCGCAACTTTTCTTTGAAACAATTTTCAGCGTGAGAAATCATTTAATAAATTTTATATGTATAAGATTTCATTAAGTACCTACTAAGAATTTTGCGTCATGCGTCAAAGCTAGAAATTAACACACGAACACTATGACATTAACAAACTGGATTAAAAAATATTTTTTAGCGTAATTTTTACCTTTTTGAAGTTATATACTTCTTTTGGCACGTTATGAAGATTGAATAATGAGAGTGAATATTTACTATGTTGCTTTAAATACCCTAAAACAAATATGTTAACTTCTTACGTGCTTGCTAGCTTATACACGTTTTCAGGCCCGCCGCTAGCTGTTTGAGCGCCCTTCCCCTTGTGCAATACCGATTATGCCGCCCAAGTCATCATCGCAGTAATTAAATATTAGTTATGGTTTAAAAAGCCGAAAATATGTCATTAAACGTTTTTGACTCATCGAATCTGTCCTTTAATTTTTAGTTATTTAAAAATATATTAAAACATGCAAAATATGAAAATGTTTCGTTTTCGTTCCGATATCCGTTTTTGCCGCCCCCTTGAAAATGCCGCTCTTGTGCGATGCACACTTTGCACCTTAGCACGCGGCAGGCCTGCACATTTTTAGGGTTCCATAGTCAACAAGGTACCATAAATCATTATAGTTCGCCAATATTCGCCATGTCCGTCCTTCCATCCGTACCTACTACGTAAGAGCGCTGTAATTTGACATGGATTAGTCTCACTGACAAAGTAGTAACATAACATTTTGAAAAAAAAAGGATATTTAGTGTAGCGGGGTGTCGTTAGATAAGCCTTTAATAAATATTCCGGGTCTGTGATACAATCTTACGATTAATGGTTTAGTTTTCAAAGTATTCAGCTTTTAAATGTTAATTAAACAAATGGCCCTTTATTCGCAATTATTTTTTTAATGGGTAACTACTAAGTACTAAGCCCATTGCATTACACGCATTTCGCTTATCTTTCCTTAAAACAACATGAGTGGTAAGTACCTATGTATATCATATATGTTTACCAAGTAATGGTTTTTAATATTTCAACTCTGACCGACTGTCACTGTGAGTTGTGAGTTGTGACTTGCGACTTATCACTATCACACTATCACCATTGTGGGAAGATTCGGAATTGTTATTTACAGCTTACAGGTAGACTTTTTTTAAACCATATCCATGCTAGATAATTTTCCTTATCTCATCTCTATAATTACATGTTTATCGCGATCTAATATTTGTAAATAGTAAAAAATCTTCAGCAGACAGTACACCTGTAGTTTAAATTGGATAATTTTACGGATGAAGCGGAATTTGTTTTGGCTTGTATACTCGTAGCTATACCTATACATTGTGCTTTTATAAACCTTCAATATAGCATGTACTTACTATTCGATTTTCAACCAAATATTTATTTTAATATTGAGTATATTTCGTATCTAAAGGTCCATAAGTGAAGTGCTAACCAAATATAATATAATATAGGAATGATATCGAGCACTAGCCGGGAGACGTGCACGCTTTAATATTCAAGTTCTTTGTATCGGGTAGGTATTCATTCGCGATCGGCAGTTAGCTGCTTCATGCGATATCGAATCCAGCCCTTTCAATCCGGAGGGAATAGACTACAAAGCGGCACGATTTCCCCATTTGCTCAATAGAAATGCCATTTAGCGTTTCAGTTAAAAAAAAGATGATTATTCTAAAGCCTGAACATTTCATATCGTTCTCAAATGTCGATATCCAGTTCTTATGTAATGCACTTCGAGAGAAAGACTTGCTTTGTAAAACACAATAGGGACTTACTCGACTTACCTTTTTCTTGAAATTATTACTTTTTTAACAAATATTTGGCATTGATTTTCGCTAAACGGTTTATTAAAAGGGGGCATTGTGAAAAATGATGTTGGTACTTAATAATAATAAACATATATTTTTATATGTCGATAGACCTAAGTGTAATGATATCGTTGAATATCACTTAAAATAAATTGTTCCTTCCTTACTATCAAACTACTTTTTATTTATAAGGCTCTTAAGCTATAGCTATAAACAAAGTATATATTATTACTTGGCTAAGATACCAAGTAACATCTAGAAAATACAGCCTAATTGAATAGGTATTTCCATTTTGACGTATAAAAAATATTTTGTTGTAATATAGTCACGCACATGCTTTAATTTAAAAAAAAGTTTATATTCATCAACACAAATTCCGTAGCATCTACAGCCTGTATTTCTAACCCAATGACATATTTATACCTCACTAGTCCCTATATCTGTATATAGAGCACTGAACCTCTAACGACATCTTTATAAGGGGAGTACAATAAAAGCGGACTTAACGGGGTGTAGTCACAATAGTTGGCAAATTGAGTTAGGTAGGTACATTGTCGTAAACAAGCGCAGTAATTTGCGAGTCGACGTGGCTCGAGTCGCCCGATTACATTCGAACAAGTATACTGTCATACGCAACCGAACTCAATGGATGCTCGTTGAACTCAATGGGAAGTGACGTACGTTGCAGTAGGCATCGTGTAAAAAATTACTTAGGGTTATCAATTTTTAGTAAAGTATATAGATTAATTTTATTTATAATACATTATTGCTTTCCTACATGCAGTGAACTTGACAGAAATTTTCCATCTTGTATTTTTCCCTTTTTTGATGAAGTAGGTAAGTATGTTCAAAAGACCTTTTTACTCATGAGATAATAAGTTCTTGTTTTGTGTAAAATTATATGAATCGGAATGTTTGTCAGTCAATGCATTAGTTAAACAAAGCAGCGGCTGGCATAGTTTGCACACCCTGAGGTTCTTAGTTCGAGTCTCGGCTTGGGATAGGTTAAATCACAGACAATTTAGGTTGATTGTCTGTGGGTTAAAGTTACCACAATACATACAAATATCTTTAAAATCAATCAGATTTTTCTAGAACGCAGAAAATCTATATGAAAACATTATATTTACAAGATTGATAAAAACATTAAATTTCATCCATTGAAATTACTTTTACGGTAATGGCGGCTTCTCATTCGCATGTTCCGCGCATTCTTGGACGGGTTTTATTAAGTATTTATCTTCTCATAATACGATTATTGACACATTCATTACCTTTGTATGTAAAATGAGTTCGGAGACATTTGGCCGGCCGGCAAGAAGCAGTGGCGTCTTCGCTTTTATTGACATTAAATAGCCGATATAAATTCCGTTGGCGGATTACGAAATTTATTGGCTTCAAAATTAAAGGAGACCGATTTCAATGGCGAATGCTGACAGCTTTCGTTTATGGGTAAGTTAAGAGGACGGATAAAAAGGCATAACTATAGCCCTCATTGAAAAACTTTTATCTTTTTACCGAAGCAGTGCTAGCTAACGCCCGATTTATTTTGGGGTTACATGTGAATTGTTCTTGTATCGGTGGGCACTATTTTAGGTCATTACGATCAGGGATTGCAAGTTGCTGCTCCATATGTTTGAGAAAACTTAGCCTCTATCAAAACTTAGAAACTTAAACTCTAGTGTTTAATTCATTCAGTGGGTAGCAGGTAGGTATTTATTTCAAATTCAACTTGAAATATGATATTTCTGATGGTTGTTCTAGTTTTAACAGTGTTTGGAGAAGCGCCTCTTCTCACAAAATTAAATTAAAATAACGTTGGTGTCCCTACAAAGCTAAAGTACTTCAACACATTCAATAAGGACTATTTATGATTAATTTCTTTTACAAAACGAGCAATTCTTTTATTTATATACAACAAGATTCGAAACTTTTATACTGAAATACATTCATATTCACAAGATCTACTTTTGATTAATCGGAGTGACACATATAGCACAGAGCACATACATATTAATCTTGAAATTTCTAACTACATAGCCATGCAATAATGGCTCGAGCTTGTTTGTGAGACGACCACAAAGTACCAAGCATGCTTAGAGGCAGCCCTATTGGATTCACGAAATTAATGTGATATACATAAAATAGACATAGGATGGATCAAACGTAAAGCGTTTCGATTTAACTATTAGGTATTATGGTGGATTAAATTGCGCATTGTTAGAAGTACCGAGGGAATGATAAATATTAAGGTATCTACGATTAATATGTTAAAGGTAAAATTTATTTCATGTTGTTGAATATAAAGTAGGTAAATAGCTAATAACAGGTATTTAATAGAAATAGTAATTAAATTTGCTAAAATGATACATTTATGAGGGAAAATTACAGATTTGGTACATATTTGTTTTAAAACATCATAATTTGTAACTCGTTTGCAGGTGATAAACTGTTTGAGTAGAAAAAAATACAAAAATGTCAAACGCGAGCGGAATGAAATACTCACTCAAAATTCGGGATTTTCAGCGCTTTGCCTAGTGATAACGCAATAACACATTCACGTCTTGACACCCATAAAACGTTGGACGTTAAAGTTTGCAACATACATATTGAATATTTTTCTATTAAAAATATGCATAATAAAATAATATTATCATTATTTTATTAGAAATATTATGATAACGGCGGTTAATTTCATTGAGGATAGACACAAGTGTACGTGGTGTCACAAGTTTACGTACTGTGCGGCGGCTTACTAAACAAAAATACTTAATAAATAAGTTTAGTCCGACGCGGGATACGAACTCTACGACCTTTGGACATGCAGCTGTAGTTGCTAAAAAATTATATTAAATACTAGCGAGGCTACTTTGATAGGCGTCAGTTTTGCTTTGGTTTTGCTCGGTGTACCTTTTATATTTTACATTGATAAATATTTAAAGCATTAAATTTAAAGTCATCTCGTAGCCAGCATCGACATTAAATCAACGTCTGCAATTTGGATGTTTCGGAGCGATTACTTACCTCGGCGCTTCGCTGGCCAGAGCCAGTGCGCCAACTGGAGCATAATTCACTTACGGGCCCATTTCACATCAAATAAATAAACTGAGGTTTAAAACGTAATTAAATCATTAAAAATAAATGCATTTATTCTATAGACTTTCTTATTTATACATTGAAATTATCTATACTATGGTAGAGTTAATTTATTCAACAAATAAGTATATTATGTTTTTAAATGCAGTATAAAAATTGTATTGCATGCCTATTGTAAGATATGTTAATTTTGAAAATGGTAATTACATCTAATAGTATATTTAATTTATACATTTCTGAAGGTATTGCATGAATAGCAAAGTTAAAAACAAAAGCTGATTTAGGACAGCTCGTTTATTTCCATTCCCAGAGGAGTTTTTATACAGACGTCCTTGTCCAATTAGATGGCCGCTCCATCAATCACGTATTGACTGGGGCTTTTTAAAAAGTTAACTTTGGGATTTGGGAATTTCTAATACATTGAGACCTTTAAATTATGTTACATTGAAAGATTGAACGTCTGCTTCATTTTAACCCTTTTAAAGGCAAGTTAAACATTTATACAGGATATTTTTTCTATTAACTTTACGAAGGACTTTATTGATATCGTATGATCCCTGTCTAAACCATTGAGAGAGATATACTCACGTCGAAACTTGTATGTATCTCTACACAAGTATAAACTTGTAAAACACATGAGAGGGTGTAAGTCACGGGAAAAACTTTTTGTCTGCGGAACCCTGAATACTCATAGCTCTACACAGCCGCACTCTTGTTTAATTACACAATTTTTTATCCGTCGCTTTTGACCACTTTAATCTGAACGCTGTGCTATTTGGGCTAAAATCGGCATCATGGGAGTTTGTGGGTAATTCGCTTAGCATAGACTTAGCGAATATGCTTATATTTTACCGCTACGAGCCGCCAATGTACTGTACAGCGGAAATTTTTAATTGGGACCAATTTTTGTGAGATCATGTTTTATGATAAGACCACACGCTTGTACTACTATAAAAAGTGAATTAAAATCTGAAAAGTATGTTTATGAGATAAAGTAAATACTTTTCATGGAGTTCAAAAAATAAATAAATCGAGAGGTTTCAGTATGAAAGTGGCTACGCAGTAATAGGCAAGTATTATCTTTCAATTAAAAAAAACACAGAATTTAACACCTTTACCTGACGTAAAACTAAGATATGTATTTTTTTTAATTTAAATATATTTAAATATTTTTATAACATTGGTCTCAGGTTATTAATTTGAGTAAAATTATTAAAACATACATTATGAATTAATTTCCAGAGGTCTAGAAGTTCTGGCGTTTATTTTTGTTACTCGAAATCTAAACCTAAAAGGAGGGAAGCGTTTATTTAAATCAAGATTTTAGTAATCAAGCTTAATATAATTATGTCAAATACTTATTACCATATTTAGAAAGATCGTATTACGTTTGACGTCAGTTCCATTTGCCGAAATATGTATTTTCATTGTATATAATTACGAGCTGTGTAACGTAGTTAGGCGGGGTTTTGGAACGCCACCTTGTATGAATATGGAGAGTCGCGGTTGTCACTCTATCTTAATATGCATGAACTGCTAACTTATTAATTCACTACACAACTATGGCACAGCCATGGGAATTCACTTACTATGTTGCCAGTCGCGTTCAGTTTACTTTACCATTTGCCTGTTGACAGTGAAATATTCTATAATATCGGACAATGCTGCGCTTTGTCGATTGCGATGAAAGCCTTCGGATGAATAGGACACTGTTTGTATTGAAAAAGTTGTTTTTTATGTTTTGTATATATTCCTTTAAAATTGATATAAAATACCTATATTTTTGCAACGGAAAGTTCATTGTAAGTGAAAAATTTACTTCAGTTGTCGGAGTAGGAATAATTTTTTAATACTGGTTACTCTATTACAAGTCTCAATTTCTTCATCCTACAGGCTCATGTCATGTTTAGGTACATAGTGAAAGTTAAACATCGTATAGCTTTATTTTATTTAACTTGGGTGGTGATTTTAACAAATTCTTGGTGAAATTGTTTGTCTCAGATTTTATGATCTTTGTGGTGGACTCGAGTAATATTTTTCGTAGCTATGAATCGTGGAGAGAGCTGTCAGCGGCTGTGGATGTCACAAAGTTTAAATGAAATCTGGGCTATGTCTGTGTAATTACAAACAACTCGGCGTCGTAAGGTCGAGTTCGTCAAGCGTGTAATGGACTTTTCAAGTATTCGTAACGTGAAAACTTTCACTTCAACCGACTTAAACGCCTCCGACAATGTGCTTAACGATGTTTCTAACTACTTCACTCCATTCCTTCGCGATTGCAGGTTAAATTAATTATTCAACTGTCTCTTTGGACTTTAGAGCGCACTGTGCACGGTGCATAGAATCTTCATATTGAAATTATAAATTAAAGGTGTAGGTGTGCTAGTGCACAGTTGCAGCGTTTGTTATAGGTACATAAGGTACATACTTCTGATACAGAATCTTACAGTTTGTTGGATTTTAGATTACCTTCTTTACAGACTACACATGTAAACTTTCATAAGCATAAACATTTATATTGTTTTTTTCTTTGAGTTTAGAAGTAATACATAATTTCATAACTTTAACATTAGATGATAGATAGGTACATATAGTTTTTACAGTCGTGACTAACGAGAGTAAGCGCATCTTTCGCTACACTATCTACTACTAAATTCGTTTTCTCTATTATTAAGATCGTTCAAAGGACACAGTTGCTATAACGAAATGAGAGGGATCGACGGATCTTTGTGCAATCAGCGCGATTTATTCCCGGACGTGCCCAAGCACTCCTTGGACGGGTGATTGTGGTTACAATTGCGACATTTCAATAACGTACCACCCCTTACTAAAAAATACGCATATTTTTCCTAATCAAACTTATATTCTCATGGAGAGCACAATTTAGAAAATAATATCGATTTTTTTCTTTTTATTCGATTTTAATAGTAGTAAGTATAAGTATAGCAATTTATAATAAAAATACACGTTGGTAGATACATTTAATGTACGTACGTACTATCAATTACGAATATATTCCTTGAGTAAACTATAACAGCATACACGGTTGAGATGAAATTTTCCAAGAAAATCTTACTGCATTAGATTTAAGCAATTCAGGTTACTAGAACTAGTAATGAAAACATTAACTGTGTAGAACCTACAGGTACCCAGTACCTTCTATAGGTAAATAGAAAATATGTGTGTGTATACATAATATTATGTAATATTAAATAAGCAATGCGTTTACATTTCTTTATTATATACCAATAATAATCTGTATAAATTTATTTTGAGCATGTCGGAAACGCCTCTATGGATTTGTATAATTTTTTTACGAATAAGTTTTTTTAAAAGTTTATCTATGCAAGTCTTTTCTAAAAAAACAAATTTATATATATTCTTCATTGCACAAAAATTACATACGAAAAAATACATAGAAAGTGACGAGGTTGCAAAAACCGAGCATTTTTGGTTTATAATTAAACATAATAATTGATTTCCTCAAATTATCCTTAGTAATTTACATATCTAAACCTTAAGAGGTTCAGGGAAATGTACTAGAAAATTGTACAAAATGCTTACAGAAAAGTATACTATTTCTATTTTTTTAAGGTACACCCACAAATATACCAAAGTTATTCAAACGAAATGAAAATACATACTTATTTAAATATGAGGACATTAAATAAATATATCTGAAATATAGGTCTGTATAAATAATCCCTTGTAACGTTAGAAGGATGTCCGAGCAAAAAAGAAAAATCAACATGGCTTTATTTCCCGTTCATATCCGTAACGATTGTCATTGCGGTTATGGCGAAATTAGCAGAACAAAGGTATCAACCAGTAAATTTTTCATTTGAAATTGTTGTATATTCAACTTTTTCATGTGTTGTTTTGTAATAAAGTAGCAATTAATATTATTTACTAAATCCTTCTGGACTTAAAAAGCACGAGAAACTTAGAACCGACCTAAAAAAGTAGAGTACGATTGTATTTTTAATATGGGATAACTTAATTATTAAGAATCAATTTTTTAAATGTTATTTTTTAATACAGGTTTACTTTGAATAATTTGTTGGGAAACGAAAATTAATAATTGAGAAAACCGAAAGTTGTTTAAGAGGCCATTATAATATAAGCAAAAATTGTGTTATTGGATTTTTGATCAATCCAGTTTCTAGACTTAAAATCGCAATAAATATTTAATGTAAATTTTTTATATAAGTATAACAAAAATATTAGTCCTTAGATTATGCGTTGCTTCCGGAAAATCTGATAAAATTAATAGGAATATAAAAGAGACCTCATTATAGCCGTGATGTATGCGCTCAAGGCGGTGGGCTGATTCAATAACCGATATAATGAGTTTCATTACTGACAGCATCGCGCACGGAGCTTCGGTCAACACAATTAAATTAACCTATTACGTATTTTAAGAATTAAAATATAAATTATAGTGCTGTATTATAAAGGTGTACAACCACCATATTTAGTTATGAAATGTATCCAGTCTTTTCTAACGTGGCATTCCTAGGATATATTGATAAGTATTGTGATACAATATTGTTACCAAATATTTTTTTGAAAAGAGCAACTGTTGAGTTTCTCGCCGGTTCTTTTCAGCAGAAGAGCTTTCCGAGCCGGTGGTAGTTTACTCACAGACTTACAGAGTGACATTTATCTAATTTTAATAATGTAAAAATGATGAATAAAGAATGTTTTGATTTGATTTTGATTTGGTGTGTCTTTTACGCGAATCAATTATAAAAGTAAAATTTATAGTAAAAACTAGCAATACCGCGGCTCCGCCCGCGTTTTAATCACTATTTAAAAATAGGTATTGCTAGTTGTTGGAGAAGGATGAAAATTTAGGGTTATAAGTATTTTTTGATGCCAAATCATAAAAAAATGAAATATAAAAATTAAGTCTATAAATAAAAAATAAAAATATCTGGAGAGGGTGGCCCCTTATCAACTATGGGAATAAAAATAGACCTACCAAATATTATCACTACATAGTATAAAACAAGTCGCCTTTTCTGTCCCTATATCCCTATATCCCTATGTGCGCTTAAATCTTTAAAACTACGCAACGGATTTTGATGCGGTTTTTTTTAATAGATAGAGTGATTCAAGAGGAAGGTTTATATGCATAACTAGCAAATCCAGCGGCTTTACCTGTGCTAAAACTAGGGAAGAGCCCGAGCGAAGCGAGGGCGAGTCGCTAGTACACAATAAATTTCATTAAAATCGGTCAAGTCATTTCGGAGGAGTTCAGTAACAAACACTGTGATACGAGATTTTTATTTAGTAGATAATATTGCAATTTCAAGTAGTTTTTAATATGCCAAAAACTTAAAGTAACAAACAATGCACATAAAAATCTTAATATATAATTTTTAGAATAATAAATCTATCAAATTATGAGTCAGCATTGGAAATGTATGAGGATACATAATATTAATTAATAAATTCGTTTTTGAAACTTCAGAAAATAATTTTTCCAAACTCCGAAGCAAGTTTTTGCAAATATAAGATGAAATAATAAATTGTAAAACCTCAATCTAATCTGTTTAATGAGCAAATATGGGTATCGAAAATCCATACGTATTAATTAATATTGATTATAATTATCATGAAGTGCTGATGAATTGTGCCTACTGAAACATATATTAAAATTTTGTTCATTTTCAAAAAAAAAACACACACATGTAAAGTATGTGGAATTGAAAATATTGAGGTGTTGAGTACACGTCATCAGTGGGCTAACGAAGTGGGGTCCGGTACGTGACGATAATTCGGCCCCTCGGGAGGCCTTTGTGCAATCAGTGCGGTTTCTTGCGGGAATATCGAGTGCCAATTTTTTAGGGTTCCGTTAGAGTTATGACAAAATTAAAACCAGATAAGTGTTTAATCATTTTACCACATATTGGTGGTTGGTTCATACTGGATATAAAATGTCCATACTAGATATTTTTGATTTTTCCTAAACATCTCGTCTATGAAAAATTATGGTCCTATCCGGATTGCTTATATAAATTTATACATAATACTTATTATGTAATATTAAATAAGCAATTCGTATACATTTCTTTATTATATACCAATATAAAACCAATATAAACATCTATATAAATTTATTTTGAGCATGTCGGAAACGCCTCTATGGATTTGTATATTTTTTTTAATACGAATAAGTTTTTTTTAAAGTTTCTATGCAAGTCTTTTCTAAAAAAACAAATTTATATAAATTCTTCATTGCACAAAAATTACATACGAAAAAATACATAGAAAGTGACGAGGTTAAAAAACCGAGCATTTTTGGTTTATAATTTAAGATAATAATTGATTTCCTCAAATTATCCTTAGAAATTTACATATTTAAACCTTAAGAGATTCAGGGAAATGTACTAGAAAATTGTACAAAATGCTTACAGAAAAGTATACTATTTCTATTTATTTAAGGTACACCCACAAATATACCAAAGTTATTCAAACGAAACGAAAATACATACTTATTTAAATATGAGGACATTAAATAAATATATTTACTACTGTTTATCTGAAATATAGGTCTGTATAAATAATCCCTTGTAACGTTAGAAGGATGACCGAGCAAAAAAGAAAAATCAACATGGCTTTATTTCCCGTTCATATCCGTAACGATTGTCATTGCGGTTATGGCGAAATTAGCAGAACAAAGGTATCAACCAGTAAATTTTTCATTTGAAAATGTTGTATATTCAACTTTTTCATGTGTTGTTTTGTAATAAAGTAGCAATTAATATTATTTACTAAATACTACTGGGCTTAAAAAGCAAGAGAAACTTAATTTTTTAAATGTTTTTTTTTAATACAGGTTTACTTTGAATAATTTGTTGGGAAACGAAAATTCTGAGATAATTGAGAAAACCGAAAGTTGTTTAAGAGGCTATTATAATATAAGCAAAAATTGTGTTATTGGATTTTTGATCAATCCAGTTTTTAGACTTAAAATCGCAATAAATATTTAATGTAAATTTTTTATATAAGTATAACAAAAATATTAGTCCTTAGATTATGCGTTGCTTCCGGAAAATCTGATAAAATTAATAGGAATATAAAAGAGACCTCATTATTGCCGTGATGTATGCGCTCAAGGCGGTGCGGTGGGCTGATTCAATAACCGATATAATGAGTTTCATTACTGACAGCATCGCGCACTGATGCCAGGAGAGCTTCGGTCAACACAATTAAATTAACCTATTATGTATTTTAAGAATTAAAATATAAATTATAGTGCTGTATTATAAAGGTGTACAACCACCATATTTAGTTATGAAATGTATCCAGTCTTTTCTAACGTGGCATTCCTAGGATATATTGATAAGTATTGTGATACAATATTGTTACCAAATATTTTTTGAAAAGAGCAACTGTTGAGTTTCTCGCCGGTTCTTTTCAGCAGAAGAGCTTTCCGAGCCGGTGGTAGTTTACTCACAGACTTACAGAGTGACATTTATCTAATTTTAATAATGTAAAAATGATGAATAAAGAATATTTTGATTTGATTTTGATTTGGTGTGTCTTTTACGCGAATCAATTATAAAAGTAAAATTTATAGTAAATACTAGCAATTTCGCGGCTCGGCCCGCGTTTTAATCACTATTTAAAAATAGGTATTGCTAGTTGTTGGAGAAGGATGAAAATTTAGGGTTATAAGTATTTTTTGATGCCCAATCATAAAAAAATGAAATATAAAAATTAAGTCTATAAATAAAAAATAAAAATATCTGGAGAGGGTGGCCCCTTATCACCTATGGTAATAAAAAATAGACCTACCAAATATTATACACAATAAATTTCATTAAAATCGGTCAAGTCATTTCGGAGGAGTTCAGTAACAAACACTGTGATACGAGATTTTTATTTAGTAGATAATATTGCAATTTCAAGTAGTTTTTAATATGCCAAAAACTTAAAGTAACAAACAATGCACATAAAAATCTTAATATATAATTTTTAGAATAATAAATCTATCAAATTATGAGTCAGCATTGGAAATGTATGAGGATACATAATATTAATTAATAAATTCGTTTTTGAAACTTCAGAAAATAATTTTTCCAAACTCCGAAGCAAGTTTTTGCAAATATAAGATGAAATAATAAATTGTAAAACCTCAATCTAATCTGTTTAATGAGCAAATATGGGTATCGAAAATCCATACGTATTAATTAATATTGATTATAATTATCATGAAGTGCTGATGAATTGTGCCTACTGAAACATATATTAAAATTTTGTTCATTTTCAAAAAAAAACACTCACATGTAAAGTATGTGGAATTGAAAATATTGAGGTGTTGAGTACACGTCATCAGTGGGCTAACGAAGTGGGGTCCGGTACGTGACGATAATTCGGCCCCTCGGGAGGCCTTTGTGCAATCAGTGCGGTTTCTTGCGGGAATATCGAGTGCCAATTTTTTAGGGTTCCGTTAGATTTATGACATATGAAAATTAAAACCAGATAAGTGTTTAATCATTTTACCACATATTGGTGGTTGGTTCATACTGGATATAAAATGTCCATACTAGATATTTTTGATTTTTCCTAAACATCTCGTCTATGAAAAATTATGGTCCTATCCGGATTGCTTATATAAATGGGGCAATATGTGAGTATTGCCCCATTGTTATACATATTCTTCACGCTTAAATGTATCTAGAGTGTTTTATAGGACTGTTTAACACATAGTAAAAGTAGAGGTAGAAGCAAAGAGGTAGTGTATAAATCACTTCATATTATCATGAACTATCAAAAATATTATGACCTGAACCTGATGAACCTCGTATATTGTAAAGAATTTTTGAAAACTTCCATATATTTTCTATGAAACTTGTATAAAATCTGTTCTCAGTATAAAAGTTATTAAACAGTAAGCGGAACCCATATTACGTGAATGTCTCGTGTTTCGCTGACAATTTATTTCCGATAGTTAAAGGAGGGAATATCTGTGACTTCGTTGGTTTTTATAGACTAGATATTCCCAACAGACCGAGGCGACGATTTATGTAGTTAGTAGTTCTTTTAACACTATTTACTTTTAATGATGACTCAAGTTGATTATTTTGGAGAAAAAAAAATCTCAGAGTTTACAATTCGTCGAAAGTCGAGAATATGTAGATATGTCTTCATTATATTTTTTCATATAAGTACTTAACTATTGAAGAATAAATGATATTATTTGAATTCATCAAATATTCTTTTATATTTCCTGCCAATGTATAGTCACTCGCAAAGTAAATAAGTACCTAAATATTACTATTTAACAATTATATTTCGTTTAATTTTTTCATTTAGGAAGAAATAAAAAAATAATGACCAAGTGTAATGTTAATATATAAATATAAAGCGAGGCATTTGCCAGGTGGACATACTATTTCCACACAATATCTTAAAAAACTAAATAGTAACTAAATAAATTGTGGGAAAATTAAGAAATTAATTTTCCGACAATAGAGATTTATTTATAAATAAAGTTACAAAGAAAATTTTGCCAAACTTGTACTTATAATTAAAAATATACTGCACGTAAATCCAATCCACTATATTTGGTACCCAGCATCTGTGTCGTCTTCTATCATTAGTGACAACATAGAAAAAACAATTTCATTTCAAATGAGACAGATAACAATCTATTTTTATACAGCTTTCTAATAACCATACCAGTCGAGTCCTCGGGCGTTGAGTCAATATGTTACTTGTACTATTGTCCTGCCTAAGCTCACTTCTCAGCTCTCAGCCTCAGATCTCGAGGCGAGTTCGAAATAATAAGCCTTGTAATTAGGATTTATGGCCCCTTTGCGATGATTAAATGGCGACCGCCATCATTAAAAACGAGTAATGTATGGTCTCAGAAACATCGGTATTACAGATGAGATTTGTAATCACAAATAATCTAGTTCGTTATTTATTTTAGTTTGTATTTATAATGGGATTGGTTTATAAATTGTCTGTCGTTTCATTTCATATTAGATATATTAAAGCGACTTTTATTTTGTAACTTATAAGTAAAGATAACTGTATATATATTATTTTGAAATTTTCGAATCTAGAAATAAATACGTTTAAATTTTTTCAACTTTTTTATTTTTTTTATATGTAAGTTAGTATGCGTCTGTGTGTATATTTGTTGATTTTAGTACATAGATAGAACTGTAGTAGTACATAGTCGGTACCTGGTAACGTACCCGAGCGAGACGAGGGAAAGTAGCTCTTGAATAATGAAAAAGAAAACATTCAGTGTTTACCGCTATATCTTTCTATAAAATAACCATTGAATTACCTCTTTTAGGAGTCGGAGAGTATCTTTGGGTTTTATTATATTGCAAAAGTTAAGGAGAGACGTGCAGGACGTAGATTAGGTATATAGTGTTAAATATGGAGGAATAAATAGACCGATGATGGCCCTTTTCACTTGCTCAATACAAGAGCTTTTTACACGACTACAACAAATTACTTATATGACATTTTTGTATTCCGCCGGCAGTGGTAGGGCGAAGCTTTTGTTTGTGTTATATTGATCCATTAAATAATAATATAGGAGTCTTTAAATACAGCCTTATAAATTTTAGTCATAGTAACATTCTTACAACTTCTTAATTTCCTAACTATTTTCTAAGTTAGTGAATCAATGTAACCCATAGGTAGGAGGCCGGTAGTAGCTAGGCGTCAATTAGACATGAGGTAAGATTTATACGGCTATTTATCTTTCGCTACCCTCCCTGGAAATTGTTTTCCAAAAGTTCCTTTATAAACATTATATAAAATTGCTTTGAGAATTTTCATATATCCAACATTATTCTTGTATGTAAAAACTTGTAATATATGTACTATTATTATATTCTTTATTGCACTTAAAAAGTCAAACAGAAAAATACAAAAACAAAAAACTTAGTTGACAAAGGTGGACTTATCCCTATAAGAGATCTCTTTCAGTCAACCAGTGGATGTGTAAGAAGATGTCAGCGGGCGATATATATGCATTATTAGCTGAAATTGTTGTTATATTGTATAATATGAAATATTTTTATTTCAATTCGAAAGTATACCTACTGTTCATTTAAACACAGACCATTCATAAAATAAGCTATTTGCATATAAGTAATAGGCATAAATCACAATGTACAGTGAAAATGATTTCAATTTCAATGAAAAGTAAATACTATTTTGAATATCTACAAAGTAGTTGTATGTAATATTGCCTTGGGCGGGAATCGATTACTGATTCGAATATAATATAACTGATAATAATGACATACAATACATGTAATGTTAGTATTCCTAGGTCTTACTTATAAATATTCGTACAATAAAATGTTCTATTGAAAGCAAAGTTGCTTAGTGACTTTTCCTGAGTTAGTGAATCAGTATAGGTAGGAGGCCGGCAGTTCCTGGCCGTCAATTAGACATGGGGGAGATTTATAGACCGATCTATCTTCCGCTACCCGCAATAGAAGTTGCTTTATAAAAGAGCTTTTCAAATACTAGAAAAAAGTAAAGCGAAATATTGAATTAACCGTACAATTATAATTAAAATTGATTTAGTAATTTTTAAATTAACTAGATGATTAGTCACTTTAATTAAAACACTCTAATTCACTGAAATGTTAAAATTCAGAAATGCATTAAAGTCAGTATAATTTAAAACGGTAAACAATACTAATAGGTGTAATGTTTTATTAACCCTAATAAAGAAAGTTCATTAGAAGTTTTATTTTCAACGTAATAAAACAAACTCTACTCACGTACTTCATACTCCATTCTAGTCGTAAAAGGTGCACAGGAATTGGCAGAATTTATTCACAAACGATGTGCTGTCCTTAAGAAAAGTCCTAAGAACTTCTATAAAAGTAAATTTAAGGTGCACCTAACACCGCAGATTTGCCGCAAATAATCTTGTACACTTTTATCTTATAGGAGTTTTCTCCACTGGTTTTGTGTGCCGAAATTTTTATTTAGTACTTATTAAGATGGATATAAGTTTATCGTAAAAAACATTAATCGTATGGATATTTGCTTATTTCCATAATCATCATTTTTATAAAAAATATGACAGCTTTGTGTGTTATTTACTAACTTACAATACATGAGTTGTAACGCTATAAAAGTATTCTGTATTCGTATATTTAATATTCAAAAATTATTTTTCGGGAATAAAAGGTACGCTAATATTATTATTTTCTAGATTTTTTAACTAAATTCTTTATCCGTCACTTGCAATCTCATTATATATTAAAATAAATTTAAAAGTAATATTTATTTTAATTTATTAATATTTGCTTACAATATGAGTAAAAAATTTAAAATAAACTGTAGGGCATTAATGAATTACGAAGCGAAATAATAAAACAAAATACGTAGCGTCCCTGAATCTTTTAGACAACGTCTGTTTATTCGGCGCGGGTGTTTGAATTATAAAGGAAGACGACATTTCGGTGAACAAGGACCTGCACGGTTCCTTTACTACGAGCGTTCATACATATTAACTTGGGTCATCCCAGTTTCAGTAAGGAAACGAACGAGACGTCGGAATAATTTCCTTTAATATTAAATGAGGAAAATAAAATGTTGTGTTGTTGATGGTAAATGGTAGAGTGATTTGATGTAAGATTACACATACACACCTACTTGTTGAATTTTAAACATCTCGTCGAAGGAACTGTTCTATTTTTTTTAGTTTTACAGTATAATGCTCTAATACGATAAAATTAATTGAATAATATAGTATGTAGGTAATAGTCATAAAATACGGTGGTAATATCTTAAAAATAATAATGTTCTCCTCCGACCGATTCCGGCCATGGCGGCCAATCTCATTAAGACTGGCCAACTGCGCAGGAGATATTATAGTGCACAAGTGTATGCGCAGACACAAGTGCACTCTCTATTCCTATCACTCACATACTCCGGTGGGACGACTACTCGACACGACCAGTGAGAGCTAAGGCGCAGGACCGACGGCTTTACGTGCTCTCCGAGGCACGGGGGTGACTCACCGCCAACTTCCCAACTCCGGGCTATTACTGAGGCTTACTAAACAGAAAGACTCAATAATTAAACTTGGCCCGACCTGGGACTCGAACCCAGGACCTCTCGATGTATGACCGTACATGCTAGCCACTACACCACCGAGGCAGTTATCTTAAAAATATCTTCTATATGAATATCGTAAAAAATATTATTAGTAATAAAAATATTAATAGTCAAATTTATTATATTTAACTAATATTTTAGATTGGCAATAATACAGATACAGATACACATTTATAAAGATATAATAAAAGCTTATGCCTACATACATAGACTGTTAAATTACCTATTTCAATATTACAGTACTACAAGATTTATATTACGAGAATTTATTCGAAGCTCGTACGACATTCTTTTAAGCGAGCTTTGCGTCTTGTTCATTCACAAATCCAAAGATAACGGGCCGATGCAAGGCTATTCTGTACAAAGTCTCGACCGGGGAATGGTCCGCAAAGAGATTCTTTACAGATTGCATGCTCGTCCGGTGTAAAATTGCATGGATTCCACATTATTGTCTACTACTGTTACTTTTGAGCTTTGAACTGGTTGGATATCTGAGGGAAAAAATATATATGGATATTTTTTTCTTGTGAAAATAGATGTAATGATATTTTTTAAACAATTTTTATCATTAACTGAAAGTCATGTATTGAGTATGTATGTATGAAATAAAGTAATATATTATATATGGTTTACTTTAATATGTTTTATTTTATATTTGTTAATTGTTCTGTATGTTTCCCTTAAAAATTTAAATAAATAAATAAATAAATAAATGTATTCTTCTTCATTGCATTCGTGCATTGCTCATAAGAAGTAAGAAGGTGATAAAATTAAAACACAACACAATCATAGTTAGCACTTACTTAAATATTTTTAATATATATATTTAGCTACCACGAAGAGATGCTGGACATAGGCCTCTCCTAATCTTGTCACTGGGGTTAATCTTCAGTTCTTTACGGTGAATAGTATTATAGGCGAATCTGAAAGGCTTCTAAAATAACAACAGTGAAAGTCTTAATTTATTTTTCTTTCTTACACGCAGCAACGGAATTGACAATCAAGGTAGTTTTTGCAAAAAAGTAGTTTTTGTGCAAGGGTATTGAAGGAACTTTTCTTCACTTCGGTAATTCAAGTTCCCTTGGGATGTAAGTCTGGACCAAAAGCCACTTAAGGACATCTTACTAGTTGATAAATATATTATTAGAGTGAATGTATCAATTTGTTAACAAT
Organism: Boloria selene; assembly: GCA_905231865.2. NCBI lineage: Eukaryota > Metazoa > Arthropoda > Insecta > Lepidoptera > Nymphalidae > Boloria > Boloria selene. Next base: position 5,985,682 of record HG993146.1, on the reverse strand, counting down.
TTATTTGGAAAGCTATTGATTTTGCCTTTAGTAGAATTTTCAATATTCAGCCTTGTAGGCAGACCTAAAAACAACGCCGCTGACTTGTGATTGATATTAATTAATGAGTTGTATGTTTAAAAATTGTTGAATGATTTCGTGGGTGTATCCTACTTTTAGCAACTATATATATATTACGTATGTAATTTCGAGACGCTTGAAAGCTAGTCGTCGTGAAAGTCTCTACCGTGATGATGATGATGGTAAATCATTCGAAACCTCGATAACCGAAATATAAATAAATTCATTAAAAATCCGGAAAGGCAAAACATCAAATATTCAAGCAAATTTTAAAAAGTAATAAAAAGAAAATGATTGCGTGGTTTATAACATTTAGTAACAAATTATATATTTTTTAAAGTATGGTGGTGGATTTTCCGGCTAATTATTGGAAATATTGTGCTATACTAAAATTTTACCGTACCAATTAAATTTCTGACGCTTAAGTTTGCGTAATTTCTCAAATTTAGCACCACTAGCGGGTAGTTTGCAGTTGTTTTAAAGATGTCAGTAAAACTTTTGCTGTTAAAGTGGCATGTAATTTTTGAAGTCCGAATCATGTTGGATATAGCAGTGGAGTGCTTTTAGTAAATGTCTAAGTCATAAGAGTATGTATTGAAGCCTGTGTTTCAAAATGTTACGTCTTCATTTACTTTATATTTAAATATGAAATATAGTGAAATAATAAAAATAAACACCTTCATACTTTCTTTATCTCTTAATAATAACAATTTTGTATTTGTTAAGCAGGTAAAAATGAAATATTAGCTAGCTAGCAGCTGCTTTTCCATTTAAATATTAGTTATTTCCATTACATTTTATGTTATTTTGATATTATAATCGTTTTTAGCTTGCAACTTAGAGCAAGTAACAATCGCCTGGCTGTTAAGTCAATGTTACAACAGTTTTGCCGCTTTCATCCGCACCGTGGATGCGCAGCGACGGCTCTACACGTTGTTTGAGCGTGTACCGCAATCTGCAATAATTGCGTGCGTAGGCACGGGATTTGGCTTGAATTTCAAAACTAAGCTGCCCCGCTGAAAGGATTTTTATCCCATGAATATTTACACTCACAAAGTAAAAGCCCATAAATGTCGTTTTAAAGTAGATCTTACATTAATAAACCTCTAAAAGTATATTATGAAGTGACAAACAAATAAAAGTTTTGTAACTCGTAAAAAAACGAAGGTAGGAGTATATCATAAATAGCTAAGAGTATTTAAATGCCATTAAGTTGTCCACGACCACTATTAATCAATCATTATACTACTAGTATTATATGATAGGCACAGTCTGTTACACCAATAGTCTATTCGATTCCCGTGCAGGTTGACTGTAGTACAATAAATATTTGTTCTGAATTCTATGAGTTTTGACATCATTAAGGAAGTCGAGAGAAGTATTAATGCTTTCTGTACAGAATATGTTTTGAGTAGCATCTGTTTAAATTATATTATAAACCTCTCTAGGGCAATAAAATGTTATTACTGGTCGAGTTTTGAAGATTCTAAGGAGTAAGTAGGTAGTTTAGGAATGGCGAATTTACTGCATAAGTTTATTATTTGGATGGGCCCCAAGTAACTAAAGTAACATATAAAATCTACACGAAAGTGTGACCCAAAGGAATCGTTAAAACCCACGAAACGGAATGACTTCGGGACAACTACAAGTTTGTTTTTATAAATAGATAGATAAGGTTCTGTTTTCCATGTTTTATGTCTCTAGATTCCATCACAACTAAATTCCTTTGAAATAAAAGTTTTACAATTGAGTTTTCGTTATTTATGTATACTTTTATACAAGATATAAGCAATTAATGTACCAATAGCTAATATTTAATGTATGAAAATCAAGAAAAATGCTCACGAATTTGTTTTCAATTGTAAATATCACTTATCACGCACATTCTTTTGGACTTACTTTAATAAAATTTTCTTATTACAAAATTTAGCAAAGTCATATTGGTTTAAGTTTTATTTTAGATTGAAAGTTCCTTACCTCAGCGATCTAGTGAGTCATACGATTGCTGGCCCTAAAGTGTCCAAGTCCAGTGGAGTCCGACCAAAGTAAATACATGAGTTTACTGTCTTTTGGTGATATTAAATTCTCAGGTTCGGAAAAAACAAAAATCTTTTGATTCTGTATTTAGTTTTTGTTTGGTTTTTTTTATAAAAGATTAAATCCAATAATCAGTATATCATTATTTGTGAGATTTGAATTGCAAAGCTCTATTGAATAAATAGCCATTATATAACAAGAGTAAGAATTATGTACGTCAGTATTTATAGTGGAATAAATAAAAATAAATAATTACATTGGGACATACACACACAACACCGTTTAGTTTCATGGTAAGGCCTTGTGTTATGGATACTGGGTAATACTTTGTACTGTGTACACATATATATAACTTTAAATCTTATATATAAAATTCTCGTGTCACAATTTTCGTTCCCATACTCCTCCGAAACGGCTTGATCGATTCTCATGAAATTTTGTGAGCACATTATATAGGTCTGAGAATCGGCCAACATCTATTTTTCATCCCCCTAAATGTTAAGGGTAGTCCACCCCTATATTTTAATTTTATATTTTTTAGACAATTTTTTGAAACCCAATGAGGTTGATTAGCAATTAAAAAAATGAACGCGGGCGAAGCCGCGGGTACAGCTAGTACATACATATAATTAACATAAACACCCATGACTGTAGTACAAAGATTCTTGCTCATCACACAAATCAATGCCCCTAACAGGATTCGAAACCGCGACCGCTGGCACAGCAAATATAACAAAACATAGCCAAGCATGCCATAAAATATATATTTAGTTTTATAAAAATATGGTTATACGGCTAATCTTGACGACAATAATTTCATAAGCGGAGACCTCCTTAGAGTTTTTCTCATAACTCAAAATGAGATCATAACGGTGCAAACCTCGGGAGGCTTCAAAGAATAACAAAGAAAAAGCTCCAAATTACGTAGGTCGAGTAATTTTAGGGCGAGCTACAGAGAATGGTTCCAGAGGGACTTAGATGGGGACCGGTGGCGATTATGTAGCGGTTTTATAAGGTTCTTATTTTTATGACTGGTATAATGTTTAAATGTACCTTTAGTATGGGAATGGCAAGGACATTTTCATTTCACAAAATAGAAATTAAATGATGGCTGATGCTAGTCGTCTGCTAGTTGGACGAGTAAAATAATTTAGTCGTCCAACAATTGTTGGATGACTAAATTATTTTAAAGGCTGTTGCTAGTCATCCGATAATCGTATTAATAAAAAATATATTATTCGTCCGACTATTGTCGGTTTGTACGAATATCTATCACTTCTTTGATTTCTAATATAAAATAAGCGATTTTTATGTGCAGGATATACCTATGCCAAAAATAAAAAAAAAAATAACCCTAACCTACCGAGCTGATAATTTATTATTTAGATCCCACCCACTTTTAATAAGTCCAAGAGTTTTTATATGTAAAAGAGCTGGCTCTATAGAGTCGTCCTATGAAATTTACGTTACTAACACTCTCTGAGAGTATGTACCTACATCAAAACAATGTACAAGAAAATGGTATTTTGTAAAAAGTACTATAGAAACGTCCGCAATTGCATTCACGAGTATGTTAAAACTTAAAAAACAAATTGATTTCTCTTTGAGCCATTTAAGAAGCAAAAAAGTCTCAGTCGCGATATATCAAACACCAATTGTCGGACGAATAATATTTAATTTATTCGTCCGCTTATCGGATGAATAGACACTTCGTTAAATGATATAGTAGAATTTTATGGAATTTGATGTTATGATGTGTGACATACTATTATTTACTTTTGGCAATAGAAAACTTTAAATTATGTTGCTACTGCATATCGCAAGAAACAGTAAAATTTATTTATATTCAGCCATTTTAACGTCCCACTGATGGGCACGGGCATTCCTTCAAAACGATCTTAAATATGAGGGGACCACAGTCCATCATGCTGGCCATGTGCGGGTTCGCGGGCTTCACATGTCTTTTGAAATCTTGCTAGGTTCTCTCAGACATGCAAGTTTTCTCAGGATGTTATCCTTGATTGATTCGCACATGAAAATATCAGAGGTGTAGCCAAGCGAGCGTGTCACCACTGGGCTACCACTGTCGTGAAATTTATTTGGTATAATGTTATTAGGTTTGGTATAATGTTTGGAAAATACTATTTAGAATTAGTCTATTAATCTAATAGTTTTAATCTAAAAAAAAACATCTATTTTGTTTTGTTTAATCTTAAAGTGTTTATATTGTCATTAGAATTTTTTTTTAATGTAACAAAAAAAAAGATAATACTTTGAATTATAACTGCTCTTAAAGACAATATACCTGTATGAATATATGTAAACTAGTGTTATAGCACGTTTGCTATTATGCATACACTAAAAAAACACATTTACGAGACACGATACAGTAGTAAATCATCAGGTATCATTCGAGTACTAAAGCAAGGTAAGCAACAAAGCCGAATCAATCCATAGCAAATATATAAATATATGAATATGACTACCTAATACATTAAATCAACAACGTTAAGTACCATCACTACATACTAAATTGAATTTCAATAAACACTTAATTAAATTGGGTTTATGGTGTTTCTACATATACTTAATTCAATCATTGAGGCTATTTAAATACAACCATAGATATATAACCTGCAAATAATCAATCATATTATTATATTACTCATATATGGCAATCTTTACCATCGTTTCCTACCAATTTCCGGATATTTTTCTCGTACATACAAAAAATGGCGATGGAATAAGCCAGTTTTCTTAGAAAAAAAATCTATAATTTGAATCGAAGCTAGTTACATTTTGTCAATGGCTAAAGTGTACATACGTGCATATACTAGTAACAGATACAATATTTCCGATATTGATTTGGAATGCTATCTGATTAAGCGATGATATTGGATTGAATTTCACCCGTTATTAATCCGTTTTATTGCATTGCGTTGCAGTTTCATTCGATTCGAAATATCTCTAAATGTATTTCTGCCTTCTAGGGATGAAGTGATACTCGTATGTATTCGTATATACGAGTACGTTAGTTTAGGCTAAGGCTATTTTATATACATTATATTTTTTTGCTGAAGTTTTTTCCGAATTAATAGTCGTATAATAATAAATAAATAATCATTTATTTGCATAAGGAAAGTTTACAGTACCAAAGATTGTGGTTGAGATCCCCTTTGAAGCAAATTTTTGCGTATCTACTCGTATTTCTATAATATTAATTAAATTTTCTAATAACACGTTTGACTCTGTAACGACTCTACTTGCTGTGCCGGAGGTCGGTCGCGGGTTCAAACTCTGTTGGAGGCATTGTGTAATGTGCGCGATTTTTGTATGTACCTAGTTGTGGAGCTGATGAACAGTCATAGATGTTTATATTTATAATGCATATACTTAAAAGTTGTATATGTATGTGTATTGTGTAGTGTACCATCTATATGGTATTCCTTTTTTTGTTAGTAAAAGTGGAAATATACGTGGACTGTATAATTAACCTTTTCTTTAAGCTCTGTAGAAATTTTATCCTTACAACAAAAATAATTTACTAGTTTTATATTTTCTCTCATTAATATTTATGTATCTAAAAATATTAAAACCTACCTTTTATTTAGACTCTACTTTTCGTATTTAACTTTTAATATACTCGTACCATTTAATTCTATAGACTACATAAAATGCTAACGAACGAGAACTCAGTCTTGACCAGTTTTTACAAAGTACTGCTACTTACAAGGCAATCAAGTAAAAAGCTTTTCTTAAATTGAAAAACTGTGGCGTTTGTGGGTTTCTTTAACAACTAAGTTCAAGCACTAACATTTTATTTACGTGAACGTTTCGTGTTATCCATGTAATATCTTATAGTTTAACTTTAATTTAACTCTTTAAGAAATTGCCAAACCTCGTAATTATGCATGTGTTTTACAACGTATACCTAAATATATTTTTTTTATGAGTAAAATCTATGTCATAAACCAAGTAGTGTATATATATATAATAGTACTGGACTGTTCTGTCCTTTTATATGTATAAGAAAAAGGTTATTTTTTCGTATTCGTTGTTTCCAATTTATTTATTGATAACACTAAGTCTTTAATTGAAGAGCGAAGAACATTGAGTTTTAATATCTGCGTATTTCAATAAGAACAAACCTAAACTGTTGCACAAGCAACATTATAGCGTTAATACTCTACTTGGAATTATGCGTATTATCAATGGCTATATGTGATCTCCAAAGCGGGTGTCACCAATAACCAAACTCCGAACTGATAATTTATTTTACAAATAAAAACATTTGTTGTTCTTAACTCGGATACAGAGGATTACCTCAAGTAGCTAAAACTGAAACTAATTGTCATATGGACATTCGGCCATTCGTCGGAAGTATATTTTTCGTAAGCAATTTGTGAGTAAACAAATATGAATTTACATAATTTCATGTTGAAAAACAAAAGCTTTTTACAAGCGGCCCCGGTCGTTACGACGCATTAGTCCGCAACGCGTCGTTGATCCCACCAATAAAAGAATTATTGTGTCCAAAATAAACATTTACCTGCTCGAAGTTATTACCCATTCATGTATATATATATATATATATATATATATTTATTATATAAAATTATAAATAATATTTAAGTATTTCACACTTAAGTAGATCTTTAAGCTTAGACTTCATTGACATTCATTATGGTAATCGGGATTTCTACTTAGCTTAAATTTTTTTTGTTCTTAACAATAGCTTGTTTTTGTGTTTTCGTGTGACATTCTCCCGTCTTCCGGCCTTCCTACTCAATTACACATGTCGATTCATTGCTATTTACGAAAAGAAAAGCCAAACCATCCAACCATCGTGTAAACTCTAGCATTAATAAAATTGCAGATAAATCTCGATTTATTTCATTATCTCCTAAACTATATAAGTCCTTTATTGTACTAACAAAGTGAGTAGTTGTTACGTGAAAAACATACTTTTATTTAGTATCAGGGTAAGTACGTTACTTATGATGATAAAATAATTTATTTTATAAAGATTAGTTTTTATTTAGTAGTTCAAATAAAATTCTTCAAAATTCAAAAACTTTTATGTACATACTCTACTTTTTTTAATATTACTTAATAATAATTCTAGCGATCAGCACAAACGGACAGACACAAAAACTTGTCAATTTCTTCCTTTATATATTTAAAGATTATACACTTTTACAAATTAAAATTTACAAAGTATAAAACTACTAGCTTGCTATCCAGATGTTTATAGCACTACTTTACAACTCAAACGCTCATCTTCATTGATCACGATCTCCTTAAACCATATTAGGTAAGGTCTAATTAATGCCGCTTTAGATACTATTTCTTAGGCCTTAAAAGACTTAACAAGTTCTTTACAAGTTAAATTCTTTGGGTTCGACTATTTATCAATCTGTATTTATTAGATATGTATAACATAATATTTGTTTACGCTTTGTTAAGCCTTCAGCAAAGTTTGTTTTCAACGTAATGGTAAATTCGACTAAGTACTAAGTATTATGAGTAGGATTGAAATACTAGTATGTCTGGTCTAGATGCTAAAACCGTGCTACGACGAGGATTTTATATTTTATAAATATAAAAGTGCAGTTCCTACAAACTGAAGAACTCTTGTTTAGTTTTAAAAGTGTTGTTATTTCTTTGTAAAGAATATTCGTAAAATAGCTGGTTTTGATTATATCTACATAAGTCCGAGTATGCATTTATTGTCGATGTAAGAATATATGTTAGATGGTAATAATTTTAGTATACAGGAAAGGGTAGTAAAGTTGTGTATAGCAGCTAACGTAAGAATTATTTCATTCGTAGTCAGTATAGTGGCGCGTAGAGACACAATACAATCATACATTACCCGAAAGTTATGGGCGCGTTCTGTATCGTCGAAATAGTGTTCACGCAGTGATACCCCAATGTGCGCTTAGCACATTTGTTAACAAAGTTTATGGTCTAGTCCAAATTCAAGTTAATAGGCTTATACCCTATCGGGATCGGCCTGCTGCTGAATATGGCAAAGTTAAAGTTATGAACATTGTACTTGACACTCTGTTAATTCATATATTTAAATATCGGATTGCGTTCGAAATGGTCGTAAATTTAAACTGTTTGTAAGATGATTATATGGCTAATATACGCTAACACAATACGCTTTGTATTGTACGAGGACTATTAAATTATTATATTTGTAGCCTTTAACAGTTAATTGTAAACATTTCCCAAGTATCTGATTATAGAAAATACTGCTGTTAATTACTTAATGAAATAAATAAAATTATGAATAATAAATGTATTTATAATCAACATTTTTAACATTTATTCAAACTAAAATATTAGTTATGAAATTTCTTTCTTGTGGAACTTCATTCAAGAGCGTGTAACGTCGCATGTGCTATAGATGTTTGGGCGCCACAAGATGTTATAGTAAATTCATCGTATAAACCGGAGTTAGCTGGCACACTTCAAGACTTCTATGCGCGTGTAACGAGCATAGAATGCAAGCCAGCGCCAAGTTTCAACAAAACACTTTAAAGGCACTTTGGCTGGTGTTATGGCTCATTTATATCCTGCGATAAATCGTTATCAGATTACATCATATGCTTAACATTATTATTTTAATGTAATGTTTCCCAAAAAGGATGTAATTATATTCTTAATTCTATGTACTAATTTAGTGTGTACATGTAAACTATCTTTTCGGATTGTTTCGCGGATTCATTTTGATTTTTGCTTTTGTAGAATTCGAATGCGATTACTGAATTTTTATATAAACGAAAACATATATTAAAATGTCAGTTATTATAAATGTAAAATGAGTGTTTTAAAACAAACGCACATTACGTACGTAAGCTACTCATATATTGAAGAAAAGCTATGTCAAAAGTATTTATTTTACTTCAATTTCATGAATTAGGTTGATTTACTGTAAAAAATAAAATACGGTAATATTTAATTAATATGAAGGTCTAAATAGACTTTAAGGACATGAAGGGTCACAATAACTGGTCCTTCTTTAGCTAAAAGCTTCGAATTAGGTCATATTCAATAACTATATACTAATACCTATTTAATTAAATAAGTAAATTACTAGATTTATACGTACAATAGAAACTTTACATGTTGAGAAAACATATTTTTGGAAAGCTTCTATTTAGTTGATGTTTTTTTTTAGAATTTTGCACCAACTTTAGTTAACAACAGGGTTTGCATACGCAGTAACAAATTCAAGCAAGTTGTGAAAAGAGCCCAACTTAACATACATGTTTTGAATTATGTCACTTAAAAAGTAACAATTTTTTCATGGAAGCTGACCCATTAAAGCGGTTTCTAGTGTAATACAAAGACTTCTACTTCCAGTCTTATTTATTTCACAGTAAAGTCTATAGTGCAATAATGCATCTTCACTGCTGGTCACCATAAGTCGTATTTCGGTGAGGTCACTGTGTGTGAATTCGTAAATGGTATCTGAATCAGGTCAAAAGCTGGCATTCAGTGTTTCGCAGGGTAATTTAAGCCTCATAGAATGAATGAATGAATGAAAATACTTTATTGCACACAAAATAAATAGATTACATTACTAGACAACAATATAAGATATCATTGCTATGCAAAGGCGGCCTTATCACTATTAGTGATCTCTTACAGGCAACCTTTAACGTAAGAAAAACATCAAAAGTAATGGAAGGGTAGTGCTAGCTTATAATACATAGTAGGTACTAATATAAAAATATAATTTAAATAAAAAAAAAAAAAAAATAATATATATGATATATAATATATATGATATAATATTATAATACATAATATATAAATATAATAATAATAAAAAACAATAACCGAAATTTAAATTATGATGGTAAGATAGTTAATTTTGTAATGATAGATAATATTGTTTTACTAGACTCTTAAATATGTTTAGTGACGGTGAATGCCGTATATCATAAGGTAGTTCATTCCACAGCTCCACACAATTTGCTGTAAACGATTTATTGTACCTTTGTGTATGACATGTAGGATAAATTAATTTGTTATCCCCCTGGGATCGAAGTTCCACCCGAAGAGGCGTATTAGCTGATGTAAAGAAAGAAAAACGTTCTTTTAAATAGGATGGAGAAGAAGCGTGAAAAAGAATACAATAGAGAAGAGATAGTGCATGGAGATTGCGTCGATGCCGAACAGTTAGCCATTCAAGTTTTTTCCGGTATTCTGATATGTGGTCGTATTTTTTTAGACCAAATATAAATCTAATGCAAATATTTTGTAAGCGTTCTAGTTTATCCAGAAGTTCTTGAGATAGGTCTAAATAACATACGTCAGCATAATCTATTATAGGCAAAATGAGAGAATTTGCTAAGGCAATTTTGGTCTTAATGGGAAGAAAATTTTTCCACTTTTTTAAGCATCCAATAGTAGCAAATACTTTTCGGCTGATATTAGAAACTTGTGACTTCCAGGACATTGAGTTGTCAATCAAAATACCAAGATTTTTGACAGTATCTTCATAAGGTAGTAGAGTACTCTCAAAGAATACCTGAGGAATGTTGTTCAGGGAATGAAGTTTATTAATGAGCTTCAAGCTACCGATAATAGAAAGTTGTGACTTAGCAGGATTTAATGTTAAACCATAAGATTTACTCCATGTACTTATTATGTTTAGGTTAGAATTAATGAGATTAACAGCATGGGCGATATCTTGTATAGGAGTTGTTACATAAATCTGTAAGTCATCAGCATATAAATGGAACGGAATTGTCAGCAAATCAGTAACTGTGTTTATAAAAACAGAAAACAGAAGAGGAGAGAGTACTCCACCTTGTGGAACTCCAGCCTGTAGAGCACAAGTGGATGATAACTTATTATTTAGGCGTATACATTGTAGACGGTTACATAAGTATGAACGGAACCAGGTTACTGCATTAGATGATATATTTATTTGTTCAAGAACAGCAAGAAGTAAATCAAAGTCTACGGTGTTAAATGCATTTGAAAAGTCAAGAAGAGCTATAATTGTAACTTGTTTATTATCCATCCCATGTCGTATATCATCGCATACTTTAGTTAAAGTTGTTGCAGTGCTATGCCCGGATCTAAAGCCAGACTGGTAAGGGCTTAAAAGACTATTTTGGTCAAGAAAGGAAGATAATTGATTATGAACAATTCTTTCTACAACCTTAGACAGAAAAGGAAGAATAGAGATAGGACGATAGTGAGAATAGTTTGAAGGATTAGATAACTTAGGAGTTGGAATGATATGAGCCAGACGCCAAACTTGCGGGAAAGAGTTAGATGAAAGAGAGAAATTAAATATGTGACAGAGAATAGGCATTATATAATCAATGGATAAGAGAATCATTTTTCTACTAATGCCATCACTTCCTATAGCATCTGATTTGATTGACATTATGTTTTTTTTAACTTCATCAGGCGATATACATTTAAAATTGAATGGAGTAATGTTTGAACGAAGGCGTCGGCTTAATGAATTAAGCGTGCTTATTTTATTATTGGTATTTATTGACACAGATGTAAAATGTTTATTAAGTTTTTCAATGTCAATATTAGTCGGCATAGTGTGCTGCTGTCGCCCTATTCCTAAGGAAGATAAGAAACGCCATACTTTACCCGAATCATTTCCGCTAACAGATTCATGAATATATTTGCGTTGGGCATCACGACATGCCTTACTACACTTATTACGTAAATTTTTGTATTTATTTAAGTTATCATCAGTAGCATGTAATTTATATTTACGCTTAGCATTATTTCGCCTTAACATTAGTGCTTTAATCTCCTGGGATAGCCACGGAGCTGGGAGATGTTTGAGTTTAATAGGCCTTAGGGGTGCGTAGATATCAAACAAGTCCACTAAGAGGGAATTAAAAATACTCATCTTTTCATCCACTGTAGGAGCATTGAACACGCAGTCCCAATCGATATTGTTGAGATCTATCAGGAATTTGTCATTGTTAAAGTGCTTAAAGCATCGCCTCATAACGACTGTCGGCTTTATCTTGGGTGGACGAATTCTAAATGACATATAGACTAAATCGTGATAAGAAAATGCTTCGGCTGGAATTTGCCCATGCAAGTCGACAAGGTTACGAGACGATACCACAATTAGATCCAACAACGACGGGGTACAGTTGGGAAAAAAATGAGTAGCATTACTCGGAAGGATGTGGAGATTACAACTGGTAACAATATCCTTTAAGCGGTTAGCGCGGGAGTCATTCTTAATTAGACATGTGTTGAAGTCTCCCATTATGATTGTGTGATCAGCAGTTGTAACATATTTTTCAAGCAAAGTTTCAAAAGTATGAAAGTAATTTATCTGCATAGATGGGCTATAGAAAACTCCTAATAATACCTTCAAGTTACCAAACAAAACTTCAATAAAAATATGTTCAGCAGTTTCAGAGTATGGAGACGGAGATTTGTCTAGGACTGTAAAAGGTATATGACTACGCAGATATATTGCTACACCTCCACCGCCTTTATTAGTTCTATCGTTACGTATAAGGTGGAAGCCCGGTAGAGCATAGGAGGTCGAAGGAAGCTCAGGTTTAAGAAATGTTTCTGAAATCAGTATTGCGTGAATATTTTTACTGCTAAAGGAATCCACAAAATCTACATAGTGCCCAGGTATACTTTGCGCATTTATGTGAACTACATTAAAGTTTTTGTTTAATGAAGAGAAAGTCGAATCTAAGTGAGTACTTAATGGTGCAGTGGTGCTGTGGTAACTATCCTCTGATGTTGTAGAATTATTGGCAGAGTCATAAATACTATCTTCATCTGATACAATATTCAAAGTGTCTGTAAAACTCATAATGATAAAATAATAATATATATATAGGTACTTATAAAATATATATAATAATGTTATGTGTTTATGTAAATATATATATACAATAAACGTATATTAACTATTTTTAAAAGTTATAAAAAAAATATATAAAAAAAATAATTATTTCAAATACACCTTTACCAGCCAGCAGCTTATAAGAGATCAACTAGGCTCTAAACTTAATACTATACATTTTAATCAAAAATAAATCCTATCAATAACTATAGGTGTAGCTAACAAAAGTTTTACCTTTAAACATACAAAAATACTAAATGAATCCTGTATTTTAAGAATCTAATTACTGTGTTTGGTATTCAAACCAAAAAAAGAAAAAAAAAACTGCATTTCATTCTCTACAATGCCAACTACTAAACTTATACTATAAAAAATAGATTAAGAAAAAAAAAACCGGATATGCAAATTAATCCGAAGAAAATAAAGTTCAAAATTTTTGTACTCATTGCTTACCTAATGACAAATACTATTTATTATCTGTTTCCTATTACGTACGATCGCAAGTGATTAGGTACATGTGATCTGTGCAAGTGGCAATGACAACTGTCAACTGAAGATTTGACATTTTTTGTTTTGTTGTGACTTGTGATTTCTAATTAATGAGTGTGAAGTAGGTAGTAAACAAACATTTATCAATTATCACTTACACTTTCAATACATTAATATACTAATTTCAATATATGTACACACCAACTGTTACTTAAATTGTTAGAATAACTTTAGTATTTTCTTGCAAATCTTTTAGGCCTTTTTTTAAATTACAATAAATATAATAATTAGAGGAAACCATTATAAAAAGATACAATGAAATGTTGCTAACATTGGATATCTATATACATGTACATACCACCTGTTACTTATATTGTTAGAATAACTTTAGTATTTCATTGCAAATCATTTAGACCTTTTTTAAAATTTCAATAAATATAATAATTAGAGGAAACCATTATAAAAAGATACAATGAAATGTTGCTAACATTGGATATCTATATACATGTACATACCAACTGTTACTTATATTGTTAGAATACTTTAGTATTTCATTGCAAATCATTTAGACCTTTTTTAAAATTTCAATAAATATAATAATTAGAGGAAACCATTATAAAAAGATACAATGAAATGTTTCTTACATTGGATATCTATATACATGTACATACCACCTGTTACTTATATTGTTAATATTTTCTTGCAAATCTTTTAGACCTTTTTTTTAAAATTTCAATAAATATAATAATTAGAGGAAACCATTATAAACACATACAATGAAATGTTGCTGAATATAGATCCTGAAACAAACCTAAATGTACTACTCTTTAAAGATTTAGGTACTTAGAACATAAAGAAAATAGAACATACTCGTAGAGCAGAGTAATTATATTTTAAAAATAAGTTTTTTTTAAATGCGTACCAAAAATTTGATGAAACTAAGCGCTGTTGTATAGCGAATTATCCTTTCTTTGCATGGGTGCATCCCTGTGCTTGAAAGGTTTAAAAACGTATAAATAACAAACTACTAAAGATTTTATGTGGCAGGAGCTTTCGCAGATGTATCTATAAAGCATTACCGACCAGAAACTAATAGGAGGACAATCATACTTACATTCATTTTTCCATATATAGATAAGATTTGACGTAAGAAAAGTATTCATTAAATAACAATGTTACTGTTGGTAGCCATGCTTACACATACAATGAAATGATGTATCGTAAGCTGTGTGTAAGTACCTTAACGTATGAGATATTCGTTTCAACGTTGCATTTGGGAGACAGGAGCTTAAATTTACGAGTAACGTGAAACAGGTTAAGAGTCGGCTTTCAGTGTAGCTTGCTTAATTAATACAGCGACTGATTTCGGTAAATTTCTTTCACTTTACTATAGTCATTCACGTTTGCTTTGTTCCAGTTCATCCTTTAAGTACGTATACGTATGTACGTCTACATTTTGGAGAATTCCTTTGACAAATGTATACGAATGATGTATTTGTAAACACGCCTGTAGCTTATACCTACAGGAAGTCTGTCTGGAATGAGACATAAAGATTATTTTCTGTACAATGTAATTCTCGTGTAGACTAACTTTTACTTGAAGAATTATTCAAAAAGTTTTTTGATTCATTGTTTAGTTAATAGTTATAAAATTGGAATATATCAAGCGTATTGATGTGCTTTGTTTTCAGAAAATGCATCATACATTCAACACTAAATGTTAGGCACAAAATAAAATATGCGTGAAATATTAATACTTACTTACTTCTTTTATAATGCAAATAGGAATTTTCCACACTATAAAAATGGATATTGACATTTACGGCCTTAGTAATGTATTTCGTGGGGGAACTATTCAATAAGCGATTGGAAACCAAATTTATTCTGTAAAATCTTTTATACCTACTATACTATATATAATATTTGTACTGTATACAAAAAATAATTGTAATATATATATATTTTATTTATGTTAGATTTAAATTGTAATGTGACTAGCATATTTAAAATGTATTTGATAAAACGAAATCTTAACTTTGGTTATTAGATTATTTAAAAAAATCGCTATTGAAATTGCTAAACAATTATAATGAAATAAATAAAATAAATATCTTGGATCATTATTACAACAGCGTCTAGTTCCGTGGCAAGCTATGACGCTTGTGTTACGGATACCAGATAGTTGATATATATATAGGTATATTATAAATATAAATAACCATGACTGGACAAATGAATGCCCCCAGCGGAACTCAAACCCACGAACACTGGCGCAGAAAGGGTCACTACAAACTGAGCCAAACGTGTCTTCAATTGTATAATTGTTACAAAAATAATACCTACACGTTTTAGTGAAAACTAAACATAATGGTAGTGTACTGTCAACTGTCCATCTGTAATACTTTATTGGGCGAGTTTTCTAACGGGTTTAAGGAAACTCGTGAGGTACGTAACTACTATGGCTGGAAGTTTCCCTCGCAACTGTCAACCGTTATTCACCCTTACGTCAACTGGGGTTAAAAAGTTATAGCTGGCTCGATGGAGAAGTAATAACTAAGTTTGCATTTGCACTTTGCTTTCACAAAAAGTTTACGAAAGTAGGCGTCAATTTGGGTGCACCTAAAAAGTTATGAGGGCTCTATTGAATCTGCAAGTTGTATTACATGGTTTGATTTAGGCGGATAACCACGCGAGGCATTTTTAGTAGAATATATAGACAAATATCAAGAAACTGTAAAACACATAATACGTATTAAATAAAATGTTGGCGTGCCTATAATATAGGCACGAATGGATATATGCGAGTTACCGATAAGACCGCCTTTAGTACTCATTTTGATACTAAATACTTTGCTAACGGTGTTTATTTGATGACAGTAGTGTGGAATGAAATATAAAATAAAATAACTAAATAAATAGATTGGGCTAAGCTGTAAAATATAAACTTTATAGTTTAATATTGCACTGTTCACTCATATATACGAGTACTTATGTACTCGTAGTTAAACTGGGTGAAATTTTAAAGTACGCGAGAGCTCAGTCTACTGTGACAGCAGTATTTGGAATATAGCGACAATGCTATGTTTCAGAGTATGTCGCCTGAAGAAAGCATTTGTTTAAAAAGTTTTCTTCAACCGTCTGTGTCACGATCATTTTGCATTAATACCATTGCAGTTAAATAATTGCTTGCATCATAGAAGTTAATAGAATTATTTATATTTTATTTAATATTATAAAGATAAATATATTTTTGTAGATAAACTAAAAATCTGCTAATTTGATTTAAATTAAATTTGCTATGAAGATAGTAGAGACGAGGATAGTTTTTATCCTGAAAATCATAACTGATGGGAGTGAAAAGGAGGATGCAATTTTATATGGGGAATCAATCATTTCTCAAGTAAGGGATATAATAAATAACGTATATTATTTATGTATACTTACTGATAACTATATTATAGTCTTTTTATTTCATATTCACTATTAAAATGAAGGACGTAAGCGAGCGAAGCGAGGATGCGTCGCTAGTTATATATATATGTATCTTAATATATATATTTCTTGTGTGCGTGTGTATGTGACTGAACTCCTCCTAAACGACTGGAACGATTTTGATGAAATGTTTTGTGTGTGTTCGAGTGTATTCGAGAATGGTTTAGATTCACAATTCGGTCCACTAGATAATGTATTTTTTATATTATTTAGTTATTTATACATTTGCACAATAAATGACATATTCAATTATAAATAAGTCGTTGCTAGGCAACGCTGTTTTGCGCATGCATACTAAAACATTTCACCGGGAGCAAAAGTTTATAAAAATTTTCTATATGTACAGGACAACGTCTGTAGGGTCCGCTAGTATATATATATATATAAGTCTAATTGAATTTCGTTTAGGCTTAGTAAATCCAAAAACGCTGAAGCCAGATTTTGTTTACTTCATAATGTGGTACAATATTTAATGTACAACTATATGTTCTTCACGTAGTTGTTGCGCTATTTATTTTGATGGCAACTTCATTTCTAACCCATAGTTTTGAGAGAATTTAGTAACTACTAAGTTATGCACAAAGTTTTGGGACGTAAATTCTTGAAACTTTGAAAGTTATCCGAATCAAACTAATTAAAAAATTTACATATAAACTAGTTTATTGAAGTGAAGAAACTTATACTCTTTATTATACATACTCTATTGACGATTAAAATTGCTTATTTTTCTAGAAAAGACAAAATTGCAATGTTGTCATATCCTTTAACAAACATTATTCACAGTGAAATAGAAAGCGAGGAACATACCTACGACTCAAGCATTTTGATGTAATGAGGAGTATTCTAATTAAGCTGTAATTAACTTCATAATATTTTATATTTAAATAAAAATTTATTTTGAATTAAATCATATAAAAATTGAAGCTGAAACAAAGAGTCGACTCTAACATGATGATAAAGTAAGAACTTTAGAGTAGTAAATTACTTGAACAAAAACCACATTAAATATGTAGGTCGCATTAAAAAACCTTTTGGCTTAACTTACAAACTAGGTTAAACATTTTAGCAAAAAAACATTTGTGAAGTTATGAAAATCGTCGTGACGTGTATACAGATTACGAACTATGCTTAACAATGAGTTGTACAGTCAGCACTTATATTGCTTTAGGAAATTTTAAAATAAATTTTAAGTTATTTGGCTAATGTATATTTTTATACATTTATAAAATAAAAAAAACATTCAATGGTCATAAGTGCGTATTAATTAAAAGAATTTTTTGTTAAATAAGCTTTGAAACCAAAAAAAATATATAAATAATTAATTGATAACAAATCAAAATATCAGAAATAATTCAATTGTTTTAATATTTTAATACGTAAAGTTCGCGTCACATAAAAAGAAGATCGGAAGAAAATGGTACATATCAATTGATAAAATATGTTTGATTCAGTGTAGAATGTTCAATCAACTTACAAAAACTGACGAACCAATAGCGCCCCGATGCGTGCCCCGCTGTATGCTTGCAAATTGACCGATAAATCGCCTCTGCGCAGCTTGACAGCCAACGTTCTTTTTACATAACGCGACCTATAGGAGTCTCATACATGCACTCATAACTTATTTTTATGTAAAAAATAAGTGTGTTTTTACAGCGTGAGTTTAGTACAAAGTATAAAATTAACACTGTCATTTTTAGGGTTTCGCACCTCGAAAGGAAAAAACGGAACCCTTATTGTTTTTTTATAAAATAAAATAATATGTGCATTTTACTCGATTATACTTTACATATTTATATATTTTTTTTGTTTGGCTAATAATAATCTAGGCAAATGAAATTGTTTTTCTAACCATACCAGTCCAGAAGCTGCACTGTATTGCGGTAAAACTGTAGAACAGTATGTTGCGGCTGGGCATTGTACCTACATTGAATTACATTTGCAACTTGTAATATGCTTTTATTGTACTAGTGTTTGAAGTTATAAATAAATTTAACACCTGCAAACTAAAATGAATATTTATATAAAATATGACGTTACAATTAAAGTTCTGAGCTATATTTTTTTTGTCAATTTTTCCAGCTTTTTATACTATTATAAAATGGTGATCTTTTAATTTTTTATGGGAACCACCAATTTTCTGTTTATGCAGTGTTAGTAGTTGTTAATAAATTAGATCATTAAAAAATAAGTAAATATTAACTAATTAAATTAAATTTAAAAATTTCAGTAAAATGATTGCTGATGTTTTGATTAAATGATTGGTTTCAATGAAAACAACTTTGTGATAGCACTTTAGTTTTTGAACCATAAAGATTGATGTAGAACCTTCAAATAAAATGTTTTGAAATGATACTCAAATTACGCATAATTAGCACCAGTAGGGTCCATCGGACAGCGTGTCTCGGCTTGTTAATTGTGGAACAGAGGCTATTGCCGCTCCATAAATCTCCGTCGACTTAACGTCGGCGCTGTGAAATATTAACCGCGCGCCGCTTTTGACGCTCGGCCTAGACAGCGAATAAATAATAAAATGCTGGAAGAACTCGCAATACAACCGATTTGTTGAGAACTCTTCAAATTTTAAGTGTACACATAGGTACATAAAATTTGGAAGATTGAAAATGTTTTATATTTGCGGATTATCGATTAATTTTCAAGTTTGTATGCATGAAATAGATTAGATAAACGCTTAAGTTCATTACTTGTTACCTAAATATTTTCTATATAAATAAAAAAATTTCCTATTTTAATTTAAAAATACAATAATTATTCGCTTTCTTTTTTATATGTATGTTTTTTGTATGGTACATAAATAAATAAGTAGTGAGTAAAATTTTGAATCACTCACAATCAAATTTGTGATTTCGCTGAAATGGTTGAGATGGATTTGAATGTTTAGTTTACAGAGAGACTATAAACTGTAGTAACTTAAAGGGGATTGAATTTATTTAAATTTCCCAAAAGATGTTTTTGCATGTATACATTACGTTATTTACGATGCATATAAGCTAAGTGGGTTATATTATATTTAAAAAGTTTTACATAAAATGAGTAAATAATGCCAAACTGAAATTAATTCGAAAAAATATGGTAATTTGCATTGAAATAATACAAATTAACAATTTTGTTTAATTATGTAGGTATAATCATATCTAGGGAAGCAAGGTCTATGATTTCAAATGTGCCTACTATGCATACTGTCGCGTAGGAAGGGTGCTCTTGCATCAATCAAGGAATTAGAGCCCTAATCTCATTTGTCCTATTACTGCCCGGCCCCTGGCGTTAAAGCGTGAGCATAACCATTGCACATACATTTCCTTTTGGAAGTTTAGGTTATACTCATTAAAATATTTTATTTTATATTATACGAATTGAGCTTAGAAAAGATGTGATGTAAAAATAATGTTACGAGACAATATCGGAATGGGTTTCAGTAGTTTTTTAGCCCAGAGCGCAAATCGATTTTCATAGTATCATGTAAAATAAAAATGATACATTTACATATTATTATCTAGAATAAAAAAAAAACACACACTTAACTTATTATATGCAAAGTGCAATTATTAAACATGACTATTTTATTTCAAAACTTTTTATCTTTTATGTGCCTTTCTTTGCTAACAAAACACTGTCACTCGTAGTCAATCTGCAATTTATCAAGTTTTCGAACATATCTCGCATATGCAGTACGTCACTAGCACATCTATCAAACTAACATCCCTGTTTCATGAAAAGTCGTGTCTAACAATATTTAGTGTAGCAAAGTCTCCATGGTCGCCAAAATGGTCGTTTATCATCAATGCTGCGATATCCTAGACGTATGCATGTACCACTTGAAACACCATTGACCAATTTAAAAAAAAAGAAATGTGATGTTCTCGGCAATTGGGAATAAAATAACCTATTACAATTAAAATTAAGTGATTTCGAAGTCGGTATTCATTTTTAAACAAAAATTAGTAATGTAACACCATTACTTAGTGTCCGACCGAAACTGGTTTTTACGACCGAAACCGAAACCGAAACCGAATTTCGGCAACGGTCTCAGTTTCGGCCGAAACCGAAACCGAAACCGAAACTTTCTTATAAGGATCATGTTTTCAGAGAAAAATAAACAAAATGTATTATAATCAGTCAGTTTTAATTAGTAAAATAAATATAAGTGTTAATTTTGTACGGATAACCAGGTAGGTATCTACTTGTTTAATTATAAGTGTTAATTTGTAAAAAAAAACAATTATTATATTGGTACCTACTTAATAATTATTAAATTGAACGCGAAACTCTAAATCCTTAATATTATCACCACTGATGCACTATAGTAAATACCTTGTACCTAACTAATGTTTGTTTACATATAGCATTAGCGAAAGAGTTAAATTAACCACAAAATGTTTAGATTTTTATTTTTTATGGTAAACTTGATTCTACTATAATCTAGGTACTCCTTTGTTATATTAAATTACTTTTAGAGGTACTCTTATATTATATCACATGATAAAACTTACAGAATTCAAAACATATCACACGAAAACTCACAACAAACAAAATGCACTGCAAACAAACAGGTTACGACATGATTACGCACGTCACACGTGGACGCGGCCAAAT
This sequence comes from Boloria selene, assembly GCA_905231865.2. NCBI lineage: Eukaryota > Metazoa > Arthropoda > Insecta > Lepidoptera > Nymphalidae > Boloria > Boloria selene. The sequence continues at coordinate 5,964,114 of HG993146.1, read as the reverse complement.
GTCATCGTCGCTTGAATGTCATTTACCGCGCCGAACACACCCGAGCACAGCGCGGAAACTTCCGAATGCAGTTTCGGTTTCGGTCGTAGTTTCGGCAGGTTTGCTGCCGAAACCGAAACATAACCGAAACTCGTTTTTTTGCCGAAACTCGACCGAAACCGAAACCGAAACCGAATATTCGGTCGGACACTACCATTACTACTTTGAGAAAATGTATAGTTAGATATTAATTGATGAAGACTAAATGTATCAAAAGTGTAAAGTATTAAGGATTTTTGAAAAAAAAGTGTTTGAAATATGAAGTAAAATACAAATCAAACGGTAAGTTATTAAATTTATCAATCGAATATAATTTTTGTCGGTCTATTCCGTAGGTCGGTTCTATCTATTTGGTCTCGATAACGAATACAAACTACTATGTATACTGTAATTTTTTTATGAAAGATAGTATATCGAAAAATAAAAATAGATGTGGTTTCAAAGACACGTTCTGAGTACGTTGCTAACAACTAAGATAAAAATTTTACACTTACGTGAGCGAAACAGTATTTATAAAACTACTTACCGACTGGTAATTTAAAACTAATTCGTAAAACATTTACCTACATTTTACTTTATAAATCGTAGAAAATGGATCACAGTCATGATACCTTTTCTAAAAAAGTAGTTAGTTTCTTGCGCCCATTTCATGTGACTTTGCAGAGAAAATTTCGCATATCCAACAATTATTCGTTCGCCCTTTTTAATAAAATATAAAAATGTATTTTTTATTTTCTGACAAAAATACAAATACGAACAAAAATTTTGCTAGTAATAAGGTTAAAAGTTGTAATAATATAATAATTAAGCAATTAATAATTACAAATAATAAAAGTAAGTGGCAAGTGTAGTAAAATAAAGCGCTGATCAACGTGTTAAATGCATAATATATAGAGTAAATAATAAATGGCTCAGTAGGCGTATTGTATAACCTTGCTTCGCTAAGATTCAATCTTAATAAAATTAGCAAAAACTAGCTGCCAACACTGGTCCACTAACTTAACAGGCTGGTTACTCATAAATTTTTTTATAGAAAATCCCAATAACTCCTTTAGTTTAAACTAGGATTCGAATCTAGGACTTAATATGTCGATATTAATCCTATCCACTAGCACAATGTGGCTACCTACTTATATAGAATACATAATATTATGAGATAAACGTTATCTCATGTTTTATGAAAAGGGTTTGTTACCTTAGAACAGTTATGGGAAATTCCGACGATATTAAATCCAAAGTCAACACTACATACGTTGTCTTTAATGTTTCATGTATTTACTTTATGCTTTGAGTTAATTGAATTTCAGCTAGCCAGTCTAACTGTGATGTAATTGTTAACTTACTTCCATATTTTGATTATCTCATCAGATAACGAAATATTTGTATAAGTAGTCTAGAATTGGCTAATAGTAGTATTTTTAGTATAAATAAATTAAATAAATATGTTTAGACAGTAGTACAGCACGATCTAATTCGATGGTAAGATTCGAGGCTTGTGCAGTGCTACGGATACCAAATTGTTGATAAACTATAAATAAATATTAGCGTAAAGTACAAGTGTTTTGAAGTGTTCCGCGATTACCCAATTTTAAGCGCAATTTTCTTACATTTCCTTTCCGTAAGTACCTTTTACAAAGTATAAGAAAACTTAAATAACCTCCTCTTTTTTTGAAGTCGGTTAAAAAAAAGAGAATAATTTCATTCATCTTTGCTCGGATGTGTTTCTCTAGATAGTTTGCATTGATAATATTCGCACATTCATATCATTGATCTCCACCACTATTTATTTTGTAAATGATAATGTAATACTTTCATACTTTCATTTCATCACCTTCTAATTTTATTTTAGCTAAAAAAACCTTTTCAGAACTTTTATCTGTATCTACCTACAACGACAACACGTTTGGCGCAGTTTGTAGAGTCCCTACTTTCTTGCGCCAGCGATCAGGGATTCGAGTCCCGCTGGGGGCATTCATTTGTTAAACTCGGATCTTTGTACTTCTATTATTATACTATTTATATATTTTATAATATGTATGTAAACTATAATAATAATAAACTTATATATGTAGTAAATAAACTATCTGGTATCCGTGACTCAAGTTTCGTAGCTTACCACGGAACTAGTTGGCGCTGTGTGTAATAATGTCCAACATGGCCAACTTATAAAAAAATAAAAAAAATCTTAGCTTCTGGCTACCTGCTGAACTGTTTAGGTATGAAAATGTAACAGATTGACAGACTTACTTTTATATAGTAAATTACTTACTTTTATGTTATAATAATAATAAAAAGTTTGGTATGTACTCGTATAATGTCGTGTGAGTTGACGAGAGTTTATTATCCCTTTATTTTCATTTGAGTGGGTCTTTTACAAAATATTGACAAGGTCGTGAGTGATGAATGATTTGACCCGCAAGGATCCGCTATATCCTGGTTATTATGTTCAATAAATGATGGATAACGCTGACATTGACCTGACGGATAAACAATATGGCTATTGTTTATTTTGTACGTAAGCTATGAGTATCTATGAATCTGTAGTAATCGATATTAAACGTTAGTTATGGGTTAGTCATTACATAGAGGATTTTCTTTTGCATAATTACTCGTAATAACCACAACAAAATGTGATAATAAAATGCTCAGGAATCAGAAATGTTAACTTTTATTTAAAATAATACATTTTTAATATATGTACAGTCATTTAATTATTTAGTATAGGTAAATGATAAAGTTAACTAAAAATTATAACTGTTTTTATTTATTTACATAAATAAGTACATTATCGTACATAAGTAAGATATTGAGAGTTAGGAGTTATCATTGAGACTCTTCTGTTAATAATTTGAGAACTTACATAACCGTATCTAAAAATGGCATTAGTTATACAGAAATCAACAATATTGTATGAATAATATGAATAATACGAAACGTCAAAAACTAAGCAATACTCATTTAAAGATATTGCACTTTTATTGATATATCTCAAAATTAGATAAGTACAATATATAATGTTAGATATGTGAAGTCGCTAAGCGAGTCTCAGTTTACGGACACAGTTTACAGCTAGCATAAATTGCTAAGTTTATTCATCGTCTCTTCTCAAGCATGAAACAATAAACTTCAGGGGCCTTTTCTACGCCATAAATATCACATTACTATAAGTGAGGCTAATAAAAATTTAACAACATTACCCCATAATGTGCTGATTGCACGGGAGTGAGGTTTATTGCTTATAATTATTGTTTATATAAGAAACTAAAATAAATATAGGCCTTTACTATAAAAATATTAAGTTTATTTATAATTTAAGTTATCAGTGGTATTATATTAAATCTTTTAATGTTATACATTTCAATCGATTCATTCTTTGCTTTTTGAAGTTTTACACAATTTATACCTAAGACGTAATAAAGTAAATGTCGTAGTAATAGAAAATTACAATATCAATAAAATTATTTTAATGAAACAAATATGGTTTTTACTATGAATATTTCCATACTTATAAAGTAGGTTCAAAATTGATTATACCATAGTTTAAATACTTAAAAATGTACTTATAAAGCAAGGCTTCAAGCCCAATGTTCTGAAAGCTCGACCACGATACTCGATATTGCAGTGAACTCCAAACTTATCAAAGTATAATAGAACTTATGGTAACTGGGTATGTTCTAGGCTTTGAAACAATAAGGAGAACTTTAAAGTTCATTAAGAACTCACGGTTTGCATCAGCAAGTCATGCGCTGAGAAACACTTTGAAGCCCTTTATATGCACATTGACCAACCTTAGATCTTTATGTATCAATCGATATCCGCATTCTTATTTTTATTCTGAGTACAAGCACAATGCTTAGTGAATGCAGTAAAATGATGTCTTCAGTCCTTGATTAAATTTAATAATTAATTCTTGTATGGACTGTTTAATAGGTACTTTATGTTAGTTACATATTATGATTAACATGTCGAAGAAAAAAAATGGATATTGCGGATGTAAAACATATAATGTTAATACATAATAGCGTTCGTAACTATAAAAACCTAAAGCGAAATGTGGAATGTGGAGTAAAATAACGAAAGATAGAGTTTTGTTAATAAATCAATGCATCCTTCTCATTTAAATTATACTGTAATAATAAATACCTACATGTTATATACTTATTCATAAATAGAAAATAAGATATATGTAAGTATTTTTAATTGTTACTGTTTTAAAATAAAGTATGTATAGTACACGAGTACACGGGATAGAACAGTGGCGTCGAAGGGGCGTGATGGCATGACAGCGTCACGCCGCCGTTTGCTGTCACAACATGCGTGCTAGTCAAAATGCGCCAGTAGATGTTTCACATTCAAATGCAGTCAGCGATTTCAATCACTAATAATTGTAATGTACTTAAGCGTATATTTAATAAGAGATAAGTATATAATAATCATAATATTTTCATTAGCCAGGAGCTGAAACTAGTCTTATACGGCTGAACAACTTTAATCTCACTTAAAACCAAGTTCTGTTTAACTTGCAGCTCGCTTGTAACTTACAGCAGAAAGTTCAATTAAGTATATATTTAAGTTATTATAGCGTCCTAGAAATACAACGCTAAAGCAAATAAAAGAATTGTGAAACTTTATAGTTTTGTTTTAAGATGTACCTTTTTTATGTTATTTTTTTTAGAAATAATTAAGACGTTGTATTTCTTTCGTGAAAGCATTCTTGTAATGTTGACTAATGTGTTTATTGCAATGTTGATTAATATACAAACTAAATTTTTTTGGTATTTTTATTGTGTACCGCAAAAATGGGAAGAAATACAAATAGCAATAAATTTCTATCGAAGAATTTCTATACTATAATTGAATTATTACTGTAAAAAATCTATACATCTTGCGTTTCACCTTAAAATAAATAAAAGGCAGCAACGAACATGCCTTATTAAGTCTGCTCAGCTTGACCAGCTTTTGCTCCTAATAATCAACAATTAAGATGAAAATGAAGACCCTATTAATATTACGTACAATATAAAATTGGCGGATTCCGTTATCTCATTTTAATGAATACTGGAAAATTCTTTTCGCATACTTCTAATAAAGAGGAGCGTCGAAACTTCAAATTAAGATTCTTGGAGTTCCGCGCGCGGGAATAAGATTAATGAAGGGCGGCACCTGGGGGTCGCCCCACTAACGATGCGACGTGTCAGGGGGAAATAACTGTTAAAAATAATAACCGGAAAAATGCTACGATTCCTATCTAGCACATCCGGACAGTTTTCCTTTACATAAACCGGCATATCGAAATTATAACTTGGACGAAGTTTTTGGCAATCGCTGTAATGGTAAATGCAGTTTTGGCAGCCGATGAAAACGTGGAAGCAATAATCGAAGTAAGTTGTGATGTAGTTTTGCAACGTTGGTTCTATATTAAAAGTATAACATGCCAATCAAATAAAGTTTTATAAAAGTTTAATCAAGTAATGGAAATAAGGTCGCGGATTTTCGATTACTTACTTTTATGGGCTTAATGAGGCTGATATTATTAAAAGTATTCTCTTCTTAGCATTTTTTCAGTAATAATTTTAATAATGCGAACAGAAGTTGAGTAGGTATTGATTTAAAATTTGAAAGACTCATTAGAACATCTTTTGATGAAAATGGAATTTACTTCGATTGTACTGGAAAAGTTATATACTGACAGATTTGAGCATAGAAAAGAAAAGATAGTATATGATATATCCATCCAGTATATCAAAAATGAAAATCTCCCATTCTGACAGCCATACTTAAAAATACAGACTTCAATGTTTACATACATTATTTGTTGAGAACCCTCTTTCAAGCGAGTTTTAGAAAAAATAAAAAGTAGCCTTTACATATTTTAAAAGATTTTGGATTTATAAAGGGCTGTAAAAATAAATATACTCGTAATAATAATGTATGGATTAGCTTACCGACGGTTCGATTCTCGTTCAATGCAAATCTTTGTATTGCTTATATAACAACTTGACCGCCACTGGTGCTGCTTGCGTAGTATTTGACCTCTTAAGCTTGCTAAGAGAGGATTATTAACGCAGGTTAAATTAATTAATCATAGGTTGAGTTTAATTCGCTGGGGCTAATGAGATACCATAGTTACAAAGGAAACGACCTTAAGGAAATCACATTATTATGTATGTTTCTAAATACGTATGTATGAGAATAATAATAATAATTAATGTTTATAATTTGTACCTACACGCTGACCGCACCTTATTATTTTTTTCTCACGCTTGAGGGTTTCTGAAGGTGTTAGATAGTTCTGTGTACAATATACCAGTTTTATATATACGTTTTTGTGTACTACATACATTATTAAATAATTAAAATTTTACTTAATTTTTTATTTTCTTGTGAACCATACATGATTTCAATGCGCCTTTATCTATGAAAACGAAACAAATATTTGAACTAATGAGTATTTCCATTCATTAAAACCTTAAATATCGAGCAGTCTATTATGGCGTAAAGCCCCACAATCAGTAACACTAACATGTTCTTCATACCACCCCATTCTGATGCATTAGAGCGTTAATAAGCTATATGTAAGTGTCACCCACAATGAGAATAATAAAAGCGCATAATAGTGAATGAAAATAGCTCGTCCACTGTTACTGAATATCACAATGCGGCTCTACAACAATGGGCCAGGACCTACATTCCATATAGACTAAATGAAACAAAACCTCTTTGCAAAATGAGACAAAAATGTTTGTAAATTGAAAGCGAACGGTAGCTTTAATAATGCTCGAGTGTGAGTTATGTTCCTTCCTGGTGTTGCCAGTAATTTAGGCTGTGTATCGTGCAATATAGAATGGTGCAGAATAAGGCATAAATTGAAGAGAATATTTGGTAGCATGTTGGCGGACAATAAATATTTGAAAGAATTTCAATCCACTGTTATTCTATAACGGCGCTTGAATCGATTTTATACGAATACGATTGCTTTTAGATATTTGTTTCGTACATCAGTTACTGTTTCTTGATACTAGGTCTAAACGAGGTGTGTTTGTGCAGAACTCACCAAAGTTTTGATGCATTTAGAAGATGGATAATGCACGTTACACATATAAACATACAATTCTTTTGTAGATATGTATAATTGACAGCAAAATGAAATGTTATATGAAAACATTTTAAATTCGCTTATAAACCACAATTTACACATAATTTACTGAGTCATTATTTTGAAATAATAAATGTGTAAATCAGGAGCTGTCAGTTAATTGACGGTTGGTTGTTAAATGGATGATACATGTATCTCGGTCTTTAGACCGTATCGGATTTTTATCACTCTTTGCAAAATAACCATGAGATTTGTATTTTTTTAAATTTAACAACACGCTGGCACAACAAGTAGGGTCACTACAAACTAAGCCCAATGTGTCGTCACTATTGTAGGTAACAAAACTTAGACATTAGCATTGATACACTCTAATATCTCTACTATGTCTACTATACGTATAATCTTGTAAGGTATTTTTAAAAATGGTAAGTATTGGTCAATTAATTTAATTAAATGGTCAACGTTATTTACGTATTAATCAAAAAAAATTAAGTGAACTTTTTATGATCAGCACCCCAAAATTTTGTATTATCAAGCAAAGATCCTAAAAAGTTATAAAATACCTACACAATTGGTCAGTAACTTACAATAATTGGTCAACGGTGAATGACCTTGGATTTTTTAACTCTCTGCAGTTATTTTTAAAGTATTGACTGACCAGTTACTGAAATTCATTGAACATTTATGACCATTTCGTGAACAATTCGGACCACTTTTTTAGAGGTCTCATTTGGGCCCCTTACTATTCGAGGCCGCACATAAAAACATTTTATAGTACAAATATACATAAATTGATTAACTTGAATAAACTTTTGCTAAAGATTCTTTAAAACTCTTTGCGATCAATATACATAGTACAGGGAAGTGAAACTATAAAACTTCTGCCATCTCATTATTACTTTATTGTCTTAAGAGCAGCTATATGCGAAGTTCGTCGCTAAAATGGAAATGCACGTATGGACCGTGAAACAAATAACAGCTCGAATTCTTCGAGCGCGTCTATTATTTACATTCTGAAACACTTTAAAGTAGAGTACGTATGTATAAGTGCACAACTACGTATAGAGATCGCTACAAGAGGTACTGAGCAGTAGCTTCTAACAAGAAATGTTCAAAGAGCTTCAGAACATCTCATTTTAAGAGAAATACAAGACAATGCTTTTAAGCGATTCGTCTATCGCAGGAGGGCCTGGGCTCATATTTTATGTTACGAGTTTACATGTGGAGATTTTTCCAAACTTCTCTTTTTGTTGAATATCATAAATATGCACCCCTGTAGATGAGACTTCTCGGTATTTTGTCTGAGTTTGTGATCTGTCGCGTACTTATTGGATCCTTTGTTTATTCAGCATACACACTGTTATGTCTTCGTTCTTTTTGGCAAGTATGATAGGTAAAAGGGTAAAAAATACTGGTATACTTACTTTCACACTTTCGCGATACAGCCCCTAAAAATATTGCTTGGGGGTTGTTCATACTTCACATGAAAATGTAAGATTATTTCATTTTTTATTATATTTTACTGGTATAGTCTATACAGTAGGTTTCGAAAATAATTTTCATCAGTCATAATGATTGTCATAGTTTGAACTCAACTTCTTAAGTTTACCTAAACTAAAAGCCTATATGGTCTAAGAGCGAGCCATGAGCACTTTCAGATACGCAAGTAATTATAGGCATATTTGTTTATAAATTATATTCGATAAAAAATATGTCTCATCTGGTTATCAGATCGGTGAAGGTCGATCTCCCACGGTCTCCTCTACTAATATACATCGTCACCCTATATCGTATGAAAGCCTAATATGTTTTGTAAAGATGTAAAAAATAACGGCTTCTGTTATACTCCTAATAATATACGATTCAATAAATACATAATATATCTTTTAAATGTTATTGTAAATAAAATGAAGTTTATAAGTTCATCGGTATAAGTCGCTATGTAAATTCACACGTCTTGGCCCGATGATTTATATTGTAATAAACGTCATGAATCACTAGGCGTCGTGACTGCTCGTAATTGCTTTGCCAATCGAATTAATTTCTTCGGTTAGTACTTTATGGTACTGTTTTTCAAATTGATTCCTTCGAGATATCAATAATAATTTTTAAATGCTTTTATATGCGCAATATTTCTGAAAGTTTATAGGAGCCGTCTATTTTGCAGCGCTGCTGGAGATAATTGTTTATTTTAGTTTTGTTCAAGCTTACGTTCTTGAAACCAATTTATGTTGTTAATGTTCTTTTTAAACTTTAAATTATTAAAGGATATAAGATAATAGGTTTAAATAGTAAATGTGAACAGCGGGAGCTTAATAATATAAAATATTTCAAATAGATTTTATGAATATAATATTAACTAAAACTGTAAAATATGCGGTATACTTTTATTTTATAGTGTAATATAACTAAGAAACTGTGATTTTAGTTGTTAGATATAAGATAAAGTAATTTAATTTTATTAATCAACTAGGCGTAATTAAATACGAGGCGAAATTACATGTATAGTATCTTATAAACATTATAAAATAAATAATAAGCGTGTTAAAATTTGAACACTTTTACGACGCAACGTATGAAAAAAAAATTTTTCAAAATTTTCAATATAATCCACGTCTAAACACAAAGTCTTTAAATATATAAAAAGAAATTTGAAACATGAAATTCAAAATATTTTTTCTCAGATGCTAAAATAAACTGTTTCTAGTTAAAATATATTCTATTCATTTCTTTATAAAGATCATAATGTCACCGTTATTTTATTGAATTTATGTGAAAAAAGCAAAACCTTGTACCTTTCTTTAATAAAAGATAATGATTGCAGGATATTTTAGAAAAAGGAATCTCTAAGGATACGTAATCTTAGCCGGATTACGACCTTATCTTCGAATTAACAATAAAAATAAGCCTACAGTCTGTTGGGCACATTGCATAGGTTCGAGTATATATTTGTTTCGTATTAAAAATAAGTCTGATTACATTACTTAACTGTTTGCTCAAAATTATTACTTTTACGAAGAATAAAATATATTACAACTAGATAAGGAATGACGACGGTAGAGGCTTATCTGCTTTTTGCGGATTCATAAGTGAATTACGAGCTTACATCTTTAAAATATGCAATCTCATTCTTAAATTGGATGTAGTACGGAATTGTAAATATTTCGGATTAGGGCCTTTCTATTTAATACATTAAAAATGACGGCAGACAAAATAAATGACCCAGAAAAGTTTTATAAATAAGCTTACTTTAAAAAATTATTGCTTATTCAACATTATGAATTTAAATTATAATTAATAAGTATATTTTTTGTTATGGCTTAGAATTGCGTTAAAAGACGCAATACATTCTGCCAGTGGAAGACACGAAAAATTTAGCAGTAATTTAGAAATTTGTGCAATAATGAAAATAAAATTATGAATGAATAAATGGTGCAACTTACACTAATAATAAGATTATTATTAATCGATATAAAATATAAAATGGCACAATGAATGATTATTATGGAAACAATAAGAGTTAGGTATACATTTATTTATATATTTAAATTATAAGTATGCACTCTGTGCATTGGTTTATGTTACTTTGACATATATGTATAATATATTGTCATTAACAAAGTTGAGTTATTCTAAATTGTTACTTTTAATAATATTTAATATAAAATCAAATATTATAATAAATGATTCGCAAATAAAAATACTATAAAAGTAATGGAGGATCGTGGGTGCAATTTAGAATGTATCAAAAACAAAGATTTCGATGGTGATGTGAGGGAATTTGTTGGTCCAGTGAAAATAGTATTGGTCGATGTACCAAGAAGTTCGTATATCTGCAAGGCTTGTTACGCAGCAGCTATTGTTCTAGCTCAAATGATGATGGCCGTTGTGTCACTCATAGTAATAATCTACTCAATGTCGTTTAAAAAAAGGGATATGTTTAAAGCTTTACATATATTTCTTGGCACGATAGGAGTTAGTATATTTGTTAATATTCATGAATCTCTATATTATTAATCGTATGAACTAAAAAGTAAAGTAGTGTGGATCTACTTCACAAAATTTTAATATTTATCCTTAATATTTACGTACTAGATTAACAGTCACTATATTTTATACAATTACATAATTTATTATTAAGTTGCTTGTTTTAGTTCGAAGCATGTATACCTTCAGGCATCCTCAGTCTTAATAATTTAAGCGGTTCGGCAGCACCAATGAGAGTTAGAGATCGCAAGTATGAGCATATGTTACTGCAAGTTGTTGGACTATTGTGTGGAATTGCTGGAGCAATAATTTCATATTTTTCAAATTTTCCAACTCTACTTACTGTTCATTCGCTTTGTGGTAAGTTTTAAACCTAGTTACTAATTTTAAACCTAGTTTTAAGTTTAATTATAAATTAGTGTATCATTAAAAATTTTGACTGTGTGTCTGCTGGTTTCGGTTAATCTCTGAAACGGCAGGACAGTTTTTGACGGGATTTTCACTCGCTGATAGTTAATGTTCTGAGGTTACTCCTATTATTAGGCTACTTTTATTTTATTAGAAAATTATTAAAACCGTTTAATTTATTTTAACTTATGCCCAGCGAAGCGGGCAGGGTTTGTTAGTATTACCTAAATAAATTCATAAGCTTTTACAAACTTTCGATTTTAATATTAGATATAAAAGTAAAATAATATGAGGATAGGTAAACTTTATTTTTGCTTTATTCAATGCTTTGTTAAAACTTCAATACAATGTTATATTATATTAAATTATCTTCGATATTGACTTTGCTATCGATACTTCCTTTTGTTTTGTTTAGAAATGATATCACATTGCACACATTTGTTATAGTAGCAACTATAATTAATAGAACTAATTCTATAACAGGTTTTGCAGCAAACATTATTTTTATCTTGTGTGGAGTTACTGGATTGTTTGTGTATAGTTGCTATGACGGACCACTGTCACCTGGGTCTATGAGTGTCCTCGGTCGTTGTACATACTTAGTCCATCGTTTATTAGGAATATTAGGATTTCTGGCATCTACAGCTTGCTTTATTTGTGGAATAATCAAACCTCCTTTTAAAATATGGTTAATATTATGGTCAGAAGAAATGTTTTACATTATAATAATATTTTGTACTTTGTATACCCTTATAATTGTGTTCAAGCCATTAAAAGAATTATTAAATTATTTTACGTTATTTTTTATTCATTGTTTTTATTCCACGAAAATAAATGTAAAGATTGTCAAATAAAACTAAGAAAAGTTGCAAGAATCACATATAATGATGAGCAATTTCCTTTTCCTTTATACTGATGTTAACCGCGAACCAAGTAATATTAGGATAAACCCTTTGTGATAACATGGGAAGAGCTTCCCTAATTCTTAAAATGATCGTAAACCTTAATGTGTTACGCGAGAAGAGCTGCAATATTCCGAGTATGTTATGGGGAAATAGTCGTATTACGTTTTACATAATGTAACTTAATCTTAAACTATAATGACAATAATATAAATAATTATGGCTAATTATTAGATGTTATCTTATTCTTATCTCTTTAAAAAAATATTAAAGAAGGAGTCGATAAATTAAGAAAGAAGTTAATAAATTGAAAATAATGAAAACATAAAGTAAATAAATTATTTTATAGTAAATCACTATGTATGTAGTAAGAAAAATAAAATGTTTATTTCGATTTACGATTATCTATATCTAGATATAGATTTTACAGACTTATTACGTATATTCAAGTCGCATTCAATTATTTTCATAGACACTCGACTTTGTTGAAGAACTTTGTTGAAGCTAATCTTAAGGTATAATACTCGTAATTTTTGGGTGTATTTCTTATCTGTGAATAAAGAACCAACGTTTCTACGCGACATTGGCGAAGTCAACTGTGCCCAACTGGCGCTTATGGAAGCCATTAAAGGAAATAATTGAATTAAAGAACTAACGTCCAAAATTTATTACAACTTCAAAATTCGTAATTCCTTCACGTGTAGGAATATTGAAAGCCACATTAAAGAAAACTGCTCATGATAGTTTTCACATTACTTAGCTAGTAGATACAAAGAGCTTATTTAGTCTAATACGGAAATTAATAGATCGGATCCCGTTGATAAGAAGCTATTCGCCCTTCGCAATTATTTGGTAATGAGATGTTCAAGAGTATTGGAGAATTTAAACTAAATGTTTTATAAAAAAACCTTTACTCGCATTTATTTTTATTAACTCGTAATCCTAGACTTGTAGCAGGCCTAGTAGACAATCTGGCGTGAAGCTAAGAAACGCGCAGCAGCCCACTTGGGTGTGCGTTGTGTCGATTGCTCCCAGTTCCTCTCTGGATAGCAGAGTGCACTGTGGAGCAACCCTCTTGGCTGTGAGGTCTGCTTCGGCAGAGCTGCTGCCGGGAGTCGTAGTAGAATGTGCAAGCGATCCTGCGACGCCCCAAGACGGGTGAGGGCAGTTGGGTTTTACTAATGTCGTACGTTCAAAAATTCAAAACGTCGTTAATAGTATCGTCGTTAACAGTACAAATTTTAATGAATGCGAATCGAATGTTCACTAATTAGGTTCAAATCGGTCTTAAAGATAGAGTTACATTGAAAGTTACGAATGACGCTAAAAACATGTTAAAATTACTTTGAAATGTCTTCGTAAAGAGTACAAAATCTTTATAGCTGCGCCTAATTTCCTACATTTATTCTTGTTTATTTCTTATTCTTATTTCTTTTTATCCCAACATTTTTAAATATTCTGTAAGTAGTATATATAAGTACAGATTTAGTACCTTAATAATATTCAAGTGCCATAACCCACATGATGCCGCAGGTTGCGCTACTTTTATAACATTTATTAAAGTTTTTAACTATTATCTTGAACATTTCTTATCAGTTACGTTTATATTTTAGTTCTAATTAAATTATTAAGGAAATAGCACACTGAATTTAAAGAAGTGATTTTGCGAGATTCTTATAATAATATCAAATCTAGTTTCTTATCTGCGTAGTATATTTTTTATTCGTAACATCTTTTTTACACGCTTGTATTCAAATTTATATGTCACACTGCTGGGCATGGGTATTTTTCTATAAATCAGGACAGTTCATTGAGTAAATGTGAAAGATAATAATACTTTATTGCAGTTATTACTTATCGAAGTTATCGGTTATCGACAGTACGTGAGAAATATTATCTTAGATAAAAGATGCGTGATCAAATAGCCATTGATATATTATAGTAATGGACTGTTTAGCACTACATTTGTTTTGAATGTCATATATGTACTTATTACTGTCAAGTACCTACTTAAAATACGTCGATTGCGCAAAACACAATGTTTTGCTAATCTAATATTTGGGCTGATAATTTGGTAAGGGCATGACCTGTACAGGTAAAAGTGATTTATTTTGCAAAGTTTTATTTTAATTAGTCAAGCTTCGATACTTTATGATTCTTTAATTTTCGTTCTTTTATACACATCGGCGCGGGCCAGATAGTTATAATATAAGCTTATCGTGTTAGACATGGTGTTAATATTAGGCTGTTTACTTCTCATTAAAGCTCTAATTTCCTTAAACATAAGTGACCTTTGTCTTTGAATAACACAGGACAAGGTATTACTAGACGAATCCATCGTATTATAGGCAAGTATTCCAGTTTGTGACAGTTCCAGTATTGTCAATTATGTATTGCTAGTGCTTAGGGATTGTATGAATACGTTTGTGCACTCCTTAATCGTAGTGAGTGTGTTTGTGACGCTGTGCTTCGCGTTCCAGTCAATTCCACTAAGTGCCTTTCAACTGCATATCGGCCTCTCAGCCGTTGGGGTAAGTGCCCGATATACTGTTTTATCGTAACATATTATGATATAACAGTTTAAATAAAGATTAGTAATTTTAATTTGACTTTTGGTTTTTAAGTAATATTTTTTATTTTCCAATAAAAGCCTACACACACTTACAATATTGATACTGTTTTAAGATTTTTGTTTTATAAAGTTACTTACAGTCAATCAGCAAATGTTTGTACTTATTATTTTCAACTAACATTTCTCTACTTATAGATATTTATAGTTGTGTTCTTTAAACTATTTACTTCCATATGCATAACACCTTTACAAAGTCACCCTATAATATCTATCTTTTACCAATATTGTGAATTGTAGCAGTGACTGTTAAGAGGACATCACAGTTATTCATCATGAAAATACTCGTATTTCAAACGATAACTCTCTCAGTAAGAGCGGAACCAAATATTGTCCAGTGTGTAATTGAGATAATAGAAGATAGTCGAAAAATATAGTATAACTATATTAATGTTATAAAGCTTAAAACTACAAATTGAAAATTTTAAATTGAAAAAAAATAATTAGAGTCTATAAAATCACATGATATAATATAATGTATAAAATTTAAGAATTTAGTTTCTGGTCTATAGAACGCGGGCAAAGCTGCGGGGAATGCTAGTTAATTATATTTTTGAATACTACAATATTTTTTGTTTATTCATATACGGAGAGCGGCATATCAACTGAAATTCGGAGCTGAAAGGAGGTTAACGGAAAAAGTCAAGAAAAAAGAAGTTAAGAGTAAAGGCAAGTGTTAATGCAAGTAGTGGTGGAAAATATTTCTCAGATACTTAGTTTAGTCAAAATTGTGCGATTGGCCTTAAGTGATTCTCGTAAATCAAAAATAATAAAATAAAAAGATGATCTCTAATTTTCCGATACTAGGAATCATAGAACGTAATTATGCTAATTGTATTGATATTATTATACGCATTTTTGAAGATCACAATATATGTATGTACATTTAAGTTTAAAGACACGCATAATAAAATAAAAAATAAAATAAAATAAAAAAATAACATGCACGGAGTTGTTATCATAATTTATTACAATATGTTTCTGTTCTGGAAAATTCAATTTTAAATAATCAATAAAACATTCATAAAATAACATAGATAAGTTTAGGAAAACCCAATGTATTATAAATACTTATAGAACAACGTCATAATTAATGATATGATATAAGCTATTGAAATAGATAACTTATAATTTTGGTGATAACAAGCGCATGTATGTATAAAGCTAAGCTAGAGTCAACTTTGCGATATAATAATTTCATACCAATTTACATTACGGTATTTTTTCTTTTTTTATATAGTAGGCAATAAAAAATGTGGGACAACAATAACGATTTTGTGTGGATGCAAGATTATTATACAGAAATAAATCTTTCAGGCGCGAGACAGGCTGCTGGTGGCTGCAAAGTTCCATTCGATAGTTAAAGCAAACCACGTAAAGCAAGTAAAAAGTGATGACTTTTCCAATTTCAGTAATATTTGATTACGCTATATTTACATCCTACAATATATCTTTGACCAAGATATATTATTATAGGTAGTGGTTACAGACTTTACAAATTTTAGTAAAGTTTTAGTACCTTGAAATGGTTATTACTGGTCCTGACATGTATTTAAATTGTTATTTTTGCTCTATATGGAAAACCCCAGTTATATCAGCACTTTACGGCCAATCACAGATTATTAGATAATTTTTATTTTTCAAAAAAACCCAAACTCCATTTAATTAACACGTGACTTGTACGATAATAGCGTAAAATACGTTTCATACCTCAATGTCATATTACTTTCTGATTATTTAGTAGATAACAAATAGAAAATAAAGTATGAGAGATATACATACTTTTTTTTCAACGTACAATAAAAAAAATTATATACTTATAAAAATATATGAATTATATATACACAATATCGAAAAGTTTGGTATGTGTCTGTGTGTATTACTTGACGACACGTTTGGCTCAGTTGGTAGTGACCCTACTTTCTGCGCCAGCGGTCGCAGGTTCGAGTCCCGCTGGGGGCATTCATTTGTTGTGCAAGAATGTTTATACTCCAGTCATGGGTGTTTATATTTATAATATGTATTTAATATTTATATATGTGTAATATGTCAACTATCTGGTATCCGTAACATTGTTATAATAATATCCCAACATATTCTATTATAACTTATATGATCGTCATTGTATTATATTTAAAGCCCCTTTTTTAATTTGGATAATTTTGAGGTGTTAAAATTGATTCAGTGCTTAAAAGCAACCAAATATGGTTGTTGAAATTCTTATAAAGGAAGTAAAAATTTATTATTAAATAATTGCTCTACAAGGAATATTTTTCAGAAAGTCTGTATGTTTTTTTATGTATAGACAAATAGTTTGATTATCGTCTATTTTTATAGCCTTTAGTATTCGTCGTACTCGTCGTTTTTCGAGAAATTAATCTTTTATTTTAAACTTGCCGCCTAAAGAAATGATAAAACATATGACGTGAATAGCAGTACCGTATTATGTCTTCTATAATACATATATATGTACATTAAAAAAAACTAGATTTTTCGATGTCTACAGCTATAGATAAAAATACTATGATACATTGTAAATGTAAGTCATTATACTATTTTCCTTGTTGTAACATAATATTTACAACATATATTTTCTTAAGGAAAATGTTTCATTTATTTTCCGACTTAAAATTACTGAACACTCAATAATATACAATTTTCCGTTATATCATGTTTTGCGATTTGTGTTTAAATTGTGATGTAAAAGAAAATTCAAAAAATCCCTAAATGTATAAAAAGCGAACTAAAAAGAAGAGAAATTTATACACAAGTATTCTATAAAGAACATGTAGAATATTACGTATGTAAGGGTACTTTGATGCAGAACCCTATCAATTGTTTCGAACTATATTTTTATTCATGATACTTCATCGTCTCAAAAATTTGAACATCAAGATATATCGATCTCACTCGTTATCAATATTGAATTAAATGACATATGAATAATTAAAACCAGATAAACCGTTAAATACAAGTGAACAAAGGACCGGTCATACATTCTTTTCGTTTGGTAGAGTTACTCTCTACAGGTAAGAATAGTTCATTCTTAAAGAATTAGGTACACTATTTCTTTAACTGATTTTATCTAAATACCGATAAGATATTATGTATTATTTATGAACGAGTATGAACGTAATCATTGTTGCACGCAAAATCCTATTACATCATTTTTAAAGTATTATAAAAATATTTTGCGCTACTATTATACTCGAATGTTAATTTAAAAGTCTTTTTTATTAACATAAATTCTTTTGACTACCACTTTTTTGTTTTGATAGTGTTGTGAATATTTGCAATTGGTATACATAAGCGAAGACCAATACTTTGTAATAATACCAATATAAATATCTAAATTTTGTATTAAAATAGTTATGAATGTACAGAGTATAAAACAAAATATTATTTTATTTTATTGTGTATAACATTTTCCTTGTGATTATTACAGCTAAATGATTGTATATTATAGATTACCGATTCTACCCAAGTACGACTACTTTCGCTTTGCTTCGGGTTCGTCCATATCCAAGAACAAATCTACCCCAATCCGCAATCAAAAATACGTACAAAATATTAAATGCATCAAAAATTATAAAAAACGTACAGATTGTTTGTCGTAATAAATTCCAAATTATTGCAAGAGGCTGACAAACTTGCATGGTGTTGCATTTATCAAAAAGTACATTAGGAGAAGCAACAATACTCTATTTCAGTATATGCTATCGAGGGCTATTACTCTTTTCTACAGTTTCCTTTAGCTTCAGATGCCATAAAGATAAGCTGCTCCTACACGGAGCAGTTATCTATTGTGATCTGCCCATTTCCGAACGAGTTTGCTTGATATGTTTGCGATGTACGATTTTTTTCATGTTTTGTAACATCTCAAATACGTCTGCCTTAGCTATTATGTATCCATTTTATGGCCAATATAAAGATTCTTCGCTTTAATAATTCTCATTGATCTTTCTTTTTGTAGGTTTTAATAAAATCATAATATTATCAAGATATAAGCTATTACTTTATTATTATAAACACAGCACAGTAATATCAAACATGGTTTTCGTTGCACTGTCCGTGTTTTAATTTGTGTAAAAAATAAGATAATAAAAACACTGTTTAGCTTTATACGTATTTTTTGTATATATCAAGTTCTCGTATGAATTTTTCAGGTGTAAATGAAAAGGCTTAACAATATTCACAAAAATAATTTATTAAAATAGAAGCAAATACATATATTATGCATATTTTAAGTTTTGTGTGTTCGGTAAACAATGTAAGAGTATAGAATGCGGACTAATTATAAAGCTCTGAGATTCAATTTATACTCATAATACTGAAAATTAATAGTTTAAATTATTTTCCGAAAAGCCGTGCACTTTTGCTGAAGAAAGTAATCGTGGGGTTGATGATAATAATAAAAGTGAAACAGGAGGTAAAACCCATAAGTGTGTAGGTAAATTCTGGAGTGGCCCAGTTTTTAAAGCTATTTTTGTCGAAACCGTAACACAGGGCAATGCAGGATGCGCCAAATGCAACAATTCCGAAACAGATATGAGTAATCTTAGAAAGATTACCGGGAAGGCATTTCCGTAAATTGTAAGCGTAGAACGAAGCAATTCCATTCACGAGACAGACTGATGTGAAGACCAAGGCTACTAGTGCTGCAAAAAAAAACAATGTGCTAGAATCAAACATATAAAAATTATATTTGTATAATTTGATGCTTGTTTTTATTTATATGCTTTTAATATTATATACCATCGGATTTGCCTGACGTGAAATATAATAAAGATAGCTTTTTCAAACATAATGCCAGGGAATGATGTTATATGCCTATATAATCTCGTCTATAAGCACTAGATTACTTACCAAATTGTCCATGGAAAGTATTCCAGTGTACCGACTTATCAAGTATTTTGATAAAACTGCCAGCAATTGCTAAAGCCGATCCCATAATTTGCAAGACAGTGTGAGCTACTTTTTTGTCGAATAGCCGAAGGTTTGCAGACCATCCATTATGAGGGCATAAACTAAGAATTGCCTGGGCCATTAGTAATTGATACTGAAAAAAAATACAACAAACTGGTATTTAATGATAGTATAAACATACTTATAAACTAACATATGAAGAGAAATTATCTCTGAAAGTATTGATTCAATTTTAAAAATTGCTTATTAGTGTGAAATTTAAATATTTCTTGAAGAGTAGTGAGTATTAATTAAATAAATATATATGGTTAAATGTACTCATGAAATTTTTGTGTACGAGGTTAAAAGGGCTAAGTTTTTCGCATGTGTAAGTAGTTACAATAGTATTAGTAGTTTATTTTATTAAAATCAAATCAGTAATTTGGCTTTTCAATCCATGTCGTACTAATAATGCTTAATGCTATAAAATGTACGAAAAAATTAAGATTGTATTTGGTTTGTAAAAGTCTCTGAAACCATATACCGCGTACTTAACGTGGGGCCTGAATACAACTCGTTAAAACAAAGAGCTTTGAATGGAAAAACCTGAACAGGTAAATGATAAAATTTCCTAACATTTGAACTAACTAGTAAGTATCGAAACAAGTAAATACTCACGCCGAGCACGCACAAAATAATATGAAGTGGAGTAGCTCCCAAAGGTAATCCATTTCGAAGAGCAAAAAGAATTGAAATCCCAACTGTAGCTCCAATTAATATGTGAGCCAGTAGATTTAGTGAAGATTGGAACACTTTTAAGCCATAACTGTCGGTATTCTCTAACGTCACTTGAGGCATGGTATTTATTATTTTTGAACCATTTTCTCTTCCCTCGGGATCAACGCCAACTGAATCCATTGCGTTTGGGGGCATTTTCGATTTTTTTTTCTTTTCACGTGTTAACTTTGCCCTCGTTCAGCACGTATTGTGAATGAATGTCTATTTACTTTTATTTATAGTGTACGTAAGAGCAGATAAACAACGATGACTGCTTTTTCATTATCGATCGCAGATTGTAGACGTTGTATAGATATTGTATAATACTATCGGCTTAAATCTAGACTTATAACATACTTTTATTTGCTTATCATTTTACAATTATATACAGGTAAATTTTGTTCGTTTGTTTGTACTACTTAAGAAAATCTTTAGAACCACCTTGACGATTCAGATTCTTTCATTAATAAAATGATCAATATAACTTAATACTATTCGAAAGTAACACATGGTCGTCATTTGGTTCAGTTTGTAGTGACCCTATGTGTTGCGCTGTGCCAGCGGTCACTGGTTCGAGTCCCGCTGGGGGCATTCTCGAAAAAAGTTCATTTGAATTTTTTACTAGGATAGCATTGCTTTTATTTAATAACGAATAATTGTGTTAATCTTATATCTTATAACATATATGCATTAATAGTACACTATTTTAAATAGAAAACATCAATTTACAATCGAGGAAGTCCTTAATGATAAAGAGCATCATATTTGATCTATGACATTAGGTTCAAGTTGTTCACGATCAAGCGGGGAAAATCTTACGTATTATGTCTGTATATTATTCATTACTAGCGTAAAAATTATGATCATGCATATAATAAGTAGATAGTATTAATCGATCGATTATACTCGTATTAAATAAATAAATATGATGGGACCTTATTACAACAGCGCCATCTAGTTCCGTAGTAAGCTACGAGGCTTGTGTTACGGATATCAGATAGTGATATACTATACATATATAAATTTTAAATAAATACACTTTATAAATATAAACATCAACAACAAACACCCATGACTGGAGTACAAACGTTCATGCTCAACAAATGAATGCCCCCAGCGGGACTCGAACCCGTGACCGCTGGCGCAGAAAGTTGACTCACTACCAACTGAGCGAAACCTGTCGTTGAATTATGTATAGAAGTATAGATATAGATTATTGATTTGACAGATGACACTATTAATATTTTACGAAAAAAATTAACTAAGCTAAAACTAGAAAGAATCGTATTTTTTCCTTTATGTTGTCCTTCGCCCTTTCCTAAAATTATTCATCCCAAAATTGCGTGAACTAGCATATGTTAGGTATAAAGCAAAGTTATGAGGGTATCGCATACATTACGAACAATTTTAATGTCAGTTGAGAATATTTTGCACTATCATACGCCGTACAAATATCGAGCTTGGGACCGGTATAATGAACCGCTGTTGGTCAGCACAATTAAAGGGTCCCATTTGGGCCTGCGCTAATGGAATTAAATCCAATTAGATTTTAGGGTTACGAGGTGAAGTTTACTGATGGTGAACAAATGGTATTCTGAAACGACTTGCACCTGTTTATATTATTTGGTTCAATATGAATTTCTATCAGCCGTTTGGATTATATTTGTCCTCGTAAGGATAATGGAAATAATTTTCAATATTTATTACAAATTTTATATTAGTAGGGCAGAGATTTTAACATCGATTTATTTTATTGAAATTCGGTGCATACCTATGTCAATTAGAGAAAATGAATTAATTTTCCAGAAATTTTGTACTACTACTTCATATAAAGTATTGAATACTACAGGGTATCTCTTGCCATTCAACTTTTTGTTTAAATAAACGAACTAGTAGATAAAATCAATCAGACGAGATCCTAGATCAATTCAAATATACGAAGTATTCCGAACTTGTTTGGCTTAGAATATGCTGGCTGCAGCATATTCGATAAAATGAAACTTTTCTTAGCGAAAATTTTCTCAAGTAACGATTCTTGCTTGTGTGGTTTTCCATCAAAGTTTTCTGTTCCGATGTGGAATGGAGCACTGAGTTAACAAATCTATAGACATGTTAAAACTCTTATCTGCTGGTGACATGGCCTCAATCTTCATCCTCTTGGATTGTAGGCGAAAATGGCCCGTGAAATCTAGAGGCCTTTGTGTTCCTCTTTGCCTTCATACGTAACAATACTGACACGTTTAAGAACATTTTTTGTAAACGTTTGTATTTGGCTTGGAATAAAGAAGATATATCGCGTAAGCATGTAGATTTTTCTCAAAGTACCAATTATTTTGTTACAGTTTTAGCTTGAAAGGGCTATAATAACGGCTTTATTAAAAAAAAAAATTTCAATTCTGATTTTACCATTCACTAGCATACGAAGAGATAATGTTATAAAACATTTATTGATTGAAATGTTCTGAAGCTAACAAAACTTTACTACAAAACAACAGTTTTTATTTATTTCACAAAAATTTTTAGCTTTACAAAGAGTACATTAGAATGAAAATTTTTACAAATTCGCGAGATCACCCACGAAGAATTCAATAACAAAGACGTTTGTTAAGGCAACGGGGCCGGCTTTCATTTGGTGTCTCCCCTAGGCACTTAAGTTTACATTAAACTTGTCCAAGCGCGAAATTGATCTTTTAGAGAGGGGCCTTCAACGACAATATAAATTATCACGTGACGCAATTGATATTTCAACGTACATGTGTGGTCATCAATCTGTGAAATTCAATTTTTTGTTAGCAAATACCATTTCATAAGTTAAATACCTATATAAAAATTTAATATTCTATTTATTATAAGTGTTATAAAATGAAATTTCAGTAAAAGTAATTTATTTTATAATACTCTCCTGTATAAAGTAAGATTCACGTCAGGAGTAATGGGTTTAATATAAACCTAGCCCCAAAAAAATCCGAGAGCAATATATTTTAGTACATAATATGTATGTATGTATGTATGTGTGTGTTATAATTAATATGAAAATAATGTAATAAACGAAACACATTTTTTTAAAACTACAGATTAGCCTTTGATGTATAATAATGACAGTAAGATTTTACGAAACAGATTCTAAAATATCCTTAAAAGTTTATTCAAACGTAGGAACTAGGTGAAGTTTTTAGATATTTATTGCTAGTCAAAGGAGAAAAGCCTATGAAAATATTTAAGTTAATTACGTTATCTTGATAAAGTATTACCTTTAAATTGTTATCAGAGTTCTTTGGCAAGAAACTTTATTCGTACTTCCGTAAAGGAATTTTGTTTATCCAAAAGCTTGTCTGTACTGTGAGGGGATCTTACGCAGGGGTAATATATTTCGTTTTCGTGAACAGCGGTATGAAGTTGATAGAAAGCTTATGGAAGGGTCAAGACGTATAAGCTGTAAAAGAAAAATGGATAAATAAGATAAATAATTAGAAATATTTCTCTAGCATTACAAATATATATAACTAATTAAAAATAATGAGGCATATGTTTTCAATTTTATCTAAAAAGAGATTACATTATTTGTAGATTTCGCTAACTTATGGATGAACTTGTAAAAAGTTTATAATTTTAGCAAGAACTAAAAAGTTGTAGTGAAGACTTGTATATCTTCATGATATGCGTAAATTGAAGTCACATCTAGAAGCTTCACTTAACATTCAGGGTATTCTCGAATCTGAGTGGGAGTGGGACGTAATCAAGGATTAATTTTCTACTTGGATTATTTTCAATCCACCATAGTGCGTGAGCTTTGAATGTATCTTCATTTTAAAGGCCCCACTCGCTGATAATAATTTCCTGTCGAAACCTGCTCGAAACACGTACTTAAGCAAAGGTTTGTACAATTTAGTACCAAAAATGTTTCTTAATTTAAGGATGAATTTGCATTTTTATTATTAAATTGAATTTGTATTTTATCAGTCTCGGTAGATAGTATAAGTGAAGCTGAAGTGAATTTAATTATTTTATTCTTAATAACTTTTGTTATTTTTTAGGTACGTTCTTTTAATTATGCAATGAATTTTGATACGCTTAAAAATGATTTAGAATTCTATTGAAAACATTATAATAAGTATTTTAAATACTTACTCGTACATATTTTACTATATACAGTGGTAGCCCAGCGGTAACGCGCTCGCTTGCATACCCGAGTGATGCGGGTTCAAATCCGGGTCTCGCACCTGTTATTTTTATGTGCGAATAATTTCTATCATGATTACCACTTGTCTTATGGCGAAGGAAAACATCGTGAGGAATCCTGCATGTCTGAGAAAACCTAGCAAGTTTTCGACAGACATGTGAAGTCCGCCAACACGCACTAGGCCAGCGCGGTGGACTATGGCCTGATCCCCCTCGTACTGAGAGAGGCCCGTGCCCAGCAGTGGGACGTTAAAAAGGGCTGATGATATTTTACTTACAACACTTTTTGTAAAGTTTATTTTTATTATTACACAACAATAAGTTACATAAAAATATGTTCAGAACGTCTTGATCTATAGAGAGTAGGAGAACTAATAGAGGGTAAAATTTATAAAGGCTGTAATTTTTATTATTGTACTATGTGATAATACAAAAGTTCATCAAAACTCTTCATCAAAAAAGCTATCTTATTTTTGTAAATCAGAAATAATCTTATAACAGAAAGTAAAAGAGCAAATTTGTGATATTCTTTGTAATGGAAATTTATATTTCGTGTGTTTTAGATTTAAGTAAACATCTATAAAATAGTAGGAAATAGCTCAAAGTGAACCGGTAATAAGTTTCTTTTCCTCGTAACATTTCGACGAGATAACGTAAAAGGATCGTAAACCGCAGTAGCATTTTGTTACGCCTATACCATATTCCTTGGTACTTCCGCTATAAAGGTTATGGTCAAAATAATATATATTTTTTTGTTTTAAATATCTAAATACCAATAGAAGTGATTTATCATAAAAAAATATGTAATTAGATTAAAGATATCTAACTAGCCAACCCAGTCCGTTTCTGGGCGTAAGTTAAAATAAATTAAACGGTTTTTATATTTTTTTATAAAATAAAAGTAGCCTAAGTTGCTCCTTATAACATTAACTATTAGCGAGTGAAAGACCCATCAAAATCGGTCCAGCCGTTTCAAAGAAACAAACAGATAGACTGACCGATAAAAAATTTAAAAATTGACTTTTTAATGATGTAAGTACCTACCGTATAAACTTTCATATGCATTTAGTGAAAAGATGGTAATTTGAAATTAAAAACAGATATTTCAATTTTATTTATATGTACTGAATATTAATGAACTGATATATATGTGTTTTTTTGTAATATTTGTATCTTAAAATACTTTATTTTATGTATACTTACAAAAATCTTGCTTTAAATGTAAAAGTTCACCTATGTTAGGTACCTGTGATATTATCTCCAAACTTGTATCCATGTGAAATATATAGGCCTATGCCCTGATACTGTTGAAAATGTGAAATTTATGTGTCATATTTATTTTCGCACACCTACTCGGAATGAGGGCTTCTTTTCATTTTATGACCCACGCGACGAGATTTACGACGGCGTTAAAATAAAATACAATTTCATAGTGCCATGAATAATAGAATACCTAGTTAACCCTATTTTTATCAGCAGAAATAATTTGTTACCATAAGCATTTTATTTTAAGTCAAATTTTATAATATTTGTTATAAAATTGGTCTAAAATAATTTTGTATTATACATAATGTAATACCTACGTAAAATATTAGAATTTATTAACCATCCCGGATAGTGATATTTTATCAAATATCGTAGACGGTGATAAGAAAACTATTTATTTCGTCAATTAATATTGCCAGAATTGAAGTTATGAATTGAAGCTTAATACTTTTTTTACATTAACACACCGTCATAATATTATCAATATAAACACCCATGACTGGAAGTTTGTTCATTCCTGATCAACAAATGTATGCCCCCAACGGGACTCGAACCTGCGATCACTGGTACAGAAATTAGGTCACTACAAACTGAGCTTTATCATTGCAAGATCCGTATTATAAGTAGCAATTAATTAAGAAAAGGAAAATTGCATTTTTTTACTACAATTTTCTTAAACCCAAATAAGATAAAACATATCAAACTTTTATTTAAAAACAATGATATCAAAAATATTCATTGTTTACTGTGTATAATCTATGGTATATCACATTAATGAAAATTTCTAAAATATCATATAGGTAATAATACCACAGATTACATATACGTAAGTCATACATTTTAAAGGGACATTCGTAAACCACTTTTATTCTTTTGCTCGTTTTATATGAGAAAAATTTACATATGAGTAAAAAATGTAGTCCGAATATATCATGGCCGTGACACTTATTAGGACCCTGATGTATATCACTGAAGTACCTTATGAAAATCGCCTTCAAAATATTGACTAAAGCTACTTTTTTTTACTAGTGACTCACCCTCGCTTCGCTCTGGTTTATCCCTAGTTGCGTATTATATTACATGTTTATGATAAATTGCTGTGATTTGTACTATGGAGTGTTTTTCCATGGAAAATAGCTGATAATCTCCCGACGGAAAAAGTCTAAGTCAATTTTCGGCCCTTCTACATATATATCTACACAAAAATTCACGCCAATTGTGTAAGTGAGTAAAAGACAAACAAACAAACGAACACACTTTCAAATTTATAATATTAACGTATGGATATGGATATTATTCTTTTTATTCTTAACTTGTAATAGGTGTAGATTCATTACAGTAAATAAATAATAAGAACAGGAGAGACGTGTGTCGGTAATGACTTCACTCTAAACGTAATAATTAATTTCAATATTTGCCATTCTATGTAGGTATGCGACGCAATGTCTCCAAATCATTTTGGTAAAGCCAAAAATGTATTTCCCAATTAACTTTCAAGTGTGTGTATGCCTCGTTATCGAATCCCTGTTTAATTTTCCTCCTACAAGAGGTTTAATAGTACGTCTACAGCTTTCATCTGATGTGCGTTTATGATTAAGTAGTTAATTATGAACTGAAATTTGTAACAACACGTTTACACTTTATCTAATATAGAAGGTTACGTAATGAATAAATTTGTCATAAAACTTTGACTCGACACTTGTTAGAAAGAATTGTGGTATTTTTTTAATCATACTAAATTAATTAAGAATACAAAATAGTATATTTAATGATAATAAATATAAAATCTTCAAGTTGAAATTCTTAAAATAATGTGATTGAATATTTCAGTGTTCGTTATATTGATGGGTTTATATCAACGATAGATAATTATATCTTAATTAAAATTTCAGTAATACGACATATTGTAAACGGAGCTTAAAATGGGGCGAACCCTGAAGCGAAACTACTTGAGTGTGGGTGGGTGAAGGTAATTTATTACCAGTGGAAATAAAACGGGTGTTTACTACTTTGTAGCTTTTTAGCTAAAGCAAGGCATTTATTTCACTTATACATGCCCTATACTGCAGTTGGATCTCAGATTGGAGCACTTAAGAACTTTCCATTGTTGCGCGCTTTGTACAAGAGTTATGAAAGGAGACGACAAATGTATTCTTAAGAACTATAAAGTATAAGTATTTTTGTTATAACACTAACATAGTTTAATACTTTTACATAATTTTTTAGAAAAGCAAATTTTACGGTAATTAGTAATATTCTAGTCGAATCTGTACATCAAATATTTTTTGGAAAATCTAATTTGAAATAGTCTTTTTTATCGATACAGAAGTTAAAAGGTATAAAGATTTTTGTCTTTGTGTAAAATAAAAAATATCGTTAAAATGTATAATATGGCATGAGCATAAGCAGAACAAGGACAAGTCGCTAGTTTAATTTATAAAGCGCTATTCTGATTAACAAAATAGTTATGACGTATGTTATTCCTAATCTTTTATTAATGAAATAATATTAGAATTATCTGATAAATTGTAGACAAATATTAAAAACTTGCTTTAAGCCTTATCTTTATGTTAAAATGCCATCAATAGATTTGTAAAAGATAATAACGTAAGAGGTTTAATAGGGTTTTTTATAAGACAATTACGTTTAGAGACATACGTATGGGGGACCTAGGTGCCTAACAGTAGCTTATGTGGTTTACGAACTATAGAGTCACATGACACTAAAGAGCCTATTACACTACGCTGTATATAGACAGTTTTGTTATAACTCCCTTACAGTGTAATTAGACAAGCTCGCTAGTACACCGCCCGAAATACCGCATGCAAAATCATTTGCAAGGCGTACGTAGTCGGTGACGGTTGTCGTATCGGTATCATGAGAAGACGCACCGGAAAATCAGACGAACCGACTAACTTGCTTACTATTACATATTACACTACGTTAAATCTTAATAAGACTCTCTAGATACTGCATAGTGTGATAAGCTCTTAGTATCAGGCAACTTATGGTCTGGTAACTAAAGCTTTTTGACTTAATTTTTTATAAAATCATTATAATTGTTAAAACAAGTCATCAAGAAAAGGTAAATATTAAGTTTTTTTCAAATCTGGACATTAAAGAAACTCATGATTTTCGCTAAATTACTTTTTATTAATTTAATTTTTGACTAATTGAGAATTAGTTAATGTTATAAGTCATTATTATTTACCGTGGTTTTTTTATTTTTTCATTTATATAAAAAAAACATTTACACTATGTATATTAATATTTTGCAAATATTTTAATGTAAATAGTTAAAGCGAGATGCGTAGTACCGACGGATGTCCAAAATGTATATCCGGACCATGTGTACGCATATTGTAAACTGTTCACATTTTTCATGTCCACGTATTAAATTTTACTGAAGTAAATAATTTTATATGTACAATTAATATATAAAAAATATAATAACATACAGGCATCATGGAGAAGAAATAAAGGTACCTAACTTATACATAGTTTTCTCGCGATGCAGTCACATACAGAAACAGACAGGGACAAAAATTCTACAAATTATCGATTCGACCCTGTATCGTTAATAATGATTATTTATTTCAATAAGATTGTTCAAATTATATTTAATGATCAGTTTCGACTGAGATTTTTATTATATACTAGGTTTATCGCAAACGAAGCCACGGGCTCCGCTAGTTAAAATAAATAAAATTTCTAAAATAAAAGTAACCTAAGTAACTCCTTATAACATTAGATATCTACCAGTGAAATTCCCGTCAAAATTGGTCCAGTCGTTTCAGAGATTAGCCGAAATATACAGACAGACAGACAAAAATGTTCAAAATTGATTTTTTGACGAAGGTACCGTGTATACTTTCATATGCATTTAGTTAAAAGCTGGTAATTTGAAATTACACAGAGATACTTTAATTTTATTTATATGTATAGACGTATAACATTATTTAATGTATATACTTTAATTATAAGAAATTATTGAAAGCATTAGCCGCCGCTCACTGCCAATGGAAAGAGTAAAATATATTTTTGAATAAATTTAAACTTCTGTATGAAATTTTAACTTTCAGACGGGTCACTGCTAGCTTCAGATACGCGTTGTCCAGACAGAAACTTCAAAATTAATTTCAAAGTTAAATCGAAAAATATTTTTCTCTGCTGTCAAACTGAGTTAGTGCAGTATCTCTTGGGATAGAGCTGTCATTGTATTGAAGCTTTAGGTTTTTGTATTTTAAATATTTTTTGTGATAAACTATAAAGTATGATTTTAATTTCCAATAGAGACAAGTACTAAGCAGTTAAACCACATCATCAAAGTGTTTTATTAAAACAAAAATATGTACTAAAAATTAAAAAATAATTGCGTATTGTTTTACAATTTAATAATCAACTTACTTTTATTTAGAGTTTTCCTAAGTAAAATGAAATTAAAATTATTGCTATTTTTGGATTCATGGATCCCATAATCAGAACCTAACCAAACTCTCGTCAAATTATACTTGGAGTACACCCTTTCTATTAAAAAAAGAATAATCGAAGTCGGTTGGCGTGATATTAAATTATTCGTCCATTTGTAGCGCACATACTTAATGCTAATTTAAACCATGTGCTTCTGCTTTCAAAAAAAGAATCATCAAAATCCGTTCTTCCAGTCGAAAGGTCTGACTGAGGTAACAAGCATAAAAAAAATTACAGACGAATTGAGAACCTCCTCCTTTTTGAAGTCGGTTGAAAATTAGGTAATAGGAAATGACGTAGCTTATTAACGTAGATAACGATTTGATTGGCTTTAAATAGGATTTTGATACGATTTTCGTCAAATAGAAAGAGAATCATCGGTACACGAAGAAGGTTTTTGCATATAATTTGAAATAAATTTCCAGTGTCTGAAAAAAAATATTCTAACCAGATTACCTCGTTATGCGCTTCCAATTGCCTGGAATAGTTTCGGCATTTGTATTGATAATAATGACTATTTTAATAAAATTTACACAATAAAATTAGGTACAGACTAGCGCGTTCAACCAAACAAACAAACAAACTCTTCAGCTTATATATGTATATTTATGTATAGATAAAATTTCGTAGTTGTACAATGATAATTCATTTTTGGTAAATACAGAATGTTTATTGATAGTACACTAATATTGATATTGATTATCTGATTACATTCTTTCTAGTTAATATGTTTAATCAATCACCTTTATCAGAAAAGAGTGTAATGGAACTGGTGATTTACGTTATTATATAAGTAGGTATATCTTAATAACTTAATGTCTATAGAAAACACGACTGCGTAAAAAGCGAACTAAAAAAGCGAAAAAAAAGAGGGTGGTTAGTAAGGGATAAGAGAAGTCATGGATTTAGCATTAGGGGGCATAGTGCAAACCTACAAAGTATGTACAATGTACTTTTTATTCTAATTGCGAGTCGAACTTCATGTTTTACTTTTCTGTCTACTTTTAAAGTTTTATTTAATATGTGTTAAAAGTTTCTATAACATCACGTGAGTGTTAGATGACCCCGCTATCATAATTTACATAAATAATATCATAGTATTACATTACAGCAGCGGACAATACCCACTTAACGATTTCAATTTAACCTCTTTGATTCGTATATCCGTTCAATAGATTTTTTGTATTGCTTCTAACGATGTATCATTAATCTCTAGACTACCGGTAAATAAATACTGATAACTTACGACTTGATCATATCGAGAAACTAATCGATTCAGTGGGAACGAGATGACTTTCATTATAACTATTCGTAGATGAAGGTCATGATATCACTTACGAGTTACTGCTTCTTAGACAAAAACACAATAGCTTTATCACAGTATAACTTATAAGTATATAAATGTTTAGTTTTCTCTGTAATAAATTATAACATATACGGGATTCATATTTGTATCACAAAATTGAAATTGTAAAAGGAAGTCACGTTTCCATGAATAAAGTACTTAAATATTTCAGATTATATATCAAACCAATACGGTATTTTTAAATTTCTACGTATAACAGTTCCTAAATATCAACGGTTCCTAACAACGAAGGAAAATAGAAAATATTTTATAATAACAGTTAAGTTAACGGCAAAAACTAGTTTCTAATAACCAATAAGTTCGAAACCCTTCAGAGATAAAACAAACGATAGTGGACGCGATTATAGACGGTATCAAAAGTATTTTCATTATTTTATAACAAAATATTACAAAGAATCCGCGCATATTTCCAATTGAGCCAAATTTTGTAAATAACTTTGAACATTACTTTACTTAAAGTTACGGCAGTTGTTTTCATTGTATAAAAACTTTTTTTATTTATAACGTTGCTCCAGATAAAAAGTTTTCACTTTATATTGTATATATTGTTTACGAGTTAATTTTGTAAAATAGGATATTTATGTGTTTGAGCTAAAAAAACTTTATAAAATTTGGTAAATATCCATTTAATTATTAATTAATTATATTTATTATATCACTTTAGGCAGTGTTAGCCCAGCGGTAACGCGCTCGCTTGCATAACCGAGTGATGTCGGTTCGAATCCGGGTCTTGCACCTCTGATATTTTCACGTGCAAATCATTTTTACCATGATTACTACTTGTCTTACGGCGTAGGAAAACATCGTGGGAAAACCTGCATGTCTGAAAAAAACATAGCAAGGTTTCAAAGACATGTGAAGTTCGCAAACACGCATTATGCCAGCGCGGTGGACAATGGCCTGAACTGATCCCCCTTTTACTGAGGGAGCCCCGTGCCCAGCAGTGGGACGTTAAAAGGGTTGAAAAAATATAACCTTATTATCATATAGATATTGCCTAATACTTCGCTTTCGTATGTAGGTACGCTGATTTGAAACGTTAAAAATTGAAAGAAGAAAATGCAAATTTGAATATATTTACATAATAATGCCAAAAACAGATATGTTTTAAAAATATTGTATTTGTGGAGTGTTATATTTTAGTGTAGATTTAAAGAGGGCATTAAGCTAAAAGAAAGTCCTGCTTTTATGGTAAGAACCTTCTCCCCTCGTATTAATTTACTATCTCATTGAAAAAAAAAATAGTTTGTCTGACGATATTCGCTTCATATTTTGAAATATTTTTTTCTTTTTAAAATAATAATATCATCATATACTAAATTTTAGGTGCATGCTTTTGTATTACTGAACGTAATAATACTGTCACTTTTTAGAATCCCATTTCCTGCTCTGCGTTCTCCTTGTCAATAGTATAAAACAAAGTCGCCTTTTCTGTCCCTATATCCCTATGTGCGCTTAAATCTTTAAAACTACGCAACGGATTTTGATGCGGTTTTTTTTAATAGATAGAGTGATTCAAGAGGAAGGTTTATATGCATAACTAGCAGATCCCGCGGCTTTACCTGTGCTAAATCTAGGGAAGAGCCCGAGCGAAGCGAGGGCGAGTCGCTAGTTCTTAATAAATCATCAAAGTTATCATGATTTTGCGTGATCGCAGCGAACAATTCTTAATTATTATTACAAATAAACAATTAGCAAGTCACCCAGTGTGGTGTAAAAGTAATAAGTGCATAAACGCGATGTAAGAATCTACGCGGGGCTAACATCAATCCAGAATACAGATAGTCTATCCATGCTTACATTCTTCATTCAACACTAAATGTCTTTTAATAAATCGCCTCTTATTGAGGCGGGCTTTAATATAATTAAATGAAAATCCGTAATCGTGGCTTAAAATAAAATATTTGAAATGGTCAATTCAGTATTGATACGCGATTCGAAACCACCTCTGATTTTCAGGCGTAAATTAAAGGGTACAGAACACTTTATTACATGGCTGATATATCGTGGTGCCCGCGCAATGCTGACTTTGTAATCCAAGGTAATTAGGTATGCTGATTTAGTGTCAGGATTATAGTTTAGTTGTGCTCAAATAGATTTCAGTTCGATTATTTCCAATCTTTCGAACGTAAATCATTGGACTACTATAGATAATAAATGCAAAAGTTTGTATGCCTTGTGTTCACGTTTAAGGGGTAGGACGGATTTAGTTTAGTAGTGCACAGATAACATTTAATCTGAAATAATTACTGATAGTCGCATCATAGACGATCAAGTTTTAATCGCTGGAAAATAGCTAGTTATCCTTTACTTTTTACGGCGGGAAAATATATCATCTCTGAGAAATATATATCAGCTTAAACGTTAACGGATAAACCAAGCGGAGCCAAGATAAGTCATTAGTTAGTAAATAAATAGCTCTTAAATATGGTATCGAAATTATTATGTCAACTTTCGTTAAATTAATTGATCTCTTGCGACTTATTGTTATAATACTATGATGTGTGGGAGTTTATAGTGACGTGTTTTAAGGAGAAAACAAAAAATATTAGGCCCCACATTTTCTTACCATCTTTTTAAAAATACATGCGTAGTAGTAACGATGTATAGACGGTGCTAATTTCCGGCGCACTATAACCAACAAAAATGATAACCGCAATAAAATTCAATACTCTCTATATTTATCGATGCGAGAAAATGCTCGCATAGATCTATCATAAAGATTAGAAATTACACTACATTGAAAATATTGTGATGCTAATTTACTATTTAAAACAAAATATATAAGGCTTATTATTGTGTATCCAGTTTATGTTGTTTATACAGCTTGAGCCGTTATACCCTAACATTCTTGTAGGTAGCATCTCGTTAATCTATCAGTAGGGATACGATTGCCCGCTGTCATGCGGAAGCACATCTTTGATCTCGGCCTTAATCAATTGGTATCGATGTATCGATGCTCAACCATCGACTCACCGACTCGATACGAAAGCAATTCTACCTACGCAGTCACCATCATATTTTATTAACGTTTGATTGCGTTTAGATTTCCTTTTCGCTATATTTGCCTCCTATTTTTGAAAAGCTATAAAAAATAAAAAGTTTTTTGATATAAAAGCTTATGTAATCAAGTATATTAGGCATACTAAGTATGTAGGTTTAGGAAGGTGAACATATAAAAGCAAAAAAACTTATTTAAAAATGCTTTTATATGTAAACGTATATTACTAGTTAAGTTTGTTATAGAAATATTAGCGGTTTTAGTTAAGTTTTTTATTTAGTTTCTATATGTATGTAAATAGAATTAATAATTTTGTGTAATTTGTAATTATCATAGCGTAGAATTGAGTGTGACCTGATTTTCGCACAAATATGGGTCCGTCTCTCGAGCATTCAATACTGATATAATAGCATCGTATAAAATATTGTTTCCCGTCATGGGACTGTCGGCCAATCGAGTTCACAAATTAACAATAAATATTCATGTGAACGATTACACGCATGAGTGTATTGGTACGAGTAGTATATCGATAACGTATAAGTTTGTTTTTTAAACTTTTTGTATTGAACCCTATCAAAGCATAGGTAGGCAATATATAAAAAATTGATACCTGTTTTCCTTGGTCACGCCAACGCTGATTTCTTTTATCTTTTTCGTTTTTTAATACTTTGTGGAAAGTTCTTGAGGAAACAAAAATGAAGAAAATTGCGTAGAAATTGGACGATTGCTGAAAATTTAAAGACTATTTTTACTTCTTGTGCTTGAATTTTCACGCGCTTGATGAATGTGAATTTAGCAGACAGCAGTTTTTTGAAGATTATTAAGTTGAAGTCGCATTCGCGCAACATTTTCTTCTACTTTTACATACCAACAATAGTACTTGCGCCTTACCATACTTTCGCATATGTATGTATGTTATTGTGTGATTGCTCTTTGTATGGTCATCATTGGAAATATGTATTTTAAAAGTAACAAAAAACTATTAATAGTAAAATATCATTATAACGAAAAAGCCTTTTCTATGAGAATAATTTTAATTTTAAGAAAACTTCTTAGATCAATTAAACGTGATTCGATCTACGTGTACATAGACCTCGGTCAAAGATATGTGAATGAATGATTTCCTGTTGTCCCTTGCAGTATCGTACATATCGCGTTAGTGTGGAACGTTTCACAGGTTTAGATTATCGATATCAACGATAGCATTAAGGGGATTACCTCGCTCAAATTCCAAAAACACTATAAGTTTAAAGAAGATTAGAGATGAATCCTCTCGTACGATTACCATATAAAAAATATATGATTTACTTAAGGTTATCACAAATACATGCTATTGTTTTAAATTTAAATAAACTCTCCCAAATTTGGAAAAAAAATATATTAAATAGGGCCTTTTTCGACGTAAACTGTACTTTTTCTCTGTAACGGCTAATTAGTTTGGCGTGAATTTTGTACCAAAAAATATGTAATGACGTATTTCACAATTTCTATTGGTTTTTTATATTTTTTTATTCTGATATTCTTAAATAATAAATAAAAACCCGAAACTTAACCAGTACCCCACTGACGCACCCCCGCTACGGCCTGTGGCGCGTACTCGGGATGCGATACAGCAGTGTCTCGATGACTCTTGTGACGAGTGGACTACACGCGCGTTATTTTTTCCAATTAATACCTAAAACTTCTCGTTTTGAATGATTTTTGAATTAAACCATATATTAAATAATACAAATATAAATATTTCGTAAAACAAAAACAGAATTTAAGTTTGTAAGTATATGTAAAATGGTTTTTAATTTCGTTTTGTTTTTTGAACCTATCATAGAGTAAGCCAGAATATAATATGCCTAAATATGCCTAATGCCTAAATATAAGAATAACTAAGGCATTTTTTTAAATATTTTGTTCACACTTTATAGACAGTTATTGTTTATTGCTCACATAAAAATATACCAATACCTACATCCTAATGATATTACAAATAAAGAATAGGTGCGTTTAAAGAAGGTAAGCCATTTGTAAATGTTGAAAGCTAGGTCAACCTAACTATTTCCGTTACTGAGAACCGTTTACCTACTTACCTACCTGGTCATCAGCAGACCTTCACCATATAACATTTAGTAAAATGAAAGCTATGTCAGCAGGCATAGTGCATTGTGTAGTTTAATATAAATAATATAGATTATGATGTATGCACTATACTCTACAAGACTACAAAAACTAGAGGAAAGGAACAAAATGAGATTTCTCAGAGATCGAATCAAATAGGCAAAAAATGATGACAACGCGACACATCTGTGTTCTTGCTTAATCTTCACTTCGTTTCGTTGTAGTATGGTCGTCGGTCGGTAGATGGCGTTAAAATAACAAATACTAGTACAGATATCAAATCCTCAAGGTCATCGGGCGAGGTAGGCGCCTTAAGTTGTCATTCCAACGTTTATTGCATCCATTTTGTTTTATTGTTACAAATTAAAAGAATAGTCTACCCCTAGAGGTAATTACCTACGTAATAACCCATTGTGAACAAGCAAAATAATATAGCAATTTAATTCAATGCAACAAAATTCCAATAGGTATACATATGAATAAACATCAAGAATACAAATTAATATTCGATGAACGCGTAATTTGCGAAACATGGAATAATTTCCGACTGAGATAATTTCGAGGCTTTTGTTTACTAGCTTTGTTTCGTACCGCGAATGCCAGGTGGCGACAATCCCAAAGTTTGCAATGAAGGCCATTTCCTAATTAATTCCTGTTTGTAATTCACAGAGAACACATTTCGAGTGTTTTTGGCTCAGATTCTAGTTGAGCTCATTAAAAATTTGCAAATCCCATGAGTTCTCCAACAAGTTTATTGGCTCTCATTGTACCAATGAAGGGTTGGAACGTAACTAAGTAGCACTTCGTTACGGCACCTAATGTAGTAATTTGATTCCTATATGGTTTCATTAATGTTATTCGGGTTGAGTACATATATGTACCTACTATTTATATTTAAAAGAAAATATTTTTTCAATATATATTTTTTATAATTAATTTCATTATATTATGTAAAAACGCTACGCTTAAACGATAAAATAAAATGTTGAATACCCCTAAGCTAACCATAGTGGCGAGGAAATAGAAGAAGCGACTTTTTTTTACTCCGAAATTTTAATACATATGTATATTATATAGCTAGTTGCGGTTAGTTAAGCCACCTTGTATAAACTTTAAATATTTTATGATATTGGAAATAGTTATTTTAAGTAATGTCTGTAAAAGAAAATATTACAAATTCATATTCCCGCAAACGATAATAATTTTATGAGTAATTGAATTGTGGCGGATATCATTGCGTCGTCGATTGATTCATTGTTGTAAGTAATTTGGGTCGTATAATTATATGAAAGGAAATAAATTAATTTACGATTAATATGATATTAATACATTTCTTTTGAATCTAAAGTGAATTGCTTGAGATAAAAACAATATATTCATTATAAACGTAATAAAAATTATGTAAATAAGTCTTAATCAAAATTATACTATATTCACTTTTTTTAAGACTCGTGTATTTTTTCTTACGACTCCACGAGTTTAAAAAAGTTTTACAATTCGAATGAATATTTTTATTTTTTGTGCTTTATCTACGTGATATTTGTACCTGATTTTTATATTTTATTTTAATGAATAATAGGCTTTATATTTTGACGATAGTCTTTCGATACAGCACTGAGTAGGTACAGGTCGTAATATTAGCTGTCTTAATGATATGAAAAGAAAATAGATGTGGTATCTACTCCATTTACACCTCCACTAAATAAGAGTTTTTTGGTATATAGATATACACGTAAATTTTATCTTATACCACTTTTAAGAATTAGTTTTATCTGAAATTTTAATCAGCTGATCTAACATAAGTGGTTTCTGTATAATAAAATATTTTTAAAGATAATGTGTTTATATCTCATTTTATTGCTTCATAAAGTCTGATTATTGCAAGTCATCTTTAAATTTTCTTTTAGCTTTCTCATGTACAACAAAGTCACAAGATTGAGTTGAACCATCCCCGAAAAGGCACTTGATGTATGCAGCCTGTCTGCCTGACTGATTCTATGTCGCCGGCTCTTAGTTAGAGGATCATTGTTGTCCTAAGATTGATGATAGGCTAATCGTCTCTTGACTTTGAAGGCCCGAATTTTATTGACCTTATCTTAATAAGAAAGGTTAATTTTTGTACATAATTTAGTTTAATATTCAACCTTGACTTAAAATGTTCTAATTCCGACTGTTTTAACATATAATTTTATATTTTAATAATATTCACTATGAAATAGCTTCATTTTATGCCAGTAATTATCATTTGCATTCATAATGAAATTCTGAGACGGCTTCCCATTTGAACTAAAATATAAAAGAATATTTTGATATTCATGTT
The DNA here is from genome assembly GCA_905231865.2 of Boloria selene. NCBI lineage: Eukaryota > Metazoa > Arthropoda > Insecta > Lepidoptera > Nymphalidae > Boloria > Boloria selene. The sequence continues at coordinate 5,924,660 of HG993146.1, read as the reverse complement.
TAAATAATGAATAAGGCAAACTCTCCAAAGATATGAGTAATCATTAATACTTAGTTTATATTACTCGTTATAATGAGTCAAGTGTAAATAAAATTCTTCTGGTATTAATAAAGGATTGGTGACAGGGTCCTATTAGGGCGTATAGAAGTACCAGCAAACTGTTAAATTGGACATGAACAAATAAACAAATCATAACAAGGTCCCCGGGGAAGGCAGTAAAATGTCCTTTCGAAATTATTATTTGTAAAACAAAATTTTACATTTAGCTATAGGTAAGGTCGTTTAAGAGCATTATCGTAATGTTTTGTTAACAATATATATTTTTTGGATTATTCTTTTGTTATTTTCATTTAAATGTATTCTTCTTTTTTAAAATCCTTCGACGCAATGCTAAAATAAGTAAAAGATTACGAGTTTTAGGTTTTTTTATACTTCAGATATACCTACAATTCAAAGTTTACAAATTTATTGTAAACATGCAAAAAAAAATTATAATGTCTTTGTTGAATACTATCTTTACGGTACGTGTAGTAATTTTGTTTTATAAAACCCTAATTAATTTTCATAATAAAAGTAGCTTAAGTTACTCCCTATAAGATCAGCTATCAGCTATCAGCTAGTGAAAGTCCTGAAAAAGTCAGTCCCGCCGTTTCAAAGAACATTGAAAACAAACAAACAGTCAAAATGTTGAAAATTATGCTTTTCTTATAATTACCATACATATTTATGTTATGTTGGTATGACAGTTTACAAACAGACACTTTAATTTATTTAAATATATGTATAAATATGAATACGTCCAATGTCCATGATGTCATGCAAAAGTTTAAGCCACTCAATAAAATAATTTTAATCACATTCGTGAGACCGGTTGATTATTTGAATTGATTAAACGAAATCCTCACACAAAATTTTATAGTGTAAATGTAATTTGCTTGGATTTTGTTACAAGAGACACAATATCAAATGATATTAATTACATATGTGTATGTATATATGTACTTATGTACATTTCTAATACTTTATATATTTTCACATTGAAGATATTTCTATATAACGCTCAATTTCGTAAATATGTTGGGACATTACTACACACAGCGCCATCCAGTTCCGTGGCAAGCTACGAGGCTTGTGTTACGGATAACAGATAGTTGATATACTACATATATAAGTTTAAATACATACATATTATAAACACCCATGACTGGAGTACAAACATCCGTGTTTAACAAATGAATGCCCCCAGCGGGACTCGAACCCGCGACCGCTGGCACAGCAAGTAGGGTCACTACCAACTGCGCTAAACGTGTCGTCATGTATCTAAAGGATAGTTAAAATTATATCAAGATTTTGAATAACCGAATTGGTATTCATGTTGTATTTATTCAATTAATTGGCTAAAGGTGTTGTTGAGAACAAATCGGCTGGTCACGCAATTCGAACGCGATCTGCAAGTAATTAATATTATTAATAGCATAGTTCCAAGAAACACATCTTTTATCTTATTGAATTAGTAGTATTTGCAATACAAATAGAGAACAGAGAGCTTAGGCATGATGATTTTTATATTCACCATGTTTCATAAAAATAAAAAAATATTAAGGTAATCTTATCTTATATATAAAAATCGAGTCACAGTGTTTGTCATCAAACTCATTTGAATCGGCTAGACCGATTTGAATTATATTTTTTGTGTATATTTGATAGCTCTGAGAGTAAGTCGTAGTCGTATTTATTCCCCTAGGGGATAACAGTGGCCTTCGCCAGTTTTTTATATTTTATTTTTAGACTAAATTTTTATTTTTTTATGGCTTGGCATCTAAAAATACGTATAACCCAAAATTTTCATCCGTCTGCCATCAATCCCTATTTTGTAATAGTAATTACATATTATATCAATTTGTTAAGTCTTGTGATTAGAATATCTACAACGTTCTGTTAGGTTTTAGGTAATGATATCGTTTGTCAAAAGTTAACTGTCTCAGGGAATGATAATACCTAAGTGTTCTTATATTACTTATTTTCTCATTTGTCAGTCGGCATTAAAATCGAAATTCTTAGTTAATATCTGTGATCCAAGGGGAGCTGGGGTTAACAATGAGGACGTTTGATGCGCTCACCGCCCTTTGATCTGACTGCAGAGGGTGCCCTCAAATATTTGAGGTGGATTGCCCTTTATTATGACTAGACCCTTTATGAGTAAGGTTCGAGTTCGTTGACCACTTTAAAGAAACAAAGATCAAATACTAAAGCTAAAACAACAAAGCAATTACGTACTAGTTAACGAAGTATGAGAAATTTATTGCAGTTTCAAATTACTCAATGATGGTTTGTCCCAATTAACATTCATAGGTCGCCTTCTATAAACATATAATAAGATATTGATTTTTTTTGAAATTAAAAAAACAAATTTTGAAAAAAAAAATATTGTTTGTTTGTTAACCTTGTCTGTCTGTCTGTTTGTGTCAGTATCACGAGAAAACCAATGGAGAGATTTTGATGAAATAACATATAGGTTATTACACGAGTCAACTAATGGGATAGTTTTTACTTCGGAAAAATATGTCATGCCTGAGAAAAGGATACTAAAATACGTAGGGAGGAACGAGAGCAGAGAGAGGGTAAGTCGTTAATTTTTCTTATATAAAAATAGTCTTGCTTTTTGTTACTCAATCAAATAATCTACAATATTCATAATTGATTTAGAATTGAGCAACATTGAAATATGATTCATTTTAATAATCCTAACTAATTTTTAAGTGAAATTGAATACGTCAATACTATGGCATACCCAAAAACTGTAAGTTAATTTGCATAAAATAATTAAATTCAGCATGACTATATAGGTCGTATAAATTTTGCAAAGGAAAAAAGAATTCGCAGCAGGTATTCGGGATATGTGCTATTAACATACTGACAGTCATCAGATAAGAGTGTTTTGTAAAATTTAGTGTATGGTGTGTAATTACAGGCGGGTGATAACATCGTGAGGACACGCCTTCGGGCTAACATATCGTGTTGCATCTTTTATAACACACTATATAATATGTAGATCTAATCATTGGTTGTGCACTTATATTTTTGGAATATTTCAAAAATGATCAAGATTTTTTTTCAACAATAATAAAAATATCTAATATGTCTAAAAATATCTGGTCAGTAGCTGTTGTATCGTATTTTGGTCAGTTTTATAACACAAGTAAGTACTTACTCGTAGTTTTATATTGGAGCTTTGTTGCACATTCCATAACAGGTTTATTGTTTCTCATCAACATCATATTAAAATATAGTTACTATGACTTAAGTGGTCGTAGGTCAGTAGTAACGCGCTAACTAGAGTCTTGCACCTCTGACATTATCCTGTGCAACATGATTACGAATTTTCTTACGGTGAAACCTACGTATAAGAGATTTTCCCCAACCTGTGGATAGCTAGCGCGGTGGACTATGTCCTAATCTTCTATGTCTTGTGCTCTTATTAAGAGAGGTCCGTGTCCAGTAGTAGGATGTTATGCTGATTACATATTATACATAATATGACTTTCAAAACAAAATAATACTTCACATTTTAATATAAGGTGCAGTTTCGTTGTGAATCTTAACATCTGTTTACACTGAATACGTTATAAGTAGTTCTCGTGCCGCTACAAATTCTTGCACGGCCGACGTTTTAATTAAGCATCAGTTAATTTCGGCTATTAAAAGGATTTCGTTTTTTGTTTGTCGAGGAATCAACGTCTCGACCACTTGTTGCCACTTCCCACGCGAGCGATCTGCATACATTTCCAGGCTCTTTCATTCTCGCACTTAGCATAAAACAAGCCCGACACCAAGTCATTATGCAGTCTCGGATTTCGAGGTACTGCCGCATAAATTTACGCCATTATCAAAATATCATGAATGAGGCAAACCGAGCATGAAACGGATTTAACCAGTTTAGGGGTCATTAACGCACGCAACGCGTATTGTTCACCCGTTTTATTTGCTACCAAGTTTACTAGTTGCCGTTTGCATGTATGAGCTCGAATGCGAATAAAATTTTAAATGAAACCTAATGAACTTACACGACTCTTAATTTAATCATCTGCTTTCGTTAAAGGCAAGTTTTGCTTTGCTTTAGTAATTATTTTTCTCTGAATATTTATGTATTTAAATACAAGGTTTTGTTAAAGAAATAGTGACCTTACATCGAAATAAAATTAAAAACATAACATGACTTACTTTATATATTCACTATAATAGTAGCTTTCATCATATAAAAAAATATAAATAGTCACTAATATGTAAGCATAATTTTTCAAATGATGCGACATTAAAATGATTTAAGGAGTTGAAAAAGAATATAAAATACGAAATTTCTTCAATCTTTCTACGGGGATCGCTGGAATTCCATTGGAGTGATTCATGAAGGCGGACGGGGACTTCGCTAGATTTATAGTGGTACCTGTGACGTGTGACGTTGCACCGAATACCTCTGATAAGTGGCGCACATTAGGCACATAATTGCATGTACTTTGCTATAAATTTCAAAATTAGCAAGTTAATTTCTATTCTTGACTCTACATCATAGAGTAAAGTTATACAAATCTTAAGTTTTAAAATATTTAATGGATAATATTGATCAAAATTATTAATAAGAACATTTTGTATAAAATTAATGAAACTTAATTACCCATAATTGAGTACAATAGTACTTATAAATAAAAGAGTAATTAACTTAAATTATAAGTCAGTCATGCCCATCTAAATTATAAATAAATAAATATTTTGGTGGTTGTGTTAGTGAAGGTTTCAAAATACACATATAAAATTCAAAATAACCGATAATATTCAAAGATTTACTACATAGATAATTTTAGTAAAACTTTTAGAAAACTGATATGTCATTATTTACCAGCGGCGGAGATTGCGTGAAACGTACTAGACAATGAAAAATACGATGTAGACATTTTGTTTTTAATTTCTTTGTCTGCATGTTTGTAGGTTCATTCATTTAGGAACGTATGTGTTTTTTTCAGAACATTTCACAGTTTACGTGCTGGTAAGTCTCAAAAATATAATTATATTTTAGTTTACTTTGTATCAAGATATTAATCTTCTCCTATCAATACTTTTATATACAGAGCGGGAAATACTCATTACATGGTTATGGACTTAACAAAAACGCACATAAGCAAAGTGTAGCTAAAACTACTACTCAGTTAAAAAAAGTAGTGAGATATAAAAGTATAAAGTAGTGTATATACGAGTTATGAACAAGCATTGAAGTGTGATATAATGTGTGTGAAAAATTTCAGTTTATATAAATAAATTTATATTAAATACAAATAAAATGAATATTATGAAACAATCTCGTACACAACTGGCGTACGAAATACACTTTGAGTAACTCTGCACTATAGTATAATTAACAAGATAAATCTTTAGTAACAAGTAAATCGCGTTTACAAACTTATTAATTGCAACAATTCCGCTAAAGTAATAGTTTGAGGCAGAATAAAATAATAACGCACATTTGGGGCACGTGTAGCTCCATCCATCCCCGTAATTGCCGACAGGCGGGAGATAGCTACGGAGTTATGACGTCACATAACGTGCTAATGACGTCGTAACTGCATTGCCCCCGGCTCGTGCCTCAGCAATGGATGCAATGCAATTTACTAAGTACCCGTTAACGCGACATTTTACGGCGTTTTACACCTGTCCGCTTAAGTTAAGTCGAAAAGTAGGTTAGGATTATGCTTGGACTCTGTCCCGTGAATGGCTGTATGACAAAAACGATAAAAACGTATGAACTAAGCTTGTCTTTTTAAATACCCCCGCGTTCAGAGGACTGGAAAGAGAAATATATAGTGACTATACATATATACCTATGTGTAAGTATTTATCTGACGACAGTATTTGTTATTAATAAGTTTTCGACTGTATTTGCATTGATTTACCTGTATATAGAACAAAAATATGAACATAATTTTATCAATATTCATTATATTATGGAATATAAAGTTTTCTATATAAAAGCTTACAATAAATTTTTTGTTGGAAAAACAACAACATGAAAAATATTGTATGTGTTCAATAATCCGAATCAGACGCTAATGAGAATAATTGGTTGGCTATAGACAATACATCATAAATTTCACTACCATATAGCTAGCTACATAAACTAGTGAAATAATACTGAATTTATACTTTAATTTTAGTATTAATAATAGACTATTTATTAAGATTATAGTACAACGAATCAAATATTTAGACAATACGCATATATATCACGTATATAATTTTTATATAATACTTGCTTGGAGGTAGGATTTGTAGCTTATCGTAGCTGTTTATCAGCTTGTCTCTCTAGAACAAACCTCAAGATATGAAAACATTGGTTACTTTCCTTTAAATAAGAACTAAACAGACTATATAGACTATACAACCTTTTAAGTTGGCACTAAACACATTTAAAAAATCGTAAGTCATGACACGAGGATTAAGATTGGACTGGATTTGAAATGCAATATTTTATTTCAAGACTGATACTTGGGCAAGAAAGTTATTGGGAATGACAAATATCGTAAGAAAACTAATAATTGCAAAAACATTCACTAAAATTTTTTATCATGTTGTCAATAAGTCAGAAAAGTGGAAGAGTCAATAATGAACATTGGTATTATTTCAAGTGTTACATGAGAAAATATACAAATAACTTTTTATTTATTTACGAGCGGAATGAAATGTATTTTATGTTGACTTTACAATTGATCTTTTTATAAATAAAATCTGTTATATGTAGTAACTGGGTCGCGGTGCCGTACCTAGAGTGCAATTGCTTTTGACATGAATTGATAAAAATAGTAATAATAATCAATTGGTATTTATTTTTGTAATATTGCAAACAATAAACTTTTTTACTTTTGTACCTTGAAAGCATTTTAATTAATTTTATAATATTGATTCTGAATTTTACAGTTCTATTCATATTTCGTATTCTTGAAACACCAATAAATGTTGGAACTAAGTAAACCTACACCAGTTAGGGAAACAGAATGGCCTGAGCCCCCGTGTTAAAGCCCTTCATTACAAGGATCAGGCTATAGTCCACCACGCAAGCCAAGTCCAAGTTGGCGGACTACATGTCCTTCGAAAACTTGCTAGGGTTCCTCAGACATATAGATTTTCTCAGGATGTTTTCACCGTTAGACAAGTGGTAATCATGTTTAAAATGATTTGCACATGACATTCAGTGTGCGCGACCCGGATTTAAAACCACTTCCCTTTAAATTAAAAATTAGTTGTTGAATAAGAATTATTACACTATAACGGAATACTTACTAGTAGATGTAAATGTGTGGGATTAGTGACTGGTTGTGTCTCCCGTAGTATAAATAGATAAATTGTAATTCAATATTGTTACCAAATATTTTTTTGAAAAGAGCAACTGTTGAGTCTCTCGCCGGTCACCAGCTCGGAAAGAAAAGCTTTCCGAGCTGGTGGTAGTTTACTCACAGACTTACAGATTAACTTTTAATTTTGATAGCTAATGTAAAAATGACGATTCAAAAGAGCTTGTAAAAGTCTATTTGAATAAAGAATATTTTGATTGATTGATGATTGATTTGTTATCCAAGCGAGCCATTTGGTTATTTACTGGACTACCACTGAGTTTTTTATTACTACTGTCGATTTAATGAATACACGGAACCCTTATAGGTATACTTGTGTGCGTGTCTGTGTCACAGCATATTCTTATATATGATGATGACATAATTGATGATATAATTTTGGCGGCATTCAGTTTTGTCAAGTGAATTATGTAACTTGTCATAGGAAAAAGCGCCTTATCAAGAATATAAATATTTTTATTAATATGTAAGAAGTATTGTATATATTTATTTGTTTTTATACAAAACTGAAAACGATGATTTCAAATGCAATATTCTACCGTTATTTCATTACCTTAATACTAACTTTTAAATAAAATCATTAGTTCTACTTTCTGGTTATCTTTTTATTAGAATATGGATCGAAAGGGAGATTAAATGACTTTTTATTATACACTCGATTTAACTCTCATAGTGAATTCCAACGGAGCACTATAATACGGATTTAATAAAAAATTAATCCCGTTCTCATGGAACTACGTACAAAGCCATGCCATATAGAAAACATTTCATGTCGCCCCCTCCCTTAGCAAGTTCCTTTTAGGAAACCTACTCGTATATAAAATATGTTTCCTTAGAACGTGTAGATAGATACTAATAAATTTACGAGTGTAGTACCCTATTTCATTAGTTTATTAAAAATATGTTTTTATTTAAATCTAAGTTCTGTGTAGGTATAATTTAATGTTAACGCATATTAAAATTGATTATGTAAATAATGAAAAATAGTATGTACCGATTTTTTTGTTCTTTTATAGGTATATCGTTTCTTGTAAAGAAATCTATAAAACTTAACAAACACAATCGTAACAATATAATGATTTTTCATTAATTTCTTGGCAAAACACTTTACCTCTTTCTGTGGCGGTCGGTTAGAAATAATAGATTTACGGGGTGTGAGTGGGGGATTTACTTATTACGAAAGCTTGCGTGCGTCAATAGCGTAGATCTTCTAGGTGTAAAGTAATGAGTTGTGTTCGACGATCGCTCGCTGCGAGATGTGATTGATTTTTGTGATAAATTGCCGTGTTTGTTCGTACTTTATAACCATTATGCTTTTTATTTATGGCTCTAAATACTTTCTTTAATTTACTTATGTAATCTATACTAATATTATAAAGCTGAAGAGTTTGTTTGTTTGTTTGTTTGTTTGGTTTTTTTTTTTTTTTTTTTTTTGTAAAAAGGGGGCAAACGGGCAGGAGGCTCACCTGATGGAAAGTGATCACCTCCGCCCATGGGCCTGGCTTGCAGATGCGTTGCCGGCCTTTCAGGAGAGGGAGGGATGGAGGAGGGAGGGAAGTGGGAGGGAGGGGGGAACGAAGGCGGAGAATGAAGGGAAGAGGGAGGGGGGGCAGGAGAGTAGGCCTCCCGGACTCTCACTCACCGGACGAAACGCGACAGCATAACTGTCACTTCACGCCGGTCTTCTGTGAGAGAGTGGTACTAATGAACTATACGGGGCGTGCCGGCCCATTCGGTTGCTACCCGAAGGTAACAAGCAAATCTCAGAAACTACTAGTCCGAATTGAAAAATTCTTTCTGTGTAGGATAGTCCGTTTATCGTAGAAGGCTATCTGCTATTACATTACTTTACGACCAATAGGAGCGAAGCATTAATGAAAAATGTTGCAACAACGGCAAGGACAGGTGTTAGTTCTGCGAGGTACCATACTGCTTTGGTTTCCGGTCTTTAGAGAGCGTACGAAGCCGCGGGAAATGCTAGTACGTTATATAATTTATTATTATCGATTTACTATAGCCACGGTGTGGTCAAATAAAATATTTTTTATATAAAAATTCAAACATGTCTCTAGCAGAATTATTAAAGTACGTATTATAAAAAGTCCCAAAAAGAGAAAGCGAAGCGAAGGTATATCGCTTGTCATTTCTTATTTTTATATAAAACATACTTAGACACATGACAAATATTAATTTATTTCTAATTATTAGTATTAGGTACTATATCATCAATAGTGGTTTGAAAAAAATTTGATTCATGTATTTTCTTGTTATTTATACAAACGAATGTTGATGTTAAATCTAAATAGAATTTCTCAAAACTAATCAGCATAAGCATAACGGAAGGCATCGCAAAGGGTTCATTGTTTATAGAGCATATTGCGACAACAGAAAAGTATTAATTCCACTCAAGTGAACTCTCAACAAATATTTTGAGTGGACTGGAAGAACGCCTGAATTGCTCGATATAACGAAAGGGATGCTGTCCCAAAGGATTCAGATAAACAGTTTAAGCATTCTCTTTCGCAAACTTTGAATACGAAATTCAATTCGCAAAATAGATACTTGGCAAATAAATGGTTAATGTATGAGTTCATACAATCCAAATTATACCTTTTTCGAGAATATTCAAAATAAGCCTATAAAGTTGGTAAAATTATTAATACATTGTAGAGTATAAAATTTTCGCATCGTAGAACTAAAATTACAGTAATAAAATCGTACGTTCTGTTTTTGTGTCTATTCTTTGTGTGTATTATTGGTGTACATTAAAGAGTTAAATAAATAAATAAATAAATATCTCTATTGTATTATACCTATCTCGTGATGATTATGTGAGATCCGCGGGACGAGGTTCTGTGTTACAGGACTGACGGCGTCGTATCAAATCAAATACTAAATGTCTAAAAATGTCTAAAAGCGTATTCATTGTCTCTCCAAGTCTTCACCAAATTGTTCATTAATAAAGTGAACATGAACGCTGTCAGTAGGGATATCTAGATTTCTTTCATTTTTAATTCAAGCATTACGTATTTATAAAATAGTGTGTTTTTCTGTTTGTAATGTTGCGATAAAACTTTGTAGTTGTTACAAACTCGTCTGCGAACGTTGGAAGACACTATAAACACACTATAGATTATATTGAGAGTATGGGATAGTCCGAGATTTATTAGTCTAGAAGTATAGAACTTAAGAAATTTACGTGTACTTATCTATATGTATGTAAGTAGTGATATTCGTAATACTTTATATCCTTATACCATTATAAGTGAAACTAGAGCAGTTAGCTGATAAATGTTTACGAATAATCACACCATTAGTTTTATTGCTCATTTTGCCATTTTACGTATTTCAGTACTATCAATAGTAATTCAATGTTAAACAAAATATCTGTACCGACCTTACTCTGTAAGCAACAAGCTACTTGTACAAAAGTGATTTTTCCGGATTGCAGATAGTCGATTAGAGATGATCGGATCCTTGCCAACTGAAGCCTTTTGCTACGAAATTGTTATGACACTATTTTGATGAAACATATTTGATCCGTGGCATATTTTTTCTCTTTTATAGCCGGTTTGTTATTTTGATCGTTTATATAACAATATTACAGCTATATCGAGAAATTTATGCGAATAATTTAGTAAACGTATATATTTGCTCTTATTATGTTTCTATTGTTCTAGTTTAAATAATATTTTCAATGATTCTGTTGTTAGCTAAATCTAAATAAAATAGTGGAAAATACATTATGAATTTAGCTCCATAACACTCAGCTTTGTATCAAAAGAAAAATAAAACATGGCGTAAATGGTATTTTTCACAGGAGTTACACGCTTATGAGGTTTTCGTCACTTCAAAAGGAATTTCACAAGAATACAGGGTATGCAGATGTTAATGAAATTATTTCTGGGAAAGTAAGATCTGAGACGGGTGCATTGCCCTGGGAGCGAGCAATTTGCATTTTGAATACTAATGACGGGCTGCACTCACAGGCGACAAGGCATAAGCACTATAGAATAATAATAAAACAGCGTAAAGTGTAATTACTGATACGAAAAGCTGTTAGTACTTAAGACGTTATAGATTTGCATAAGATGCGACAGTCAGGTTTATTTGCATATCTTGAGTTTTTGAACGATCGCTCGCTTTTAGTCGTCCGTTACCTTGCAATATTGCATGATCGTTGATGGCTCGATAAAAACGCTAATGGTTTTCGTCTATTAATATATCATTTTCAACATTAACTCTTTGATTTTTGCTGGTTATATATGTACATACCAGAATAATGACACTTAAAATAGGTACTTATTAAAAGAGTGGATGGGGATTTTAAAAATGAAATAAAAACGGAAAAATATCTGTAATTAGGTAAAAATATCGCAAATTAATGATTACTTGAATTTTTCTAATTAAACACTTTTATTTGTCACAAAATTTTACACTTGCGAATAAACATTTCACTTCTTCTTCTTTTATCATATTAATCACTTTAGTTTCATACATAATAATTTTTGAGAAATCGTATATACATTATACACTCGAGTAATAAAAACAGTATTTAAAAGTATGTCAAATCAAATGAAATCAAAATATTCTTTATTCAAATTTTTTTTTAAGCATGCCATAGGGTCAGCATGCGATAACCGTTTTCATTAGTCGATAGGGCCCGCTTGCGGATTGTTCACTAACTAACTTCACAGAAGAAAAAGAAAAAAATATTTGTAAACTGAGTCCCCGCACGGCGCACTACGCATGCTTTACACCAACCGATGAATTTCATTGGTTGTTAGGCCACGTGCGGGGAATACCCGCATGCCGTATTTACGACCGAGATATAGATAGCCTATTTTCATTAGTCGATAGCCCGTATTCGGGGATTCCCCGCTTGCGGTGTAACGACTGAGTTAACGACCAATGAAAATGAGCCCTAAGTCTGTGAGTAAGCTACCGCCCGCGCCGGCTCGGAAAACTGTTCTGCTGAGAAGAACCGGCGAGAAACTCAACAGTTGCTCTTTTCAAAAAAAATATTTGATAACAATATTGCATTACAATATTTATCTATTTATCCTACGTGAGACACAATGTATTAATTAAATACCCCTATGTGTTGTGCTGTAAAGCATTCGAAACGTCGGGAACCAAAAATCATAATAAATCCGCGACAAAATCCGAAAAGATAGTTTCATTTATAATGTCAAACATTCCCGTAAACCTAAGAAAGTACTAGGTGATTTTGTTTTTAAAATTATTTAATTTAATCTAATTTCTACAAACATTTACCTTCAAGCAATAACGCTAATGTAATAAACGTATTTCAGCTGAAATAAAGTCAAGGTTTCCGTTTTATTGACATTCCCAGAGGATGAGTGGGCCATATCGACTTAGATTAGGATTCCCCTTGGTCGAATACAAAAACAAAGCATATTACTTCGTTTTCTCATATCTGATATCATTTGCATGAAATTTTCATTATCCAAGCTCCCCTATATATTGGCAATGTCAAAATATTCAGGAATATTCTCAGGGATAAAAACGTGTAATACAATTATTTTAAGGATATTTGTTTTTTTAATTATTATTTAAAGTTTAGTTGCAAGAATATTAATGTTAAAAATATTAATTACCGGTAACTTACCTCGCCGCTAATTAACAGTAACGTATGTGTTGCTTGTTAAGCGTAGTAAGGCGTATTTTTGTGTATTAAATATCATCCAAATAGTAGTAAAACTATTTGGATAACGAGAACAGAGAGTGGTAGCCCAGCGGTAACGCTTCGCTGGGATAACCGAGTGATGCGGGTTCCGGGGCTCGCACCTCTGATATTTTCATGTGCGATTCATTTATATCATGATTACCACTTGTCTTACGGTGAAGGAAAACATCGTGACGAAACCTACATATCTGAGAAAACCTAACAAGTTTTCGAAAGGCATGTGAAGTCCGCCAACACGCACTAGGCCAGCGCGGTGGACTATGGCCTGATCCCCCTCCTTCTGAGGGAGGCCCGTGCCCAGCAGTGGGACGTTAAAAAGGGATGATGATGAGTAGTAAAACTTGGTAAAACTTAGAGTAGCGCCATTCAGTAAGTTTTGTCAGGTAGATGCCATTTTAAAAATCATATTAATTTGCATTATGTTTGACATAATTTCCAATGAGACGTATCTTACTATGAAAACTTGGTGAAGACAAAGTGCTTGGACAATGTGTGCTCTCTATGAAAAATAAACTTATGTTACTTCGTTACGAAAATTACACAAAGTTACTTTGTCAGATGGCCTTTTCTAGTGAATAGTTATTTTTAATATATAGTTATTGCTTATAAACTCCCGAAAAGTTATATGGCAATGGGCCCAGTTTTGTTAGTACAAAGTGATACAATGCTTTTATTAAATTTTCTCACATCGCTTGACTAATGTTGCCCAGCTGACGCGTATTCGACAAAATTACTTTCTTTTTTTTACTAGCTTCTGAAATTTTCATACATAAGATAAAATATGATGATAACCTTATGAAAAATTACATATTGACGTTTATTATTTTTAAATTTCAAATAAAATTCTTTTATAAGTACAGCCAACAGTCATAATATTAGAATATTCTTATTTAAATTTTACATTTTTATAATGCAAAAAGTAAAGTTTCAACAGTGTTTGTACAAGTCTTTTTAAAGAAAGTATATTTCAATTTGATTGTTGGAAATTTCATATTTGACCAATTTAGTTGTTTCTTAGTTATTAACACTGAAAAGGCTGAACGGATCAGGGTGTTTATAACACAGATAGAATATTTTTCATTATATCTATTTAATTTCTTTTTGAGAAAGGTTTATTTTCACTGTAATGGTTTCTTAACCTATTGAATAGAATAGAATCCGTGAAATGAAATATATGGTATGTTTTAAATACTATTTTTTAAGATTTCTTTAAATTTTAAGCTGACTCAAATGGGTGGTGCAGTAGTGGGCTCAAGATGTGGTGGTATACTGTTTATTAATAATTATGTTTAATTGAAAACTAATAGAGCCAAGCATTTTTGTACAATTGTTAAATTTATTGAAAATAATAACGATTTTACGTAGAATGTAATATAAAAGTGTTTAAGTAAACTTGAGCGTTAAGACTGTCAAGATATAAACTACAACGTATCGATATGCTTAATTAATTTTAAAGTAGATTAATTTTGATTGATATTTTTAGCGACGTTAAAAATCCAAAGCTATATAATATACCATATATTTCGGAATATGATTATGAATATGAAATTTCCAAATTAATCTAACTTTTGCAAGAGATACAAGTGTATAGGTATGGTATAGACGTAAAGATATTAAATTCTAGGATTCGTCCAAAGCTTATTTGTTCTTAAAGAATGAACTTTTAATTCTCAGACTTTCTATAGCATTTTGTACATTAAGTGATAAACGTACTTACAAAAATACAAAACAAGCTATTTCATGATAAAATTACATTGTTACGTAACATAATATCACCAATTACATGTCTGTATCATACTGTCAATTATAAAAAGACATTACATATTATACAACTAATATTTTATTAATTATCAAAGTAGCAAGTAGGTAATAATAATATTTGTTATAAATAAGTCATTTTAATGAAGAGCTCTTAAAACAAAATGTCTAACCAATAAAGTGCTCAATGTTGTAATATCATTGTTCTATTCAATTTGATCAATCTAAATGATCGAATAAAGTGGAGACTTAAAAGGCGAGCGATTTTGAACATCCACAATAGCAAAACGTTTGTTCTTGTTCACATTAATTAAGAATGTTATTTGCGAGCACTACAGATCGGCTCTCGGAGCGTCGATTCCACGAAATTCATTAATTAATTTAAACATTCATGCTTAATTATCGGACTCTTCAATTAAAATCGTTTTAAATTTGTTGCTTTATTTGTACTCTCGTTAAATTTCATACAAGTAGGTCTCGTAGGATCTATGTATACCGACCCACATCACCTATAATGAGTAATGAATATGCTATTCACGACTTAATTATATTTTATGGGTTACTTTTCACCTTAGTATAGTGAAAAAGGTCATTTATTTTTAATGAAATTTACTATTTTATTACGAAATTGTTGGGAACCGGTCCTGGCTTCCTGGCCGAGAGAGGGGATGAGCCATAGAGGATGAGCGCAGCGCGTCGACCGGCATTGAGGCAGCGCAGCCGACACTCGCTCTCACGACGTCCACCGCAAACGGGCGCTTCTATTTATTACGTTTACGGCATTAAACCAGTACATTATTACAGTCCACTTTTATTTTAACGTCCGAAGGACTCTAACATTGGTCAATCGAGCCATTCATACATTGGTCCTTCAGGATCTCGCCGTAAAAGTATAAGTTCTTCTTCTTTACCGGTCTTCATCACTTCTAGTTTCGATTCACCTTAGTTGCGGTCTTCAGCTACAAAATTGCCTTAGGAGGAGTCTTCATTTTCTTCGCTCCACCGAGGACTACTATCCAGCAATCGCATAACGTCTTAGAATCGAAAAGGTCACATGAAGATCATAGAGGTCATATGAAGATCAAAGAGGTCAACCCAGCGGACTTAGGATTCACAGAAAGATCGAGTCATCGTCAACATTATTAAGTAATTGGATCATCGAGGATTGGTTTGGATAAATCGTGAGTTCGTTCCAATTATTATTCCTTATTTTTACATACCACTTTGTTCCTAAACATTTCAATTACTTCCTTTAACCTTACCCAATAGTGAGTACCTTTCATTTTATTATAGAAAAAAGGCCTTGCATTTCCCTTTTTGCTATAAATTTATATAAAATTGTTACAAATTATAATCATTTTATTATTAAAAGGCACAATTATTAACTTACATTTAAAATTATACTATTTAAATCACTTTTTTATAAAATTCAAGCAATTGATACTAACATCATCGAGTTTATCCTATAAATTTAACTTGAAAAATATATTGCACTTGTTTACGCCTATTGCTCGTTTCTTGGAATTGCTTATCGCCGCACGCGCAGCTGTCCCTTTGTTCTCGCTTCACGGTCAAGGCTGTTCACTTCGTTTGCTAATTACTTTCTATTCATAACGATTTATTTGTTTCATAAATAGCTAATATAATTTATATATTATTTTTATAACTATGGCAGACGAAAAAATTGAAAGATTAATTAAAAGACGTAGTTGTATGAAATCTAAGCTAACTATTTTCAATAATTATTTAAACTCGCTTCAAAGCCAAAGCAAGCTTTCCAGTTCACAACTGTTAGACTTAGAAAGTCGTTTTAATAAATTCGATGCCTTATATGCCGATTTCGATAAATTACAGAACGACATTGAGATGATTTCGGAGGATTTCGATGACGAGACCAAGGAACGCGAAGTTTTTGAAAATCACTATCACATGTTGTTAACGGCAGCCCGTACCCTGCTCGGCGCCCAGCCCAGACAACAACGGGATCGAGATGCTTCCATATCGAGCTTCGAGGACGCACATACAGGTGTTTTTAAATCTAATTGCGTTAGATTGCCAAGAATTGATTTACCTCTCTTTCACGGTCACTATCAGAACTGGCTTGAGTTTAGGGAGACTTTTATTTCATTAATTCACTCCAGACATGATATTGATAGTATTAACAAATTGCACTATCTTCGTGCATCTTTAAAGGGTAGCGCCTTGCTTGTTATTGATAATTTTGATTTTAAAGCCGAGAATTATGAATCTGCATGGAATCTACTGTGTAGTAGATATGATAATAAAAGGTTACTTGTGAATAACCATGTTAAGGAACTTTTTAACGTGGAACCTATGCGCAGTGAATCTTGTTTACATATTCGTCGTATAATAGACGTTACAAACAAAAATCTCAGAGCATTATCGACTTTAGATCAGCCAACTCAGTATTGGGATACACTAATAATTTATATAATGTCTGAAAAACTTGATCGTGTAACGCATAGGGTGTGGGAAGAACATAGAAATTCCTTAATAGATCCTCCCTCTCTAAATACCTTTATTACATTTCTAAGCAGCAGGGCAGACTTATTAGAAACCTTACAAGAAAGTAAATCAATTAAAATAGAACCTGATAAATTAAACTCAAATTTACTTGTTACTACTAATAAAAAACCATTTATTCAATTTAAAAATTATAATAAAATTAATAAAAAATCATTTTCATGTCCTATGTGCAATCAGAATCATTTTCTTTTTCATTGTGAAACATTTAAAAGTCTTTCTATTGAAAATCGTATTAAAAAGGCTAAAGAGCTTAAAGTATGTCTCAATTGCTTACGACCAGGTCATTTTGAAAATCATTGCAATCTTGTGCCTTGTAAATATTGCAAGAAAAAGCATAATACGCTTCTTCACTTACATGAATTGCATGTAAATGTTGAACCTGCTCTTCCAGTCGCTAGTAACGTCAATAATTTTGCTAGCTTATATAATTCGAAGCAGTATACTACTCCTCCGCATATTTTACTTTCCACAGCGATCGTGAAAGTGATAGATAGTAAGGGCAATGAGCGCGCGGCACGAATTCTTCTCGACAATGGCAGCACAGCCAACTTCATTTCGCACAAGCTTTGCGATGAGCTGGGTTTATCTCGGCGTAGTGCGACTTCTTCGGTGACAGGTATCAACAATAATGTTTCTCATATTAAACAGTCTTCCAGTATTACCATTAAGTCGTGTCATACTGATTATAGTGTCACCATTGACTGTCTTGTTTTACCTCACATTACAAATAATTTACCATCTTCATTTATTAACATTGATTATATTCCTCTTCCTATGGGAATAAGTCTTGCTGACCCTTCTTTTAATGTCCCCTCAGCTATACATATATTAGTGGGGGCTGATGTCTTCTGGTCAGTCTTATGTAATAACTCTATTGACTTAGGTAAAAATAAACCTAAGTTATATGAAACAAAATTTGGATGGCTTGTGTCCGGGTATGTCGCCCAGCATAAGTCAACCGCCTTGAACTCGGCATGTCATTTCCTTAGCGAGGCTGCTAATCCAGACTTATCTCAATTTTGGGAACTGGACACTATTGCAGCCACACATTCCTTGTCTGCCGAAAAACGTGCCTGTGAGGAATCCTTTTTAAAAAATACTACACGCAAAAGAGATGGCCGTTTTGTAGTGACCAAGCCGCTCAAAGAAAATCCTTCAGTTATAGGTAACTCTTATCAAATAGCTAGAAATCGTTTTTTGTCGCTGGAGCGTAAATTTTTACGTTTCAAAAAGAAATACAAACAATTCATGCTTGAATACGAACGTCTTAGCCATATGACTGAAAACAAAATTAAATCAAAAATGTACGAAGACTCACTCGAGGAGCTACGTACCATCCAAAGATAATCCTGCAGATCTCATTTCGCGCGGGGTGAAGGCTGATCGCATCAGTACTTCTTTGTTATGGTGGTCATTATTTAAAATGCTAATCTTATTATATCATCAATCATATCATATCATTAATCATATTATAATTTTTTGCTGTAGTTGACTACGCCGGTCCAGTTATGATAGCTGACCGACCAGGTTACTAAATCTTTTTTGGCAATCTTCGTTTGTAGCTCGACAAAGGCTTGTCACATTGAGCTCGTTACGGCTTTATCCAGCGAAGCTTATATAGCCGCTTTAAAGCGCTTCATGTCACGTCGTTGTAAGCCTCAAAGCATCACATCTGACAATGGTAGAAACTTCGTTGGAACTTGTAATGAACTAGCTCAATTTCTTGTTCATTCAGATCTTGAAGGTCAGGTGGCACAGGAAGGCATCGAGTTTAAATTCGTACCTGCTTATTCACCCCATTTCAACGGCTTAGCCGAAGCAGCTGTCCGCTCTACCAAATATCACCTTAAACGTGTTTTAAATATTACTCATTCTACTTATGAAGAGATGACAACGTGTCTAACTCAAATAAGTAGAAGCTGTGTTAAATTCTCGTCCTCTTACCCCTTTCTCCACTGATCCCTCCGATTTTTCCGCCCTTACTCCAGCTCATTTTTTAATTGGACGTTCTCTTTTATCCGTACCACAACCACATATCTCTGAAATGAAAATTACAATAATGGAGAGATATAAGAGAATTGAAGTTATAAGGCAACACTTTTGGAAAAGATTTTCTCTTGAGTATGTTAGTTTGTTGCAGCAGAAAACGAAGTGGAAGACATCAAGAAGTGACCTGGCATGTGCTTCTCTTGTCCTCATAAAAGACGGAACTCTGCCTCCATTATTATGGTCACTAGGACGAGTCACTCAGCTGTATCCTGGCGGCGACGGCATCGCTAGAGTTGCCGAAATTAAAACAATACGAGGAACCATTCGAAGGGCTTTTAATAATATTTGTCCTCTTCCAGTCTTTTGAAGCATACTTCAACCCGGGGAGCATGTTGGGAACCGGTCCTGGCTTCCTGGCCGAGAGAGGGGATGAGCGCAGCGCGTCGACCGGCATTGAGGCAGCGCAGCCGACACTCGCTCTCACGACGTCCACCGCAAACGGGCGCTTCTATTTATTACGTTTACGGCATTAAACCAGTACATTAATACAGTCCACTTTTATTTTAATGTCCCAAGGACTCTAACAAAATATATTTATGGTTAATGTAACAATTTCTCTCTGTAAGTTAGTCTTAGTGTACGACGTTGTTCAAGTATAAATAATAATCTTATAGTGTTAAGCAAAAAATTATTAAGAGAATTAAATAACTAAAGTTTTATTTGGAAGAAAAAAGTAAATATTGTAAAGTTGATAACATAAATATATACATAATCTTTATGAAATGATAAGAAAATTGAATCGTTCCGTTTTAATTGCTTAGTGTTGAGGTCTACCATTAATTAATGCGAAGATTAGGCCATAGCTAGCATAATGGCAACATGCATGATAACACGTCTTTAAAAATTAGGTCTCTTAGACATGCATGTTTTCATAAGTTTTTTTCCTTCACCGTATTAGATAGTAGTAATGATGCAAATGAGATTCATACGTGAAACTCTCAGAGGTATGAGACTCGGCGGGGTTTAAGTCGCACTTTGTCCAAAGCGAGCGTGCCCTCTATATAATAATATTAAGTATACGATACTCATAAATATAATTCTTATATTCTTACATAATATATGATAAATCTTTATTTATCTTTCTTAAGTTTATATGCTCTGTATCATATTTATCATATAATGAAAATTATAGATTACCGCTTCATTGATTCAAAAAGTTTTAATGGTTCAACTTGTCGTCGACATCTTTGTAGATATTGTACTTACAGCGTGCATTATATGCTGAGCTACGAGTATATTAATGCTTCGTTAAATTATCAACATCTTAGTTTCATATAAGATGTAATTTGCAAATTTACTTATGTTGTTTTTATGAGTGTTACATAAAGGAAGGCTTTTCCTGGAGGTTTTATCTGTAGCTGTAGTAACTCGTGTTTGCTTCATTCAGGAATTAAATTTGTAAAATTTCTAGTAACAAGAAGTAAGATCGCTTTAAAATATGATTCTAATATAAATATAAAACTTCGTATGTCTGTGTATAATTGTTACATGTAGAAATGGCTGGACAGATTAAGATGAAATTATGAAAATAGGTAGATGGAGAGATCGAAGCGAAATCGTTATTCATTTGTTTTATTCCTAAGTTATGTATTCGTTAAGATTTTATATAAGTTCATTTCCGAAACTTTAATTTAAAAACTTGGCAACAGAATTAAACATTAAAACAATGTAATAAAGAAAATGAGGACATTACGTTGTAAATCTGATAACTACTCAATGTATCTGTGTTCCGCTCGATACGTGCACTTTGGTTTTAAGATAAATCAGGCCAATTTATCAGAAACAACTATAGCGTTGTGTGGTATTGCATTATACACGATACGGCCCATTCCGAAGATCGGACGGATTTGCAACCACCGTTTGCATCAGCCGACTGTTAAGCTACGCATCAGATTGCCAAAATGTTTAATGGTGTGAATTATTGAAGAAATCTCTATCATACTCATGTTTAACTGTAATTTTTGGTATTTTATGCATTTTTATTTTGATTTCACTTTTGTGTTATAATTATTTCTTGTAGATTGAAAAAATAGTTTTTATTTACTAATTCAAATTATTATATGTACTATGATTATGGTAAAATCATTTGTTAAATTTTCAAAGCTTTGCCCAACGAAAAAGCTTTTGTTTAAAAATTCTTAAATAATATCTTAAATTAAACTATAAAATGACCAGTGCCTATACGTAATGTATGCCTATACCTAATGTGCCTAACGTTTTAAAATAAGCGTACCTAATTTATATATAATTTTCAAAATTGTATTCTCCTTGTGTTTCAGTACAATAACTATATGATGTAATACTAACATAGAATTTACTTTATACCTTCATTTTCTTCTTCAACCTTAATTTTCTTTCTTGTCACTTACTGTCAATTTACCAAGCCAAGAAAAAAGTTTTCACACAAGTTATAACAAAAATGTAGACATAAATAAAAACTAATAACACCAAATAAGCCTAAGGATTACTTAGGCTATAAACTTTGTAAATGACAGACAAATCTTTCTCCATCAAAGTATATGATGCGACCTTGTCGCTCTGATATCGTTTACTGTGTATAATGAAGGAAAATGTAAAAAGCTTTTCGTGTTGGCTATTTTAATAGGTCTATACTGAAGTAGGAAAATAAGTAAAGTTAATAAATATTTTCAAAATGCATCAGATTCCGTAGCTTTTTGAGAGTTGTGTAAATGTTAAGCAAAATTAGAAAATTTCACTACATGAATGAGAAAAATATATTTCATACATTTTTTATAAGTTTATAATAATATACTTTAGCTCAGCTTTGGACATTTGTTATATATTCATATTTTTACTTGTGGCGGTCTTGATATCCAGTTAACTGATAGTCAGTAAACCAAATAATATCAAAATCTGTCCAATGGGTTTTTCGTGATCGTCAGATAGACAGACGATTTTTCTTTTAATATTATTAATTTAATTGCGGTATCTTCCACAGTGCCAAACAAGTTTTACTTCAATCAGGTTTAAAGGTTACATGCACTATTTATCTTACTACTTTTTGATGTGCTATCCATAATCTATACATATAAATAAAATTGGAGTGAGTTTTTAATTTTAATAACAACTTTTCAATAAATGCAATCAATTTTTAAAATTTTTGTCTGTCTGTCTTTCTATCTGTATGTATGTTTAAATAAGTTCATATTAGTAAAAAGGTTAATTCTAATAAGAATACTGTCAAAGCATCGTTAGATTTTATAGTCTTGCAGTTCCTTCTACAAACGTTGTATAATCATGG
Organism: Boloria selene; assembly: GCA_905231865.2. Classification (NCBI taxonomy): domain Eukaryota; kingdom Metazoa; phylum Arthropoda; class Insecta; order Lepidoptera; family Nymphalidae; genus Boloria; species Boloria selene. The sequence goes on along the minus strand of HG993146.1, from coordinate 5,901,937 downwards.
TAGTTTAACAATTTGCACTCACCACGTAAGTTAAGTACTCGGATAAATATTTATATATGCATTCACTGAGACGCACCATGTGCATATACACATGCACGGACCTATTCCCTTTTAAGTACATCAGTGAACTGTCACACAACTGTTAGTTAAAATGAACTAGGAAATTAAAATATTATGAACATGCAAGAATAATGAAGAGAAAAAAAATTGAATATTTATCCTAACTAATATTATAAATGCGAAAGTAACTCTGTCTGTCTGTCTGTCTGTCTGTTATGCTTTCACGCTTAAACCGCTGAACCGAATTCAATGAAATTTGGTACACAGATAGAAAAGACCTTCAGAAAGGACATAGGCTACTTTTTATCCCTGTAATCCCACGGGAACGGCAACTGAGTGGGTTAAACCGCGGGGCGCAGCTAGTATTTTATAAAACGACACTAAGTGCAGAATACAAAGGATTATATTTGTTCAATTTTATTTTTTTTTAATTTAAAATAAAAAAAAAAGTTTGTAAATACATTTTAAAATATTGTAATAAAACGAATTTAAAATAAGTAATTCTATCTTCAAGCTCAACTATTACCATTTCCATTGTACGTAGCATGTTATTCTCTTCATACAACCTTGCTGAAGGAAGGTCAAACTTTTGACCTGACTTTCTTAAGTCAGATCAGTCATACGCGTTCTGTCAGAAAAAGTTCACCAAGCATCGACGGAAGGTTTTGTCAAAAATCTTTTACAAAAATAATTAATACCATAATATTTTGTATTGGAATTTAAACTGCAATTTAATTTAAATTGAAACCTTAGTCTAGTTTTCTAAAAGGTTTTTTATAGATAAAAAGGTTTAGACAGTTATAAACTGTATTGAGCATAATATTATACATTGTGTCTTATATTACTAGCATTTTTTCAAATATACTATTTTATAGCTAATTTACCTACCTTAAAGAAATTTAATATTTGATCTTGGGCAAAAACTTCTAAAGCAATTTTATTCAAAATATTATATTTAGAAGTGCTTCATTTTTTGAGTGGTATCAAAATAAAAATACCTTACTCTTTAGCACAATACAGGAAATTCCAACAAGTAGTCAAACTTTAAAGCGGCTTACAAACGGAAGCCCCTAGACAACATTCGCTAATTCACTTTGATGTGCCCCTCCCTCGAAAACTCATAACGAAAAAACGAGTCTGAAAAGTTTTAACTCAATCTGCTAAAATATAATTAAATGTTCGTAACATTTTTAAATACATTGTATTACGCTCTGGGGATTATTTGAAAAGGTTAAAGGCATGTTAGAGGAAAGAACTCGAAATTAAATCTTGTACAGCTTTTTTTGTTTACGTAAAGATTTTAATTTTATATCATTTCAAAAACTGTTAGTTTTACTTACGTTTGAAGTTGTTTTATAAAGGTATTTACTTAATTATATCTTTCGCAGTAGCTAAGGGTTATATTTGTATTTTACTTGAAATTGTAGCCAGAGGCAAAGTAACTATGTCAATGACTTTGAACTGGCTATTTCTTGCGATATCTCTCTTACGAATTTTGATTGAGATTATATCATACTGTCTAATAAAGTACACTATATGATCTCATGATTAATGATTTTTGAAATATATCTATTATTTTATATTTATAATTTTAACAATATATTATAACAGTTTAGTATTAATTTTATCCGGAGTAAGTGTCCTATGTTATGTAAACTCAGATAACCAGCTATCATCAAACAAAATTTAATCTAAATCTGTCCAATGGTTTTTTTGTGATGCGTTCCCAGACAGACGTATAGACAGACAGACAACACTTTTATAAATAATAAATTCGACCTCTGTATAACAATGACAATTTCAATAAAGTTTTCTGAAAAATATTTAATACAGATTAGACTTAGAATGTTACTATACGAATAGATATGAGTATATACAGGTAGTTTTTCACCAGCCAGCACCAGTCCACATTTACATTTGCGTCACTCTATTGTGTAGACCTCATAATGTTGCTATATTTATAATCACTTGTCAATTCAGAAATATCTCAGTAAATAAATATTATATTAGAAAATTATATATAATGACTAATTAGTGAAATACATACATATTAAGTTTATTATTAACATAAAGTGTACAGGTATGTAAGTCTATTCGCCTTGTGAACCGTCAGTCTAAGCACGTCATGTTAGTAAATGGCCGCAAGACAGTTTTGTACAAAGGGTGAAGAGGGTAGAGTCTGCTTTGATGATGCTCATTATTTTTTATTAATTCTTACTATCAGCGGGTCTAGTACCGCCTTTAGGCATAAATAAATGAACTTGTTACGAGTACAATGATGGAAAAATGTTTTTGTAATTCATGTGACAGTGTAACTATTATGATATCAGACGAACATGGCGCATAGATTATGAATTTCATTTAGTTAGAGGATACCTTTACCTTATACGTAATAGTAATGCCCGAGTATAGCGGAGCGTGGTATTGGTAACATTACCAAGTGGGAAGAGAACGTACGAATCTACAGTTTCTTTTGTTTGAGAGGTAGACAGCTAAATATTCTCGTACATTCTAAATAAATAAAATTGAAGTGGGTTGTTTTTAATTTTTAATGTAAAAGTATATAGGTACGGTACTTACATAAAAAAATAATTAAGAAAATGTTTGTCTGTCTGTCTGTTGTTCCAGTAAATCTTTAAAACGGCTGTACCGATTTTGACAGAACTTTTACTTGCTGTCAGCTAATGTTATAAGGAATAACTTAGGCTACCTTTATTTTATCAGGAAATTATGAAAACCGATTAATTTATTTTAACTTACGCTTGCGCCCAGCGAAGCGAGACAGGTTTGCTAGTTTTCAATATATGATGTACGCTACAACAGCTCAACGGATTTGGTTTGTAATGATGTAGCATCCAGTATAGCACCAAAGCAAAACATTAATTTAATAGTTATATTTTTGGACTGTACAAAATTAAAAGAAATATTTATCAATATCTTTTTTATTTAGATTATGATGTAGATCCTCTTTTCGTATCACAGTCGATGTTAATCCCATGCGCTTATTAATGTTAAGCCTCTGATAAATTAGTAATTTTAGATTTATCAGAACGCGATATGTATTGAGATTTTTGTAATATATTAAGCTCGTTAAGTTTTCTTGTCAATAATAATAACGTCTAAGCTTAATCAATAATTCTCATATTTATAATGATTATTATAAATTCTTCTTCTTGCTTCTTTTGTTTACATTAAAAAACGTTTGTGAAGAAAATAGTCTCGTTTCTAGATCAGAAAGACCAGAAAGCGTCAGTTTTTAGTGAAAAACACAATGATGTCCAACAGTTTTAGTCCATTACGCGTTATCTTAATAGTGAAAGCTTATATATTTATAAACCAAAAACATTAAATATTTTGTAGTACTCGTATATAAAAACATTATATATTTTTTCTATAAATTTTTTGTAGCATTTTCAAATGATGTGTTTTTTGTTTTGAAATATATATTGAAATAAGAAAATAAAACGAAAAATAATAATAATAAAAAAATAAAACTTGAAAAGGCAATGCTTAAGTTCAAGAACTTACCATCAGTAAGTATAATGGTGTATTAAGATTGAAGCCTGTATCACTAATTTATCAATGATATTAAAAAAAGGTTCCTTATTAAAAACTAGCTGACCCGTGCCCACTTCGTTGGGCATAATTTTAATAATCCTTTTTTTAGTACAGAGTGTTTAAGTTAGACATATGCTGTCGTTGACTTTTTTGTAGGCATTTTCAAGCTCCACATCTTTTCTCTAGAACTCAAAAATATATCTTTCAAAGTTAAGGCAGCGTTCGTAGAAACGCTTTCATTCGACCGTTTTTTCTCCGATTCACTTTGCGAAACGGACTACCACGTAAAAGCCTTTTTATTTTTCGTTTTTTATATAACCTATGACCCTCAGCAATAATGTGGCTTTCTATTGGTGAAAGAATTTTTAAAATCGGTTCAGTAGATCCCGAGATTACCCCTTACAATTTAACAAATAAACAAACTTTACTTCTTTATAATATTAGTATAGATAACTGTGATAGTGATAAATAATTCGAAATATACAAAGAATTTATGCCTAACGAGGGCGTGTATCTATTTATAAATGTATAGGATTACTTAATACTTATTACGCTTTCAGCATATTACTTTGAAAGGCCGGTTACATGCTTTCATAACGTAGATTGAAAGCGATACAAAGCGGCCACAAGAACGCTTTGTGGCTCATATTTTATTTTTGTCCTTTATTTACCACTGGCGAATACTTCATGGAGCTTCTTGCTGATCAACAGATATTCTTACGGTTATTAATTAACTAAGCAATATGTATAGAGCTAGTAGCCAAGTAGTAACGAGCCTGCTGGGGTAACCGAGTGAAGTGGGTTCAAATCCGTGTCTCGCAACTCTGATATTTTTATGTGTGAATATGTGTATGACTTGTAGGTATCTTTGCATAAATTGTGGTCATTTATATTTATATTATCTAATAATTATTAACGGAAAGTGAAACTCTAAAGTTAAGCTGATTTCATTGCAGTCTCATACACACATATGTGTTTACAAGGTAAGTTTACATAAAAAATAGCAAGTTACAGGCGGCGAAATCGAAGTGAAAAGTTCGCTTCTGTTAAGGAAAACCCAGTAATACCAAAATAATCAAAAATGAATATTTAACAAAGCATTGGCTGAAGTAAGTACTAACTCTTAATTTTTGTACTCGTAAGTTTTATTACCAATATTAAATCCATGGCAATCATAAAATTATAATGAATAGTACAAAAATATGTTTACTCATGCTATTAGTGACAATAAAGTTATATGATGTAATTACACGACCAGTCCTGCATTGAGCCACTGTATGCAAATACCTTTCCACTTGTATTGTTTAAGACAACTCAATTACCGTAAGAAACACAAATTAGTCTCCTTATACAGTGGAAGATTTACGGGTTAGGGTACACGCAGGTTAAGTATCAATCTACCGGTTTGATAATATGTATTTATTATAGTATATATATAGTATGTATAGTATGTGTAGTATATATGTAGTATATATATAGATGTATTTATTATAAAATTTAAATATAGATTATTCTACTTTTTGTGCACGGTCGCTCTCGTGTAGTTTATCGATACTAATATTATAAAGCTGAAGAGCTTGTTTGTTTGTTGGTTTGATTGAACGCGCTAATCTCAGGAACTACTGGTCTAAATTGAAAAATTCTTTGTGTGTTGGAGAGTCCGTTTATCGAGGAAGCCTATATTACACCACGATCAATAGGAGCGGAGCATCAATGAAAAATGTTGCAATAACGGGAATGGTGGGCGTTAGTTCTGCGAGGTACCATACCGCGCGACTCAGAAAGAATTTGGTTTATGAATTTCTTAGATAGTTATATAGTAACCTAAAGCTTTTCTCTCTTACTGACGTAAAGATATTAACTTTACAAAATATTCGAAAAAATGCATACTGATACAAGATAAAGTAAATTACTTACCTACTAAAGGTTCCTAGGTATGGACTTAACGTAAAGCTGGTTAAAAGTTAACACTTAAGGTGTTATAAAAATTTATTTACGCACCCAAGTAGACGTTGGGCAGTATGCGTGGGTAACATTATAAATAATTATTATATACGGCCTTAGTACTTCGAAATGTAAAGTAGAAGTTATTGCTCATTGTTTATTTCATGGAATAGCTTACACTTGAAAATTAAGAACTTCATTTTCTATTTAAAAACTTGTCTGAAACAGAAATATGGTAAAAATAACAACCTATTTTATTTCCGTTGAATTTTTAAAGAATGCGTATTAAAATATGCTTATTTATGTGAAAAATGACACTTTATGAACCAGTATCTTTGGCAACTTCGCTTAATCGATCCCCTTACAAAGGCCAATAATCGTGCGTTTGCGACTTGTAATAAATTCGATACCACATAAACGAAATGTGTCTCGATTTCCAATAACGGCACAATGGGGCCATATTGAAAGACCATGTTGGCACCTGCTTTGCCAATAATACTGAGCTTAAGTATACTTCGATGCACAGCTCGTAAAGAATTATTGTTACTTAATTCCCTCGCTACCCATATATATTCTCAGTGCAATAACACCAGTAACTACAGAGATAGCGTAAATTTATATTTTTATAAATTAAACATTGCTTCTAAATAAGTATTGAATGCTTGCTTCATAAGATATCGATCTGGCAGTATGTCCATCTGTCTGAAGGTGCGTATAAATATTTAGGGACTTTGTTTTACACGGGAAATAAGTTTTACCTTATTAAAATTATAATTAAAACTTATGTTAGATCGTCTATTGACAAGTACGAGTATGTGTACGAATAATGTTGTACAATATTTTTTATGTTATTTAGTTAGTATTTTTTCTGCTATTCCGTCAATTTTCCCTTTATTGAGGTTACGAAAGACGTGTAACATATCTTTTATTATCAGACTTTCCCGTACGCCAATAGAACCAGAGCTTTCTAGGAATATGCTTGCTCAATGATGTTTTGAGACTGTTCCGACCGTATATGTTAAAGCAAGGTTATTGCAAGGTTTTGTAAGTGTTATACGTGCAATATATTATTTAGTACTACGTTATAATTTATTGTATATTGTGGCGCATAAGTTTGTGAGCTGCGGTATGCCGCTGATGTATTTACGAGGCAACTCGTCGTGTCATTCCTCATCCGAGAAATTTAATCGCCATTATGACACTGTAATTAATGAATGTTTCAGTTGACCTATATTAAACGCAATTTAACGTTAAACTGTTATTTGTACAAAATGAACTTTTTAATTCGAATTGTCCCGCTGGAACAGCTTGTGGGACGGTTGTAAAACAGTAAAGGTTACCTTGCGTGTTATTACAAGCAAATGAAATTATTGTAGCGAAAACAAGATAATGAATGCTGTTCATTAAAGTTTGGTTCTCCAATAACATTTTGCCCATAGTAAGCTTTCGGGCTGTTAAGGTATTAATATAATAATAATCAATAATACAAGTTAATAAGTTGAGATTTTTAAGAGCAAGTCAACAGTCTCTACATCATGGGGCAAGTTTTAGGATAAGATAAAAGTAATTAGTTTTTCTTTTTAATTTAATAGTAATAGCAGCCCGAAGTTAGTAACTTAGTGGTATTTTAACCTCCGCCTCAGAGACTCATAAAGCCGTCGTTCCAGCGCCAAATACCTCCTTAAACGTGTCGAATGGCACTTTATTCGACTACAGGAACGAAGAAACTGAATAAAGTAACTATATATCACTTGTAAATTAGACAGGAAATAGGAAAAATGGGTTGAGTAGAAGAAGAAAGATAGTATAGTAATTTTCGTGTGTTTTTTTAATATAAATCCGACAATTTTAATAGTCTTCGTTAAATACCTTATATTTAGGTCCTTGCCTTATAGACTAAAAAAATTATATTATATAGTGATATGCAACAGCTAACACTAATATTTACTTTTCGCAAAATAAACTATGTAACAAAATAAAAAAAAGAGTTAGTATTCATTATCCTATACATACTGTTTTTGTAAATGAATAAACGTTATTTTTTGGAAGACTCGCCAATTCAACACGCTTTAGGGCAGAACAAAGTATTTATACATCGTAAAACATTAAATTTTCTAACAAATACAGCTTTTACTCATAAAACTTTCTCATGACCGCGGTAAAATTCCACCAGGTGTGGCTTCACCGTTGTGGTGCTAAGCGGACTGAGGTATAAACTGTAGCGTATATACGAGTACTAAGACGGTTAGTATATCATCATTTACCTACCAATGCTATTTTTTTCTTTCTTTTACGAAATTTGACTTAAATTAATAAAATTGATATTTTACCTGGCTTTTTTAAAGTTAATTCATATAAAATCTTATTTTATTACACATAAATAAATCATTTATATTAGTTTTTATTGCGTTTCGATTAAAATTAAAAGAAAACATTAATGATTATTTTAAGCATAAAATAAGCTGATAGGTGATTTTAATTATAGTTTTAAGTTATTATTACCCAGTGTCATATAATTTACATTGGAAAACGATATACTGGAGTGAAATTACAATAAATATTAAATCACAAATATTTAAGTTACATTGTAATTTCTTACATATTACTGCTTGTACCATACACCGTCTCCCTTGCGGTCCAGTTTACAGTAGTCCTTTGTTTGAAAGCATTGCCCGTGGGCTGTCATCAACCGTTAAACGTTGTCCGGTGAAACGAGAGCCATGTAGCTTTGTTAATTTCATGGCGGTTTGCATTTGTCCTTGGGCGAGACCTTGTTACAAATTTATTTAGCAACGATCATAAAAAGAAGGATGTCCGTTATTGCGAACCAATTTTGATGTTACTGCATTTTTTTATTTAAAGTGTATTGGGAAGATTGTGTTATTTGACATTTGTTGGCAGCACAGTCTAATATTTCCATAAAACTTTACACTTTGCATGCGTCCGTTATTATTTTGTTTAATGAAACGAAAGTTGTGCATTATTATATTTATTCAAAATATTTCTAGCTTTTAATCAAACTTTCTAATGATATAATAAAACTTTACCCATATTTCATTATATGGACGCAACACATTGTACGTCCATGTTTACTACTAAGGGTTTGCGATTACCTCCAATATACATTGATTGTAAAGTTATATAAAAAGCTTATGGTATAAAGGGAACCCATGACTTTTTGTATTGGTGCACACTCTTAGTTTAGACTCATTGAGCGCAGTGCTAATATTTTAATATCATTTTATAAATAAGTAAAAATGGTATAGTAAAGCATTAAATGTTTATAACAACCAAATCCACTAAATTTACACACATGTAGGTTCCTATCATACAGAATTGGCATGAAATAACGGTCATTCATTGATATTGCCTAATCGGGCGAATTATCTGGATTTTACGTTAAAACGGTGGAAAAACAGTAGAACTCACGAGAAAACGACTCATTTATATATTGGGAAGTGAAATAGGGTTGTTATACGTATTTTTATTATTATAATATATTCATTTGTGCTTTTGCTTTTTTGTATGAAAACATTTATTGTCAGGTTGGTCAACCTCAGTTATGTCCTGTATAACTAATGATACAGGCGTTTACTTCTGCTTATAATATACATTTTGTGCGTAACTAAAAGATTTTCTCACTCCTTATGCAAATTATATTGGATAGTAATCAATATGTGATATAAAGATGATTCCCTGAGCTTTTATAATATAGGCATTTTCTGAGTATGACCGTACATTGTTGATATTTAGGTTGTCAGTATATATAGTATATAGTAATAAACATTTACGATATCAAATACAACATAGCACAATATAAGAGTATATTTTTTTAAGCAAATATTAAACACAAGTTAGAAGCTTAAAGCATGAGACAAGTTGACTAATAATGTAACCTCTTCATACATGTATTATATATAAGTTTGTTACAACCCTACGTTATAAGTGATCGTACTTTATTACTCGCTTCATTAAGTAAAAAGTATGCTGATGTAACGTTAGAAGAAAACAAGTAATTAATTAGTTTAAGTAACTGGGAGTGGGTATCACAAACCATATTTCCTCTTTCATATAATTCTCTTAACATTTAATCTATACTAAATATGAATTAATATAATTAAGAATATAATTAAAGTTGATCTGTATGTCACTTTATCACGGTTAAGTCTTATTTCAATACAATTTAACAAAGTCTCCATCCCGCTTATCTTTTACTCGAAAGAAAAAAGCGAACTCGTAAATTATACATTTAGGGAAAATATATTAACTTCCTTAAATATTTAAAATATAACTTACTTTTAATATACATAATATTATACTTTATCTTAAATTTCATATACAAATGTATATAATATATATGGTAACTTCTAGATTTTATTTCGGGACAAAAAACCGTACCAGCTTTCGGAAAAACTTTTAACGACCTACGGACGTGCCATCGGAAAACTCTCGTCATCACTTTCGTTGTCCCATTTAATTGAATCCTATCTTCATGAAAAACTAGAAAAACTGAAACGTAATAAATTTAATTGTTTTCCTACTGATTCTATATGTATAAATCCACTATATTAGAGTTAGGTTTCGACTTATAAAATTGGAAATTGTAATCAATATATTATGCTATATAATCGCTTGACGTTTATAGCAGGCATCCACTAAGAACGAATTTAGCAACAGGGCTAGTCTATGCTAGCAGGGATTAAAGTGGCCTTTATTTAAGTGCACTTCATAAGGAGGACACAACTTTTTTTATGTACCTATTACTTTATTATGAATTGATAGGACATGATGTTTTAGATTATTTAAAAGTAAATCGTTATTAAAAAAATAGATTATTTATCCATAACAATTATTGAATTACCTACTTTTAAGATTTTGGTTGCCTTAGTAGTATTACTTTTCTGCAGATAAGTTATTTAATACTTTTTAGAAGGTAATTCGATTCTTAAAGTATTCTAAAATGTCGTTATAACAAATAATCAACAACAATATGATATGAAAGATATGATTATTTATTATCGTAGCGCCGCTACTACCAAACCTAAATATTTAAATTTTCTTAGTAGAAATTTTGCGCCAACGACGAATTGAAAGACGAATGTTTAACGGCTCGTCGTGTTCTACTGTTAATAATATGCTTGCGTGATTACAATTTGTAAGGAAAGTACAGCCTAAAACAGATGTCGCGACGTTTTACATTACTTTTGCAGCTGAGAAATTTCGTTTTAAATTCTCATTCCCTTAACAAAATGTAAACAGAAAGTGAAGGCGGGGAGCGTTGCTCGCGCTACGCTGATATAATTGAAATTTTGTTCAACACCGTACTGCTATCTGTCCCATTATTTATGTTTTCATGAGAATATTCTAATTAATTTCGCCTTTATTATTGCAATTACTGCGTTTATTTGCTTTCATAGCAGATGCATGGGTGATGTTTAATATACCCATGGTGGAATTTCATAAAGTTTAAATTAAATGTTTAAATTAACTCTCAGTCAATCACAAGAATGTGTGAATAAAATGTAAAGTACACTCAGTTTTTTTTCTTACGTTTATGAATTACTAGTGGAACCCGCGGCTTCGCTCGCGCTAAATCTAGGGACGATCCCGAGCGAAGTGAGGGTGAGGCGCTTGTTAAGATAAACATTTCCATCATACATTACATATGTATAACTCTAGCGGTTTTGGCAGCGCACGCCAGAATAGCTCGCAGATGGTAGATTTTTTACTACTTACTTGATACTTATCGTCATATTTTGGACAATTCACACAATATCTTTATAAATTGTAGCCTATGTGATATTCTGATGTATAAGCTATATTATTGTAAAGTTTCATTAAAATCCATTCAGTAGTTATTACGTGAAAGAGTAACAAACATCCATACATCCATACATCCATACATCCATACTTACAAACTTTCGCGTTTATAATATTAGTATAGATAAGGTTAATAAATATTGCTTTGACTGACTTGATTTTTTTTCGCTATTTTACCCCAGAAACAATAACTGATATATCAAATCAAATCAAATCAAATCAAAATATTTTATTCAGCATAAAAATTGTTACAATTTCTTACTGAACGTCATGAGTCTACCACCAGTTCGGAAAGAAGAAACCTCTGACCTGAGAAGAACTGGCGAAAGAAACTCAGCGGGACTAATGTTTTTTTTATCTTAATCTCATTCTTTTTTTTTTTTTAAATTAAATTGCATATTTACAATAATTCTATATGTTGAAATAGCCTGGCGGCGATCACATCATTCCCAAGGCGTACTGTCTTCTAAAAAATCGTTAATCGTATAATAACCCTTAGTACACAAACGTTCCTTCACAATTTTTTTAAATTTGGCAATAGAAGCTTTTTGAACGTTTTCTGGGATCCTGTTGTATAGGCGTATACATTGTCCATAAAAAGAATTACTAACTCGGCGTAAGCGAGTTACAGGCATTACAAGTTTATGTTTGCTCCTAGTATTAATGCTATGCATGTCGCAATTCTTGGGAAATTCGTGTAACAATAACATATAAGCCAAATACACAAAAACAAAGCACCACAACAAAATAAAATATGATCAACGAACTAAACAGAACGTCAAATTGGTTAGCACAAAGATAAAAATATAATATCGAGTATAATTAAGAAAAACGACATATATGATAGATTGTAACATCATTAATGTTCCTTTGTCACGTAATTTGATTGAAAATCATTTGTTTTTGCTCGCAAATGCTATCAGAGGGCTCACGCTATATAATGCCAAAATTGCTCAATTTCCTGACCCAAGTTTCGACTTCGCTTAACGTCTTAATGAAGGCTAACTTTGCAGAACCTATTTGCTTTTTGTCTTCAGATAAAATAATTACTTTTTATGTAACAAAAGATTTTCATTTTGTTCACTGACAATGGCTGTTTTAGACTTAAAGTTATTATATTTCGATCATTTTTAAATTTGGGTATTATTGTAAAATTTTCTCTTTTCTAGTAGAATACTCGTTATATTCTACGGGAACCACTGCAACTATTGATTCTTCGTTGCACGAAAGAAACAATATTTTCCCAACTAAAATATTTGTAAATAAAAATATTTAGCAAAACTAAAATGACTAATTTATACACTTACACTAACGTTTTTGATACTTGGACAACATTAAAAGTGAATTTTTAATAACACTAGCATTAATCTTTATTATTAAGATTCTTTTGTGCTTAAACAAAATTCCTATGTTCAGTGAAAGTAGCAACAGCACTAAAAATAAACCCTAGCAAGCTTAGAAGTTTTCTGCAATTACTGTAAATAACTCTAAAGCGGAGTACAAGTAATTCTTTGTAGTCCAAAGGCTAATAAGTAGAGAGGTAAAGGAAAATTGAAATAAAAAATAAAGGTGATCTAGGTTGATCTCGACTTAAAGTAGATTAATGTTAAACCACTCAAAGTTAACTAGGCTAAGCTCCGGCTACGGATGAATGCAATATTTTTTTACTTTTTCTCTATGCCGGCCTTACTAAGTCTATTAAATATTTTGCCGACTGCAAGTGGAAAAAATATTCGATTGGATAAGTTTTTACGCTAAGGGACTTTAAGAGAAAAGTGGATATTAATTTGTTTCACTTCCTGTGTCACAATAATCCCTTTCTATTTGGTAACTTGCTCTATCAGATATTGTGTGGCGATAAGTAATATTCGTTGGTTATTTATTATGTTATTGTAAAAGCAATATTGTATACTATCCACATAAACTATATTGCAACATTACACATTATTTATCGTAGTAAATAAGAAGATTTCTTGATTGAATGAAATTTAACCCCTCCTTTAGCCAAAATACGTACTGTTATAGTTTGTCCATTTTATTAATGGTTTTTTGACAGCTCACGCCCACGAAGTTTCGTATTTAATGGTTAGCCGTTAAAGTTAAAATGTCATACAAATAAAATTGTTCTTCATGGACGGGTACCGCCCCCTTATTGATGTGCCACACTGTATAACGATTACTGCGATTGTGCCACAGATTACAAATAATTGGAAGAAATAAATGCTAATATGTAAATAAGGTGTAATATGTTATTTAATCAGGAATACAACAAACTTTTAAGGTTGAAACCAATAAATTAAAATATTAACACTACGTAAACTTTTACTTTCTTCTTATTATAATCATACAAATAAAACAACTAAAATAGTTTAATTCCTTTTATTAACATGATTCGTCAGAATCATCATTTGTATTAGATTTGTCCGATGAGGAGTCTTCAGTTATATTAATTATTAACTCTTGTGTGCGTAAATTATCAAATGCAATGTCACGGTCCAAATCAGGCATTATGATTCTCTTAGTTCTCTCTACCACACTTGATTTTTACGATAGTAAAATTTATTTTCATATTAATAAATAGATGATATCGATTATTACGTTCTTTTGACATCACTATAGCTTGTCAGTCGTCGAGCTGTCAAAAACCATTAATAAAATGGACAAACTATGAAATATAATATAACTATAACTATATAACTATAAGCAAAAAAGTGGATATTTTTAAATGTATTTTTGGATTTCTAATGCTGATAGCAATTATAAAATTCAATCTTAACTAACTCCGCTTATATAAAACTTGTTTCTTTAAACATTTTCAAGTAAAAGAGACTTACGTTTCTACATCAATCTAAAAAGACGATTTAAAGAAACGTCTGTAATATTTGAATTGAAAACTTTTCTAAGTAGGACGGTACGGATTCAATAGTAACCTTATATCACGATCCATGTTTGCATTCACTCAAATTCTAGAAAATTCGACTCGTGTTTTGGCATGCATGGACCTCGTTAGCGTACACTTGGTCTCCAATTATGAACTAAGTTCATGGATGCGCTTGAGGAGTCAATTAAATCTGCATATAAGTTTATCGTAAGGCGTTCATCATTCAGTAATGTACTTGTAGAAAATATTTTATATATTTTGACTCGTTTATATGTAAACATTGCGATGAGATTACTTTTAATTTAATGTTAATTTAATAAAAATAAAAAAAAATTCTTGTCGTACGGATTGTATGCTCTATTTAAGACAAATGTTTATCAACTATATTATTAATAATATAACTATTTTTACATTCTTTGCAAAAAACGCCGAACGAAGTTCGATCACCTAGGTGCTACACTTTCAAATTAATCGACGCAAAGTTTTAGGAATCTATTAAGAGTAATGAGATAAATAACAATGCACGATGCTTAAGCCTGATTCAAACCTTTACGGGTGGTGTAATTTATAAGATCTTGGCTCACTAATGCATCAAGAAATTATAAATATAGTGTTAGTAACTACTAAGTACTTATTAATCTGTTTTACTATTCATTAATACCTTTAAGGTGTGATTATAAAGAGAAAGACAGACGTTACGTAAATACGAAGAGCTAATAACACGAGATATTTATCTTAAACGCTTTTATTTTAAAGGATTGGTAGCTCTAACACAAAATTATTGCCAAAAAAGTTTTCATTTTTAGGAGCAACTTTGGTGACTAAATCCTATATGAGTAATAGTAGCCATATGAATTACTCAAGGTTCATAATCTATTTGGGTGAAAAACAAACATAAACATATAAACTTATACATACATTATTATTAATAGTCCCATCGGTGTACACTGTGTGTCTAAATTTATCTCTAAATTCATTTGTGCTAAATATTTTTTTCTTGAAAGTGATCTATCAATAAAAAGAAATTATAACGTCTTTATAAAAATAAAACAGTGAGAATATTTCTAAGGAAATTTATTTAATAAAACAATTTATATTCTTTGCGTTTCAAAGCTACGCTTTTGTAAGTTGTACCGGCTTGAAATTTTGATCCTTTTCATAAGAGATACGTGTCGCGAACAAGCACGTTGGGACTTAAGTTGTTGCATAATACTCTTCGTACACACGCCATTTTGATTAGAAGGGCAAATCCTGTTATATTAAACAGCTTTACTTCAATTTAAACGATAATCGAGATTTAAAAAAAGACAGTTTCACACAAATATATTCTTTAAAATCACACAACACGGATCTTTAAATTATGTAGTAAAGGTAGAAAACTTTATACACTGGTCAAACTTACGTCGTTCCCGAAACCAAAAGATCCCAGTTAGAGTCCAGATGTTTCCAGTTCGATTACTAGCCCATGTACTATTTATTATTATATGAATGAAGTAAACACTGGGATTTTTCATTACAATATACAATAATTAATGATAGAATTATTTATTCAACATAGGGACATAGTTATACCTATGTAAAGAAAATTAAGAACGCTAACCATGAAAATTTATTCATGTAAACTAAGCAAACTTACTTTGTGGAAACTGGAAACTACTACAAGTATGCATATTTTGCAGTGTAAGAGAAAATAAGATGTCATATATTTCAAATTTCCTTAAAATGAAGGAGTTCTTCTATGGATATAATGGATAATTATTTCAGTGAAAATAATCACAGCTTTACTATACGCCTAGTACTTATAGGGAAGTTTTATGCCTTGTATTAATGTAAAATAAATTATTACCATGTTATGATTGCATTGTAAGAAAATTAAATTATAGCTTGGCCAAAATAGTCAATGAGCCAACGGAAGCCCTGTGTAATGCGCTTGCTTGGCAAAACAAGTGAACCGGATTTAAATCCTGGGTCACTCATCTCTGATATTCTCTTGTTCGAAACATTTTCAGGCCTTACGTTGATAATATAACTGAAAAATGGTAATTGCTATAACCGGCTCTAATTTACTTGTATTGCTTTGCTACATGTACTTTTCTTATTAATTTATCAATGTTAACCAATATAAAAGTTACAATAGTAAAACTAACATGTTTTATCATTGTGTCACCTTCAGGAAAATAGCTTTCGTTAGCCGCAGTCTGGCTTTGGTCGATTATTTGCCGAGCGAAACGACAATCATCAATTCAACACAATTTGCATATGAGCCGTATTGAATTGAGACCGTCGAAGAGTCCTGATGGAATAAAATAAGTCATAAATATCTAGAAGAGCTCAATAGACATGTTTTCGAATTAAAAATGTCTGAAAAGATAGCAAGTTTTCGAAGAGTGTGAAGTCCAATAACGTGCACTTGGCTAGCATGTTGGAATATGGTCTGTACGATCTCGCATTGAAGTGAGGCCGGGCTCAGCTGTGGGACGAAAAAAGAGCTTAATACGATATCAAGTAATATCTGTACTACTTATAAAGTAGTATAAAACAATATTATATTTGGCAAATAAATAAAAAATACATGCAGGTGATGATTTTTTCAAAAGACATGTCAAAGAATAAGAACACGTCGAATCAAATATAAATTAATTATATTGGCACTCCCATCAAATCTATGGAACGAAATTTGCAATTCCGCAATTTACTCTGGAAGGATAAAGCGGCTGTGCTTTAGTTTAGTCTTTATTCATCTTTTCTCCGATTGGACTTTTCATTTATGAATATTGTAACGAATTTATTATTTAACAGCTGAGAAATCGTAAAATTATCATTTATTTTATTATGTGAGCTAGTATGGCAAACAATTTGTTTAACCTTTTTATTTCAATTTAAAATTTCTTACTCCAGGCCACCATATAAATTTTTGTTCCAAAATAATCAGACTTAGTCAATAGGCACAAAAAATCAGTCAAAATGCTTTTATGGCAACAACTAGTCAACTAAATTACATATTGAGTGGAAACTTAGTGTAAAACAATAATGCTATTTGTCAATCATCTTTATGAAAGTTACCTAAGTTACCTTGTAATTGGATAGAAAATTTAAAATGTTATTTTTAGTTTTTAATATGTTGTTATATTTTTTATAATTTGCTGTCTGTTTCTGTGCCTGAAAAAATAAAATAAAATAATTTTAATAATACCTAAGGTTTTCAATATATTACCCTGATTTTTTGAATGTGTATTTATTTAATTTTATTTTAAAAGGAAATTAAAGATATTTACCTAGCATACAAAAGTTATATTAAAATGTCTGTATAATAGTTTCTTAAAATGCAATAAAGAATACTATATAAAGTAAAGACAAAATCGGATCAATTTATCTTTTTGGTACTCAGTATTATGTTTTTACTTTCGTGGTTAATTTAAATGTGTCTATCTTTATATTATAATACACGTCTTACTTTGCTATCATTTTCATAAAATAGCTCTTTTTAAATTTTATGAATGCAAGTAGTTCTAGAGCTATCTCTTACATATAAACGAGCGAACTAAGCTAAAACCTTACCTAAAGGTCCCAGTCGGCATGTCATTTTCCGAAATCTTCTACAATCATTTTCATATTTTATCCAATTTACACAGGACTCTTAGCATTCCTCATTCATTCATCGTTTCGGTTAGTTCTTAAGTTTATCTCACCCAGACAAACAGATGCGGCCAAGGGATTTTGTTTTTTAAAAGTACTGATAAGATTAACACAGATAAAAGTATACACGTTGCCTGTGGTATACCTACATCAATTGCAGCACAATAGCAGTAAAGCGAAAATTAAAGGATATAGATGAATCACAGTAGATATTGTGGATTCATCAAACATAGCCAAGAACACTCCTAACTAATACATCTTTCAAACTAAAGAAAGAAAATCCATTCATGCGTTCGGGAGCTACGATGCTACACACACAAACACACGTTGAGCATAGACACGCCAAACTATAAAAAAACCCTCGTTATTGCGTCGGGGGTTAAAAAATTTTAGCTTTAAAATGATATGCAAAAAGTATTTAATCAAAACTGTTACCGATTAAATAATTATTATTAATTATATTAATTAATCCAGTAGTTTTTTAGATTTCGAGTAACTCTTAACACCGTAGTGTGGAATTACTTTCAAAAAATATAAAATTTTTGTCTGTCTGTTAACCGATGAAAAAGCCCTCCTGCCGTTATATAGTATTAGTTAGAACCAAACCATAGCGCGATGTAATCTACTACTAGCGCCATCTAGTGAGCTCATAAGTACTTAATAGTATAATAAAAGTAATAAAATATTTTGAGCTTTTTCTAGGATAGTTTTAGTGTCTTGTCAAAAATACTGTTGCTTGATAATATAAAAGCTGTATAATAATATATTTTGGAGATAACAGAAAAGTTATTACGACGAATATGAATATATTTTCATTAAGGCAGTGGTAGCCGAGCGGTAACGCGGTCGCTTAAGTAACCAAGTGATGTGGGTTCGAATCCTGGTCTCGCACCTCTGATATTTACATGTGGGTATCTTTTCTATCGTGATTGCCACTTGTTTTACGATGAACGAAAACATTGTGAGGGAACCTGCGTATCTTAGAAAAACCTAGCAAAGTTTTGGACAGACATGTGAAGTCCACCAACACGCACTGGGCCAACGCGGTGGACTAAGGGCTGATCCCCCTTCTACTGAGAGAAGCCCGTGCGCAGCAGTGGGACGTTAAAAAAGGGCTGATGATGATGAATATGTTTTCATAAAATGAGTACTTATGTAAATTTGTTGTAGTAAAGGTTTTACAGACAAATGTCTGGCTTGTAAAGTCTCACGAGAAAGACATTTACTTAGAATAAAAGCTTAGTAATATTCTAACTGTAAAATATTTTGTATAAACGTAGGATTAATTTATAAATTGGAAAAGTTACTATTTGAATGGGGCTGTTTTAATATATTTCAATGTTTGAATAAATAAGAGAAAGCTTAATTGTAACCTCTCCCCATCGAGAAATTTGTATAGAAATAAATGAAATGTAAATGGTGAATATTATAAGTATTTTTAAAAGTAATTTGACCTGTTTAATGAAGATAAAAATATTTAACTAACCATTTTCTAAATTAAAATATAAGAGGATTCTTTTGAACGAGATACGTTTCAGACTTCTGTGCTCAAAGTCATTTTTAAAGTGACTGGAATATTTAATTGGATTATACAAATACCATTTAGATATAGTTATAATAGGTACTGAAAACTATTTTATTTTCATTAAAGTGTTTTACAACTATGATAAAATAAGGTTTTTTTCGATATTGACCTATCTATCTATACTAATATTATAAAAAAAAATATGGAGTTTGTTTGTTTGTTTGTTTGTTTGTTTGTTTGTTTGAACACGTTAATCTCAGGAACTACAGGTCCGAATTAAAAAAATCTTTTTGTGTTGGATAATTCGTTTATCGAGGAAGGTTATAGGTTATATTATATCGCGTTACGACTAATAGGAGCGGATCATCAATGAAAATGTTGCAAACGGAACGGAAAGGGCGGGCGTTAGTTCTGCGTGGTATCATACCGCGCGACTTAGAAAGAATTTGGTTTCCGGTCTTTAGAACGCGTGAGAAGCCGCGGGAAATGCTAGTAATATATAATCTGAGGTTGTTATAGCCATATACTGCTGTTTTACTAGAAAATGATAATATATTTATTATTATACACATAATAGGTAAGTAATCAATCAACAAATTCGTAAACAAAATTTCTCTTTGGTCATAGTGGTATAGACTGCGGTCGATAGCGGTTTGCGGCGAGTGTTAAGATAATTACGTCTATAATATACGTTATATAATATTTGTATGTCGATTTGTTGTAATAAGTACGCTGTATAAACTTATGTAACATATTTTTATACAGTATACTCATAATATTTATAATTTTTATCGATAGTTGCTCTTATGTATATGTATTTACCTAATTATTCATTGAACCAGTCCTTTGATTTGTACAAATTTTATTTATGTGGAAGGCATTTTTCCACAAAGCACGTGAGGTCGGCTTAAGAGGGAGGAAATGACTTTGGCCTAATCCGCTGACTTTTATTTATTCAGTGAATTAATCTCAGCATGCCTGGGGGATGGGGACAGTAGACCTTACTTCCTGTCGCCTTATACTACATTCCCATTGCAAAACTTACTGGAACTACTTATAATATATTATGGTGAATATTAACTAAATATACTTATATTACATGGTCCTTACGCTCATACTAACTTTTCTTTGTTTTCAACATGAGGAGATAATATAACATTACACTAGAATGTTTATTAAAACAATAATAATATAACATTATTATTACAATGCTGTAGATAGCTAATAAAGATAATATTTTTCTTTGCTCTCATGAAAGTAGCTTGTAAAAAGCAAGAAGTACCAACCTACACATAACAACAAAACAAAAATCCAAATCATTTAAAAGTTTTATTATTCCCTTACAAAAGGTTTATATCAATTTTATTGGAGCTATTTTTCAAACTTTAAACGAAATATAATATATTAAATATTGGGTAACAAACATATGTATGTACTAGCTGACCCGGCGAACTTCGTACCGCCATATTTTATTTCTCTTATCGCAACTGAGGAATAAAACCCTTCCTGTAAAATCGAATTAGCTAAATTGAAAATAAAACTGGAGTACTCAATTGAAAAATTCACACAGTGCCGGTGTATTTGCAACCAAACAATAAATAAATCAAACAATATTGAAGAATTTTATCGATGAATCAACGTACATCGCCATCTATGAGAACTTCATAAAACTAAACAGTAAATAAACACTTGCTTAAGAAACAATTAATTGATCCATTTTATTCGTTTACATTCTCGACATAAGCGAATAATTGAGATGATAACTATCCTATCCAGTAAGTTAGACCAAAATACGATTACATGTGAAATTTGATTGAAATCGGTTCAGTAGTTTTGGAGTTTATTGGCAACATACATCGTGACACAAGATTTTATATATATAATGATATACAAATTACAAAAAAGTCACGTAAATTAATCTCAATTGTATTATAAATGTGGTCTGTATGTGTCTACCCGACAACAGCTGATTCTAGGTACAATTTAGTACGCCTAAGTAACGTACAAAGTGTTTATTTTACAACTGTTACTGATTAATGATTTTATGTGTTTCGAGTAATTCTCACACCTTAGTGTTATATTACTTTCAATAATATGAAATTGTTTGTTTAGTAATATGTAGATAGCCGTAGAAAAGCCCTCCTCTTTATATACTTTTGATTAGAACCAACCCATAGCGCGATGTAATCTACTACTAGCGCCATCTAGTGAGTTCATAAGTACTTAAATGCCTATGAAAAGCCTATGAAATGCAAAAATAAATATATTATACAAATTTATTTATACTCGTATATATCACTAGCCTATCCCGCGGCTTCGCCCGCGTTCTAAATGATGGAAACCAAATACCTCGCAAAGCTACTGCGTCCATCCTCCCTCACGGCCACCCATCTTACACGGGGTGAACGTTATTTTGTTGCGAACTTATGTTGAAACTATGATATCTCTTAAGATTTTAATTGAAATTAAATGATGCGAAGAGCAATTTTGTTTTAAATTAAGTACTTGTGATGAGTAAGTTATTTATTTAGGTAACGATTACCATAATAAAAGGTTATAGTGAGTCAACGCTTATGCTATCGCGAACTTTTTTTAGAACTTTTAAAGGGGAACAATTGTGGCATACATTATTTTTGCATAACTTTAACCGTTTACGCAGCGTACGCGACGGAATCTCTCAAAAGAAATATTTTTATCCCGTTTTTGCAACATTTTTCATTGATGCTCCAGTCCTATTGGTCGTAGCGTTATTTTTTACTATATACAGATTAAATTATAAAGTTTTATTTTTGAACTCCAAGATGACCTAAATGCCTATGAAATTGAATTCTCAAAGGGATTATTAATAGTAAGGAATAAAACAAAAGTAAACACGCAGTGGTACCATATAGTTTAAATATTGTGATCTAGTATTGAGGTAATAAATACATATACTTACACTTATGTTACGATATTACTTACCTCGATATCAACGTTCACTTGTGGCTTGCATAAAAATAACTTTTATGTGCCTATCACACTGGCGCCGAAGTCACATACCATACATTATTATTGTACACAATTGATGATCTGTAATATATTAAATCAATATATATCGATATATCTCTTGTTTTTTCAAAAACATGAAGAAGATATAAGATGATATATTAAGTAGTATTACTTAGGACATATTGAGGAAAATATGCCAAGAAAATTATGTGAGTTATTGCCCTTTCATAAAATAAAATAATTCACTAGTAATAAGCTTGGAAAGCTTTGTTTTTGTTCATTTAACATAATGTTTAGTGGATCATAATTGTATTCAGCCTTTTATAATGTCCACTGCTGGGCACGGTCTTCGTTTAACACGAGGGGGACCAGGCCATAGTCCACAGCACTGGCTGCGCTTTCTTTCGAAAACTTGCAAGTTCTATCAGACTCACGGTTTCCTCACGATGTTTTTCTTCATTCTCGATTATTTAGTGTGAAAGGAAACTAAAGACGTAAGTCTTGAATACAAAATACACTATTACCACTTACTGATTTTGTGTGTCAGACGTGAGCTTTTTACAATGCAGGGATAGTTTAAGTATATTATTTAAAAATTCTTCACAAAAATTAGCCTGTCTTCATAAAAGTCTACTTTTTAAAGGAGAAAATGAAGAGAATTTACTAAAATAAATAGTGTTGAATCAGCGTGTAAATTATATAATGTATTTTCTAAACTACGTTTAGAATTGCGAATGTAATTTCAGTTCAACGGCGTTATATAGACGCAGAATTGGGTATTCGTTTCACAGCAAACTGAAATAATATGAGACTTTAGCTGTGTTCGCTGTAAAATGTTGACTTGACGATACTTCCTTAATATAATAAAACTATTTAAAAATTTAATATAAACTACAATGTATGTAAATGTGTCATACGTATAGGTAAAAGATATGTGTCATATCTTTTTATGTACAACTCAATAGTCTCTGACCTACCCTCGATCCACTCGGATTCGTGACTAAATACGCTTTAAATGGTAGTAGGTATAGATTTTCCCACAATAAAAATTTAATTCGGATAACCAGCTATCATCATACCAAGTTTTTTCAATATTTGTCCAGTAGTAAAAACTTAAAACTATAGATTCTTCATCTATATCGTTAATAATGTGTATTTCATTTATATTTTCTAAAAAATATTCAATGTACAGATTCGAGTTAAGAGTTTTATTAAATGTATAGACTAGTGACTCACTGTAGCTTTACTCGGTGTTCCCTGACATTAGAGTTTATACGCTACTCTAGGTTATATTAGCAATATATGTACCCGTAAACTACTTTTAAAATGTTCAATAAACGCAAAATTTGCAATACTTTTACACCTTATTCTAGACGTTAAAATATAGCTTTTTAATAACACTTTCTATATATCATTATGAAGAATAGAAACAATGACAACATCATAAATCGCATACTGGCTTATTTACATTTATGATATTTGAAACAATACTAAGGCAATAAATTTTAATTTTATTTCTACTCTTTTCTATAGTAATAAGGTATTAAATGTTTACGACTTTGCTCTTTATTCGTACCTGCACAGATTAAATAACTGCCAGTGCTAGTAAAATACTAATACGTATTGTTGATGTTTGCGAATTAATCAGAACTTCACTGAAATGCATTTGGTCTAAGTTGTGGGTACTATTTGAAATTTAGCGTTACTTGCGTGTACGTATTTGGAAAATACTGTTGGCAAAATAATTTAATAATAGGTACCAGTACTTGGTTTGCTTGATTTTAGGCCAAACTATCGTATTCTTGAATTTTTGCTTAATATTATTATGTAATGTGATGATTACCTAATGTATGAGGTTAAAAAAGTTTATTCCGCTCTTTCGCATATCTTGATTGGCTTGATTGACATTGTTTTGTTTCAATTGTAAGTCATTATCCCACTGCTTGCATGGAAGATCTTTAATGGGAGGGGGTCATGTTCATTGTTCCACCACTGTGGACCAAGGTTGGCGGAATTTTCATGTATCTCCAAAGATTTTTCATTTTCTAGGTTCTTTTTTAATTTGCTCAGACGTGCATACTTTAAATACGTTATATATTTGTAATTAAAGTGTGTTTACAAAGACCTATTTATTGTACACTAGATAGAATGGCAAAAAAAACGCTTGTTTTAATCGTATGCGTATTATTTTAAAATATCTTACCAGCCTTTTTTACTACTACTCACTTTTTAACTAATTTTAGTAGGTACTTTCATTATTTAAAAAAAACACACTCATACATAACGAAACACATTGATATTCAATATAAAAAGTCTGGTACAACAGCTATTTTCAACATAAAATAATATTTGACAACAACAAGCAAGCAAAAATGTTTATTATATTTTGGCAAAATATCCTCTCCTACCTGTTATATTTTTGTTTTGTTCCCCTCAGTAACGAGCTTCCTGTTTCGCGGTTAATTTGAATGCGTGTTTTGTTGCTAGAAATTTGCTCTCAGATTTTTGTCGTTTTCCCCCCTTTGTACCGGAAAATTTTATATTATGTTATATTTTCATCATTTATTATCATGTTGTATCTAGAATTTTCTTTTATGTTATTTCACTTTTGATCTCGAACCAAGATTATGTATACATATTATTTTCACAATACATAATTGAACTGAAGAAGACGGCTTGTTTGGCTCAGTTTGTAGCCTGCGGTCGCGGATTCGGGTTCGAGTAGTGTATCAAATATTGGTGTTCATAACACAAGCCTCGTAGTTTACCACCAAACTAGATGGTGCTGTGTATAAATGTCCCAATAATATACTTTAGTAGAAAGAACATTTTATAAAATTACATACTTTGTGGAGGATCAAGTAGATGTAATTCGTAAAATAGTCAGTAAATATTTTTTTGTGTTGGGGTTTTAAATTGTATTTTAATAAATTTATTCATTATATGGTGTAATATAAGGTAATTATTATGTACATCTAAAAATTTAATTAACGTTGAAAAGATAATAATTGAATGTCCATAGCGAGCTTTTATATAGGAAATATGAGGAATAATTTGATTGTGTAATTTTAAACAATTTACGTAAATTGAGGCTATTAATTAGTTCGATTCATGGCCTTGTAATTAAAAGATAAATAATTATATATAATGAAACTAGAGTATGATTAAGTTATATGTATAACAGAGAAAACATTTTTTATATAATATTTTCTTAGATTTACGCGAATAATTGATAAGAATGAGACTATCTCTATTTGTCTTTGTGCGACCGTGATTGCTGTAAAGCATTAGAAACGTCGGGAGCCAAAAATTTGAATAAACCCACGAAAAAATCTAAAAAGATTATATTATTTATAATATTTTTATTTTTGAAAGTTTATTATTTGTCATTCTTCGTTGGCTACATACATATAAAAGGCTACATATATATAAATTTAAATAAATATTTGTACTCATTCCTTAACCTTGATCCGAATGTGAGGAAGTTCCGCAAAATTCTGTAGATGTAAGCCTGCGAATGTTACGTGCGAAAAACAATTTTCTTTGGATTTATTAAATAAATATTGTAATATGTAGATTGTAGGTACTTTAAAAGTGTAATTGCTTAACACTCAAAGTGTAAAACTTTAAATAGTCTTTTCATTCCCATTTAGCGGGATTCACTCGACTTACGTCATCGAAATTCGTCCCCCAAATACAATCTTCCTCTGATAAGGTCAGAATACCATCATTCGCTCTAAATGCAAATATTATCGCACCCTAGAGAGGTGTTATAGCTACGGTTTTGAGGTAAAAAAAGGATAAAAACAGCGACGACTAGCAAGAATTCGCTTTTTATGCTGACGATATTTGGTAGTAAAAGTTAAAGATATATCGACGGTATATAGTGTATACCTACTATAGAGCAAGCAATAGAATAAGCTAATCGAAATAGAGTATTATTTAAGTTCAAGTCGGCAGAAATTGAGGTGAAAACATGGTTAGTTTCATACATAAAGTGTTTTGTCAAAGAGTGACCGTTCTTTTGCTTTTATGTCCACACAATTGTGTTGTATTATATACAAAAAACCAAATTATTAAATATACAAGCTATTTGTTATTTATTTACTTCAAGATTTTTGTTTTACCCATTATATCCTAAGTAATTTAAAAAATACATATAGCTAAACCTATACCCTTATAACCCTTTTTGTAAGTCACTTAAAAATCAATTCTAAACTCTAGGATATATCTATTTTTGGTTAAAATTCTTATTGTAAAAAGAATGGTTATACTATATTTTATTGTTTTGTATTGAATAGTTTTTATGAAATAAAAGTATTTAATAAATTACGTCATAAAATGATTATTTAATCAATACTTTTGTCATTTAAGCTATAAGATTTTTATAAAAACGTTCACTAAACAGTTTTAACTATAGAAGTTAAGATTTTAATTTTTCGTTAAATTTTTCATTTCGTATACTTACCATTTCAATTATACACATGAAAAATAACGTGAACCTTTTTATGAAACCGTATATAAAAGTCTAATTGGCATTCAACTTTCTCCATTATGTCGTGCAATTTTCATTCCTGATTACAAATGATGGTGAAGGTGAGTACTTCCGCTGGAAACGAAGTCCCTGTGGAAATAGAGTGCCAATTCATTCTGATCTCGTATAGACGTTGAATTGATTTCATGTATATTTTGACCGCGCCGGGACACAGGGTGTCGCGCCGGGACACAGGGTGTTTTGTTTCTCGCTTTTTTCATGGATATAGCTAACTTTTATTGAATTTTTGAATTTAACTAACGTCCTCGTTTCAGATAATTTTTTACGAAACTAGTTTATATAGAAAATTTTAGTATTATGAATTTTTATACTTACTTTAATTTATACAAAAATATTTCCAAACGTATAAAGTATGAAGTCATGGTTCCCGTTTTGTTTACGCTCTGCTTATTTTATGAACATCGTACATGCAAACAAAAACAACTTTCACGTTAAGCCGAAAAAACAATTCGCAAGGAGATATACTATAATTGTTACTGTTATATTCGCGCCTCGGCCGTACTTTGAATCGTGAGTTTTGGTAATAGTCCCATATATTTAATATCCGATGCGAGATTACAGCGGGGCAAGAGCGCTTCGTTTATTTTTATCATAAAACAGCTAGATGAAAATCTATACTCTTTTGTTTAAATACTCGCTTTCTATGTAACAAAGGCTTCGGAATGAATTCCTAAGAAAACAATGGCAAAGTAATATCAGCATTGATATCGACTTGTAAATACTGGATTGAAATTTCCTAGATCACTATTAAAAACAATAACTGCTGTCTACGAGTATATCTCTGTGTATAAAATATAAAAGTTCGAAACGACTTGCTACTGTTTACACTGAACGACTTTTGTACGATTTTGGTTACGACTAGTTTAAAACTTACTATAAAATGATATTTTTTGTATGAAATTTTTGTTGTGTGGTGCATCTAACTTTATATTTTTAAAATATATATGCGATATATAATTTTAATCTATTTATTAAGTGAATGATATACATATCTGGTATATATTTGGGGACAATAAATTATAAGGTGTATAAGCCTTTGTCTATCTATTGGTCTGTTCTACCTCATAGACGACTACAATTCAATGAGACATTTTACTATACAAATTCAAATATTATACATATTTCTTTTTTGACCTGTTGAGTAATCGAAGGTCGAGCGGTTTTTTCTTTATTATAAAAAAATAAAAGACCTCAAAAAAGCTAGTATTTAAAATTATGAACAATTGAAGATTTCATCATATTTTATAGCTTAGTACTAATAAGTCTCTAAAAAGAAGGTTTTTATGAGATTCTAAGTCAATTATTTGATATAAGTAAATGTCAATGTCCTGAAAATTGGCTGCGTCGGATCTCTGGAGGGCTCATTAGACATCTCACGAGACCACACGGGTTTCACTATTGCATCGATTTCAAAATGAATAGGGGAATGTCGGTTATTGAAAGGAGAATATTCTGAGGTTTGGTGGTGAATGATACATTGTAAGGGTAATTATTAACTACGCTAGCGCAAGTACTGTTCCAGTTCTTGATGCGATTGTTCTGTGCAGTTAATAATTAATTATCTTTGTTGTATTCAATATAGAGGTCTTAGTTCACTTGAATTTTGGTGCATTTTTATATTAATTAATAAGGCATTGTTAATGGTAGCTTTTATTATGTTACTGCAGTTCATAATCTTTATCCTTATACAGCTGTTATAGAATTCATTTAATATGGCAATTAATATGACGACACGTTTCGCGCAGTTTGTTTGTGTTTGTTTGTGCACCCTACTTTCATGCGCCATCGGTCGCGGGTTCGAGTCCCGCTGGGGGCATTCATTTGTTAAACTCGGATGTTTGTACTCCAGTCATGGGTGTTTGTATTTATAATATGTATGTATTTAAACTTTTATATGTAGTTTATCAACTATCTGGTATCCGTAACACAAGCTTCGTAGCTTACCACGGAACTAGATGGCGCGGTGTGTAAAAAAAATAATAAAAAAATATATTAATGTATACTTTTATTTGTATAAAGATAATCGCTTCAAACGTTCTACATCTACTAATTGTACAGCATCAATAAGCCGCCATTTTATTATTTTATTTAAATATATGTGTTCTAAATAACATACGTATCAAAATTTCATATAAAATTAATAGAACCACGTTGAATAATACTAGAATAATTCAAATTTAATCCAAAGCTTTAAGACCCAAACATCGAATGGCGGTTCTAAAGTTCAATAAAAGACGGACGACTCT
The DNA here is from genome assembly GCA_905231865.2 of Boloria selene. Classification (NCBI taxonomy): domain Eukaryota; kingdom Metazoa; phylum Arthropoda; class Insecta; order Lepidoptera; family Nymphalidae; genus Boloria; species Boloria selene. The sequence continues at coordinate 5,872,724 of HG993146.1, read as the reverse complement.
CCAAACTGTTGTATTCAGATAGTAGAAACTTTCAACTGCAAAGGACAAGTTCAATATTGAAGTTGACAAACTAAAACCAAAGTCTAGTGGGCAGTAGTTGAGACTATCAACGTTTTTAAATATGGGGCAAAAAAATATGTTTTTTGTGTTGGTATTAAAATATTAATTTTTACTTTGAAGTTAATCTATATAGTCCGGTCAATTTAGACATTCAAAGATTGGTATATAAATTTACAATAAGCTGAAAGTGAGTAAAATTGTTCAAAACACATTTGTTCAAAATACGATACTTGGAAAAAAATTACTCGAGGTCAAAGGTCAAACTATGTGTTATTTGCGAAACGGTAAGTTTTATTATAAAATTAGCTCTGACAAAAATTGTAGACCAGACAATTACCTATAAAAAATGTATAAATACTTTTTTCCTAAAAGTCACACTTTTTTGACATAACGATATCCGGCAGATACTAATCTTCCAATAAAAAATATATGTAAAGCATAATGCTGATTTTTTATGTACTGACTAATTTAAAACCTTATAAAAATATTTTTTAGCAATAATTCACTTTACAATTCAGTACAAATGTGACAATGGAATAATGGGATTATATTAAACACAACATAAATTATTAGCTGAGACGCATAATATAAGGTCGATTGCATATGAAACTGTTTTAATAATGAATTGGAGTTCCATTACAAAAGTACTTTTTCTGTATTAAGTATTTCTTACAGCTTGAAGCTATCTGCTAGCTAAGCTATATTTATTAATCGTAATGGAAAAAGTCATCTGACCACTAAAACTATCATGTTGTATCGAATCGACTAGAGTAAATAATAAGTGTGAGATCAAATTTCTAATTATAAGATAGGCCGCTGGGATCAACATAGGCAAGACAGATTCTAATTTACTAGGAAAAAACATTTAAAAATATAAAAATAATGTAGCTTTCATACATTTATCATATTATATAATGTTATACATATATAATATTAATAACTTTAAATACATACATATTACAAATATTTGGACCACAAACATTCGTGGTCATCGCACAACTAAATGCCCAGCTGGAATCGAACCTGCGACCGCTCGTACAGCAAGTAGGGTCAATAAAAACAGAACCAAACGTGTCGTTTACATATATATTATACAAGTGAGTTGCAATAAAATTAATTTAACTCAGATAGCGGCTAACGTCACTTAATATCTAATAGTGCAACATTTCAAACGCTAACGATTCGTGAACACGTGACGGTAAATTCCAATTTGTGACCGGGCGTTAACATTTCTGACAGATTTATTCTTCCAATCCACGTCCTACATTGAGTCACAGCACATAAAGATGTCGTTAAACCGCATTAAAATGAACTACAGATGAATTAATTTCAAGTAATAACCCGTTTTTGAACAGCCGTTCTATTTTTTGACGACAATGATGAAGATCCACCTTACATATTATAAATAGTTTTATGTAGGCTTAAGTCGTAGCTTAGAATTTCTAGCGTTTTATATTATTTTATTGATTTTTCAGTCAAAATTAGTATTAACTTAAACAACATTCTTATTTTGTGATAGCTTGACGTAAAGACCGAGTATCAGTTTAGTTTTCCTGAGTTAAATTACCAATACCATATAAGCCATGACTTGTGATAGAATAAAGTAAAAGGATGTTTCTTAATTGTTTTGTTTTAACAATCTTTAATTACCTTATAGTAGCACTTAATTTATTTTCACAGGCGTAAGTAATTTTGAGCCGACTTTAGTTGTATTTTAATATGGTAATAGTAGTTACTGGTATGTAATTATTAGTAGCACTACACTGACTTCATTACTAAGAAAGCTATCGCCGTAAATCCTCTTACTTCTATTACTATAGTTAGTTTTGCCATAAAAATTACGACTCGTACTATTAGGCGTATTACTTAAAGACTAATAATAGTATACATCTTGCCGTCTAATGTACCTAGCTAACATGAAAATCCATGAAGCACAGAATTGCTCGTTTATATGCTAACTACAAGATCCACTGCATTTACTAAGCATTACGTTAAAATAATGTCTCATTACATAATGGCTATATAAATCGAGGGATTAAGGTGGAACCGTCATATACTTAGGTATAGTTAATTAATTGGCTTTTAGCCGACGTGTGTGGTGTAATTTTGAAATCATCAGTCAGCAGTTTACGTAAAATTTAAGGTACCAAGTAAGTCGAGCCTATCTAATAGATGATAATTTTGTGCTCTTTAGAAATACATAATAATTAGGATAGGATATTAATACAATATCCTATCCTAATTATTGTATATTATTGTCTAAGCATTAGTATAAAATAATAAAAGTAATTAAGTATTCCATAATTATTCGCACTCACCATATAATTATTTCAATCTTGGTACGTTTAATGAATATATTCATTTTAACGTAGGTTGTAAAATACGAATTGTAAATTGGTTAATAATGAATTCTCAGAAACTGCGCTTCAATTAAAGTCTGTGAAAATCTCAATCTAAAGATATTGAGAAAATTAACTGGAGTAAGATTAAAATTTTTCATTTACCGACCTGATTAACTTCATAATTAGAGTTGGCAAACCCTTGGCTTATTATACTATTGAAATTACGCCCGTCGCTACCCTTATTAAATTTAATACCCCAATCTATTGGTGTCTTCGTGGTGCAATATAACATTAATAAAGACTCGTCTAAGTTACTACAGCTAGTTTCTACCCTTCGGCCTTTATTTAGTTTCGGATAGATGATAATTTAGCAAACTTTTTACGTTTTAATAAAATATTTGTACCTACAAACATTTTTAAAAATATTATTTATATAATATAAAAAATAAATAAAAAACGAATATAAAATTTAATAAAAAAGATATTTTGATAATATCTTTTTAACTATAGCAATAATGTATACTTATGTTTGTAGAAATATAATGTAAACAAATGGAAATTCAGAAACAGCTAAAAAAGATATTTTCTGACAAACATTGAAAATTCTTTTTGAAGCCCTCAAGTTTTTACCATTTTACTCTCTAAGTATAGAACTTAAATAAAGTGGCAAAGTTGACCGCGCGCCGTTCTGACGGCGCAATTAAGATGGGGTTAAGGTGTAACCACTTATCTTAACTCTTCTTAAATATGATATTTCGCTCTTCCCCTTTTACTTTGTTCGTGTAATACGGTAGTATATGCCTAAATAAGATTATTTTCTACACTGAGGTGGGAGGATTGATTTCATTATTGCGTGTGGTATTATGAATATGCTAGTATTTTAAAAATATAAAGTACTAGCATTTCCCGCGGCTTCGCACGCGTTATAAAGACCGAAAATCAAATTATTTCTGAGTCGCGCCATATGAACTAAAGGCCTTCCCGTTTATGCAACATTTTTCATTGATAGCGTAATATAATATAGCGTATAGCCTTCCTCGATAAACGGACTATCCAACACAGAAATAATTTTTCAAATCGAACCTGTAGTTCCTGACATTAGCGCGTTCAACCAAACAAACAAACAAACTCTTCAGTTTTATAATATTAGTATAGATATCAGAAGTCCGCCAATCCGAATTTGATTTTCTAGTGGAATATTAACGTGTAAGGGCTGAATATACTTAGGCAATTACTATAAAGATTATATACGTCGATCACGTAGAAATATACTATCATTCAATCTTAGATTATTCTAATAAATGTTAATGGTTCTATTGGAAGCGGAAACTGGAGTTGTTCTTTTGGGGCATTATCATTTCGCTTTAGACAAATTTTGGTTAATCTCTTTTAGTTTTAGGCCTTTATTTACTCATGTTTGGTTGCTATATAATATGTAAGTAAGATTATCTTCGAGGGGAAAATTTATATCAGTATAAATTTAATCTATAACTGTAACCTAAATGTAATAAAATTATAGTATAGTCATAATTGTACATAATTTAATCGATATAGAGGCCGATTTTGATGAAATGTTGTATTATGAAAGCGAGATATTCGAGTTAACACATAGGATACATTTTAGTACAGGAAATATCACAAATCTCTGCGAAATCTATACGAGTACTAACCGTTAAGACGTAGCTAGAGAACGAAGTCGAGTAGAGCAAAGTATATTATTTCAGTAAAAAATCTCTTCGTCCGTTGTAGAGAAATAAATAAAGAAACATTTTTGCATTCATAATATTAGTAAGAATTTTTCTATGAAGTGCACATCAAATGATGTTTATTCATACATTGTTTTGAAAACATGTGTACTTTGTTGCATAAAGGTAGAGTGGATACTATTCGCGTAGTATTTACGATGGCTGTGCAATTAAAATAATCACAGTGTAGAAGTAAATGTAGTATCATTTTAAATGGAATTCAGAGTTACAAATGTATGCGCGTGTATTGTCCCTGTGTTATTACTTTGTTTATCTTTAAACATCATTGTCTTTAGAAATCATTTAAATGTTATGAGTATTAAAATGGTTAGGTAATAAGACAGAATTTTTCCAACTAAATTAAAACATTGATGAACTAAAAGATAAAGTGAAAATACAAACCTTAATATTTCAAGTACGTTTAAGATAAATTTCTTTTAACAGCGACTAAACAGTAAAGAAAATATAAATTCACCGAAATATATGATAAATTGCAAGGAGCGCTAGAATATAAAGTAAAATATTATGTCTTAAACCTCTGTAATATTTTGAGCAACATATTCTTATAAGTAGCTGTTTCAATTTGTGTACGGTAGACGGGCGTGTAGCTCCACCCTCTAGTTTCATACAAATTGATATTTACGGTAATAGCCAGAGTTTTTCAGCAAGAACGCAAAGTTGAGGATAACAGGCTCAGTTGGATACCGTCCGGAATCCAAATGGGCAAAAATGTTGGTAAAGAAGTGAAAAACGGCTCTAAAATTGGCTGCGAGTGGAATTATTCAAGATCAATTTAATGTTTCACGAGTCAGCGTTTCATTTTGGGATTACTTGAGAATGAACGCTATGTAAAACAAGCTGAGTTAGATTTACAGCACTGCTGTGTTTAAATAGAAGTGGTATCAAATCAACAAGTTCGTATTATATTATGAAAATAATAGAATATGAATGTTCTAAAAGTAAATAGATTCATATGTAGTATTTTTAAATCATTATTTGTTTGGTTTTATACTACTATGGGATTCAATTTTATTGGAAATTAAAAAAAAACAAGTTTATTTCTGCAGGATTGAGTTCTGATATAAAAAAAAAGTACTTGAACAATAATTTATAACAATACGAAAATTTTGAAACATGAAGATATTTTCTAAACAATACATTATTTGGTTAGGCTTTGTATTTCAGTTGTATTGTAAGCATTTGAGTAAAAATTATTTGTTTCAAATAAAATTATTCTAACGAACATTGAAACAATGATTGTTAAAAAACCGCCACGTTCAACCAAGTACCAACCCGTCAGCCCCCAATTAGTAACAGTGAATTCAATAAACTCGGTGAACCAAGCCGTCTCATCCAGACGCTTATCGAATCTAAAGGAAATTAATTAGTCCTAGGTAGTCAAGAAATGATTCAACTATACATATATAACAAATTCTTACTTATTCGAACCTGTACGTTTAATATGTTTAGAAAATCTATTTGAATTAGTCATTATTAACCATACAGATGCCGAACCAATATTTTTTAGAATGTTTGTTTTTTGGAATCTGTCTGTTACCGCATTACGAAAAAACCACTGCACACATTTTGATAAGATATGGTGATAGCTTTTTATCTCTGAGTTTCTTTCGCCAGTTCTTCTCAGGTCAGAGGTTTCTTCTTTCCGAACTGGTGGTAGACTCATGATTTTCAGTAAGAAATTGTAACAATTTTTATGCTGAATAAAATATTTTGATTTGATTTGATTTGATATCTAGATCAACATTATAGGATACTTTCTACTGTAGGAAAATATTTTATTACTGAGAAGTTTATACTAAACTAGAGCTCCACAAACACTTCTTGAAATATTTAAGCTAAAATAAAATCTATCAATTATTTAAAACAAATAACATTAATTCATAATCAATAACACCCGTAAGTAAGTCAGTGGGTACACTCAAATAAATTATGTGGCGCACCGCATACCTAGTCCCATCCGGACGCCTGTCGAATCCAATGGCAACCAATTAGTCCCTCTTGGAATATTTATTTGCGGTAGTGCCAACAAGGACTCGACTTCGTTACTTAATTTATTGCTAATCTTTTTATTCTGCTACTAAAATAATGTTATATTTTGATGACGGTATTATAAACCATATGGTTTAAGCCAATTTGTGACCGATTTCAAAGAGCGGTAATTAAAGTTGTAATGTCATCTTGTATTTTCGCTGTGATCGATGTTCTTAATCAATGTAAATTTCACAAATCTACACAATTAAACAGTTACCTTTTAACTGATATTGGCTTATTGTAATTAAAATGTGTATTTGCAAATCATTAATTTTTTACACGACTGTCCAAAAAAGGAGTGTTTAAATAAATTAAATTGAAATATGAGTAAATCAATGTTCAAAAAAAGTATTAATATTATAATATACGAGAGAATAGATAAATTTATATAAATTTTATAGCGTACAGTGCATTGGCCTGTCTGGACGATTGTCAAATCCTATGGGAGCCAATCAGTTTCTCTTGACAAGTTTATGGTAAGAAAAAAAAATACCTATGTAAATAAAAATATACTCAAATATAAATATAATATTTGTATAAATCAAATCGTAATATTTATCACGAAATGAAAACCATTACGACGGCACATTTCTTTTAGTAACACGACCTAATTAGTCTTTTTTTATATGTAGCATTGTATTGCGTGAATGCCACTCATGTGTTTTTATACTTCATTCATATACTTGCATAATCAATGTATTTTCATATTCGTATTTTCGTGAGCTGCAAGTTTTTAACGCCAATGCTGGTCGGCTGTTCGATAGCGAGTACGGTAAATGCGAGTGGCACGCAAGTCACGCGACAAAGTTTATCCAAAATAATAATACTATGATTGATCGTTGTTAGCACTTACTTCGTTACATGTGAAATGGTGCTCATAATATACGTTTGATAGCGGTATAATTGGTCTCTTGTATAACAACTGTTGATGTCCATGGCTTATAAGATGATATCTTTACGAATTGAACTTAGATATAAAGGCATTTTTTCAGTAGGTTAATATAATTAATCTACTTTTTATGTCAGTAAAAGAACAAATACAAAATATAACCTACGCAGAATTACTTGTATGTGCTCCCTGCTCACCTGAAAACTTTGCTTTTGTATAATACAATAGCATTTAAAGTGGCTTATTAATACTAAGAATGCCTTTTAAAAGGTAGCTATTGCCGATTTAGAGTTGAGTCATCTGCGCAGGAGTTCTTATACGAGTAGAAGGAAGTATGTATCCAAACACAAGACCATGTTTTTCTATTTTTTCACTTTGTATTTCGATGGGACGACTATTAGACATGACCAGAGTTATGATGCAAGACGGACGGAGGGACGTTCTTTCTAAGGTGTGGCGTGAAACATCGTCAACAAGCCGACTACAGCCTGTACCCGGACTACGAGGTTTTCTTGTCAGAAAAACTTAATAATCCATTTTCTTTATTTCTATAATATCTATTTTATTATGAAAATTATAACTGTAAACACATTTAATTGTATTTTTACTATATAGGTGAAGACAACGTATAGACTTGTATTTAAAATTAAACACTAAGGCTTGGCTTCACTTGGGTGCGTTTAATTTCTTGACCAGAACTCTAATTCTTTTCCTAAAACTGAAAGGCCTAAGTTAGTTCTTATAACATTTGCTGTCTGCCATTGAAAGTCCCATCAAAATCAAGCCAGCCGTTCTGAAGTTAAGCCGGAACAAACAGACAGTACGTAAGTATGTATCGTATATATTTTCATACTCATTTATTAAAAGGCTTTACTACATTACAAATAGACACATCAATTTTATTTATCATAATATGAATATCATACAAAAGAGTAATAACATAAATACAAATTACAAAATATACAGCAAACAATAGGCAATCTTGACTCTTCGGATAAACAAAACAATTACATTATACCTACACTTGAATTTGCTCACAGTCTATTATTTAAAACAGGGTTGTAAAAGAGCGGAGAATATAAACACTATAGGCAGTAATCCAGGGCTATTTTGTTTTACCCTAATTAAACTTTAGCTATAGAAGGCCCGTTCTGAGTTAACGAAGTTACCGCGGGAGACACGTTATTCGAGTGTCGTCAAGTTTGATGTTTTTAAGATTGACTTTATATACCCAGTCGGTTTTACTGTAATGGCTAATAATTTCTTTTAATACACGTATTTTGATAAGAAATTTTATTTTAATATATATCGTATAATACATACACGTACATAGTAAATATAAAACAAAGTCGCTTCCCGCTGTCTGTCTGTCCTTTAAAACTACGTAACGCACTTGATCTAGTATTTTATATAGTAAATGAGTAAAATAATATTAGGTACAACAGTCAGAACTGGTTATTTCTAATATATGGAAATATATTTCAGAAAACTTAATAAAAAACACAATATTCAAATATTTATTATGACTACATTTGGTAAGGTTTTTCTTTTGATATTCATATAATATGTGATATATATAAATTTATATTATAATATAGAATATTACTTCAAAATTTGCCTTTACTTTTATTAAGCGATGTTAAATATTTACATAATAATACAATATACAGCCTTAGTGATATTTAACGTATCAAAAGAGTCTCTACATTTGGAAATGGTAGCGTTGTAGACGAAAACAAGGTTCAAAACAACCTAATTTGCGCCCAAGCCAACTACGAAACTGGTAAATTGTCGAAGAGTTTTATAAGCTTACCTCTGTTTAACTATGAATGCTCTTTACGTTTCACACTGTATACATACTGTACTACCTTACTGAATTTGGTTTTTTGTTTAGACTCTTTAGTATTCATATTTAGAGAAAAGGGACTAAAATAGTAACAGGTATTAACCATGTGGATATTTACTAAAGATAATTTTAATTTTACTGAAAATAATTGATGATACAAAATTATATAACTTGTATACCATAAAATGAACAACAACAATTCTATTATTCCTTTTTATCTATATTATAAGAATAATATTATGTTTAAATAAGTGCAGTAATTACAACATGTCGTCGTTTAATATATATGTGTACCAACTAAATGTATTTTAAAGTATAAGCTACGAATGACCGCATCAAATTGAATGCAATGTTCTATATCTAAACAAACTTTTTTTTCATTTTAAAATTATAATACAAGAAAATCACGTACTTTCGCTTTAAAGTTAGCGATCAATATATTATATAGCCTTGAAAAGTAGCCTTTTAAAGAGTAAAATTTTAAATATTTGTGAATTGTGATATTTTAATCAAAATACAATCTACACAAATCCAATGGGTGGGTAATACTAGCTAAGGATATAATATTTAACTTCTGAATTCAACAATATGTTGCCATAACCGTCTGTACATAAAAGCAATTCAAAACAGCGATTAACATTTCTCATACTCTTATCTTATCCGACGTTCAGGCCTTCGTATTTCGTGACGCTCTGAGCAACTTTAGTTCGAAAACCGATCGCTAGCTATTAGAGGCCACTGATAACACTTACGACTAAAGTTTAGATGCTTCAAATATGTAACTTTGATCAAAATATATTTGTATTTTAGGTGACTAATTTAGGTCGCTTTTAATGGTTCTAAGCTAATTCACCCCATAAATCTTCGCGGTACTTAACTTTATATCGCGCTCGTCAACTCTAGAATTATATAGCTACAAAACGTCGACAACGCCTCTATTATAGGCCTTATAATTTGCGTACAAAAGCGAAAGTCCCGCGTAGAGCAAGCTCATATTAAATTTATGATAAAAGAACAATAAAATCTGCAAACGAAATCCACTTACAAAACAAAGTTTAATTCGTGCACTTATCAAAAATTTATCGAAAAGGCTCGATAAAGAAAAAGGCGCAGAAGAAAAGTAGAATTCAGATTGAGAAATGAAATGAATACGGCTTCAGGCGTTTCGTCGCCAATGAATAATTTATTTTAGAACCACGTTTTCACAAAATTACTTGCCATCTTATTTGAAAGAGTATGCCGTAGCTGAAGCGAACTGTTGACGCGATATTATAATACTACTTCATATAAAAATATGGTCCGATAGCCATGGAAATGAAATTCTCAGTATTATTTCAAATGGTTTTGTTATTGTTTCTATGATGAGCCCCGTTTTACTTCTGGCTGTTGCTTTAATTACTACTTCGAAAATATTATCTTAAATAATATAACTCTAGGTTCTGTTAAATAATTTTCATATAGCAGCAAACACTGTTAGTGTTTACGAACAGTGTTTTGGTTCAAATTATTATTAGAGATTAGATTATAGATTCTATTTAAATTCTTTTTATGACTTTTAAGCTGATACGTATTTAATATTAGCCAAAGCGATTCTAATAAAAGCGATTTTGTAAAATCTTTTCCTTTGCGTTTCTTGATTGATGACTGACATTCGTTAATATTAACGTAATTCATTTCTTTTATAAAAATGAACACTGTAAGTGACATTGCGTAACTGATTTCTTTCATTTCTCATATTTTTTAATATTTTTATTCTCAAACGTCCAATTGAAACGATTCACAATAACCAAATTATACTGTATTTAAGAAATTTGCGATGTTTCGTTGCGCTGTTTTGTATTGGTATAGTTTATATTGGAAAGCACAATTACTAAACGTAGAGTAATAAAAGTTTCTAAGGTAGCGTACGTGAGAGAGGTACTGAGACGTAACGCGTGACGAATGAGCAAAAATGTATTAAGATTGGTTGATGTCCTCTCGAGAGGAACTGGATTGAAAGAATGTTGTATCACTTTGGAAAATTAAGCCACTTAAACGTATTATTGTAGTTTCATATTGTAAAGCATTAACTCTTATATTTTAGTATATAGGTATTAGAGCTCAAAAATTAGTTAACTTTTTATGTTTCACGTGATTTTGTCATAAAATTTAATTAATCAATTGTATTAATAAGAAAAAAATCTCTATACAGGAATTAGCTTATGTAAATAGAGAATGTAGTAAATTATACATAGTCTACGATATTAATATACAAACATCGTAAAGCATAGCTTAACGTTGTTGCATGTGACCTAACAATCTATTGGTATTGTAAATTACCTCAGTACAACAGCGGTAGATGACAATCGATGACATTTCCGAGTGAAATGATTTTCGACTATTATTATTTAGTAATGGACCTTTTATTGTATGAAAAATATTCAAAATTAGTTCAAAATTACGTTTTTTAATCATTTAGCAATATAAATTTAGTGTTTTTACATCAGCTTTAACATAAACGTTATTATCAGTATGGAATTTCCAAATTACGCAGGGTATCTAATAATCAGGGAATAGCAGGACGTTATTGCACGTAGCATAACAATCGATCGTGCATGCAAATATTAACACGGGCATAATGACGAAACCGCAGTCAATGGGATTGCTGGTTGGCATGCTGATTTTAGCCTCTCAGCTTTATTGTTTATTCGTTATGTGGTTAACTTAATAATTGTAAGTGCGAAGTATATATATTTATATTGACATGCAGACGTTTTGCGGTTTGGAGGGCTACGAATACCATTGTATTCGTTTTTAGAACACGACTTACTCTTAAATAGAATAGCTACTTTTTGTCTTAAAGGGTATTAAATTTTGGATATTCATTAATAGACTTTCCAAATTTTTCCAGCCTGCAACTGAGCTATTTGTTGATCGAATAGCCCCGTCCTTTCTACGTATACATAGATATAAGATTAATATATAGAAGAAATAACCATTACTGCATTTTATATTATTGCAAGGTCTTAAGGAAGATTTATAACACAATAGATAACATTATCTGTGGAAGAAACAAGAAAAAATAATTGTTGCATTAGCACTCCAGGCGGCGGCGAGGGTTGGCGACAAACCAATTTGTTATTTTGAGGCGTTCATTTGGAAAAACAATTATTCGCAGAGTTCGTGAATAGAAGGGACCAAATTAAAGGTTTGTTACGGTTCATGCTGATTTTGCGCTTAAAGACGAGGGATATACTTTGCCAAATCACTTTTTTATGTTTACGACGAAAAATATAATTACTTTGTATAATATAGAGATTCACCCGACTTATTCTAATATCGAGTAGATAAAAACGTTATGCCATTTCCAATTCATACATATATTCCTCATAATATGAAATGAACGAGGAGTTTAAACGAACGTAATTTCATATGTATTTTCCTGATAAGGATATTGAGCATTCGTACCAAGTTGGAGCCATTTAAATATTTCCAAAAGAAAAATTGTTCTGATCCGTATAATAAAGTAATCGCCGCCGAGTGCTCTCCTGCGAGGTGCCAGTTAACGCCTCCAGGAGGGTTAAGTGAGGATAATTTCCCTTTGCGTGCCCGCTCCTAATGATGAGATGAGGGGGTAACTCGAATTTGAGGGAGAATCGTACCGAGTATGGAATGCCAGTAAATTTACTTCCTATCGGTCCTTCTTATAGGCCAATTTGAGTAATTTCGTAATTCGAATCGAATATATTTCTATTATTAAGATTTTTTTGAGATTATTACAATAATGTAGTAGATAGATTAAATCATAGTGTAAAAATATGTTTATATTTTTAATAGTGTAAATAAATATGTGTAAAAAAAAATAATATGCAATGATTGAAAATATTGTAAAACCCTGGTAGTTAAAATTTAACGAACCAGATAATTAGTTATAAAATATGATTAGTACTGTTTTACTATAACGACCATTAATTGAAGTAAATAAGAAAAGTCTTGTCAGAGGCTTTCATACTTTTTTTTTTTTACATTTACACACAGCACTATCTAGTTCCACGATAAGGTACGAGCCTTGTGTTATGGATACTAGATGGTTGATATACTACACATATATAAGTTTAAATACATACATATTATAGATATAAACATCCATGACTGGAGTACAAACATTCGTGCTCAACAAATGTATGCCCCCAGCGGGACTCGAACCCGCGACCGCTGGTGCAGAAAGCAGGGCCACTACCCACTGAGCCAAACGGTCGTCAACTTCATATTTACTAATCCTAAACAGACGAATATTTATGCCAATTATACTTAGTATAACTACGAAAAATCGTAAAGATTAGTATATTTGTACAAATTATATATAAACCAATATACGACTAACGGAAAATCTTAGAATTATTTAAGCTGCAACGTTGCAACGTAATAGTTAAAGTAAAGAACTGTGTTGAGGTCACATGAACGCGATGACTTCGCTACTTTCTGTTACCATATAAATGAAAAATATTATAGTGAGGATAAACTGAAATTGAAATTGAAACTAATGTTAGAGCTTTCAATGAGTCTTTATTATACTGAAAATAGAAAAGTTTCTTATAGGTTAGATTATATTGAAATATAGTAGAGGTAAATTTTAATAATAACTATGAAAATATAATGTATAGCTTTTATAAATCATGTATCATGAAATATATGAATAATAGATATAATTAATTTCTATTCATTAAATGTTCAAAGCTACGTGATTTTGTTAGATTTTTTTTATTATGTACAAGATAGCAATACAGGAATGATATTAATTAAAATTAAGAATATTCCGTTTACTTACTTTATTTTTATAATAATTAAGTTTATAAAATTCAAGCTTAACTAACGAGTAAGTACACTATACACATTCTAGAACCTGCTAGGTTCTCTCAGACATGCCAGTTTCACACAGACAAGTGGTATTCATGTTAGAATTGATTCGTACTTGAAAATATCAAAAGTTCGAATTTGAACTCGCTTCACTCAGTTACCCAAAACGCACTGATAACGCACTGGTGTACACTTACTAATTACTATAATATAGTACATATATAATGACATGCGTGAATTCTGATAAGAACGCTAACTGCATCAACTATTGGATCGCAAACTTAGTTAATCGCAAAGGTGAAAATACCGACGCATTTATATTATTGAAATGCATCTAGGTAAGTTATGAAAGTCATAATGTCACTTTATAATCTAAGCAACACGATGTAACACGATTTTCATTATCCTCAACTAAACACTATTAGGGAATGTCCACATTGCAATCCCTTGCGAAATATTTGCCTTAATTAAAACTTGCTCTACTCCAACCGATACATAAATTGATTTCCGCTGGAATAGATTTATGAATTAAGGTCATTTATTTTATGTACTGGCTTAAAACAGTGTAGCTTTAAATTGAATTTGTAAGTAGATTGTGTTCATTAATAATTAGAGCACTGTTGTAAGTTAAATCGAAGCATTTTACAAACAAATTTATTTGAAGCTAGCTTTTGTCTGTTGTTTCCCTTGGGCATCCTTTCACCATCAATATCTGATCATGGTTTTTCGAATTACTATGATTAACAAGAAATAGTTAAATTTTTTATATCGTTTTCAATATCAACCTGTTATTACAGGTTTATAAGTTTTATGAATACTTTAAATGTCTGTTTACTTATTTAAAATGTTAAATTGTTAATTATTTCAATTATTAAATACCATCTATTAAGGCAACCAGATATATAGGCATTATGTTTCTTTCCTACAAAGTGTTTTAAAATATTTTATAGAATTGTTTTTAAGGTAATTAAATTATTTACGATCGAAAAAAATTAAACTTAAAATTAAATATACAATTTTTTACATAATTATTATGTTATAAATATAATTATCAATTTCTTTATTCATTTATAAATGTTGATTTCATAAATGTTTCACAAAAGCCTTTTACTGCCAGTTTCTATAACCTATCTACCGATAGACCGGTAGTTACTTTCATACTATTTTGACACATTAAAAGTTACAACCTGTCAAAATCATATGAAAGTATCTACCGGTCTATCGGTAGATAGGTTATAGAAACTGGCAGTTAGTCAGTCAATATGTCATTTGTACTTTTTCACGCGAATTGTAAAAAGTAAAAAGTTTATTTAGTCTCAATACTTAAAAATATCAGAAACTACTTAATTTCAAAACTGAAAACCCAAATTCAGTAAAGATTTATTGATCAAGGTCAATTAGGTAAGCCACATCCAGACTCTCTATGCGCTGCAAGCGCTCGTGTCCGGTAGCTGAACGTTTGTCTTACAACAGCACTCATTAATTTACGAGCAATATCCCATCGACACGGCAGATAACGTTAATTGGAGCATTGTTATGTAATAGTACATTGATTTTAATACCATTGCTTTAAATGTTCGGTCTTCTATTTGATTATGCAATTTACGTTTGGCACATTTGATTATGGAATAAGAAGTGTCATGTGGGTTCTCTATGAAAAAAACAATGTATCGGATTTCATTATATTAATATTTAATTGTTATATGACTGACAATATTATACAATATTTATGTATATAAAGAATAAGCAACCCCGAACCCGTACTATACTTTAAAATGAATAATTTCTCCCTTCTTATTAGATATAAGTAGATAAATAAACTAATGCCTTAATTTTTATCTACATGCTATTTACAGATAACAAAAATTAAAAAAAAAATTTTGATGTAAAAATAAATACTATTTTTTAATGAATATTTCATTAAAACAAGAGTGTGGATAACAACATAATGACACCAGCCATACGACCAATACAGCAATGCGAATTAATAGCCTTTATTACATTTCGCTAACGAATCAGAAATTATTGGTCCGTTGCAAATGTATTGATTATCATGATTTATTATTATAACTTAAACGCGAGTTACTTAATCGGATAACATTCATGTTGTGCAAATTTGTATACACCAAACTGCCTCGGTGGTCTACCATCTATAGATTTGGAGGCTCTGGGTTCGAGACCAGGTCGGACAAAGTTTAATTTTCGAGTATTTTGTTAAGTAACTGTCAGTAACATCCCATCCCAGAGATGGGAAGTTGGCGATGGTGCAACAGTGAGCCTCGGAGAATTTGCAAGGTTGCCGGTCCGGTACGTAAACTCTCACTAGTCGTATTAAAGTATCGAAATATCGGCCTTTGAAAGTAAAAGGAATGAGAGTGTATCTGTGTCTCCTGAGCATTTGGCTGTTCTCAGAGAGGGATTTACCGCTGTGATCTAAATCGGTCAAGGAAAGTTTACATTACTTAATAAATTTATTATGAGAAAATAATTTCGCCATGTTGCACATGGAAGTAACTTTCAGTCATTTTTTTTATTAAATGTATTTCATATGAATATTTTTAAAGTAATCATGGTTAAGTGTTAACAAATCATACCAGCGGAAAGCGACATTAAACGTGTAAAATATTAATTTTAATTTATTCAGACTGTAAGCCCGCTGCGGCTATAGCAGTAAATTAAGTAAGCGGAAGAAAGCTCATTTATTTTTGGCCGGATGCGGGGAAATTCACATCCGCATTAAATACACAACCCGACGAGAACCGTAGGTACTCGTTTTGACTGTTTTCAGTTAAAATTTAATTTGGCCCACAAATTACTGTCTTTTTGTTATTCCCTTTTTAGATTTTAGATGAAATTTTCTGTTCAAGTCATTACTTCACACTCGGTAAGCGTAAAATACATTTAAACAGAAATAAAAAAGTTTTTGAAATTTTTAAAACCTGTTAGGCACATGAAATCTGAAGTCGAGACTTGAAATGGAGTTGTTTATGTTTATATTTTTCATAGTTTGATTTATTTGGCGAATTAATATTTACCTGTCAATATTCCAAGCAATTTTGTATAACATTTGCCACGATCTTTTTACTATGTGATACAAAAATATTTTTACTAAATATCGCAAAGAAGTCTTTTATTTCCTTAAAAAAATCGTTTATATTTTTTTATCCTTAACACATCTCAGATGTAAGAGGTTTATGGTATTTAGATAAAGATGTTTATTTAAAATAAGTATAGTTGTTTCACAATTGTATGTCGAAAATTTGCTTGAAGATTAGAAATAATATTAATGTTTCGATAGTTGTTAGTGTAGCATAATGAACAATATACCAAAACAATAATTTACTATTTATGTTTCATATCAAATATGAACGAATGTAGAGCACTAATTATTATATGTCATAAGTTACATATCATATGTATTCAGCCCTTTTTAACGTCCCACTGCTGGGCAAGGGCCTCCCTTCAATATGAGGGGATCAGGTCATAGTACCCCACGTTAACCTAGTGCGGGTTGACGTGAATTTTGAAAACTTCCTCTCTCAGACATGCAGGCTTGCTCACGATACGATCACCGTGTGACAAGTGGTAATCATATTAAAAATGGTTCGCATATGAAAATATTAAAGGTGCGAGACCCGAATTTGAACCCGCATCACTCGGATATCCAAACGAGCGTGTTACCACTGTGCAACCCCTGTCTTACTTCTAATATAACTAATATACTCAAAGTCAAAGTAGTTGTTTACTGACCGCATCATATAAAAAAATAAACAAACACGACTAAGTTATTATAGGAAAAAAGAAAAAGCAAGAATAACATATGTCCACATGAGTCTATTCATTAACCCTCGAGCGCCGTATCGCACATCTAAAATACAACAGCAGCCCAATTAAAGTTGACCCCACACTCCGTTCCGCTACTGCACTCTTAATCAGAGACCAGATACAAGGTTAATTAATGTGATTCGCTTATATTTTCGCTTACAAAATTGAGTTAGCCTATGTGAAACTTGAACGTTAGCTCTTTTTATTTTTATTATTATTGTTTATACCATTTTCCATGTCTATAGGCGCCAGTAAAAGCGCCATAGGTATGTTTAATTTATGATATAAAATTAAAAGATACCTATTACGCAATTAAATGCTAGTTACTTAGTTACCTAATAAAATACAAGTTTTTTTTAAATCACTGTCATTACTTAGACTTGTACTGATTATCAATTTGTGAGTAAATCCTTTTTAGATTTTGTAAAGTTACAAAATGGTTGTTCAAAAAACTAAATTGACTTTAAGTTCTTAACAGCTTGTTTTGTTTTTTTACTATTTAACCGACTGTCTCTAGGGATGGTAATGTTATTTTACAATTTTTATTTCTTATTTCTAAAGATGCTACTTTGTCGACATTATTAAGACATAAAATTAAAATCCAATTTTCTTTGTTTAATAAAACTAATTTTAAAGTGTTAGTAAAGCTTACTATACAACATAAAATCCACAATTAGGAACAAATTGCAGTACTATCTGGGACAGACTGCCTTTAATTAAAGAATAATTAGGCCTTAGAGGTTTAGTCCCGTATTTTTCTTCAATTTAAGTACTTCTTTTTGTATTAAATGTCCTTGTACTTTGTATCTACATGTTGAAATAAAGTAAGTCTTATAAATAAAACTATCTTTTCGGAATTTGTCGCGGATTTATTTTGATATTTGGTTTAAGAGGAAACAGGGAACCCAATATCATAATAAATCCGCGACAAAATCCAAAAAGATAGTTTCATTTATAATGTCAAATATTCGCGTAAGCGTACGAAAGTATTAAGTAGGTGATAGGTATAACATGAGTAGGTACATTCTGTAATATTTAGAAGATTTGTATTTAGTCCTTTTTAACAGAGGATCAACTAGCTATACTTTTCATGTGCGGGTTTCTAAAACTTACTAAGTTCTCTTAGATATTCATAATTATGAAAATTATTCACACGTGAAAATATAACAGTTGCGATACGGAATTCACTGTCGTTAGTCTTAAACATTGATTTAACTTAGATTATTAACTAATTTATAATAAGCAAACACAAACATTAAAACTATAAGCAAACATTGTTTTGGCAATTCTATTTTACACAACATTATATTAAAGAAAACTATGCATTATTTTTTCAACATATATTATACTTATAAATTATAGATTTTTTTATGGTGTATATTTTTATATTTTTCACATATAACTTTAATACGAATACTATCATTTAATTGGCACAACTAACAGGAAAGGACGTTTATAGTATCGGATGCACATTTTTTGAGCGATTGAAATATTTTGTGGGGACGTGATGTCACTCAATTCTCGACACACGAGCCTCAGCAAACGTTGAAACATTTTTAATATTTGTTTGGACATACACGCCTCATCAACTCATAATATTGAACTGCTTTACGTCTCAATATGTATAGAGGTATAACAAATTTTAAAATAAATGTTAATACAAAAAAAATAATGTAGTTAAATAAATAAACTAAATATAATTGTACATTCCATCGATTCTATTTCATTAACGAAAATCTTAATTTCACTTTCAAACCATATAATTGATATGACTGTGACATCAACTGTGACATTATATTTTTTATTGTGACATAGATAGACATAGATAGATCATTTATTGTGACATAGTCTAAAACTATGAAGAGCTGTTTTTATTGATTCGATAAGTTCTAGAACTATTGAAACAATATTTTCTCTAAAGTGATAGAGGCTTTTAGAATCAATATACCACGCGATCCACATTCAAACAATACGCAAAGTACGTATCGTTATTCTTTCTAACAAATTGAAGGCTATTTATTGGACCGTATTTCACCGAGTAGAATAACTTAATTTCAAATTTCAACAAAATTGTAATATATTTTCCACAGAACAAATTCTACATATATCTCTACATTGCTCTACAAAACATACGTGTTGTGTACAATGCAATATATTCAGGAGGGCAATACTTTGTTGAATTATCGTTTCTATTTACATTGACATAAGAACTGGAATAGTACGCTAATGGTTTAGAGGGGTGATCGTAACATTATTATAGGTCTTGCAGTGTAGGGTCTGTCACTCAATTGCTTCGTTATTGCAACGTGACTGCAATCACCGATGAACGTCACTGTTTGGGTTTACCGTGGGATGTCTGTTTTTTCAGCTATTGATTTGGCCTTAACGATAGTAATTGTTTTAAAGCTGTCTGTGCCTAGTTCAGCGACATCACCTGCAGTATTAGGTTTAAGCAGATTAAAAAAATATAGCTAATTGGAATGGAATGTATATACTATATAGTATAGTCAACGTTTGATTATAGACGTTTTGGAAGTCTTCAAATACTTATAATATGTTATAACACATAATACATAAAAATTAGCATATTTTTTTTGTTACTTGTTCATAATACTACATGAGACACACAAAGATACTAATCCTTAGTAGTTAGACCAAAACTTATATGGACCCAGGAAACTCGAGCAGCTTATTTGGAAGTAAACATTTAGAACGTGTTAGCTCTGAAATAGGCAAAATCCTTGTTTATTCAAGGTGAGCTGCATTTCTAACTACCGACACAGAGTCTGTGAAACAGTTTCTACGTACCTTGGCTTAAGCCTTTTATGAATAAACACCTGCTATGATTTTTAAATGTAAAATAAATAGGTACTACTCATTTGTTTTAAATTTTATTTTAAGAAAAAAAACCAAAAAATTATATAATTGCTCGAACTACATGCATCATGTACAAGCTTTTTAAACAAATCTAAACTAATGTCAAACGCTACATAGCTAATACATAGGTATATGAATAGAAGACGATAACATACTTTTAGGCAGCTAATCGTGTGGTTGAACTGTGTAAAATATGCGCCTGAAAAATTTGTGTGCTGAGAGTAGGCTCATAGAGTGAAATGCAAGAAGAATAAACGATGCAACGGCATTTGTAACGTGGTATAAGCGTTTTACAAAATATATCCGTATAAAATAAATTATTTGTAGTACTAGAACTTTCTTAGACATTGGTGCTATCTTAAGTCATGATATACCTACTCGTAAAAAATAAATTTTTAAACTAATTATATTATCACACTCAACGGATTATATATGCTGGTTATAGCAAATTGCATCTTGCGTTGGAAACTGACAAGTTTAATCAAGTCAATGGAAATTTGTCTTTGCGAGTTCTGCTCACGTTTCCAGGATTCAACAATGAGATTTGCTCTTCGAACATTCTTGCTTTAGTTCAGCGTCAAGTGGGTAAGTCAATGTTCATGTCTGCACTTTAAAATTTTATACATTATTTAAATTTAGTAACTGAAAATTATTTTGAATATTAATAATGCAAATGATAATAATGTTAAACCAACTAACTTTTATTCAAGAGCATGACATTCAGGCCTTTTTTAACTTCCTAATGCAGGGTACGAGCCTCTGTTCGATGTGAAGAGGACCAGATCCACCGATCACCACGCTAGCCAAGTCCGGGTTGGCTTGCTTCTCACATCTAGCGAAAAGTAAATCTAATGTCGGAAATCATGCGCACCTGAAAATATCAAAGGTGCGAGTATATGTATGTTATATACTAAGCCACACATTTGCCAATAATAATTGTAAATTAATTATATCATTATCATATTTCACCAATATTCAAAAAGTTTGAAAATGAAAGTTGTTAGTAAAAGTAAAACTATAATATATAACGACAGTTACTTTTATACTATTATACTTTCCAAACATATCAATTTTTCATCGTATTCTAAAATGAAAGCATTCACTTACATACATTTTTTCAGGGTTCTAAATCGTCCTAGCAGTTTTGTGGGCGGATGAAGTTAATACATTCTAATGAAACATCAGCCCATTTTTTACATTTCCATTAAGTTGTTGGGGGAAAATAAAAGCTGAGAGGAAATGGGACCACTCAGTGTCCGCTCCGTCAAGATCGGCCGCGTGAAAATTCTTTTCTCAATCGACTGACTCCTATGAATACTAATGTTTGGGGGGTACAAATGGAACTACGGGTAATGTTTGGTGTGTAATGGTGTTACGGATAATGTATTTCAGATAAAATGTACTTTGTTATCAGCATAAGAAGCAGATGGTTTCTTTAAAGATTATTTAAATAGTCAATTTAGTGGAACGAAAGTATATCGTAAAATATATGTAAGCTTAGAGAGAAATAACATTTAAAGACACATTTCAAAAGAACATTTAAATGAAAATGCTTCTCGTATTCAGATGAGACGAATAGTAAAATAAAGTTGCACATATATGTATATATTTCAAGCACGTGTCCTTTACTTTGCATTTAAGTTAATATTTACACCAACGGCTCCTCACATGCATAGTATTCGTTAAATAACCTCAGTAGAGGTACAACGCTGAAACGTGGAAAAGGAGAGAATTTAGCTCAATTTCCATGCAGAAAATTCTATGAAAATGCACAAGGGAATGTTGTTCTTATAATTGGACAGCTGCACCTTAGTACGTGCGTGGTATTTCGACATTTGCATATAAATAAGCAACCCCTGAAAACTTGCCGAAGGGTGCGCCTTTACATTTTTATGAGAGGAAAACCAATTATCACAAGCAATTATCGAGTCAGCTAGATTGTAAAATGAATTGGATATTCACGGGGTGTGAAGATGATAACCACTTTTTTATTCTTTGGGTACTGGCTTTTGGCCATGGTTTTGCTCGTATGATTTGAATGTTATGTCACCTTAATTCGTTCAACTGCTTAAGCGTGAAATGAAAGCAAAGCGATGTATTAAGTCATGCTCAATAACAAGCTTTGCCTAGTACTTAATGATGATCTATTATAATTCGCGCACTACTAAAGATGAGTTTTGACGATTTCTTGACCGTACTGTGATTCTTTATAAGTGACCCTATAACAGTCTAACCTATCTAATCGGAAGAATGTTGTAGAAATTTATTCTTACCAAATAAAATAATGTCGCGTAACAGAGTGTGTAACAATAATTTTATTTAGTATTGTGTATGTGAATCATACACATACGAATATTTGTAACTAAAATTTAACACACATATGTCCTATATTATTTCGTAACGCATAAGCTAATTAATAATTAATAAACATGATCCCCATGTATGTAACACGGGGATCCCATAATTATATTGGAACTCATTGTGTCTTTAATCTACTCACGTGCTAGCAATAAGTTAAATTAGAAAAGGAAAAAGGCTACCGTTAATAAGGAAATTTAAACCTAGGGACGTAGCAATGCGTAGAAAGACCTAGCTTTTGCTAAGCACTATAAAATAATATGAATATTTGATCATGCTAGAATTACAATTATTTTTAAAATACATACTTACTCCTATTTACTATATGTAAAAGCACCTTCGATGTACACAAAGAAAATAGAACAAAATAAATTTATAACTTAAATATTTAGCACAGGCAAAGCCGCGGGATCAGCTAGTTATGCATATAAACCTTCCTCTTGAATCACTCTATCTATTAAAAAAAACCGCATCAAAATCCGTTGCGTAGTTTTAAAGATTTAAGCATACATAGGGATATAGGGACAGAGAAAGCGACTTTGTTTTATATTATGTAGTGATGATTCGTAAATTTTAAAATATAAGGAATTAATTTTAATTAAGATACCCTTAACAGAATCTTAATTAATTGAGTGGATTCTAATTTAATTCTACCAATTAGTTAAACCACTACCAGAGTAAGTTCAATTAACTGTGTTAACAGGTTAGCAAGCATGGGACTTAATGAGGATTAATCAACAGGAACAGATTTTTGACGCATTTAGTGTTAGGTTAAACCATGGCAAGTTAAGCAATGTTGTATGAGTGTATTGTTGAATGAGTTAGAATATAGATATAGAGATAGAATATAGAGAAGATAATTAATATTTTATGTAATGAAGTTTGGGTTTTCGTTGCAAAAAATACAAAGGGGTTTTACTGTACTAGAAATTCTATAAATATATAATTAATATGTATATAAATGTCAAAGATGCTCAAACGTTTGGACCGATTTTGATAAAATTTAATATACAGATTGGATATAAACCGTTTAAAATTAATTAGTATGACATCCTTGTTATACAGAAACGCTTATATATATATAATATCGGAAGCATAGACCGTCTCTACTTTAATTAAAAAAGTTACGAAGTTCTTTGGAAATAAATTTAATTCATGTAGGTATTAAAAGACAGAGAAGTCATGATTTTTCCATATTTTTTATATAATTCAAGTTGCTTATAAGGTTATATTCATTGATTTAATTTAAATATATTAATAGTTAGAATTAATATTTCAACTAAAAAAGTAGAAGTGAACAATAATGGAAGCAAAGCGAAGTGACAAGATAATCTCTTTGGAGACCCAAATGTTGAGGTGAGATCAATGAAACTAGGAATAAGCACCATAGGCTCAATCCATGAAGCTATAGGCACATTCGTCCAGACCACAACACATATATCTCGGTCTGCACACATATAATCTGGTGATACATTGGTCTGTGTGCTCACGCCCTCGTATTTAGGGTGCGTTTGGTTCAAGATATAAGCGAATGATTTGATTTATTTTAAAAAATGAGTTTTCCGATTTTTAGTGACCTAAACCAAAAGGATAGATTAATTTACATTTCCAAATATTCATTCCAATCTGAGAAAGATATTTATGATTACATAAATTTTGTACTATAAATATTTATTTAGTATTATTATGCTTTTTCAGGTAGACCATACAATGACAATACTGTGTAGGTACATAGTTAGTGAGAATGTTGTATATGTTTGAACATTTTAAATAATAAATATATTTTCTCTACCTGTCTTATAGAAACCTCAATTTTCATACCTTTCAAATAAAACAAATCTAAATTGAAATCGATTTATTCGTTAGGGCACAACCTGTCTCACAGGCAAATAAATATACACGTTAAGCCCATAACACACTCAAGTCACTTTTTGCAGGAAAAACCTCAATTTTCGATGATTTATATTATATATTTATTAGATAATAAAGTTACATTAAAAAAACATTGACACAGGTGGACTTATCTCTATACAAGATTCCTTTCAATCAACCCATGTGCATGGGAAATATTGTTACATAGCGGGAAAATATATTAGTAACAACCATATTATTTTAATATTGTTATTCTATATAACATTTTTTATGGATCGAATTCCAACTAAGTTTATGATTTGGACGCGTACTATGATTGTACGGTGGAGCAATGTAGCGACCATAGCGCGGCCACCACAAGGCTGACGTGGCATGTGACGACCCTACGTAAGCCATTCTGGGATGTTTATTAAATACCCTTATATCTTCTACAATGCGAATGAATTTAATTTGAATTTAAACACGTACAAAAAGTTGTTACGAATTATTAAATAAAAAAGTAATAAAGTATAGGACTTATCTCTAATAATATTATTTAGGATAGTATTAAATTTTAAGATTATTTGGACTTTTATGTACAGGTATAAAATATAAAATGCTAAATTCTTTTTCACGTATATTTTGTTTATAAATCTTTGGACTTAAACACAGACAGCATCATCTAGTTCTGTGGTAAGCTACGAGACTTGTTTTATGGATACCAGATAGTCGATACACTACACATATTATATAACCTTAAATTCATACATATTATAAATATAACGCCCATGACTGGAGTGCTCATCACACCAATGAATGCCTTCAACGGTATTCGAACACGCGACTGCTGTCACAGCAAGTAGGATCACTAAAACAGAGCCAAACGTGTCGTCACATTTTTGTTCTAGGTACAGTCGTAAGCAATGACATGTATACATTGACAACTTTTCAAATATATGTAAACATCAATCGTTTCAAAAGAAAGTATACGTAAGATGTTTCATAATTATGTATACATTTTTATCAATTCATAGTAAATAACATAAAACGAATACTATTATATACAAGTTTCGTGTTATAACTATGTAGCCATTAGTCTAAGAACTAAGAATAAAGCATTAAATATTATTTTCGTATTTAACAAAGTTTTCTAATACAAATACTGTGTCTCTTTCATTAAATACGTGAATTCTTTAAACTGGTCGTTAGAAGTTTAATTTATTTTATATGTTAAGTGATTGAATCAATTCGACTAATTGCGACCTGATTCTCTAGGACGCGCCTTGGATTCACTTTAGGCAGAGCTCTCCTAAACAGCTTTACCCAGGGTATATGAGATATCTTCTGCAGCCAACAGCACAGACATGATTTAAAATATTGTAACACCATGATTCGTAAACTTATTAATTAGATAATTAACAGTAAAATATGTTTTAAGATCTTAGGCTTCTTGCATCGGAAAATGAAGCATAATACTTTGCTTTTAAAAATGTATTATTATGTATTTAAATTTAAATATTATAATACATTTTTAAATCATACGTATAATACAAATATTATCGCGTAATAGACTGTGCATATGTGTATGTGTAAGAGCGTTTGTAACACATTCACAACATTGGATGACAGTTTTAAACTTTTGACAATTCGAGGACAAGATCAGTTTATTATAAAATTTTAATGTGTAACAAAGCATTGAAAAGAATTCGAAATTATTAGAATTACAACTGTCAATTCTCTATTTGTTTAGTTTGCGTTGTTATGAGAAACTTACTTTTTCATGAATTCGCCCAATTATATTAAGTTGTCATAGCTCAATTGGCGTAGTTGTAGTAAGCGTATAATATCCTTGCGACGCGGGTTTAAATCCCGCGCGTGGATAACTTTTTTAATTTTTGTTTCGTGCGTATCTTTTAATTTATGCATTGTATACTGGATGGCGATTTAGGGACAAGGAGTGAGCCGTGATGAACGTGGCTCGTCATCATCATTGAGTATATGTTTTCCACATTTGTGAATTTATAAGAATATACAATAATACGTATAATTATAATAGAACAGTGAGTTAAAAAATCTATACATGAAATATTTTTTTTTGTTTTTATAAAAAAAATACTGTAACGTATAGTGCATTGAATATAAATCCCAAAAAAATATGTTTTAATTTTTTTGTCTGTTTGTATGTTTTCGTTTAACACAAAAAGTACTTGGCCGATTTTAACCAAATTGTGTAGTTACCTATAACATATTTCTCGGACCATGACTTGGGATACTTTTCATTACATATAAAAGCATTTTAATTTACAGGAAAAAATAATAATTGGTTGTATTGAGTTTTCCTTGGATAGCTAGTGATTAAACGGTAAGTTCATCTGTGTCTATTTTACGAGCCGAGTTTGAGCTTCTCGCCGGTTCTTCTCAGCAGAACAGCTTTCCGAGCCGGTGGTAGTTTACTCACAGACTTACAGACTGACTTTTAATTTTGATAATGTAAAAATGACGATTCAAAAGAGCTTGTTAAAGTCTATTTGAATAAAAAATATTTTGATTTGATTTGATTGATTTACGCAAATTTTTGAACGTAAACCTAATTTTTTTATAATTAATATTTACCACTAGCGAGCCCGGACCGCTGCGCTCGGCGTAAGATAAAATAAATAAAACAGTTTTCATAATTAAAAGTAGCATAAGTTACTCCTTAAAACATTAGCTACGATATCTGAGGTCAAAAGTCCCGTCAAAATCAGTGTAGCCGTTTCGAGGATTAGCCGAAACTAACAGACAGACAGACAATTGATGTATGGATGTAAGTACCGTATATACTTTCTATGCAATAGTTAAAGTAAGAAAGCCCAAAACCCCTTAAAAATAAAGATAAAAAAAAGAAGCCCAAAACTCGGCCACCATAATAATTGCATAAGCTCCTGTAAGATGCAGGTAACAGGACCAGGAGGTCATATAAGTAAGTGTAAGAGAGGTAAGAGAGGAAGAGTACAAGTCTGCACTCCAGGTCAATTCGCAAATCCCCACCTGGTTGAGTATACTTATCTATGATTTTTATCACACTATGATTAATTCATCTTTTATTTAGAAGAATATTTAAAAAAATGTATCTTTTAAAAATGTAAGAAACTAGCATTTCCCGCGGCCCCGCCCGCGTTCTAAAGACTGGAAACAAAATACTTAGATTTCACACACCGTGTGACGTTTTATAGTCGGTTTGTAACGGTTAGTCGATATTTCTTACAAAATCATCATCAAAACCTGTCCTAAGGTTTTCTCGTGATGCAGTCACAGAAAGACAGACAGACAAAAATTTTAAAAACGATAGATTTGATTGTATGGATAATAATGTCTATCTATTTTAATTACATTTTTATCTATTTTAATTAGTTTTAAAAAAAAATTATGTACAGATTTGACTCAGTTACAATTATTTTATTATATATGTTTATGATAGATAGTGAATTATTTGACTTTTCAAAATAGATTTTAAGTTGATGTCTTTGTATCAATGCGCAAAACGGCAACGTCGCGTCGCTTACGACGGTTGCCGTTCCGTCAAATAACATGTGGCCTAATATAAATTTATCTTGACACATTGTAATTTGTAGTAGCGCTGTGGTAACGCGCTTGCTTCGATATCCATGTGATGGGGGTTCAAGTCTGAGTTTGAGTTAAACGGGCTAAATACATATAAATTTATCTGCCAGTTACTTTATTGGGAAGTTTTATTATGAAACAGATAAAATATATCAGCAACCATTATCGCTAATCGACTACTAAACGCTTATTACCTACTAAGGTCAATATGTAGGATACCGTTTACTACAGGATAATCGTTTATTCTTACTGGATAATACAATAACTGGTTCTATGGACCACCCACATAAAAGCGTGGCGGAAATTTAAATGGGAATTTAATTATTATAAGTAATAGCATAATATTGTCATAAAATATGAACTAAAAAATGTTAATGGAAGAGACACACTATATATAATGCATTAGAAAACTTTGTTTCAAATACGAAAATATTATTTTATGCTTTTCGAGCGCAAACCTGTGCACTTTTTTGTGCACAGACTAATGGCTAACTACTTATATTACGAAAAGTATACAATAATATTCGTTTTATGTTATTTACTATGAATTGATAAAAATGTATACATAATTATGAAACATCTTACGTATACTTTATTTTGACACAAAGCTTGTATACTTTCTTTTGAAACGATTGATGTTTAAATATATTTGAAAAGTTGTCAACGTATACATGTCATTGCTTACGACTGTACATATTTTGGACTATTTTCAAGCATATGTCCTATATCTCTAATAATTTTTCCATTTATTAGGTTGATATATTATATTGAATTTGGCCAAAATAAGTCTATATATCATTGTATGGAACATAACTATAAACTAATATCAGTGAGGGACATACTCGTATCAGCTATAAAAACTTTGACATCATTTCTTGAGTTATTGGTACGTCGAATAAAAAAGTTCTTTGTCGTGATAGCATAGACCGGAAGTTTTGTTGCCGTTATAAACGAATAAGAATGATTTACTGAACTTGTTAAAAAGTTGCCAACAATAAATGGACAATGAATCGATATACCTAAATGTATGTCTAAATGCGCCATTTAGTTCGCGCGGCTCTAAAATGCTTTTCTGATGTAAATACTTCTATACATAAAACAAAATTCTAACGGGGTTCGACCCCGTTAGATACTGTACATATAATATACAGTGTACATTATATATTTTTAAAAAAATCTTATTGAATAGATATTATTATCAATACAGAATCTATCTAAGATCGAACCTATAGTTTTCATTATTCCTGTTTGTTTGTCGGACTATGTGACTGTCCGTCTGTGACTGAATCACTAGAACTATTGGACAAAATTTAATGAAATTTCGTATGGAGAGATCTGGATATCCGCGTTAAAATATAGAATACTTTTTACTTCGGGGAAATGTCTCTGAGAAAAGTATACTTACAAACGTAGGGCCAAGCGGAGTAAGGTTGAGTCGCTGGTATAGCTATATAACTGTAAATTTTGTACAAAAATTGATACGAAAAAATTTACACGTTTACTTTCAATCCTTCATTCGCATACCGTCACAGTAATGAACATATTGTGTGAATGTACATAATATATTTTCAATTTAATATGAAAATTATTATTGTCGCATTAGGTACATAAGCAGTAGCCTACCCTTCATATTTATGTAGATTATTGCCATTCGGTTTCGACTACAAAATGTTTATCTTTCTTCAATCTAAATCTGATTTATTATTAATGTGTTGTCATTTGGTGGGTACAAAAAGCAAGCTCGAGCACTGAACAGCGTAATTTGAAATTTTATATCTATCATAAAAATGAAGGTTACATTTGGAGTTAGCAAGGCTTAACTTGGTTTTATATCAGGCGGGCTAATGAAAGCAGCCTTCTGTTTTATTAGCCACTTAACAAAGTGCGGTGGTACCATCGGGGAAGTATAATAAATAAGGTCTTAAACCGAATTTCAAAATTTAATAAATAAATTTTTGCTTTTTATTACATGATATGGTTCTTTTATGAAATAATTATGAATAATTAATTTTATAATGTACTAGATTTATCGCGAGCGCAGCCGCGGTTTCCGCTACTATAAGCTAAACAGTAGGCAAGACGGTGCGCTTGAATTTTACTAACAAATTATATACCTACTAAAACATTTCTGGAGAATCATTCTATCGATTGGTGAAAACAGCATGAAAATCAGAGCAGTAGTTTTTGAGTTTATTACGAACAGACAGACAGACAAGCAGAGACAGAGGGATTTTTTTATAATATCACTACGATAATTCAAACATTTATTACTGCATTATACACCGATATGGCGACTAAATAATGATTTCTTTAAAAATATATTTTTTGTAACAATTCATTCTAAACAATGAAAACAAACATAGGATTGTAAGTGATTATTTTCAGGCTGGTCCGGTACAAAAATATTGGACGTTCCACTGGAGCCTCTCATACATATTCAACATCAAAAAGGTACAAATTCGCGAACATTCGTCGTTCGTTGCAACAGTCCGCATCAGTGGAAAATTTCTCTACAAACCGAAAACCTATTTATTTTATATACAGCTCGTACATTAAAATTCGCAGTCGTTGTGGAACAGTCGCTGTGGGACATTGATCTACAACTTCCATGGTGAAGTTTTGTCGAACTATGCAAATTTTAGTTAACACTTTGCGCAAACGCGTGCTGGCAAATAATTTACATGAGCATTATTGTGAGTTTTTTATGATTGCAAATGAAATGCTAAAAAACACTTTACGGTATGAAGTAACAAATAATATTGTACTACATGTCTCAAAAGAAATTAAATAATAATTTATTTAAATTTATCTATTCCTTTCAAAAGAGGGCCATTTCGATTTATTTAAAATTGTGCAACTTGCATGTCTGAGAGAACTTAGCAAGTTTTTGGAAGACATGTGAAGTCCACCAATCCGCACTAGGCCAGTGTGGTTGATGGCCTATGGCCTTCTTTTTTTAAGGGAGACCTGTGCCCAACAGTGGGACATTAGTAAGGTCTGAATACATGTAACATACTATCGAATCGCAAAACCGTTAGGAAAGACTAGATTTTAATTAAAATATGAACTTAGACATTGAATAAACCATCGTAACTATATAATTTAAATGTGTATTAATTTTAAGATCCCCAGTTAAATCCAGAACTTCATGGGTATAAATGGAATTTCAAGTGTTAGTTAATTATTAACATCAGAGAACAGACTTGTCTTGTCAGAAACTTAGTTTGACTCAATATTTGCCTTTCTCCGCTATGTTGGAGTTACGTCCACGAATAGTTATTACCTGCGAGTGCCTACCCTTAGAAAGTTTCGCTTGTTCTCACTGTATATATTAAGTTAATACTAATTACAACTAAAGCCGACTGTTAATATAATATACATTATTCAGTTATTTTCTATTCAATATACCTACCCCTTTTTAACTCTCTTATAAACCGTACAACATTTTTGTAACAATGAATCTATTTTAAAGTTGCATTAAGTAACTTTTTTTGACAGTTTGTATTGAGCCTACTAGATGTACCAGCGGTTGAGGGTTCGAGTCCTACTGGTGGCATTCATTTGTGTCAATATTCGTACTGCAGTGAGTTGTTATATTTATTATATGTACGTAAAGTTACATATGTGCTTCACTTTCTGGTATCTTGAACACAAGCTCGTAGTTTACCATGAAACTAGATGGTGCTGTATGATAATGTTTAAAAATATTAAAAAATAATAATAATATTATTACTTTTATTTACTTTAACCTTAATTAAATTCACCTGGGGCTATCTATGGGGGTAGGTACTTTATCAGTGCCATGTTATACACGCTACGCCAGCATATGGTACGCTATAACCGTAAAATTTTATCGTTTTCGATGCTGAAATGATACACGAAACAATCTAAATTATAGCAGCGCATCCTGGCACCGGGCCAGTCGTGTATTGGTAATGACAGGCTTTACAATTTGTTATGGCGTCTATTGTCACAAAAGGTAGGTCGTAACTGGGTCGTAACTTTAACGTTTCGACAAGTTGACGATTTACTTCGATAGTCCTTATAAATGAGTGCCGATTCCGATGCAATAACGTATACATAAATATATTGTTCTTTGAAATCAATTTAAATGCGTTTGTATAAAATTATAGTAGTTTTTATCGATTTAGGTTACGATTTCAATACAATCGCGTCATTTAAAAATGTGTCATATAAATTGTAACTTATTTCACATAATAATAAGTAGTAAAGTGAATTCCTAAAATAAAAAACATATTGTTTTACATACGCAAGATGAACATTCATTTTTCATACAAAAAATGTACATTCTATTTTTTTTAATCACAGAAGCAAAGGAAAATAAAATTAGTAAATCAAAATTTCATAATTTTAAAATCTTATTTATGATTGAAAAGTCAGCCCTCACTAAATATGTTTATAGCGTATTCATAAATGGCCGGTATGCATTTTCCAAGTCGTTGATGCCAATTTAAAACAGAAATTCTTTTGTTTTGCATTTTGAAAAATACCTATCTCATAATTTTCATATGTTTAAGAATGAAATAATTGGTAGTAATTGTCGAATTTCTTTGTAAAATATATCCCAATGTTAGTTGTTTACGTCCCACAGCTGGACACGAGCCTTCAATACGAGGGTCATCGGGCCATAATCCACCACGCAGGGCAACTACTAGTTGGTGGACTTCCTCAAGACTTTTTACTGTAAGACAAGTGGTAATTATGTTGAAAAAAAAAACTACAATACTTATTTAGTATTATTTTCTATTATTATATTATGTATTACGTTTAAGGCAAAACCTTTTATATAGGGAAACCAATTTATTTTGACGTGCAGTGCTTTCAAAGATACTACTGTGCATAATATTATATGGTTAAACTAACTGCCGCTAAGTTAAAGTTAAATTGAAGTATTAAAGTAAAATAAATCTTAACAAGACAACAATGGTTTGCCGTAAACTAGCGTAAGTATTCTCATAAACTTTCCCAATTATTGTTCTTAGACAAGTGCGTTTTGTACTAAAACCAGAGAAGTATATTTTTACCATATATGTATAAAAATTCGACTATGTAATATTAAGCCAAAATGTATTTAAAATCTGATGAGAAAATGTTTTAGTACTAATTAAAAAGTATTATGTTATAGCTCAGCCATCATTTTAGGATGAAAATTTTAGTCGTAAACCTTAAACTTGTTACGAGTTTACAGAGACGACATTATTTTAAGCCTTATTTATATTAATAGGCTAATATATATTATAATAATAGCTACAGTAAATATATACAAAAATTTAGAACAAAATATCATTATTAAATAAGCATTATTACTCTTCAAAATGAAATTACGTTAGAAAAGCAACTTGTCTCAGCTTATAGTGAAGTAACTGACTGCTACAGCAAATCCTTTTCTTGTCATGGCAAATTAATTAACTCTGTTCCACTTTAAAGTAGTTTCTCGAGTGAGAGCTTGTTTAGTTAATTGATATCTACATCAATTTTACACATATAATTAGTCATTTTCTCTGCAATTTATAAACTTTACATACATGTTTATAATATGAATGTATTTAAAGTATAATATGTGGTGTGTACCATCTGAAATCCATAAAAAAGGCTTGTACCATAGAACTGGATGGTGTTGTGTTAATGTCTCAATATTATATTGTGCCTTTAAATTT
Source organism: Boloria selene (assembly GCA_905231865.2). Taxonomy (NCBI): domain Eukaryota; kingdom Metazoa; phylum Arthropoda; class Insecta; order Lepidoptera; family Nymphalidae; genus Boloria; species Boloria selene. The sequence goes on along the minus strand of HG993146.1, from coordinate 5,838,762 downwards.
AATTTTTTAATTATTTTTTATTTAAAAAGTTCACATTAATTGCGTAAGAATATCATCATTTTTTTTGGCCATTCCGATACATAGTAGGTTTATTTGATTTTATTGATATTGATAATCGTTTATACAGCTATTAAATTATGTTGTAGACGGGAGATATTAAGCGCTACGAATCATCGTAGTAGATTTCACCAGTTAGTTTTTTGACAGATTCTTGCGTACGAGCGTGTTCTGTTTTGCGATAACTATACCTCGTGCTAAGCCGTTTATGTATGGTTATTTTTTAATGAGCAAGTTGTTTATTATAATAATTTAAATGATATCTTTAGGCTTTAAAGTGATTTTGATGTTATGTAACCTTTTTACTAAGAAAGTAAGACTACTACTAGTATAATATATATATTTATAAAATACTAAAAATAATTTAACATTCAAAATTTTTTTTACATTTTTAGTATTAAATTTCTGAGAAACTTGTTCAAAATTTTCGACCACAGAAGTAAAAGACACACAAATAAAAAAAGTAAAATCTCGTTTGAGAAAACGAGTGATGCGGGGTCAAATCCAGGGTATCGTACCTCTTATATTTTCATTTGCGATTTTTTTCTAATACGACCATTTTTCTTACTTTAAAGTAACATACCATGAGGAAACCAGCATGTCTGAAAGACATCAGTTACTGCAAACGTGTATTTGAAGAGCATTGTAGGAATGTGGAGACCCGTGCCCTGCAGCGTGATGTTAAAAAAGGCTGACTACTTCTACACTATTATCATTATGTTTCATATAACTAAATAAAAAGGTAAAAGTTATCTGAAATTTTCACTCCGATGATTACCTTTGCTCTCACCATTAAAAATAAATAAAATAAAATAAAGTCGGGACGGTCTCCAGGGGCATACACGTGCCGACGCTAGGTTGCAATTCAATTACGACCAGACTACAACAAAATGCCTAAGCTATGTACATAAAAGATTGTAACGATTTTTCAGAGAAATTGATAAAATTGGTAATATTAGAATATATTCTTTACAATTTTTAAGTGAACGCAGATGACAATATTCAAAAAATACCAATCTTACTTATGCTTTGGGATCGATATTAATGAAAAGTAAATGAAATTATTGTGTGCAAAAGCAAATTGTTAGACACTAGCGACTAAGAATTATATTTTTGATTATAACATTAAATGTAGAATGATAATTATATTTTTTTTTATTTCAAAAATATATATCTGCAGGTGTTTAGACTTAAAAAATCTAAGAAAATATTAATGCTTATGATTGTATTTTGTTCTTATCACTAGCATAAGAACAAAAGAGTTAAGACTAATAAAAAAATAATTAGAATTTTGCGTTATTTAATTATACATGTAAGAATATTCACGTCGCACATAAAGCTAAAACCAATGTAACCATTTATAAAAAAAGTTTTATTAAACTTTTATTTGTACTGAAAGTTATATCTGTAGCCCTCCGTCGCTGTCGAAAACTGTTTAAAATGAAATTTTCAATTCCAACTCAATGTCACTGAAAATTAAACGAGTAATTACGTTTTAGTGTTTTTCAATTCTCCAATAGCAATTGCGTCGCCTATAAAGGAATTTAATAACGTACCTACCGACAGTGTACATCCACTATTAATTTCGACAAAATACTCATTCATATATATATTTTACTAGCGAGCTAGTTAACCTTAAATATTCCTCTTGAATCACTCAATTAAAAAAAATCTATAATCGTTGCGTAGTTTTAAAGATCTAAGCATACATAGGGACAGACAGCGGGAAGCGACTTTGTTTTATACTATGTCATGATTTAAAGATTGTTTAAATATGAGAAATTCTTAGGTTTAGAAAAGATAAAATAAGAAAACATTATATTGCAGATATTTTATTCAGTTCAATTCTTAACAAAACTTAATGATTTCAAAATGTGCCAGTGAAGCAATGTCACGTAAAATGAAACGCCACGAGAGGTAGAAAATTTTGAAACCTTACTATTTCTAGGCTGGCTTTTCTACTGACAAAAGTGTTTATCACGATGTTACAATGGTATATTAAATATACAATTTAAAGTCGCTGAAACATAGAATCGAACGCCTAATAAGCAGTTCTTAATAAAATATATTCTGTTATTATGCTTATTATGAGTATACTAAGCTAGTATTTGCTCAATTAGATATGATGTGCAGTTAATACCACTACGATTAATCTTGCATTGCAATCTGCGAATGCATCCGTGGCAGCTGGCCTGACAGACCAACCGATTCGATATGCACCCTTCCGTTGAGACCGATCTGACGTCCGTGATTGTTCCCTTCATAGTTTGGCTAATGGAAACACAGGAATTTTAGGTAATGAAAGTACATTAATAATGAAAGGCCTTGAATTAATTTGTTAGTAGCGAATTTGTAATTTAGTTTGTTGGTTGGTAACCTTTAATTATAATACAGACATAGATACGGTAATACATATCTGTATTATACATATTATGTATATTACAGATATGAAATATATGTATTAAAAATTAAAACAAATTCATTTTTATATTAGTTTTTCATAGATAACAAACAATGAAAACATCATTTAAAATTTGATGCATAGAATAAGGTTGTATTTTACGTCATTCAAATGGAGTTTAATCCTTTATATATTTTTGCATTCAGAGAGTAAAAATTTAAATTGAAGTGTAATTTATTCATTATTGTAGCGATTTATCACACAAAATATTTTCTCTAATATATAAATATTGTATAATACTACACTTTAATTGTTAATTAAAGATTTTTCAGAGATGAGATGTTTTCCCGATAATATCAAAAAATTTAATAATATTTTATGTTCCTATAGATACGATTCATAATTTTATTATCTGTTATGTACTTACAAATAAACTTACAAACATTAGTTTATCTGTTTGATTGTAACGTATGTTTTCATTCTATTAATGCTATGGGGATGAAACTTAGGTAAGTAACTCAAGGTAACTTGTAATACCTACAGGTATTACAATGCTCATGCCGAATAAATATGCTAGAATTTGCATAAAAAGACAGAGTATGCCATCTTTAATTCGTCGCATATTTTAAACATATATTTTACATAAAACGACCCCAATGCTATATTTTATAGAATTTTATTAACTATTACGGCAAATAATTTCCCACTGACGCAATTTCGGTTATGGCGGCCAATTCCACTGGGATTAGCCGTCTCGCGTAGATGTTGTAGTGTAAAAGTATACGTTTAACCATTATCTATAACACTTTATGAAGGGTATTATTTTTTACTATTATTGATGAAACAAGTAATCGACATCGATAAACCGGAGACAAATCAGGTCTGAAGGTTCACGTGCTTTTTGAGTTACGAGCTTACACCAGAAACTTTCCAACACTGGCCTGTTAATGAACTGGCGAATTAAACATAGGAAAAAAGTGAGTCACCTCAAGGCAAGGGGGTGACTCACTGCCAACTTCCCAACTCCGGGTTTACTAAACAAAACGACTTAATAATTAAGTTCGGCCCAACCTGGGACTCGAACCCAGGACCTTTCGATGTATGACCGTACATGCTAGCCTACACCAACGAGACAATCATTCATATATACGAACTATTACCTCATTATTATTTCGATGAGTAAGTATACGATAGTAAAGATATCGATTTTACTACAAAAACACATTTCAGTTCCAGTATTCCATAGTAATTAGTAACTGTATATAAACTAAGCTTTTGTTTTACATTTTTCATATTGAAAAACAATTAAATATTCATCAATACGGACTTCGGTTCACGGCACTTGTATTTGAATAATTGGCTGATATTTATTCAGTTGCATTAATGCAATTGATACAACGGTTTTATTTCATTATTTTATCTCCGATCTCGCTGAATCCTTTCGTATTTCAGATGTGAATTGACTTGAGGATCATCGAAAATTATAATGCGAATTATTAATTGCTTGCAATTTAAAATATACAATTATTTGCTTCATTAAATTTAATTAGTTATTGATTAATTTGATTTTAAAACGATTAAACATTGTCCCATTACCCAGTAATGATAGATATATACATACTATTAACGAGCTCGTATTTTTTAATGCAAAATACTAACGATTGACCCTCGCTTCACGCACAGTTCTTCCCTAGTAAAAAACAAAAACTTCGGCCAATCATAGACAGACAAAACTTTCCAAAAATTAATATAATATGTAGCCTCTTTATAAATAATATTGACTATTTCAATACTCAGAATTTTATTATATTAAATGAATATTGATAAATAAAATAACTGACATGTTTACTCAATTCAATACAAATCTTACATTAAATACGACCAAATATATACCTTAAAAGTCCAACTAAATACATAATGTAACTTTAATTCAAGGCTTCTTTTGAAACTCGTGACTAATACGAGCAGTACGCGTTTTGCTACGCATAAGGCGCTTTATGTGTAAAGGAAGCTGTTTATCAATAAGCTGGGTACATTATTGCCACACGTATTTCAATAGCTTGCGCTTTCTAGTAAAATCTCTTTATTATTATCAATACTGCCACTTGATTCAAAATCTCAGTTGTAAAAAGTTGTAAAATATGATCGAAAATCTAAATTTAGTCCAAATTTTATTGTATCCTGAGGTTTGTAATAAAATATTTTAATCTTGATAATTTAAAAGCTAACAAAGATTTAGAAAACATATAAAAACAACCCCTCAGCCCCTCATAAAAAGCAAACGCCGTTAATTACCATTACATTACTTTTAGTTAAATCTAATTAGAATCGTACGTGACTCCGGCTAATATTAATGCGTGAAATCCATTAAAACGAATATACATGTACACGTCGCACAATATAATTAGTAAACGTACAATTAGCGAAACCGACACCATTAGGTTATAGTACAAGTTGAATTAATGTACGGTTACACTCTAAAGTTCCATTATCATTAGAAACACGGTTTGTGTTAGCGATCTTCTAAAAGCAAAGCTACTGAAATCAATAATATTAGATTTGATAGATAACAAATGAATATATAATTGAAAATATATTACCAATTTACTTAGTATCTAATTAAATTGCTAATATATTTAAAAGTTATCTTTTATTAGTTTTATATAATAATTATTTTGGGTTTTTCTAATTAGGACGTATGCTTAAACTTACACGTATTATCATTTTAAAGTACTAATTATAACCTTACAAGTGTTATATATTGGGGTAGAAAACTCACGAATTCATGCCTTTTTCAGAATATAAAATTATTATTAGTAACTAGATAATGTCGTCTCTGGATTAGTCTGGTTCACAAACCTATATTATCAATATATAATTATTTCGTAAACAAAATTGTTCTAAAAGAAGCACCATAATTACCATTTATGATTACAGTTCCCAAAAGGAAGCACGTGTTACCTTGTACAGTTTATTCAACTTAGAGTTTGGGCTGTACATATTTGTACAGGCAAAATACGTAGGTTTTTGTATGTATGTAAGGGTCGTACATGCTAGGGTCTAGGTCTTGTCTATATAGCAAAGTACTATTTTTTCTTCTAAAATTCTATTACAAATATTCATATATTGCTCTCTCTTTTTCTTTCACTCTCAGTCCTCCCGTTTCTCTTTTAGCATCCTACGCTAACCTACGGCCCCTATGATATCCTTCAATAAGAGGGGATCAAGACACAGTTCACCAAGCTGGCCAAGTGTGGGTTGGCCGATTTTTTGTACATAAATGAAAAACGACGGAAGTAAAGCTTATAATTATTCCTTTGATGTAGCTATTTGCTTTTTGCCTTGAGTAGGCAGATCAGGCAGGACTTACTAATAACTATACAACCCTTTCCTTGTTTTCTGTACTGAAGAAAGCCATAATATTATAGCTTTTAAAATTATTGATAATAATATTAAACTTTACAACCGGTGACTCGATTTAGTAGTATATAAATAATTAAATGCTATTTATATCCTTATATTTTCATTATTCACCGAAATGGTAAAGAAGTACTAGCTGCTTAAATTATATTTGCGTCAGTGGAGCGGAAATTGTTTGTGGTTGCATTGTTTTGACAGTCTTCCCGCAAATCACACTGTACCTATTAACATGCTATTGTAGGCACTGCTCATCGTCATCAGTTCCACTACCACGAATTACGTTTAGTAATATACGTATTATACAATACGTAAGTTTTATTGAGACAATACTATACGAATAATAGACAAACGATTTCATATATTGTAAATACGTTAGCCACTGCGGTAACAAAGTAGTAGGGGACGTAGAATACAAACTGAAAATTAATTTTGACTATGTGCAGTCAACTCAGTGATAGGACTCTTGTGATAGACACATTTCGAATGCTACAATTCCGCAATAATACACAAATGGAAATGCGTCGATGCATTCGAATTTAAACACTTGTTCTGTTTTTCGCGAAATATTTTCAGTAAATTGAATTTGACATATGAAATGTTTCAAAATCATATAAATTAAATGAAACATGCGTTGAAAAAAGTGATTTGCAACTAAATATTTGATATATAAACGCAATCTTGTTATATATGAAAATATCGTGTGTGTCAATGTGTTTGTTATCAAACTCCTCCGAAACGGCTTGACCGATTTTCATGAAATTTTTGTGTATATTTGATAGGTCTAAGAATTGGCCATTGACTATTTATATTATCATAGATGATAAGGGTGGCCCTCTCCAGATCTTTTATTTTATTTTTATTTTTTTATGATTTGGCACATAAAAAAAACAAGTATTTTCATCTTTCTACCGCAAACGCCTATTTTTAATAGTGATTATAATGCGGGTGGAACCGCGGGCATTGCTAGTCTATTATATAAAAGTAAAATTATATTCAGTCATATTTATTTATGATAAAAGGCATTTGTCAACGTTTATATAAATACATACAAAAATGCGTCTTTAGATACATTATATTTCTTTCTAGGGAAGTGTCGTTAGGAACAGATGTTGTCAGTTTTTGCCGTCAACGTTTTATCCAACAGCATAAAATTTGTTACTATATTGTTACAATTGGCGAAAATTGATTCCGTATTTGGTAGTCAGAGATATAGTAAGTTTTCAATATGTTTAACTTACCTACGTAGATTTTAAATGTGATTCGATTTTTTTACTTATTTAATGTATATACTTTAAAAAAATTATCCGTGTCCTTAATATATTTTTATCAAAATTATTTTAAAAAAATCAGTTATAGAAAAACCAATCTGAAGTAATGACTATAATATGACCTACTCCAATACTTAAGTTGTCAATCATAATTTATAAACAAACGACGACAGAGGCTACAAACATAGTAAAAGAATACATAGTACGGCATCTTCATACAAACGCACCGCGCGCGGCTTGTATGTGTGCGTCATTGTATCTTTACGTTGCCGCACGCACACTCAAAAAATATCTCGAACCGTATATCAGTGCGCCAGTCTAGGCTGACGCCGCACATGTTTCGCGCGTCACGGTTTTTCACTATATGAAAAATGTGTGACATTCGTAGAAGAACTTATTGCTGTGTGTTTGGGTGTCTAAATTCTTCATCGATTCCAGAGTTGTGTTTGTTCAGATTACCTACTGAACAGAAAAGGTAAACAAATCACTTATAGCTATAGTTTGTCCATTTTGTTAATGGTTTTTTGACATCTCGTCGACTGACAAGCTATAGTGACAATATATAGTCAAAAGGACATAATAATCGATATCTCTTTTTTTTTAAATATAAAATAATATTTATTTTTATATTTATTAATATGAAAATAAATATTACTATCGTAAAAATCAAGTATGGTGGAGAGAACTAAGAGAATCATAATGTCTGATTTGGACCGTGACATTGCATTTGATAATTTATGCACACAAGAGTTAATAATTAATATAACTGAAGACTCCTCATCGGACAAATCTAAATCTAATATAAATGATGATTGTGACGAATCATGTTAATAAAAGGAATTAAACTGATTAGTTGTTTTATTTGTATGATTATAATAAGAAGAAAGTAAAACTTTACATAATGTTAATTTTGTTGTCTTCCTGATTAAATAACATATTACACCTTATTTAAATATTAACATTGATTTTTTCCGATTAGTTGTAATCTGTGGCACAATCGTAGTAATCGTTATGTGTGGCACAGCAGTAAGGGGGCGGTGCCCGTGGATGGGCAGGATGTGATATGATTTTATTAATATACTTTTTGTAAACGCAAGAAATTAAAGGATTTATTTTATTTATTTACACAAATACATTTCGAGATAAATCTAACAAACAAACATTTTTAATACTATTTTCTACTGATATATAATTTAAGCAAGTAAATACAGGCCTAATAAAAATAATCATAAACATGTAGAAACAAAATGCTTTACATTCTTAAATGTATATAAATAATAAATATTTTTTAATAACACACTTCCCGGCCCAATGCCAATTTCTGAGCACTGAATTAAAATTTAGCTACAGTGACAACCCTGTGATAGGCAACTATGGTAACTATGACAGGTAATTATGTCGCGGATTGGGCCGAAGATGCCCTACTTTGTTCTCTTTATACTTTGCTACAAACATATTGTCATACTTCTAAACTCCTTATCAAAACGTAAGTGCATAGAGGCGAAACCGAGCGAAAAGAGGGGGTAAGTCGCTAGTATCTAAACGGAAAGTAAAGAAAGTCCGATAGTATGTTTTAGTAAGCAATCATGAGCTTATTTGTATTTTAAAATAAATTTCGTTTATATTTATATTATGTTCTTTTACTATCATACTAGGTAGCTACCCTGTACAAAGTATTGATATGCTACGGGCACTTTTATGTACCTACTGAAATAAAGCATAAAAGATAATTTAACGTTAGCCTACAAATCAATATAAATAAATTATTTCCACTTTAAAAAAGTAGAAGTGTTGTTGAAACTCTTTTGCTCTTATAATATATGATAAATTTTCATTAACGACGATGGATGGAAAATCTCTCTCTATAAGAAAAAGTGTAATTAAACTAAAAAGAAAAATCGACTGTCAATCGAGTATCAATTAATCACACAGCTTCTTCATACACTTCTATTAGTTTTATATGTAAATAAGGTATATTAGATTAGGAATTCTTTTTAACCTACAGGAAATACGTTTAATTTAATACATAGGTATACGTAGTATCTCAGATATATTTTGTCTGCCTTATATCTGTATAATGTTTAGAATTAAATATCTTAATTTATGCAGAATTTAAACTTAATTATTAACAAAGTAAGAAGTAAAGTAAACACATCTTATAATTAAAGCTTACATAAATATTCAAACTTTCTATCGCATAAGAAATATTTTTTGCTGTCAACTCGAAGTCATGCAGCATGGCGTGTACTCGATCGCCTTGTTAAAGAAGCGGTGTTTCCCTGCAGTATGAAAAGTAATGGACTCATTTTGCTTCACTTTATCATTCTAGTTTGTTTATTACCAACTTTTTACCGCTTATTACCCCTCATTGCGGAATATTGCACTGCAGTTTTGAATCGTAAATAATACCTATTTATTTCTATGCAAAATATTTATGCTAATTATAACGGCTGCGTCTGGTCATGTAGAGTTGTAGTTTGTAACAATGTATAGTTTATAGCTTACTATTCTACAATGAAGTAAGACTTCTTTAAAAGCTTCTATACTTTCTACCTTCCTTTAACATGTAGCAGAAATATATATGTACATATGAATAATAAATATATTTTCAAAGTGATTCTGTATTATAAATTCTACACGCATATTATACGTGTACATGACAAACATTTCAAAATTTAACTTGAAGTTATCTCAGCCTTAGATTTATGAAATTTATGACTAAAGTCAGCAGTCTTTTTGAATTTTATATTACTGGGAATGTAACGAAAATAAGAGAATTTATCTTCTAAGCACATTTTGTTTAGACGATACCTTCCTGCCACGAGAAGTTTTACTGACACAGGAATTTCTCAAAAGTAGCCGCAGGATTTTCCTTTGATAGCAATTTACTTTACGGAAAAATGTTTAATTCAATCGTGCCTATACTTTGGCTACTAAGGTAATCTGGGATATTTTCAAATTACTATGAGTAAAGCAAGTTTTTAACATTTTTAATACAACACGGATAATTTAAAATTTTAATAAATATAATTACTATTTATATACTTTAACACATAAATTGTTTATTTTCACAAGAGTAAACTGTTTACATTCAATATTTTTAGTATTCATTTATTATATCCACAATAAAATACGATTATATTTTCACAAGAACATTGTATATTTATGGGCAATAACTTAAAAGAATCTGGCAATATTAGAGCGGTTTAATCATAATAAATTGAGTAGAGGTTAGGGGATAAAGAGATTGACAGCGGCCCATGGTTATTTCGACATTCAATGAAAATGATCTCATAGTCTGAAAACAGTGGTTTATATTATGTACATAACATTAAACTTAAGTACTTTTATGATACCAAATAAAATTTTAGGAAGTAGTAGTAATAACGAGGCTTATCACGAGTTCGATTCTCGTGTAAAATAAAGATATCGCGATTGTATTCGTAAAACGTTGGATTGATCGGTTGTATTAGTCTTTAGATATTATGTTATAACATTAAGATAGCCGTAAAAATAAGATAACGTAGAAAAGTGGTACTCTGGCTCGTCTCGGTATTTCAACACTTACAAAATAGCATATTGTTGTAAGCTTTATTATTAAAAAATATAAAGTCACTTCTGACTGATGATTTCCCCAAATTGTAAGAAACTTGCTCTGGGTTGTATTTCAGTATGAATTGAAAAAGCCTATCACGAGATTATTCAAAGGGGAGGTGTGAAAACGCCACTAGCTTTTTACCCGTAACGTGTGATGACGCTCCTATCTTGGCCTACATCTCAACTGTATTCCAAGGGCTCCGACCTTAGTTGTATAGTATGAGGCTTTAGGAATATTACAAAACATATGTTAAGATTATGAATAGATGTATCTTCCCTTACTTCAATATGAATACATTTTTCACATTTCACTTTCATAATCTTAGGAAAATTCTAGAAGAACTAAAGTATAAAGAATTTCTGAATATTTCGAGTAATTCCCAAAATCATTTTATATAGTAAAATAACATTACTGAGGATGATTTTATTTTATTATTTATGTTTAAGGTATGTTGAGAATTTAAAGAAGAGATTGTCTAAATCCCGTCTTACTTGCATGCAAAGTTCTATTGTAAACGAATTAGCCGGGGATAAAATTCGTATAGATAGCAATATTATTTAACAATAATAGAATATAATAATTAATGTTAAATATTTTTTTATATTATTTAACATATAGCTTTAAATAGTTTGTTGAGTTTAATGCTAGAGTGTAACTTCCCTATGCTTTGGAGAGCATGTAAAGCGATGTTGCTATTGGTTCTCTCAGATAGCGCGCTTTGCCTTCCCATCTGGCTATGTAAGTAGGATAATAGAGAGTGCTCTGTTGGAATAAACCCTGGTCATTGGGTAGTATTATTCAGAGAAAAGCAATCATGGGCATATTATCCTTATTGTCTTTAAGTAAGAAATATATGTGTACATAAATATAGCTACAACTTTTTTAATTGTATTTTTGTATTATAAATTAATCTCATATCATATTTTGACTGAAATATTTTAGAGAATGGTTTTTTCAAGTTTTTTTACACAAAATACGTCAATAGATTCGAAATGTAATCGAGTTAGTTGTTTTTCATTTTAGCAGCTCCTAAGTGAATATTTGCATGGCGCTAATGAACTCGGAGCATGCAGAATGGACAATAAAAAGTAACCGACTTCTTGTCTTTCAGAGATTTAATTAAGCATTTTATGATTACTGCCTTTAATATGTTTCTGAGAAATGAATGTTGTGAATTTTGTAATTATTACTTATTATTATTATTCTTTTTATATTGTTCTTATAAATATGTTGGTAGTTAGTATATTTTATTTATTTAAAACTGTGTGCTCTGACTTGAACTTGAAATGATATTATATTATACATCTGAAGCTTATTACATTTATAAGATTATTATTCATTTATTTTATTTCTAAGCACGATTTTGTGCCTCCAATGTTAACCAATAAGTATAACTTTAAAATATCAATTACCAAAATTGACTTCCGAAATGTAATAACATGGTCATAAGTAAAGCAAATCGAAAGCGTGTCAGCAATCAATGCCAAAATATGATATTTGTTGAACCAAAAATATTTTGAAAATTTCGAACGTCCAATAATATTTATTCGCCTTAAGGAATTAGTGAAATGAGAAAGAAGAGAAACAATTTGTCTTGAAGGGTACCTAATTTGTTTTGGTATGTATGTATCAATACAGTTTACAGTTTAACATCAAGTTCATGATTGTTGGTAAGATTTGTTTAAAATCAATTAATATGACTTTAATCATTTTAAGTTTCAACAAAAGTTTCATTTAAGTAATACTAAATTACTGTCTTGCTAATTAGTATCAACGATACGTTTGGCTAAGTCTGTAGTGTTACTTGTGAGTACTTGTTGTGCCAGCGATCCCGGGTTCGAGTCCCACTGTGTGAGCTCAAATGTATTTACTCCAGTCATATATTTTAGTTATTTTAGTGTTTATATTTACAATATGTATGTATATATGTGCAGTATATCAACTATCTGGTATCCATAACATAAGCCTCGTAGCTTACCATGGATGCTTACTAAATGATGCTGTGTGTTAACGGTCCCAACATATTCATTTCATTTTTTATATAATTTTGTACCATACAATAATTTTAGTATTTAATACATTACGAGTCGCAAATAAAAACATTATAATCTATTCTCCAATAGTAAGAGAAAGGATAGAGATGATTGCGAGAGCCTAATTCGTGAACTTAAGCTTCATGTAATCTCTTTTAGTGAAAGTCCATCTTTGCCTATGCTTAATGTGTATATATAGTATACTAAATATATAACTTACATTATATTGTATTATATCTATACTTTTATACTAACAGAATCCCTTTTCTGATCTTGCCGAAGCGCTTGCTAATACTAAAATGATAATAAGTCATAAAATACAAGTATATTATTATCATTAATTTATACAAGAGCAATCCGAGTTATCACATTCAAATCGTTTGAGTCGCTATTGTTGCAACATAAAATTACTGTTCACATTATCAAGAGCGTATTTCCCTGGGGTAAGGTCCCATTAACGCCAACTGTTCGCATCAGGGCATTACTATTGTAATATATTGTGCAACCGGTACTGGATATACTGAGATATGCTTTGTGAGATTTCCTTATACGATTGGAGAGATTGATTTCTCCACAGATTGATTTTCTTAAATAGATTTGTAATCTCGATTAAAGTCATTTTAAGGTAAATTATTTCAGTGAACCGTTTCTTTATTGAAACTTATATAAGTTTGTAACTTAAGAAGTAAGTTAAATTGCTTAATACTTCAGCCCTTTTTAACGTCTCACTGCTGGGCACGGGCCTCCCCCAGTACGAGGGGGATCAGGTCATAGTCCAACGCGCTGGCCTAGTGCGAGTTGGCGGACTTCACATGTCTTTCGAAATCTTGCTAGGTTTCTCTCAGACATGCAGGTTTCCTCACGATGTTTTCCTTCACCGTAAGACAAGTGGTAATCATGATAAAAATGATTCGCACATGATATCAGAGGTGCGAGACCCGGATTTGAACCCGCATCACTCGGTTATACAAGCGAGCGCGTTACCGCTAGGCTACCACTGTCTTCGCCAAAAATGCTTATGGATTCTTAAATGCTTCAGAACACTTAGAATAGTCCAGTCGTTTAGTTCGTATATAGTTTTGTTTTGGTATACTTTTCACTATGTGCATTCTATTAGATCTTGTATTGTACAAATATTTCTTGTTATTCTATTATACGAGTATGTCACATCTACACAAAGATTCGATCTAGTGTGTAGATTTAACACAAATAAAAAGTTATGAATTCCTAAATTGATGTTAAAATAACAAAACGATAAATGAACAAATAAATTTTAAGCAAGGGCTATAAAAATTGTATTATCATATGATTATAGTAACGAAATATACCTACATAAAACTATACTACCTCCATGTATACTACGTACAAATTCAAAATCATAAATACAAATAGTAATGACCATCTAAAATTCGTTCTAAAGAGTATCTACTACTATCCAAAAAGATAACCTCGAGAAATATTATGTTACCAACCATATCCATTACAAATAAGACTATGGGGTGTTATCTTACAGAATTTCAAATAAAAATAAAATTCTTCAGATAAAAAACACTAAGAGAGAGGCATAGCGCCTATTCCCCTTATCTACCCTAAGTTAGAGTCCTTTTAAACGTAAGTAATACATACCCAAATAATAAATCATTGAGCATTACTTCGCAATGGGGGTTAAAAACACCATAAACGGCCAGTCTAATGTTACAGAAAAGTATTTAGACTTATAAGCATTTTATATATTGTTTGTTTAAAACTTAATAAAGCTTTATAACGGCTGTTGTCGTTAGTGAAACCTAATTTATTAATAGACATTTTAAATTTATGTTGCAAAATAAAAGTTTTATTTCATTTCACATACTTATTTAAGTCTTTAAATTGTTATTTAAGGTACACAAAAATAAATATAACTAATATGTGATTCTGTGAGGTTTAAATGTTAAACTCGGTATGTACTAAAATGAATTTTACGAAAGGAAATACAAAAAGGAACTGTAAAAATATAAATATCTTTACATAATAAAACATTCGAAAATTTTAAGTTAAATGAATAAATAAATAAATTAATATTATAAACGCGAAACTATGAGAATGAATGTTTATACAAAACCTACTGAACGAATTTTGATGAAACTTTACAGCTTAGATGACGGTATATACATCAGAGTAACACAAAGTTTTTAAAGGTAGTATATAATTCAAGTACGTGTAAGAAGCCGCGGGAAATGCTAGTATTAAATGAATTCGAACAAAGAAGCGCAATCCTTTTATATCCATCAAAGGGCGAACACAAGGACGGAATTGACCAATAACTCGTAAGAAAATATGAATCCTTTAATACTTTTCTCACTCAGAAGATGAAAACCTTTTGAACGCTCATTGTTACGAACACAATAGCTCGCCTACTATTTTTGCTTTTACTAGATAACCATATGTTTTCAGATTACACTATTTATATTTTAAGTGAATTAAAATATTAAAATATATTTTGAATATTATGATATACAATTATACTAAGTTATTAGATAATATTAATTACAGGTAATAAGATTTTTAGTAGTTAAAGTCCAATGTGGACATAACTTTTTAAAAATAATTGTGACTTGAGATGTGTAAAACTGAGTTATTTTAGTAAAAAGTATTTACTAAATTATTACTGAAAGTAGAACTTAAAATATGTATATTTTTAAACCATTATTTCAATGCACTAATGTTTATTTTAAGCTAAAGTAAAGTAACTTTTAAGGCATAACTGAGTTTCCAACTTTATCATACTTTTAAAATATATAGTAGTATGTAAATGTAAAATTGTCTCACATGATAGGTGCTGCAATAGATTACAAACGGGCTATTGGTCACTTAGATTTATTACTCGACCCAACCATAAACCTTTACGCACATGTTTAATTGCTAAGCCAGCTGACCTATGGCTGATATTTGCCCATTTAAAGTTGAAAACCAAGGATCCTCGATTTCAACAGTTAAACAGAGGCGATGTTTGCGTAAACAAAATATGTAAAGTAGGTGCGGGCTCGCGCGATACGGGCGTAATTATGTGAGAGCACGCCGTACTATCCATGCACCCTCGTCCTACATTCGAAGCTAATAAAAATGCAGGAAAAATGTAGCAAATTATCAATTCTAATTAGATCTCTACATATGGTAACAAGTTACAGCTTTGTCACGAGAAAAAAGAATTTCATTTCGCGTTTTAATCGTATCTTTTTTGAAAGTCCAGCCTTTTTCATGAAGGAAGCTTTAAAGCTTCATTATTCATTTTAAATCTTTAAACTTAAGCTATCATCCTTGTAACAGTGAGAGCTTAAACACTGGCGGGTAATTAAGACAGGCTTTAAAGAGTAGCGGAAAAAGTATATAATATCATATCTGATGATTTTACTTTTGTTTTATGGTCCTTAATTAGATAGTCCATAGTTTAACCGGAACGATTAATTTTGCATTTTCTTATACACCAAGGGAAAATTAAATGTATTACTACATTAGAAAAATAATTAGGGTATTACGAAAGCCAACCTTAACCATTTTTAATTAGGCACTACTAAGTAAAACTTTTGTTTAAGTATATAATATTATAATTATTTTAAAATACTTTTCATTCGGCAAGCAAATAAGTAAAGGGCGATAGGTACTTCTAAGAGTTGAGGATTTGTAGTCATAAATAATTTTTAAATAATATCACTACATTATTTTATTCTAACAAACACAAAATGTTGAAAGGCCGTCTATTCTTAAGATTATAAATAGAACTCAATATCTAAATATCATTTTTCTACGACAACGCTGATTTATCGTTCGTAAGACGAGCTCTAGAGATTTATCTCAGTAAGTGAGATTTATAATTCCAAGATATTTAAGGTATTTTAATAAATCACAAATGCGTGTCGAATTTCTGAAGTATCGCCCCTTATTCCTTTAGGGGACGAACTAAGAAGGGTAGTAAGGAAGTTTAATCTCGTGAGCGTACAGAGCAACACGTATCATTTTTAGTGAGCTATTGTAATCCGTTTTATGGTACTTTATTGGTGTTAAAATTGGTAGATTATAATTTGAATGAATGGTTAGGATATAAAATGTACCGCCACTATTTATTTTTATTGTTGTTTGTTGCAGTTAGGGGTCAGTATTAATGTTATAAAATCCCTTTATTAAAGTATCAATAAATATACTATTATAGATCAATTTATGTCCGTTTTCATTACTGCTACTACTAATATTGTATAAGTAATGTAGACGAATGCTTGTTACAATAGTAGTAGTGTGTTAGTTACAATGTTGTTACAGAAGGCTAGTGATAAGCATACAGGGTGCATTCGAGCTAAGCATGATTAAGTCATTTTTTACCTATTACTATTACTTAATTTTTTAGCGTAATATATTTAATATATTTTTGAAGTATACGCGCTATAGACCGGCTTTCTTATATTTTGTAGAACTTAGTTCTTACTTAAAGATAAATTAAGAAAATTGCGCAGAAAATTGGATAATTGCTGTAAACTTTACGACTGTTTTATATGCGCGAGTTTAGGTACTCGTAGCTAAAGACGAACCCGAAAGCAGCGAGGGTGAGTCTAGTAAATTTATTTAAGGAAAAAAACAACAAATTCCATTATTCTGATCCATCTATTACTGACATTAAGAACATATGACACTAATGCTTGTAAGTAGACAACTGATTTGTAAATTCTCTGCAAATGATTAAATACATAGAACTAAGATGAGTTATCAGTATGTGGGTGAAGATTGATAAACGATAGCGTGTGTGGGAGGAAGCAGAGCTGAGTTTAAACATTTGTCTTGCACTTATAGTTATCTGCTGAACAATGCCATAGCTGGGAAAGTCTACACATATTGAACTGTAATTGTCACTAGTACATTTCCTCTGAAGATAATACTAATTATTATTATTTATTTCTTTTTTTTGTGTAATGCAAATTGAATAAGATCTAACATTTTTTTATTTCTTTATTGCCATATTAATAGTACAATAGGCAGAGTTGGGAATCATCTGTTACGTTTTTTCGACACTGAAAACTAAACGAGAGCTATAAACATGTTCTTACTGTCATACAAACCTGTGGTCATTAGTCAACTACCTACTATCTGACTGCTACTTACTGACTAAATATAAAAATTATTCAAAAATTACTTGAGTTGCGAAGGTATTTAGCAGGTAGATATTTTACAGGAAGAATACTTCAGTTAAGAGCTAAGCTAAGGAGCATTTTTTTAGTTGATTTCAGGAAATCTGCAGCCGTATGAAAGTCATAGAGAGGAGCTATTGTGGTTACACATTAATCAACCACGCAATTATCTTTTCGCAGTTAAGTTGCTTTATTTTACAGTGGTATATAGCGGTTATATATAACCGAGTGATGCGGGTTCAAATCCGGGTCTCGCACCTCTAATATTCTCATGTGCGATTCATTTATATCATGAGTGAATGTCTGAGAAAACTTAGCAAGTTTTCGAAATACATGTGAAGTCCGCCAACACGCACTAGGCCAGCGCAGTGGACTATAGCCTGATAGCCCCCTTGTACTGAGGGAGGTCCGTGCCCAGCATTGGGACAAAAAGGGCTGATGAGGGTGGCTTAAGTCACTTAACAGGTTTTGATTATGCTATAGATATATTTATCACGTAAGCAAAGCCGCGGACAAAAGCAAAAAGTGAATAAGTCGAATACTGGTATTATTTACACTGTAATCAATTATGATTTCTCCCTTAAATTCTAAACGAAAATTTGCATTGAAAATACAGTCTTTGAGTGCTTTGTGACGTGATCATTCGTATCAGTTTTGTCACTTACATTTCCTTTGTAAAACATGTAGCGTGTAAAATAAAACGTCTATTTATTCTTAAGTGAAATTACCTTGACGTAAATTGCGAGTAATAATAAAGCTAACAATTGTTCTACTTCGTGAAACAGAGTTTACATTTAAACTGTTTAAGTGTTTTAGTAGTACTTATAAAAAAAATATACGCACATTATTATTACTAAAAATCACAATAACTATTAAAGAACGTATTCTTAATAAAATAGACTACTGCTAACCACATAATTATACTGTACTGCGCCCTTAATTGCCATACCCATAGTTTGCAAAAACTTATTTGTTTTAAAATAATCATATACCTTGTAGGACATCATAATTGTGCCCATATGGTCTTGAAAAATAGGGCAAAAAAGAACAATTGCTTGCAAGTGGATATCACTTATGAGTCGTGAACGAAATTCAAAAATTAAAAATCCTCCATCGCAGACCGCGTCGTGTGCATCGTGAATGTAATGAATTCCTGTCAGGCGCGCGTGTGGGCGAATCACTGGCCTTAAAAGTGGCCGTCCACTCCATGTAAAGCGATGATCAGCGATAGATATCACTTAAATATTATAATGGGAAACGAGGTAGACGTGGCACAATGTTTAATGTTGCAGATTCAATTATTGGAAGTAGAATTTTATCTTAAAATAGAATAGGTATATACTAAGGTAACAAATAATCCGCAGAGCTACTAATTAGATACAGAAAATTTTAAAATTATCATCACCAAAGAAAGTTACTTTGTTTTCAAATTATAGCTATGTATCTATGTACCGTTTGGGAGGAGTTACGGCTAATTACTAGCATTATGTGATCTGTGTTACTAGTCTGAAGTAAAACTTATATCCTCTACTTAGTATGTTGCCTAATACTCAGTCTTAAATATTCTCTACATTTTAATAGTAATAGAAATAATAAATTATATTTCTAAAGAAAACAGTTTAATGTAGTACTTATAAAGCAAAAGATATGTATACCTATCACAAATCAGAAATATGCAAATTATAAAATGATATCAAAACTTTTTACGTTGTTAACATTTTGAAAATTTGCCAATTTGTTTCATACATTGATTCTATAAAACACATCAATGTACAATGGGATTTATTTTAACCTAAATTTTCCGAATTAAATTCGATTCTACTCAATTATGTAGTTCTACAAATCCGATGGAGAGCTAGCACAAGTCGAATAAACATTTACCCTTCGCTCAACAGTAATTGTTTAAAATTGAGCCTAACTGTGTGGGCCTCGCTTGTTGGCCGTCCTGTTAAATGTATTGCTAGCTCGCTTTGTTTCAAATCTGCGATAACCCACTAAACGCTAATAATGTTTGTAAATAATAGGCTTTCGCGGTGATGTATGATGACTGTTCTAGCCTGAGATTTAGACGTAAATAAACTTTATATTCGCACTAGATTATATTTAGTGCCCTGAGGCCGAGAGGGAGTTTAAATATTTTAGTCAAGGTATATCATTAAGGAGAATTTACTTTGGATTCGTTTTAAAATTTTCAATGAACAGTCATCTCAAATTCTGCTTTAAAGTGTTGGCTTTAAAGTTTAAAATTATGTTGAACATAGAGTTTCACATTTTATGAACTATATATGTACATATCCCTATCTATATATTAATATTAGTAAAACGTTTTGGTTTTATTCGATTATAATTAATTGTCCCACTGCAAAATTTCAATCTAAATAGCTGTATTGTTATGTAAGTCTCATTCCAATTAATTTAGTGTTACATCAATAAATATAGATATTGGTAAATTGATTAAATAAATTGACGGTAGTAAATTAAAATGGTCCGTTCGTTAATTTTAGGCTTTGAATTTTGCTAAAATAACAGGTATTTTGGGTTCGGAGTAAATTAGGGCATTTCCGAGGCCAGTTAACGTGAGTGGCATTTAACTGATTAATACAAAGGCTTTACTGGTTACCGAACTGTGTATGAACTGGCTTTACCAAAACTGATACATCATGTTGATTGGTACTCTTATATTGTAGTAATTGCTTCATTTTAACTATCATAATATGGTTTTTGTACAATATTGTTAGATATTTACAATATTAAATGTATATTTCAATATATTTGATGTATTTATATCGTATAACTTAATGTGGCTATACATACCATTATAGAAAATCATTACATTCCCAATCAGTCAACTACATCTACTTCATTGTTCTTGCTACATCAGATGTATCAGTCGAGAACAAAATCAAAGAGAACTTTATTAACTAAGAAAGAACAGAGCTAACAGTTTGTTTTCTTTTATAAAGAGTCTAATAAAGTCTAAGATGAAGATATCATGTTATTTTTCCAATAGGAGAAATGTTGCGAACTTAATGATTGAATTAAATGCTGTATTTATTTGATATTTTTGTAGGAAAAGCAATTTTATATTAATTAAAATAGTTTTTTATACATTGTATTATAATTTGAACTTTACGCGAAGGAAATAAGTATGGTTTTGGACATTTTATTAAGTTAAAGATGTAAACAAATTCTATGTTACTTCAGATTGACTCTAGGTAGGTTGTAAATAATACACTGTGTAAAGGTGGTAATTTCATTAATAAAAAGTACATTGATTGTTTTTAATTTCACACGGCACGGGTCTTCCTTCAATACGAAGAGAATCAATTCACAGTCTACAGTGGCCAAGTATGTGTGGCTGACTGCATATACCTTTCGATAGGTTATCTAAGATATGCAGGTTCCCATATGTGGGTAATGATTCGCACATGAAAATATCAGAAGTGCTAGATCCAGGATTTGAACTCACTTCTTCTTTTTAGGTTTCCAAAGCCAGTACATTACCACTGGGTCACCGTTACCTTAAAAACATATCGATTTGTTAAATATTTAAGGTTTAAACTTTAAATTTATAAGATATAATATATAAATAATAAAAGTGTTCACTGAGTTAAAATTGAATATCAATGATAGCCAGACTGCAAACAGCACCGTGGACGCTTTAAGCGAACATGCATCACACGGCTCTAATTATTCACGGCCAGTCTAAATCAATTCGACCACACTCGTGTGCATTCACAACTCATTTCTATAATAAAACACATTATTCCACTGTGCGACGCTATAACTTACTCGGTTAATTGTGCATACGCCTCTGTTATGACATTCATATTTCTGTCAGATGTCCTCTTGTTTGTGTAAAACCCAAGTAAATTACCGTGACACGATTCGCTTGGTTTATTTAATAACATTGGTATTTACCTTGACCGGAGTAATTTGGTCGAGCAAATAGTCTTGTGTGACCCTACGGTCACAATTTGCCCGGTGATGCCCCTCGGCCTCCGTTGAACTTCGGTAACAATGTTATATCGTCCCCACTGTCCCCCGAGGCACTGTGTCCCCTACATCTGTTAGAAAGTCCATCTGTAAAACTGTACTTCACAATCCACAATTCCATTTTATAGATAGATATTACACAATAAATCATGATAAGACTAATCTTGTTTCTTTGTTTTGCAACAGCTAAACCTGCATTGCTCGGCGATACAGGTGTCTTGAGCGCAATTACAACCGTCTCTAGAGGCTGCCTTAATCTTTTAAGTTATATTACTACAGTTTTTCTTTTATACTATATAGATCTTAACATTTCCCACGCTAACGTCTCTACGTAATTGAAGATTTCAATAGAAAGTAATACAGGCCAAGATTTCTCAATTTATCCGCAGGTGGTTTTTCCCAGCAAAACTGTTTTTCTACCATCTTGCCTTAGAGCGATGGCCCCTGGGGAATGCAGCGAGTCGTCTTAATAGACTTAGATCAGCAGACTGCGTCCCCTCAGGCGAGCTCGTCCCCCTTCACCCTAAACTAAATCCACCCAAATATTAGATTAGCTTCTTTTGTGGTACGACTATTGTCTGCAGAAGACATCCAAAGTACTTTAAGGTACAATTTAAATTCCAACTTTATTTTCATTTTGTTTTCATTATTATTGAGAACCTTTCAAAGCGGAGTTTACGATTCATAAACAATATACTAACGATGTCGCTGGAATATTAAAAGATGTAAAGGGCGTAGTTCGATACGACTAGTTCAACTTTGACCTATTTCATTTAAAAGTACTTTTATTTAGTCAGAATACTAACAACTGATAGATCTTGTTTTACACAAAGAAAAAGAATATCATAAGTTTAAAATTTTCAATATTCTTATAGAATTCATGTCAATCACGATGGCTCCTACGTACATGGGCGAAACTGCCGCTTAAGCCTTTTTCCAATTATTAGTGCAATGAGTTCCTTGTGTCCTATTCTATGACATCAAAAAGGAAAAAAATTTTTTTTTGTAATAGATCAAAAATAAATTTTTTTCCAAATAGGCGTATGTACACTAATCGACCGTGTACAAAGCCCGATCAGACGTTTGGTTTATTTACTGCGCCGAGTGAAGGCGTCTGGCGCGCGGTGATGGGGCGGAGGTACCACTTCAGTCCTTATACTCGGTATTTGTCGAGTATTTATTATTTCTATATATATTACACTACTGAAGTAATAATTATTTAGTTATTGTAAAATTATTTTCTTATCAATGTTAGTTTACCCAAAACCTTGTATAAAGGCGAAATATCACATCTGGCTTTTTACGTGATTCGGTTTTTCGTAAATCGTGTTCGCCTAATTTTAAGACATGTCATTTTTTGTACCTGATGAGAACTAATTAAGATTTTTATTTATCATAACGGCTAGAACTATAGATTTGTATATTATGACAGTTCTTTTATTAGTTCATTATTACTATTGACTTAATAACCTACTATGGCGTAAGTGCAGATAGGCGTTTTGTAATGGAACAGTTTTTTAATGAATTGCACTGTAAACACTTCTTTCATGTCTTAATTGGGTTGTTTTGTGATGGTTTCTCAGATCAGATAATGTGTACTTTTTTCTGTTTATAATGGCATTTTCAGACAGCGGTAACACGTGACGAGAGGTCTAGTATGAAGGACCCATATCTTTATATATTTTGAAGTGTGTCTTCTTCCATCTGGTACGGAATATGCACACGAAAATTTATTTATTTTTCATATTATTGCAATTACACATTTACAGCAAACAAGGACCATTAAAAATGACACCATTTCCGTCACCAGAGCTAACCGAACTTATTGATGGTAATCTATATTAAAATCTGGATACTATCGTATCTAGCGATCCATTCCATCAGTTATTGAACCAGTCATGTATTCATCAAGCGACGTTTTATCACCTTCTTTAAAAAACATAACCAAGATTTATTAAAAGAAAGGACATTGGAAGAATAAGACTGAGATAATATAAAACGTAAACGCTTGAAAAACTTATGCAAAATCACTTGGCGCAATCACACAATTTTGGCCTATAGGTTACCATTTAAAGCACTACACACAATACCCCACGGTATTTTAACGAGATATATTCAGAAAACTAACAAACGTACAACAGTTACTCCCACTCTCATCGCATGTTCATTTACTTATATTTATTATTTACTCGTAGTAGACAGCTACAATAACACTGCATATGAAATACATAACGAGAAGAAAACTCAAGTTTGTAAAACAATATTTTTTTGGCATCCACTAATCATAGAGGTTATCACAAAAATCACCCCGTACTAGTTACTATTGACGCTATAATCGAGAGCGTGCTGGATGTGACGTTATGTCCCAGTAGAATGTCACTACTGTCGAAAGGATTCCAGCAAAGTGTATTTGGATGGATCGTTCACATTAAGATGCTTGTATACGATATTTAAAAATAATGTTTTGATCCAAATAAGTATCTAACAAGGCGTGGATCGATGCGACAATATCGAGACATTGTCAATGAGATTGAACTTAGATCGCTATAAACAAATTTGAAAAAAAGATTTATGTGACACATGCCGTGTTTTTAAAAATTTACCTGAACCGAGTTAAGATATGAAATTCACATATACGACACACATATAAGCAATAAAAGTTAAGCTCGTTCATTGAAGACTGAAGATAAAAAACGAGCTGCACTTAGCCGTACCAAGATTTTTTGAGCTTGTTACAATATGCAAAATCATAACCGGCCCTAAATCTTATATTGTCTCCACGGAGATTGAACTTATTTAATTACTTAATGAAATTATTTAAATTGTACCATTTTGCAGCTTTTGACTTTGATGAAGTTACAAGGATTAAAAGACGAGACATTACCGTTACTCCATTGGATTGTTGATTGTGATATTATCAAAATAGCTGTTCATACTTCATAAAATATTTTTATTTCAAATTTAAGTTTATTCCCTATTTTGTTAATACTGAAACATAATGTGTTTAAATTATACTATGTTCCAAATAATAATCACAATAATTATTTATTTTAAAATTAAAAATAAATGTTATAAATTATATAGGCACATATTTTTTTAAAAACATTGATGATTGTGATACTAGATTTACCAAATTCACATTAAACTATTGGTTTTTCTTAAATATTTTATTTTTGACATTGCTAGACGGTAAAAAGACCTAACGTTACTTGCACGCTGTATATAGACGTACAAGCTTTAAAATGAAATCACGCCAAGTTAGATATAATTTTCAGACTGACCGTTAATGTTTATAGCTTGAAATATTTTTAGAATTTGATATATATTTAAAATAAAAGCAATATTGTATTGAAACATTAGTTACGGTTGATACTTGTAAAAAGGCTGAAAGTCACTTGAGCCTGTTTACGTTGGACAATAAAATCTAAAACGTAAGAAACCAACGAAGTAAAAAGACGAATATGCAAATTCTTAAAATATATAAGAAATACACAAAAATTAATTATATACATATAAACTACACCATTCGTTAACACTTGCTGCGAAATTACATAAAAATCGGTTTAGTAGTTAAAAAGATATGACCCAAAATGTAGTTCTGGCAGCTTTAAACTCTCTTCCTGTAAAATTTAGTTTTTTCACTTAGGCCTATGTACGTAGGAGCCATCGATCAATCAATCAATTACTTATTAATATCGTATACCACTCAAGCATCAGATTTGCAACATAAAAGGATTGAAATATAAAAACTGCTGTTTTCCATAGTTAATAATTTAGCAGTTAGTTTTCAAAATTTACCTGAATAGAATTTATTATGTGTAGTAATTTAGTTTAGGTGATTATGAAATATTTTTTATGTATTTTAATTATAACACTAGCTTAATCATAGCTTAGAATGTGAAAATGGTAAATGTGCATAACCGGTCTTATCACTGAAACAAGCATTTAATAGAAAGCATCATCAACTTATTAATTTTTTTCGACACCCAAATGTTCTTATCCGAACCAAGTTTTAAAAGAACTATACATATTATGTAAATAAACATTTATTTCTTTCCCTAGTACGTAATTACCAATATGCGAATTTCGTGTAACCATTACGACGTATTAGCACGTGCCCGTGACATAAATATTCCCATTATTACTTAGTTGGATCGGCCCTAACGCTTCTATGCAACGATTTTTTATCGGAATCCCGTTGTGCATTTAGGTATAAAGGGGATTTAGGGCGTAACGTATCGTCGTAGGGTGACTGACAGAAGGCCTACTGTTTGCTATTATTTTCTATAATGTGGGTGAAATTTAGCAGTTCTGACTTCAACGCTCGGTAAATCTTTATTCTTTTATTACAATCGCTTTTATTTATTGCTACGTGGGGTTCGCATCGTGATACAGGATTTGGCTAACAAAATAACGAATTTGTTCAGAATAGGATGCGCCTATCAATGAATAAGCCATCGGATTTATGGTTGAAAAGTACCAAATTTATGTGACGAAATTAATTTTATACATCATTATGGCGTTTATGTGGTAACGGCTCGTGATGTAGAGCAATAATTCAATGAATTGATTATATTTCTCATATTTCAATAAAATTATGATTTATTAGTTTTGTTGTGTACTTTTAATCCCATCTATAGGTGTTGTTGCATATTTAATTCTAAGATGACATATTTGGGTCTGACATGAATTAAATTAACAAGATTAAGCACTTAAAACTTGTAAGTATTAACTGCGTCAACTGTTTCAAGTATTTCCTAGTAATCTTAACTTCGTATTCAATATCCCAAAAATGTTAATACATAAATAGTATTATATAAACTTAAAAATTCTATCATAATAGATATATCTAAATATCTGCCATAGATTATAAAGTAGGCAAAATTTTCAACATAGGTCTTTTTAGAACAAAGTAATCTATAAGTGTTTCTATTTTCAGCTTGAAAAGAATAGTCAAGTGAAGAAACTGGCATATCGCAGGAAACAGGTAGGAACTGACTGTACAAGTGATTAATGGTTGGTACGATAACAAATGTTCTAAGAAAGGGACAGTTTACGGCCTTTATTAGGCCTAGATCACAAAGAAGCCAAAATTGTTTGTTTTTAATTGAAAATGTCATAGGAGTCCCTACTTTACACTATATTATTATGTCATGAATCTGAGTTTTTAATTTATTTTGTATAAGTATCTTACTAATATTATGTATTAAGTATAAATTAAGATTATATAAAATAAATATATTCAACATCTAGTATTATATAACAATTTGGATAACAGTTAAAATTAAAAAGATTCTTTAAAAAATCAATTAATTCTAATGCTCATAATATCATTACCGTATTGCAAAACATTATAAATTATAAATGTATTCAGCCCTTTCTTATAATATGGAAATAAATACAAAAAATATTTTTTCTACTATAGTAATTCAAAAATGTTACCATAACACAGCAGAGCTGCAGCATTATTTGCGCAAAATTATATGCATAAATTATATTAAAACATAAAGCATATTATATGCTTTATGTTTTAATCTATAATCTTTATACAATAATCCCTCTTTTAAGCTAGTAAAGGTACTACTTGCTATTAAAATCTGTGTATGACTAGTCCGAATAAAACCTAAATAAACTTTGTAGTATGATTAAATTAATAAAATAATTAACAAATACGCACTTGGCCAACGTGGTGGACAATGCCTTGATCCCTTGTATTAAAAAAAGGCATGTGCCTCTGAATACACCTTTGTATGAATAACCCATAGTGTTCTCGCCTTTATCATTTTAAAGAAACATGATCTACTATTGTTCCACTTATGCTGTTGACTTATCTAGGTTATGTTGAAACTATTGGACTTACTATGAAAAGTATTGAAAATATCAATGCTTACATCACTTTTAATGCTTCATTCATATAAAACATTAACCATTTCATCATTTTTACCAATTATCAAAATTTATTATCTTTAAAAATGAGTAAAATAAGTTGATTTTGAAATAACTTTTTTTGAATTTGATAAGATATTTTTATATATTATCCCCTAAAATTCTAGTTCTTCGCCATTTTAGCTATAAATATCTAGATATCTTTGAGAGTATGGTTTTTATTAATGAATTAGCGGTATTTCATAAAAAACACAAAAAATAATATAAATACCCTTTTTAATGATATAGGTTACCATAAATAAGGTTTATAAAGAGAGTTATTACAACTCTGCTTCCATTTTATAAATTTACGAAAAGAGATTACATACAAGTTAATTGAAAATTAAATAATCCAGATCCTTCGGAAGGCAAAACGACGTAAGTCACCTTAATATGCGTTCTAAATCTTTATCATTTTGAATTCACTTTGCGTCAGAGGTTATTCATAATGCCCTGGACGGCCCATTACTCGTCAAAATTACTACTCGCTTTGAAGATATAACTGCGTGCTTACTAAAATGTTTAACTGTATAAATATCCTTATGTATAAATATACATATGAATTAAAATAAGATTAAGACACTTGTAAACTGTAATAATATGAAAGTACAGTATTTCTGTCCATCATAAAACTCTTTTTATTTGCATGATATCAAAGGTTAAACAAACATTCAAAAAACTTTGGTTGTAGCATTATTTAAAATCAAAACCGGTGTAAGAGTAAATGAGGCCACCGATATCACCGACAATCATTTGAACCTATATAGGATACTTTTTATAGAATAAAATTATATAAAAAGTAAGAAGTTATGAAATTTGATAGACGATAGAAAGAGATAAGACATTTTTGTATACGAGAGAAAAACTGCTAGAAAAACACGTAGAATCTATAATATAATCATGTTGTGATTATTTTTAAAAATATATATTTTTTAATTTATCTATTTAAATTGAAAATAAACTTTATTTAATTAGACATGCATTTTTGAATCTTCAAATAATTTAAGTTGTAAGGAAGCTATGTACGACGTACGTGGCTCGGAAGACAGTTTTGCTCAGCTCAAATACCTGTCTATATTTTCATATTATTATTTTATAATACGTATCAAGCTTTTGGTTATATTATTTAAGTTATTGATTGTTATATATAATGCGCGTACATTTTATTTCATTACCAGTGAAATTAATTTTATTAAATTTAATATCTATTGAATGTAATAGCTGTAAAATAGATTTACTGTAATTTGTAAAATGAACGCAAAAGCTCTGAAAAAGCTATTGGTACGTGACATTTTCCTCGATTTTAAAGCTTCATTTTTTTCAAAACAAAATTTCAAGCATAATTTATTGGATTTGGAATATACTCGTACTTACAAAAAGGTAAAGTGATGAATAAAAATTGAGAGAAATCTAAATTTCATTTATAATCTATAAATGTTATATTTAAGTTCAAATTATTAGAAATATAAAATAAATAAAATATGTATATATAAATAAATATGTTGGGACATTATTACACACAGCACCATCTAGTTCCGACGAAGGAAGCTTGTGTTACGGATACCAGATAGTTGATATAATACATAATATATAAGTTTAAATACATGACTGGAGTACAAACATCCGAGTTTAACAAATGAATGCCGCCAGCGAGACTCGAACCCGCGACCGCTGGCGCAAGAAAGTAGGGTCACTACAATTTGCGCCAAACGTGTCGTTAAAAATGTTTCAATTGACTTAAAAAGGTTCTCAATTCAGTTGTATGTTTTTATGGTCGTTTGAACTCCTTGCAATGATTTGTCATTTTTCTTTACTATTTTTTCACTATATAATATCATGATAGAGCATTATCAAGTAGACACGATAATATCATTTCGTAGCATAATGCACTTATATTGCAAATTTAATTTATTCCCATTTACAGTGGTTTGTGGGATTAATACTTATAGTATTTAATTCTGGTAAGGTTCACATATATTTTTGAATGCTACTCTATTCAGTTCTGAACTTCGCTTATGTACTGATATCATATAAAACTTATTATACAAAGGATAACCATTTAATATGCTAAGATAAAAGTCGACTCTACATTATGTGGTCTATAAAGAATTTCTAAATATTTTTGCGAGTTCGATTCGTCAAAGCGTAAAAGTATTGTATTCGTAGTACTAACCAAGTATGTACAGCATTCCTACAAACGAAGATCACCACGATGGCTTATCTTACATTTGAATCCCAAATCTATTTTCATACGTAAGGAGTTAATTTTATAACCCTTTGGATATACTTTTTATGGCCTGTGAATGACTACTAGCATCTGTGGTAGATTTATTTCAGTTTCCTTTACATTGGGAGCTTCCTTCATTTCAGCCATAAATTTCGGTGATAAAAAATTAACTGTCTTTCTTTTTTGGGAACAATGCCCTGAAATATGACGCGGAAGTGAAATTTTCACTATTTAAATTATGAAGTTCATTTTTTCAATGGGGCTTTTAACACACTATTATGATTAAAAGTTTTATTTTGTAATAACTATATTATATAGTACGGATAAAGCAGTAGTAGTCACTGATAACGCACTCGCTTGGATAACCGAGTAAAACGGGTTCAAATTTGAGTCTCCCACCTCTAATATTATTATTTGTAAATCATTTCTAACACGATTACCACTTGTCTTTCGGTGAAAATAGTTAGTTAGTTAGTTATAATCTGCATGCAGTGAGGAAGTCTACCAGGTTTTTGAAAAACATGAAGTTCACCAACTCGAACTTGGCCAGCGTGGTGGAGTATAGTCTGATCCCCGTCGTATTTAGAGGAAGCCCAGAAGTGGGAATTTCTGTTCTGTATATCAATTTTAATCCTACAATGCTTTTGACTTGTGAAGCGTATAACTTTGCTACATGAACTATAAAGTTAGTAAGATCACTTATCACACATCATTGCTACTTGAAGTATATATAAAATTAGTAAGACATATAACTATCTGAATTTTAAAGCAATATCCATAAATATAGAATAAAAAAAATATCATCTTCCTACAAACATCTATGGAGTGTTACATCTTAATAGATTTTTTGTTATTCGACTATGAAATTGTCTAGCGGCTTATACGAGACCTGCTTACTTAACAATAACGCTTTGAGAAAAACGGCTTTGACACAAGGTCCGACGTATATAGAACGTGTCAAAATTATATACTTATTCGTTTTAGTTTATGGCTCTGTAACCCTAAATATTGATGTTATAATTATACGCATTAGTAGCAGACAGACAATGGCTTTTACGGGACTTTTTATCTATATGATAATGCAATCAAAAAAAGCGAAAATTTTACATTTTCAAAAAAACTCAAAAGGGAAGATGGATTGTTACTACTATCGTTATGGAATCCTGCAGATAACATTCTAAAATAAAATAATGAAATAAAAAGAAATAAAGATGTATGTAGATCAAAATGAAAATGACTATTTCAAAATAATAATTTTCATTTATAAATGTAGCAATAGTTTTAGACTATTTTAAACGACACATTTAAATTAAATGCACATTTAAAAAACTAAAGTCCCTAAACATAAAAAATATATTACAAAGCTGCTTTGTGCACAATTACATAAAGAGTCAAGACGTTATATTTTATTGTATTTATACTTTCCGATGACGTTTCGGTCCCATGTGCGTCGGAGTTGACGACAGAGAGGATACAACATTTGAAACATGTGGCATCAATTAAATTCTTATACTGAGAGCATAATAAAGATAACATTGAATAATGACCCGTGGAGAATATTTTACGAATGACTGCCACTTGAACAAGTGACTTAGTAATTTTTGAAAATAAACACATAACTTTCGTTTTATTTTGCTTGGTCGTCAGCTGCGATTGACAATCAATTTGTCTGAGAAAACTATTGTGAGTTAAACATTAAAATAAAACTAATTACATAAGTTAGTTTAGTTTTTTATTTTTATTGTAACTTTGTTATGCTTAAATTATTATTAATTAGGTACAAAAAATTTATAATAATTAGTAAGCTTGTTTTCTATTTAACATGGCAAGTAAATTACCTAACGATTTTTTCTACCAAATTTATATCTTATATTTTCAATCATTATAAGTTGGACATGATATTAAATATTGAAATGTGGTTTTAATAGAAAGTGGTTTACTTTGTTATGTTAAATTATAAAAACGTTTAAAATACACATTGTATGGACAAATATAATAATAATATACACACACTAAAATTACCAAGGATATTTAGTTTCATATCAGCGTAATCTTTAGTGCATTGGGTTCAACAAACATGGCTACTGAGATCATCGATAAAAAGGTATTCACACCTGTTTATTCTTAATGTAGAGTGAAAATAAAATTTATTGCATCTTTTAGAGATCAGATCATTAATCTTAATGCTATAAGGAATGCAATTCTGTATTCACTTTAGTATATAGGATTTTGGGTTCAATGCATAGAATAGAAGACAGTTGTAGACCAGTAGTAACCCGCTCGCTTTTGGATAACCGAGTGACGCTAGTTCAAATAAGGGTCTCGCACCTCTGATATTTTCGTGTGAGAATCATTTCTATCATGATTACCACTTCTCTTATGGTGAAGAAAAACATCGTGAGGAAACCTGCATGTCTGAGAGAATCTCGCAAGTTTTCTAAAGTCATGTGAAGTCCGAATCCGCGCTAGGCCAGCGTGGTGGAATATGGCCTGATCCCTCTCGTATTGAAGGAAGGCCCGTGCCCAGCAGTGGAACGTTTAAATGTGCTGAATACATAGAATGGCGAATTTGTACGATTATCTTAAGCAAGTAATAACATAATACTTGTACTTACATATGTCTATGTTAAGTCATTTCACATTTATCTGACATATTTTTTATAATAAGATTGGACTTTTAATATGTAAGTTTTAAGAAAATCATTTTTGAACTTTAATCTCACAATACATAATCTATGAAAAAGAAACAAAGTTTATATCCTACTAATATTATAAACGCGAAAGTTTGTAAGTATGGATGGATCGATGTTTGTTACTCTTTCACGTAAAAACTACTGAATGGATTTTAATGAAATTTTACAATAATATAGCTTACACATCAGAACATCACATAGGCTATAATTTGTAAAGGTATCCTAGCGGTAACCGCGACTTCGCTCGAGCTAAACCTAGGGATGAACCCTAGCGAAGCTATAAATCTTAAATTTCAGCTTGGCACATAAGAATTACCTGTGTTTTACCATGTAAAGGTCGATATAATTTGTAAGTAAATAGAATATAGATCATCAGGTTTTTATTAAGTACCCACGTAACACTAAAAAGAAGCGATTTGCATATTAATTTAAAATCATAACAATTTGTCATTCTGTACCTCGTTTGTTTAAAATAGATTTGCTTCAAGTTCATTAATTTTAATATTTTTGATTGGTATAAATTTATCAGCTTTTTTGCTGTGGGAGAACAATTTATTGTTATTGACATACTCATACCGCAAATCGCAATATTATTTTTTGTTGTTTGTTTCAATACATTATGTATTTTAAGAGCATAATAGCTATAGATCCTGTTTTGTAATTAATATTTCAATGAATAATATCTTATTAAATGTTTAACGTGAGTTAAAAACATTTTAGCCTCAGGGACTAAAAAAGGTATACATTTTAGGGAAATATTTCAAAAAAAATAATTCTTTACTTTGTATTAGGAATCTATTAAGAATAAATAACGGAAAGAAACTATAAGCCTTTATAAATAGACATGAATATGTGTATTTATAAAGGCTTTTACTTTCTCTATACAGAAGCATAGAGTGTTGAATGTAGAAACATAAAATTAAAAATATTTAAGCGAATTTTGTTTGAAACAAGTACAAAATCGTTTTTAAGTGATAAGCTAAAAATATGTTTATTAAAATCATCATTACCCTTCTCACTGAGTAATATTTTGACGAAGTTTTACTAGAATATTGAATTCCTCTTTTTAATTTTTAGTCAGCCAACGTCGGAGGCCTTATAAACCTGATTATAACATGGTGAATAAATAATTTTAGGGGCACAAAAATCCGGCTTTGTTTGACCTTTCTAACTCTATGTCCACACCTAATCCTTATAATAAAATTAACTGGCTAAACTAGGAACTTAGAGTTTAAATATGAGGGTATGTATGAATAAATGATCTTAGACAATAAAACATATTGTAATTAAAGCTTAAATAAATAAAATGTAATAAAACTATTCAAAATTATATAATAACTAATGTATTGTGTTATTATTTTTTAATAAAAATAGTTGAGAAGAGTTTGTCGAATTTACTTCAAATAATCTAATTACACGTTATACCACTTTATGTATATGAGAGCGACACAAAAAAAATCACGGCACAAGTACCTAATCATTTCTTGTAAAGCTCAGATAAGAATAAGTTGCTCCCTAAATCCTTTATACTAAACTTAAATTAGTTTTATATGTCATTTCCATTCAAGAACTAGAACCTTAGTTCCTAGTACCCATAAGAGTTACGGCAGTGCTCATTTTGTGCGCAACTCAACGAGTTCAATTAAAATTGTAATTAATTGCTACGCTCTGAGTACTGACAGCCTCAACGCGAACATCATTTACCTTTATATTTATGCGAATCCACTCGACAGTTGAGGAACGATACTCATCATTTCTTATAAGTCGGTTACTTTATTTAGAGTACAGCTTTTAAGTTCTCGACGTACATAAATGTTGGATGAGCTTTTTTAAAAGTATGTCAGTATGTTTTAAACTTTGCTAATGTATTTACTGTACATTGTATACTGTGTGTTGTATTGTAATACTTTGTTAAGATTTGTGTAATACGATAGATCTGTTTTATTAATATAAAACATTTTTTCTATTAGAAACCATTTAAAATTACAAATATTAATTAATGGCAATTTATACATCAAGAGTAGTGCACACATAATATCAAATCTATTTCAACTTAATCTATAATAGCGCTGGATTAAAATTTAAGTGGACCTGTTATAAATGTACTTAACAATACAAATGATTTATTTGCTTTTTTGTCATTGGCACTCAACGTGCATCGAGCTCACATAGGATTTTAATTAGGAATGGTTATAGTATCGTGTAATTGAATTGTCGCATATGATTGTAAAGAAGCATTTTTGAAAGCACTATACTCATGTGTCCTAGATCCTCCACTTACATGTGACGTGACTAATTTTTAAAATTTCTAATTCAAACAAAAAAACAGTAAAAGAAAATTTTATGTTCAGCAAAATGATGCTGATGATATCAATATGAATTTTAGACAATGATGTTTTTGATCAAAGATCACACAATACGTTTTTGATAAAGCTTGATATTAGATCATCATTCATCTTCCATCATATAAAGTGTATGTTGAAGTTAAACGAAAAGCGCTCCAAAAATTCCTCAAGGGAATGTATTCGAGGGGAAAAAATAGTTTTTAAATAATCAGTATCCATTGTTCAAAAGTATCCTGACTTCCTCAATAGATGTTTCATCAATTTTACTCCCTAAATCGCTCAATCTTGTATAAAATTCATAGGATGTAGGTCTGATTAGAATGATAAATAAGTCAGAGGCTCACCCGAATATTCTCATTTAATACGTGACTTGTGTCGTGAGAGGGACCGATATGAGTATCGCGATGGATGGAGGAGCTCAAGCCTTATCTGTCATTTTTATCCAACTGAAAACATGCAAAATATATGGAAATCCTTTGTTTTGTTACGTGACACATTTACGCGCTTTAATCATGGTAAGTGGGACATAGATAAAAACCCCATGATGAAATCTAAGTAGGAGTTTGCCAAGTTTCACCCAAATCTGTTCAGTGAGTAATTGTAATTATTTGTTTAATCTGAGTAATATTTTACTTTAAAGATAGAGAGAAAGGAGGCACTTAGTTAGTTTTTCTTTTAAATTGTAAAAAAATAGCGATATCTTAAAATTGAATGAAATCGGTTAAAAAAGGGGCGTAATTAAAAATAAGTATGCGAATACTTTTGGGTTTCATCACAATCATAGATTTTTTTAATTGTGAATATTTCAAATACATTGTATGCTAATATCCGGTAAGGTTATTTTAAAGTAACTTAGTTGTTTTGTAATTAAAAAGCAAAGCCTATCCGACTTACATTATACATTTCAAAATGTTAATTGTTCATTGCATTGCTGATTGGCATTTGGCAGGATCTTGATTGTAAAAAATTGCGATGCGGCATCAAAAAATATAATGACATACAGTGTTTAAAACTTAATTATTTCAACAAAAACAGTCTGTGGGAATTGTTAGTTTTGAGAAGCATCCCGCCGTGCTACTTAGAAATTCTTATTGCTCATCTCGGTATCTATACGTCTACATCTGTATAACGTTCCTTCGTTTTACTTTAAATGTTTTACAAAACGACCGACGTTTCGCGGCATGCATACGTATAGTGTGAATTTAAACACAATGAAATGAACCCATTTTATAACATTGTTGTAATATTCTTTTGTATGTGCTATATTAACATAAATGAATATATAGGTAAATTGTAAAGAGAGGATTATGGTACAACTAGTTTCTTGGAGCCGTGGATAGAGTATCATTCTATAGAATAGAGGTTCAATTCCAGCCCAGAACAAAACATATTTCTTATACGCATGTACTCATAAGTATCCTTAATCATTATAAAATAATAAATGCAAAAGTTTGGGTGGATGTTTGTTTTTCAAACATGCCAGAACGCTTAACGAATTAAAATGAAATTCGGCACAGATATAGATTATATTCTGCACAGAGATTAGCACTATTCTTTTTCACCCCGGAAAAATGTACAAATCGCGTGGGACATTTTTATTTTTGTTTTTCACACAGAAAGGGAGCAACTATCTATTCTATACATACTGTGAAAATTTACTTAGATATGATCCCGAGAGAAGATAGGGTGAGTGGCTAGTATATTATAATTGGGGCTGTAGTCTCGATAGTACATGCATATTTTACAGTTCCTAAATTGAACAACCTGTGTGTAAGTGTGCAGCGAAATAAATATTTCTTACAATTTTTATTTGAAATCATACCACAACATATTTTAAATATACTTTCATAATTATCTTTCAATCTTCCTCGTCAATTCTTACAATTTTCACATTTAAATTATCTTTTGAAATTTTGGAATTGTTAATCCGTGAATAAGCTCTCTGGGCTCTGAAGGCATATCCGCTGAAAATGAGAAAAGCCGGTAAGCAACTCAGTTGCTTTTCTAAAATAACATTTTGTTATAAAACCCAATAACGACATACAATTTCATATTTATTAAACAACTTAATGATATAAGGTTTTATAGTATGCTTAATAATGTTTATTAGTGTCGTTGAAAATCGATCGAATCCAATCGATTATTTATAAGAAAACATATTATATACGAATAGTACCTATTTATCTAATTAAAATAATTGACGATATACCTATACATAATATGTATAATTGAATATATGTATACACATATACATTATACATTATAATTAGGTATTAATCTGGTATTGTTTAAAAAGCTGGAGTGCGTGAATCTATCACAGAGGCGAATGTTTATTGTCCATGCGTTGTTTGTTATCTCTACCGTGGTATTCGTACAGATTAAACATTCCTAGTGGAGATCCCACTCAAACTCCAATACAGTAAACAATGCCAGTCAAATACAGAACACTTTGATATGACAATTGTCATCACCTGAAGCTTAATGTAATGTTGTTGGTACATCTGTTAATGAACAGGTTACTTTGTAAGTAATTGATTAATTAAAGTGATGTATAAACTATACTGTCTCTGTCAAAGTTATCTTTAAAGCTAAAGCTATGTCGTATATACTTGATTAAGTTTAGATTATATATTTAGCTATAAATATAATGCATTTATACTTGATCTATGTATAATATCTTATAAGTTTCTAATTATTGTTTAAACTTAGACCAATTTTTACGAAATACTTTTACATTTATGGGCTAAAACAACTTATTATATTATATTTATATTACATATCGATTATAATGTATTACGATATCTTAATTCGCAAATCGGTTAACTCCTTTTCAATATTATTTTCAAAGGCTAGCAAAATCAAGAAATACAATAATTCTTATTATAAATTTGGAACAATATTTTTTTACATATTGACGATATATTCTTAACTAATCTAAAAAAGTTTGAAATAATAACGATTTTAGTGACCTCTTAAAAAGTTTACGTTAACGGAGTTAGCCGATTTGCGAATTAAGGTATCGAATTTAATGTTAAAAGTGAAAAATAATAATAAAATATGTAGAAATTTAGTTATTGACATAGGGTAAACTCATATAATTCTGTGATAAAACGGAATACCGCAAGAAAACCCTGGTTAATCTTAATCAATACGCTTTATTTTAAGTACGCCCAATAATCAGCCTTGTGTTTAAATTATGAGAAGTATAAATCGTAATTTTAAAACCATTAACTTAGCGTAATATGAATTTGTTAAAATGACGATAACTTGGTTAATTCTGTGACAATCACTTTAATTCGGTGATATAACTCCTCTAATTATGATGTATCAGAGTTAAGTGAGTATTAATTATTTTTTGTCACAGAATTAGCCATAATAAAATATTAAAAATTAACAATTACATAAACTCAAATATAATTTCACAAATCAATTAGAAACTACTTTGAGCATTTTAATTTCTGTTATTCCCTCCTCACATTCTTTTTTAACTCGCTCAACATTCGCCTTTAAGGTTATACTCCACGGCACGTTATATTCTTTTGATGCTATGTATACAGTAAATTTCGATCCTAAAACACTTTCTATGGCTGATTTTAACGTTGCTTCATTATATTTTCTATTCTTTTTTTTGAGTTTTCTTTTTTGTCCATGTTGTCTGAAATAACATGACTCATTTAATTCCGTGATAAAAAACTGAATAATAATTTTGAACATATTTGAAAACTGTCGATGCTTTATAATCTCAATAAATGTATTTTTTTTAACTGAAATTACTTAATTACTCGCAATAAAAACAATGTTTACTTTCAGAATCAGACAAATTTCAAACTTACCTTGGTTAACTCGGTGATAATGTTTCGCGCTCAAATCTTGAAAAGCGTTAATTTTCAAGCTATGTAAATAAAATATTACTTAAACACTAACCATAAATAAGTAAAACTAATAATAGTAGCTATAAGTATATGCTTTTTACAACTTATTGTCCAAATTTCAAAAAGGTACATCAATGTTTACTATTTAAAATGTATTTATTATCATAACATAGTCGTATGTTGCGCGCGAAAAGAAAAAATCGCCGCGGAAAATGACAATTCACTTCAATGTTATTACCTCACAGGCACGAATTCAACAAAATTTCATACACAAAAAGAAGCTTTATTGCGCTATTACTAGGTTCAACTAAAAATAGTGAATTTTGTTCCTATCAAGCGGTAGGGTGTTCGAAAAGTCATATCACAGAATTATGTGAGTCACATAATTATGCAAGTTTACCCTACATATTATCTTATTATTGTGAAAGTGTATTTTTGGTATTTTGATTTGTCCATACTTATCGCAGTAAAATACGGATTGATGAGAGTATTTGAATTGTTACGTTCTATCTTACGGAGAATTATGCTATTACTTATAACAGCAATAAAATAAATTAGTTATTTAATATTAATATAATATTATTACGAAAATGACCTTCACCAGATGTAAAATATTTAATTTCCTAACATTTCTCTCATTCCGCAAATTTAGGCTACGTTTGTTTAATATTATGGTGTAACTAATTATGGTTATTTTCACAAGCGGTTTTGTCACGCAACTGTTGGCGTGGTGCCTCGCGACACCGGATAAGCCGAATAACATCCGCTTCCGAACAAGACAGGCAAACGTCTACGCTATTGTCTAAGACTTACAAAAATTAGTTATTATTCGCTATTATGAGTATAATTTATATACTTGCTTGTATCATTGTTAGAAACGATCGTATATATATATTACATACATGTATATAGCTATTGTTTATCTTCGCAATAGGTCTCTTGGGGTTAGTGAGAGCAAAGTACCATACTTTATATGTGTTATGTGTCTTATATAGGGACAGCATTAAACTAAAGACTTTATTTTAATAAAAAAATTAAAAATTCTTAGACTATATAAGTACAAGTACTTCGAGGTCTCGGCCCACTTCACATTACACGCATAATTTTATAGCTTCTTCACTTAATTTTGCTTATTAGTACGTATAATCTATTCCGAAATATTTTTTTCTTTCCATTAGGCATATTATATGAAATTAGAACAAAGAGTTTGTGTTCTTTTAATATGGATAAGACTGCATTGAAAATTCTCTTACTTCTTGTCAGCAAGGCAAAAAGAATATAAACATAGTAAATAGGAATGCAAATTGCATGTCGCTTTGCACCTTATCGAAGCCAAGACGGGTGAGTAGCTAGTTTTTATTAGAAGCATGATTAAGATTAGATTAAACATTTGTTTGAGTTACCAAGACGTACAGGTAATTTACTTTGTACTATAAAAAATATAATAACTTAAAACAAAAGGAACTGGTTAAGGACGTAGCTAATCGACAATGCTACCAATTCATCTCGAAACATCCAATCCACGCTTCGATTCGTCACACTTTTTACAAATACAAATTAAACCATAAACTGCGAGGGCTAAGCATGATATTTTTCTTCCACTACTCATAATCATTCAACGTCAACCTGTAATGAGGACGACGGTTCCCTAGAAATACATAAATCAGATGAAATTATTCACTAACGCCCATCCAATGCATTTCGTCTCCGATATAAAGTGCGTCTTTATTCATCTTTCAACAAAACCAGGGAAATGTTCAACAAATCGTTTATTTTGTCAACGACATTCACTTTTCTGTTTTTGTTTTGATATAAAACAAATAAATTGTGTTGTAGAAATTCCAATGTTGAGGATCAACATCGACGTTATTTTGTTATAAGTCAGAGATTGTATCTGTTAAACCTAAAGAACCTAAGCTGTATAGATTGTTGCCTCGTTGTTATAATAAAATTTATTTAAAGAACATATAAAAACTTTTTGCAACGACCACAGGGGAGTATTCGAAGAATAAAATAATAAAAATAAATGGTCCCATCAGTTTCAAGAATAAGCGTAAAACGTAAGTAATTAGGTGTCAAATAACAGTGCCCATAAAACAAGCTCTCCAAATGCTTTAATAAAACTTCTTATAAAAACAGTTGCACTCAACAATGTGCGGTGACCTTTAATTTTATCGTCCTAAAAGTCTTGAATTTATTATTTTTTGTAAGACCATCGCACCTTTACCTCTACCTGTATCTTAATTATCTACCGATCAGTGGAAGGTTAAAAACATTATTGTTATTTTAATCATAGACCGAAAAAAGGAATATACTACGGTCTACGAGTTATTTTTTAAATTTACGGACCATAATACTATCAAAATATTATAAAAGGAAGTTTGTTACTATGTTAGTTACTTTTCGATTGGATATTATCCTTATGAAGATAGTTTATTTCGCATTAACGCGCGAACTATTTTACATTCATTTAATAATATACGAGTATAAGGCATTATTAATTTCGCGGGTAGTGGTAGCCCAGTGGTAGCGCGCTCGCTTGGAAAACCAAATAAAGCTTTCAATCCCGGGTCTCGCACCACTGATATACGAAGGTGCGAATGATTTTGTACATAGAGTGCTCTTCCGCCTGGTACGCGAACGCAAGTAGACGTGTGCACTCGATAATAGAATAATTATTTAAAGAAATTTTACTAATAAATAGTGTGAACTAATTCTATGGCTATTTACAATAAAATAATAACAAATCTAAATTAAATACGGAAACGAAACAAGTAGTACAAAGAAATAAAACTCGTTTGTGTAAGCTGTGGGTGAGTTTCACTACATAAACTTTGAACTTGTACCAACTTGTAAAATAATGTCTACCATTACAAGATCTCCTCCTGGACGTAGTCTCAAACATACAGTTTCGGATTCTGACATACCCACAATTACTCCCAGTACCCCAGCGGCATCTCAAGTTACGCTAAGGACTAAAAGACCCCGAGAATCAAGCGAAGAAAAATTTTTGACTTTTAAAGACGAAATAAAAGACATAATTGAACGTTGGACAGAAACACAAAATTCATTGTTGAGCAAGCTTGTATCAGAAGTATCAGTTATAAAACAACAGAATAATGAAATTAAAAAATCCAACGAAGAGATAGAAAAATCATTAGAGTTTTTAAACTTTCATTTTGAAGAAATGAGGCAGAAAATAGAAAATCTAGAGGCTGAACGTAAACAGCACTTACTAAAAATAACATCTTTAGAGTTAAAACTAGATGAGGTAGAACGAAACTCCAAACTATCGAGCATTGAAATGAGAAATATCCCGGTTAATAAACAGCCAGAATCCAAAGCTACCCTTAGTAAAGTGGTCCAAGATACATGCAAAGCTCTGGATGTTAATATTCAACCTAATAATATTCGGGACGTGTATAGACTGAACGGAAAATCTGGAAAAACCACAGTCATCGCCGATTTAACGTCTGTCATTGTGAAGCAGGATGTGATTAATGCTGCCAAAAAATACAATAAAGATCATCCTTCACAACGGCTATCCACGGCAGCAATTGGATTCCAAGGACCGACAGCTCCAATATATATATCAGAAGCGCTAACTAGCAAAGCTCGGAGACTATTTTTCTTAGCAAGAGACCTAGCCAAATCCCACCACTATAAGTTCTGCTGGACAACTAATGGTAAAATATTCTTACGGAAGACACCTGACTCCCCCCACATAGAAGTTAAGAATGAAGAATCATTAGCTACTTTAAGAAACCAGATATGACTAGGTGTACTACCCGGTAATTTTATCAAATGTATGGGCTGGTATTATTATTGTCTTTTGTTATCTATCGCAGCATTACCTTATTTGTTTATAGTAGCAGTTATAAAGCTTAATCGATTTCTATTTTATACCAACAATTTTGTTCATATTATTTTCATAATAATTAGTAAACAACGTAAATATTTAAGTATGGATCTTAAGTTGTGCATATTTAGTATTTACTCGTGTAATAATTTACGTCATTGCTATAATAAAATTAAAATTCGATCACATAAATAATCAGATTCTTACAAATACCCTAGATGATGTCAAAGTTGGTTCTTCATTTCTATGCCTACCAGAGTCTTGTAAAACGCTTATAATGCAGGAATCCATAAATAGATACTTTAAAGTCCTAGTACAAAATATTTGAAGTATTAATAAAAATTTTGATGAATTTGAAGTATTTTTAAATAGATTAGATATAAATTGTGAAATATATATACTAACAGAGTCATGGAACTCAAAAGTTCTTAATTTTCCATCTATAGATAATTACGAAACTCATTACACTAAAAATAATAATAACCAAAACGATGGTATTGTGGTATATATAAAACGAAACATTAATTGCTCTGTCGAAGAAGTACATCTTAGTGATGCTTCATGTTTAGTTATAAAAATTAATATAAAAACTGTTGTGATTGGTGTGTACAGATCTCCATCTCATAGAAATGTTGATAATTTCATAAATTCTTTAGACACATTATTAAACTCCTTAAATAAATTCGAAAATATAATTTTAACTGGCGATCTTAATATAGACATTAAGTTTAATAATACAGACAAAAATTCAGTAGAGTATTTAAACTTACTAGCTAGTCATGGATTATTAGCCGGCCATCAACATTTGACAACAGTCAATAACTGTATAGACCATGCGATGATTAAATCTAAGTATCCTACTGTTACCGTTGTAAT
Organism: Boloria selene; assembly: GCA_905231865.2. Classification (NCBI taxonomy): domain Eukaryota; kingdom Metazoa; phylum Arthropoda; class Insecta; order Lepidoptera; family Nymphalidae; genus Boloria; species Boloria selene. The sequence goes on along the minus strand of HG993146.1, from coordinate 5,795,039 downwards.
GGCGGCACCACTAACTGATCACTCTGCAGTACTCACCTGTATTAACTTAGAGCACAAATCTGATAAACGAATGATTTACTCAAACAAAATTCAAAAAATAACCTATAACACTATTGTTGAAGAGTTAAAAACAGTAAATTTTGATCACATCTTTAACTCCCAAGATGCTAATTGGTGTTCAGAGCAATTACTATCAGTTTTTAAAATGTTGATCCAAAAACATACACTCACAGTTCTATCACCTAGAAAAATACGTTGTATAAAACCGTGGATCACTCCAGGACTAGTTCGATGCATTAGAAATCGTGACCGTATGAATTTAAAGTGTAAAAAGGAACCACAAAACGAAATAATTAAATTAACGTATGTGAGGTATAAAAATTTCTGTAATGATCTTTTAAAACGACTAAAAAGAAATTATGAGAGTAATGAGTTGAAGAAACATGCTAAAAATCCAAAAACGAAATGGAAAATAATTGATTCTATAACCAATAGAAATCGTAAAATCAATTCTGCTGATGAACTTCTTAAAATAGCTAGTACTCCCGAGGCAGCTTTAAATGAAATAAATGATTTTTACTCTGGAATAGCAGCTAAGCTGGCAAATACAATAGTTTCTCACGAAAGTAACACCTATTCTTCGCAATATGAAACTCGCTTCATACCATCCAGCTCTATGGCTTTTTTCGAAACATCAAATAAGGAAACTGAAACAACCTTAATAAATTTAAAAAGTGATAGTGCCATTGGATGGGATGGAATACCCACTAAATTACTAAAACTTGCAAAGGACACTATAGTACCTATAATGACACATATAATAAATCTTTGTTTTTCGACGGGTGTTTTTCCAGAAATATTTAAAGTATCCATTATACATCCTATTTATAAGACCGGGAACAGAAGCTGCGTTAGCAATTATCGTCCAATTTCGGTTCTCTCTGCACTATCCAAAATTTTAGAGAAAATTATTAACAAAAGGCTGATGTCATATCTCGAAAAAGAAAACATATTATCAAATAACCAATTTGGATTCAGAACAGGTACATCAACAGCACATGCAGTTTCTAATCTTGTAGAATGTATAGTGACCAACATAGATAGAAAATCTAAATGTATAGGGGTGTTCTTAGATCTTACAAAGGCCTTCGACACGGTCTGTATTCCTAGACTGTTAAACAAAATGGAACAAATAGGTATACGTGGAACAGTGCTACAACTTTTTGCTGACTACTTGAAGAATCGTTTTCAGAAGGTTTCCATTAATGGTTTACAGAGCAGAGACAACAGTATCAGCTACGGGGTACCCCAAGGAAGTGTCCTGGGACCAACACTATTCCTCATTTATATAAATAATTTATGCAACTTACAGTTAACGAACTGCAGAATATTTACGTATGCAGATGACACTGCTCTAGTGTTTTATGGAGAAAATTGGGAAATTGCTAAAATGTATGCAGAAAATGGATTAAACATAATTTTTAATTGGCTTAATGAAAATCTATTGACACTTAATACAGTCAAAACCAAATACTTACTCTTTGCTAACTCAGAACGTACATTGCCAATAAATTTTAACATTCAAATACACACAAACTCTTGTCTTCACAAACGTGAAAGGAAGACTCATTGCCAATGTGACACCTTAGAAAGGACACCAACTATAAAATATTTAGGAGTATTTCTAGATGAAAAACTAACTTGGCAACCTCATATTAGCCATCTTACAGAAAAAACAAGAAAACTTATCTACATATTTAAGAAACTAAGGCATATCGCTGATTCTGATTTACTTAAAACAATCTATCTTGCACTCTCCCAATCTATTTTAAGCTACTGCATTACATCATGGGGTGGAGCACGCAAAACATACATGATAAAACTTGAGAGAGCTCAAAGGTCCCTGCTAAAAGTAATAAAGTCTAAACCATTCAGATATTCTACAACTAAGTTATATAAAGAGTGCGACGTGTTGACAGTTCGACAATTATTCATAGTTAATTTAATATTGTTTCAACATGAGAAAACACCTTATAGTCACAATAACGCTAGTAGAAGACAAAACAATGTTTGCCCTACGATGAAGTTCAATACAGCTTTCATTAATAAATATCAATGCTTTCTGGGTCCTATTGTTTACAATAAAATAAATCAAATATTAAAAATTTATTCAAAAAACAAATACCAATGTAAAAGGATCTTAATAGACTGGATTAAAAATAAAAATTACGAAGAAACTGAAAAATTAATTGAAATAATGAAATAATTACACACACACACACACGCGCACGCGCGCGCGCGCACGCGTTCACACACACACACACACACACACACACACACACACACACACACACACACACACGCACGCACACACACACACACGCGCGAGCGCGTACAAATAACGCAAAATGTAACCACATAATTTCTTTGTAAAAAAATATACATACCTACAATACAGGTACATCTATTTAAATATTTACATATATAAACAACTACTTTTTATTTTAAATCAGCAAACATAGCTAATATTTTCAAATAAAATAATGTTGTAAAATAAAATTATTTTATATAAATATACTTTCATTAGATATACTTTTAATTATATATACTTGCATATAAAAATAAAATTACAAAAAAAAAAACGTACTATACGTAATTTAATTTTTTACCATTGCCGAAATCTATAGTTACTATAGTCTAACTCCAATCACAACTTAAAAGAAGCAATATGACGGTAGACTTTTGTACTATATTAAACAACTACCTACACTGTTGTATCTCAAAATTGTTTAGAGTGTATTACATTTTATATCTTTATATTTTGCATGTTACTTTACTTATTAAAAATATTAATAAATAAATTGTGTAATTTGGAAGAGGCTAGCGTCTGAGATACAGGCTCGGCCTAGTTCAGACGATAGTGTACGTGTACATCAACAAAAAATTACTATTGATAATATAGTTGTTTAAGAAAGTGTACTGTAACTTTTGTTATTTAAGTCAATAAAGATATTATTATTATTATTATTATTATTTTCAACAATATTACTTATGGTGAAGAAACCATCGTGAGGAAACCTGCTTGTCTAAGAGAACTTTAGATTACAATGAGATAATATTGCTATAATTATTAATAATATAAAAATAATCTTCAATTGGATAATTAAACATGCTTTAGATAATCTAAAGATATATACCTTTTTTATTACGAAATTGATTTTCTTTTAGAATATCAACTGCCGAGGTCATGGAACGAGGTGGCCCGCGGGCGCGTCTGATAACTGTTATTACTTAGCTCCTGAGATGAGCCACATCTACAATTGATTTTATCGTGACATCATTATTACTAAACGCGATAAAAAAACTTTGGTTAGTTTACTCACTGCTCTCTATAATTATTCTACTTTATCTCCGGTTGAAATCCATTACAGATTCTGATTTACAAAAGCTATTAAAATTTGATAAACTAAATTGAATTATGTACTCGAAAGATTGTTGTACAACATAAAAATCGTCCAATAAATTCAGACGAACTGTCGAAAGAATAATCAGATTGTTCCGATCGGTTGAGACGTAGCAGACGTTCTCACAAAATTTATGGCTCAACTTTTGCACATTACTTTTCTTATCATTCACTCCGTAAAACCGAATAATCTAAACCTTTCAAGTGATGTCAAATTTTAACCCGATTGTGGTTTAGCATATTTAAGGCTTATTTACATCGACTGGAACCGATTTGCCTCTAGATAAAGTAATAAATATACAACCAATTACTGCTAATATGTATTCATGGGTTATCAGATAAGATACGACTTGCGATCTTTTAGCGGTATGATACTTGTTTATAGTTGCGCGGGTTCGTCGTGGGTGGCATGCTCTGGCCTCTGCTGCCCTTATCAAGTACCATCCTTAATGACAGCTATTCGGTAATGGACGCACGACTAACGTAAACAGGTACTTTTATGATAATTAGTGCGATCCAATATTTACTTGAAAGACTTTATATGCCGCCCTTTCATCTTACCTCTTGTTTATTAGTTCAGCTCCCGCTACATTCCGGTTCACTCAGGGCTAATTAGGTTTGAATAGCGTATTTTAAGGTCGCGATTAAAGTAATGGCAGTTGTTTTACATAATTACAATATATATCAGTTCGATTTATTAATGATAGTTATAAATACTTTTAATTTAGTACCTTAGTCTTTTAAATATTTATTAGTTTTATAAAAGTTTTTGAAAGTATGAATTGTAATTTGCCTTACTTGTTGTAAAACGAAGTATCCCTAATTTTACTTCTCTTGTTAACTATATCTTAGTTGTATCATAAGTGTTTCAACGATACCTATCTATTTATTTTTTTATAACTATTTATTGTGGCGTGGTGGGATATTGGAAACTACTTGTTACGTCAAATGAATGCACATAATAATAACTAGTTATTGCCTATAGCTATTTTCCGTTTGTTCAGTTGAATCTTTCAGGTTGGTTAAGTGGTATGCAAAACTATAGACAATAGCGAGTAATGCTCATCATCTAACAATAATAATTAAAACTCAAAGTTACGTACGTTACATATTATATTACAATAATATCAGTTATTAAAGTTCCGCATTTTTATCATCATTTTTCTACCTCGTAAGAGAAAGTTCGTTGAAGTAATAAAATATGGGCAGTCTTTGAATCATATACTTCTTACTCATAAACATTTCTGCACGAAACTATACAGAGAAGGTAATGTAAGACATCAAAGTAATATCAATTTACGTGATGGCAGAAGCTTCTGAAAATGACTATAGTATACCTACATGGCGTCATTCCATCATTAGATGTAATCGAGGCAATTTTTCACACATTTTTTCAAGCGAAGCCGTATACACTTAGGGTATAATTCATTTTCTTCTCGCTGTGAAAAAAATGATTGATGCTGTATGTACACGAATAAGTTTTTACGAAAATAACAACATGGTTTTATGTAGTCATTAACGGCATGTTGGTGGGCCGACAACTAGTCGATATATTTTTTATAATGAAAATATAATTGATCGCACAGTACTTATAAAATACTATAATTATTGCGCTCGCCAAGTTTGAAGAGATATAGTTTGATCCGCTGGGAACTTTGCATTTACTTTCAGATTGTACTGGAAGTTAATCGTGACTGGCGCTCTCGTTTGTTTCTTTAAAATCTTCTGCGGATAGTGACCTGGTGTAATTATAAACTTATAAAGTTCAAGTGGTTTATTAAAGTTAAGATGATAAATGTACAATTTATATTGCTCAATTCGTATTTTTTAAGCTAGTAATTTAACTTTGATTTTAAAAGGCGATATTTAACATAAGAACAAGTACAGTAATCCTATGACCTTATTTCAAATGAACTATGCAACTACTGATACTCTAAAAGCATTTTTATTGGCGGTTAAACTTTATTTTCGTACGTAATTTTCAACCCGGAACATAACGAAAAGTTGTAAAAGAATCATAAAATTCATTTAAATTGTTAGAAGTCTTTATTCAAATAACATCCACTGACTTCTATTTCCATTTTGCTTTAACTTGGTATTTGTTTTACTTATACGAAACACAATAGTAGTAAATCACTTACATTGATGATAATAATAGTATTCGCCGCTGACACTCGCTACACGTCGTAATTCATAGAGATTTAGTCAGAGCATAAATTTTATTAGTATTTTAGTAATATTATTTTTTAGTTATAAAAACGATATAAAGCCTAGTATAGATTGGTATTAGGAGGATTAAGTAATATTACGTAATTATGTACAACAATTGTATAAAAATGGTTCTTGCTTAAATGTACTGAGCTGTGTGTTACATTTTCACTTCTATTGATATAAGATTTTTAGTAATATTCAATTAAAGCAAATGTCAATTCCTTAGTTTAAAGGAAATAAGTAAAATGTCTTTAAGTTTATTTCAAATCTTTAAGTTGAGAATTGAAAATTATTATTGTTTCGATCTTTAAAATTCTTTACTTTAAAAGATTAAGTCAAATACAAGGAAAGGCGATCTAAAGTTCCAGAGAATGGTTAATGGTGAAATTATTAAAAAAAATCAAGCAATAATTTATTCAAATGCACTAAGGACTATGTTAGTATAGTACACTGTAATAAGCTTTTAGAATATCTCAGTTGCAAGTGGCCAGCTGATAGCGATAGGTAATTAAGAAGCCAACCTCAAGCTCGGCCAAGGCTTCCTAAATGGAACTAAGTGAGCTAAATCCAAAGCGTGTCTTTCTAAGCACTAAGATATTTACCTTCTACAAGCCTTTGAAACTTAGCTTGCATAATGAAACATGGGTTTTGATGCAAATTCCCTGGCTGAGTTTCTCATAGAGTTGCATTTGAATGAAATAAATAAATTAATACTTCAACCGTATGAATTGTAACTTAGTATAATTTGTATAATTAATTTAATAAAGATTTTTGTTTTTCTGACGGTATTGACTTGGAACTTATTTACATGTAAAGACGCATATTTTATTGTTATAATCTAAGCATAAAATGAATGTTTTTAAAGTAGGATAGTCGTATTGACTATTGGTTCAGAGGCGGAAATTACACTTTAAGTTTTGGTCCTGATCTTCCTGTCCGTCTGTGACCGCATGACGAAAAACAATTTTAATGTTTGATATGGTTATTATTGTTGTCAACATACATTTTGACTGCAGGAAAATATCTCATTACTGAGAAATCTATAGTAACAGTTATATTTATATTATGAATATTGCATATATATATTGTAATGTTATATTAAACAATAAATAAATAGACAATCAAATCAGCTATCTCTTTTTAGAAAAGTCACGTTGATTAGTAAAATCGACTGCATATTAAAAGAACAAAATAGCTTATAGATAGGCACACATACATTAACGTAATAAAGGGTAATTAAAAACCAGTGTTTATGTCATAACTAGTATGACATTACTTGTATAAATAAAACAAAGTTGTATGCACATTTTATCGTAATTGTCTACCCTTTTCCGTCCACATTTATATGTTTGTTTCAACGAAAAATTCAAATAAAGCAATTTGCGTAGCGCGGATAAAGAAAATTGAATATAATTCTACCGTGTGTCAGTAATTGCTTTAGATTATAAAAAAGCAAATAGGTTTTTTCTTGTTTTAAACAAGAATAATAAAAATAAATTCAATTCATTAAAATTCTAACATTAAATAAATATTAAAAAGAACCGTTATTTTTGTAATGGAAAAAAGTAAAATGGCTTTAAGTTTACTTCAAATCATTAAGTTCAGAATGATTCTTTATTTTATTTAAAAGTTTATATTTACTACAAAATCTCTACCACTTTTTTATAATTTTGAGCATTATTTAGTTCATTTAAAATGTTTGCAAATTTTTTACACAAACTACTAAATTGATAAATTCAGCAAAACATCACAGTGGGCAGTATATCGTCTGGCCTTTTCACTAGATTCTGTAAATATTAATAAAGCGAACATGTACTCAGCCCTTTTCAACGTCCCACTGCTGGATATGGGACTTCCTATAATACGAAAGGTATCTGGCTATAGTAGGTACACCACCCTGGCAAAAGGCTCTTAAGCGTGCAGGTTTTCTCATAGTGAATATAAATCCTTCGCCATAAGATATTCACCAAAAAATATTAGAGGTGCGAAACCCGGGAACTGAACTAGCTTCACTCGAGTACCAAAGCGAGCTAGTTACCACACGACTATCACCCTTATATATAGCCTTAATGAAATTGATTGATGATCAAGCATACATAGATTTTTTTTCTATTCTTAAAGTAGTTTCAGTATCATCATCATTAACATAATAATATTAATTTATTCAAAATCATTTTATATAAAAAGCAAATACTGATGATAAAATTATTAAAGGTATATATTTGCAGTATCAAATAAGAAAATCAAAAATAGTACAATTTTATCTGCTTTTCAAACAATGCCACGTAACGGGCACAACACTGTTTTTCAAACTTTCCGATAACATTTCATATTTTGTTCCATTGTGAGACGCCTGCGTGTATCATTGAAGTTTACGATGCACATCCTTCTTTATTACCCAAAGATGGCACGCTGGCTTTGAATTTATTTGAAATATATTCAAGAACAGTCTGGGTCACAACTATAGCTCTATTTTAAAAGATTTCAAGTGATATACTCGTAACGTCAAATATTTTTAAATTAAAATATTATATAGACAGTGATATCACATCGGTAACGCGCTCGCTTGGATAACCGAGTGATGCGGGTTCAAATCCGGGTCTTGCACCTCTGATATTTTCATGTGCGAATCATTTCTATCATGATTACCACTTGTCTTACGGTGAAGGAAATCATCGTGAGGAAACCTACATCTCTAAGAAAACCTAGCAAGTATTCGAAAGACATGTGAAGTCCGCCAACACGCACTAGGCCAACGCGGTGGACTATGGCCTGATCCCCTACGTTCTGAGTGAAGCCCGTGCCCAGAATGATAATTATATTTTCGTATGCAAAATGTTAAAAGCTGGACTTAGATAAAATTATTTTAGTAAGTGAGTTATATAAATAAACAGTGTCAAATCGTTATTCTCACGTCCAGTGTAAAACAATTAATTATAACAAAAGCTGATTTGACTGAAACACAACCGTACCCTACCCTGTGCAAAGCTGAATCGGCTTGCAATAAATTTGCCCACGAAATAGACGTGCGTGCTCGCGCCTGCACAATAATAAATAAATTTTATGTTCGTTCCAACCGTACTCCTGTTTTAACATTTATTTGTACCAGTACATTACTAACGTAACGTTACTGTGTTGCATAACGAGTACATACCCTAAATAAATTGGGACTCATATCACGTTTTGCTGAGATAGTACGCTTTTCAGCATTTGTCGGCAACATTTTCTAATTGCCTCAAAACTTGTTGTATGTTTTTTTTATTTTCTTTAGTTATTACGAAATAGCATTTCACATACATTTCAAAAACACGAAATAACAAGAAATTATATGAATAGGGGACGGTTTTATACTATATTTTGATTTAATTACCGTTGCTGCATCTTTTAAACAAAAGTTTAATGTGTGCAAATTTATTTAACAACATTACAAGTGCGGCACAAATAAGTTGTAGGTAGGTGTATTATTTTTGACGTGAGACAGTTTTTGTGGGGCGAATTTACGACCTTTAACTTGGTAGACAGTGCCGAGTGGCACACCACACTTTATTGTTACTTTATATGATTTATAAAAATATGAGAGATAGCTAAAAACTCAGACATAAATAATATATAATAATAACATTGTAGTTGTAGGTTATGAAAATGTGTGGCAATTAGTACGTAATATAAAAATCAAAAAATCTGAAATATACATAGTATTTTTAATCTAAGAAATGTATTATGTGAAGCACGCCGTGTCAGCCCATTCAATTATAGTGGAAACGCGTTCGTTTGGAAACCGTTTAAAGCAAGTTCAATTACGGTGTCTCGCATCTCTTATATTTGTATATGTAAAACATTTTCAACATGTCTTGCGGTGAAGAACATATATCGCGAATAATAATCGAACAAACCTGCTAGTCTGAGAGAACCTAGTAACTTTTTTAAAGGCATATGATGTCCGCCAACCCGCCTTGGCGGTCTCGGTAGACCATGGTTGGAACGAGTGTCTATCCTGGAAAAAGGCTAATTATGGATACAAAATACTATTATGTGAAGTAGTATGAATGAAATCTTGCAAAACGATATTTTTCTTAAATTTAAATTCCGTTAAATATTATAATACCCTACGTATATGTATTATATACAAGTAAAAATACTCATCGTAACTGACTGGAGTTAATGATATTGTCATTATGCTCAAAAAGATAATTCTGGGTTCTCATATTTTTAATATTTTTTATATCAGATGGTAATATCTAACATGTAATTTTGGAATTTCCAACCCGAAGTGTTTTTTTACGATTTCAATACTTATAATGTAAATGATAACTGCAAATTGAATATATTTCGAGCGACACCTGAGAAGGCAACGACCTTTGATTATACAATTATTTACACTCCGTAACACCATTACGGCAAAATTCTATTAAAATTTTTGCTAGTGGCAACATCCAATTTCAAGAAGTGAAGTTTATTGCTTATAAAAAGTAATAATATGCTAAAATAACTTTTGATGCAGAAGGTGACTACATTTGAATTACTAAAGTTTTTATATCCTCATCCGCTATAGAAGGATATCGTAAAATAAATTGTACCTGGTTGAAAATAATAAATTATTTTTATATGAAGCAATTAACTTCGTTGTTAGGCCACTACAATCATACAAGATTAATTAAAAAGGTTTACTTTTATTTCTAATGGAGGAAATTAAGGAAAACATAAAACCGCGGTAGATAAGTATAGTTTTAAGAAATGTATAATTTAGGTACTTGTAATTAGAAACGTAGAAATACTAAAATATACATCAAAAGAAATTTAATTAGTCGGAATGATTAAGCTAGTAATAATAATACTGTTGTTACCATTGTATACCTTAGTTGTTAATCCATTACTCGCATGCTTATTTACAATATTATTTTAACTACTCCAAATTATAGGTCTGAATGTTCTCGAACACATAAAATACATATTCATTTTTGCTAACGAAATGATCTTGTACTGAATAAAATGTTGTTAGCTTTACCGTCTAAAAGCATAGTAAATGCTTCGCATAACTAATAGTTCGTAGCAATTAAACTAAGCGAACACTAACAATCAGTTGAAGCAGAGCTTACATTAAAAATCTATAATAACATGCTCCTTCGTATATTCCCCTACGTTTTGTTTTATGTAAATAGAGGTAAGTGCACACTTCTGCATGAAGTCAGGATAATTTTCTATAAAAGGTGCATAAAATTTGAAGGCGACTAATTTATTTTATGATAATGTTTAAATTTATTTTATCTGTTCAGTTTATTTATTGAAGTCTCCTCTAGGTAAGATAATTTTGAAATTACTTCATGTGCTACATTTTTTATTATTATTCTTTCTTTATTCATTGTATTTTGATCGTGTCATTTTGTCTAGGTTGCCTTTTTTTCAAATTTGAGGTTCATGATACTAGTAAATAGATTAAGCCTATTAACTCATAACAAGTTAATTAATATAATAAGTTCTACATAACATAACTAAAAAAAACAATAAATAACATAAAATTAGAAATCAAAATTTTATATTGAAAATGTATTAAAAAAATATCGAAAATATTAAGCTCTAATACGTACATACATAATATGTGCTGAGCATTAAATCATAACATATCAGTCTTGCGAGTTGTCGCAAATTACAGACTATAAGACACGCATATGGTTAAAGTGCTCTGAGACAACCCTTAATAGCAGGACAGGAATCATGCCTAGATTTTGCTTAAGGCACTCTATAGTTAGATTTTCTAGTTTATTTTTAACTTCACAAATATAGGGTAAAACGCAGGTCAATTTAACAGTTAAGAATTAGTTAAAGGTACTTTTAATAAAAAAAAATCGAAAGAAAATATAATAAAAACTCATATATAGATTTTCTAACTTTACTTTAATTATAATCTACTATCGACTCCCCCTCGCTTCGCTCGAGCTCGTCCCTAGATTTAGCGCGAGCGAAGCCGCGGGTTCCGCTAGTGTATTATACATATAAACAGTAAAAGTAATTTTTAAGATCTATACACAGGAACAGACAGACAGCGGAAAGCGATTTTTTTATATTTTATAGTGATAGTGTACAAAAAACTTGTGACTTAATCTTATTGAAATAGTCATCATTAAAAATACAGAGACCGAGTCCATATGTATTAAAATTTTTGAGTGTCTATCCGTCTGTGACCGCATCACGAGAAATTTAATGGACAGATTTTATGATATTTGGTATGATAGTAGCAATCCGGGTCAACAAATATAGGATACTGTTTACACTGGTACCTCATTTCTGAGAAATGTGTACTAAAATACGTAGGTAGGGATTAATCTGAGCAAAGCAAGGTAGAGTTGCTAGTATTAAATAAAATAACTTTTAATGACTTTATTCTGGTTTTATAATATCGCATCATCTACATATGTAAGCCTTAAGAAAAGCTCTTTAAAAAAGAAGAGGCAAATCCGCAATTATAGTAAAGGTGTAAAATATTTAAATACTCATGTTCAAAAACACCTACAAAGTTAACCTTTTTGTTTGTAAACTAAAATGGTTTTATTCCAGTACCAATTGTAAAGGTTATACAGCAAAATAAAACCATTAGCATCTTTTACAATGCATCTACAAAAGATACCTTGTCCATAAAATCAGCGGTCTAACATTGTAAGCTGTGTTTTAGTATATTGAGTGTTATGACACTCTGCTTGAGTTGAAAATTTGTAATAATTTGTAATTGTAATTGAGACGGGACGACGTGGTGGTGGACATAAAACTTTACGAGAGTTGTCACTCGCTGAATTTTACGATATGGAGTAATATATGCCTCGCACAAGGAACGTTGTAGACACTGAATTATTATTTATTCGCCAATTGCGACATGAAAAATCATTATACGAGTATCTATCCCTTCGCTTAAGCTGTTAAATATAAAGTTGTAAGGTGAGAAATTGTAATTCTTCTGCACAGACAGCTATAAAGATGTAAAGAACTTGTTTACCATATGGATGGATGTTAAAAATGATTGTCGTTTCTTACTTGTAATGACTCAATTCGCATGTATCCATGTTATGAGGGCGCTAATTTATAAAACTTTTACTTTTACTTTTGCTCTTATTAGTAGCATTCAAGAAATTGTATAGATATTTTTATTAATACTCGTAGTTTGTTACTTAAAGCATTCGACTTGCCAACTTAAGCTATTAGTTATATTTTATAATTTCATAATTGTAGACCAAGGTTGATGTTCTTTGTGTATTTCTTATTTACTTTCCAGTACAAAGATCAAGCGTATTTCACCCTACGCCTCCAAGTTATGATAAGCTAAACTTACTGAAGTCAACTGCAATATTCAAAAGAAAGGTTGGTTTTTCTAAACCCCGGAGATATATTCCAGGGGCGTCTAACAAACCGTGATAAGTCAGAAAAGGGGATGTAAGACGTTACATCCAGAAGCAAATACAGATGACCAATTTAAAATGCCACCCCTGCAAATCTCAGAAATATCACACAAACAGCCTAAAATTTACAAAATGATAACTCTTTTTAAAACATAGTAAAAATGTATAAAAATTTATAAATGAATATTTTAGAGATTTATGAATTAAATTCACAGCATTTAAAATTAAATAAATATATTCGAAAATCTAATTATGGAGTTTAACTGCAAGATACGTTGTTGGTGCCACATAGTTTATATATGTATATGCATTTTTGAAAATCATTGTCCTGTTAAGAGCTGTCTGTAACAAGTACCTATAAAGACCTTTGAGACGTCTAAAATCTTAGTCCCGTGCCCATGATTAATATTTAAAGCATTTGAAACGTCGGAAAGCAACCATAAGCCGTAATAAGATATGAAAAGATATATAAAATGTCGAATATTCGTAAATACAATGAAAATGATTATTAATAAAAATATTTTATGATTTCTAACGGATGACACTATAATAAAAACAATGGGACATTATGAAATTTACAGAACGAATCACGAAATACATTCATAAATACCTACTCGTATTAGGCCGGCTACCAAGAAGTGCGGTAATCACATTAAATGAGGCGAATCGGTATTATAAGTGGTCGGCTCCCAACGCACTTTACTTAAACCATTAAACTGTATATTCAAATAGTTTTATCCCACTTACAGTACACTAATGCACTTTTTCGTCAAAGTAGCTAGTAATAACCTCTATTAAGTGTTTCGATCAAACCATGCTTTAGTGCTGGGAATGAATGTCGATAGAGATATAAATTGTCCAAATTACTCCATTGTTATTTTCATGGAAATTTCTCTTAGAAAGGTAAAATAATCTTTATCTAAAGTGTTCGTATAAGTAAGAATCTGAAGTAGTATTTTACAGATAATTCATAATAAAATCTTAATCGACTCTGGAATTTGTTTGCGAATAAATACGTCTTAAGTTAGGCATCTTAAATTAGAAGTATTTTAGAATAATAAGTTGATCATTATTTTAATAAATGAACACAAAAGTTACTTAATATTTATATTAACGCAGTTTTACCGTCATATTTTTATTATTATTAAGGTTAGTAGGTACTAGGTTTAGTTAACCCTTTAATTAATGCCACTATACTACTGTAATTAATGCTAACACAGTACTGAACATTCGTTCATATATCAAACATAAATGAAATCGCCAGTTGTTTACTGAAAAATATGAATAATAATCATGCGTTCAAGAACAACATCCGATAATCCAATGAAGAGTTGAGCAAACAACCATAACTTTCTCACAGAGAATGAAGTGTAAAGTAAAATATTATGACAAGAGTGACACAAGGTTTACAGCGAATGCAAACATTGACTTCTTAGAATCAAAACTGTGATGGGTAATAGACTTTACTGAGTACAAAGTAAATAAAATAACAAACGAATCGTACGTACTTGGTACATTCGTGTTGTTAGTTAGGTGTTTTATAAACTCTATTTCTTTCTTTTCACGTCGCTACTTGCGTCGGTATATTGTGTTTACGACAGTCCGTATCGAATTTTATATTGAACTTATACTTTAACCGTCCACCCACGCGTTAGTTCATTCGTGTTGTTTAAGATCTCCAAGGTAACTTAGAGCTGCGCTAACGTACAAATGCCTTTTAGTTGCAATTAGTTTGCCATTTTATTCAAAATACACATGTTTTAAATCTAGCTTTGCATCTTATTTTTCAGTTGCTTGAATTTGTAATATTCGTTTAAAGTCTAATATTATTTAGTAGGTACTAGCGATTCATCCTTGCTTCGGTCGTTACTAGGTATGCTTATATTTTAGTTACTCCTTATATCATCAGCTATCTGCAACTCTCGTCGAAGTTCACCCGTTTTGACACTAACCGGAAATTTTGTTTTTTATATACAGCATAATATATACTTTTTACTTTTTGATTTCAAAAAACAGATAGGTACTTCAATTTAATAAACTTCTCAATGTCAAGGATTTATTCACAATTTCATGGGTATTGAAAACTTTAATATCTAATGCATAATACCAATCTGAAATTTCTTGCTTAAACAAAAGGTGTAAAACTGTGAGAAATTTATCTTGCATTATTAAATAAATTCAAAAAGAGATGATAAGATCTACTCAATTATAATTCTTACACGTAATCTCTTTTTGTTCGGAATTATGGACATTTTATTTCACAATAATTTTCGAGTAATCACATTGTCTTATAATAAAATGAACATTCCTTTTATGTATGTAATAAATATATTTTGGTTCCGATATCAATGCTGCCGAGGCAAATAAAAGTCATTCATAAGTATTTTTCCGTGTCATTGAGCGCCTCCCTGGTAATAATATTCAAAGATGTAATTGATAGATCATTTTTGTGTACTACAAGTGAAGCTTTTATTGTTCTTACAGATTATAATAAATGAGGTACTCATTAAGATAAGAATAATGGTAATTTGGATTGTAATATTTTTGATTATCAATATATTTCTTAAAAATGTAACATTATTTTTTACTGCTAATTTTCTATATTATATTGAAATATCTAATACAACAAATAAGAAACTAACTGTATTCATAAGCTTTCCATGCCTCTACTATTAAACATATTCCAATATAAAGCAAGGACATAAACTGCATCCTTGGTATTGACATACATAGGTTACCTTTCATCTCCGTTTTGTTAACGCTGAAGCGGCGGACAAAAACTACGTTACAATATCTATGTTTAACTCTACTTTTTTTGCCTGTTATTATTGTATAGTTCCCTTTAATTTTTTATCAAGAAGTATATAAAAATATGTATGTGTAAAAAATATTTGTTAATATTTACTTTACTAATTATTTGATTTTATTTATTTTCTTTACCAGGATATATATAGATAATAGATTAGATATATATATGTAGATTTTCTCTTTTGCGAAATTACGGTGTTAAAGTTAAATGTTCCTAGGTATTTGGCAATAAATTGCAATACTTATAATTCAAATCAATTTAATTTATTAATAACTAAAACCAAATTAGCAGATCATATCCGTCATATTTTGACCAAAATCCACCCTTGGGAAAAAATTATGGTATCTATCAATCAAAAGGTGGAGTTGTCACAAGAACACGCATTTATTTTGTCACGCTCAAGCTTCGATGACTCATTGTGTCACAGTTTGAGAAAATTAGGGTAAAACCAAACATGAAAACAAAATCAGACTTATTATAAAGCAGATATATTATAATAAAAATATTTTTAATGCTACGAATCATTGCCAAATATTTTTAGGTGAATGTCATGCACATTCACGTAATATTATTTCGAGCAACAATATGGATTTGATCTTCGTGAATGACGTTTAAGTTCAGTGAGAGACGAGGATATATTATGATGATGTCGTTTTAAAATTGCAATACATATTTCTTATGATTACATTACAATTTATATTCTTGTTTTAATTAAAATCTAAAATATCGATGTAAAAAAAATAATTTTGATAAATATTATGCTGTAAAATAACTATCTAAATACATATCAACATACTAAAATTATAATATTATATTAGTCTATTATATCTTTTATTGAAACACAGTATACTAGTGTGATTCGTGCCTTATATAACCCCCGTTCGATTCAGCAGGCGAGACATGTCACGGTCCTGTCATACTGTTAACGGGCGAAGGCGTCACGCGAAATTTGAATACAATTTATCGACGCTTTGTCCTTTGGAAATGCTAATTGTAGCTTTTTTATGTCATGGCAGTGTTGACATATGCACGTGCCAACAGAAAAAGAAACATTCATTTTTCGTTTCAAAAATATTTTGATCTCAATATTTCAATGTAATAATTGAGATATAAATTGTAGGTAGTTTTATTGTTTTGATAGTAGATAGTTTAAAGATAGCTAGTTTTTTCTTTCATGGAATTGCCTAAAAAATCTAATATTACAAAAGCGGATCTAATATTGAAAAAAATCTGAGATTTATTCTTGAGTATGATTTTTAAATAACTATCTATTTATATCATTTTTTTGAGATTACATATTTGCGAATTTAAAAAATGTAGTGTATCCTATTATTAAAATATAATTAAAATAAAATTTGTCAAATTTAATTTTTTTAATTAGTTCGAAAATCACTCATTCCCTCAATCCTAAGCTCTCTTATATAAATACATAAATAAATATAAATTTTAAGCCCACGATATATCAAACAAGATAACTAACTATAAACTTAAATCATGATTACTGCGTTATAATTCAAATAAAACTACCATTAAATCGGCATCTCTAATAAAGATGAAACCTGAATTCGAACGAGCATTCAACGGGTTAACGAGTCTAAATACCACGTAGGTACTATAGGTATAGGTAGATAACCGTAATGGCTAAAACACAAGCTGTTATGTTACTGTGCCTACATAAATTAAAGCACTAAAGTTCTAAATTATATCTTTGTTTTGGTACAATTTGGGTTTGATTTGGCAACATTTCATAGTAATATTGCGATATTAATGTTTACTTTAAGCATTTATGTACATACGAGTATGATAAAGTAACAGCTTTCTTGTTTCCAGTTTCCATATTGAAATTTATTGACATATTGTGAACTTTTACGAGCCATGTAAATACAGTACTGAATGAAGTGTAATATAAAAAAGTGTCGGCTTTTGTTAGTATTTTATGCCTACTTAAATCATCCGCCCAATTTTCGATTCAATAAGCCACCATGTGCGGTGAGTTGTTGTTATGTAACCTCAGAACAGACAAGTAAATAATTTGTTAGGCAAAATAAGAAAAAAACAAATTTAAAAATACTTATTTTTCTGAATTCTTATATAGAATGTTACTTAAATAAAAGGTAAATAGTTAAAATTATTGCTCTATTTAAATTCGAACTCAAACATAAATATAATGTGAAGTTTTGAACATTACATTATTTTGCTGAACATCATGAGGCTAATAACAATACGAAAAGACAAATAACAGAAGAACTAACGAAAGATACTCAACGAGACTAAAATTATAAATTTATTTTTTTGTAACTTAAAGGGTGATGATATTATTTTTCCACAAAATCATATGCACGATGTTTCCTCATCCACGTTATTAATTAGTATAGAAAATAAACATTGTTAGATTCATTGTTTGGTACTTAATAATTATTATAATGTGAAATTCAACGGCTAGTTTATTTGAATATTATGCATACACCGTGTTTGTTTCGTTTTAATTGCTATTTCAAAACCAATCGGGCGAACAAATATATTTATAATAGATTTTGTGTTTAGCGTCATCAATATTAGAGATCAGTTTATTAGCTGTAAAGTATCGATGACCACACGCAGTTTGAATTAACAATATGCGCGGCCTTTACCTGTGACTGAATAGTAATAGTATACGGCTTTTGTAATTTGTAATTATTTTGTTTGCCATCTATAGCTAGAGTAACTGTTATAATGGAAACTCCGTTTATCTCTATTCATTATACTTAGGGACTTCTAAGTATCCCATGTAAACCATTTCATATGGTAATAAATATGTAAAATGTATACAATAAAATTTTTACTTATTTGAATATGTATGTATTGTACTTAACATATTTTTAAACGTTTTTTAAATATCACTATAATCATGATGAAACATTCAATAAGACCAAAATATGTGAGTCGCTAGATTCGGGATATGAACCCACTTCTCCCTACTTCATTCTTCCTAAGAATAGGTACTAATAATAAATGTCAAATATAATAAATAATGAATATTCTTGTATGAAACCAAAATATACTACCAACATTTATTTCTGATATAGTAACTTACGAATTTGATATGACACTGATGCAATCCAGGAAAAGCTTTCCCGCTCCATATAACGATTGGGCGTTAACGTTATAAGCTTATGACGTGTAGACAGCAATTTCAAAAGAAAGTCGGAAAATGTAACGACGTATTTTTCAACACTCTCTTAACTAACGTATTAGTTTTTATCTTTTCAATTAATTTCTAAGTTATATATTTTAAAAGCGGTGAGTTTTAAAATGGCGTCGTTCTATTAAAAAAAATTATTATCATCCAATTGGTAAAACTTATCTACCTACATACATAAATTGTATGTTTTAAAATATGTCTAACATTTATCAAGACAAATCACATATATGAAGTTAAATCTGTTTCGATATACAAAATAGTATTAATTAAAACTAACATACTATCGTGTAATAAACTAGCTAAATAGTTATTAGAAATACACGCAAAAGAGATTGGATGCGTTTCTCTTAGTAGTCAAATTTATTGACATGCTCGTTAGCGGACGATAAATTGCTACAAATATATGAATATTGGATCGATTTCTAATTTAAAGTGGAATTTTTTAATAAAACATTTCCTAATCACTTTATAAAAATGATAAATAACAAATATATTAATGTTTTCTTTTTTAATTAATTTTTTTAATCATATTCACTCCTATTGTATAAAACATATTCAGTTGTACGAATTTTGAATTGTTTTTATTAGTCCATATGGAGCTAGAGTTTTCCTGACTATCTAAGGATCTCTGAATTGCCTTAACAACTGCTATAAATCAATAATAACCGGAACGGATGAATTAACCTGCCCATAGGAGCACGAAACGACTCGGATGGGTGACCATTATTGACATAACAGTTATTATCTCAATTATCTATCCAAGTACCTAGTACATACTATGTTCTTTTATACTGATCGTAATTTATGTTGCTTTTGCAAATTAAATTAGGACTATTATCTACTCAAGTTGTGTCACGGTATTTGTGGTTGCACTCCTCACTCGATTTTTTAACCGACTTCCGCAAGAAGAGGAGGTTATCAATTCGATCGGTATTTTTTTTAAGTATGTACATCGATTTCTCTGTGAGTTTTGATCCGATATGCGTGATTCTTCTTTTGTTTTATGGGCAATAGCTGTCATTTAGTCCCATAAAAATTTAAAATAGTTTGGCCCAGTAGTTTTTATTGTATGCACATTTTTTTATATATTTGGTAGATATAAGAATAGGTCATAAAGTATTTTTCACTGACCTACTCCTCATTTCCTATTTTCTAATCGCGAGTTTAGTATATTTATATGGCAGAACAACGTTTACCAGCATACATATAATGTATGTATGCTGGTAAACGTTGTACATATTAACGGATCGAATCTGTAGGTAGGTACATTAAATATTATATTGTAGAAAATCTTATTCAAATAGTTATTATTATATACAGAGACTAAAATAACAGTCTTTGAAATGTAGTATGATGATAGCTTTTTATCCGGGTCAACATGTTATAGGCTATTTTTTCTTTATATTTAGGAAAAAATCACTTTTGTTCAATTTTCTATGTATTTCTCATTATTTAATAAAATAAAGGACTTACACATTTTAGTTTTTATCTGAAATACCATATATTTACCATTAATATAATAATATATAAATATAATAAGTAATACCGCCCAAAACAGTTGGATTCGACGTTTCATGCCACCATTACATCGGATTATGACGTAAATATTTATTGAGGCAATAAATAGAGCGCTCTCAAGCTTCACTATTATCCCTAACTTTATACGAGTACCTAGTCCTATGAAGATTATAGCTTCGCGTAAAAACAAATTATTGTATAGATATAAGGAAGCCGTTAACATTATATTAAGTTATATAATTTATTTTTTAAATATTTAATAGAAGTTGAAAACTTACTATACAATTATAAATAATTAACTGTTATTACTAAATAATATAGGTATTAAATTTCTAATCTATATATGTATATTGTCCGTGGTAGCCCAGTGGTAACGCGCTCTCTCGGATAACCGAGTGATGTGGGTTCCAATCCCGGTCTCGAGCTTCTAGTATTTTCGTGTTCGAATTATTTCTTACATGATTACCACTTGTCTTACAGTAAAGGTAAACATCGTGAGGACATGACTACATGTCCGAGGGAATATAGCAACCCTTACTAGGCTCGATACTATCGAAGGGAGGCTCGTGCCCAGCAGAGGGACTTCAAATAGGGCTGATTACATATTATACACAGTACCATACATTTATATTTTAATTATGCTCTTAATTACTATATGAATACAAAAGTATATTTTAACAATATTTAGATGAAATGTACATATAACTTTAAATATTTATTTAAGGTAGCAATATTTTGTATGGCGCATGACGTTTTCATATTCAATTTGTAAGTTTATGAGACCTCCCAGCTGGTTCATTTATTTAGTTCTGCGTATCGGCAAGGTAATATTTTTCTTTGATTGAACAATACTTTTTGTATTTTATAAGGGGTATGTTTGCTCTTAACAAATTATTGAAGTGAAAAGTAAATATTTACAAACAACATATTTAAAGTTCAATCAGGTTTTTTCAAGCCATAATAACAAAAAGTCTTTTCATTTATATACAGGCATCTTTTCGTTACGCTATCTATACAGTAGGATAGATAAGGCGAATAAAATCAGCATAATATTCTCCAATACGTAGCGTGGTTTTAATATCAAAGAATAATTTGCGTTATAATAATATTCTAAGCGATTTTCAGTAACGGCAGCTGATCTCACTGAAACGAGCAGGTAGAAATATTACAGTGCATAAGTGTGTTAACACAGGTGCACTTAATATTCCTACGGTAAAAATTGGTTTATCCAGAATATAGCTAACCTTATGACGTGTAATTATCACTATAAAATCTAAAACAAATATTTGCATTGTACGGGTAACGAACGTGTTATCTCCTACGTAATAGGCAGTACTAGTTTGCCATAATTTCTAATCATTAACAAAGTAGAAAATTTCTACTTTCTAAGGCATCTAAAACAAGTCTTGCATGACAGCCTAATAAATGGGGGAAGGACTAATAAACCGAACGGTTTTCGTGAAATAATATGGAACTAAAAGGATTAAACGTTCGTAGATCGTATCACTTAACAAATAATCATTAATCCAGCTTTGCCGTAATAAACCTGAGGCCAAGATTTATGGTATACACTAATAGAATATTCTGTCACACGCAACCTGCAAGTTATTATAGAATTGAAGCGGTGTGATAAATTAGGCTTATCCGTCACGATTGGTCACGGAAGTGAGGTAGTTATAGCTAGGCTTGGGATGCATTCACAGAGGATTTGGGTAATTTTGTCCGTAGAATTATATGGCTTCGATATTTTGGATGGTCTATAATAATTTTGTCAGTAATAGAGATTTGGTGGATTACGCCTGGAGTTTTAGTGGGAATTGTGGTCGATATGCATTAGAAATTGTTTTTCGCTTCGATTGGTATTAAAGGATATAGATATTATGTTATATGAAACGAAATTTTGAGTTCAAAAAACATTTAAAAATGTGTTATGTATATGCTGCATTATATTTAAGCGCAAATATTGTAATTTTGAAGGGTTATACAATTTATACAGCGGTAATGAGTCATTATTCCACCATTGTTACTTCGCCGGAAGCACGCCCTGATATGTTCGCCCCAAAGCAGCCGATGTGTAAATTAGCTATGGTAAAAAACAAATTTTAAAATTACAATAGTTAATTATATTGTTCATATACTAAAACTGTAACCGAGTTGAAACTATATATATTTTTTTGAAAATCTTATTGAAATAGATAGTTGAGGCCATACTGGTTAGTACCAGTTTTAGAATTTTTGGCTGTCTGTTTGTCCGTCTGGGAACCCATAACAAGAAAAGTATTGAATAAATGGTGATGAAATTTGGTATGATAATAGCTGATATGGTACATTTTGCTGTGGTAAAATATAACATTTCTGAGATATCTATACTAACAGTGAAAACGCATCCAGGAAGAACCTGAGCAGAACACTACCTAAGGACAGATTTTTTCTTGTAAATTTATGTGTACTAATTCTCTTCTAATAGAAACTTAAGGATAAGACTAGAACAAACGTCATCATAATATCTGTTATCTGGTCACCAGAAGCACCCAGTCCATTCCACTTTTATGAAGATCTAGTGAATGGCTCTCGATTTACCAAAGCCCTAATACTCTATATGCAAAATAAGTAAAAGCTTTAAACATAATATTCATAGGACAATATAGCGAAAAGTATCTAACAGTAATTTCCGGTCTCGTGGCTCTATGTACGAAAATCAATCCGTACATGTAAGGAAAAATCTTCGGTTTTATATACTTTGGCATTCTTAATAACGTAGGAGTACCATTTATATTATGATTGTATAGCGGTAAAAAGTTTCGAAATATTAGTATATGTACTTATAATAATAATAAAAATGTTACAAGTCTAACCCTATAAAACTATTAAAAAAATAGATTTTATTAAGTGTCGACGTCGTTAAGACAGCGATTTATATGAAACATCTGACGCGATGACAGAATTTATTTAAGATCTTACTACAAATTCATTAGACAACGGAGAACGCTGGCCATAAAAATTAGGGAGATGTAATAAAGAACAGTTTTTTGATCGATTTACGAGTTGCTTGCGTATTGAAATATTGTTAGAGACTACGAGAATGTAAGAACAATTTAAAAATATGAGTGATGCAGCTATATGAATTATTAAGCTATCAAAATAGTAATAAAATATGATATCTTTATTAATATATTGCTACTACAATTTAAAAAAAAATGATATAATGTGCATTGGGAATCGAACCAATTTAATCCTTTAAGTAATGATAGCAAGACACTTCACCATCGAGCCATCATTTTATTTAGATATGTAAAACCCACGAAAGTAATATAAATGTTTTAATAATGAAATTTTATGACAGATTTTAATCTTCTAGTGTTCTGAGAATACAATAAAAGTCGTTCCTCACCGAAAGAGCCATACCTATATACAATATACGTAAATGGTGTACGCTATCACCAAAATTTGTGTGACGTCGTGCATATGAAGCAGTAATGGTTTCCCGTTTCCTTAAATCTGCACAATGCCGTCTCATGACGAAAAATATGAATAGACGAAATCCCTTCAAAAACAAAAATAACGAACCTTCTTTTAAAATAAAAATTTGATTCACTGCGGTACTGAATTAAAGTTTATGGTGAATGTCTGGGTGTTGTAAATAAGCAAAGTTTTAAAAGGATTAAGTTGCGAAAATTTTATTTTATATAATATGTATATTTACAAAAGAAGTAAAGCAAATAAAAACATATATACATAATATTCGCATTAGTTACTTTAACTAAACTAAAATGTTAGTTTTAATAAAAATAATTTGAAGACACGTTTGACTTAGTGAATCTACTTGCTATATCAGTGGTTATAGCAGCTTGCTATAGCAGCATTAATTTGTGTGACGAGCACGAATTTTGTACTCCAGTCATGAGTGTTTATATTTATAATATTATGTATGTATTTAAAGTTACACATAAGAAGTGTATGAACTATCCGGTGTCCATAATTCTAGCCTAAAAATGAAAGTAAAAACATCAATAACTACTTATCAATTTCTTTGAGACACGATTTCATTTTCGTTCCATGTTAATTTTAAGTACATTTTATGTAATAAGCCATAAGCTAAATAAATAAAAATGATAACCATTCAAATTTTCTATTAACTTGCGTAAATCTGTTCAAATATTGACTACCTTGTAATGAAGATTGCGGGTTAAACTCCCATACAAAGCAAAGGTGTTATTACCATGAAGTCGATTACTGTATTATTAGTGTTTGACTTAAATTATGGAAGTCTGGCGATTTTCACCTGATTCTTGCTAATTTAAAAATATTAATTGTGATTATTTCAGTGTTTTAACATGGGATTGATGATCCGAGCAATATATAGGTAAACGATATTCTATAAAACTTAATCAAAAACTTAATTTTCGGAGTATAAAAATTAGATTTTTAGCAAATGAGTACACTATTGAGTGAGTATTCGATACGAAATTTAAATGAAGGATTGTAACGAATGTGCGACATCCGTCCCCCGTAGCGCGTATTTGTTACACGCAGGGGGTCAGCGTAGAAGCACGTTCCTGACATTCTTTCCAAAATAACACCATGTGTTCCTCGGGATCGCCGATTAATCTCTTCACACTTAGAAATTCTTTGGAAAAATATTTTTTCTTTACAAGATAATTTAGTCGGAAACGTATATTTATATAGCTGTATTTCAATAAAATCGTTATCTTTTTTGTTTTCTTTACGCACAACGCAACAACACACATTTTAAAAGCGTAAGAAATAATTACCTATAAGATATTTATTATCCTAAGTTAAAGAAGAATGTACAATTTTTTATATACATTGCGGACAATAAATTTATTGACGATGTTATATATTTTACATAGGTACGTTTTGTTACATTTACCATTCAAATAACAATTATTAACAGGTTAATTTAAAAGAGCTTATGAATTATTCGTCTACGCCCCGCATTCGGTTACATAGAAAATTAATAAAAAATAGCTTTATTGGGTACTAATATATAAATAGAGTTTCTAACTTTTAGAATTGGTTTAGTTGTTTTAGAGATTTATATTGGTAAACCAACAAAAAGTCGAGAAGTGTCGTGGGAATCGATAGAAACGAAGTTCTTTTCGCTGTCTGCCCTTGGCTCATAAATTAGGTCATAAAATTTGTCACGAGGGTACTTTCGTAGGATATCATAAACATCAGGCAACGTAGTTTGTACATGTTGAAGTTCATCGTTGAAAGACTTGTACTGTGCACACGAATTTCTTACACCATGTAGACCGTAACACTTATGCTCACCTGTTACTTGTGATAACGTCACGTTATGGGCTACCCTTAGATATAATATCTAATGACCATGGACCAAAATCAAAGTACATCCATTACATAAATATGGAGGACCTTGTCATGCGAAATAAATAATATAAGAATAAAATTAAAAATTCTAAAAAGAAACCTATTAAGAACACAAAAAAATTAGGAGTACCTACTGGATTATAAATTACTCTATTTGGCAAGTCATTTGACTGATTGTACGTGTTTAAGTTTGTTGCTTTAAGCTTACCTTAAGGTTAAAAAACAGAACGTGACTACACAAGCACGAGTAACTAATTTGAACGGCAGAATTGCAGAAACGTATTTTGTGTGACTACATTCGAAACGCTGTACATTTAAAATGAAATATAGCTTCTCGGTACAAAACAAAGTAAAAATCAACATTGCTCAGTAATTTACTTTCTCGAAACAAAAGTGGCTAGTCATAAAAGCGACCAAATGTAATTTTTTTAACAAAACTTGGAACTAGTGCGCCGACAGGATATTAAACAAGTTGAGAAAAAAAGGAAAAGAAAATCCGTATCATCGCAAATAATGAAGGCAACCCAAGAAGCGTAATCAAACCGAGCCGCTCACCGGGCGCCGCTCTGTTATTATATCTATCAAATAAAAAAAACAAAAGCAACAAAAAGTGTCCATAAGTTTTCGGGGACAGAAAATGACAAAGGTATTGCGTACTAAAGTAGCGTTTTATCAAAAGATGGCACTAAATGAACAAGGCAGGCCGATTGCTACCATAAAGATAACAATAATTAGCCGTAATGACCACACCGTGGAGGCCGACTCGGTTTTTTTAAGTGCAGTGGGCGGCACGTAGAAGCGATCGGAAGATAGCGCGTCCATCAAATCATATGATAATCGGGCGCAGTTAATTCCATTACCAATAATAAATGCGCGCATTAAATTAGACCTGTCGGATGAGTCGACGGAACGCGGCACTACGATCGCTCCCATCATTCGGATTATAATATGAATAATTTATCACAAAAAATAAAAGGCATCATATTATTGTTTTGAACTTGAAACGTCAAGCGCAATGTGTCGCTGCGTTGCTGATCGAATGCGATTGTGTAGGAGATTACAAAACGACGATAGATAATTTTAAAGCAATTTTATTCTGAACTAGCTCTATAATGTGGCAATTCATGCATATTTAATAATTAAATCATGTTTATTATTAACTAAATGTATATGAATAATATTTTAAGAAGGACTCTACAGTTTACCTACGTAAACTACGAACTTATTTAAGTGATTGAAAAAAAAAATCATTGATATTGTATTGCCGTCCGCTGCTAAATGGCATTCCAAGAAGAGCACAAAGTATTTGTATTCAAAGTTCAGACTACTATTATGCATGCAAAAATTTGTTTCTTTCGACAAAGTATTATGTGTCTATCTATAATTTTTTTTATGGTAAAAAGTGGGCAGACGGGCAGGAGGCTCACCTGATGGGAAGTGATCACCTCCGCCCATGGACATCTGCAAGCGTGCGTTGCCGGCCTTTCAGGAAAGGGAGGGATGGAGGAGGGAGGGAGGAGGGATGGGAGTGGGAGGGAGGAAGGAGAGTGGGCCTCCCGGACTCTCACTCACCGGACGAAACGCGACAGCATAGCTGCCACTTCACGCCGGTCTTCTGTGAGAGAGTGGTACTAATGAACTATACGGGGCGTGCCGGCCCATTCGGCTGCTACCCGAAGGTAACAGTAGTTTAATCGAATCCGTACATTCAATATTTTTGGAATATCTTATATATCGAAATAGAATTATTATCGATACGGAGACCAGATCTATAGTTTTTTAGATTTTTTGCCTATATTTATATATGCCTGTCTGTCTGTCTGTTTTTGACTAAATCACGAGAAAAACACTGGACTGAAAAATTTGAGCTGGTTTAAATCTGAGTCAACGAAGCGATAGTAGTAATCGATAAATCATAAAGCTGAAAATTTAGTTTAGTTATACTAAATAAAAAAAAATCATATCTATAGTTTGATAACCATTTCGTATAAGCTACTCGTATATTCAAACATAAAACCCAGCATAACCTAGCAAAGATCATTTTATCTTATGTGGAGATTATTTGCCTATATTTATAGAAAGAAACCAATATTGTGCTGAATTGAACTCAATAATATTATTCGTATTCCTAATCCAGTTGAAATAGAATTTATGTATTTCATCGTATATAATATGTAATAGCGACAGCATTCATCTGAATTCGATAAAGTAAATATATGAGTATAATTAGTAAACCGAGTGATACGGATTCAAATCCCGTGACCTCTGATATTTTTATGTGCAAATTGTTTCTGAAATGATTACCACTAGTCTTACGGTGAAGGACAATGTGAGAAAACCTGCAACCCCCTGCACTGATCCTTATAAAAGGGAGGCCCATCCCCAGCTGTGGGACGTTAAAAAGGGCTGAATACTTATTGAAAATATTTAAATAACATACGTATTGAAAATTTTATATTTAGACCATCAAGCGCCGCAATCTAGCCGCCTCCAGCCATTTATGACGAGAAAGTTGTATTGTTAACATCTGTCGCCTATGATTCATGGGGATTCCGTAAATCATTCTGACAAAAGTATTAAATGGAATGTAACGATCTATAAACACGTTTTGCTATACACTTCGAGAAAATATGCTTAGATTATGTCTGTCATTTGCCTACACAAATTATATATTGTTACGGACTTCGTAAATAAAATTATTTATAGATAAATCGTATTTATAAAAAAATAAGTCTTTAGACTTACTTATTCATTGACTTTAGTTTTTTCAATAAATAATAAATTGGTTAGTACTTGTAGGTAGCTGTAGGTTTCAGGATTACGACTGAGACCTAGGATTTAATGCCATTTATGATGTTATTTTAATATAACTCCTAGAAGCTAAAAAATAGTTATATTGAATTTATTATTTAAATAACAAATAACTGTAAGAAAATGTCTATTCTATATATAAATTAAAATGAATATGGGAGCAAAATATAGAAAGAAGTACTCATTAACAGCTCTTCTTTAACAAAACCAAACTTTATTGAAATTTAATTAAAATACACTAAATTTATTGATTTTTTAAATTAAAACAAGTACAAAAAATCTGTAGGTTAACTTTGTAATCTGAAATAAACATCCTTAGTTTTTAGCAATCGTATACATAATGGCAAAAATTCTTCTAATCTTAGCCCACCCAGATAATAAATGTAAATAAAATTGATTTATTTTTCATATTCCATCAAAAGTTCACGAGTTTAGACAAATATGATTATATAAACTTTAACATTAATGAACTGATTGATGAGTTTTGTTGATGACTTGGAAGAAAATAATCAACTCCATTACGTTTTAAAGTGATCCGTGTTCGAAGCTGACTCACGGTGATATGTCAATAAACTTTCGAGAAGTTCATAATGAAGCATTTTTATGCTAGAGTGATCGTTTTAATATCGTAATTAAAATTGACGTATGGACACGCAATGTGGCAACATTAGTTACGATACTGGCGATCTGATCGCTTTACGGCACATAATCTATTCTAAGATTGTAAAATAATATGTGAGTTGACCTTCAAACTGCCTAAGTAGAATATTAAAATATGTAGACTATTGGTAATTGTATTATGATTACGTTACAACTTTACTCGCAGTGAAAAGCTCGAACTATGAAAAGCAGTTCAAATTAACTACGACCCAAATAAGTTTCAATTTAAGCTCACAGATGTAAAATGTCAAGGTTCAAAGTTTTATTATACGTATGTACGTACATGATAGAAGTGTGTTTACATCATTAAAAGGTACGCAAGTGATTAGAATGAGCTGGAAGATTGAAATAAAGGAAATATATATTTTTATTATACAATATGGAAAAAGAAACATTTAAATAATTTTAAAACACACATATTAATATTTGTTGCTAGCTTTTGTTCATGAATCCTAAACCTAATACCTAAGTGTGTAAAGCTAGGATATGAGCTGTCTTCGATTTAAATCTTTTTTCAAATACCTTGTGTTTTCTACGAACATTAAAAATAAAATTTGAAATAATTTCTAGAATATAGAATTAACAGAAATCTAAATCCCACAATATTTAAAGCAAACATAGAAATGAATATAATATAACCGAAGTTCAGTACATCTATTTTTCACACTTAGCGCATAGTTCATAACACAAGGCGTGATATAATTAATAAACTGTCGCAAGTCATCAGAGCTAATTAAAGAGTACCAACAAAGTTCCGAGCGACAGGTGCGCCCGTAGATAACACCAAGACACATTGCCTCTAAGAAAAGCTAATCCGGCCATTGAATTAAGTGTAATATATTCGCTATTTTGTTCCAAGATTTGTTTCTGTACTTTAGACAATACCTTTGTATTAAATGGATTTTGAATTTATATATATTATGTCGGATGATAATTACACTTTATCTTAATTGATATAATCTATATACCTATAAAGACAGTGGTAGCCCAGCGGTAACGCGCTCGCTTGGATAACCGAGTGATGCGGGTTCAAATCCGGGTCTCGCACCTCTGATATTTTCAAGTGCGAATAATTTCTATCATGATTACCACTTGTCTTACGGTGAAGGAAAAACATCGTGAGGAGACCTGCATGTCTGAGAAAACCTAGCAAGTTTTCGAAAGACATGTGAAGTCTGCCAACACGCACTATGCCAGCGCAGTGGACTATGGCCTAATCCCCCTCGTACTGAGGGAGGCCCGTGCCCAGCAGTGGGACGTTAAAAAAAGGGCTGATGATGATGATGATGATATACCTACATAAATTCAATTGTTGTTTGTTAGTATTGCCAGAACTGAAACATTTTTTGGGATATATGATATTGAGTCTAATTATGAGTATTTTAGTTGAAAAAAAAATTTGAAGAACCAAAAACACAGCTCGAAAATCAAAATTTTCAGAACTATATAGTTTGTACGGGAATCGATAACTGTAAGAACGAGCTTAGAGACGAAACCGAGCGAAGCGACGGTAGCCGCTTATCTTTAAATTTAATTCAGTGTTTTTATGATATGTTTTTTTTCATTTGAACTTATCCCATTAATCGATTAATAAATATTTGGCATAAGAATGATACTATCGTAGTAGTATTTACTCAATTGTTTCGTGAATTGTACCAGTACAATTCACAAAACAATTAAGGGTTTTTTTCTTAAATAAACTCAGCTTCGTGGTTTGAAAGTAAGTTCATAAACAAATTATTTTAATAAATTTTAATTACTGCGAAAGAATTTCAAAGTAGCTACTAGTATGTACCTATATATCGTAATATTTATAAGTGTTGGCGTGTTATTCCTTAAAAAACTATCAATTTAAAACTACTGCAATAATATTTATATTTTGAAGTAAAATGTAGAAAAATATTTTATATATTAGCTGGTGTGATATGCCGCTTTTTAATATATGATATGTGGCTTTTTGCATGCATTTCTGGTTCACATTCCTATAGGATTTGATGTTAAAACCCATTTGGATAAAAACCGCTTTGAGGTCCGTTTAGTGGCTTTATAAGGTTATTTTTCAATAAAGTTTTTTTTAATATTTATTAATATACCAATTTAAAACTAGGGTAATGATAGTGATTTATTGTAGAAAATTCTTTATATACTAGCAAACACCTGTATATACGTTAACATGAAAAAGAAAACAAGAACGATTGTCTGTGCGAAAAGTTGTCCCTTAGGAGTTAGGACGTTATATATTACCCTCTCGCGATTTACTCTGGGTTCACTTGAATGTGGTCTTAGGTTATATGTATGTTATATGTTACTCTAGGTCATAATCTATCTATCTATGTAATAAATATCTAAATCCATCCAGCCGTTTCAGCCTGAAGTAGTAATTATTATTTTTTTTGTTGTAATCTTATGAACATAAATATACCATGTAAAAATATTTAACACAGAATTCAGACCACTTTGATTTCTGTTTAATTGACTGGTGAAATCTTATATAGCCGAGCTTCGAATAAAATTCGTAATTGCAATTCATTTTTCTATAATTTTATCAATTTATTTAATAATAGCGCGTTATGGCACACGATGTGGTAATTAGAACGCCGACGTAAATGGTTCTTCGTACCTTAAAAGTTCACAAATACTAAGAACAGCCATTCGTGATTTCAAGAGAACTGTGAAAAGCGATATAAAAACGAACAAAACATGAAATCACAATGTAATTAGGCTACAGTGTTGTTTTTTAAATGAACTTCGTTTAAAATGGCAGACTTAATTCAGCAGGCTGGATTGTAAGTTATGGCTTAATTTATGGCCAATTAACCTGGTGTTAAGTAAAGCAGAGGTGACAGATCCTTTGGACTGACTGCCGTTTTAGGAATCTCGTTTGTTTATTGGGTGTAAGAAAAATAGCAATGAACCTTGTATTTAGTTTGCACAGCCGTTCTGCTAGTTATTGTTCTTAACCGATTTAAAAAGGGAGGGTACATTTATAATAAACGGAACATACCATGGGTTTGGTTGATTATAATCATTTATCTTTATTAATTTGTTATAACTGTCTATGCATGTACTAAAACTGTAAGAGTCAATTAAATATACATAGGTATATTGAGGATTTATGAGAGAAGATCTTGTAATACAGAAGCCATTCGAATCGATTCGATACTCATACTTAGACATACCATACATAATATATTACGTTAAGAATTAAGTCGTCAAAAAATTTTAAAATCTTGTAATGTAATCACAAATATGGCTATCCATTAAAACTAACAATGTAAATCCTTAAAACAATCTGTTAAATTAATTCAAAATCAATCTTTGTTCTTTGAAGCCTTAATCGTACTGACCTACACCCACGCATCGCCCAGGCCATCGCCATAGCCGCTCGCACAAACGACCTTTCTTTACTACTTTAAACATGCTTTAATTAACTCCCCCTAATTAGTTTTTATTTGTTGTAATAAATAATCTGTATAATGTTAATGTAAATAGAAGTTTAATCATATTTTTAATAATAATAAATATTAATAGGATAAGATTTTTTTGTTTTAGGGCCTTTTGAAATACTTTGAATGAAATGTATGCGACTTCATATTTAGGATTCTTCAAGTGACAATTTTGTATCGAGCTTTCATTAATTCTATATGAATTAAGAACGTAAAAGTGAAAGGTTTCCGCTTAATTCCGTCAATTTAAACTTACTAACTTTGACTTGAACTTGCATTCGAACCAGTGTTGCCAGATCAGATTTTCTAAAATACTGTGCTGTCCACATTAAAATACGGTATTTCCGATAAAAATACAGTGTTTAATGGAACAAAATACTGTGTTTTTACAGTGCAATTAAATGACATATAAAAAAAGGAAATAATAATGTTATTAAGTAAAATAGGCATTAGGCATTTATTTTGAAGATAATATCCTCACAAACTTACTAAACATTACAATACTTTTATCCACAAAAAAATTAATCACTGTCACTGTCATACAGTCCGATTGTCACTCCTTTTTTATATATTTCCGAGTTAAAAGATTTTAGCATCTTTTCAGTTGGCAGAAAACTCACACAGTTACCACCATGGCGAGAAATGGCCTGTTTTGCCAACATATTTCCCTTAATTGTTTCGGTAATTAATCTGTTCCTCTTCTTAGTCTTTGTGTCATTTATTTGGCTGAATACTCTTTCACACTCAGCGTTAGAATTTGGAAGAGCCAAAATGTCCAGCATAAACTGAGCAACCAAACTGAACTCTTCAAACTGCTTCACCTGAAATACAAATATATTGTACTTTAAAAATAAAAAAAAAATAGGTATCGAAAGTTTAAAACTTATAATTGCTAAAAATTCTTCTCACCTTGTGCCAAAACACATCGGGCTGTTGGCTTGTATCTAAATTGTTTTTTAATGCCGGCAATTTCCGCCACTGATCGTCTATTTGTTGCTGCTCGGCCAAAGAAGTTGGTGTCAATCTTGGCAGTAAATTGAAAAGTACATGAAGAGATTCGTCTCGACGTGAGTCATCTAAACAACTTTCAGGGTCTAATTTGGAAATCGCGCCCAGGACAGGATCATTAAGCGCATATCTCTTGCGGATTCCTACGCAAGCTTTTATCAAGAAATTTCTGCAATTTATTTTAATTAACTTTTTCTTTTCAAACGAAATTTCATTTGCCAAAAGTTGATTCTGAACTCCTAATCCAAGATACATTTCATCTAAACTTTTAAAATACTTTTCGTCGGTTGGGTCAATTTTGTCTAGATCAGTTTCCATGATATGAGTTTTTTGTACATAAGTTGTTATTAGTTCGTTAAACAGTTCGTTCATTTTTGTGTGTACTTTTGTTATCATAGGGGTTTCACTTTGAAAAAGTGTGTTGGCTTGGGTGAATTTTGGCAACATCCAATTCAAAAAGAAAAAATAAGCTTTTATAGTAGGATCATTCAACTGCTTATGGATTTCAAAGCATTCGTTATCTTCGAGCCATCTTCCGTTAAAAAACAACGCAAGTGTACTCCATTGCTCTAAAATCCTTTCCACTACTGAACTCAAAGACAACCACCTTGTTTGGGCCGGTTTTAAAATTTTGTGTACTTCAGTTTCAGTGAATATTTGAAATTCTTTTAGCTGTGACTGTCTTTTACAGCTGGTTGCAAAATAGTTGTAAATATCCCGAGTAAGCTTTTCACATTCAGCAGGTAATTGTTTGCATGCATCGCTTGCACAAAGATGCAATGAATGACAAACACATTTCAGCACAATTATTCCGGGACATTTGTCACGAAATCTGCTTGACACAGAGTTTCTACATCCCATCATCAAATTACACCCGTCTGAACCGAAACCTATGATATTTTTAACGGGGATTGAATTTTCTTCAAACGACTTCAACACAGCTTGGAAGAGACATTCCGCTGTGGCAGTAGCAGCATTGTTCTCATCTCCATGTATTTGGATCAAGTCCCAAAATCTGCTTATGATTTGACATTTCTCTGGACAGTAATACCTAACTACGACACACATCGTTTTTACTGACCCGATGTCAGTGCTTTCGTCGATCATTACAGAAAATTTTTGTTTTTTTAAATCGGCACACAGCTCTTGTTTTTCCGAATTTCCCAATAAATTGTTGATGACTGCTTGAAGTTTTGTCCGCTTCATTTTCAATTTTTTGGCTACGTCTGAGTCAGGAAATACAGTAGGTAATAATTCAATTAAATGGTCCATCACTCGGTGTGAGATTTTGTGTTCCGCCATGAATGCTGCCAACTTAATTTCAGCAAATTTTTGTTTCTCTTCATCCGACTTAATTGTTTTGTTTTCAAAAATTTTTGAAATGGACGGCTGCGATGATGATGATGTCGATTTAGTTTTCTTTAAATGTTTGATTCCTTCACCGTGCCTTTTCAGAGCAACTCTATCAGCGGAAATTTTTGCGTCACATACTACACAAATAGCACGGTACGGGTCTCTTGGATCACGTTGAAGCCAAGTTTTCAAATTCGTGTCACTCAGCCATTCATCTCGAAATTTTTGTCTATAATGTTGTTTTTTAATTTTTTTGGGAGTTGATGGTCCACTTTCACTTTCAGCAGAACTATCTTTTGCCTGAGACATAATTTTCACAACAAGTATAATTATTAATATTAAACTTAACGAAACACTTTAGACTTTGATACAAAACAATTTAAATGACTCTCCAATAACATAAAAACGACGCTATTGCATATCCAATACCATTTAGCCGAATAATACTTACCTCTATGGACTTTATGATGCAGCCGATTCGGGGAATACCCTACTCACTCATGTTTCTATCGCCCGTCGCAATCATAATTTACGATAATTTCATAAGAAGCGTTCATTTTAATTTTTTATGTGACTTATTTTACTTATTATTTGTTAGCGATTAATTTAAAAAAATACTGTGTTTCCATACACTGTATTTATAAAAATTCGGTGTCCAGTAGACAGCGTGAAAATACGGCAGATCTGCTGTAATTACAGATTTCGAACCCAGGATCTATGGACTACAGGAGCACATGCTAGCCACTAGATCGCAGAGGCAAACGCTTGGGTACGTTCATGACCTTTAGCGTTGCTATTATGAGGAAACTCAATGAACCAGGATAAAAGTATTTTAAACGAAATATACCCTAGTTACGAGTACGTTTTCAAAATTTCACACTATTCTATAACATCCTATACTATCTTATCAATAGTGATTTATCACGTCCATTTGCATTGTTACAGGAATATTGTAGAAAACAAATATATTTATATAATCTGTACATATAAGTAAAATTGGAGTGTCTGTTTTTAATTTCAAATTAACGGGATTTCACTAAATGTATATGAAAGTAAATACGATAAGTGCAACAAAAAACATTTTTTTTTAATTTTTGTCTGTCTGTCTGTATGTCTGCCTGTCTGTTTGTTCCGGGTAAAATCTGGAACGGCTGGACCGATTTTGACGGGACTTTCACTCACAGATAGCTAATAATTATAAAGCATAACTTAGGCAACCTTTTAACCAACTTCAAAAAAGGAGGAGGAGGTAGACATTTTATTTATTTTAAGTAGTGATACCCGTGGCTTCGCTGAACCTAGGGACGAACCCCAGCGAAGAGTGGGTATGTGGTTAGTAACATATAAGTTGGCATAATATTTTTGTAATTTTTAATATCTCATATGTGGGGACCCTACGCTTTATTTTATGGAGAGCTCAAGCTAAAAGAGATAGACTTTAGATAGGGACTTTACCGATTGAAATCACTTATTTGAAATGTCAAAGTTTTTAGTAGGTACTCGTACTTATATAGAAAAGGCAATCACAGTTCACTATCTAGCAGCTTAGCTGTACAATACTTTATAGGAAGAATGTTTAGAAAACATTATACTTCTAATATTATGAAATATAATATACCGGGTGTAACATTCAAATGGGTCAGACTTATTATGGGAAAGTCTTTTCAGACTTCCCCATAATAAGTATTTTAATAAGATAATAAGTCTCTTCAGACTTCCGCATACTGACCCATTTGAAACAGCCTGTATAATATGTATGTACATTGTACATATTTTATAAACCCTCTATGTAATATATCTAAAAAATGATTTATACATGTCGATTAACATAGAAATTCCTTCTTTTTGAAAGTTGGTTTAAAATTAACTTAATGGATAAGTCGAAGTAGTAAGGCACTAGTTAAACAATATGACATATTATGTATGTATTTGCGCGTATTATAGAGAACGTTGAATCAATTGACATTCAGAAATATCTTAGGATTATGTAAGGCTCGAACATCAATTTAGCTTTGCATTTATTAATCTTACAATATTTGTATATAGTTTTATTGATAGCATACATCTTGAATTAAAAATTAAAATCTTGCTTTTGGTTGGTGAATTTAGATTTCGTCATATTGGTACATAATCTTTTCCAAATTTGACGACACGTTTGGCGCAGTTTGTAGTGACCCTACTTTCTTGCGCCAGCGGTCGCGGGTTCGAGTCCCGCTGGGGGCATTCATTTGTTAAACTCGGATGTTTGTACTCCAGTCATGGGTGTTTATATTTATAATGTGTATGTATTTAAAACTTATATATGTATAATGTAGTATATCAACTAACTGGTATCCGTAACACAAGCTTCCTTCGTAGCTTACCACGGAACTAGATGGCGCTGTGTGTAATAATGTCCCAACATATTTATTTATTTATATTTATTTAATTATGTAAAAAAATTGTATACAGTTTGGTCTTACTTCGTTTCGCATATTATTTAACTTCGTATTATTATTTTATTAGCATTTTATTAATTTAGTAATAACTTAAAACATGTAAGACATCCTTTTTAAAAGGACATTTTCTATGGAGTAAAATAACTATATCTCCTCACCTGCTATTCTGTAGAACAAATGCAAGTACTACTTTAACTATGTACCTAATACCTTTTTAGCGAGTGTAGTTGGTAGTGACGAGAGAACACAAATAAAAAATCTTAATGTCGTCACTTGGTAAAATAGTATATTGTAAAAGTCAACACTCACGTAAAAAATAGTTCAGAAGGAGAAGTTTACAGAGATACACAGTAATATACACGTTACAGGTACAGCACAATAAGTCCACATACAAAAACTAGCGTAAACGATTAAAATATATAAAAACAAGTAATTAGCATCAGCTGGTAAGGCGTCGACTGTCGTATATTAGAAAAATCACAAGCTGCCGGTAGGAGACAAAAACATTCCGATCCGCCGTATACTACTGGTTTCGCGCGGCTATGCTTGTGAATTAATTTTATATTCATAAATATTAAATAATAAATATAAATAATTATATAATCGTGTTGTATGTATGTAGGTGTGTGTATATGTAATATTAATACGTAAATTAGATATTAAATAAATTATAAATATTATAGAAAGTAAAGTGTAATAAATAAATATGATAAACTACATATATTAATTGCATAAGTCACCTACATCACTCCCCCCCAGCGACCGTCATGGGCGATAAAAATCAGGGAAACGTACAGTACGTCCGGAACGTGTCTTTTTTGTGTCGGTCTTACTGTCAGGACGAGTGTCGGGCTGTATGCTAAGGTTAGGTTAGGTTAGGTTAGGTTGAAGGAGGGGGATCGGGACATGAAATGTGCCCAGGATGATACAATTGAGTGGGAGATGGGTCGGTTAGTATGTAAGCAGGTTTTAAGCGGTCTATAGAAACGGTCATGTTTTTACCCTTAACCCTTATTGTGAAAGTCTTGTCATTTCGTGCCAGAACTTCATAAGGTCCAGAGTATGGAGGTTGTAAGGAACCTCGTGAAGTGTCATCTCTCAAGAATATGTGGCTGCACGACTTTAAATCTTTAAATATGAAAATTTTGTCTTTTTTATGTCGTGCAGCTGGTGAGGGTTGTAGTTTTTTAGCGAAATGACGGAGACGGGTGGTAAAATCTGACACATCGGTGCTGCCATGAGAAATGGGCTGGAAAAATTCGCCTGGAAGTCGCAATGGCTCACCGTAGACTAACTCTGCAGAAGAAGCCTGCAAGTCTTCTTTAAAGGAGCTTCTTATTCCCAGAAGCACCAAGGTAAGTAAGGTAAGGAATCAACCCAATTGGTGTCTGCGTGGCACATCAGAGCCGCCTTTAGTTGACGGTGAAACCTTTCTACCAAACCGTTGCAGGCAGGATGATACGCGGTCGTTCGGCGATGTTTGAATCCTGTCATTTTTCCTAAATATTGGAAAAGGGCAGATTCAAACTGCCGACCGCGATCTGTCACTATATCCGTTGGACATCCGAATCTGGATATCCACGATATCAGTGCCTTGCCAACGGTTTCGGCGGTTATGTCGGATAGCGGTGTGACCTCTGGCCAGCGCGTGAATCTGTCTACCGCCGTGAAGCAGTAGCGGTAGCCTTGGGATGAAGGGAGGGGACCAACTATGTCTATGTGGACGAAAGCGAATCTAGCTCGTGGTAAGTCAAAGGCGCCAAGGGGTGATGACACGTGACGATGCACCTTAGCTCGTTGACAAGCCAGACACTTTCGTGACCACTCTCGACACTCCTTACGAACTCCGGGCCAGACAAAGCGCTGAGCTATTAACTTAGCTGTAGCGTTGGCACCAGGATGACTTAGGTTGTGTAGGTTGTCGAAGAGTTGTTTTCGTAAGGGCTTTGTTACGAAGGGTCTGGGTGAAGAAGTGCTAACGTCACAATAGAGCATAGTTGGGCTATTAGGGAGAGAAAATTTTTCCAGCCGGAGTGAGGATTCACCGGCAAGCAATTCTCTGAGCTCCTGGTCTGAAGCCTGGGACGCAGCGAGGAGTTCCAGGTCTATGGGTGTCTGCAGTTCGTCGATCCTAGACAGCGGGTCGGCAACGACGTTGTTCTTAGTCTTACCCGAGATGTGCCTAATATCTGTGGTGAACTGCGAGATATAATCTAAGTGACGAAACTGGCGGGGTGAGCAGTTGGCTTTGCGCTCGCTGAAGGCGTAGCTCAGCGGTTTATGATCCGTGAACACAACAAAATGTCTCGCCTCGAGCATATGCTTAAAATATTTAATGCTCTCGTAAATAGCTAAGAGCTCGCGATCGTAGGGAGAATATTTTTGTTGTGCTGGACTTAACTTGCGTGAGAAGAAAGCCAGTGGTTGCCAAGCGTTGTCGATGCGTTGCTGTAATACTGCACCCATTGCCAAGTCAGATGCATCTGTTACCAGAGCGAGTTCGGCTTGACAGTCTGGGTGGGCTAGTAGTGCAGCATCAGCGAGGCTTGTTTTGCACCGCTCAAAAGCTAGCAGTGCGTCGCCAGTGACATCGATTTGTTGGGATGCTTTAACACAGCCAGCTAACAGGGCGTTCAAAGGGGCTTGAATGGATGCGGAATGAGGTAAAAACCGTCTGTAGAAATTGAGCATCCCTAAGAAACGCCTGAGCTGCTTAGCTGTCTTGGGTACTGGATACTCGTTTATGGCTTGTACCTTGGATTCTAAAGGCTTGGTACCAGCGGCAGAAATTCTATAGCCTAAAAATGTTACTTCAGCTGCTCCGAAAACGCACTTTGAGGTGTTGAGGAGGACGCCGTAGTCCCTCATGCGGGTGAAAAGTTGCTCGAGGTGGTGCTCGTGCTCAGCTTCGTTCTTAGAGAACACCAGGAAATCATCTAAGTAGCTGTAACAAAAGTCTAATCCTCTCGTCATCTCGTCTACAAACCTTTGAAAAGTTTGGCCTGCGTTCCTTAACCCGAAGGTCATGTACGGGAACTCATACAGGCCAAAGGGTGTAGTTATGGCGGTCTTTGGTATGTCGTCCTCAAAGACCGGTATCTGGTTGTACGCCTTCATTAAATCGATAGTGGAGAATATAGTACAACCAGATATTGAATGTGTGAAATCGTGAATGTGCTTAATTGGATATCGGTCAGGTATCGTCCGTGCATTAAGCATGCGATAGTCCCCGCAAGGACGCCAGCCGTTGTCCTTCTTAGGTGCAAGGTGTAACGGGGAAGCCCAAGAACTTTCAGAAGGACGCGCTGTGCCCGTGCTGAGCATCAGCTCAAATTCCGTTCTAGCAATTTTGAGCTTGTCTGGCGCGAGCCTACGTGGGCTGCAAGAGATAGGAGGTCCTGGTGTGGTTCTGATGTGGTGTACCGTGTTATGTTTAGGTGTGGTAAGTGTGCCTGAAGGGTGTGTTATTTCAGGAAATTTATTTAATACCCTGTGATAACGTGAGTCACCTGTTGCAACTTTAACAGAAGATACATTAATATTAGTAATACAAGCAGTAGCAGACAATGTAGTGGTATTATCAATAAGGCGTTGGTTACGAATGTCTACAATTAAATTATAAAAGTTAAGAAAATCAACGCCAATAATAGGTTTAGTTACATTAGCTACAGTAAAACGCCAAGTAAAGTTGCGTCTTAAACCTAAATTTAAATTAAGTTCGATAAAACCATATGTGTCTATTACACTGCCGTTAGCGGCAGTAAGTTCGAAACCTGTTTTATTTCGACGCTCCCGAAGTGAAGAACGTGGGTACACACACAGGTCACTGCCAGTGTCAATGAGAAACTGTGTGTTGCTGCTGCGGTCGGTGACGAAGAGTAGACTCGAAGGTGACAGGCGTTCGTCAGCCGCCATTAACGACTGCCTGTGGAGTTTACCTGCCTGCGTGAAGTCACAAGGCTGAGTACACTTGCTGGCGTGTGCACCAAATTTGGTGTGATACCAACAAGTATGGTGGTTGCGATGTGTAGGACCGGATCTGCTTCCATGTCGTGATGAACGGCGGCGTTTTCTATGCCTGCCGTGCTCAGGAGAACGGCATGCCTTGCTCTGCGTTTGCTGCTCCAGCTCCGATGTAAGGTTGTATATCATCTTCTTCAGCTCTGCTATTTCCACAGAGGGGTGAGGGAGATGTGCAGGAAGTGATGACGTGGAGGCGATGTGAGGAAGAGGCGTCAGCTCCTGAATGCGGTCCGCCAGGTCCGCTGACTGCTCCAGTGATAGGGTCGGCTGTGATGCCAATAGTGCTTGCGTGGTTTGTGAAAGGCGACTGCTCCATATCGATTTGATATATTCTTCTGGCATAGAAGATCCAGCTAGGTCTTTTAAATGCCTTAAGAAGTGAGAAGGTTTCCTGTCGCCGAGTTCCTCATGAAACAAGAGTTGCATCACTCTTTGCTCATGCGAGTCTGAGAGACGCTTTATTAATATCGTTTTTATGGTTTCATATTTGTACTGTGCGGGAGGGTTGATTAATATGTCCCTTACGGCTTTTGCGTATTGCATACTAAGATTATTTATAACATTACTGTATTTTATATGGTCGTCAGTGATGTCGTTAATATAAAACTGACCTTCTAAAAGTGCAAACCATAACTCAGGCTCTTCTGGTGTAAATGGTTGAATTTTTATTTCTATGTCGGTAGATATGCGCACCCTTTGTTCTCGGCGCGAGGTAACGTAGGCGCCGTAATGTAAACCGGCCGCTTTTTCCGAATCACTATTATCGCTCATTTTCACAGGTGAAGAATGTCCGTACTCAATTAGGGGTCACCAGTTTAGCGAGTGTAGTTGGTAGTGACGAGAGAACACAAATAAAAAATCTTAATGTCGTCACTTGGTAAAATAGTATATTGTAAAAGTCAACACTCACGTAAAAAATAGTTCAGAAGGAGAAGTTTACAGAGATACACAGTAATATACACGTTACAGGTACAGCACAATAAGTCCACATACAAAAACTAGCGTAAACGATTAAAATATATAAAAACAAGTAATTAGCATCAGCTGGTAAGGCGTCGACTGTCGTATATTAGAAAAATCACAAGCTGCCGGTAGGAGACAAAAACATTCCGATCCGCCGTATACTACTGGTTTCGCGCGGCTATGCTTGTGAATTAATTTTACATTCATAAATATTAAATAATAAATATAAATAATTATATAATCGTGTTGTATGTATGTAGGTGTGTGTATATGTAATATTAACACGTAAATTAGATATTAAATAAATTATAAATATTATAGAAAGTAAAGTGTAATAAATAAATATGATAAACTACATATATTAATTGCATAAGTCACCTACACCTTTAATATAATACTTAGCAATTAGCATGGCTAAAAAAGTAGGTTATAAAATTAAACTCTAAAACTAATTTAAACATAATAATATTATATTTATTAATAGTTTAGTTTAACGACACTATTCATCCCTAACACACTGCCTACAATAAACAATATCGATATGCGGATAGATTAGACGTCGGATAACGTCAATCAATACGTCGGATTAGTCAGGATTAATTAAGCGACAATTTGAATCAACTGTAGTCTGAAATGAAACTTCACATTTCTTTATAAAAGCTGTAAGGGATTATTGAATTATGTGGAAATAATATGTACGTACCTATATTATGTATATGTACCTATAGTATATATGTATCTATAATGTATATAATAAAATTTATATGTAAACATTATTAGCCCTCTTTAACATCCCACTGCTGGGCTCAGGTCTCCCTTACCCTTGAAACATACACAATATATTTACTCGTACGACATAGTTAGTCGTTATTGGTATACTCGTACATATTAAGTTCAAATGATTTCTGAAGTTTATTTTTTATGACGTTGCAATATTCGTCTTCTACCCATTGCATTGATGGGAAACCAAAGGGATATTATACTGAAATATTTAATAAAATACATACATCCATACATTTCGTCGAATAGTAATGCAAATTAGGTTTTACTGTTAATTATA
Organism: Boloria selene; assembly: GCA_905231865.2. Lineage (NCBI taxonomy): Eukaryota > Metazoa > Arthropoda > Insecta > Lepidoptera > Nymphalidae > Boloria > Boloria selene. Next base: position 5,751,358 of record HG993146.1, on the reverse strand, counting down.
ATTGAAAACTGAATAGATACTAAATAAAGAGAAAAAAATAATAAAAAAAGCAATAGTTTAAGCTAAGAACCAATACTATTCTAGACGTGCATATGTACAGAGTAGACTTACTCACGTTGTTCTTTTGTGCAGAATCGCCTCTGTATCTTGCAAATTGGTTTTTTAATTACCCAGACATTCCTTTCTCCCTTACCCGTCTAATTTAGGGCTAATCCGAGTGGGCAAATGCCCCAGCAGTTGCCCTTGCTTCATTGTACTCTTTATTATTAAAAGACCCCAACTCAAGCCCGTTAAATACAAATTCCGAAGGGTTCTTAATGGAAGTTATTTAATATTAAAAATAAAATCCGCTTTCTATAATGTTACATTTTAAATATTCTTTTTTATTTGTTATTCTATGTCTAAAAAATACCCTCGCATTATTGCTTACGGTTTTTATTGCGTGTTGCAAAGCTTAGCTGTATACTTTACTAGCGATTCAACCTCGCTCCGTTCGGGTACATTTCTACGTATGTTAGTGAAACTGCATCTTCAGAGATGACATATTTTCCCTAAAACTTACACTAAAAAGTATCCTATATGTTTGACCCATGTATTCAGCTATTAGACTAATAAATTACACAAAAATCTGTCTCGTGGGTTTCTTGTGATGCAGTCACAGACAGGTAAATGGACAGACAGACAAAAAATCAAAAAAGCTATAGATGTGGATTACTATGGATTTGGACTTCAAAAAACATCTATATTTTTAGCAAAGATTATAGGCAAAGACTGTTAATTTTTTTCTGTTCTGTTTGTCAATTGTATTTTTTTTCTTGCAGGTATTAAAGAGCTTTAATGTTATCGATAAAACTTTAGAAAACAGATTAATTTATCAAACAGTTCAGTAATAATATTTAAAAATCAATAATTATTTTAAATCCAAGCATTGAACGAACACGAGTATGTGTAATTAGTACATTTTAGGTAATAAAGAATCAAACCTGTGACATTTGCCTTACAACGTGCTGCCAGTTAGAACAAGTTAATGACCAAACTTTGAAATATTAAGTGGAATATAAGAGTAAGATACTGTTTATTTTGTATGTTGAACTAAATATCTAAATGTTACGCTAGATGCCTATTAAAAGCAAACATTATAAATCAAACGGAAATAATTGTGTTTTTGTTTCGCCCGGGGTTATTGTAATCAAACGAGGTTTTTTATTTGTTATTTTTTGAATATATTGCTTACAAAGTTGCCGCTAGCGGTATCCATGCTTCTCATTATATGTTAATTATTGACCAAAATATGTTTGTAATTATACAACTAATGTGTCTATCTATATCTATATATCGTATCGTATCGTATGTATGTATTTATGTATGTATGTATGTTATGTGTATGTATGTATGTATGTATGTATGCGTATGTATGTATATATGTATGTATTTACGTTTGTAATTTGTACCGACACTGCACCTTTTTCTTGATAACTATGTCCTTCTCACGCTCAAGGGTTTCTGGAAGAAATCTCTTAAAGAGATAAGTCACCCGTTGTACACAATGTCTCCGCTTCCTTTTTATATTTATGTATTTTTCTTTTTCTTTTGTGTGGTACATAAATAAATAAATAAATAAATATATATTATGTATACCTTTTGCGACTGTTTAAAACTTATCATTTAGGATAATGTAGTGTTGTAATAACAATATTCATTAAAATTGTTATTTTTATAATAACATTTTTAGCCTAATCTTTTTGATAATAATATTAATAATAACATTCTTTATTGTACACCCAGTAAAAAAGAGATATAATACAAAAAAAAAGATGGAATGCACAAGAGGCGGCCTTATCGCTAAAAGAGCGATCTCTTCCAGGCAACCTTAAGGTGTAGGAAATAGTATAAGATAGAAGGGCGCGATTTAAATAAGGAGATAAAAGTATATTAGTCTATATGTTTACATATACTCATATTATATAAATATACATGTAATTATAAATATAATATATATCTATATATAATCTTTTTGATTTTGATGAAAACTATAATAAGCTTACCAGTTTTATCTACGCGTAAACTTTTTAATCATATCATATTATGATGATTACTTAACTGTTAAAAAACTATATTATAGTTAAATAGAATTTTACATTTGATAATAATGCGAGTTACAAACTAGATTGATAATTAAATGAAATTAAATTAATAACTATGTCAAAGACCTATTAGCACAAGTCAAGTAATCGTTGCGAGACAATAACTAACGGCGGGGCGTCGCGTTGTTGTCTTGCGATCACAGTTGGGTGCCGTTGTGTACGTACAAATTGAGAAAATGTTCACTATTTATGACATAAATGTACTCTGTGACCATTTGGCAGCTACGCAACGTTAAATCGATCGAAACTTGGACGCTAGTTATATTGACTGTGGTACTCAAATAGAATATTTCTGATATCTATACAAAGCTAACGCCAATGGCAGCTATCTCTACAGATTATAGCAGGAAGCCTATATAAAGTGGGCTTACGGCTTGACATAATTTGAAGTTGGCATAAACGCTTAGTTAAGTAACTAATATTTATGGAATATATTATTGCAATCATTTCGTGTGAATTGATATTTAATAATAGTATTTAATATAATGAGATGTTTTTCATAATAAATTATTTGTATGGCTTCTTATAGAAAAAAAACCTTAATTCGGTGTAAATTATGTTAATTATAATGGCTTCTTCAGTTTTATAACGGTATACGGTTTATATTTTATTTTGGTATATATATAGATATTTTATCTGCCAAGTTAATTTAAAAATATGTACAAAAATAAATGTAAATAGTTATGCCTCTGCAGTCTTTAAGCTATCCATTTGGGCATACGCATAGTCATTTATACATAAACTCTATAAAATAATGATTGATTTAAAAATAATGTATTTATATTACAATTTTTTGTATAGCAGATGAAAACGATACAGTCCCATCTATTACCCCTCACGGATCATTGTGAACCATAATTAGTTTTTGTCACTTCACATTGACAAATCTCGCTCAACATCTATGGTGATTGCATGGACCCTACCACTTACAACGCGCCAAACCGGCTCTTATCAAAGAGAATATTATTTCAAACGCCCCTGTCAACCCCGATGGGCTTTCCAAACCCCAAATCCAGTTTGTTATGAATGAAATTACAGAAATCGAATAAGGTAAACACAAGTGAGAGGCAACAAAAGCTTGCTCGAAAAAAGCTAAATTGAATTCAAATTGATTTTGTCGGGTATTAGGGATAGCCGGGGGAGATTTTAAAGACGTACAGACAAACAGTTTGACATGATTTTTTTGTTATGAAGTGATAGAATGACGAACGATAAACATATAAAGGTTGTAAAATATCCTAACAAGCTTTTCGATATCTGTTACAAATAGGGTGTAATAAGAATCATTCAAAAGGAAGAATGATATTTTGTTCTAGTGATATTCGTGAATAACTAATAGATCTTATTGAATATTTTATTTTATTTTATGCAAATATTTGACATTTTAAATAAAGCTAGGTATCTTTGCTGTTACAGACAGTATCTAGCCACCAAATCATAAAAAAATTATAATTAAAAATAATCTTTTCACTATGTTATTTGAATTTAAAGGAGATCATTAAAACAGTGCTTAAAATAATATTTATAGTTTTTTTTTCATAATGATTATGTTTACATAGAAACGACGCCTATGGGGGACCAAATAATACTATGGAAAAACGTACAAAACATCTAGCTATTTCATTTATTCATTAGAATGGCCCAAAATGTAGGACTGCGAATGTCAAAATGGGCACAAGAAGTTGCATTCTGGAACCCTCGGTTTATTAAGGTAGGTTTTATTATGCAGAGATCTATATCAAATATTATTAGTTATTCAAATATGCTGCTTTGTCGAATGTCGAGCCTCTGGCAATACAAAATGTTTTGAAAGCTTTTTATTCCTTTGTCTACATAATCAATCGTATGGACCACCATACCATTTTTGATATTCATGGCAGAACTTATTGTAATAAGTGAAAATATTTGTCATTTTTATAGGTTGTTAATAGTAATTATTTAAGTAATTGTATAGTAATATAAGCTAATTTGCTGTTCTCTCTGTCTCTGTCTGTTTGCCTTATTTGTTACATTAGTGAGTGAAAATTTTCTTTTCAAGAATAATAAACATGTCGAACTAATTTTTTTTATTGTAGTACCATTAAATGGTAAAGATATTGGTATTATAACATCCATTATATATTCGTTATTTCAACTTGAATAAAACGAATTCTTGTATAAAAATATTAACACAGTGATGAAAGTGGAAAGGAAAGTGAAATAAAACGATTGCTTCTCCGCGGCAGAGCGTATAGCGTAAGTTGAGCTTAAGATCAACAGGTATGCAAATAGCGAGTTAAAAATATGAGATGAGTACAATTTGAAATATTCAAGTATTGAAACCTACGACTTTGAGTATAAACTTTCAAATACACGGTTTACCTGACAGAAAGCTCTGTGGTTAACCGCGCAAAACGATTTGACTTTGTTGCCTGGAGCTTATTTTATAACGGTTTGTTGAATTGAATTTTGCGGTTATTTATTTAACTGGAGGTTGGGGTGGGAGCGATCCATTTTGCTTGAACCCAAGTTTCCTAACAATCGCTCAAAAACCTCTCCATTATAACATTTTAAAAGAACTTCAAGGAAAACAGCGGTTTAGCGTTGGATATTTGATGAAACTGTTGCCGAATGGACAAAGTTTCGCCATTCTTGCTGTAAATCAACATAATTTATAAATAAAAATAATCATATTATTCTAATTTGAAGTGTAATACAGAAATATGATGTAAACACAAAATAAAGGCAAGTTGACTTAACATATTGAAAAACTAAATATTCCAAACCAACTGATTTTACAGGTGTAAAGAAAGAATTAAGTTAACAGGCAAAGAGTTTAGTTCAGCAATACATTTTGAAATTCTAAGCTACCACACATAAATATATTTTTAATTTTTGTAAGATATCGTATAGATATGTTTTTTACATTAAAAGTTTGCTAATTGATGTGTTTTACTAGGATTTTTTTCAGCTATTAGTCTATTATATATTTGAAAAGTTAAATTTAACCTATTTAACTAATTAAGATATATTTTGAGGAATTAACTATAATATAGTTAATTCCCAAACACTGTAGTAGTAGACAGAGTGTACGTGACGTCACGTCGACAGCACATCGGTTCGCCACAACTGACGTGCGTCAGTTCCAGACAATTTCGCTATTGGGTATTATCTATCTACGTCACTAATACATATATAGACTGTTATGCACTTAAATTATCATATTATTATTATTTTCTTAAAGTTTTAATAGTAATAATTTTCACCGTTCTTCCGAATATCCATACTCCTATTAATAAGAAGTTTGGATTAACATACGTAAAAGTACGGTTTCGACGCATTGAATGCAGGAAAAATTATATTAAATCTATAGTTAAAACTATCCTATGTACATATATGTAGTCCTAGTCACTGTATTGAAGATTAACTTTTAAAGTTTCGATTTTTTCTTATTTATGGTCATAGGTAAAAGGATAAAATAATAAAATGTAAGTAATTAAGAACATTTTAGTAGTTATACTCAACAAACTCTTTTAAATGTATGTTCATATGTCCTTTAATGAAAATATAAATAAACATAAAAGTTTTCCGGTTAGTTAATTTAATATTATGACAAAATTAATGATAATTAAAAATATCAATTTAATGTACTTTAATTCCTAGAAAACTTATGTTTGGTTGAAAAGGGTAGGAAGAGGTACTGATTTTTTAAATATCACTACATATTATATAACAAAGTCCTCCGCCACGTCTCTCTGTCTCTTTGTCTGTTCGCGATAAACACTAAAACTACTGCACCAATTTTTATGTTGTATTGGATAGAGTAGTTCTCAAGAAAGGTTTTAGTATATAATTTAACTTAATATTATAGTTATATAATTGAACCCGCGGCTTCGTTCTAGGGACGAGTTCGAGCGCATTGAGGGCGACTCACTAGTATTATATAATACGCTGTTTTATGATTAAACGTAAAAAATGTATTTTACAATTTTCAAGCTATATAATATTAAGGGTACAGAAATAACAGACTGGAATGTCTTTGCGGTTAAGGCTGTGGGATGCAGGTGATGCGGGATCTTCGAGAATACGACACGTGGTACACCGGCATGGCTAGCAGTGACGATAAATTCTTACTAATATTAATGCAAATGTGGGTTTCTTAGTTAGTATTGTTTATAACAGCAACGAATTGTCTTGGTTTTCGCAATAAAGATAATCTATTGATTGGAGGCTGGTTAAGTACATACATAACTCTCTTGGGATAAGTCATATAATAAGTTTTAAATATTTGAATTCAAGTATAACTAAATGGTAAGTAGTAAAAAATTGCTAATGTTATACAATAATTAAAGAACTGCAACAAGCTACCTTAAATGCATCTATGTATTATAAAAAAGCTATTTATTTTTTAGCTAGGAACTAAATATAAATAAAGAACTAACAAATGAGCTAGAATAGTACTTATATAAATAACGCATTTTATTATATAACTTATACATTATATAAGAGAAAATACAGAATTTATTTTTAACCTATTGTTGTATGTGAGTATCACATAATATATTGGAAAGTAGTGAAGAATTAAGCAGTGTGCACGTGGCTTGAGTGTCACGTCTATCGCACATCGGTTTACCGCAACGAACGAATATCAGTTCCAGAAAATTAATAAATTCCTCGTTTGATACAATACAATAAGCTGTTCGTATAAATATTTGTTAATTTCATAATACAAGTGAAGAGGTAAAAATATATAAGGGTTAAGGCTTAAACGTAATTTCAAATTCCTTCCTAAAATTATTTTTTCTAGAATAAAGCTTTTTTATAACTGAACAAACTAAGGTATTCCCAATTCTAACTTCTCAATGAGGGTTGAGCACGTTTTTTAAATGTGATCAAACCATAGTGAATGTTGGCCAAATGCAGCTAAATTTATGGACATAGGTAGAAACAATAAAATAATTGTAACGAATTAAAGCTAAAACTTATTTTAAAATCGCTACACAGAATAAGTAAACAATAGATACCTAATTATATGAAATTTAAGTCATGAAAAATCATAATTTGCAGTTGCATTTTGCACTAAAGTTCCCGCTAAATAATACCTTTTTAATTTACCACATTACACATCATCCACTTGTGCCAAAAGTTTCGACATATAATTTAATCGCGTGTAATTTGCAAGGTTATAAATCTTTCCTATCACGCGAAGCCCTGATTAAGGAATATGTATGAGTTGCTATAATTCCGCTGTTGTTTCACAACAAGAAAGAATTTTGTTAGAATAATAATAATAATTTAATAACGTGCTGTGGAAATGTAACTTAATTGTTTTATTTTATTTAGAGCCTACATTATATAGTTTTAATATATGAAAGAAAAATGTTTGTTCTATATATGATGAATAATAATAATTATAAGAAAATAAACAAGGTAAAATTTTATTATAATCAACCTTTTTGTGAATATGTTTATCGTTATTTATCTGTAAATAGTATTTACTTTTCATACGTTATTAAAAACAATATAGTAATAAAAACAGATTATTCCTTTTTTTATACAATATATAACAATATAGAACAATTAGTATGATATGTATATGCATAATATTATTATTTAAAGTATTTTTTATATTATATTTAAGCAATCTCTGGCTGGTCTGGATCCGGTCTTGATTTTACATCCGACTCGCACTTTACCGACTTAATTTATTACTATACCTTATAATAAAAATATTTCAATGACAAAAACATAAATATTTGTAACAAATATGGAATATGCTAATTCTTTATCGTTTCAATCAAAATTTTAATTAACTCTTCCAAATAAAACTACTCGTGATATCAATCAGTTCCGTTTATGACCCCTATTGTTAGGGTGATAACTTATACAAGATCCTTTTTACACTGAATTATTATTTATTTTACTAAGAAATGTTCATTAATTATTACAATTGTTTTGATCGAGGGGTTGAATATTCTAATATGTATTTGGTTTTTGTGTGTTTTTCATTTTAATTTTGATTTTAATATAAGATAGGAGATAAATTTTGAATTAGTGCTGTATAGGTGATAGGTGATGTGTAAATATATTCTAAAACAACTTAGCTGGGTCATCGTTTCATTTGCAGTCTCTTTTAGGTAATTTTGCAGTTATGTATCATCACTACATAGTATAAAACAAAGTCGCCTTTTCTGTCCCTATATCCCTATATCCCTATGTGCGCTTAAATCTTTAAAACTACCCAACGGATTTTGATGCGGTTTTTTCCAATAGATAGAGTGATTCAAGAGGAAGGTTTATATGCATAACTAGGCGATCCCGCGGCTTTGCCTGTGCTAAATCTAGGGAAGAGCCCGAGCGAAGCGAGGGCGAGTCGCTAGTAAGGTATAAGGTACATATAAAAAAACAAAGTCGAATAAAATATTTTTTTGAAAAATCTTATTGAACGTAATTTTTTTCTTATCATTCTTTTTAGAATTTTCTGTGAGAGTTAGAATGTCTGTATGTTTATGTAAAATACTTATTAGTCTGGTCTTATTATTAGGTATAATGAAAAATAATAATAGTATCTAGTGAAGGAAAAAAATGTAAATTTAAAAATATAACCGTTGTGCTGCTATTACATTATCTAATGTTAGTATTACTGAAGACCCTTTATTCGCCATGTTTCTATGATTTACAACAAAACGCGACATGAAGTCCGAACGTTACCATAATCATTTGCTTCACAATGAAAATACCACGATTCACCCATTCCTCTCGAATGATATTAAACATAAAGAAAACAGTGGGGTGTATCAATGTTACCCTTTCATTTCATTTGAATGATCTAAACTAATTTTGTTCAAAATGGCGTATTATTATTTCTATAAATAAAATAAATATATAATATTTATTTAAGTATAGATAAAGCTTTTTTATTTAATACGTATTTTATTAAAATAACAACTAAAGAGTAGGTATATTATTAGTACTATATAACTCTTTTATTTAACATTCTTAAGTATTTTATGAAAAACAAAATAAAAATTAGTAGTATAGTATAGGTAAGCACTAATTAGTAAGCTGAAAAAAGTAAATTAAGTATCTTTATATATTACGATCAAAACCGCAAGTTCGGCTAGTAAATGTATATAAAAACTTGACAAATTATTTACTAAAATTGGCCTCCAAAACCACTCTATCCATTGGTGAAAACAATATGAAAATCGGTGCGGTAGTTTTTGAGTTTATCGCGAACAGGCAGACAGATAGAAAAACTTTGTTTTATAATATGTAGTTATAGTGATTTTAAAGTCTGTCTGTGTGGGTTAATCTATGCATTTCCCGCACTGATTTTGAAGATTTTAAACCGTGACGTAATTTCGGCAGGGTGGCATTATAATATGATATCTAAGCATTTATATGATAATTTTAACAATATTTTGAATTTCAATGTCAATGATTGTCTAAGTGGATAATAAATGAATAAAAAGTATGATATGTCCCCTGTTTCAAATACATAAAATGTATACTATTAGCATCATTATGTACTTTTTTATCCATCAAAATAGTGATTTATGGAAATATAAAATTTTATTGTCTCGTTCTAGATAGCAATGAATTTATATTTTAACGAGATATTTCCGTATTTAGATCGCATTTGATTTTTTATTACATTTCATGGAATTCATAAAGAATTTGATGTATGTAGGTAGATACTGTTGAGACTACTGTTTTTAAAGTGTGGAATTAAAAAAAAATTGTGCAATGTTGTTTACAATTTAATTAAAGTTATAAACGACTAAGTCGGTAGACTTTACAACCGTACTTATACCTAATTCAAGCACATTTTACACGTTTTGTTCAGTTTGTAGTGACTAATTTCTGTGCCAAAGGTTTTGGGTTCGAGTTCCGTCGGGGACATTTATTTTTATTAACCGACTTCAAAAAAAATTCAAAAAAGGAGGAGGTTATATGTTCCGTTGTATGTATTTTTTTTTTTTTTTTTTTATGTATGTTCACCGATTGCTCCGCCGTCTGTGGGCCGATTTCAAAAATTTTTCTTTTGATTGGTAGGGTATAGTTCCGAGGTGGTCCCATTGTCACCAAGTCAGGATCTGATGATGGGATCCCAGGGAAATCGAAGGCAACTCTCAAAATTTACAGGCACCTATTATGTTTTTGATATATTTTCTAAACCCGATAAAGCTTTTACGTATGAAAATCATCATCTCATGTGGATGAGCTGATGATGGAAGGTAAAATTCCTCAACAGTTGTTTTTTATGTGTTTTCACCGATTTCTCCGTGAATTGTGGGCCGATTTTAAAAATTTCTTTTTTGTTCGGTAGGGTATACATTCAAGATGTTCTCATTGTCACCAAGTCAGCATCTGATGATGGGATCCTAGAGAAATCGAGGGCAACCCTTAAATTTTATCGGCACTGATTACCTTTTTCATATATTTTCTAAAGCTGTTCAAGAATTTGTGATGATGTAAGGTATATATCCTCAACGGTTAGGAGTTGAAAGAAAATTCTTTTAATATTATACGTACTTATGAACTGATAGTCGTACTCCTTCAGGATATTAGGTGGATTGATAATAGAAGGTAAATCTTATTAACGTCTACGAGTTACGTGGAAAAATAGACGTGGACAAATCTCGATTGACTATTGTCGTTCATTTCAAAACTTCGCTGACTTATTGGAGCAGTAGTTTAGTTAGCCTTCCAATATTTTATTTAAACATAATAATTTCCACAAAAAAAATTAAAATAAATTATTTTTTAACAAAAATGAAAACCGACTTCAAAACGCTACAAATCGAAACTAAAAAGAAAAAAAAATAATTTTAATTACTTAGTTATTGTTGGAGTCGGTGCCAGCCAAAGCAAAATAATCCTAATACAATCTCCTTGGCTGGCACCGACTCCAACAATAACTAAGTAATTAAAATTATTTTTTTTTCTTTTTAGTTTCGATTTGTAGCGTTTTGAAGTCGGTTTTTGATGAGTATGAATATTTTTGTAGTAGTCATGGATGTTTATTTTTATATTATGTGTAGTGTGTCAACTATCCCGTATAACATAAATCTCGTAACTTGCCATGGAATTAGATTGTAGGTGTTATTGTCCCAATTTATTTATTTATAGTTGGTATAAATATCTCTAATATATGTATACATTTTAATAACAAACCATGTAACTTTGAAAGGGACGGTTAAGTACCTTTAATATCGAAGATATCAAGTAATTCAAAAAAGGGAACTACTACTACTACTCTACTTCTCAATTTTATTTTACAAAGGTTACCAGATAAAGTAACCGAACCGTATGTAGAATGCATAAAAGTACAATTGCACAACTTAATTGTAAACATCAGAATGGTAGGTAGGTACTTAGGTTTGTAAACTTTTTTTTTTAATTTTCTTTAGCTTTAGTGTTCTAAGAAAAATAAATATTATATTCCCATTACGACAACTGGGCTATGCTGAATGTTATAATAAATATTTTAATACTAATTATTTTACTTTGCACCAAAATATCAATATTTCTAATTCTTTTTATGTCTTATTAAGTAAAATAAAAAAGTACTCGGATTTCAAGTTGGTAGCTATAAAATTAATTAATATGAAGTTAATTTAAGTATAAGGTATGAAAATTTGTAGCTTTAAGCCGAAGATAAAGAGGTTGTTCAATATTCAGTACATAATAGAGCTTCCACGGAGGTAATAACAATATAGAACGAGCTACCTTGTTTGTGCCTGTGCCGAATCACTGATATTAAGGAACCTCAGGTCAGTCTTATAATATAAATATCAAAATTGTATGAAGCTTCTAATAATTTAAAACAGGGAGCTCTATAGGTTTACTGCAAATATCTATACTAATAATATTATAAAGCTGAAGAGTTTGTTTGTTTGTTTGGTAGAATGCGCTAATCTCAGAAAGTACTGGTCCGAATTGTAAAATTATTTATGGGTTGGATAGTCCACTTCTCGAGGAAGGCTATAGAGTATAGACCAATAGGAGCGGAGCATTAATGAAAAATGTTGCAAAAACGGGAAGCACGGGCGTTAGTTCTGCGAGGTACCATGCCGCGCGACTTAGAAAAACATTGGTTTCCGGTCTTTAGAACACATGCGAAACCGCGGGAAATGCTAGTTATGTTATAATTAATGAGTTTGGGTTACCAGGATGCGTCTTTTAAATTTACTATTTGTAATAATATCTATACATATTTAACAAAAAGGTTTAATGATACCCATAGCATTATGTACTAAATTTTATACCCTTATAGGAATACTTAAGATTTTGTATAGCTAAATATAATTATTTACAAGGCAGTTTTAGTCCAGTATCGCGGTTGCTTGAGAAACCGAGGGATGCGAGTTCAAATCCCATTGCATTTCTGATATTTCCATATGCGAATTATTTTTATCACGCTTGCCACTTGTCGTGTGTAATGGATAAAAACAAATTATCACTAATAAGTTTTCATACACAAAAAATACTATGTTTATAACAATTTTAATTATAAAACTCAAAAAATAAGCACAATAACAATCGTGACCCTAAAAATATCAGGAATATCTAAAATTAAAATTTATATCATTAACATTTTCTAAGGGAAATTAAGAATTCGGTAGTTGGGAAAAAGTTTCTTAATAACATTTTAATGGTTTAAAATTTAAATAAATGTTAACTATGCTCGTATTTTATTTCTTAAATCGCATTAAATACATGATCTCTCTTCTACATAAATCGGTATAATGTAATGAATTAATTAAGTTATATAGTGCACTGGGGCAATTCCGACATAAATTTCTATGAGATGACTAGAGGGTTACAATTAGGTTAATTATACAAAACAGTTTTATATTTAAGGCCTTTAATGCTTAGCCTCTGTTCACTTAATGTAAAGAATTATCGTAAAATGTATACTAGATTTAAAATAAGTAGTTGGGTTTTTTAAATGAAGCATTTAAATTTTGTGTCCCATTTTTGTGAATTAAATCAGAATATCAAAAAATTTATTTATATCTTTTATTATAAAAACCACTTTCTTTTTTAAATATTCTGTAATATATAAAGTTACAATTAATCATAAAGCACTTACCTACCTTGTTTATATTTAAAAGTACTTTTAGCCTTTTTCGACGACGACGGACGATAACGACTATAGAACTTTATGAGTATGACAGACTTCACAGAATTGATATATAATTTTTTTATAACTTGTGTGTATGCTATGCATACTAATTAATTCAATCCCAAGAGTGAATAGTAATTTACAAGGTGACATGAAAGATTAAACTGAGTCTCGCCTAGTAAGATAAAAATGATGTAAAAATAATCTGAATAAACTATAGTAATACTTTATTTCAAACGGTTGATTAATTTAGAAGATACCAGATTTTCGTGGTCATATAAAAGTGCGACTATTATATGGACTAAAATCTAAGTAACACTAAAAATATGGCAGAAGCCGGGAGCTGGAGCTACTATTGATTATGTTTACTTTTATAATGCTATTTATTAACAGTAATATAGTGAGATCATAAAATATTTTGCAAGAAAGTTGTAACAACATAAATCTTGAGCCATCAATCAAAATTATCATCGAATGTAATAGCGAAGAAAGCAATGACCTCGTAAAATAAAAGGTTTCATAATTTTCTCTCCACATCCACAACCTTATGTAGGTAAAAGTAAATATTATCTATACGTATTACTATTATTAATTCACCTTAATGTTATTAACTCACAATATTTTATATATCCATCTTATAAAATAGTACAATACTGAAATATATATTTCAGCCTTTTTTAACGTCCCACTGCTGGGCAAGGACCTCCCTTATTACGAGGGGGATCAGACCATAGTCCACCGTGCTGGCCTAGTGCGTGTTGGCGGACGTCACATGTCTTTCAAAAACTTGCTAGGTTTTTCTCAGACATGCAGGTTTCCTCACGATGTTTTCCTTCACCGTAAGACAAGTGGTATTCATGATAGAAATGATTCGCGTATGATATCAGAGGTGCGACACCCGGATTTGAACCCGCATCACTCGCTTATACAAGCGAGCACGTTACCGCTGTGCTACCACTGCCTTTACTGAAATATTTTTAATACAAAGTTAATTTTTAAAAAGTAATTTTTAAAAACAAGATAGCAAGTAGTATAAAATTGTTTTCCAACAACACCGTTCCATTTATAGAAAGATATTTCAAAAAATATGAGTGTAATATTTTTATGATTACTTAGACTCATTACTCATCTAGTATTTATGGGCTTACGAGCTTGTGGACTCCATACTAATGTCTTTAGGTTCCATAACCTAAGAGGCTAAGTATATCTTTCTAGATTCCGCAATGACAAAAAACTACGCAATTGTTAATATAACATCGACATAACTAATAAAAAATGCTTAGCTTTTTCTACTTGCTAATGATATCAAATACATGTGGAAATGTATACTATAATACTTGAAGCAAGTTATTAGTTTTTAAATAAGAGTACTTATATTAAAATTAAGTACTTATGATGCGTAATAAGAAGGGACCAATAAAGAAAATATTTTTTACTGACCATTTTTGAGGAATTTCTGTAATTCAATTATAGCGAGTATCTTTAATATTTTGCCTTGATTGAGCAAAAACGCGCTCGTACTTAACAATAATGATGCTTTTAATATTGTTCGTAATGAGCTTAAATTATTTTCAGATATGCTCGAATTGTTTTTGAGTTTTTTATATTTGTATTTGGATACTTAATAATACTTTTTTATATGAGTTATAAAATTTCTAAAATAAAAGTAGTCTAAGTTACTCCTTATACAAGTTAAGTCAAAATTTCAAAGATCAGCCGAAACAAACAGAAAAACAGGCCAAAATTATAAAAATTTAAGTACCGTATATAATTTTCATATGCATTTAGTGAAAAGCTATTGATTTGAAGTTACAAACAAACACTTCAATTTTATTTATATGGCTAGATAATAATATCAAATATGTATAATAAAAATAGGATAGTTCCCGTATATTAAAAATTAGATGAAACTGAAATTATGTAGCCTAGATAGGGCAAGCCGATTGAAATTCTGAAATTCAAATTACTTCGAGACTACTTGAGAACACAATCGCGTCTTTTAGGAGAATGGAACTTCGTATACAAAGGACCTTTTTTTTAATTTATTCGTATGCTACAAATAAATACTTGCGAGTGTTTGAATGTATAAATAAATTTGTTTTTTATATATTCGTAATACAAAGCTGTTTGCAATTGGAAGGCGTTTTCTCTAGCTTTTGTTTCTTTTGTTTGGATGTGATATGTGTAATCTCGCGCAAATAAATTTATTGTTGCTGCATTGCTCTTAGATACTAGCTTTGCTGTTAAGTTTAAAAGTTAAGTTTTTTTAGTTTGAAATAAGTAATAAATATAGCTTAACAACATAAACTCTACGTTTAACAATACTAAAATTAATAATAAATAATTCTAAGATCAACCAAATGACTAACACAAAAAAATTGCCTTGAAAGGGAGACGCTATGACTTAACAATTATGCAAAGCCTAAGGCTTCTTCTGATCAAGAACCTCTTATTAAGATATCGCGGTCACATCGGCCATTACGTAAGGGAAGGGCTGGCTGGGTAATTTCTCCAGTAATGCCTGCCTTCGGAATTACCGTGACAGTCATCAATAACTTTACCGTTCGCGAGTTCTCCAAAAGACTATCAGCCAATTTAATCTCTATCACAAGATTTATGGCATGATACATAACATTCAAAACTGTTGTTATAAGGTATAAATATCAAGAGATAATGAATTAGCCAGCTTAAAAGAATGGTTTTTAAAAATTTGATTACATATATTAATAATAGCAATTATTATCTACTCGGTGTAATGAAATAAGAAATATTGAAAAAGTTTCGCACGGTTCGATGACCATATACTACATTGTAGTTTAATAAAATATCCAGAACATCAATCATCCCAAAATTAAACTATACTTAGGGTAACAATTTCATAGTTGACATGTTGCGTGCTCGCTCCTGTCAGACGGCGTTCAATTTACATCAAATTACATCATATGTCATTAACGCATTCCCATAACTTTTTATTTACATCACAGCAATATAATCCTCTTTCTTCTTTGTAATAAAGGCTAAATTAAATTACGCATTAGTTTCTTCTCAAGAGAAGCGATTTAAATCGCTGGAAACTAAAACTGCAGCAAAAAACATGTCCCACTAAAATGGAACCTCAGATGACACTGTGGTGGCTTTAATGACAATTTAATAGCGCAGCCTTCTGTCGTGAGACGCAACGTGTAATCAGCGCAAATGATAAGATCCCATTATTGTATACTGGCTCTTTTTTGTTCAAAATCGAATTGTCTTTTCGTAGAAGTTGCCGGACGCCTTTGGATCGTAATTTGGCTAAGAAATTAATGCATTAGTCGATGGTATGATGAGACTTTTAGATTAGTTTGGAGTTTATAAAAGACAGCTGTACAAAGCCCGTTACTGCCTGCTGTTAGCCAAAGGCTTTTCTGTAATTGCCTTTATCAAAAGGTCAAACGTGCTCTGCCCGATCTCGGGTTGAATCAAATTCTGGTTTAACTCAAGAATCCATCTTATTAGGCTAGTGAGCTACTTATGAAACTATAGACGATATAGACACTTAATATCCATACTTTGAATAATGCTAATATAACGACTATAACTAACACTTTACGAGTAAATATCATAAGAAATAGCCTTGTATCTTGATAAGTTAAAAAGTCTGAAGCGATTTCAGGACATTTTATATTCACTCCGAGTCTTACTTGCTATGCACGAGACGTCTCTTTAGTATGCAGGGCTTGCGACGACACTTATTAGTCAAAAAATTTCCAGAATCCTCCTTCTTCCGAATCTCTCAAAGTTTTAAAGTAAAATGTTTCTCCTCTGGTCGCATTAAAAAGTTAGGGCGGTAGGTATCTAATGTTTAATACATATCCGATATTGCTTTTGATAAAGCGGTTTAAACGAATCTAAAATTTAAAGCGCGATCGAATGCTAATGCTGGTTAGTTTTGTTTTGTACGGTCATAAATATTAACTCCGGCAGTATAGGCGAAAATTTATTCAAGATTATGTATTAAACAGATGTTTTTAATTTTAAGGTCCATATAATGTCATCCATTTATCATATGTTAGTCTATAATAAAAGGCAAGAGTAGCTCAGTTAACGCGGCGTGTTTATCTATACTAGTCTATACCAATATTATAAAGAAGTAAAGTTTGTTTATTTGTTAAATTGTAAGGGGTAATCTCGGGATCTACTGAACCGATTTTAAAAATTCTTTCACCAATAGAAAGCCACATTATTGCTGAGTGTCATAGGTTATATAAAAAACCGAAAAATAAAAAGGCTTTTACGTGGTAGTCCGTTTTGCAAAGTGAATCGGAGAAAAACGGTCGAATGAAAGCGTTTCTTACGAACGCTGCCTTAACTATGAAAGATATATTTTTGAGTTTTAGAGAAAAGATGTGGAGCTTAAAATGCCTACAAAAAAGTCAACGACAGCATATGTCTAACTTTTATATTTAAGTGACAAAAAGTAGTTTTTTTAATTAATTTTTAATTTTTAATATTAATAAAATAATTTAAATTATTTAAACACTAAAAAAGGACTGTACTAAAAAAGGACTATTAATATTATGCCCAACGAAGTGGGCACGGGTCAGCTAGTGTGTAAATAATTTTTAAGATTATTACCACTTACTTCTCTTACGGTGAAGAAAAACATCGTGATGAAACCTGGGCCTCAAGTCTGCTATTGCAATGGTGTTACAATTGTCTATCAATGACATCGTAATTGCTACTTTTTGCAATTTTGGTAGTCTACTAATTCAATGGTCTTCCGATGGTGTGTCACTTACACTTCAATGACACTTTGCAAATAATTGGTAGTCCCGTACGTAATGACAAGGCAATGATCGGATGAATTGCGTAGTCTGTTAATATTTTGACAGCTCTAATGACCACTGAACTAACTCACTGTTAACTATAAACTATAACTATCACCATTATTATGTATGCTAGTACAGTAAGTAATTTATACCACGACCGTCCACGAATAAATAATTGACCTATCAAATGTGAAATGACATTGATATTTAATGTCAATTTGACAGTTACAGATGAAACTTATTTATTTTTGAGGATTTATTATTTATATTGCATTTAAAATTTATATTTATGGCTTTTTATGATCATTTTACATAATGCTTAGTCTTTAAAACATAAATTGATAACATATATAATCGAAACTAGCCTAAAACTCATTTCGGTGATCGCTTTATTAGCTAATGGCAATACCAATTCCTGTTCTACTACAATTCAACTACAATCCAATTACAATCCAATGACAAGACCATTGATCAACCATTGTAAATTTAGTAGACTACCAAATTTTGGACCAATGGTAATTGAATTAAAATTGCATTGTTTCACAATGACAATTGTATGTAAAATAGCAGACTTGAGGCCCTGCATGTCTGAGTATAATATAGTAACATTAAATATGTTACTCTTTTTTTGTCATAATTATTTTTATTGCTTAAAGTAACTAGGATCCAATAGATGGCATTGATGTCGTGTTCAATGATTTTTCTACATTTTAGCACGAAAAAGATAATTTTTGCAATTAATTTATATTGACTTATTATCGAAAGAAAAATGAAAAAATCTAGTTATAAGTAAAACGGGTAGCACTGTAGAAGAGCATTAATAAACTTTATATTCAAGTAAGGCTAAGAAACCATCTATCAGGCCAGCTGGTTTTTATGAATATTTTATCTGACGTGTTATAAGAATAAAGATTGTACGTGTCGAATCAAAACAAATTATTCAAACTAGACACTCATTGTTCTACGATGACCTACAAGTTTTTGACGTGTCTACAACATCGTTCATGTTGTCTGATGAACACGAAATATTTATTCAATCATGTATCATTGATGTACTTAATTAAAAAAGGAAATGTTTATCACAAACAATATTATTTAAAACGATGTTCAGATATTTAAATTAGACTATTACAACATACTTATGAATTTTATAAGTAGGGTTCGTCCTTACACGGTTAAAATTCTAAAGCTCATTAGTGCTTTATTCAAACTAGGTACCACTTGTTGTTATTTTCTGTAAATAGAGAGTGTTTTCCTCTTTTTTTTAAAACAAACTTCTTCGAGTCGAAATTTAGTTACTAGGTACTTCAAATGATCGTAATTATTTGAAACTTTGTAAGTGATATCCGGGTGGCAATACAATATGAATCTATTTTAGAAACTGACCGAAAATATTTAGTGAAAAATGTGTTTTTTAGTTGTGTATCTGTGTGTTACTATGTATTCCATAAGAAGAGTAGTGAAAATTACGTCATTCAAGGGATCTAGAGGCCATACTAAAAATTCATCAGTGAATCAAAGTTGTTATCATTTATTGTTTAAATAAATAAAGTGATATCGAGTGTAATGATTTACTTAAACAACTAAATCGTTTTTAAAAATTGTGTTTATTACTGCTCAGTATATAGGTACTTTATTATTAAATTGATAGAAGCAATAACAATAACTTATCATGTCTTATTTGGACTCAGATTCAGAAGATTTTTACGGTATCAATAAAATAATACGCCTTACAACAGCATAATATTATATGAAGAGCATTAAGTCCTCAAGTAAAGTTACATTAACTTTACGTAACATACATAAGGCGATATTAGTTTGACATTTGCTCATTCGTCTAAACGCAGAACGTGCCATTTCCAGTCAATTGTTTTCTACTACAATTTCTCTAGAATTACTGGCAGCTACACGTCTCTACCTTTTATAATAATTTTAGCCGATAATGCGAAAAATACGTGCCGTTCGCCGTCTCAACCCTACGTGAGTGGGTCTTTATTGCCACATCGAATGAAGCCAAATTATAATCTTTGGCGAATTCTTTGATTATTTCGAAAACAATGAACAGCTGCGTTGAATTTCCTATTGTATTAAATAATATTATAACAGTGCAACGATTTACGTCGTAATAACACTATTTTTTACCTACGTCTTAGATCTATTAAATAATATTAAACTGTCTTTATATAATATTTTCTTTGCTTTACTCAACTATGGAAAAGATTTTTTTATTATAATATTGCTATACCTATATTAGTTAAATATAATATAGTTAGTATGGTTAACACTAAAATTTAAATTCGATCAGGATTGACTCTTCCAACGAAGAGCTGATCGCGCGATAGTCCATGATAAATGATGATTTTGATAAGTGACTCACAAGTCCCGCTTCAAAGAAATATCATATTTCAATCGTATCTGCAACTCTATTTCGTATATTGACGGTTCGTGCAACTTCTGTTCAATGTTAGTTCGGTGATAAATAAAAATTATTATCGCGTTTTGAATCTTCCATTTGGACATGCATCAATTTTTTCATTCACTAACTTACGATTTATTGTTTTTGAGAGTTTGATTGTGGAGATATTTTGAAATTAATAATAGTTATTGCTTAGCTGCTCTACCTCATGTTATATTTTGGTTATTTATTACTATAATATTTTAATACATTTCAAATTACTTTTGAGACTACAAAAATTATAAGTTCCTTAAAATAGTACGATAAGAAATATTCATCTAAACTTTAAACATACATTAAAATGTGTTCTAAAGTCAATTGAAAGTCAAATATTTTAACTCGAAACATCAATAGCGCGGCTTGCGTTTCTCTAGCTTTATCGTGTATTTACTTGTTAACTTGTCATTAGTATCTGATGAAGGGTAATATTAACCGAGATGTATTTGTATGATTTAATAATTTGCAACTTACATTAGAAGAAGGTTGCCGAAGGAGTAAATAACAATACTTAAGCATGTGATTTAAATAAGAAATTTTGTTATATATTTAGCATGTAAAACATAAGTTAGTTAATATTCTACAATTTAATGACCAAATATAATAGGGACTATTTTCACTTATATCTATTATTAATTATTATTCAAGTTTAGGTAACAGCTGTTGAAAATTACAACAAAATTGACAGAGTTACGTTGGAGCTCCATCTTTTATTTTTTAATCAATTAATTTAATAGTCTTTTTCTTAAAAATAAAATAAAAACTTCTAAATAATTAAAAACAAAAAACGTGCAATGGCTTCCTCTTCAGTACGTAAGACTGCATATATTTATTAACATGCTGAATATGTAAAAAAGTTAGAAGTGATATTAGAGATCGTACTTCTACACACTATTCTGTAAAATAGTACACTATTCTGTACTGATCTGTTTGGTTACCTCAAGATTAAAAATATAGCGTTTGCATTAGCGTTGAAAACAAAGCTGTTTTCCGAAACAATACGCAAGGAATCACTTAGCCTTCGTTGCCAAGAGACTTATGTATATTTATCGGAATTCTGAAGATGCCACAAATATTGATTTATATTAAGTATATTTTTAGCATGTCTCTACTAATAAAATCCATTCATGATTTATTATGTTTTCAGGAACAAGTTTATATTTAAGTTTATAGTATTAATCAACCTCCTCACGTAGAAAAGCCAACGGATGCTAAACTAATTTGAACCGCAAGTGCCGCTATAGTTTACCGATATCGGCAAGAAACATCGTAAAATTTAATGAAAATTACAAATAATATAACATTGTTTTACAACTTCATATTTATAAGTTTTCTCAATTAAATATTAGTTATTATAGTGCTAGGATATACAAAAGCTTTTCGTTTATAAAACTCACAATAATTAATAGATACCAACTTATTACAAAAATACACAAATTATTACTAAGGCTACGTCCGCACAGACAAGCGGCTTGCTTAGCGCCTAAAACCTAGTGGATTGCGCTCTGGCAACATGGTAGGATACACAGTGGCCGCACTGCAGGAGGTTTGCGTGGTTACTTGTCGGCACGTTGACGAGATTTCACTTTGAAAAATAGCTGTAAAACTGCTACTTACAGAAAATTCACATTTAAAATATACCATTTCAAGGTCCTATCCATCATGTTGGGTTCATGACATAAATAAACAACTTTTTAGTACTTATTATCTTTTTTTGCTTCGACTGATATCTCTTCCCATAGTTTTTTTTAAATAATTTCATTTTTATTTAGTTCATTTGCCGGTTTCCACAAAGGTTCAATCTTAAAAATTTATGCAATTAATATTTCATATATTATTTCTTGGATAAAATACCTCGCGACTAGTGTCAAAAAACCAACATGTTTGTTTACTTAGATACGCGCTTAGCAACTAGCTAGGAGCTAAGCGCGCAGTGCGGCCGGTCGCGAACATTTTAGAACGTTCGTTTTAGTAAGCTACTAGCTATGTGACTTATTAGGCTCTAGGCGCTAAGCAAGCCGCTGGTCTGTGCGGACGTAGCCTTAGCCTTCGTTGCCAAGATGTATATTTATCGGAATTCTGAAGATGCCACAAATATTGATTTATATTAAGTATATTTTTAGCATGTCTCTACTAATAAAATCCATTCATGATTTATTATGTTTTCAGGAACAAGTTTATATTTAAGTTTATAGTATTAATCAACCTCCTCACGTAGAAAAGCCAACGGATGCTAAACTAATTTGTACCGCAAGTGCCGCTATAGTTTACCGATATCGGCAAGAAACATCGTAAAATTAAATGAAAATTACAAATAATATAGCTATAACATTGTTTTACAACTTCATATTTATAAGTTTTCTCAATTAAATATTAATTATTATAGTGCTAGGATATACAAAAGCATTTCGTTTATACGACCCACATAATAAATACTCGTAGGTACCAACTTATTACAAAAATACACAAATTATAACTATTTTAAGCAAAAGTATGTTATAGGATTTTTCGCGGATTTATTTTTATTTTGGTTCTCGATTCGAATGCTTTACAGAAATTACGGTTACTGGATATATTAAAATCACCATGACTGCTGTAAACTATTTGACAAAATGATAGACAGGTAGATAAGATAATCAAAAATGTAAGAAATGGCGATTTTATTATAAGAACCATATAATTCCATATGCGTTTAGTAAATAGGTGATATTTTAATGTATCAAACAGACACTTCAATTTTATCTATCATTTATACTAGTAGGATAAAAACAGTATTCTAACTCTAGATTTCTGAATCATGTACTTGTAGTTTATATTTACTTATATTTATATTATATTACTATACTGGTATACAATATCTATAAAAGTCAATCAATTGATAACTTTAAAGAAGTGCACTTAAAATTTTCACGATAGAGTAGTTTTGTATTACGCTGCATAGTATAAATTATAAAACTCGTAAAGAGAGCATATCGATCAGACCATACGCAATGAGCATGAAATATGGACCGTCTCTCGTATTTGTTACATTACTATATGATTTGAAACTTTGTCATGTGTACTGTGCACTCACTGAACTAATAATATTATAATATGCATAAGCTTAAAATATCGTAATATGTAATAAATATTGTATTTTCCTTTGGTATATTAAATATTTTTATCTTCTCTCTCTCCCTCTCTCTCTCTCTCTCTCTGTCTTTCTCTTTTTTTAAATAAGGGTATTGATGTAGGTACCTATAGTCAATTGTAAAATAAAAATGAATGTCTGTTTTTGATTTCAAATTGACAGCTTTTTCACTAAATCCGTAAAAACGTATATACCGTACTTACATCAATTTTTAAAACTTTAGTCTGTCTGTCTGTCCGTTTGTTCCGGCTACTCCCTGAAAAGTCTGGACCGATTTTGGTGGACCTTTCACTCGCAAATAGTTAATAATGTTAGGAGTAACTTAGGCTACTTTATTATAAACACCATTTAACTTATTTTAACTTAGGATCATTGAAGTCAGCCGGGTTTGCTTGTTTGGGTATAAAAACGAAACTACTTAATATAAATTCAAGAAAAAGTTCCTGCAATATCTAGCAATCCAATTTACTCGTAATATAAAATATTTACCAATTGTTTCCAACAACTTGATCATTATTAACTAAAAAACAAGTCAAGATCTTTTCACAACATGCCTAGGGACATGTCAATTTTTTCTATGATATCATTTAACTGGTTATGACAAGACAAGACAAAATATGCGCATTATTAAAGTATATTTCTTCGATAAGGACAACTGAATTAATGTGGCTTTGTTCTGAGACATAGACGAAAGAATTGTATAGAGAGCACTCAGTTAAGTAAAGTAAGAACTAAATTAAAATTGAAACAATGACTTTTTTTTAACTTTGAATTAATAAAATAGGTAATTACTTAATTTTATGTAGAGAGTAAAGATAATAATACAAATGAAACAACGAAAGTCTATTAAATAAAATATATAATATATTATAATTAAATAAAATATAATATATTTACTACATAAAAAAAATATTTAATTCCTAAAATACTGTTAAAAAAGGATAATAGGTATAATAATGTGTTCTAAACTCTTAAATCATACTTCCGTTTTCACTTATCAAATAATGCGTTATGATTTCTAATAGATGGCGTTATTAATATTTTTATTTTTTAATTTTAGTAAGTGTTCATTGTATTGCTATAATATCTTATATCTATACTATACTATCGATTTAGCGCGAGCGAAGCCGCGGGTTTCGCTAGTATATAGATAAACTTGGAATATTAGTAATTAAAATAGTAACTATTGTGAATATTGATTGACCTAGTATAAAATACTGTACAATATAATATTATGAGTATTATTTGATTTTTGGCAATAAATTAAATAAAATTCCACTCTAAACAAACTTGCAATATGTTAAACGTTCTCATCAGTGGATACGATAGTCAAATTCGCTAGTTTAAATCACGTCAGGTTGGCCGAGTGGTCTAAGGCGCCAGATTTAAGCTCTGGTTCCCGAGAGGGAGCGTGGGTTCGAACCCCACACCTGACAAGTGTAATAGATCGAAGTATCTTTTTGCAATTTTTTATGTAGTCATTATTATACATATCTTATACATATCTTTGAAAGATAGTTTTTGTTACAATTATTTTAGATGCCATATATTGATTTACACACTGAAACATTAGTTTTAAATTATTTAGTTACTTATTTGTGATGTTATTTTCTTCGTTCTCCAAAATTTTTCTTAAATGTTTTAAGATACACATTATCTATATTAAAATATTTAATATAGATAATATTATTTCCAGTAGAAATAACGACTACCTGCTAGCATGAATTTTATTTTTATCGCTACAAATAGGTTTTTTACGCTATAATTTTTTTTAAATAATCGTTCAATACTTTCTTTACACACTTATCTCTTTACAGAGTTCAAGTTAAACAGTGAAAACAAACTCAAGTTTTAATCAATTCAAATCAATTCAATATTATATCAATATTGAATTATATAAATATAACTTTATATTATATTAATATAACTTTATATATTAATTAATAAATTTTTAACTTTCTTTTCGTTCATTAGTAAATAAATTTCCATACTCATAAAATAAAATTGGCAATGACAAAAGACATCAAATGAATAAAATCAAACAACTGCAAAGTGGCTTTACATTAAGCTCTGTTTATTTACGGTTCATCGAAACCTCGGTGTATTGTAAATTACGCGAGTTTTAAAACAATAAATACAAATATAATGTAGGTAGGATTGAGCTTTAAACAGGGCATTCAAAATTAGTCGATTGATAAATTGTTGCAATCTGGCTACTTTTATAATTAAATTCAATAAATTACCTATAAAAAGTTGCGCTTTTAAAAGCCTTTTCTATACTTTTTCTTATATATATATTTACTTATTATTTAAGCGTTTGTACATACACAGTTTTTCAGGCCATTTTGTTCGTGTAGATTTTTATGTTCTTCGTTCTGTAGCTAACAAGAGTACTTGGGCGCATTTTACTTCGCTTATGTCTGCAGAATGGAGAAGATAGGGTAGAGATTGATTAAATTGATCAGATTAAAAAGAAATATTCTTACTATAGACTGAAAACTTTGTACAGACAGTTTGAACTGTTTTTAGCGATGTAATGATCTTTACTTTATATTTTGTAAGTATACCATTATGTTATTTGCATAATATGTTATGAGGCTCAAATAATAAATAGATATACAAAGAGTCTGGTAAAAACAGCAAAAATTATGAATTGAAGTAAGAAATTATATCTGCCAGATTCAACGTAACGAAAATATTAAAATTACAGACCAAATTAAAACTGTATCTCTAATACTGTTGTAATTAAAGAACGTAGTTTAAAATTTTATATAATTAAAATTACATTTGGAAGTAGCGATATAAACTGTTGGAATGGTGAATTAAATTCTTTACATAAGTTTTTAACAGCGTAATTTGCAAATGCTTCTTTTCTAGGTCAAAGTGGGTTTAAATTAATGTTTTAATTTAAAATAAAAATAACATTTCTAGTTTTATTATTTTTAATTTAAGTATAAATAAGGTTATGTATTAATAAGAAATATTAAAATACTAGCTTACCTAATAGAAGTATATGGTACGATAGGCTATACCATGCATCTATATAAGATACAATATTATGCTAAATTGTATTCAAATCCGTCCAGCTAATGCAGAGTTCTCATTGTAGTCAGATTTTAAATGTAAGCTCGTATTGGGCTTTCTTCTTAATAACCAAAGAACCTGGATGATGCAATGAACGGAGTGATGCGGGTTCAAATCTCAGGGTCTCGCACCTCTGATATTTTCATGTGCGATTCATTTCTATCATGATTACCACTTGTCTCACAGTGAAGGAAAACATCGCAAGGAAACTCTAGCAAATCTCTAGCAAAAAAATGTCTGAGAAAATCTAGCAAGTTTTCGAAAGACATGTGAAGTCCGCCAACACGCACTAGGCCAGGGCTGTAGACTGATCCCCGTCGTACTAAGGGAGGTCTGTGCCCAGCAGTCGGACATTAAAAAGGGCTGATGATGAAATGTTTTTTAACATTTTTTACTTTTAAAATATAAAGAACGAAACTTGACTAACAAGTAACAGGACTAGTACTACGGCGTGGGTACAAGTTGCTTCACGCATCGATTACTATCCAATTCCAAGCCAACCTGCCCGATCTTTTGTCGCCTCGTCACGTCTTCCAGTGGACTATTTCCACCTTTATTTTTAAAATGGGAAACGAATTTATAACAAACAAAAGAAAAAGCTGTGGCACTCTTTAACCTTAAGTTTCTTATAAAACAGTTTTTAATTACTTAAGTTCTAAAAATCTAATATTAGAACAACACTAATTATTTCATCTTTGGAGAAGACATAGTTAGTAGTATTTTTATATGGCACCGTTCAGTTATGATTTCCCACTAATATTATTAACGTTTGTAAGCTTGTTGTGAACAACAAGTCACGAAAGCTCGTGAGAATGCATGCGTGTAGGATGGGAAAGGATGTTTTCTCTAACTGACTAAAGACTACTTAACGAATTTTGATGAAGTTTTACAGCAATAAGCTAAATAAG
Source organism: Boloria selene (assembly GCA_905231865.2). Classification (NCBI taxonomy): domain Eukaryota; kingdom Metazoa; phylum Arthropoda; class Insecta; order Lepidoptera; family Nymphalidae; genus Boloria; species Boloria selene. The sequence goes on along the minus strand of HG993146.1, from coordinate 5,723,719 downwards.
CACTTCAGTATATTTTATACAGCATATTGTACGTCAAAGTGACAAAATAGGCTATTTTTTCAAGAACCCCGCACGTGCTTAATGTTTCTATATTGTGAAATATTTGAAAATGTGACAAAAATAAATGAATATTGTGTCAAATATAATTTTATTTTGCGAAATATATTACTTGTCAACATAAAATAACATTGTTTTCAATTGTAAGAGCAGAACGCAAAATTTTAACGTTTCTCTAGAGAGAGGTTGGATACGTGGCAAGCTGTATCATTTATTTTATTTTGCGAGTGCATTGTCAGGATTCAATAACAAGAAAAACAAATTGTGTCAAGCATAAAATTCCATCTACAAATATATAGAATTTTTGTATCCGATTTACTAATGAAATAAAATTCAAGTGAAAAATACAAATATTGTGAGTTGAACTGAAAACTTAATAAACTCTTGATTCAAAATTTATTTTGCTATCGCTTATACTATCGAATTTTATTGCTTGGGATTGTATTACATGAAGTCTGCGTTATATACAATTTGATAGAACAGGTATCTTTTAGATATTTGAAAAATGCATAATAGCTGACGTGTTCTCTACCACACAATCAGAGGCAGGCAAATACAATTTAAACCAATATTTAACATCAATATGAAAAGAATAATAAACTAGTAAATGACAAATAGTTGTTTATTTACATTACAAGGTAAACCAATTTTCGCGTAATCCATATGCCTATTTGCTAGTTTGTTTTCCGTTTGACTTACACAATACTGTTTAGTATCGGTAGTCACTGTCTGCCTTCATTTGTTACTTAAAGTCCAGAAGTTTATGTCCGTCGAAAGACTGTTATTCAATGCTTTAGAAACTTTTTCTTAGTAATTCCATATTAATTGAAAATCACATATAAAAATGACAATAACAATAATGTTTACTTAATACCATTTAATAATACCTTCTTGGCTAGGCTATGTAGAAACACTCTTCTATAGCCCAGTGGTAACGCGCTTGCGTGGATAACAAGTAAAAAAAAACAAATATAAAAAGTATGGACGTCGAATTAAAAACTTTTCTTAAATGGATTGAAATACAATTAGGTACTATTTCTATAGAATGTATTAAAATACTTACTAAAAGCTTTATCGACATATCGTACGTTTTTCTATTCTTACATTATTATCGATGATCATCTATAATATTATTAATATTAAAGTCAAATACCTCCTGCTCCTATTTCACGCCCGCAGGCAATGCGTGGTGTTCAGCATTGAGACTACTTCTTCGAACCGATGTGCCTTTGGGCTTAGCCGATACTTTTTGATTTAGTTTAGAATTTACGCTATACATTAAGACTATTATTACAGAAAATAACTTATTTTAAATATGATTATCTTGTTATACAGATTTGGCTGATGTTTTTTATTGATTTGTAAGTGATGAGTTTGCTTTGACTACGAGATGTAAAAATCCTAGTCACTCTCATAAACACGTTAAATGTGAGCATTTAAAACATCGGGGAAAAAATTGAAAATATTATATTTTCGACAAAATCGGAAAAGATGGTCTCATTAAAAATTTTAAATATTCCTAAAATCTAAAATAGTATTTCTTATACATATATTCACAGATAATTGCTTCGATACGCGAAGATTATAAGGAGTTATATCATGTTATAATAATCTGTTATTTCAAGCTATGTTTACTTGTTAAAATTTACAATTTAATGTTCTCAATGAAAGCGTTTAAAGCCCACAATAAAGCGTAACGATGGTCACTCGCGAAATCCTCGCTAATACCGCCACTGCCCTTAATCCGGCACCGTATCTAAAACTACTTGAATATCGTGTATAACAACATAGTTTGCGACTCGGATTAGTGTATGTATATAAACTTTGTAATATTTAGGTCTTGCTTCACTATATTGAACTAAAGTTTGATATACGCTGAATAATGTTTCTAGAAATAATTTACTGTTTATGTTCTTTACATATATTAGTCGTAAATAGATCGAATAAGTGCCGATTATAAAACAATGAACTAACATAAATCAATATAAAAATTAGATTAAATTAATTTCAACATACGTTATAAGAGAAAAGGGTAAAATTGCTTGCAATTCGAACAACAATGTAATGTTTTGCTACTATCCATTTGATCTGACGGTAGAGTGATAGGTAAGATTCAAAAATTTATAGAAATCTCGTTGCTTGGAGTAATCCATCACGTGTGAAGAGGAGAATCTAATGGTGGACTCGTGCTGATTTTATAAAATTCGGAGTATATAAGGTTTAGGTACAACTGGGGTGTAGTGTTTAGAACAATAATAAGGTTAGGTACATAATATATCTAAATAGCAAGATATATTATGGTTTTTCCATTAAAATTGTATCATTACAAATTCATAATTAGTATAAAGTTACACATCAATCAGCGTAATAAGCAATTCAAATCGCGTTAATCCCATCACTGCGATGCATAATGTATTTATCGCATTCATCAGAGAAACCTAATGTATGTTGATACACAACATAATTCATTACTATATTACGGATATGTAATATACTTATTTCATTAATATGTGTTCCTTTTTTACTTTTTATATATTATATACATATTTTTACAACTTTTATTAAAATAGTATAATAATAAGTCAAGTATTTAGCAATTTTTTACGTCCCACTGCGAGGCACGGCTCTATCTTTAACATTTGTCTTTCAAAAACTTGCTACTAGGCTCTCCCAGGTATGACAATGATTCACACATGTAAATGTCACAGGTGTGGGACCCTGGATTTGAACTTGTTATACTCGGTTTTCCAAGCGTCGAAGTTACCACTGGGTTACCGTTGCCTTATTAATAATAAGTAAAAAGAAGAAAATATTTTATGATATGATGATTTTTCATAAACTGTCTCTACGTAATAATCACATCAATCAGTTCTTCAATTTTAAAAGACAAAGTATACACACAAAGAAAAAGAAGCGCAAGAGTTACGTCACTATTGTACGTTTAAAATTTTAAAATAAAGTCCGATTCAAGACGAAATAGAATTTTTTTAATCTAAATGCACAATGGAACATTATCTATCGCGAATGGTTTGCTGAGGTGAATATATTAAATGTGAGTAGAATTATATTGAATTTCATTCGATTGAAATTGAAATGAGGTTTATTTATGAACATGATGGAAAAATTGAAATCATGTTAAAAATAATGTAACTCTTAAAATTAAATTACTTTATAATAAAAATAAATGTAAAAAATGATTGTTGCGAATTCAAAGGTCTTGAGTTCGATTCCCAGTTCAAACAAAACAAATATATCATATTTGAAAAAAATAGTTTCACACTAAGTGAGGCTTACATGTACAAAAATGTTTTTCATATTAAATCGTAAACTATATACTACAACTATGTACATATATTATTTATACATTTTAAAACCATAAATCGTACTATTTCTCAATATTTTATACATTACTAAAAGCAAATGCCATAGTAAAAGCAAAGCCTGCATTAGTAGAGACAGAATGTTAGTTAGTACGTAGGCAATGGCCTATAAATCACCATAGCCACAACTGATTCAGATTATAGGAACAGTATATATAGCGAATAGTTAGATGCTTACAATGTAGTTGTAATTTTATTCTACGAATATCCTAAAATGTAATTTTAATTTATAGATATAAAATAAATAATATTGAAGTGTAGTATAAATATATTATAATGTCAAAATAATGGTTTTTAACTTAAACTATAGGAAAGTTAACTTATACTATATAAAAGAAAAAAATCGGTCTGTCCATCTATCTGTTTATGCCTGCAAGTCTATGAAACCGTCCGATCGATTTTAATAAAACTTTACTGGGATATAGCTGATGTTATAAGGTATAACTTAGATCATTATTTTAGGAAAAGAATTAAAGTCACGTAATGGGAAATTAAAACCCATAAAATTGTGAACAAAATCCGCGTAACATAATGTTGGATGCAGCCGAGCGAAGCAAGGGTAAGGTAGATACATAATAATAGTTCTGACTCCATGTATATTGATAAAATAAATTGGTTTATTGAAGTGTGAAATATGAAATATAGCCAAATAACATTTTGACTAATCTCGCCTTTATCTCCTTACACAGGTTACAGTACACGTAAGCACTATTTTATATTTTCGTAGGAGTAATTGGATAAAAGAATTATAATAAATTAAAATTAGCGTATGATACCCTACTTGTCTTACGGTGGAGGAAAACATAGTGTGGAGACCTGCATGTCTGAGAGAACCTAGCAAGTTTTTGAAAGACATGTGAAGTCCGCCAACACGCACTAGTCCAGCGTGGTAGACTTCATAGTCGACCATCAGGCCATTCTGATCATCGTATTGAAGGGAGGCCCGTGCCCAGCAGTGGGAGTTTAAAACGGGCTTAATACAATGCTATACATGCTCTCCAGCCCACCAACTCTTCTTACATATTATGCATGGGCACAGGCATGTTTAAATTATTTCGCTTCTCTATTTCATTGTTGATTAAACGAATAGACTATAAGATTTTAAATTTTAATCCAATTATTTTTATAAATTGATATTGTTATAAAACCTACTATTTATATTCAACGAACTATATTCTAAGTTTCAACTTATTCCGCACTACTACATTTGATCGCTAGCATCTGTATAGAAAGATTGATTATACAGTAAAGGGAAAAAGCGTAAAACGATACCGTGCTGGACCGGCATAAAACGCCTCAGGCGGACTCAGATACGAAATTATTAAGAAAATTAAAATAAATGATCTACCGTATACTGGTTTACAGATATGCCAATTATATTGATACCTTAGAATGACTTGTGATCAAAATAGCATCAAGCGTTTAGTATAAAATATTGTAGCTTAAATTATTAAGATATAAGCCGTTGAAGATTACCTTCTTGTTCAAAATTCAGTCATAACTTTTTTTTTAATACAAAACGTAGGTATAGGTAATAAATTATATTGCCATTTCTAGAGAAATCCTAGATCTAAAATTGATACGATCTCTTTGGAATAGTGAAAAATACGTGGGCAGGATGAGATGTAAATCGCGATTTAGTTATGTATTTTATCTGTATTTCATCTTTGCTTTTGGCGTTAATGATAATTGATTCCAATTTATATTTATATTTATGAGATACGCTTAGATAAACAATTCTGATTTTGTAATAAGAATGATGCATAATTTATCTTTTGAAATAGTAGTATTGGATGACGGCTGTACATAAGTTTACTGTGAAGTGATAGCAAGTTCAACTTTTTCATAATTTTTTTTTGTTGAATGTCGTAAGTCAATGGTACAGATTTTTGTTACACTTGGCCTTTGCAGTACTCTAGTCAGATAAGGTAAGAAAGATAGCTTTCTTAAGATGTATTCTTATACTCTTACATTGTACCTAAATTGTTTTTGAAAAGTTAGTTAGTTTAACCAGCTTTAACATGAACTAGAAATGAAAAAAAAAATTCATCGCTAGAATAAACCTAAATTAGAACTTTTACAAGTCTTTATGCAAGTTGACTAATTTAATTTTAGATTATGAAGTATGATTTTCCGCGACAAAGAGAAATGAAATCTTTCATTTACTCGCAAATTACTCTCGCTTCTCTCGAATTCGCCCAATCTTTCATACAACACCTAACCTATGAGTTACTTTTTACTTTTACTTTTAATCAAAATCAGTTAAGATGTTATAGCGTTTTATTATAGTAGAGTTCTCGCGTCGTGTAAGTTCATTTTAAGGGTTAAAAACCTTGTTTCTAAATTGTGTATTCATATGCAGTTAATTTATTTCTACATTCAATTTACGAGATGCGACTGTTTACCAGCCATCTAGTAACTCCTCACGTAGGCAATAAAACTCACAACTTCACGAACATATTACAAAAAAGACTGTGATAGGACCTGCAAGTGAATTAGCTCGCCTTTTGTATGCCGACATGGATCGTGGATTAAATTGGTTTACTTTAACGAAACTGCCAAACCATTGTTTTGTTTAGGTGTTTTTATATATATTATGTATAAGAGTATTAACTGACTCTCAATTCACTTAGGCATAATATTTCGGTAACTACTTGCCTCATGATCTGGTATTTACACCAAAAAACTCGCGAAATCGACTTTGTTTAAAAATAGTTTTTTAAGGTTTTTTAATAAATATTATTTATACCTATTACTGGTAAAAATATAACGAATATCAGTGATTTCTAATTTCTGCCTGAATAAACATACTTATTGCTTAGTAATGTTTCTTTTTTAATATGGTGATACATCACAAACCTCATACAGTATTAGGTATTACGGTTTTAAATCTACCTGTTAAATCATAATTCACCAAAGTTAATAGTATTTTTAATATATATCAACGATATTTTACTTCATTATTTTTGAGTGATAAGTAAGCACTTATATATGAAAATTATAATAATATTCACTGAACAGTATTAATTTAAATTATACATGAGAATGAATTGGTAATCAGTGTAGCTGTATAACTGTATAATACAACCAGCGTTGGTCACACGCCGAGTGAGCACGACATGCGCGCGCGCATTGCAAGTAAATTAAGCTTTTATATATTAAGCCAAGATTACATTGCATTAATGAAGTAAATATATGCCTTAAGCACACTTTATATTGCTCTTATTGTTTTTATTCACTGAATTTGTAATATGCCCTGATTATTTTATATTGTTTTATTATAAGTTAGATAATACTGATTGGATATAAAATTTCAAGATGAGGTATCTAATTTCGTTGATAATCTAAATAAGTAAAAGGGCGATCGCGATACTGGATCGCTTGTTAAATTAATCATGAATTGGCATCGCCGAAAACTGACCACGCCTTAACACCAAGAAGCGCCGCCCACACCGCCCATCTCTAATTATTATAACCAGTTATTTGTAACCGTTGTAATTAGACTTCAGCGCCACCTGTCGTCCATAATGTGATATAATATAAACTAATGGTAGAGGTAAAATCAATACTCTTTGAAGTACACTAATTGTCTGTAAAAGTACACTAACTGCTAGTAATTAAAATAGTTCTAATTTTCATAAAAGTATACGAAATATAAGCAATTATCGTAAAACAATAGACTAAAGTATGGTTATGCACGTATATTCATATACACAACTAATATTGGTATTTTAATGTAATCACTCGTTTTACACAAAATTATACTGAAACTCCCTCCTAGCACGATGTCGAAAAAGCTAAACTAAAGAAGTAATACCAAGCAGGATAGGGAAATAGTGATAACCTGATGTTATTTAATTGGTTTATGTTCCATAATTATTTATAAAATTAATATTATAATCATTGTTATTAAAACTAACTAGAGCTAAATTAAGGGAATTTCTGACGAATATAGGTAATACAAATAAATTACTAATAAATAAACAAACAGAAGTAATAGAAATAATTACTAGTATTTGATTCAATAGTGAACACACAAAAATTATGCAAGAACAACTCTCCCAAAAAGCTCTTATTAACTGTAGAGTCGAAACAGGCTGCATTCAATAATGTTAAGTGTTTATTCATAAGCTTATATTCTGGTCCAGTAACTAGTAGATTTACGGCTTACGTTTCTAGTTCCCCGATTGAGTTATAACCTACCTACGTATAACGTATATAACATAATCAATAATCACGTTGTAAACGTAGTTGATTTTATCAGTGATAGGTATTTATCTTCTTTTGTAGACTGAATTATGAATGGCTTTATTTATTGACTATTGCCTTACCATCGCTTCGCTCGAGCGCACCCCTAAGTAGTTTGAAATATATTTATTCATGTCGTAGTTTACGAGTGTATATGTAAATTCATCAAAATCTACCCATGGCTATCATATTTAGAGAATACGAAACGTACACACAGACACAACCAACATTATGATATATTAGCTAAATATCGGTATACAATGAATTATAATTTTAATTTTCCACTAAAACACATAATGGATAATACGGCCTTAAATCATCCAAAATAAACTAGCTTTAAACACAAAAATAATATGCTTTAAGCCCATTCAATAAACCTTTCAAACTGCCCACGTATCAACGTCTTGCAAAGCGGAGTGAACAATTAAAGTAATTACTTGAAGACAAATATTTACCAGTATTTACAACGTGATGTTTAGCGATCGCCTACACGCTGACAGCCGCCCATTACCTGCGCGGGCGCATGGCTCCCTCGGGGATCGGCCATTTCATACTTGATAGCGGAGATTAAATTAAACTTCGTGAAAGTAATTAGGCGCTTTTCTGCTAAAATACTACATTGTAGACTTTAGGTTGCTTGTCTGTTTTTATCTTTGGCAGTTATTGCGATTTATGGAGTTAACGATTTAAAAAAAATAGTTTTAATTGAACTTAAGTTATATAAGTTTTTAATATAAAATATGACGTTAAACGAACTTAACATCATAAACTGTTAGATACCTGGGTATGTCAAACACTTTCGATCTATTATAGTATGTAGTATGATTAATTTTAACTGTCAATATGTTAAAGATAAACAAAATCTATACTAATACTAGCTGTACCCGCGGCTTCGCCCGCGTTCATTTTTTTAATTGCTAATCAACCTCATTGGGTTGATCTGTAGGAAAAAAAATTGTCTAAAAAATAAAAAATAAAATTTAGGGGTGGACTAGGGGGATGAAAAATAGATGTTGGCCGATTCTCAGACCTACTCAATATGCTCACAAAATATCATGAGAATCGGTCGAGCCGTTTCGGAGGAGTTCAAGTTCGAACCCCGTGACACGAGAATTTTATATATAAGATTATAAAGAGGTTTCTATGTAAGTATGTTTGTAACGAATTGGCTCAAAAAGTACTGGACCGATTAAAATTCTTTCACCATTTGTATGCTATATTATTACTGATTAATATAGGCTATTTTAATTGCAAGAAAAAATAAGGATCCCTACTAAAACTACAATGACAGGAGAGGAGGAGGAGTACACAAGTAGGTAGCCGCGCGGCTCAGGAGTAGGTATATTAAAACTGGAGTAATTTTGGAGAATTTTCAACCCAGCGTGTGATCGAATGAAGTTTAGTAGCGATTAAAAAAACGCGGGCGAAGCCGCGCGTATTGCAAGTATTAATATTAAAACGAATATTACACTGACAATGTACACCATTATAATACAATGTTCTGTACATAGGCCCTAGGCGTTTCTGATAACTCTATCCCTTATAGCCTTAGATACATGACACTTAAAGGACTTGTCATTAAAAAACCTTCGTACAGACGGTGGCTATTTCTTAGTTTAATTGCGTAACCTGAATTTCCGTCGACCAATCGGAATTCTGAGATGACGTTTGATTAAGTATTACAACTTCTCGAATCGAAACCTGTTGCAGTACACGTATATTATCCTCGTTCGAGCCAGAACCTGCCTTTGAATCTCTGTACAAATTAGCCCTTTCACTTTTGTAATTAAAGAGCTACAGAACAGATATTATGTTTTAACTAATTTAATAAATAAACTATCAGTATCAGAATTTCCTTCAAATGTATTAGATTGATAATAAGATAGTTTCACTAGCAGCCACAAGGATTCCGACGATTACGAACCTCGCCTTGAGATAAAGCAGATATAAAATGCAATCGATATATTTTATGTCACTTTTATCTTAATTGCTGGTGCATGGTACAGACGGCTTTACTTGTTACCGTCTGGCGATTGCCTGAGAAACGATCTAACTAAATATGGTAGTGGGATATGATATATTCCTCTCATTTATTTTTATTAACACGTCAATTATATCAGATGTGATAAAAATAACTATTGGAGTTACAAAAACAAGAAAAAAAACATTTATGTTTAATTTTAATTATAGTTTAAATATAATTAAATTTAAAATGAACTACTATTCTTAATATCGATTAAAAGTTTAGAAAGTCGACTGCAGAAAATGACCGAATTTAAGACTATTAGACGTAAAACCCATAAGGAATAAGAAATGCGCCCAAGTTTTGTAATAAATCTTAAAAGAATGCTTGGCCGTTCCCAAAAGGATACTCGTGGAAGCGTTCACCTTCTATTTTCCCTGTTATTTATGAGCCTATGCTTTATACTGGAACCACGAGCCAAGAATAAAATAAGTAAATAAAATAAATTGCCCCATCTAACAATAACCGTACGTTTTAACCAAAAGTGTATTTATTAATGAAAAGTGATGGGGAAGTTAGTAGTCCATACTAATGAGTATTATCAAAAAGTGTCACCAAGACATATTTTATTTGATTTCGATTCTAACGAAGTGAAAACAAAAAGCCTGTTAATCTAATCTATAGGTCTGATTTATGATGGAACGAACATGAATACGGGCTATTATAGTTCTAATTCTGACGCTATCTTCCATTTACAAGTAATCTACATAGACCTCCTTCACATTTGCATGTTTGAATAACCTTTTTATAATTGTCACGTAATAGTTAAGTAGCCAACGAGATTAAGCTTAATGAAATTCGTTTTAAGCCTAGAATTACTTTAAGGGAATAACGTTACAGAAATACAGAAATGTTACGTTCATTTTAATTATATTTATAAAAAAAATTTATTATAATAAATTAATATATTGTTGTATGATTGTTTGTAATGTATAAATTTAAAATCCGCTGAATCTATATAAATTAAATTTGGCAAGAAAATATTTTTAGAATGAAATAGGACAGCTTTTATCCAAGAAATCATAAGGTCGTGAAAACGAGAATGACAATTTGTATGTGAAATCAATTCATTACATATCTATAGTTCTATGGTTTCTTTACCATACTTACCGTTCAAACTCACCTAGAGAAGCGCCAGTAAGTCGCTAGTACTATATATATACCTACACAACAAAAACCTTAGGGTAGGGTGATATACAAATCTTATTGTTTGATCCGGCATTTGTGACAACAATTTCGTTGACGTTAATCCCTAGACAATGGTACCGTTTTATCCAAAACTCAGCCAAATCACGAGCCGAATAACAAGCCCTTTGAATCACTGAGTTAATGTTTATTTAAAAGCTTTCTTGGAATTATCGTTTTTATTAAAACCGTCAGTGCAATAAATCTCTACAATTTAAACTCATGAATGGGACTTACTACGTGGAATTGATTCTGTTTACTTTATAAATATAATATGAGTGAATAAAATAAAACTTTGCATTAATTTGGCAGACATATTTATTTATACTTGTTAAATTTTAGCTGCATCAATATAGCAAGTAATATTTATTTACAAATTTCAATGAAGGTACGAAAGTAATCTCAAAATAAATAAATTTAACTAAGCACTTAACTTATACTATTTTAAATTTGGTCATAAAAAAACAAAATTTATTCGTTAACAAACTAAGCACAAAGTAATTTTGGCGAATTAGGTTATGCCCTACGAAACGTTTTAAGTACATGTTAAAGCTAACATCAACTTCAAACAAATCTGACTACATCATGATGTAACAATTATTACAAGATAATTTATTCTTGCTTGACTAATACCTAGTTATGGAACAAATCCACACAGATTTTGAATAAAAATACAATTAATTTTATTTTCACTTCATAACATTTAGAAATATCTGTTTACGTCCACGAAAAATATAATTTCTCTGTCAGTTTTTACAATAAATGTTTCAAATATTTACAAATACATACATACATGTAATTTTATTGCTGAAGAAGTCATAAAATCCTTATAGTAGTTATATCCGCAATAAGAGTAAAATATATCATCTAAGATCTATAACTAAACGATAAAAGGACTAGCTGTAAAAATATTTTTATTATTTTAAGTGTCTATGAGATGTGTTTCCGATAATAGAAATGAAGGTGTTTTGGCAATTTATTTAATTTATTGCGTCACCACGAAATACATAATAATTGTAAGACTGCAAAATTATATAGGAGTGCACTTTAAATATCTCGAGATTGATAAAAATACCTTATCATTAATTGAGAGAATTGCTTATAACACATATTATATATTTACAGCTTTAAATTATTTACTATCAAGAAATGAAGATTTAGCATGCTCTCATTATATGTACACTTCTAACTTGTCTGGTGTTAATCTTACTGTGATTCATAAATACACTTATAAGTACATTTTTCAATATACAATTTGCCTAGATCTACATACCAAAGTCATATAGGTATTTCCCTTTCATTAACGTAGATAATTTCTTTATACCATATACAGTGACTTCAAAGAGTTCATTAGATTACTGAAAGTAACATATAAATTAAACAGCTTAGTTCTTAAAGAAATCTATCGCCACGTTTTCAATCACTGGCACAACTTACATAACTGTATCACATTCTTATATCCATTTTTCACTGCACTTCCCTACGATCAATTATTCCTTTGCGAATGTATCGTCCGACAATTTTAGGAACTCAAAACGCGGTCTTCGAAAGACAGCATGTCAAAACTATGACGTCACACAACTACATCCCTCGGTGTGGTTCCGATGGCTGGGGATTTAGGAGCAATTACAGGTTGAAAACAATGTGGTGTTGGAATGAAATCTTCTACGAGCTTTCGTTTGAGAACAGAAGAAGATCCAACATACACGTTTGTTCCTGGGAAAGTGCCCCGTCGCCTCCGCCTCCATACTATAGCGGCTAGTACTGCTAATCCAAAAGCTATCATAGCAGACAAGCAGCCTAAAACAAGTTCTGAATCTGGAGTTCGTTCGGGGACGCGCTCACCTCTCATCGAACTAACGAGTACTGACATAAGGCGATCTCCTTCACTAACTTCAACATCTTGGACACTTTCAGTAGAAACGCGTTGCGCCCTGCTCGTATCTATGGTCATAGTTTCAGATTTTTCGTTATCTACTCCAGGCGTCCGAGATACTAGTTCAACTTGAATATGATAAATTGTATCTGGCCATAGAGACAAGGTGACACGAGTAGAATCAGTGAATAAGTTGCCTTTCAGACCTCCTCCGTCGACCTCCCATGTCACTAGATATACACCACGAGCTATTCTAGGTTCCCAAGCAATTTCTCCAATGACAAGGACTTTTTGGTGAATAAGTGATATTTCTTTTAGTGTCCATTTATGTTCATCATGATTGGAGTTATTGGTATCGTGTGCTACCCATGTCTCATCTGGACTGTAGATAGTAACTAGACCGAGAGGATCTACGACAAGCACTCGAAGAAGGGCACCTTCATTGTTAGATGGAACTCTGGTAGCTAGGGCTTGTGTTTGAATTATTTGTCTCCATGGTCCTTCTGCAGCTCGACGCATTACTACATAGACAAACGGCGCAGGATGAGAGGAGGCCCGTGGAGCTGGAGGTGGCCAGCGAGCTAGAGCACCACTAACCCTCATCACACCTTCTCCTTTTGTATGGATTACCGGCTGCGTTTGAGATGCTCTTGCTGCTTCCGTGTGGAACTCACAAGCTACTTTACAGCCAGGGAACTATAACAAAAAGAAAAAAAATATTACAACGTTTTTTTCACATAACATACAAGTATGATTTTCTATTGACAGATTTAGTTAAATACTTACGCAGATATCTTTCTCGTCGCATACTGCACCCCATACTTGATAGTTGGATTGAAGGAGCTCACAGTTTTCCCAGCACTGCAATAAAACATATAATTAGTAAATCTGCTATTTTGTTATTATGAAAAAATGTATCATTAAAAAATAAAAAAATATTCAGTAAGCATATTTAGTATTTAGAAACAATCATAAATTTAGAAAGATCAAATGATTTTTAATAAGTGACACATCCAGACGAATACGTTCGATGGCCGACAGAAACGCAGCATTTGTCATTTGAAACTCTCATTAGTTGGAGTTGACGTTAACTTGACGCCCACTCTTGCCTTGGTAAGCTTTAATAATTATGAGAACGAGTTGAGCCGCGGTTATTAATTACTGGTATTGACAAAATGTCCTGTCGCCTAGAATCCAAGGAGCCTTTGAAGTGGCAATTTTATTGATTTTAACAAGTTAATTCATTAGTACTTTAAGGTTTCATGCTCGGTTGACTCAATTCGACATCTTTGTATATCAGTTTATTAGTAACATAAGTTATTTGGGTTTAATGATGAACTATTTACGGTGACGCTGTCGGTCCTGATATATTTGATTTTTATTGAATACGATTAAGTTATAGATACCGTTGAAAGTTAAATAGCAGTCTACTAATTTAAAACAAAACATTGTAGTATAAATTGTGAAATCATGATACATTTTTAATCAGATTTCTGTATAAGTAGGTATATGTCCCTCTTCTGCAAGCCATGAAAAAAGTAGTAACAATGTTTTATATTATAATATCGTGCTAGAGAATCTCTAGGAACTATTTTTTTATATCATTTATAAATATAATCTTACAGTTGTGTACGATTTATGTAGTAATTTAATTAATGTAAAAGGTAAACAAGTATAAAAATTGTTACTTGACTTGAGTAACTTTTTAACACTTGTGTTCCTATGGATTATTTCTACAAGAACCTAAGTAGCTCAAAAAAAAAGATCAGATGAAAGAACATATCTCATATATTAGAAATAAACAGTTTAAAAGAGTTTTCGAATACATTTTTCTAGCCAGGATGTGTTTTTTTAAATTAGCTATAAAATTTTATTTTTGTTTGATATTGATTAACTGAAAACTGGTATTAATAATTAAATTAATATTTATAAGTAATAAACCAGTCGTAACTTAGACATTTAAAATAACATAAATTATAATTATTTATATTAAGAACGCACATTAGTTTTTTAAGTTTAATTCGATTAATCGCAATTATTAAGTAATAGCGAAGCAATTTTGCCTTATAGGATGAAAATTATATACCAAAATTAATTGGCTCTAAAATTGATTTATTGCTTTGTTAAGTGTATGGGATCAGAAGAGTTAGTATCCTTACCATAAAACAGTCGGGGCCCTGCAAACACGATGACTCCCCGCCAGGTCGAGGTGGTGCAAACTGTGAACAAAAAATAAATATAAGTAAAAAAGGAAAATAAATGCAATAAATAAAATAAGATCCTACATGACCCATGCATTCCAATACTGGTTGTTGATAGAGCGATTTCGCAATATATTTTTTTTTTTCTCCATTCTCCCTCGTAATAGAAAAGTAAATGTAGAAATGAATTACTGATACTTTTTACAAGTAAGTTACTTTATGTTTGTTCTAATATTTGTGTTACGAGAATTGCTCACATAGGTTATTAATAGGTCCGAGCAATCAAATCAAGATCAAATTTCAAAACCTTAGTTTTTTTATATTTTTCATGCATAAAGTCAATTCAAAAAGCGCAAGGCTGAAGGGACACTTTCTTGCGAGCGATTGTTCATAGCTTTTGTTACATCGAAGGGCCATTAAGACTTAAGAGTAGTAATAAACACTGAAAATTTATGATCACCATAATAATATGCCCGTTATCTATAAATAATTAATAAAATTTTGATATCAAGTCATTAGACTGACATTTTAAATAGTACATAATGTATCGTAAAATATGTTATGATTTATATTGTTTACTTGTGACTCGGTTGTGGTTTGTCCCTAGATTTAAGGCGAGCGTAATCGGGGGTTACGATAGTAAAATAAATAAATTTTCTAAAATGAAAGTAGTCTAAGTTATTCCTTATAACATTAGATATTTGTGAGTGGAAGTCTCATTAAAATCGGTCTAGCTGTTTTAGAGATTATCCGGAACAAACAGACATACACACAGACAAAAATTTAAAAATTGATTTTTTGATGTTAGTACCAACTACAAACCGTATATATATATATTCATATGCATTTAGTGAATAGCTGTTAAATTGCAATTAAAACAGACACTCCAATTTTATTTATATGGATAGATATATAGATTATACATATATATATATTATAGAAATACATATAACAACAACAAAAATACATAATTTAAAATGCTTAAAACATTCCCGACAAACAGAAAGACGCAATAAGATAATAAACTCATTGTAACATCCAGGATATAATTGCCGCAGCAAGAAGTAGTTCTTACCACAAACACTACTCAAGTTAGCCTCTATTTTGCGGTTTCATTTAGTACCAACGCTTGAAATTTACCCATTTATTTCTTAAGCAAACATACATATCTTATACAGGAGCAGCAACACCACTATATCTTCACATTATATATCCCTGAGGAGAAAGAGCCCGAAAATACAAAGGAACCGAAAATACAAGTGATGAAATTACTTCTTCTGGTTTACTTTTTTCTTAAGTAATGTATTCGACAAGGTACTTCATTTTAAATCTTTAAAACATGCATATGAGAGTACCTATATACGATACAATAAAAAATATAATTAAAAAATTTTGTCAGTCTGTGTCTGTTTCGGCTAATCTCTGAAACGGCTAGACCGATTTTGACTGGGCTTTCACTCGCAGATAGCTAATACTATAAGGAGTAACTTAGGATAATTTTATTTTATAAATTTTATTTAAAACTGGCAAATACGAGTATTTCAGTTAAACATATATACATATTGCTAGTCTTATCAAAGAACCAATTTAATTGTAGGAACAAAGTTATGTCATTAAATTTTAATTGCTCAAGTTGATTAATATTATTTTGTTTTAAAGCTTAATTAATTCGAAACTGGAAGGAATTACGACTGCTTAAATATATCTGTGTATTAAGAAAATAAGTACAGTTCTTAAAATTATTTTCCAGTTCCAATATGTAATCAACGCTTTCTTGTAACGATATACATAGTATATTCGAATGAGAGACTTTTTTGGAACCATAATGAACATTCGAATTCTTAATTAGCGGTCTACCGCGATGTAATAATAATCAACCTAAATATAAATGGACTTTTAATTATGTTCTCCAGAAGCCAATGCATTACGTTATCTAAGTTAAAAGAGGGTTTATGTAAACTAAAAACGACAAACGAAATGGAACGGGCTCTCGGTTTAATGTATTTGATAAAAGTGATCGGCATCTGCTTACTGTTTGTCGATGGACTGCTTTAATTGCATGATATGCCAAAAGGGTCTGTCCACAGGCATTCAGTGGCACGAACGTGTCAGAATCTTTCGTGACTTGATATAGGGTTCTTTTTGAATATAAAGGTCAAGACCGAGACTGACAAGTTTGTT
The DNA here is from genome assembly GCA_905231865.2 of Boloria selene. Classification (NCBI taxonomy): domain Eukaryota; kingdom Metazoa; phylum Arthropoda; class Insecta; order Lepidoptera; family Nymphalidae; genus Boloria; species Boloria selene. The sequence continues at coordinate 5,706,568 of HG993146.1, read as the reverse complement.
TAAGTCACACAAATGAATTTAAAAATGAATTTCATTTCGCTTGTAACAAAGGTTGATGCACCGTTATATGTGACTCGTGCATTGAATTATTTTTTAATAATTTAATGTTTTAAACTGCTTTATAGATTTGAAGGTGACAGTTTTTTTGTAACACAATACTTTTAAGGTAGCCAAGTTATTTTATTTCATTTTTGTTTTTTTTTTGTTTCTTATACGCTTTGAGATTTTTTTAAAATACAAGTAAGTCCAGTTTTTAGTTAGTGCGTATCTTCTATAAAATATAAATAGCGGATTGGAAGTACGTTTTAATGGATATGATATCAGGCATGATAAGAGCATATCTAATTACTTTAAGTGGACTCAGATATAAAATTGTAATAAAATAAAGTGTGTAATGAGAGCTTTGAAATAATATTGAGACTTGTATACGATAAAATAAATTTATTCATTCATCTGTAGGAAAGTAATAATAATTATAGATTACATTAATTTTATGTAGCGAATTTGAAAGTTATTAGACTATAATTTTAATGTGATTACTATATTGTAAAAAGTTAATAAGAAAATAGAAAAAAATTCTCCTCCAGGTCACTATCATTGCTGCTAATGAACAAATAATGACGCCAATATCAAACAAGTCCGACATCCGCTATTATTAGATGTAATCATCGTAATTTTTCACACAATTTATTTTTTATATCATGATACAACGCCACAGAAACGTTATTTTACGTCAACTAATGACAACAAAAAATGTTATCAAGAGTGCTATTCTTCATGCTCTTTATGTGCCGACAGAAAGATCATTTTAAGTTCCTGTATTTACAATATTCGTTACTAAATTTTAGTTACAAAAATATAAGTTTGTTTGTTTAATTGAAAAATTCCTTTATTGTTGGATAACCCATTTATCTAGGAAGATTATACAATAGGTTTTTAACATCACACGGAAGGAGTCGTAGAAAATACTAGTGTATAAAATATTATACATGCATTCATCTTTGGCAAACGACCAACGTCATGTTTTGAAAATTTTTTACAAAACATAAGTGTTGTTCACGACACAAAGGCTCGCATAAAATAAAAATATTGCGATAGCATCGACATTTTGTATCGAAGTAATTAGTATTACTAATTTTATTTCTATTGAATAATCATAAACTTTGATTATCTAATTGAATTTCATTTGGAATATCAATCAATCTTACCACCACTTTCCTGAAGCACGAACTTTTAACCAATTCAATTGTTAAAAGTATTGTATCGCACGACTTCCTCTCGAAGAGTTTGAAATATGAAAGTTAAACAAAACAGAACTGGCGAATATACTTCGGCGAATGCAAAGGGAAGTGAGTGAATAATGAATGACGGTGATTGAAATCAGCTCGACGAGTGCTTCGTATTTGTATTAGATGCCGCCACAGATTATTCTTTTGTTAATCAAACAACGCTTATTGAATATTATTTAATTAATCTTTCGTATTTGACTTCAGACGCCGATAGAGAAAGCGTAAGAAAATGAATTGGTAAGAGGGAAAGCTAGCACTACCTAATGAATTATGTAATACACTCTAAAAATATTCAGATTGTTCTTGGATTTCGTACTTTAATCGATAAAACTGCAGTATAACGCAAAATAAACTATTGGGATATAAAAAAGGACTGCATTTTAAACGTTATGATATTATAAGCTAACGTTTAAAATTTTCGAAGACGATTAACTATAATCATCTATAAGCGAAGCCTGGGGCTCTGTTCGGGTCGAAACTAATCGATCGATGGGCACACACGTCCGTTTACAATCAATCTATCAGCGTTTATGTTACCATAACTACCGAGGCTCTTCATTAATCATTTTGTTTGTGAGTAGCCAGCATACGCTCTTGGGGGTCATACCAAAGGTCCACAAAGCAAACGCTAGTGTTACGAAACAAACTGCTGCTACAGGAAATTGGAATATTTTACTTTATTCTATCTAAAGAACATGGCACTTGCCCAATGTCGCAAGGTTATCTAACGAAATAAAAGAGAGCATTTTATCTGAGTCACAATAGAATAGCCTTTAGTCACATAAACGGTATCTAGCAGGAATCTTTGAAACAACAGTGAGTGCGATATTTAGAAGAAAGAGTTTAAAAAGTACTAGCACGTAGAAAATACTAAAGAAACATGAATTATGATTACCCATTAAGATAAAGTACAATATAACTCGCCAAATGGAGTTGGGAAAATGTAATTTTCTCAAGAGTACGACCGCGATCAGGACGAAAAAGTGGAAACCGAGCTCACGGCTTTGAATCATATTTGAGAAGTAGGTACACAATCAACAGATTGGACTTGCAGACAAAAGTTAAATTATGATCAAACTTTAAGTTTTTATAAGCTTTTGTTCAGCATTGCGATGGTTTTCGTATATACTTGCATATAAATATCGATGTATTATTATTATTTTGCTTTGTGTTTGTATGTATATATTGAACTGTTTGTTTCCCTAATAAATAAAAAAAATAATAAAAATATAAAATTTAATTTAATTTTTATTATAATTTATTCAACTGGACTCGGGCAAAGGTTACCTTTAAACATATTACGTACATTACAATGTAATTTAATATTTTTTTTAATTAAAGTTTTACATACAATGAGCAATATATTAAATGAAAATTTTGTTTATACGTCATAATAAGAATACATTTTTAGCGCTCCACTTCATTATAGTCATTAAATGACTTACCTTTGTACCTTTGTTTGATTACAATAGGCTTAGAATGCCAGTCTGGAATAGTTGAATGATCAAATTTAAATGCAAATGAATATAATGTCTCTCTCTCCTTTTAATAGAAATTTTTTAAGTTATGCATATTTTAATAAAAGATCTATTGATAACATGGTGTCTAGAATCTATGGGCTATTTATTCTAAATATAATATTTTAAATTGGAATTAATCAGATATATTGTTTCAATGAATTAATTATTACGCATAGAAATATAATTATTTATAGTCAAAATACTTACTTTATCTCTACATATTATACTCGTGTACTGGTTTTAAAACCTATAAATAAGGCTGTCCTGTTTTTTGTATTAATACCAACAGGGACAAATATTTACGTAATAGTATATTCATACATATTGCATACTGTGTGGAATACTTTTTGGATTTCTACCTTAGCTGATTAGTGTACAAAAGCAATTATCAAGCTAAAGCAATATAACAGTAAATTAACACAGTGAATTTTACTTCGATTTCTTTATGAAGTATTAAAAAGCTATATTAAAAAGCTTTTTAAAAATCGGCATTTGAAACTATATATTGAATCAGACACGTATATTTTAGATAAATCTCTAAAAAGCAAAGGAAGTGAACGATACTCGAATGTGTGCAATGTCTCCCGTACGTTGCTTGTTATTTTATTTGATCTGAAGGTAAACTCTATTACCGGACCGTTTTTACAAGTAGAAATTCAATTTCAGCTCAGCGTGTTCTTAGTGGAAACTAGGTTATTGGACATGGAAGATAAAAATTAACTGAACTTGTTTCGACGCAAACAACATTTACGATCTGTTTCAAAGGCATTTTTTTAATTGAATTGGCAATAAAAATAAATAAAGTAAGTAATTTCAACTTTTGATTATTTAGGTTTTAATGTCATAATGAATATCATTATAAGTATAAGAGAATCGAGGTTTGCTTGGCTTGTTTCGTAAAACACATAATTGGGATATTTCACAAAATTCACTTATACTTATACTTAGATTTAATTATAAAGTGAAGTCTTATCTAAATTTTAAGGTCGATCCAAATCTTTAGGGCCGTTGTAACTAACATCTCATTTTACATTATAATAGTAATTAAAACTTAATACTACTGTAAATGTCGTAGACATACAAATAGAAAAAGTTTATAATAAATATGCAATACAACGGACGCTCTCTTACATTCGTTACATTAAATACGTGTCAACATTTGAAATAAACGATTAATGAAAGATATATACCCGTTGGCAATAAAAGATGGCATCGGCATCATTAGGGCGCGGCTACGATATGAATTTTTCATGAAATATGGACTGTACAGCTCGCGTTTATTGCCGCGAGTACGTCTTACAGCGGTGTTATTATATCCATCGATTCTTTTCCTTATTCGATTTTTTTCATTCCCTTTGCAGGACCTAATAATGATTTTATCTTGTCTTGTGAACAAGACTATAAAATTTCATCTGATATAGTTGAAATCGTGAACACGAATTCATTAGGAAGGTACTCCATAAATATATATTACGAGTGTATTAAATTTACAGTTTATGATACTATACAATGTGATTTACAACAATAGCTATCACTTTTATTATCGTACAGCTATTTTCAATAGCGTCACAATTTTATTTTATTTTTATTCGTTAATATTTTCTTGAGCACTATCTATACTGTAATAATATAACTGCGTCGAATTTGTACATTATTCTTCATCTTCGTCGCTATTCCTAATACATAGTATGTTCTTATAACTTTATTTAATCGTCATACTTTAGTTAATCATGATTATGGGAAGTCACTGTTTCTCGACACACGGTTACCGCTAGTTCGATAAACAGGGATTAAAAGTAATAGATTGTAACAACTTTTTGAAGAAAGTAAATTATTATTTTATTATTTAATATCATCTCTGAGAAATCTAAACTAACTGTGAACACGTATATAAAGACGAACATGGGCGAACCAAGGGTGAGTCGCTAGTTCATTTTATAATAGAAACTTTTATACAACTTTGTAATAATAAATAATTTCACTTTTCGCGCACGATCAAATTGATTCTTAGACCGTGCTTTTGTAAGATTTTTATAATTTACGTTACACTGAAAGTTGAAACACGATATTATACTTTCGCAAATAATGCTTCTAAGACACTTTTTAGAACAACTTATTCCTAACTGAACGATTACTATTATCAATATTAAAATGACCAGCGCATGAAATTATACGTAGCAGTGAAAAGCTATTTATGTAATGACCCAAGAGTTTAAAATAAACTGTACATAATTGGAAAATAACAAGTGTTTTTGTATATGTAACTGTTATCATCTAAAGCGCTGACCTATTTTCTTATTATACGTATAGGCGTCGTATCCTGCCAATTTACTTTATTGACGTAACATCATTTAGTTTTTATTACCGCTGTCGGTTTAACTCTCTATAATTATGACAATTTCCAACTATCCTTAAGCTATTTCTAAATTGCACCTCGATATCCTAAAATCTATTTTTATAATAAAGGGATAATAGGTACGGTTAATAGATCTACAATAACCTGATTGGCGACCACGAAGGTTTATTTTTAAATAAAACTTTTTATATGAGTTATTATTAAGTAATTATGTACCTGAATAGTTAATTTTTTTATAGGCTTAATAGGTATTATAAGCGTTAAATTTTGACTTAACTTCACTCAGCTGCGTTTCGGTGACTTTTGTATTCATAATATTATAAATAATAGATATTAACGCGAAAAAGAAACAGAACATACCCACCTATAATGTGATAAGCTACATTCTAGTAAAACTACATAAGCTATAGATTTGAATGAAGACTACGTCATCAAATTGAGGGCAAAACTTGCAGGCATAAATCAAGTTGTCACTTCGTTTATATAAATGATACAAACAAGTACAAAATTTGATTATACTGCATATAAATTAAATGGAAACACAATCACGGATTAAATTACTACTTCATTCTACCTCCCACACGATGCAGGCACATCGCGACACACGAATACGCTGCTCCGAAGCGTTATGTATGGAAGTGGCTTAACATATAATATTGTGGCACATTGTACGACTCGGCGACCGCATATAAATGCGCAGAGCAAATAAAATGGTGCTATAATTTCAAATCATACGGACAGAGAATGGGTGTGGACGGCGCACTCATTGTGTGGAAATGATGTAACCGCTATTAAAAGTGTAGGTTGTATCCCTGAATATTTCTTGCAACGAAGACGTCGTAGGGTCATATCGGTATTTTATATCTCGCGGGAAACAATAGCATACATCTCCAATAAGAAAACTGTAGTCATACGTTAAGTGGTTGTAGGGTCCCCTTAAAAATCAACGTCAGGATACAGTTAGCGAAGTGAATTAGTACCTCATTTAAAGTGGAATAAATTCATCGAGTCTTGTAATTTCTCCGAAAGCTCTCATAATGTTCAATTTTTATAATTCTGCAAAAAAATAAAAGTCACGAAGTTCTAAAACAAGACTGTTAAACGTTTATTTTATTTTTAAACGTTTTTAATGAGACAGGTGAACCAAATATTGATAAAAATCTTTTAATATAAATATATGTAGTTATATTATTACACTTTCAAAAAACAATCATCTTGTATTATTTGTTTTTTTTACTAACTCTACAGTTTACTGTTAGTTTTTCATCTTTGAAATAATACAACAAAATATCGATTTTAAGACTCAACTACAAATGAATTAATTAAAAGAAAAAAAAGTTAATCGTTACTATAGAAACCTTTTAAAATAACTATGACTAAAAAAACAGATTAAACTAAGTTTTTATAGTCAGAACATAAATCTTCAAAATCCATCGAAGTTGAAGGACAGTGGTACCCCCGTTAGGGATTAATTTATTCGTCCCTCCTTTTTCGGCACGTACAGAGAAGATACGTCTATCTCTCTCTATCCGTCGGTTTTTGTAAGTCTCAGAAGTTCCATGGAGCATGCGACAGATGCGCGCTTGGCTGCAGTCCCTAACGAAGCGTATTTCAATCGGGATAATCAATCATATCTTTGATTGTTTGACCGGTGATCTTTGATTTCGAAAGTTATATCTGATACGGTCGAACGTAGCTTAGCCTCACATATTAGATGTAGGTACATGCGTTGGATACAGAAGTTTTTACGTCTGATTCATTTGCAGATTATTTTAAAGATTCGATCGATATTTGCTGTCTGTCATATCATATTATAAAATCTGATTGGCTTTACTAATATGCGTATAACTTTGTGCTTTTTCATATACATATGTATGCGTTTTACAATTAAGTTATTTGGAATATACTTATTTGGAATATAATATATAATAACATACGTTGATAAAAATGATCGTCGGACGAACCATACTACGTAAGGCGATCTCAAAATCGAGGCTTACACTTAATATCTTTAAAGTTTCACATAAATAAACCTTATACCACGCCTGTACCTTTGAGAAAGTCCGTCCTCAATTTTAATCCTAACATAAGTATATTGAATATAATATCTTAGCGAGATATCGCAATCTCGATGCAAGTAAAGGAAATGCGCAGAATGCAGTCAGATACGAAGACCGTTACAAAGCGATATCGACAGCCGAATCTGATGGCCGCGTTGCAAATACTAACTACAACCTAGAATTAGGTTTTGCTAAGATAGTACTTTAAAACTACTGTCTGTCATAATACGAAACTCCACAAGTAACACTTTTTGTTCGCAATCTAACTAAAGCCACTATCAAACCGAGCGTTCAGGCCGCAGCTAGTACTTATAATATATCTTAAATTAAACCTTATATTTCGGAATTTACGGTTTATATTTGCATATTGGCGTATATTCTTTAAACACACTTTGTACTGATGGTCGCTTGATGGTTAAGCATAGAAGATATGTAAATATCAACCATATGTTGTGTGAGAAAAGTTCAGTTTTCATTGAAATACAACTTATTAACCACTACTTAAACTGCCTTGTTGCTTAATAACTCGGGTGCGCTTTCATACGGTTGGTTTGAAGTAAGCCTACGTTGATTATCCTTTTTTCTAAGTGTAGTTGTATAACTTTTTCGTCTTTCATATGAAGAATATTGTAATTTTTTTGGTCGAAGTCAGAAGCGAAAAAGTTATGAGTATCGATAGGATTCTGATAATCTGGTATGATACGACTTGAATTTTTTTAAAGTTACTACTAACTTAGTTGCAATCCTGGGTGAATATTAATATACTTTATTTTACGCCAAATTATAGCCTATTAGGTCCTGCATACTTATCAGAATTCATCCAGTTACTTTAGCTTTAAGTAATAATAATAAATAATCACTGGGCTATCCCATTCAAACCTTTGGCTTTACTTAAAATATATACTTCACAAGGTAAAGTATGAGCTAAGATATTTTTTTTTTAAATTTAGAAATTACTACGTATATAATATAATTATTGAAGATGTCGGCAACATCTATCATAAGATAAAAATAATATACTAAACATTCTAATTGTCAATTTATTTAACAGGTTTTTAACTTTTTTTTCAGGAAAATATAATCAGGGAACTTTTACGATTACAAACTGCTAATAAAAGTTGTTATAAACTATTAAAAGCTATATTTTAGAGAGTTTATCTCTATTGTCTTTCTTCATAATGGACCAAGTTACAAAGAAAACACCTTGTCTGGTCACAGCTCAGATCGAAGGCGTAAAGACGACATCGAAATGGTTATGTTTCTATGTATCAGATTTAAGTGACACGTCGTTTATTCTGCTTACGGTTTCATGAAAGCTTAGATGCGATCGATTTATTCTTGTTTATTATGGTACAAAGCTTATGTATTTACGTAATCGTTGAATCTAAGTATATTGCACTTTATAAAGCTCGACATGATTTATAACTTTCTCAAAAATATTTCTTATAAGTAAATATAACTTTCTAAATATAAACACTGTACACGAAACTTTGTACATGCTTTTTGTGTGTATTAGTCGGCTGTTATTATAGAAATTTATGGTAAATGCATTACAAATTCATTGAATCCCATTATATACTGCTAGGCGGCAGCTAACGGCGTCGTGCTTCTATTCTTATTCAACACAGCTTAATTGTGATTTCCGTTACTATCTAGCCTCACTACCTTACTGCCTTACCATGCCTATCGATCTAAAACGTGAACAATAATATTATTGGCTGAATGTACAGTTGCACGAAGTACTTACATCCATCTCAGATATTTCCTTGATCAAAATCTGTGAGCAGCGATACGCCACTGATAATAAAACAAACTTCATAGATATTAAAATGTTTTTATTTTAAACTAATCTCAGGCACATTTCTTTACGACCAACTTTATGACCATAGTCAGCTTAATTATAACACGGTAGTATTTTAAAAGTAATATGTAGGGGCTAATGCATACAAATGGTTGCCTCGTAGTGATTTCTCACGAATGTGAGATTCATCTAGGCTAGTCGCTAGAATAACGTTTCGCTACTTTATAATGTGAAAATTGAATGTTGAAAGTAGGCGTAGGTGTCATTTTACAGTAATAGATTTCTTAAAATAACAGCTCAGTCTTTATAAAATAGTGATGAATTAAAACTAAAATATCTAAGTATGTATTCCTTTATTTGATATTTTAATATATTTTTGTATTAAATTGCTAGGTTTAGAAATTTCGATAAGAAATTTGAAATTAATATTGGCGTGGTGAGTTCCCTTTATGTCATTAAATAACATGCACAGATGTTAGGACTTCCTATTTGCAATGGGACATCACACTGGCTTGCTATATATGCATTGACCAAGAGCAATTAAAGGCTTCATAACCGAAAAAGTAAATGGCCGCATTCTCCTTCAAATATTTATATAGGCGAGCGAGCAAACAGTAGCGTTAAAAGCAAAGACATGCGTTTAATCCAAGGCAAACATACTGAAAGAATTACGTGAGCGGGACACATATACTACAAGGTCTCTATTTCCCTAAGGGTAAACAAGAGAGGTACAGCGAGTTAATCCTACTAGGTAGAACAGCCCGCACTTCGGCTTTTAAGACGCACCGTGGTTCAAAATGTAAATGACTTGCTTAGAAACTCTCAACTGGATTAAGATGTAATCTGCATATGTATGATATCATAAACTGTTACTAGGGAATACTTTCCCTGTGTCTTAAATGTCATATTATTTTAACTTTCTGTAAGAAGCTATTTGGGTATATTTTTTTATAATATGACGTTAAAACGTACATGATTACTAAACTACTAGTGGGTTCAATGGTGCAATAATTTTAATATAAATACTATTTACGTAGGTTCAAACATAGTGTAATGACAATCCATCAATTTAATGTAAAATTACGATTTAAAAGAGCTTGTAAAAGTCTATTTTATTGGTTTATTTATTTAATATTATTTATAAGATAAAGCTTGAGTCCCGGTAGAAAGCGTAAGTACCGATAAGGCTAGTCACGTTATCTATTAAAACAGTTATTAGGATTAAAACTGGGAACTGTATAAATTATGTGTATCTGGTGAAGACAAGGTGGCGCCTAAGTCGGAGGAGACGTAATTAGCGGCGAAGCGGCCGGCGGGGTGTGGGACGCTTTAGAGTAGTTACTAGTTAGATGTTCGATATTCATTGTCGGGTTAGCACCTTTGTCACTTGTAGTGTAATAAATTAATTAAGTACAATCTTTTATATTTTATTTATTTAACTACACTACGCCAACATATGGTCCTTCGATCCTTCAAGAAAGAGAAGAGAATCAGCCAAGAAAAAATACCTACTTCACGTCAGAGGTCATAAAAAGTCACTACGTGCACGCACTTCTTCGCCGTCTTCAAGTTGAATTTTTCGCCGGAGTGAACAATACTGAGTCATCGAGCACAGCTGACATTCCCGGGCAAATAAATCAACACTTCAACGACGAAAGAAATACATAAAAACTGCGTACACGCCTTCAGACGCCCGTCATCTTCCAGAAGCTTCGATCATCGCTCATAAAGGATACGTGAGATCGTTCCATTTCCTATTTTATCCTAATCATAATCATCATACCTAATCATTTCTTAGTATTCATATTCATTCATACAATTTTATATAAATTTAACTCATTTCTTCGTATTCTTACATTTTACAATTATTCTTTAGAATAACTTATACAATAGTGCTACATTAACATAAAAACAATAATAATTTATATAAAATATATAATATATCGTATTAATATCATATAAATTTTTCTTTATTTCCATATTAATATAACATCTAAATCTATCCAAATCATGGCTTCTCATTAAATTTATAATCTTAAATCATTAAATTGCAGCTTATATTTCTCATTTCTTTATACAATATAAGTATTTAAACGCAAAAATATTATAAAATTGTTAACATTCGTCATTTCTTTCACATGACGGTATTACGAAAATAAAAGTAAAGATTACGTGTTAATATTAAGTGCATGACAATTTTTACTTTTCGAAGTTCGTGCTATATTTTTTATCAGAATTCATAATATATTACATTATTTTATAATAATTTTAGTTGATTAAAGCTTGATTGAAATTTTAATAAAACGCAAACGTCGCTTGCCTTTTGCCTTATAGAATATTATTGGCTAGTGAAAAATAAACAATGAGTGAAAAGCAAATTAAACAGTTGATTAAAAAAAGAGCTGCAATTAAGGGGAAGCTCACCAGTTTTAGTGGCTATTTAAAATCGCTTAAAAATAGTAACGAAATTAATAATTTGCAAAATCAAATCGAGCTTCAGATGCGCTTAGACAAAATTGAAAATTTATACGATGAATTTAACGGTTTTCAGAGTGAATTGGAGGAGTTGTCGGATATCCCAGAGGACGAATATAAGGAGCGCGAGGCCTTCGAGTTACAATACTACTCTCTCGTGTCTGCCGGTCGTGCCTTGGTTCAAGGTCATAGCAAGCTATCGCTTCCTTCGCATGACGCTATGGGTGCGGTAAGCTCTGATGCAGCGTCACAATCACACAAACGTAAGGTTGTTGAACTTCCTAAGATAGACTTACCACATTTTAATGGTGACTATCATCACTGGCTTGGCTTTAGGGATACATTTAATTCTTTAATTCATTCAGACACTAGTATCGATAATATTAACAAATTTCATTATTTGCGAGCATCTCTTAAGGGCAATGCAGCTTTAACTATATCAGGTCTAGATTTTTGCGCAGATAATTATGAGTCAGCATGGAGAATCCTATGCGAACGATACGATAATAAGCGTCTTCTGGAAAATCACCATTTAAATTCTCTGTTCAAAATAGAACCTATTCAAAAGGAATCTAGTGTATGTTTACGTAATTTAATAGATACAATTAATAAAAATTTGAGAGCATTAGCTAATTTAGGTCAACCAGTACAATCTTGGGATACATTAATTATTCATATGATGTCTAGTAAATTAGATAACGTCACAAACAGGGAATGGGAATTTTATAGGAATAACTTACAGGATTCCCCTACTTTAAATAATTTTATTAAATTTATTTCTAATAAAGCAGATCTTTTAGAGACGTTAGACATATCGAAGGCGGAGAAATCTAAAGCGGATAATGTAAATCTTAACAAACCAAAGGGTTCTAATTTATCACTGAGTAAAAAAATATATTCATGTCCTTTATGTAATAAAGATCATACCTTATTTAATTGTGAATCCTTTAGAATGTTACCTGTTGATATGAGGCTTCAAAAGGCCAAGACATTCAAGGTTTGCTTAAATTGCTTACGTTTTGGTCATTCTGATAACAAATGTAAATTGACACATTGTAAATATTGCACCAAAAAGCACAATACGTTGTTGCATTCTGATCAGTCTCTCACGCAGAATGTAGCCCTTTCAGCTAACGAACTTCATACTATTGCACATAAAAATTCTATTGTTTTACTTTCCACAGCCTTGGTTAAGGTCCTCGATGTTAATGGACAGCCACATGCTGCTAGAATCTTGCTTGATAACGGCAGTACTAACAATTTCATAACACAGGACTTCTGTGGTAAGCTAAAACTTAATACTATTTTAACAAATTCTACGGTGTCTGGCATTAACAATCAACCTCTCAGTAGTACACAGTCTTGCTCTCTTACATTGGAGTCTTACGTATGTGACTATAGGATAGGAATTGATTGCATAGTTTTGCCGAACATCACTACACTTCTTCCTTCTACATATGTTAATATACAGAATATACAATTACCATCAGGTGTTTGTTTAGCTGATCCGTCCTTCCATATACCATCTACTATTGATATTTTAGTAGGAGCCGAAATATTTTGGAACGTAATTGGAGCAAATCGTATTAATTTAGGGAAAAATAAACCCATTCTTTTTGAGACAAGGCTGGGATGGCTTGTGTCAGGTTCGATTATAGAAAACAATTTTAATAATAACCATAATTCTATATGTATGTTAAGTAACAATTTAGAATTTGATCTCACTCGTTTTTGGGAGCTAGATTCTATTTCTTCCAAGCATAGTCTTTCCCCTGAAGAACGAGCGTGTGAGGAACATTTTATAAAGACAACAAAGCGTAAATCAGATGGTCGATTTATAGTTTCGCTACCACTTAAAGAATCACCCGCGGTCTTAGGAGATTCCTACCGTGTGGCTGAACGTAGGTTTTTATCCTTGGAGCGTAGATTAGATCGAGATCCTATTATGAAACAATTATATGTAGAATTCATGAAAGAGTACCTTACTCTTGGTCACATGACAGAAACTAAGGATCATACAAACAATTCTTGTTATTTACCTCATCATGGCGTTTTAAAGGAATCTAGTACGACTACGAAGCTACGTGTCGTCTTTGATGCGTCGGCAGCTACATCATCTGGTAAATCTTTAAATGATATTTTAAGAGTAGGGCCAACATTACAAGAAGATCTATTATCAATCTTGTTACGGTTTAGACAACATAAATATGTTGTGACTGCTGACATAGAAAAGATGTTTCGCCAAACAGAAGTATTTAATGAAGATCGTGCACTTCAGCAAATCTTGTGGAGGTTCGACACTTCTCACCCTATTAAAAGTTACCAACTAAATACAGTCACATATGGTACATCTTCAGCGCCTTATCTAGCTACACGTTGTTTATATCAGTTAGGTCAGGAATCTACAACCCCAGATATAAAGCGCGCCATTTGTCGTGATTTTTACGTAGATGATTTTTTATCTGGTCATAAAACTGTAGATGAAGCAATTTCACTTTGTCAGGGAGTAAGTAAAGTCTTGAAATCAGCTCAGTTGAATTTGCGTAAATGGCATTCTAACAATAAAAAGGTTTTACTAGCGGTCTCTGGTGAGTCTAATCTATCTGGATCTGTAGATCTTAGTAGTGATAATCTCTCTAAAACTTTAGGTTTAAATTGGATGTGCTCTTCAGATACTTTCATATTTCCAATTTCTATACAGTTGAAAGATGTTGTCAATAAACGTTCTATTTTATCAACCATTGCCCAGATATTTGATCCTCTTGGTCTTGTTACGCCTAGTATTGTAGAAGCTAAGATATTAATGCAGCAATTATGGGTAAAGAAGTGTAATTGGGATGAGCCAGTTCCAGCTCATATTAAAAAGTTATGGTTTGATTTCGCTTCATCATTGCCAACATTAAATAGCCTAAATATACCTAGATGTGTTACCTCTCAAACACCGATTAATATGCAACTACATATTTTTACAGACGCGTCGGAGAAGGCTTATGGTGCGTGTGCATATGTTAGGTGCCTTAATGATGATGGTACAGTCACTACCCGTCTTCTTACTTCCAAAAGTAAAGTAGCCCCATTGAAAACGGTTAGTATTCCTCGTTTAGAGCTTTGCAGTGTACTACTGGGAGTGAGGCTTGGCATCAAGGTTTTAGAGTCTTTAACACTTACATTTGATAAGTGTATACTGTGGTCCGATTCTACAATCGTTTTGTGTTGGCTCAAAACTTCTCCAAGTCAACTTAAGCCATTTGTACGTCATCGTGTTTCCGAGATACAGGAAGGTTTCTCTAATCACGAATGGCGCTATGTTCCTACCAAGGATAATCCCGCAGATCTCGCTTCACGAGGTTTAAGAGCGAATATGTTAGCTAAATCTTCTTTGTGGTGGTCAGGGCCTTCTTTCCTTCAATTAGATCAAGTAAATTGGCCAACTCAACCTAAGCAGGAATTAAATCCTTCCAATTTACCAGAAATGGTGAAATGTTTTCACTTAAATAAAGAAAATAATATATTTTCAGATATGATTACAAAATCTTCCAAATTTTCAAAATTACAGCGTATTACTTCATTCATATTCAGATTTATAAATAATTGTCGCAATAAATCTAAGAGAATAAGCGGCAACCTTACACTCAATGAACTTAATAATGCTACTAACTTTCTGTTAAGGATTGCTCAGCAGGAATCCTTTCAAGATGAATATCAGTTGCTCATCACTAATCAAAAATTACCTCATAAAAATAGACTTTTACCACTATCGCCCTTCATAGATAGAAATAATATTATTAGAGTTGGTGGTAGGCTCTTTAATACCAATTATGACTATAACGTTAAACATCCCATCTTATTGTGTGCTAAACATCCTTTATGCCGATCTCTCTTTTTAATGCTACACATTAAGTATTTACATTCAGGTCCCCAGTTATTGCTAGCCACAGCGAGATACCGTTATTGGGTTTTAGGAGGCACAAATTTAGCGAAACGCACTGTCCGCTCCTGTGTCAAATGTATTAGGCTTGCAGGTAAAACTATTCAACCTGTCATGGGTAATTTACCTAAACAGCGGGCTCATCTAGAATTTCCCTTTCTTGATACTGGTGTAGATTACGCTGGGCCAGTGATGATAGCCAATCACAAAGGACGGGGATGTAAGCATATAAAATCTTATATTTGTGTGTTTGTTTGTTTAGCAACTAAGGCGTTGCACCTTGAGCTTGTTTCGGATCTGACGAAGGAGGCCTTTATAGCAGCTTTAAATAGGTTCATATCTCGTAGAGGTAAACCACGAAACATATATTCCGATAACGGAACCACATTTGTAGGTACATATCATGAGTTATCAAGACTGCTCAAACACCTTACACCGGCAGACATGATTGAGCAAGGTATTAATTTTACTTTTATTCCTGCTTACACTCCTCATTTTGGCGGCTTGTGGGAATCAGCTGTTAAATCTGTAAAACATCACTTAAAACGCGTATTAAATCTAACATTTCTAGACTACGAAGAAATGAATACACTATTAACACAGATAGAGGCAATATTGAACTCCCGCCCACTTACTCCTATGTCTGATAATCCTTTAGATCTTTATCCCTTGACTCCAGCCCATCTCCTTATTGGACGATCTCTAATCTTTGCACCAGAGACTAAAATCAGCACTAGCAGAATTTCATCCCTCACAAGATTCAACAGAATCCAGCAGTTAAAAAAACATTTTTGGAATAGATTCTCAATTGAATATATAACTTTACTTCAGCAGAAGTCAAAATGGATGCAGTCAAATCAGACGCTGAAGGAAGGAACGCTCGTTGTCATTAAGGACAAGCACAGTCCACCCATTATGTGGCTACTTGGGCGCGTTCTTCGTGTGCTGCCTGGACGGGATGGAGTAGCCAGGGTTGCTGACATCAGAACCAGGAGGGGAGTCCTCAGGCGAGCTTTTAATACCATATGCCCCTTACCGACATCGACCCTTGAAGATGTCTCTTCAACGCGGGGAGTATATGGTGAAGACAAGGTGGCGCCTAAGTCGGAGGAGACGTAATTAGCGGCGAAGCGGCCGGCGGGGTGTGGGACGCTTTAGAGTAGTTACTAGTTAGATGTTCGATATTCATTGTCGGGTTAGCACCTTTGTCACTTGTAGTGTAATAAATTAATTAAGTACAATCTTTTATATTTTATTTATTTAACTACACTACGCCAACAGT
This sequence comes from Boloria selene, assembly GCA_905231865.2. Classification (NCBI taxonomy): domain Eukaryota; kingdom Metazoa; phylum Arthropoda; class Insecta; order Lepidoptera; family Nymphalidae; genus Boloria; species Boloria selene. The sequence goes on along the minus strand of HG993146.1, from coordinate 5,689,857 downwards.
ATCTTATTAGACTTTGTGAGGTCTTTGGATTAGTCGAGAGCTATAAAAGTTATCGAACATAGTTCCATTATTAGATAACTAATGTAAATTTCCCTCTTATCGCAGTAAAACCTTATCTGAACGAACAACTGCAGTAAAGTCAGAAGCTAACCAACTTGTAAGAACTTAATTTATAGCCAATTATGCGACTAAGCTAGACTTGAGTCTTGACATATAAAGTACACACCACGATAAAAATTAAAATGTAGACGTATATGGCTTTTTAGAAAAATCTGTACATAAATATATAATTCTCTAGGAATCATTATTTTTCGATTACAGTAATGACAAGCTAAAGATTTATCTTTGCCCACAACCCACCTTCGTATATGCTACCTATACCATACCAACTACTTATACCATATGAAGACTAATAAGGATTTATGCTGGAGATAACTTTCTATTGATTCATCAATGCCATTACGTTTGAATAATGGCAGGACAACGATTCATATGCCCATCTTCTTCCTTTGCAATTATAGTATAAGAAATGGTACTGAAAGAAAGATAAGATATAATATTTAGGCAGCGTGTTATAAAATGACAAAGTTTCTATAACAACTAAAAAGTAAAGAGACCAGATGCCGCAGACAGTTGGAAACAACTGGCCCGAGTTTCTGTATAAAAAGTTATCTTTTAAAACAAAGCTATAAATCAATAGAGGAGTTTAGAGGAAGCGTAAAGCGGAAATTTACGGTGATGGTTCATTCTAGTCTTGCGATAAATCTGAAGATAGTTGCTTTGTTGTGGATTCTACGGCAACGCTAATCACTGGAGGTAAGATCGAGAGGGTGATTTAGGAAGTCCTAACAGTAAAAGAACATTTAATAAGTTAATGACGATAGGTCGAAATTCTATTGTAATAATCATTTTTATAAAAAGGAAAGCATAATATATTGAATAGAAATTACCTATTATTACTGTATATTAATAAATACATGTTTGAATTTTTTGTTTTTGACAAAGTAAATAGCTTAGATGTAAAACATGATTTTCTACATAAAAATGAATATAACTAACAATTATATAAGAACAGAAAATAGTTTGCCAAAGAGGTGAGAAAAAGGTTTTATTTACCGTGCCTATTAATGTCTCTAAATAATAAATATAGATATTATGTACATTAGTAAAGTGAAATTATACGAATACACTCTTTTGAAAAAAACAAATCAGTTTAAAAATATAAAATCCATTGAACCTGAATATTTAAATGGAACAGTCAAATAAAGCCACACAGTAACAAATAGCTTTAAATGTAAAATACATTATTTATACTTTCAAATTAGAATATCAATTAAGGCATACATTTTTCAATCAACTCTTAATATTTTTTCATTTAAACGATTTGAAGATAAGGTGAGCGAGAAAACTCTATTGTGTACATAAAATTACGTAAAGATATCAAAGGAAGGGTTACATTTTTTGTGAGATAAAATCGTTACGCTTCGATCGGTATCCAATTTACTAAGAGGCCACCGTCCCATACCTTACTCTTTGTCGCACGGTCACGCTCTTATTGAAGTCCGTTTGTACACGTTATTGGTCTTATTTGTGGACTTTCTAATTAAAACCGATCTTATATTAAAATGTTATCATGAATTTGATGAGAATAAATAACTTTGAACAGAATTTTTAATTGAATCCCGGTTCTGTGGTATGTTAATACTTCTTATGTGCTATATTGCATTAGTACAGTATAGTAGAGGCCTTGTCAGCATCCCACGGTTAGGCACGAGTCTAAATTTAATGTTCAAGTGTCTGATCAATTGTATCAAATCTTTAAAGAATCTTTCGAAAACTTGCTGGATTACACCTCTTTTACATAATGAAGTAAATACCGATCTCCTGCAGTCTCGATTATATTCTTGAATATTTAATATAAACATATTAATTGCTTTCCCAATACATAACTGCGAAGCTACATATAGTATTGAAATTATAAATAATTATTTTAACCTCAGCTTTAACAACAACAAAACATATTAAGTTCAAAAGTTACAAGGTGCTTATATAATCTCCAAACAATCAACTGAATAAGTACTTCAGAATGTGAAGCAAAAAGTAACATTAACATACGTACCCAGTCAGGCCAGCCACTTAGAACAACACCGCTTAATACAGCAAAAACAATAGCAAGTTAGCGTTCCACAGCTACTTACTATCGCTTGCCTACTTATCTGAGTTACTTAGTCGGCTTTCTCAGTTTATAGGTTGCTCCTTGTAGGGACTTGCTTTACTTGTCTATAATTCTAATTTCTCGTGGGTACAATATAATTACGTATTAATATAGATATAATAGACAGTGTAAACCCAGTAGTAACGTGTTAGCTTGATGATGCGGGTTCAAATCCGAGTCCGGCACCTCTTGTATTTTCATGTGCGAATCATTTCCAACATGATTACTTATCTTACGGTGAAAGAAAACCTTCTGAGGAAACTAATTGTATGTCTGAGAGAACCTTGAAAAATTTCGAAAGATATGTAAAATCTGCTAACACGGACAAGCCTAGTCGACTATGGCCTGATCCCCCTTGTATGGAAGGGAGACCCGTGCCCAGCAGTGGGACGCTAAAAAGAGCTAAATACATACTTATTATAAGGATAGTACTTTGGCTTCTTTCAATAATTTAGATAATAATTTTAGTACCTAAAGTAAATATCACACTAATATACTTAACGGATGTAAAGAAAGTTCAAAGTTATCAGTCTAGTAAAAACTGATATTAAAAAGTGGCTTAGTAGCTTTTAGTAGAAACGATGAATTTAGCTTACTTTGACAAATGGTCCACGTCCACAAAATCTTAATTTAACTATGTGCCGGAAACTCGTAAAAGCATTTATTATTGGTTGAATCAGAACAAATAAAACTACGAAATGTCATTTAATCTCTATTTTTTGGTATTCCGGCGTTCGATCGTTGCATTTCACAACAAAGACGGTATACAATAGAATACAAAAAGATATAAAGTACGAGTATCTTAGATATTAGTTCATTCGATACAAATCCTGCTTTCTTAGATAAGATGAGCTCAAGGGGAGCTCGCTTGACAAATGGTTGCGTCTATGAGGTCATGACTGCGTCGTACAATCTTCGCATACTTGTAGAGAAATAAAACTAAAGAAGTTTGCTTTAAAGCTTTGATAGCGCTATTAAAGTTAATCTTTAAATTGTGCTTAATCTAGGATAATTTTCTTGTTTTTCTGACTAGCACTTAAACGTTAAAAGCTCCTGCGTTATGCGTTAAATGTACTAAGTAGTTGATGTTGAATAAAAGCTCGTTAGTCGCTATCAACTATGTGTTAGATAATTTCATTTTATAGTGTTTATACTTTGTAGAGTATAATTAATATATGGATGAAGTATTTATAATATTATTTATAATATAATTAATAATTGTAGTACTAAATGTAAAAAAATATAAAGTAAGTGAGTGAGTGAGTTTTTATATATTATAATTCTATATTCTCGTATTTATTACATTTCAACTCAAAAATATGAAAGCATGCAAAGGCTGCCTAGATCGATCCATTAATTTTATCATAAATCTATAAATATAAAGAAAATTAAAGTGTCTGTTTTTAATTTCGAATTAACAGCTTTTCACCAAATGCATATAGACATATATGCGGTACTAACAACAAAAAACTAAATTTTAAAGTTTTTGTCTGTCTGTTTGTTCTGATAAATCTCTGAAACGGCTGGACCGATTTTGACGGGACTTTCATTCACAGATAGCTAATGTTATATGGAGTAACATAGGCTACTTTATACTAACAAGCGGAACCCGTGGCTTTGTTCGTACTAAGCCTAGGGACAAACCCGAGCGAAACGAGGGTGAGTCGCAAGTTCTATAATAAAATCGTAACATATTTAAGATTCATCGCATTAAATTTTTATATAAATGTATAATAACTGTGTTAAAATCAATTCTTTTTTAATTTTGAGCAAATTAACATGCTGCTAAGTTTAATTTTCCAGTAATTGAATTTCACGACTGGTCGTGACAACGTTCTATACCACATCGCGTGACTAACGTTGGAACAAGCCATTCCAATCTATATTAGTACTATTATTATTTTTTATTTGTTTTTGAACTGTTGTAAATTATAAAATTTAAGTCATGTTTAAAAGAAGTTCTAAAAAAACAGTAAATTATATATTGAAGTTAACACTTTAATTCATGCAGTGTAACTTTCTCTCACTTGTCAAATTATATATAAGATGCGTTAGGAGTCCTTCTATTTCTAACGTTTACGTAAATCTAAGCCTATATTGGCTGTATATATCAATACAAACTAAACTCTTACAAAAAAATCAACCATGTATTTTCGACCTATAGATTACGTAAATATATCATTCATCACACACATTTGACTTAACTCCACATTTGCCTATAGTGACGAAGTTTAGTAGTTTCAAACTCATTACGGAATATACTACTTATGTAAATCGAGTTACAAATATGATAGTCATTTGCTGTAACGGAAACATCTCCATACGAACATACTTAAGATAGACATTAAAGCGTTTAAACTCACATCAAAACAAACTTACATTTTAATTGTAATTCTAGCAATATTCAATAATATTCTTGTACCTTGTCCATTGACAACTTATAACAAGCGGGAAGTTAATACAGGTTTCTCGAGCAATGTTTTCCCAAGATACATAGCGGGTTAGTACACGACGAGGCTATGTTAGTCTAACCTACCTGACCCCGCTTTATTTCGTATTTTAATTCATTAGCAAGTACTGAACAGCAGAAGCAACTTCTGATACTGATTGTAATTTCGCTACGTGTGTTTGTAATATGCCATTAGAGACAATTTAAGATGGATTTTAATTAGAATATTATTTAATGTTTAATAATTTAATTTTATTTATATAATGTGCCTTATGTGTAGTATATAGTAATAAAAAATACCGTTTTTATACATCAATATACAAAGTTAATATCCTAACAAGACAAAAATATCGGTTTCAAAGAGTTTTGGTATCGATGGCCTTGATATTTAGTGTAAAAGTCAATTAGAAAAAGTGTATTCAACCGTTAGCCCACAATAGCTAGTCGCGTTCCATTCTACACACAATGTACAAATTATAAACAGTCCACTTGCCTCAGTACGCAAACTCGCATCACTTCCTGTGGCAACCATTGTCAGTTTTCAATACAATAAATTTTTATTGAAATGATCCTAGAATGTGGCTTCGCACTAAAATAGACGGCCATTTTATTTGTGGGTTCGTGCGACATTGTCGTACCCAATTTCAATTACAACGATTTCCGTTCTATATCAAAAGAACGGTACGGATGTCCACGAAATGTTTGCGATCGCTTTCAGTACAACTCGAATACGTAACAAAGCGAACTACAATCGATTATATAGTGACAAGTTTACGGTGTCCCATAATAGACATTACCGTATGGCTACCATATTGTTGTAGATGGAAGTCATTTATACCTGCAACAAAAAGATAGAAAAATTAGTGGCATATCTATCACATACATACACATTTTATATAATATATTCATACAAATTAACTTGAAAACCGCACAATAGTTATGACGTTACGATTGTAAGAAAAATATGGTTTTAAAGCTTTTATAATCGTCTATATTGATAGTAATTTTCTACCTGTCTGAAATGCTATAACAAATATCGTTAATAAAGAAGTTGAGTTACTCTGTCCTTTCTTTGAATTACTGTAAAATATACTTAACAAAAATTAATTGGCGTTCGTTAGTCTCGCTAAAACTCTAAAACGGCTGGACGAATTTGAATGATTCTCTTTTGTTTTATTGAGTGTGCACATATGAGATGGAACGCGTGTAAAATATAGTGAAATCCAAAAAAAAAACAGCTAGAAAAGCGAAAAGTTCTAAACTGTTTATCTGCGGGAATCACTAACCGTTCAAAATATCTACTAACAAACTTGAGTATATCCAGGATTAGTCGCTTGTGTAGCATAAAATATATGTTTAAATGTAATTCAATGTTGCCAATCTTACAATTTAAGCTACCACAACAATAAAACCTTTATCAGTGCACATAACAATACCAATGGTATTCCAAGCATGACGTCCCCACATTCTGCACATTTATTGACAAATAGTAATTAACATGCACACAACGTTAGTACTTAGGAAGTGGTTACCAGCCATAACTCGTACTAGCTCGATCGTTATATGTAATAACTATTGCTATACAGCGATGATAGAGGTCATTGAACTTGCCCTTCTGTCAGATTGCAGGGGCTGTTTTTGCATAAGCAATAATTACTTAGAATTAATTAAGCTCATTATTTTATAAGTTTAAATATGTTATATTATATTATGTATTAAAATAGCTTAACATAAGAGATATCGACCAAATAAAAGCTTTCAAAACTAGGCAGGTATAGTTCAACCACTAAAAAACATTTAGCTAGCGTGGTAGATATGGTTAGATCTTCAATCATAAGTCAGGGAAGTGCCCAGCAATGAGATGTTATATTATGTTTATACTAATTACCTACACAATTTATTCATTTTGATCACTTTTAGAACATTTTCTTTATCAATACAATTAAACAAATTACTTTATTTAAATGATCGCCATTATTGTACTGATACGACTAATCCATGTATACCAACCATAATATATTATTTACGTACCATTTAAATATATTTGTTCGAAATTACAAGACAAATTGCCCAGCTTGGACTAAACTGGTCAGCTGGTACTTTGATCATGCGGCAGTAGACATAAAACGTAATGGGCGCCATCAATTCGGATAAAACTCCAACCTTTTTAATAAAGCCGCTATTTGCTCAACGCGGTGTAGAACAGAAAGATTAATACACTAAATCATTCTAAGCCAGTCAAATTAAACCTAAAACAAATCTAGACGTATAGAATGGTTGTACCTTTATCTACGCGAAGTTCAATGATTGAGAAGATATCTGCTTCTTAATTTATAATCGTAATAAACCTTAGATGCTGTAGGAATAGGTACTTAGAAATACCATTTGTGAAAAGAACTAATGAAATACAATGCATATAATACATGTATAATGTATATATAATACATAAGAGTATATTTAATCATTGGGTACTTTAATTAAAGTTAAAACACTGGTATAATTTAAACAAAATTCCGTAAATTCAACAATAAGAATAATTCATTCCAAACTAAACGTCACATAAAGTCGTGGGCGAGGGGACAGCTCGAATAAAAACAAAATCTCTTTTTTTAATTTAAGGAACAGACAGTGAACAAACACAGCTGGCGGAATGCAAAACAATGTAAGAGAAGGAACCCACATGTTAAGAACTACCTAAAGAGAAACATGGCTTTCGTTAAGCAATTTATGCCTCAGTTAATTTTCCAGGCCTAACAAAAATTTAAAAAATAACTTTTGTTAATTTTATTCCATTAAGATTGTAAGCGAATGTTTGTGAGTATTCATTTGTGTATCGTACAATATCAATTTGTAATACCCCACTTTTATCATTTACTATTGAATATCTTGTAAGACGAGTCGCAAGTGAAAATACGTAAAGTAAATATAATTTTTCTTTACTTACATTTTATTTCTTAAAGCGAAAGAAGTTACACTGTATGACGTGATAGTTTTGTTCTAACAAAATAAATTACAACCAGTCGACAATCAGATTGCAGATACGAGATATCAGATAGCTTATCTGCTGCTCCGAAAGGAAACGTACTGTTCAAGACGTATTATTGTTGTGACTATTGCCTACCATAAACATTGGCCAGACCCTAATTAACAACAAACGGAAATGTCTTATACATTATCCTTTGACGAGTACAGATTATTGTGATGCTGACGATTGTACTGTATAGATAGAGATAAACTTAATTAATACAAAGCTTTAAAAAATTTGGACTTTAAACTTTTTGTAGTTCTTTTGCTAGTTCAACAAAATATCTGTTACATAATGTAATTTCTTTTAACTTTTAAGGATTTTATTAATTAGGCCTAATGTAAATTTTAACAAACTTGAAAAAAGCTAATGTTTTTTAGACCAATAAAAAAATGGTTTGAAATTGAATCCACTTAACTCATTAAACTCGATAATAAACACTTAAGAGATCTAGATTTTAATCTGTCAACTTCAAGTTGACAGATTAAATTATTGATCACTAGCATGTTAAGTTTAGTAGCATAAATATCTATAAACTACAGCCTACTCCGTGAAGTGTTCGGAATATTTATAGTTTGTTCGCTTTTCTTTCCGCACCCGCTTACGCCATTTCTGTACTGTTACTCGAGAATAAATATGTCCGATTAACACGATAAACGGTCGAAAGAACAATATTTAAGAGTCAATTATACATAAACAAGTTCGGACGCCCGGCGAGGTTCGTATAAAGCGAGGCTAATAGCCGTTTAGAAGGCAATACTTAACAGCAGGAAGTTTTGTCGAAGCACTGTGGTATTCACGCCACGGGTGACTGGCTTTGGTCGCCTTAAGACAGCCTATTTGTTTATCATAATTGAATTCATTATAATATATTGAATTTTTTATTAACATAATCTCCACGATTGCCATATATGCTCTATTATTACTTATCCTAATCCTAATTCTTGATGCATTATTATACAATAGCAACTCAACATCGCACTGCTCGGGTAGTTAGTATACCTTTGTCTGTTCTCACTGTAAATACATAGCATTCTATGTTATGTTAACTCAGACGGCTATTATTATACCAAATTTCATCAAAATCTGCCCAGTGTTTTCCTTCACCGTAGGACAAGTGGCAATCATGATATAAATTAGAAATGATTCGCACATAAAAATATCAGAGGTGCGAGACCCGGATTTGAACCTGCGTCACTCGGTTAACCAAGCGAGCGCGTTACTGCTGGGCTAATACTGTGTTTTTATGTATACACTATACAGTATGTTGTCAGACTGGCTGGAGGAATTTTTAATAAATTCTAGTACACAGATAGTCTATGACCATTGGTAACATATACGCTACTTTTTGACTCGCAGAAACCCACCCGAGTCAAGCTGTGACAAATTATTATTTAAATATATGTAAATCAAGAAATATTCTAAGTATTTTTCGTTCTTTGAAATTAAAACTATGATATTTGAGTTCTCATAACAATTCATTAGCTATAATATACGTGAGTATATAAATTAGATCCACAAAAGGATACTTTCAAATAAAAAGTTATCAGCAGCTATTGTGTTACCCGATATTTTTACGACTTAAGAAGCCGTATGAATGCGACAATGCATTGAGGTGTCGTCTTTAAAATTGCGAACAATACATGAAATGTTATGTGGTGCTGGTGACTCATTTTTACGAATGATTGAATCTACTATAATGATTTTACTTAGTTTATAATTACTTACAAATCATCAATTCCTAACCAGTAATCTTTTTTATGTTATAACACACATCACCATCTAATTCCATGGTAAGCTACAAGGCTTGCGTTACGGATACCAGATAGCTGATACACTACATATATATAAATTTAAATACATACGAATTATAAAAAACACACTCGTACACAATAAATGACTCCCAGCGGGACTCGAACCGGCGACGGTTGGCACAGAAAATATATAATAAAAGCTCTACTACGTAAAGAGAAAATTTGTATTAATTTGTATAGGTATAAATAAATTATGTATTTTAAATAAGTGCCTATAATAAGCCTTATTATCATAAATACCATCTCACAAAATTTTAATACTCGAAATGAAAATTGTTATACTACGCTTAAAGTATAAAAACGTTCATTTATATGCAACCACTAGTTCAGCGTATAAAAGCAACCAATTAGTCCGTTTTTTTTTCGATTTTATTCACCAATAACCTAACTTCTCTTATAATAAAGCAGGGAGCAGTATTCCCAATAGTAATAAAAGATTTGTAGTTTAATAAATTACGTTTAAAATTTAATAAACCTTACCATTTCGTAATATATAATGTGTATAAAACTAAATAATTTACTTTCTAATATAATAAAGTAACTAAATTTATCTCACAAAACACCTAATTTTCTTTTTAAGAGAAGCAATAAAATAACACGTCGAGAATTGTATATCAGTTTACTAACAAAATTCAGAATGTATTTTTAACTGAAATAGCACCACGATATAAAATCTGACAAATTCGACTCGGTGGAGACTTGTTGAGTACAAGTTGTCTCGTAAATATTTAAAAAAAGACGTGTCAAATCATGAAGCGGGCGTTCCTTTCAAAGAACATATTCGAACACGTCAATTTGTTTACGAATTACGCATAAATTCGTCCCCGGAGACAAGACATCTCGTGCGGCGATCGCTGTTGCGACATTTCAATAAAATTTACGATTGTGACTAAAATGGTGTCTTCAATGGACAAAAAATGTACGTATCCCGCTTTTTATAAGTCTCGGGCTTCGTTAAAATATCTGACTAACGATAATAAATCTGTCTATAAGTACTCATCGTCTTTAAAGCAGATATTGATATAGGTAATTAAGCGTTTGAGTTTAAATATTTGTATTGTTTTATAAAATTCAAAATGGACTAAAAAAATTAAGCAGGTTGATACCTTAAAGATCACAGTACATCGGTATATACATTTTTTAAAACTATTTATAAGTATACGGGCGTCAAAAAAAACAATTTAAAATTTTATCATCGTCCATTCGCGTGGGTATTCATTTTATGGCCTCGTTATTTTTAAACAAACGAGATGATCACAAAAAGATGACTCTCGCGAATGTTAAGGTATAAGATTTGGATATGTTTTTATGATATCTTTTATTTGTAATTTTTTGAAAAGTTATACTTGCACAATATTATTTGATTCCCTTTAAATGTAGCGTATATAAAATAACCGGCTTTACACTGGACTTTTATGCGCGCGCACAATTATTTTGAAGTTCGCTGCAGATAATAGATTTTTTGCAGATTATAGAGCTATAGCTTATAAAATATGTTTTCAATATGGTTGAGGCAGTAAATGAAACTACATGATGATATGTACAGTTCGCGTCATGTAAAAAGAACGCTGGAAGAAAGTAGTGGCGGGTGTGTTTGCGCATCGGTACATTCGCATACGAAATTCCTAAGCCTATTCTTTTATTTTTGAACTAGCCTTTCGCTCACGATGTATATTGATTATTGGTACGTACAATGAAAAATATATAAGCTAGAATGTCATTAAATAGAATTCTATTAATTAATAAAATATATTTGATTCAGTGTAGAATGTTTAATCTACTTACAAAAAATTAAATTATTTCGTTTAATATATTTTTTTAAATTATTAACTGCATTATTATCAGAATCTCTCTTTATAAAACAATATACGTCAAAATATTTTGTCACAATTTTTTATATAAAATCATTTCGTAATTAATAACTTTTGTGTGCGCGATGGTATTTTAAACTGACAAGCCAATAGCGAGCCGGAAAGCATGCGACGCGTGCCTTGCCGTCCCGCACCCCGCGTCTTACCACCAAATTGGCCAATAAATCGCCTCTGCGCAACTTGACAGCCAGCGTTCTTTTTACATGACGCGAATTATACTGTCGTATCGTATAGATAAAAAATGTTATTTGTTTGTTTATGTTTAATGATTATTACTAATATTAAAAGTAAAATTAGATATTAATAATTTATAATAAGCGATAGCCTTTTAAAAAAAATAGATAACGATTTCAGATTCTTAGAAAATTGTAACACATTATGTGTAATAAATATTTTTCAAGCAGTAAATGTAGTAAATTAGTGGCCGCACTAAAATTAGTCTACGGCGTGGTATGGTGAAACGCACGCAACATTGAAATGTTCTATTGGGCATGACAGCTAAGTTTACGAGACGGATCGCTCGCACCCTTAAGATGTATTTAGACTAAGCGAACAAAGGCGACAGAACTAGAGTTAAATACTACACCGTTTAAAATATAATTACTTGACTTCTATTCTTTATTGAAATATTGTAAGATTATTATACATTCTTGACTGTAATGCACCCACCCTCGCTCCGCTTAGTCCGAAGCTATGTTTTAACGTTTAGTAGGTATGTATATGTCGCAACTAGTGTTTTCGCAAAAACCCTATCCCTTTACAGTAACATTGAGAAATATCATAGACATTGTCTAATTATCCGTATTTTCGCGATATCTCTCGAGTTTTTGCAAAAACTCGGTTTATCAAATTATGCTGCGACATATATATTTCTCAGAAATTAGATATTTCTGAGAAATTAAATAAATATTTTTGACGAAATGTATGGCGCAGTTTGTAGTGACCCTACTTTCTTGCGCCAGCGGTCGCGGGTTCGAGTCCCGCTGGCATTCATTTGTTAAACTCGGATGTGTGTACTCCAGACATGGGTGTAGATATTTATAATATGTATATATTTAAACATATATATATATTATATAGTATATCAATTATCTGTTAACCGAAACACAAGGTTCCATCGTAGCTTACCACGGAACTAGATGGCGCTGTGTGTAATAATGTACCAACATATTTTATTTTATGTATTTTTTATATAGATGTATTCTATTAAATTATACTTTTTCATTAAAACAAAACCTTGAATCGATAAAGTAAAATAATATAGCTACGTTAAATTCCATACGAAAGACGAACTAACCTGCCCTCGCTGTAGGTAGATACACTTTCAAGCTGCTGTGGTATTGATATTTTTGTCACACTATTGACTTTGACTGTTAACCCATTCTCTCATGTTTGCTCAGATGACCCGAAATTACAAACTTAGACTATTGTTGGGCTTACAGATTTTCATCTTGTAACTGTGTCTATTTTCGAGAGTTTTAATGATCGCATGCAGTATGCGAAGTAAATGCCTAAAGTATGCCTAATTACGTCTAAGTAAATATATAACAACAGTGTATATAGAAATAACATACATATTTATTTTAATTTTTAAATTATTTTAGGAAGGTACACCATCGACTTATCATAAATACACTAAAAATAATGTTACAATATACACTTCCGTATAATTTGCCTTTACAGGTGTATACAGCATTTACTTAAATTAAGGGAGTAACTATTACACAACTACATAATCATGTGTTAAAAATAATTAAGTGTATATTTAAAAAAAACAATAATAAGAGCAACGTCATGCAAGGACATAAAAACATATTACTACAGCCAATTATTATATTATATTATAATTTATACGAATTGTTTCATGACGTCAAATTATGTTATTATACTAATCTATATTAATAATTTCGTCAAGGGTTACGGGTGACTCGATCAAAACCTTAACTGAATAATAAAACATACAAAAATTAAGATTTCGAGTCGACAACATATATTCGCAAAATTCGGATTGTCGAGTATTTTGTTTAATTCTAATGATGCTGACAGACAAATCGTAGTCGCCATATTGGCCACTCTAGCGAAACGTCACAGACAACAAAATACAAATGAAACAACGAAAGTCCATAAAATAAAATATATATTATAATTATATAAAATATAATATATTTACTACATAAAAAAATATTTAATTCCTAAAATACTGTTAAAAAAGAATAATATAATAATGTGTTCTAAACTCTTAAATCATGCTTCTGTTTTCACTTATCAAATGATGCGTTATGATTTCTAATAGATGGCCTTATTAATATTTTTATTATTTAATTTTAGTAAGTGTTCATTGTATTGCTAATTGCTATAATATTTTATATCTATACTATACTAGCGCGAGCGAAGCCGCGGGTTCCGCTAGTAATATATACGTTCTCATTTCTATTGAGTATATCGATTGTAGCAATCAATTTGTCTAAGAACGTAGATACATATTATATGTCTAATGTCTATGTCAAAGGATTTGTGGAAACTCGTATTACGCTTAAGATAGATCTTTATAAAGGCAATATTCGATATTATGTTTTGAAAAACAGCTCTACCCGTTATATAGTTTTATTCTTATTATAAAAATACGAAGTGAAATTATCCTTGCACTGATCTTTTAATGCTAAATAGCTTAAAAAGATAATTAAAAAATTAAAAATCTCTAGACGTTCGTTCAGATTTTAATTATAATGGACCTTCTTTTTAATTTAGGTAACAAGTTTTTTTTTCACTGATCCTTTAAAAATAATTTTCTACGTACGTCGTACACTATTCTAATAAATAACTACTATAAAAAGTTTAGAATTTGACTTTGAACTTGTTTGATACAACAAATAAGCCATTATGTCATAATTCACATGCCTAACAATATAGGTACCTATTATGAGAAAAAGTCAACACCTACCTAAGAATCTAATTACTTATTTACAGATTACCTATAATATACTTAATACTATAAATACTACTACAATGTAATTATATGAGCCATATTAAAACTCTTAACTAACAGGCATCGTAAACTTGCTACATATTATGTTAAAAGTTCTTATTGATTAATATAATATAATATTAAAGGTCGTATTATAATAAATTATAACATAATTACGTATGCAGAGATCATCAAATTTTTATTTCACAAAATTTACCTTTCAATTTAAAACAAGAGAGAACTTAAATTTTATTTTTTACTGCCGTCTTCATTTTAAATACAACACTTAAAACTCTCAGCGTTTAACATAAAAAACGTTATATAGAGGCATATTTCATTATTTTTTCTGTAAAACAACGGGGTGCCTCGTGTTTTTTGTAAGAAGAATACCAACTGTGTCGCGGCCCACGCAAGCCCCCATGATCGTTCACACTTTAAGTGCCTGTACAGTAGTGATATATACCTACTCAATCTATTATTAGAGCTTCTAGGAAAGCGAACACTTCACTAGAATTGTAATTTCTCAATATGTGGCATTAAAAGTTTAAATTTAAATTTTTACTCCATGTATAGTATCCACCTTTGACCGCGCATTACATTTAAATTTGTAAACCATTTAAATTGACATTTTGCCCTCTAATAACGCTTCAAATAAGTTATTTCAAATTAAAATAGTGATCGTACAAATGTGACATACTTTTACCTTGTATCGACACCTCTAGGAATTTTTATCGAGGCGCATTAGATTTGAGCTCCTGATAACTGACGGTCCCTCCATCAATTTCTTTCAAATATTTGGTAAGATTTAAGATTTGTTGTGTAGATGAAAGATTAAGGCGTAGATAAAAAATTGGGTCCACTAAGACGAAACGATTTTTATAGAGACTATAAATTTTAACACCTTATTTGCTTTGTATTAAAATGAAACGCTCGCGGTGTGGGTATTGTTTTTATGGTACTTTGATTACAGAATGATTAATTAGGGGAAAAATATCGTCCCCCACTTATGTTCATTTGCTCGGCCCATTATAATCTGTGTGCTGCGCATACGCACGCAATTGGCCCCGCCTATAACGGACGTCCTACTAGTCTTTGTTTAAAAATGTGAAATATATAAATATGTATGTACTTGTGTGAATTAATATTAAATAACTTTCATGGCTTATAAGCTTTAATGTTTCTATTCCCACAACATGTTCTCAGCGCTATCTGACTAACAAAATATAAAAATAGTATAATATTAAAGTGTTTTAATAATAATATAGAATAAAGGAAAATACTGTTACTTTGAAACTGTATTTTATACCGTAATTATTTGTCAGAATATTTTACTAACAAAGTTTGGCATCCAGCGATTATACTTTGTCCATTTTGTTAATGGTTTTTTGACAGCTCACGCCCACGAAGTTTCGTATTTAATGGTTAGCCATTAAAGTTAAAATGTCATACTCATTAATATTGTACTTCATGGACGGGCATCTCCCCCTTATTGCTGTGCCACACATAACGATTACTACGATTGTGCCACAGATTACAAATAATCGATAGAAATCAATGCTAATATGTAAGTGTGCTTTCCAATTAATACAAAAAGTGACGCAGTGTAACGCAGTGCTCGATAAAGCGCTTTCCATCAACGACACTGCTGAACACAGCCGTACACTGTTTGACACTCGAAATTCGAAAAAGTGGTGTAATGTCAAAGATTTTATAGTACCGTAAGAACTACTGACTGATGATATTTTATATTATTAATTATAAGCATCCTAGTATTATTGAAATATTTTTTACTTTTGTTTCGACTATAATTTTATTGAAATACGTACAAATTATAATAAAAATATAAGTGAATTACAGTGATTGTTTTATTTTTATAGCCAAAAATTATTTTCAATTTTTGAGTTGGTTTTTTAAACATTATATTTAATTACAACTGAATAGCCAACTTTCTTCATTTTCATAACATTAATTGATGAATTAAAAAAAATATTAAATTATTATAAAATTATTAAACAAAAGTAGTATTATTACAAAACAATTATTTATTTGCCCGCAAATTGTCAAAGTTCTTTAACTTATTGGAAGGTTATGTTTATAAATTATTGAGCCAAGACTTTGTCAAGGAACTTGCATTTAGGTATACAACGCCCATAATTTTGCGATATTGATGCGCTCTAGTGTTATTTCGAGACAACTAGCTGTTTCATTTAAACTTTTACACAGTGTTTGGCAGTGTTTCACAATGTAACGCAGAGTCCCTCTGTGTTAAGTAAATGGAAAGCAAGCTAAATAAGGTGTAATATGTTATTTAATAATGAAGATAAAAATTTTTTAAGATTTAAACCAATAAATTAAAATAGTAAAGTTAATAGTAAAGTTTTACTTTCTTCTTAGTATAAGGCATACAAATAAAACAACTAAAATAGTATAATTCCTTTTATTAACATGATTCGTCAGAATCATCATTTATATTAGATTTGTCCGATGAGGAGTCTTCAGTTATATTAATTATTAACTCTTGTGTGCATAAATTATCAAAATATGCAATGTCACGGCCCGAATCACATTATGATTCTCTTAGTTCTCTCCACCACACTTCATTTTTACGATAATAATATTTATTTTCAAGTTAATAAATATAAAAATAAATATTAATTTATATTAAAAAAAATAAGAAAAATCGATTATTACGTCCTTTTGTCATCACTATAGCTTGTCAGTCGGCGAGCTGTCAAAAAACCATTAAGAAAATGGACAAACTATAGTTGATCGAACGCTCGAGCCTCGAAATGAAATTTACGAGCATTAAAACTATCTTCATTTCATCATACAGAGCTTAGTATGACTATGAAGGCAGCTGCTTTTAATCGAATCCCAATCAACTCTCAATGATATTAAATAGTTTACTAGAGTATTATATATAATCAAAACTGCCGCCGCGATTGACTGTTAGTAAATTCATTTTGTTGGAACCCGAGCGGACGATTTTCCCATCAGAGTTTAATGAGCTTTTTAGCCTTCTTTCTTGTACAAAATATTACATAAAAGATTTCTTATTTCCCTATCGTGGCTTGATTTTGGATCATAAACAAAAAACACTGTCTAGTTCAATCTTTATTATTCCATATATTTCAAATACCTACTAACTATAAATATTATAATGAAATGTGTTCAAATAATCAAAAGATACTATAAAATGTTCGCTCTGGACCTATTTAAAAGGTATCAAAATGTGATTTATGTGGTAGAATGATGTCAGTTATAGACGAACGTAAAATGTAAAACTTTGATGAATTCGTTATTTTATTAGTATTAAAGTGTCGATATTAACTGTAAGTTTGGACGACACGCCTAAGATATGGGTACGGTTGATTGATCGTCATCTAAGATAAAGAGGAAAGGCCCATTAATTTGTTATTTACCAACATAGGCTGTAGGTGTTGGAAGAAACCGTGATGTCAAGTCGGACAGATACACAATGGTCCAGGATTAAAAGCGAAGTTATGTACCGGTAGCGAAGCATCATTTATCAGAATAAGTATTTCGAATCGAAATGTGAATATTTTATATGATGTATCATTTGTTAATTTTGATGTTTTTGAATTATAAGCAGTGAAGTAAGCAATTTACTTAGATGCTTATTTGTCTGTCCCATGCATCTAATCAAATACTATAATACGTAGGTATATATTAAAATTAAAAAGTTACTAATATTAAGAATAATGTTATATTGATTTAAAATTACAAAATTATATAAAAGTTACTTAAACTTTTGTTACAATATAACAGTTTTTTTCCTTTCATCTTTAAATTTCTTTAGTGGATAGAAGTTTTGATTATATTCAAAATGAGTTTTATTGCTGGATTGCGTGACAAGTAATAGTATTTTAAGTTTTGAACTAACTGCATGTCATGTAATTTCCAGTAACGACGTGTTTTTTTATTGTCAATCTCCGAAATGCTAACTCTATCAAGTAAGTAATGTTCACGTCGCATTTGGATTAAAATATCACCTCGTTTACGTTTCTTTTATGTGTTATGGGCGGTCATAAATAATATAGATTATATCTGATACATTTTTTCAACAGGACATTTTTGGATATTTCATTAGCTTATGTTACGAAATTTTTAAATGTTACAGGTTAAATAACAAATTTTAATAAAAACTTTCTTATTTCTTTTAACTCACGATACAAATATTATATCGGCGCTACTAACTTAGTAATAGACAAAGAAAGCTTAAATAGCAGCAGCTTTTACGAGCGATACGCATCGACTCGTTACAACTTCACACCAAAGCCGATTGTAACATCAGCTTATTACCACGAGACAAATAAATTCCATCACCTTCGTTATCAGAAATCTTTAGGAGAAATTCGAAACCGTAAACATGCTCGCTGAGCACACAGTGTTAACTATTCATTCGGTGTCTCTAGAGAATATATTGAACAAAAGACGAGTTCAGCATCCGACTACACTATTTCTCACTACTTCGGTGCGATGTAATCAGAGAAGACGACGTGTCGCGCTTATTTATGTATGAACGGGGCGCGGGCGAGGGTGGGCCAAGCGCGGGATACAAACAGAATAATATTGATGACACTGCGCTACGAGGGGTCATGAATCATTAATCGTTCGCTCTCGTCTACGGCTCTATTACTACCTTGTTGGATAAGCCACCCTTCACAAGGTGAGGTCGCAAGATATGCCGCTTACGCTTGCCTTTTTCATAAATTACGCTCTCACGTTAAATGATATGAATGACGCCTTTCAGTGCGCTTTAGTCAGATTTTCGTGCATTTCCATGGAGAATTTTTTTAGGTTTACTATTAAAATATTGTGATAGAGTTCATTTTAATTAAATCGTTATTAAATATTTCTTTAATTTCTCATCCCCTAGTCTTCAATAGAATTATCATATTATCACTAAACACGTTTAAAATGTTATATTTAAAACAGCCAAAAAAGTTAACATTACAATAAAATAACAATATATTTTTAACATCAAATTTAACCGCAAATCTACGATGAAACAATTCCATCTTGACCATAAAATGAAGTCAATTTAAGTTAATTCAGTAAGCAAAAGACATGGCTACTTCCAAATGAACTCAAACGTAACAAAAACGAAAACAAATCGGGAACAAAAACGCGGGTCATTTCGGCCTGGTCTTGGACGTTTATTTTTTCTTGCCGAGGACGTGCATCGAAAACCTCAGAAGGGTTTTTTTGCTTCAAATTTTTTTACTGAACCTGCGTAACGATAAAATAATAACATTCTGACGAAGGAAAGGGACTGTAAGTATATTATGAGCACTTTTTAATTTCTAATAGAGATTTTATATTTTAGTACTGTTTTATGTTAACGTCGCGCTAATCTCAGGAACGCCTGGTTCGAATTGAAAAATTCTTTTGGAGTTGAATAGCTCTTTTATCGAGGAAGCATGAAGGTATATAACATCAAACGGTATTGTAACATGTAAAATCTAAGATTTTGGTTTTCGGGCTTTAAAATGCGAGGTTAGCAAAAATAATATATTCACTCAAGAATGCATAAAATTTATTTTAACCTTAAGAATTAAAATTTTATTAATACTTTATTGATTAGCAAATATATAACGTGTAATACGAAGAAAAACGTAAAACACTCCCTTTTGAAGTCGGTCAAAAATGAAACATTAGTTCAATAGAACCTTTAGTAGGTTCTATTGAACTATATACGATGGCTTCCAAAACACACGGTATGTAAGAATAGAAGCATTTGAACTAAAGTAATTTAAATTCCATCCGCTGTTGACTGCTTTAAATGTTTGAGGCAGATATGTTTTACATGACAAGTCACTTAGTAACCATAAAAATTTAGAGGCATATCTTTAACTTGGAACTTTAAAGGGCTTCTTAAAATTCATCACATGTACACAAAAACCACGTACTCATCCAGAGGTACGCTTTAAAATCAAAAATAAGATAAAAAATTTAGGTCAAGCGTGAGTTGTTTAATACAAAAATAAGATATTTTATTTATTTTTTAATATTAGTTTTGACTTAATCTTGTTTTTGTTTTACAAATCATATAGGAGTAAGTTAACAATTAGATGTTAAATATTTATTATAATTTTTGTATTAGTTTCAATGCATCCGCAGAAAAATTTCATTCAATTCAATTAAACTGAAACGACTATAATATGTGCTTATACCTACATTTTATTTCTTTGGTTTGTTAGATCCTTCATAGCTTTTAGTTTAGTAGAAAAAAATATATTTAAACTTAGCTCTTTAACATATTAAAGTTATCTTGATATAGGTAGGTATCTACTACCTTATTATGTAAATGCAAAATATACTGAATATCTTTTTCTACAGGACCCTAAAGATAAAAATACACCAAATGGAAACAACACAACCGATATATTTAAAAAGGACGCTTATATACAATGGTATACAATAGAAAAAATAGTTTCTGGCGACAGTACGACAATAACACAATGTGGAACTACTTTTTTTACTCTTGGATTTTTTGTCATTATGCTTAAATGAGTATTTCAACTAGTTTTGACCATTGAAAACTTAAACACGTATTCATGTACATTTAGAACCAAATATAAATTTGAGATAATTATATTTATTCTTGTTTAAAAAATAAATGTATCCATATTATAATAAACGAAGTTGAGTCAAGACATTACACATTTTTTGAAAGATCTTATTGAAATAGTCAATATTACCGATGCAGACTCTGAATCTATAGTTTTTAGAATTATTTTTGTCTGTTTGTTTATCTGTCTGTGACCGCATCAAAAGAGACAGATTTTGATGAAATTTTATATAATGATAGCTTACTATCCGGAATTCGGATTAACATACAGTATAATTTTTACTGCGGAAACATATCTCTGAGAAATGTACAAACTGATGTAGGTTACTACGTAGGGACGAACCAGAGTAGACCGAGGGTGAGTCGCTAGTTAGTACATAAATTGAAAAAGGTTAAAGTAAAATTAAGAAAAAAATAATATTATATAACAGTTGAAAACGTTGTAATAATAGAAAATACTTGTAATAAATGTTTTAAAACCCATTTTTAAAATAGTTTATACCTAAATTAATAAGATGATACAACAAAAAAGAACGTTTTTTTCTTATGTTACATATTCTATAGATACTACATATAGCATTTTACATTAATGAAGCAATTAAGTTTTTAAAAAGGAAAATACACAAACGACACGTAATCAAATGTAATTAACGAAATAAATGAAGGTAATTATTGGTACCTAAAAGAGAATATCTAATATTAAATCTAAAATATTTAACGTTATCCATTCTTTACTTTACGTAATTAAAAAGATATTACTGGTTCTCAGAACTGATTAAAGGAGCTTTTTCCAATTTTTTCTCAAATCCCCATTAATTATATCAACATTATATTTAAGATAGTTAAACTGAACTTGTTTTTATCATACTTATTAGATTACCATCACGAAATGAAATTTTAAAACACTTTAATATTTCCAGTTTTTAATTAGTTCAAAATAAACTATAAAATATAACATTAAAATCACATCACCGGTTACATCTACAAACATTCTGATATTATCACAACCTTATTTTTTTAGCTTTAGATAATTTGGGCACTTCCTGACTGCTCTAATCATGTGAATAGGCAGAGGTAGTATCCTATCGCTTTTGTGAAAATCACG
Source organism: Boloria selene (assembly GCA_905231865.2). Lineage (NCBI taxonomy): Eukaryota > Metazoa > Arthropoda > Insecta > Lepidoptera > Nymphalidae > Boloria > Boloria selene. The sequence goes on along the minus strand of HG993146.1, from coordinate 5,667,818 downwards.
AACGTCCCTTCATAATAGAATAAAAAATCTTGCCGAGCACATTGTGTTTAGGGCAGGTAGAAAGAACAAAAAACGGTCAACTAAAAGGAAGGCGTTATGCAAAAAATAGGATGGAGCGTGATCATAGCGAATATTTTAGTTTATCACCAGATGTCACCATCCAAAATTGACAAAACTGAAATATTCGTAGTTTATAAATTTTATTATTCTGAGTAGGTACATATATAAATATTTATCATACATGAATACTATTGAATTTTTTTTTAATTTAAGTTTTTAAAATTTATCAATTATTATTTTATTATAAAAAAGTCTAGTTGAGAGTGTAGTTAGTCTCAATGAAGCAATAAAAACTGCTCATGTTAAAATAAATTTTAATGACCATCAAATATGAGTAATATATGATGCAGATAATAATAATTATATCCAATTACACATAATATCTTAAAATGTTATCTAGGTACTATAGTTATGATTTTAATTATATAAAGAATGATTTATATATAAACAAGCATCGTAAAATGTTACCATTTGTAAGTTGTCTTTTTTTAAAGTTTAAAATAAAGCTTATAAAAATATTTAATTAAATGCTTAAATTTTAAACGTTTACGTTAACATAAAATATTGGTTTGTTATTCTCCTTTTAAATAAACACTAAATAAAAGACTGTTTCTTTAAATAAAAGCTCACGTTTCGTCGTTTAATTCAAATAAAGTTACGACTGGACAGTGACGTAAAAATTTAAATTTTTCTACTTAAGCACATTCATAAAATTTAATTAAAACTCAATCAAGAATCTTATTAAGTCGGTAGAATTATACATTAATCTCTGCGCTGGAAGCTGAAAGGTATAACTTTGTATGGTACTGGATTAATGAAATTTTGGTTATAATATGATATTTATAAGTTTTCATGTTACTTCACTATTCCTATCAAAAATATTTGTGCCTACCTTCAAATGAATGGGTAATTCTAATTTAAAAACATGTTCACTTTGAACAATACACAATACTTTACTTCTTTTTTTACTTCTTAAAACGAACGAATCGATAAAATATTTTATCATAATACCAATATGTACTTTGTAGATCGCTCAACATATTTTATCTGTAGAGATACAATAAAGAAGCCCTATTAAAGGAGCACGTGGGCGATGACACGGGCGGTCACTAGTCATAGAGGATAGAAGGGATAGTCGATACAAATTACATTTATGGAGGCACAGTTCCAATGCAGATAACCGGACAACCTGTTCGAAGCGATTCAAATAAATAGCATAACCCGTTTAGATAAACTCTATCTGTAAATATTGGTAGATATAAATTGTAGAGCTTATCGTTTACAGTGCACCGATAAACATTTCTTACTTACATAATTGCAATTTACTTCTGAACGTTGATAATTGTTGAATTTTTAAAAGACATCAGCTTTTTTCATTTTATATTGGGAGGTTCATTAAGAGATTGGAGCTTTATAAAAAAGCTAACGATTTCATAATTAAATGAATCCATTAAGTATTCCGTTACTCTCTTTTCAAAAAAATACAATAACTTAATCACGTATAAATTCTCAGTATCTATACATTATTTTAATGTTATGTAGAAAGTATGTTACACATATATAATATGTATGCACTGTATCTGTACTATATCTAAAAACCTAGTCAATTCTTCAATTCGACTCTAATTTTTTTTAAAGATGAAGTATACAAGTAGCAAAAGACAATGTTATTATCAAATAGTTTTGTATAATGAAAAGTACCTACTAAAACTTTTATGGAACTTACACTGCGCCCAGTGAAATTTATTTCACCGGCCGTCGGAGGATCGAAGTACACCGGTGATTGATTGGAGGCCAAATGAACAATCTATAGTACCAAAGTTTGCATCTGCGTGTGAAATTGCATTTGCATTTTCATGACTTTTTTATGAACCTCGGACATTGCTGCTACCAAAGTACATTGATAGAGTGCTTGCAAGCACTATAATTTGTAGGTTTATCACTCTCTTATTTTAAATTTATTTGAAAATTACATTTTCAACTATGAAATTACATATTAGGTATCTTGTTTTACAATAATATATTATTTTTTTACTTATAAATATATCTAGAGACTTACCTTTTGTAAGCATGTGGCTCTACATTGAGCTACCCGTAGAGGAGATGACACTTCCTCCTCTGCGACCACTCCAATCCAGGTTATAATCGCGGAAAATAACGATAAATTATATAATAACATTTTGGCACACATTTTCTTTGGTATGTCTTGTCTAAAAACAGCTAAATTTACGTAAGTTCTTCTCTTATCATAACCGACACAGAAATCCAAACAAATATACTGTCATAATAAAGTTTTCAGCCAAATAACAAACTTCGCTAATCCTGTAACTTTAATACCACGCTGAACATAAAATTAAAACGTTTTAAAGTGCTGTAATCTCCGACAGCATGTAATGCTTATAAATGAAGCAATACATCAAACGAAACTTAAATAAAACAAAACAATCGGTATCAATAACGATAACGCACAAGAAAAATTATTTTCACAAGTTGAATCGGTCGCGTCAGAACATTCCCGAAAGCCGACGCTGCCGCGAGCGCGGTCGAAAGCGGACTAACCACCCCGCCTGAAGAAGCTCTATTCCTCTCCCCTCTGATAGTTAATTTTTCGTTCCTCTCGCTCTCACGAGGGTTTTCTTTCTCTATCGCACTTACTACGCCGTGCACGTTCATACTACGTATATTGCCCTCTCTGTCCTCTGTACTAGTGCATATATTTTATTCTATCTCGTTTCATCTCGGGCGGTTTTACGTTGTTTTTCCCTGATGCAGTTTAACGGATGGGAATGTGGTAGTTATTGTTAGACAAAGACGGTGGTAGTAGAAATTTTAGGGTTGTTCAAAGGGGTGACAAAGAATCGAACTAATTCAGGGCTTACTTTTTTATAGAAGTTCAGGCGGTAAAAAGTATCCCGCCTCTCTCGTTTGTTCAAGTTTATGGTTCTCGCGTCGCGAAGCCATATTAATAATATTAATGGTTGTCGTATCAACCATAATGCTATTTTGTTGTAGACCTTTATGAATTTTTAATGTGTTAAAAATTATACGATGATTGATGTAGCTTGTATCAATTTTTCGACATGCATTTTTATTTATTTTTATTTGATATTAATAAAAGAATGAAGTTTAAAATTTTAATATAAAGTTGCAGAAATGGTAGCTTGCAAGACACTGCGTTCACGAGACCTGCAAAAATTGTATAAGAACACAGTGTACGTGACAGATCAAGCCTTCCTACGAAAAGGCATTTTTCGTTTTCTGCAGCATCTCGGGGCTGTATTCATCTCGCCGTCTTTAATCCCAGACTTTGTCTAGACGACTCTGCGGACGACTGCACACAATTTTGATACGAATATCTATCAGACCTACATCGGCGATCGTAAATTGATACTTTTAACGTTTTTGTGTGCTCAACGAAAATGCCGTCCTTTGTCTCAAAATGTCGATACAAAAAGTTGTGTATCGTTTGATAATCTTTAATAGGGCGCATTATTTCTAAATGACAGCATAGTTTTGTTCAAGCTAATGGTATAATAAGCTTTCATAAAAAAGCACCACGAGCTTTTTAAATTGTATAATGTTTAGTCAAAGGAGAAACTTAAATGAACTTATAAAAATTATATGGATCAAACTTTAATAACACTTACAGCTTATAATAATTAATATACTTATTATGTATATGTAATAACTTAATTATATTAAATAGATGGATCAAAGAGACATATATATCACTTAAATGTGCTTTTGCTGTCATACGCTAGCATCATACAGATGAAGGTAGAGTTGTAAAACGTCAACAAAAGCTACGCGGTGTATGCCTTGTCAGTAGTTCTATAGCAACTTCATTGCAGACGACGATGAAAGGTTTATGGCATCGTAAAGACGACATCGGAGGTCAAGACTTGCTCAATTGATGCTTAGAAATAAGTAGGATTATTAAGATTTTTATTGCATCTATTTTTTCATAATATTAATTTGATTTAATATAATGATATAGTTTTATTATTTGTTGAACGTATGCAGAATTCTTTAACATCTCACAGCTGGGCACGGGTCTGTCCATTCAATACAGTCATTCATATGACTTTCTTTTTACGAAATTAATTATCCCTACTTCAATTGCTACTACGAGTATGTTGGTAGCATTAGAAGGTTTATGTTGTGATAGAAGTTTTAAAGCCTCATCTCGTCAAGACATTTAAGGATCATTTGTAAAGTCGTACAGATAGTTGGTAAAAATACAATATTATGGTAAATTTCATAAAAAAAATTAATAATCATTTTATTAACTAAAATTTTTAATTTTGCTCACTGTTATAAAATAATAAAAAATATCAAAACAAAAATGGTTTAGTTATTCTGATGAGAACATTGTTTTCTTTTACATTAATTATGCTTTTACATTAATATTTTAACATATTTTAATAAAAATTTGGCTACTGTGCTATTCCATTAACAGACGATGTTTAATTTCATAAAGCTTCATAATGAATTCATTTTCTTTGTTTCTCTGACGGGATTTATAACATCTTTTAACGTAATGACTACTTATCTCTTAAATAAGCTGTAATAAAAAATGTAAAACAATGGGATTTGTAAAAGGCAATTCGTTACAAAGGACGAGAGCTAATTAGAAGTGCGAGCCGATGAACAACTAACGCTAAGAGCTTAAAGATTCGCTAATTCTATAGTAAAATATAAGCAATATAGATATAGGTTACTGTTGTTTTCCTTTTTTACAATTGAGCAAATAAAAGCTCTATTTCCTAAATATGATAAACACAGGTCCAAAGTCTATTACACATGTCAGAAGTGTATTGGAAAGTTAAAAAAATGCAGGTTTATTCATTCAATTTTTAAAAAAAAAAGATACTTAGTTTTAATTTTAACATTTTATTCAACAAACATCATTTGATCTTTAGGAAAAACTTATGGGACGTTAAGTAGAGCTGAATTTATATCTTATGGGACGTTAAGTAGAGCTGAAATTATATCTTTTTATTTATTTAACTGCAAAGATAATACAATTTCATATAATTAATAAAGATCCCTTAGACTATTTGATCTTCTTTGTGATCTCGCAGTAAGCACTTTTAAGTAAAATAATGTTTAGAACGATTAATTGTTATAATTTCGCTAAATACAAATACCTGTATATATAAAAAGTGAAGTTATTTTGTAAACATTTGAAAATACTTTGTTGTCTTAAACAAAAATCCCTGGCACCTAAGCCTTTAACCTTAATGAGAGCTTGTCTCACATAAATTGTCTCTTTAATGTTTGTTTTAATTTATTTTACGTGAGCTATTATTTGTTATTTACTTATTTCGTACTATTTATATACGTATTATATTCGTCGTTATGTTGTATGAGATCATTAGGAAGCAAATGTATTCTAAAACTTAACGAACTTTAATTAGTTAAAAAAAATAGTTAAAAAAAACAAATTTTTAATTAGTTAAAAAAATTAGTTAAAAAAAAAACAAATGTGAAAACCAGTTTACAACAACCATTTACTAGTTGTATTCATGAAGTAAAGTATGTATCTATTTCGTATAATATTTTGTTATTTTACTTGCTTTTTCTTTCTATATATATAATATAGCATCGACCAGCGTCTTACCTGTAATATAGCCATCGAACCCTTCGTGGTGCAAGGAAAGGTAGAAGGCACTAGAGCATGAGGTAGATCGGCAATGATGTGGATGGACCAAGTCATAGCAGCAGTAGAGGTACCATTGCATGAATGTTCACGATTGGCAATCTCTAGAGAGTAGTGGAGACGTATAGTCGAGCAAGTCATAAGACCTACACGATGACCATGACCAGTCTGTCAAGACCACGAAATAGATAAAAAAGGAAAAGACTGTACTGACCAAGAAGAAAAATACCAAATATACGTTAAGTGTTTTTAGCAAGTGTCTCTCACTGAGCAGGTAGTTAAATCAAACTAATGTACTTTGGTTACCTACACTGATTGGTTTAAAATAATAATATTCTTATTATATAGTTAAGACAAACTTAATATTTATATAGCTCGCTCTACTACCGCTCTAGTTTATGTAGCGAACTTAACCTAACCCAACAAACATTACAGAAGAACTAAAAATGTACTGGCTAACATCAATTTGTAACTAAACTTTAAACGAAGTGGCTGAGAGGGGGTTGTTTAGAAGAACAAGGAAGTTAATTAGTAGTTGCAAGAGGCGGTCTTAGAACCAAGTTTATAGACTACTAGCAGTGTAACATGTAAAAACAGCAGAAAGGAAATTTTAGTATTTTACTACTTTTATATGTGTTTTATTTATCTCAAACGTAAATGGTAAATAAGATAAACAGCCAAAGTTGGGCAAAGGTTCTGAATACAATTTATTTTATCGAATACAAGAAATACGACTTCCTACGTATATTACGTACATACCTACATAGTATATTAAACCATGATTAGTTTTCTTGGAAATAAACAGAAGAAAAACGATGAATAGTTTGTGAACCATATTTATTATAGGAAAAATAAATAAAAGGTACTCACAATTTAAAATCTTCTTATCTTGACTGAATAAGTTTTCTATTATTCTATACCTTAACGTGATAGGTATTTATAAATAACTAGTGATTCACCCTTACTACGCTCGGGTTCGCATAGGTACGTTTTAACGGTTAGTACCTACAGCTTTCTCACAGATGTGATATTTTCCCGCAATAACAGTATCTTTTATGTTGACCCTGATATCAAATCACATCACAATCTGTGGAGTGGTTTTCTCTTGATGTGGTCACACAAAGAAAATATCTAAAAACTGTAGGCTTCGTGTCGATATAATTACTTCATTAAGATTTCTCAAAAAATATTAAATGTATAGATTTGATGTAGAATAATATTATATGTATCGATAAGCATATAGTAATACTATCCGATCTTATATTTCTTTACCGTAGTTAAATATTGAATGTTAAATCATATTTGTCTATAAAAGATAAAATACTGACAAACGCCAGCCTTTTCCTGTGTTAGACTTTATTTTAATGACAATTTGCAATTCCATGGTGAGGAAACCTCGTGTAATTACATTAACATATTCTGTTAATTCTGTTTTTTGCAAAATCGTGTCTTATAATTTTTTTATTTTTAAGTAAAACCTTACACCATAAATGGATGGCGATAAAGCGTAAATACTGCACATTAAAATATTGTCTTGTTAACATGATTTTTCAAACAATATATTCACGATCTATTTTCTTTGTATGTATGTCCAAAAACACAATACAGTTCGATAGCATGAATAGTACCTACCTATTCCATTTATCTTTAACTTAATTAGATAGAGACCTAAGTTTTTTGGTCTAATTCACTTATACATAAATATATTATGAAATATGCACGATAGACAAAGAATGAAACATAATTCCAGATTACACTTGTAGGATATCACTTAGACGTGGCCAATAACCTCATATTAGAAGTAATAATTGTTAAATTAGAAATCGTTATTTATTTATTATCTACGTGAAGTTTAAAAATGTATATACTGAATAATTTATAAATTTATATACATATTTTAATTAATTTGTATATTACTTATATTACTTTAGAAAATCATATAAATAGCCAAAAACAGATAAAAATAATCCATGTTGTTTTTTTTATGCTAATATCACAATCTAGGTTTAAAGACTTTTTTATTTCCCAAAAAAGAACAATAGTTCACTTAAAATAGGGAAAATTATATAATAAAAAAACTTATGTAACTAATCATACACTAGTGCTACTAAAACAGATCTTTAGACAGTATTTGCTTCTTTAATTTTTTCTTAAATATATTAATCGATGCCGCATCTTCTACATCTTTAGGTAACGAATTGCATAGCTGTGCTCCTTCAAAAAGTATCGTTTTAATCCCGTATTTAGTTCTAGTTTTTGGTAACCTTATTATTTATTTCTACTTCTAGTGCGATGTGAGTGAGATTTGATTTTAAATGAAAATATGTATTATTACATTTTATATAATGTAATACATGTTTTTATAAATTGGAAGAATAAATTCTGATATTTAATAATAATAGGTTTAGTTAGAAGAAGAAATTAGTATTTTTACATATGATATAAAAATAATAATATACGATATATAAAGCCTCCGAGCTGAAGGCGATCTCTCATCATTTCGAGCTAAATTATTAATTTTATACATATTTTCATTTATATGTACTTCAGGATTTCTGGAATCCCACTTTAATGCATGACCTATATATTGTTTATGGTGTAGTAAGATATAATTATGTACTTATATTATGTACGGCTGGACCGATTCTTACGGGATTTTTACTTTTTCACAAATAGCAAGTGTTATAAGGCGTATCTTAGGCTACTTTTAAACCGACCTCAAAAAAGGAGAAGTTTAGATTTTAGACATTTTATTTATTTCAATTAGTTAACCCGCAACGGGAAGCTGCGTTAAACCTAGTGACGAACCAGAGCTAAGCGAGGGTGAATCGCTAGTATCTACATATAATATTCTCAGTTAAAATAATATCATACCCCTAAGATATAGCGATACTAAATATAAATAAAGCAAAAACAATTTTTTTTGTAGGTACAATTTATAATATATAAAGTTATTCGAAAGATTTCTTTTAAACGTCTTTGTTTATTCTGATACAAATTCGCCTTGTAAAAAAATTAAATTCCACCGCATTTCTGTCTCAAATCGTCATCATAATAATGCATACTTTCGTTTATTTCTTCAGTCTCGACATTTTCATTTTACTCATTCTTTCTACTATGCAACCACAGAGGGCTCGTAACACAGAGACTACAAAATTTTAATAGACATATCATAAACTAAACTGCAAATGACTAAGCAATTTATATTTTATAACACTATTTTTAAACTTCCTTATACTATTATAATCCTATAAATTATTTTAAAATGGCCTCTTTTATAAAAGTAACGTTTTGAAATTAAAAATTAAAAAATATAAACGATGATTTATATCAAAATAATTTTAATATGTTCAGAAATTTCATAACCCTCTACGTGACGTCTTGTCTACTCTGTACAATAAATATACAGTTGAAAAGATGGTACCGTAACACTAAGAAAAGGATACAGCTATCTCCTTATTTAACATTTTTTATGTTATTATTTTTTTACTGGGAAGAGTTTTGAATTTTTCATATTCATAACGAAAACAAAACTCGCTCTTTTATTTTTCGCATCTCGTCTTAAGATAAACTCTGCTTCTATTATTTCATTTTGTCTTTTTGCAAAAACATATAATAGACAATGTTTAGTTTTGCAACGGTACCGTTAACTAACGGTTTGTTTACGCCTGCAAGTTTTGCACTTTCTATTGTATTTTTATTAAAAGGTTTCTATTTATTAACAAAGGTATAGTGTAGTTCGTGGAACAAAAAATCTAACTGTAGTTCTAGTTTTAAAGTACTATTTATATGTGAGTATATAAAAACGGTCAGAATTCACGAACGTAAAAATTAACTTCTCGCGTTGCAAAGTTTCACCGCCAAGCTACCATTGTTTGAAGATAGAAGAGTTTCTGGTACAAAGGCGATGAGCGCACGTCGTTACTTCGATTAGAACTTTGTTGCTCTGGAAGGTATAAGTTTGACCAGAAAGGACAAGTTAGTGTTTTCTTCTATTTTGATCCTTATGATATAGTAATACATGTTATTTTCCTTTATTTCGTATATCAGTGGCCTACTTAATGCCAAAAATATTAGTTTGGCTTCAGTAATGTTACGGATGTCGGAGTTTTTGTGGTGCTTTTAATATAGCTTTTACATTTAATAAGAATAGTACACGTACAAGAATCTGTTTCGTCTATTTATTCTTTGTATAATATTTGATATTAATATTTAAGAACTAAAACTAAGTTAAGGTAAAGTTACAACATTAAAATTTCTTATCAATTTTCAAATCTTCATAACAATAATATTTTCATTCACTATTCCCACGCCACTTCTGAGTAGCGTTGTAGGTATACAAGAGGAATCGAAGATCAACTTCGCTAAAGTTAAGACCAGTTGTATTAACACTTAGATAAAGCTTAAGAATACATTGAACCCTCATCGTTTATAGATTGCTCAAAGTAGCCGTCAGTAGTCGTTGTACTTGCTCGGTATCGTTGGGTAACTTAAATGAGTTTCCTTTTATTACCCCGAGACTTAACTCAAAGGATCTTTGTGTTTATGATTCTTTTATAATTTTAAAGAGATTGCAACTACCGGAGAGCTTTATTTTTTATTTAGACTCAAAGTGGTAGTCTTACTTTGGATAAAATTGTTAAGTAGCAAACTTTGTTATGAAGAAAGTCTAGGAATGTATGAACTTATAATAGAATTTATTTAAATACTAGCCTTTCCCGTGGCTTCACTCGCGTTATAAAGGCTGAAAATCAAAAGAAATATTTTTCTCCCGTTTTTGCAACATTTTTTATTGATGCTCCTCTCCTATAGGTCGCAGCGTGATGTAATGTAGTCTATAGCCTTACTCGATAAACGAACTACCCAACACAAAAATAATTTTTCAATTTGGACCAGTAGTTCCTGAGATTAGCGCGTTCAACCAAACAAACAAACTCTTCAGCTTTATAATATTAGTATAGATAGATAGGTAAAGACATTAATGCACGGCCTTATCTAGTTCCATAGTAAGCTTATTAAACGTGGCTTGCGTTATGAATACCAGATAGTTGATACACTACACATATACGTGTATATCCTTTAACACGTGCATTTTATAAATACTTATATAAAACAATATATGTTAAGTTACACTTCACTATTTATAACACAAGAACGACTGGACCGATTTTGATAATCTTTGATTTGTTGGATGTGTCTCCACTCTCCGCTTTTAATAGTAGAATAATTATTAAACATCGATAAAATTCACGGAAGTAATAATTAAATATAAAATACGCTGGCTAATAACTATTACCTATATCTTTTTAAAATGTATTTATAATGCTCCCGAGCAAAGCTAAAGTCAGTCGCTAGTATTTGAATTACTAATAAAAAAATATTAATAAAAAATAGATAAAATGGTGTTCATTATTATACACAGAGACGGGTATGCCGCATGGATAATGTATGTAAACTTCGCTAAGCAATCTCAGTACAACCGTTCTAGAATGTTTCTACTAAATTTTACCTGCAACACTTCCTGCTTTGAAATTCAATAGCTGCATTCATTTTTTATTCACAAAATATCCTATGTAAAGGTCACGTTTTAGTTAAAAGGTATTATAACACTAAGCTTTAGTTAATGATCAGCGAAGCGTACTTCTCGGGTAATAAAGACCACCTAGGTTATTAGTAATTATTAGGAATATCGTTAAAATCAATTAAATCGTTATCGTTAAAATGAAACAAGAAAAATATTGTAATTGTAAAAGATATTGTAATATACATAATCCATCAATATACAATTGTATATTGTTTCAACCAATATTTAAGAAGATGTACCTTATTAAAATAAATAATTTATCATTTTTTCAAATGTACATAATAAGTACATGGCTGGCTGATTAAATTTTATTTTATTTTCGATTAACATTTAATAAGTCAATGATTTCTATCAAACCATTGGTATAGCATAATGGAATTATTATAAATGTTACATTAAACAGTTTTTAGGGTACCTAATGCAGAAGGGTATAGAACCCTATTACCAAACCTACGGTGTTCATTCGTCCATTTGTGTGTCCTAAAAGGGCTTTGTTTTTTGGACCGTAAATCGTAATACCTTACAAATATTTTACAAAATTAGGATGTATTATTAAAAGTCCTCTAATACATAAATAAATAAATCAAACATATAAAATATATAGCAAATAATTAAATAAAAGCGTCAAATTTAGTCGGATTACAGTACAAGCCCTAAAATAAACTAAAAGTAGCAAAAGCTGTTACAGAAGCAGAAGTCTGACTTGCGCTAGCGGTTTTAATTGCTAAATAATATACGGTTTTATTTTATAGGTGAACAAGCATTAGCTTGCAACTCCGCTTGCTTGGTTTACTTGGTTATTGCATAGGTTATTTAATGGATATTGATAGTTTACAATTTTCTTTATTAAATAAGCTATAGAATTTTCAACGATTTTATTTATTTATTTATTTATTTATTTATTATTATTAAAATGTACATATTTTTTTTAATTAAATGTAACATTGTAAATCACTTAAGATTTGTATAATGTTACTTCCATAATTCATTATAATATATATTACATTATTAATATTAAATATATCATTATATATTATTATATACAATATTGTTACAATTTGGAACTAAATATTTTATTTAATATTAAATATTAAATAATTTAATCTAATTAATTAAAGATAAGAAATTGTTTTTTAGTTTTTCCTTAATATTTTTACTGTTACTTTCATTAATATGCAGATTTTTTTTATTTTAATTTTTTTTCTTTTGTATTTAATAATAATAATTCTGTTGGCCACATACATAAATGTCTATGGATGACTCGATAACACAAAAAATATTTTGTTTTGAGGTCTGTATTGTGTACATAATACGTTATAATGATTGTTTTTTTATAATGTACGGATGTCGTTAAGTTATATGTATAGATATTAGATATTCCTATAAATATATTAGTAGGGCCGTTGGTAACCCTTATAAAACAAAAAATAATATAATTTTTCGAACCTAATACAGCTCATTCTATTTTATACTCTATCTTCAAGGATCTACCTAATATTGTGTTTGAAAATAGACGTTTAAATGTTAGAAAAGAGAAGACGAGCTTAAGAGGCTTAGACATAATGTATTCACTAGACTAATTAGTAATTAGATACTAAAACTAAAAACAAAGAATCATATCAAGATACAAATCAAAACTGAAAATCAAGAATTATATCATAACGCATCAAGCATATATCAGTGTACCGTGAAGTACTGTCATACTTCTACAAAATCCTCGCAACATTTTACCCTCCTATTGGACATAATGCGGAAATGCAATTTCCATAAATTTTACACACTGTGAGCATAGTCCCCATCCGAAAAGATTGGACGTGACCACATGATTATGACAAAGATTGCCGTGTAGTCGGTTCAGTGCTTTCATATTATGTTATATAGCCATGTTCTAATTGAAACGATTTTTATACACATATAATTTACTACTACATTGTATGATGTGTTTAGTATTTAAAAATTAGTTTTATGAGTAGAGAGTATAGGACTGGGTAGAATCTATTACGGTGAAAAAAAAATTATAGTGATCGAATTAAAACAACTATACGAAAAATAAAGCATTCGAGAAGAAACAACGTTCGAAACCTATAAAACATCTTATGGCAAACTGTTGACACCACGGTCTTTAGGGGTCTAAAATCTGAAAAAAAAAATCTGTTCCTCGAGTCTGGTTTGCCTTCATTGGTCGTCCAAAGTGAAGCGCAAAAGCCCATCTAGTGGAAGACGAATCCACCAAATATTTAATTTGAGACTATTAAGAAGACAGACGTTCAGTAGTCTCATCCATTAGACCAGTTTTTTAGCCTAGATTCCATTTCATAGCCCCATTTACTTTTCCATACTACCCATAATCCCTACGCTTTATCCAGAGCAATTCACTATGGGTTACCTACTCAGAGATGGATCCCGTCTGATGCAAACTGAAATTTCTAAGGTGTTTCTACATATTAGACCTATGTTCCCACGCAAGTCTTCCAAAAGACCGGGCTCGTTTGAGCCCGTGAAATCCAAAGAGATACAAACATAAAAAAATTGTTTAATAATGTTCATTGTAAACATGGCATTGCTGTACTATTTTAGTACCTTTTACAGAAAATACTTTTGATTGCTTTTTACATAAATATTATTAGTAGTAGTAAATTCATAAATATGCCTGTGGATAATAGACACATAACTTAATTATATTAAAAATAATGGCTTTGAAAGTATTAAGAATGTAAACAAGCTACTTAACATTAATAATATAATAATCCATACTCATATATTGATATATATGAGACTTTAAAACCAAATTTTAAGAAACATGTATATATTTTAAATAATATTGAATGTTTCTGAAATTACTGAATTCAGATCCCAGGTGTATGCACGTGAATATAAAAATTGCCAGTGGAAATAAAATTGCAGTAAGATACTAAATTCCTACCAAATATAAATAGAAATTCGCGACCGTCCGCGAGGACATATATTATTTTCATAGAAGCAACAAGGACGTGCGGTCGTAACAAACCAAATAAATTATAAAAAGAGATCTCGGGTATGAGACAAGGCTTTTCTTGGGACAAGTCGTAAATTTAACGGTCGAAGAAATCCTTATTTTCCCAGTTGTCCGTGGTTGTGTTAGCAAACTATCGCTGTTTACGGCTAACAGTAAAATTTTAGTCATACAACGTCTATGTTTTGTAATACGTCGATAAAAAAGGTATATTATTTCAAACGTCTAAACTAAGGTAAAATACAAAAGATTAGTTTATTTCATTTATTTATTTTTTTAATCATGTTGTATTCATTGAGAATACTACCACAGCAAGTAATATTTACGATTCGAAGAAGGTAATGGTATATAATAATTAAAATGTGATTTTTAATTCTATAGAAAAGCAAAAACAAATCTGTCCCCGGGATTCGGGAACCATAGAATCTAATTGTTTGCCATATTCTTTCTAGATTCATTCGCTTTGGCGTTATCGAGTAGCAAACATCATCAAAACATTCATTTTAAATGTGACTTTCCTAAAATTCCTAAATTTTTTAATCACATTTAGTATCCAATTTCTACCACTAGGACATCACTAAACTAACAGTAAAAATTTTCTAGCTAAAAACTATAAAATATAAAATAGAACGGTATTTGAAGTAACTGCGATATTTACTGTTATTTTCATACTTCCACGAAGTTAAGAGTCTTAACACTTTGAAAATACTAAAGGAAACTTTACTCGAGAGCTGGTAAAACATAATCTCTTGTGTAACACCCTTAATTAACGTTCTATTTCCCATTCGCCTCAGAAATGGCTCTATTGTCTAAAATTTCTAACGTACTAAAATCCTTGGACCGCGACAAAGTTAGTGAGGAATTATGAATATAATTTAATTAAGACATAACAACACGTTTAATAGCAATTAGTCACACGATCCGTGGTTTGGGCGTAGTGGGTAATTTGATATCTTAATGGGTTTACGGCGGCTTTAGAATACCTCCTACTCTAGACCGGCCAATCAGATTCAAATGCAGTGCTTTAATGGCTTCACTGACTCATCATATATTACTCACTTGTAGTGATTCCGGCTTTTCTGCTATGTGACATTATTGTACATGCTTGTAATGGAATGTGTAAGCAGTTTTTATAACACTGAAAAAATATTCAATTAATTTTATGTAGCTATTTGCGCTTTCCATTACAATATAATATGTAATTTTTAATATTAACACTAACCACTACTACTACTTAGGTAGTACTTAACTAGGCATAAAAAATATTCGGTGCCTATTTTGAAGCTGTCTATCGTGTCGTTGATTATCGTATGTAGATGATATCTAATAATATATGACTTCCAGTCAAATAAGCTATAGGTACTCATTATTTTTATTACAAACAATATACATATTAATTGTATGACAAATACAAACTGTTTATCTATATTTTTTTATGTCTTAAAACATATATTTATTTAAACAGAAAGTAAGACAAACAGGACCCCACTGTCCGTCACGGAAGGCGTGCTAATAAGCTTCTTACGTCAGTTAGCAAGGCCAGTATTATTTTTCTAAAAGATAGCATTGCGGGAGATTTCAATGTAATTGCCCCGGTTCCTTCAAGAGGCTGACAGCTCAAAGGGCACTCGGTGACGTGCTTATTGTCAGAACGCCCACGGTTTACCTTATTCAAACATTTAGGACTTTTTTATTTAAATATTTGCGAGGCAATACTCGGTAATGAGCGGTTTGTTTGGAGTATGAAATTTTAGCTCGACAGCAATATCAGGTCATTGTTATAATTCGTAATATATATTTTTAAATATTCCATTACTTATATTTTATTTGGTTTAATATAAACTTAATTATACACGTCTATATCTAAAATTGCTACGATTACTTTATACAAACTTAGTTTTATTTTACCTCGTCGTTTATGATGTAAAATTATGGGATACAGTAATAATTTCTTTATGATCTGCCGGTGCCTTGCTTCAGTTCTCCAACAGAAAATGTTTCTATAGTAATAAAATTAAATTGTAGCTGTAAAATGTCGTAATTAATGAAACTAAATGACTTCTATTCAGAATACGAAATCATTAAGGTTTTCTTAACAATCATATCAATTTACATTTTAAATTGATTAGTCTGTTTTGGGTCTGTATAATTTATGACTACAAACAATTTATATATATGAGGTCGAGGTAAGAGATATTATCAGTGGTCTATATGTTCGAATTCTAAAGAAATCGTATGACAGGGCTTATAAAAAGAAGCAAAAGTGAGACCATTTTTGAGTGTAACTTGATATTGCTCATTCGGTTGTTTTCCGGCTGTTTGGGTATAAGATTACAAGCAATTTATTTCAATATGGCAATTGAATTTACGAACTACTCTCCAACAGTTTAAGCGAATTTTATAGTCTTTTGTATTTTATTTGCTGCAATCGCTTTAATA
This sequence comes from Boloria selene, assembly GCA_905231865.2. NCBI lineage: Eukaryota > Metazoa > Arthropoda > Insecta > Lepidoptera > Nymphalidae > Boloria > Boloria selene. The sequence goes on along the minus strand of HG993146.1, from coordinate 5,651,081 downwards.
GGAGTCAATATTGTTTCACATTTTGTAATAGATACACGTATACGGATAGGCGTAGGCTGTTACAACAGTAGAAATTTATTATACGTGTTCAATGATTTATGTATGAATATTATCATTTTTATTATTCATAGTAAATGATTGTGGATTGATTGGTTATTAGAGCAATAAATATTTAATTTTTATCACTTAAAGCTAATATTAAATTTGTTGGAATACTATAAAACGTGATCCTATATTACATATGCTGACTAAATAATTTTAATATTAAAAATTTGAAAATATCTGTCTGTCTTTAGCCAACTTTCATAACTTGCGGAAATAAACTGCAGCTGGGTAAAACTCACGAGACTTACTACACGGGACAGTGGATATTTAAAAACTCTTTTATTTTGTCAATAGTGTGTTTAATAAATTTTATGAAACAAGGGATATGATAGATTTAATTACAATCGAAGTAAATTTGTTTAAAGATCATTATTGATATTATTTTAATTTTTTAATCTTATATTGAATCACAAGTTAGAGGATTCGATCCCGGGATCCCGGATCTCGGGATCCCGGGATCCCGGTCATATTTTAGTCCCGAAATTTTCGGGATCAAATTCAATAAATCCCGGGATTTTCGGGATTGATACATTTTTTAAATAAGTCAATAAAAATGTGCGTGAAACGAAACGCACTAACTTGATGAGACGTTTTGACAGCCATTTTGTTTACACAGCTGATTTCATTTGTTTTTGGTACCGACCGGTACCGGATTATGTGTAAAAGTGTGTAATTGCTTTTAGAAAAAAATAATGTACAAATTTGAAATGGAGTATTTTGAAGAATATTTCACTTTAAATTTTTTAATTTTACTTGCGGTTCTACAAATGATAAATCTTCGGCTTTACACACTTCTCCACCCACCTTCTTTATACCCATTTTTCGTGATTGCAGGCCACACGGCGCGACACGGCGGCGTTTGGTAGACTTTGCCACTGTATTTTACTTAATAAAGCCTTTTTAATAATATAAAAAAAATATAATTAATGAGTAAAGTTTAATATATAAAAGTTTTTTTTAAACGTAAATACGAAAATTAGTAGCTATTTGTTAATAGATTGAACGTGAGGACAGTTTGTTCAAACCGCGACTTTTTTCTTACCTAGAGATTTTTTATATCCGTCATAACTTCTAAACGAAAAGTCAGATCCTCGTTATTTAAAGTGTAATTAACACATATATAATTTACCTTATTTAACAAACCACTTAAAATTATAAGGATTAATATCATGATACAAATATCACCGCTATTCGATTCCACCCGTATTTAAACTAAACATTTCAAACTAAAACTGTTATTGTAGCATAACTATAATAGTTAAATCTATGCTATCGCGGACTTTTTTCTGAGCAATCATGAGTACTATTAATACTTATAAAGAACATTATTTTATATTATATCGTCAACAGTTTTCGCAGCGTACGCAAAATAATGACTTTTATAGACAAAATTGTCATACCTTGAGTTACATTATTCCATTTTATGTAGAGATTTATATTTTTTGGAAAATATATTATAGCCTATGTTACTCAGTAAGGATGTAGCTTTCTAATGGTGAAAGAATTTTAAAATCGGTTCAGTAGTTTTTGAGTTAAATCGTAACATCTCTAATCTAATCTTTCCTCTTTATAATATTAAGTATAGATATAGATAGTATAGAAGAAGAAAGTATAATTTTGTTTAACCGCCTTTTTGTAGATTTAAAACTTAAATTATATTCTATGTCCTCACAAAACTAAAAGATGAATAAAAAAAAGATTTTGATATGTTTTACTGTCTTTTTTTACCACTTTCCATTAACAGTATAATCCCGGGACTATCCCGGGATCCCGAGATTGACTGTAAATAATCCCGAAATCCCGGGATTAGAAATATCGACCGGGATCGAATCCTCTAAATTCACAACAAAATAAGCCAATAAAATATGCCGTTAAAGATATTGTGTTAGTTGGGTGTGGTGCCGAGGTGGGCCCTAGCTTCGTCAACCAGTGTTGATCCATTGTAGCTCCTTTTAGAGTTCTCCGCCTAGTCCTGTTGACTCCAGGAACTTCCAGATTTTCTGAGCGGAAAGCTTCTGTATCGGCCATTTACTAAGGAAATGGCCGATTTTTAACTTACCTAATCAAGAACTAGCTTAGAAAAGAAATATGACACGACATAATACATATATACATTGGTGCTAAATAATTACGCCTCATTTCATAACTAAGAATTAAATACCGATCTGAAAATGTAGTACATGTCCAATGTGCATGTTGTAATGAAACCTTCATATTTTAAAGCAAACGAATGAAATTAAAGTAGCTTAGAACTCAATTTTAAATTCAATTATGTTTTGTCTAAACTGTCCCATATTTTTCTCCATTTCCTCGATTATCTATATCGTTACAATTATCGACGATTGCGGACGGCAGATCGCAATCTCCGCTAGGTTAGTTTAATCCACAGATTTATGGGACCGGCTACCACACTTTAATACCTTCTAGAAAAACTTAATTGCTTTGCTCAACTTTTGTAATAAGATTTTCGATTTGGGTTTAAGAAAACTTGGATCTGAGGAACTTTTGATGTAACTTTATGATTTTGGGATAACTTTATAAGAATGTTACTAAAGTCATGATACATTTTGTTTCTAGTTAGGTTGTATTGTGTTAATATAATGTTTTTTGAGATTTTTTTGTCTAAAGTAATGTAAGAAATATAACCTGAAAAACACTCGTAACAGATGGATAGTAGTCAGAAATTTTGTTGTGTATAATTTTTTTTAATACTATGTAATAAAAGTTTTTTTTTAGTTTTTGAGGTAAGACCTAAAGGTGTACTAAATTTCAGTTTATATCCGTCTAGCTCTTTCATTGATGACGAAGTCTAAAAAACAGTCAATGAATTATATTATGCAGTCAGCAGTCGGAGACACCTTTCATCTTTGCCGCGTGGTGCTCGTACATACAGTGTATGTCTTCGACTGTAAATAATATTTATTTTTATTTACAGATTTGCAGTTTTTGCCAAATAGCCATTTGATGTTATATTTAGTTTTTTTATCCTAAGTTAAATAACACAGAAGTTGTACCTAGGTATATATTTTTGTGATTGCCTCTTTTATTAATTGGCACCGAAAATCCGGCACATTAATTTATTTTAAACTCGTGTTATCAGGGCGAATTAAATTAACGATGTATGAATCATTAAATTCATTCCATGCGTTTGGTCTCTAGATAAGACAGACCTAGGCATCACCCCTGCTTTGTGTCGCGCATTTAGACATAAATAATGCACATGTACCGACAAACTTTCGCATTTTTAATGGCTGTAATGTTCTTTTAATAATTGAAAGTAGCGGTTCACAGTATTTCGACTAACGAACAAACATTCACATGTTCTCACCGAACTAAAAATGCTAACAAAATTGATAAACTTGAATACAGTATCGTTTGCTTTATCCATTACACTTTGTTAACATACATTTGGTTTATCCGGTATCACGTACAAGCTCATTCTTATTAGAACATTTGGGTTTAAACCGATATTGTAAAACTATATAACTTTGATCTATTTTAGAAGAAAATTTGATTTCCCATAAAATCTTCCACGCGTTGAACCTGTTTATGTGTTTTATAGTAAATATGGATCATAGTTAAGAAATATTTATAGAATTTTATGAGGGAATCGGTTTTACAAGTTATTCGTCGGTTTTACTTACGTTGCTAAGAAAAATTATTGGACGTCCTATCTTTTAAAGTAATGAAAAGTATTATTACTTCAAGTTACGTTAATGTAACAAGTATGTATACAAAATATTAATTTTTATGTAGTGCAATCGATTCGAACGACAAAACCGCTACTTATACTAAATTGCGAGTGAAATGAACAATGATTTATTTGATACGCCAAAATAATCGCGCGTATAATATTTTGAACAGGAAGTGGATTGTGAAAAAGGGTCTTCTACATTTATGCGGTTATTTTTGTAAACCTCTTTGCTTTGCTTAATGGAGCTTAAATTTTACCTATGTAATAAATATATTTTACTGACGAAGTATTTGTAAAACACGTATGGTTAGTATGAACTAGAGTAGTATCATCATCATCATCATCAGCCTTTTTTAACGTCCCACTGCTGGGCACGGGCTTCCCTCAGTACGAGGGGGATCAGATCATAGTAGCCTAGTGCGTGTTGGCGGACTTCACATGCCTTTCGAAACTTGTTAGGTTTTCTCAGACATGCAGGTTTCCTCATGATGTTTTCCTTCACCGTAAGACCAGTGGTAATTATGATACAAATGATTCGCATGGTGCGAGACCCGGATTTGAACCCGCATCACTCGGTTATCCAAGCGATGCGTTACCGCTGGGCTACCACTGTCTAGAGTAGGTAGTATATATGCATGTACATAAGTGCCACTTGCTTGAGAAAAGATTAATTCCCCAAACGAACTTTCATTTCCCTTTTTACTTCTTTAACGAATGATTTCCGAGATAAAAACTATTCTACGTCTAACTATTGTATGTTCCAGGTCTCACATTATTTTCATACCAAATTTCATCTAAATATGTTAAAGCATAGATGTAGATAGTGTCTTAGGATGCGTATTTCAATAAGATACGATGAATTGTTGAAGTTAATAAAAGGCAAATCTGTGCAATAGTGCAATTTCTTGGTCTCATAATGAAGCTAGAAGGACCAAGAAATGTGTAATACATTACACTATAACTAATAATATTACGTGCATATAAAAAAAACGTTTAACATTACCTAACTGTATATTTAAGCTTTAAGTAAAATATAGGTAAAATAAAAATGTATGTAATCTTAACAAAAAGTATAAGCAACAAGAAAGGTTTTATATATTTTATTAATTATGCAAATCTGTATTTCGATCTGCAAATTAGGACAACTCTGTTAGTATTATGGAATTTAATACTTCGGTAATATAATAATATATAACAGGCCTTCATCACAAATATTTAGAATGGATAATTGTATGCATATTCCTTGTTAGTGTATAACGCGAGTATTTTGTAATAATATTATACTCGTATGTCCATAATATGAATTATTTCGTATAAAATAAAAAAAAAGGTTCAATAAGAGCTGCTAGAACTTATGCACATATGTGTGAACAGTTTCAATAGATGGACCCATCTTTAATACAAATAAGATATTTCTTTACATATTTAGTAGTACATAATACTACAATATTAGTTTAATATAACAAAACATAAGATTAACTTCTTTTAATAGCAGAGCGTGGTTTCGATCCACGGACCTCTGGGTTATGGGCCCAGCACGCTTCCACTGCGCCACTCTGCTTTTGACTAGATAAGTCAAAATCTGAGTATTATATACCTATTCTGTGTATCTTGGCAATGGCTCTAACGTTTTCGATCAAATTTTATATTAAGATAAAATAAGGATATTCTTTTCAAGTGTTTTCCATAGGTATAGGTGTCTTTTTTATCTTTTTTATTGGCTTTTTGTTACTAAATGCTGAACAAGGCTAGGTCGTTTTCTATTCTAATTAAATGCTTAATAATATGCATCAATTCAATGCAATCTTTTAAATAAATATTTTTTAGAATTCTGCCGTATTAGACATATTATATAGTATCTAGGCTATTTTTAAATTGAAAATCAATATATTTTGTGTATATGTAGGCAATTTTATTATTATACTTTTTACATTTGTTAATATCACGGACCAATGGGTTGGCAAGTTTCTTGTCCTACCTACCGCAAGATCAATATCGAGAGCTTGAATTAAAAGTTTTTGGTCTTGTACTTTTAATATACATATAAAATACCCTTTAACTTTTATTAGTGATGTTCTGTTAACTTTAAGCATGCTTCATTATTTATTACAATTTAACTACTAACTAACATAATATGTATGTATATTTATATATTTTTCTATATATAGAGGCCATATATGTAGAAATGTATAAAACGTTAATAACACAATTTAAAAATCTTGATTAAGCGTAGAACAAAACCAACTACATTAGCAGTACACATCTGGATTGGTGTCCGCTTTGAGATGATGAAACTAATCGTTTCCGTTCTATGACGCATATGTAAAGCCCTCAGTTGCAGCGATTGTCAATTGATAACTTATGGTAGTTAAGTCATTTGGAGCATTTCTAAAATTGATAACAATCTTTTATAAAAGTTAAAAACTAAATATCTAAAGGAACTCAATAATATAAAAATTAAATTATGGACTAAGAAAAAAATGGTTACTTATCAATAACTTAGAAACTTTTCAATAGATTGAAATGAAAACACACGTTATACATTTGAATTTTACGAACCAAACTAAATCTTAAACTAAATAAAGATTTATTTAACAATATAGGGCGGCTTCTTTGTATACACAAATATAATTAAATTCTGAAGATTTAAGCACCAAATGCCGCCGCCTGCTTTCAAAGAAGTAATATTTACAATTCTTCGTCAATATTCAATAGGATTACGTAACCAGTTCCAGGGAAACACAATAGTTGGGCATATTTGGACGATTTTGGCTTTTATTGTGTTAAAACCGATTACAGCGATTCTTTTTTTTTTTGTTCCGTTCGCAAAGCGTCTACATTGCGTCAGGCGACCGTCATTATTGAAATGTCTGGCTTGAGACCACCCGCGACATACAGATAAGTAGTTGGAAAAGCATTTTTTGTACTAATCCACCGTAATACACACAGCCGGAATAGATAAGAGACTTTAAAAATGACTCCTCTCTAATGGATGACAGGTTTTTCTAAATAGTTATTATCGGATCACTTAGATTTATGTAATGCTAAGTTTACATTATTAACTATAAATTATTACATTGATGTTTACAGTACTATATTATTATTTTAATATTAGTTAACTTAATCCTAACTAAATACAGAAAAACATCAACGTTTTAAGTTTCAGCCAATATTAATAATTAAATCAGGGGGCAAACTAAATAAATCGTGGAGTAATGTAGTACACATAGCTAGATTTTCTTTATCCGTATTATCCTTTATATGTATCTGTCTCTCAATATCTGATAAATTATTTTGTAACACGAAAGTGTTACAAAAAATACATTTAAATTTAAAATTTGTATGTTTTTTTGTGACAAAAAGTTTTTTTTCTACTAGGCGTTGTAGTACTCTAAGTATAAGCCACTAGCTGTTTTTCATTCGCCTAAGCTGTATTGCTTTTAAGTACGTTGGTGGGCTTGGATGAGACTATTCCGAATATTTTACAAATTGCAAAATTGTTCGCGACGCGATGCGACATCTCGACGGTTACGTCGATCGACTACAATTCTGAGTAAAGTTCGCTTACTCATTAATTATCATCATCGATACCTTTACAAGATGTGGTGATTGGTTAAAATGTTAAAAACAGGTTAAAACGTATGAAAATTTTTAATAAATTGTGTTTTCTTAAATTACTTTCAAAATTATGTAATATCTGATGTGAGTTTATTTTATAATTGTACCATATTACAGTCATAACTTTCGTAAATGAGAACAAATTACATTTTTAATATAAATAATTAATAAGTAAATAGGTACAATAACTCGAAAGTACTTAGTACTTAGCACACTCTTAGTTATGATTACTTTCTTAAAATTCCAAGCATAGCTTATTCATAAAATATAAAACTACTCCAATCGTTTTATAAATTGGAGTAACACATCACATAACATAAACACTAAACACACACATGCACTTGAATCTATCTCCTCCTTTTTGAAGTCAGATTTTATTTTTCGATTCAGTTCTACATCGTTCGCTTTAAGTTTAATATAGTTATCAAATTTTGTCATAAGTATAAATTTTAGATTTTTTTACTAGCAAAAATTATATTATTGTCACTGAGTTCTAAAAATACTAGATAATACTTTCTTAGGTTTACGCGAATGTTTGACATTATAAATGAAACTATCTTTTCGGATTTTGTCGCGGATTTATTATGATTTTTGGTTCCCGACGTTTCGAATGCTTTACAGCAATCATGGTCACGGGAGAGACTCTCTCTCTCTCTGTCTCTCCCGTGACCATGATTGCTGTAAAGCATTCGAAACGTCGGGAACCAAAAATCATAATAAATCCGCGACAAAATCCGAAAAGATAGTTTCATTTATAAAATACTAGATATTTAAATCCTATAATTTAAATCTAGAAATTACTGGTAAGAAAAAATTAAACATAGTTATATTTATGTAATAATAAATGCCTAAATATTCGTGTACGGTTCGGTTAGGCGAGTAGAATATTGATTCTACTGGTTATCAGTTTGCAACGCCACTTTCGTTTTTGTTGATCAACACACATTTACTCGATATGAATGTGGAGTTTGTGACGTAAGACTCTGTAGCCAATAAGTAGCAGGCAAAAGCTCTCTACGCGCCCTAATTGACACACCAACCTATCTATTGCAATAAATTTTAATTTTCAATTTCTGTGATCAAACTACCTTGTATGTAGAATCTCTTATATGAAGTGGTCTGCGTTGATTTATTACGTATACATATGCGTGTGAATTACAGCCTAAGAACATGATTTAATTCACCAAAAATAACCTCTTCTACCTTAGATAAAAGTTATTAAATTGTTTATTTATATGTACAACTTTTTTTTTATTTTGATCTATTTTCACCATAAATTTTAGCCAAATACACATTTCATATTCATATCCCGATTATGTACCTCTGATTTGTGAGAATCATTTTAAACATAATTAAAACTTGTCTTATGGTGAAGGAAAACATCACAAGAAAACTTGTATGTCTGAGAGAACCTAGCAGGTTTACGAAAAATATGTAAAGTGCGGCAACCCGTACTTAGCTAGCGTGAAATATGGACTGATCCTGATCTGATCTGACTGATACTGATCATGTCATATTGAAGGTAAGCCTTGCCAACAGAGGGACAATAAAATGTGCTAAATACATACATAGGTTACAGATACTCACTCCTTTACAATTCTAAGGATATACGATGTAAACATAGCGGATAACTAGTAAATTGGTCCAATCTATTAATCGTCAGTGAGCGCTTGACTTCACAAACGCAATTATAAAAATGTCCGCCAATTACGTAATTGCTGATGCGTAAAGTCTAACTTTGAAATCGATTTATTAATTATATAGCCAATGTTTGACAGGGTGGATAATATTTATGCTTACAACTGTTCCCTTACTTTTTAATGTGAGAAACCTGTGGCATGGTGTATACGAGATGCGTCATTTTAGAATAATAATTTCCTTGAAAGAACAGAATTATCATAAATGTATCTTTATTTAATCTGGGACCATTTACTTTTCTTGACAAAAGCTCCTCGTTAGTATATAAAATCTTATTAATATCAGGTTTAAGATCATTTATTTCTCAAGAAGAATATTACAATTCACTTATATATGAGAAATTAACAATTACTTAAGTTTAACTAACACTATTGGGCACATCGCAAATTAACAGGCAAGACAATTTACAATTTGAGGGTAAAACTAAAAAATGTATACACAAGTTCACAGAATAAGCGCAACTGCAAGAGCCATTTGATGTTTTATACTATTTTATACTATATATTATTTTTGACTTTTACTGATTACATTATTTATTATTTGAAAAATATTTTACTAGGTACCTATATTTTATTTTTTACTTTATAATATATTATTTTGCTTTATATTTGTTTATAGTTAAATATACTTTTTATAATATTTATGTATTGAATTTTGTGAAGGTATTAATTTTAATTTATTTTACTACTCTTTAAATAGTTTTAAGTAATTTTTTGAAAGTTCATAAAATTCAAGAAAATATGCATTATACTTACATTTTATCTGTAAAATCAACACAGAGAAGCAGATGTCTATAGAATATATTTATGGACCAAGAAATCACAATATTATTTTATAAAAATATTTTCGTATGTACATCATCTACAATATATCTACAATCGCCAAGTTGATTAGAGGTTATAAATAAAAATCTTGATGCAACTTTTCAATTGTGCGCTCGGAATAAATCGAATAACTCTGGATTTGCCGAGGCTGGCAAATGTGTCTTCATTCATGATGGCGCCCTGCTGGACTGAAAAGGAATAGAGACTTTATATATTGAAAATTAAAATAGAATATTATCCTTATTGGATATCTTAATATATAAAATTCGAATGTCAAAATGTTGGTCCGTGATGAAGTCGAAAACTATTTATCGGTTTTGAAAGTTTTGTAAATGTAGTGTGTATCAAGTTTAAACATAGGATAGTTTTATCACTATTATTTCCTTGTTTTATTTCAAAATTATTCTCCGGGTTTCGACATAAGAAAAACTTGAAAAAGGCTACCCTAAACTACAATTTTTGGGCAGAATTACACGTCATTTATTTTCTTTAATGGAGCCACAACAACGCGTGGGTCTGCTAGGTTTTACTAGAAATTATAAAAATCCTAGGATTTATTTCACTTTCAATTTTATACATTTCCTTTGAGTTGCAAAATACAGAGATTTTTATGATTTTTTGCAATTAAAAAGCGTTCATCAAAATTTTTTAATTAAAATTCAATCACTTGAAAGTAAACTTTTTCTTTGTAATATATCACAAAATCATAAATGAATGTTATAAGCATTCCTTATAATGAGAAAAAATAATATTCGTATCATGACAGACACGAACAGGTTTGATCAAAAATAGTCTACACTAGATTTAGTTGGGAACCGTCGCACAATGCGTTCATTATTGAAACTCGAATACTTTTACAATATTAATGTCAAGTTTTAATATAAAATATCCTGTTTCAAACATAAAAAAATATTTTTATCGTTCATATTGATAATAAGTAAATATTAATTGCATATTTATTCCAATAAACTTGCTATAAATTGATTAAAAAAGGGACAGACAGCCACTCTATATTCCATTGTTCTTGCTTCATGACAGATGTGGACAGGTTTGAGTAAAAATAGTCTTCAGTGCAAACGTTACCGACTGACGGACTGCATTGAATGAAACACACCCATCAGCTAGAGACTAGTACTAAAAGTAAATGTCGATGCATATCAAAGTGACAGTATCGCAATAGTAAGCTTTTAATCACTAAAAGAAACACTAGAAAATAATGTTAGTTGATGATATGTGCTTTTGTATTACAGTTGTACGAATAATAAAATATGAAATGTCGGTTCTCTTAAAATTTATTGTAAAGAATGAAAAATATATAACGGTACATACGTATATATATATAAACCATTTAAAATTTGGTTTTTCTAGGCAAAAATGCTTGTAGTTTTATTCGCTTTAGTTAAAATAAGTTTTATTATGATTATCGAGCCTAGCTTACATTTTATTTTATGGTCCACGAATATATAAAATCAATAGAAAATGTTATTTTCTTTGCTTATCATATTTTAGTAAAGCTTAGTAGTTTTTGTTTAAGATGATAAGGAATGCATATAGGTGGTATTTTGAAAAACAACGTGAGCTTTATCAGGCCTCTATTACAATTCCAGTATGACAGACGTGGACAGATTTCATTAAAAATAATCTTAAGCGCAACTGGTACAGACTGACGGATAATGCGTTCATTATTGAGACACGCGCATCTGTGCGCCTAGATACCGTCCAGCCGTCCAGTAAAAAGTTATAGTCCCCACTCATCAGAATGAAAAATTAAAAGTGTTTATTCCCTACTCGCCATAGTAAATTTTTACTACACAGTATAAATTTTATTATGAATATATTTACATTTTGTTAAAGAGTGGTTTACTTTATTTTTATACATTAAATTTTATTTAAGCGCTGTTGAACATGAATAATTTTAACTGAAGTCAAAAATAACATACCAAAAGTCCGACAAAACATTCAAAATACTTCAAACTATTTTTATTAATGAAAAATCGTAAATGTTTGTTTTTTAAAAGGATAAATAAAATAAAAAATAATGCCAGCTGAGTGGGTAGGAGCCCGCCTGGAAGCGGTCTGTAGTAAAAAACGTGACTACGGAAATATATGCATAGCTTTAAGCGGATTTAAGAGAACGTATGGGAGTATGCGCAATTTTATTAAAACTGCGCTAAATTTTAGAATTTCGGCGCCAGTAATTTAGAAGAAAAAGGATTTGCCGTAACAAAAGTGCACTAGTTCGTGAAGTATTGATTGATTTTAATTTTATTTTTCGCTTCTCTTTCATTTTCCGTACAGAAACAGGTATTTCGAGTTTTGAATATAAATGTTTGTGTGTAAAGTGAACACGAAAGCTTTTAATCACTTCATATGTATATGTACTTGTATGTTATCTAATAACAACAGTCATTTAATTATCACTTGTTAATGCTCATTTAAGTTATATAACTTAAGCATGCAGTATTCAAACAATTTTCATTATGTCTAGAACGTTAGTGAATCGCCATTCTATCGCCGTTGAAGAACAAAACAGAATAAGACCTAAAGATCAGCATTCGGCGACCAAAATAGTGTTGGACAGTATTCAAAACTCTTTGGAATCACTACGCTATTTGTTCCATTCGTCCATTCAGTAACTCAACGCGTCTTTGTAATCTGTTGCGAGAGGAATTCAACAGTTATTAGAAGAATATAAATTTCGAATGTCTGAGTCTAAGATATCCGTTAACGTGTCCTTATTGGAATGAGCGCGTGATAGTTTTAGATGTTATTTATTAGGTGTGCATTCGGTGTTCATCGAATGTTTTTGGAAGTCCACATCGTTAAGACGCCATGCATCTAATTCTAAAACTAAAATACAGGTTTATAGATTATCTAGTCAGTCTCATTCAAATTAGATTTCACTGTGCGATTTAACGATTGACAAAAGGAGATAGACCGTTTGATAAATATAAAATTTATTCATATGATGTATATAATTATTAAATAGCAAATAAACCTAGAAGTAAATAGAGATTCCGGTTTTTTCGCCGATTTATTTTCATTTTTTGGTTCTCGACGTTTCGAATGCTTACCAGCAATCAAAGTCCACGGGTAAAAAGTGTTTGTTAAATCCGAAAAGATAGGTATTAATAATGTCTAATATTCGCGTAAATCTACGGAAATATTAAAATTGATTATTTTCCTAAATAAAAGTTTAATATTTATCTCGGTACTGGTTAATTGTATGTAATAACAAACTTTACTGTCTTTTATACGAACGCAGTTTTAAAGTTTAATTGAATTTTATCATTCGAAATTAAGTGTTTAAAGTATTTCAGTTTTATGTCCTGCAATTAGCGTGGTTACTTCACTAACATTAATTACGGGAAAAACGAAGAGCATACGCGATAAACAAAAGTTAATACACCCGCAACTTAATCTGATTCCTATTATTGCAGTCGTAACGCAACATTCCTTTGGATTTATTACAAAAGAGCTGTTAAGAAAGTACTTTAGGCATCGAAGGGCTGAATCTGTAAAATGAAGCGCTAGAATGTTTTAAACGAAGCATGATTTATCGAGTCGGCTCGGTTTGAGCCAGTCCTCGCCTTTGATGCTTACACGAAACATTGCTTCGTGCAAAATGGAATTCTAGTTTCACACGCAACAAATGTACTCAATATCTGATGAACTTTGCCAAGTACGCCGGCTGGGCGGCCTATCTAAATATAAAGATCATTGGTACTATAGTTCAGATAATGTTATTGGAAGTTGTATTAGAAGTAAGTTAAAGCAAATTGAGCTTTTAAATATCTTGCTATAGTATTTATGCTGGAGAGTATTGTAGTGACCTAACATGAAATATTTTTTGCGCAAAATGGGACACCTATTTTAAGCATCAAATACGTTTTAAATAATTTTAAATTAGTGTTAGAGAAATTGTATTTTTAAATTAATATTTTTAAGTAAAAATTAATTATTTAAACAATAAAATATCATTGAAATTCTGCTATTTTAACCTCTCAATCATCCTTCCACGTCCTTTTACTGTGAGAAGAAATAGGCTATATTAAATATGATCGAAATACACGTAATATTTTGAAATTTTCGTACTTGAATATGTATTTAAAAAATCACTAAGACTTTATAATCTTTTTAAAAGTAATTATGTCACTCCTATATTAATATAGAATCATTCTTTAAATATAAACTATATTTTAATAATATTGATTAAGTATAATCATGCAATTATAATTACAATTCATATCATTTATTCTTATTATCTTATAAATCTTTGAAATATTTTAAGGTGTTACTCAAACTAAAATGGTAAATAGCATTTGGAAAAGAAGTTTTAAAAAATTATTATTTATAACATTCATTTCAACTTAATATACCGATAGATGTCTTTATAAATTATAATCTCCCTCGTAAATATTCATCAACGACCGCTCTCTTGTACAGTATAGATTTAGAAGTCCAATATGCAATAGACTTGCCTCCGGACATAATTATTTTGATGCCCTTGCGTGGCTCGCACCATTCTTGAGCAATACTGCTCTTTAAGTGATTTTGCTAACAAACTTTTGAGATTACTGAATTATAGATTATTTTTTGCTAAATACATACATTATGTACATAAAATTGAAAAATATAACAATAAAAATAACAATAATCTTATTTAAAAAGAATACTAACTTAAACTTAAAGCTTAAGGCTAAAATATAATACAAAATTGTACTTAAAATTTTTAAAAATATAATATATGCGACTCATATCAAGATTCTCTTGATAAAAAAACAATTGGTATAGAAAATATGTCAAATAAGCAGACACTATATGAACTATATTATACGTAACTATATTATACTTCACCATAATATCTAAGCATTAGTATATCATATCGATCAGTTTATAAGTCCGTCGTTTTATAAGAGAATACACCAACACACACGCACTTCCGTATTTTTATAGGAGTCCACGTATCGAGTTCGTGAGGAAGCTACCGATGGCTGGGTTAGCAGTTCTGCTGAGAAGCACCGGCGAGAAACTCGACAGTAGCTCTTTTTAAATATGAAACCTTCTTCTAATTAGTTAATATAGTATAAAATATATATGAATGTAGTTAATAGTTATTGGTAAGTTAGTAGCTACAAAACAAATGTATTCAATACCATTATTTTTTTAACATGATGGATAAAATTATATTACAAAATACTTAACTACGTGATCAACCTTTCAAAACTTAAACATTTCTAAAAAAGTAACAGTAAAGTTAGCCGTGTATATAAGCGATTTCGCTTGAGGGCGCTCAACATAGAATCAGAAGCGTATTTCCAAAAACTTATAATGAACTTAACTTGAGCAGAACATGCACTTCGAAAGAAAATTGTGAGGAATTACGAATAAGCGAATTAAATTAGCTCAAATTATCAGGGATACGACTACTCATCGTCAGTGGAACATTACAGCTCGCCCGCAGGCCTACATCGCGTGACATGGAAAAATATTAATAATTATAATAAGTAATTGCGATGCTCCTGACTTTTGCACGAAATAAATCTTTGCTGTATGCTAAGTCGTTTTTTATATCGGCAATTATAAATATGGTCCGTAAATACTAAGAATTATTTATGTATGTAATTGATGTAATATATTGTTTTTAAGTTTAAAATGTACATAGGTATGTATGTATAAAAATAAATTTCTTATATTATTTATATTTTAATCTATTTATTTTTAGGACAAGTCCTAAACCCTAAACATTTTAGTTAAATAATTTTTATTAATATTATTTAATTGCATTCCACAAACTTCAACAGTGGTCATGACCAATACGAATGCGTGTTCACGCGGTTGTTAGATTAACCCACTGATGGGAAACAGGAAACCAAAATCAATGGCCACATTTAAGCTTTTATCTAATTTATCAAAATCGTATCGTTTTATTTGTGTGGTCTCTTAGAATATTTACTTACAAGTACCGACCAAGAGATTATGAGCATCTCGAGTTGAAAAAGTTTAATGTAAAGATCACTGACAAATTTGTAACAGAACAATGAATCGGATATTAAAGTATCTCCTTTCATGACACGGGCGAGCGGATGGGATGCTAAGGTGTAGATCATAGTGAAGTAATCTATAACAAAAAATGATAATTTTTCAAAATATCCTAAGTAGCTAAGCATTTTATTGGTCAGCTCAGAAATATCTTTGCATGTTTAAATATTCAAGATCATTATAAATACGAAAACTTAATACGTGAAATATTACAATGTTATAAATCAACCTTTCATTTAGTACAAGTGTATCCATATTTCAATCGGATAAGTCGGTAATTGGTGGCGATATTTTATCTGCAGCCAGGCTTACTATCAGGTGGAGGACAAGTGCGTGACATCTAGTAGTCTTTAAGATTATAGCCGGTATAAGTTACGTGAGCTGAATCGGTGTCGTTTGGGTGCGCATCGCTCATCGCTTCTCTTAATGCCGTGGTCTCACGCGATCCGACCGCTTGCGAACCTCTAGTTGGTGTTAAATGTATCCGTCTGCTTGTATCAGGTTACTATACCAAAGGCGTGGGCATTGACATGTCTTACTTGTTTTGTTCTGTTCACTCGACCATCGTAAAGGTTGACTTTTTACGCGCATCGACGTGATGCCTGGTTAAATTACGTTAAACTTGATGTCTTGTCAATGTCATCTCGACAAACTGTGGGACAGGTACGGAGAACTGAAAAGACTATCGATATGGTCTATTAAAAGCAAAGGATGTGGATGTAGTAAGATACTTTGTATGCCTTTTTTATAACCTTGTAATATAATTTGCACTGACATGGCTTCTTCCGATAACTTTTAAAGGTTAAACCAAATTCTAAGTAACACTGTGCTTATAAAAGAATATTTATGAGTAATGTTAACATTTATTCGTGTAATAAAAGACAACGATAAGTAATTTTTATTCAGAAATAATAAATCAAAACTTCACCTGCACCTTTAAAAAAGCTTTAAAATCTGTACACTACCAAAGTTTTCGAGACATGTCACTTGGCTGTTGAAAAATAATTATAAGTGTTGAGTTTGCGTCATGCTGAGCTACATGACCCGACATATTAAGACGTTGAACATTTAGCGGGTTGTCTCTCACTGTTAGCGATATGCCAGATGATAATCGCAGGATCTGAACTGGCGACTTATTTTATGCCTGTCTTGTTAAATAAACAGGATTGAGGAAGCTTTATTTAGTACCTACCTGTATAATGTATTTATTTTCTTTATATTAATATGAAATAATAATTATAAGTGATTTGTTTTATTCATTCCCTTAAGATTTAAATCTTATTTAAGGATCTTAAGGAATTATTGATCAAACTTGGGAAAGGATAAAGCCTTTTTACTTGAGATGAGTTTGTTTTATACACTCTATTTTTTGGCAATATAGTGATATCGTATTGGTATTTCATCTTTCTAGTTTACATTGTTTTTATGTACATTTACTTCTCATGTACACCAATAACAGGTATTCACAACACTGCTAATAAAAGAACCTTACTGAAGTTTGGTATTTCCAAAATAAAGCTTATAACAATAAAGCACAAAGTAATTTAAATATTTTTATTAGTTAAATACTTCTTTTGTTTTATTAAAGATATTGGATGTTAAAAGAACAAAAACTGTTCTTAACAACTTTTTACCCTCGATATAAACAATGCCTTATAAATAGGCTTTAGGCCAGGTTGTGGTTGGGAGATAACACTGTAATAAATATCTATCATGTTGCTAGTAAAGTATAATATATTTAGATCTACCACTACTGTACTAAAGGTTTAATGTACAAGTGCATATACCAACGTCGTTAATAACTTTCGTTACTAAATATTGCTACTATGTATGGAATAGTTCTTTATTTCAGTAATGAAAAACATTATTTTGAAGATTCATCAAAAGTTCAAATATTTTACTATAGAGTAGAATAAGAAACATATAAAAGAAAAGATGAGAGATAAAAAATTCAATAAAGTAAAGGAACATTTTGATGATATTTTTATTATTATCAAATATCAATAACCAACAAATTACCCTCGCCGCGCTCGTGTGCGTAACAGTTTTTTCGGTAGCCATACATTATATTGGTTTATTTCAAACAATTTAGGCAACCTGATAAAATAACAGGCCAAAGTTTTCTGAATTCATTTAGTTATAACAATTTATAACAACTTTTTTATACCTACTAATGCAGAATTTTCAGAATCGGATCAACCGAGATTACTCTATACATACGACTTCCTTTGTCAAAGAGATGAGCAATATTAGTATAGATTTTTATATATTTTTTAATTTAATGCAATGCTTTTAGTTCTGAAAGAAACTTTTTGCTTTCAAGTCATTTATTTTAGCTTACATTAATTTAAATTTAATCCTCTGCATCTACAAATATAGATTTTTTTTCTTCCATAGAGAGATATTCCATAACTGAGATATGAAACAAATATAACCATAATCTTATTAGGTACTTCGCAACTGGTTGTACTTATACTTATTGCAGGCCGTTAACAAGTCAGTCGTTAGACTGATAAAGTTAGCAGCTATTTATTAAAAAAATGTGTATGATAAATGTTCATAAGAACATTGTTTTATGCTATGACGAGAAAGCTCGGCCTTAGAGGGAGTTATTACGACACACCACCATGCGGCGCCACTAGTAGGAGACGTGAGAACATTTTGATGTTTAAGCAAAGTTATAAGTGCATTTTAATGTATCTTATGCAAGAGGAATAAAGTCTAAAATTAAAAATTTATAATGTGAATAAATTTGCGAATTCGAGTCAAACTAAGCACTTCGGTTGAATACATATTCTGTTATTATGTTGACAAATATGTAGAGACTCTGTTAGTACTAAAACGTGACATGATAGTAAATAAAAAATACAGTTAGTCATAAATAAATTATATAATGTGTTTGTAACTAATAGTAATTAAAATTTAATATGTGGTAATTATTATTATGATCTAAATAAAGTTTTTAAAACTGACTGTTATCATAATATAGTATAGTAATTCTATCGTAGTGGAAGCTATTCATAAAAATATATCTGGATCTCTCCGAGTTTTCCCTTTAATTATCATTTGATAGTATTACAATTGATATATGTAGGTAAATGAAGTAGTTAGTTATTTCTTTCATACTCTTGGGAAACATTTATTTAAGAATCATTTCCAGCATGGCACTCACTTGTTTAACAGTATGAGAAAATAAAAAGCCTGTACGTAAATACATGGAAAGTCCGCCAATCCACAGTTGGCCAGCGTGGTGGACTATGGTCCGAATCGCTTAATATTGAAGTGACGTCAGCACCCAGCTGTTTGATGATAAAAGTGGTTGAACGGTGTTTAGATAATTTAATTTCTTACTTTTGGGTATGGGCCTTCCTACCAAATATTTAGAAATAATGAATCCAATCTAAAAAGTTTATACATGTAACTAATATATCTTACAAATAAATTTACCTATTCGCTTAATTTATACATAATGTACGTGTATATTTATATGTGTGCTTATATTTCATTTACTGAGGAATAAGCAAGAATAAAGTTTTACGATCTTGTCATAAAATTTCCATTAAAACAGCACTATTATTCTAAAATCGTAATTTTTTCATTAGTTATTGAAGAACTTAATTAAATGGATACATGCTTTTAATGGTTATTTATGATAGGTTATTTAGTTTTTATCGAACATTTTCCTAATATTCATTAGCCATATATGCAAATGAAACATTCATATTATTGTAGAGTTCGGTCATAATACTTATTCGCTACATGCTGTTTTAAAAATTGCTGTGCTAGAAATTAGAATCATATAAGGTATGAGGTAGCTGAACTAATAAGAAGCCGATGTAAACTGAGAAAAAAACCGATGACTATATTTGTAATCCTCTATTTATAGTTTAAACTAGTGATTCACTAATACCCTCGCTTCCCTATGGGTTTGTCCCTAGGTTTAGCGCGAGCGTAGCCGCGGGTTCCGCTAGTAGTTAACAAAAGTAGCCTAAGTTATTCCTTATAACATAAGGTGTCTGTGAGTGAAAGCCCCTTCAAAATCGGTCGAGCCGTTTCAAAGATTAGGCGGACCAAAGAGATAGACAGGCAATAATTATAAAAAATAATTTTTTGATGTAAGTACCGTATATACTGTCATTAGCATTTAGTGAATTGCTGTTAATTTGAAATTACAAAGACACTTTTTTAAATTTATCGTCGAAGACTGTATACTCTCAAATCTCTATTTAATTCATTACTTAGTCTATAGGTAATTTTAGGTCAAGCATAACAATACTTTATAGGTACATGACATGCTTGCACGATTTATCTACGTCAGCCGCTTGATCTTAATTAAATTCGCTTTGTATCCAAGTGGATTACTAAAACTGTAATCTTTTTAACAAGCTTTTGTAAGGTTTACTAGTAACTAACAAAGTAACAATCTATGTCAACAAAAGTAGGAAATCGATTTTGACCTACTTCTTAGTGTATCAGTTTGAAATTTTGCAAGTACACATGTATTGTATGATAAATGGTAAATACGTCAATTTACTGCCAGTTGAAAAAATGGTTCCTGATTTTCGTTTTGAATGCTCCATATATCTTTGTCACGTGGAAGACTAAGGACTTTAAATGTTTACGTATAGTTGTTACAGATATTATTTTACTTGAAAATTTGTTTTTTCAAATTATTTGAAAACCGAAAAGATTATTATTATTTCATTAAAAGTGTTTAGTATTACTGCAAATCTACAAAAAATATTTAATTATTATAGTAATAAAGACATAATAGTTGTGATTGTAATGGAGAAAAGAATATTAACGCTTCTAGATTTTTCTCTACACTGCTTAAGTTACAGTTAAAGTGACTTAATTCACTTATTGTGCAAAATAACTAAATACCTAATCTTAATATTAAATGGAAGAGTCGGCTTCATTTTAAAAAATTAAGTCTTACCACATGAAGCTACTATATTTATGCGAGTACCTAGCAAGACTCTTTAATTGCTACTTTTAAACATCTCAAGTTAGTACCTACTCATATATCAAAGGGTTAAAATCGTAGTTAATAATGAAGGTTTGAGGGGAAAAAAGGGGTTGAAAACTCAAATACGTTACTGACTATTCGCATTATTTTTAATTTTCTAAAATACAATTAATTTATATAATTACATAGTTACATAACATAATCATAATTCTCTTTTTTTATATAAATCTAACTCAAAAATGTGCACAGCATTCATAAATTATAAGTAAATAGTTATATATTATTATAACTAAGCAAAGCAAGTTATATAAGAATTAATTGTTACCCATATACATAAATGTGACATCATCCACTACTGTTCTACTTTATAAATTCCCACTTAGATATTCAATAAGCGTTTTCAGTTGGAACGAAAAAATCCACTTAAAACGAAGTACAGCTATAATATATCAAAGTGCATTCTGTATTCTAGTGACTGAGTGGATTTTATTACATAACTTCTATACTTGGTATATACTAACTAACAAATTATTTAAACTTTCTAGTAAGTAATCTAATAAGCCGACATTATATTTAATTTTTGGTGTGGATTATAAATATAACGTCAAAATCACATGATTCCGTGTCTAATGCTATTTATTGGCAGTTATCGATATTTGCAGAGCACAATTGCAAAACCTACAAGTGAACTCTCTATACTTTAATATTCTTTTTACGGTATCATACAGTTTATCATACTCTTGAAGGCATGGAGCTAGTTCAGTTCACACTATTGAACTCCCTCTCAGAACTGCTACATGGTACAAAGCGAGACTCAAATTCGACTTCGGAAAGGTACGAGAGCTGGGATAATAAAGCTTCAATGAGTGTTACATTATATTGAAATCACAGGTTTGATTCATTTAGCCACATAATAAAGGTTTTTTTAATGTTCCGGGAGAGAGCAGTGTGTAATATCATTGAATAACGTTAAATTCGATGATCAGTCAAGATTTCAGCCGCGATGATTTTCTATATAAAATTGTCCAACACCTTTTACGTTCATAACTATATCAATTAAACTACTATTAACTGAATCTTACTTAACTCAAATACCAATATGACCATACAAAGAAAACAGCATTAAGTGAGCAAAAGTACCATTTTTCATAAGATTCTTTTAGACCTATTCTTAGGTCAGATATATCAAAAAGTTTACGTTTATTTATATAAGCCCATAATTTTCTAGGGTGAAGAAAAAGGGTCTAGAACTGGAGATAAATATACCGCCGTTAACTTTAACTTATACGTCGGAAAGGTACATCTGAATTTTACACAACGGCTTCTGCAAACAAATTCATCCTATACGAGGTACAATTTCACGCCCTATTTTATTCCTACGAATTTTCACAATTGAAAATCGACCGTAAAAGTGTCAAGGCCTTTGTACGTTGAGTTATATTGCAAACTATTTTAGTATTTTGTTGATAAATTATCTTCATTCTTTATTCAATATTGCAGCTTTGCCAAACTTTGTTGTGGCAAATGAAAAATATGTAGCTAATGTATGAAATATTTTATTGCATTATACCTACTTAATATATATATTTTATTTACAAAAAGTTATTTCTCAATTTTGAAAAGAAGGCAATGATTGTCTTTATTATATTTTTTATTAATATTTTTTTATTAATGTGGAAGTTCCTTTAAAAATTCAAGTATACCAAGTGTAAGTCTTAGATAGTTTCTGGGATCTAAAATATATTATAATAAATATAAATAAACCGTAAACATTATATTAGTCTCATTAAATTTTGAATTAAAAAAGTCCTACGTTACATAATATAAGGTAGAAAGTGTCATAACACTACCTACCCACCTTACTCCACTTGGGTTTGTTCCTAGATACGTTTTCGTGACTATTGTAGAGTTCGATATATGATATATGATGTTTTCCTGCAGTCAAAAGTATCCTACGAGTTATACATGTTGTACCGCATACCCAGCTATCATACCAAAGCAGTCATACCAAATTTCTTCAAAATATCTCTCGTGGTTTCTTTGTGACAGACAAAGAGACAGACAAATTCTAAAAAATATAGATTCGGCCTCTGTGTAGATAATTATAATTTCAAAGAGATTTAAAAAAAAATCTTTTGTACACATTCGATTCAAAGTTAAAAATTACTTAGAAATTATTGACAATTTCTCAAATGTTTCAAACAACTGAAATGTAAAGGAAGATAAAAATATGTAACGAGCAGCAAACTTTTTGAGCCAAAGCAAAGTCGCTGCTAACAAGCTTAAGCCGTCACTGAAGTGTCACAGTCAGCTTTTTAAATGGAAACGAAGTCCTAGATGTAAAAATTCAAATAAATCATAGCTCTTCTTGGGTCAATATATCTTGGGTGTATACTGTATACATGTTCTCTCCGGGGCGCCACTCTACAACTAAGTGATTTTATTTGTGTCCACATTCCTATCGGTATCATATTACGTGGCCTTGCAACCAACTGCTCGATAGATGTTTAACAGTGTTGCTAAACACATAATTATTTACATTTAACAACAAATAATTGCTTAATAATAAATAGAATTGACTTACTACTATTTAGAAATATTTATAGAATAAATGCTCTAAAAAAGGAAGGACCCTTTTACATGATGATAAATAATGTTATAAGACTTTCGGTAAAATGGAATTTCGATATTATTTACAAATTAAACCACTGTCACATACCACTATCTTTTTCTCTCATAACAGAGAAGACCATTGGAGCCCATGATTATCATGGTCTTCTGCAAGGTCTGTCGTCAGAGCATCATGGTTGGTATGAGTACGTTAGTGATAGTAATTGATTTTGAACCCATCGAAGCTTTTCTAGTCAATGTGTCCTATATAATCTGTGTGTAATTGTGTAGCTTACACAATTTTTGGAATGCGTTAACGCATTTAATAACGTCATTAAAAAATAGCCGCCATGTATAGTATGCCATGTAGTTAGTTATTCATTAAATGTAATATTCTCTTTTGTACCGGTATCAGTAGACATTTATATATAGATATCAGTAGACATAGACTACATTGACCCAGTAAATATTAAATCCATGAATAAAGTAATTAATAATAAGGGACTTATTATTTTTCTAAAACAATGAAACGTAAAACAAATATTGGAATTAAATAGTATGGAAAGTAAATATAAAACTAAACTTGTGTTATGGACAGCTCATTAAACGCTTGTTATATTTTTATATAGTTTTTTTTACTATTATACTGTTACAAGGCTTAAATTATTTTCTGTTCATAATGTAGGTTAAAAATAACATTAAGTAAGCAAATGTAAGATTTTATTTTACTATAAATATTAATTTCAGAATATTAATGCGTGATATAATAACACACTATTAGTTCTATTTATTTTAAATTGGATAATATTGAAAAAGTTGATCAGTTTAACACTTATATTAAAACGAAATTGATTTTCTTATAAACTATCTTTCCTTGACTTTCATGTACCTAAACGTATTTTGAAAATTCCTTAACGTTTATAATTTATCGATAATTTACATCGAATTGTGACAGTAGAATATTTAATATATTTAATGTATTTCGTATGTGAAATCTTTTTACTGTTCGTTACTTGTATAAAAATGCGAAATACGAGGTTAAACAATACAACATTACTTTGCTCTGATGATGTAAATTTTTTAAACCCATAACTAAGTCTAAGTAAGACCAGATTTCAACGTAATTTTTAATAAAAATCCATTACACATTTTCTTTATGCAAATCTTGAAACAGCTGCGCGTGTAAATGTTATCCAGGATGTCACTCTCAGCTGCGAAATCGATTTGGAAGTTTATTCAGGCTGATAACGCGTGAAGCGAAGTTTTATTCGAAATATCTTACCTACTCGCTATTTTCTTTTAAAGCTATTATTAAATATACCTTAGATATAACATTTAAATATAAATGTTTAAATGTTATATCTAAAAAAGTAAATAAAAAGGATTATATTTAACAATATCAAAGGGAAACATATTATAAAGCTTAGGTGTTGTAAGATAACATAATATTATTAAAAATGAATACGAATAGGTAAGTACCTACCCATGGACGTATTAACTAATACGTCCATGGGTATGTACATGGACGTATTAGTTAATACGTCCATGTACCTACCTATATTACCTACATAGTGACTTCAGTAGTTGTTATAAGATGTAAGTTATCCCGTGCGTTTAATGGATTTATTTAAGTCACGAGTCGTAAACTATTTTTATGCTCATATTTCATAAGCCTGCAAAATTTTCAAAGATCTAGAAGTAACCTTTAGTATGTTGGGACATTGGGACATTTTTTTTTGCGAGTTTTGGCTACACAATGTAAATTATAATTAGCAATTGGCTAGAAAAATACTATAAAAAACGTAACATACAAAATTCCTACATTAAAAACTCATTTATAATACATTCCTTTGCTTTGAAAAAAGTGTTCTTGTACTACAACAATATACGGTTCATTCATTTGACATTAGACAACACATTAGGTGAATATATCTGCAGTGACAGAAACTACGTCTGATAACATGTTAGAACGGTAATGCATTTCGTATTCGCATCCAATCTCGTAAAAACCGTACTTCGCCCGCTGCTTCGTTTGTAATACGCTCTGACACTGTTGATGAGGTTTTTTGATTCATCGTAAATTCTCTTTTTCTTTTATTTTCATAACGAATAAAAAATATTTGAAGTTATGAAAAGGCAATGGTTGCAGTTCAATTCCGGGTACTACACCCGGGACATCTAAAAATTTTGTGTGAAAATCATTTCCAACATGATTACCACTCGTATTACAGTGAAAACAAATATCGCGACTAAATCTAAATGATTGAAGAGCCTAGCAAGTTTTTAAAATACATGTGAAGTTTGCCACCCCTTGTATTAAAGGGAGACCTGCGCCCAGCATTAAGAAGTTAAAAGGACTGCTTAAACTAATCTAATTTAGAAAATCACATTTAAAAATTACAGTAAAATAAACCCGACCTTGACCTGCAAAGCTTTTAAGATAAATCTTATAAATTCCGAGTATTGGATTTTCCCATTTCCAATGGGAGTATCATGTTCAAACTTTGTTAGTATCTAATGTGAATGAGACTTCTTATTGATTACTAAATTCAAACATCTTTATTTCAACAGAGAATTAGTAGTAGACAGTATTTTGACATGTATTTATTTAATGAAATATTTTATAATATAAAAAAATATAACCTCTATACTAATAACTGGCAAGACGTTTTTTTTATTCGCTCTAACTACAAAAACTACAAAACTGATAGACATGAGATTTATCCCACAAGATGCAGAGTGTTACATTGATGGCTTTAGTAGATATATCTAACATACAAGAACTTAGCTTCCGGTCTTTACAACGCGAGCGGAGCCGCGCGAAATGCTAGTATTTAAATTAAAAAAATATAACATTTTGAAAAGAAGTAAGTATATTACAAATGACCAACTTATCTTCTTTTTAAAGCTATTTTAAATAACAATGATAACATTAAATTTATGTTGTGGGTCGCGGTATAGTGGTTGCTCCAAATTGAATGTGACAAACTTCGGGCTCCTAAAATTGTTTCTCAGAATCTTAGACATTTATAAGAGAAAAGTGTCAGGGAAATTGATACTAATTCTACATTCTTTTGAAAATAATAGTTTAAATTTAAATTTAAATAAATTAAAAAAAATCTTTAACCACATTACCTTTAACAATATCCATGATCGGATAAAGATATACTTAGGAAGTTGTTTACTAAACAATAAAGAAACAAAAAATATACGCACCGACGTTTGTGGTAAGCGTAACTAAACAATATGGCTTTTGCCATATAATGTAACTCAAAAGATACTTATTTGTAAATATATTACTTTTAATTACTTAGTAGTAAACGCAATTTTTGTGCAGCAATATTTAAAGGAATATATTATTATCGTTCAGATTATACTTTAAAATCTTTATCGAAAAAAATATTGAATATGGTCTGAGTTGCCAATTAATATAGAGTTGATAATTAGTACTCTAGCACCAAACTGTAACGAGAATATTATATTGAATATTGTATAGATTTATCTCACATTACATGATTTACAAATCCTTTAAGTAGTGCTATATAAACTGCTATATAAATACAAGCCATTTAAATATGGTAAAAAACCATTAAGTATAAATATCGTTAACGTTACATTTTTCCATTACTTTTTTTGTATTTCTACCAATAACTATTCGACTTCTTAAAATTTGTTCAAAGTTAAAAAGCGTCGTTAGGGTTGTGACAGTATCTTTTCTTGTCAAATATAGTAAAAATAAACTTATTTTATTTTTTGACTCTTATTGTTTAACAAAAAATATCATCTACATTCTCCATGAATTAACAGCTTCACCAGACTCCAATCTATGCTATCAAAGGAGGAGAAGAATTTGGGAAACCTAGTTGCATTTTCCATACAGCTATACGAATTTAACCTATAAGCCTCAATATAATAAGTAGGAATAGTAAATCAAATATATCCGACAAAACGCCAGAACTTATATCAAACATATTACATACATTTTGATATTCCTTAACGTACCATACATTTAAGTAGAACAGGTCACATAGAAGAAAGTTAAATGTTGAATTTTTATTCGTATCTCTTGCTTTTATCCCTACAATTACACTTTAAAGTTCTATTTGTGGGTGGCCTCATTTACAGAATGACGAAGGAATTATAAGGAATGAGCCTTTGACAATGTCAACCATTGACGTTTATCGCGAGACGATAATTGACCCTTGGAACGTTAATTGTAATTGCCGTATTGACATTTGTATCATTTTAATGGAACGTCGCGTAGAGTACTTAAAATATTATAGATTTTTAATACCATATCTGTAATAAGTTATTTATAACATATAATAGGAATTCAGTTTTAACAACTTATAATTCTGAATTTAATAGAGTGAATTATTCTATCATATTGTTGGAAGGATCTTGTTACATTTTCAAGCTTAAGCTTCTGCTAACTGAATAGATTTCGATGATATTCTTACAAATAAGAAATTGTATAAAATAATTTACATGAACATTCCTATACTGACTAGTATGCAAGGGGTGTCGCAGGCAAAAACTTGTTAAATAATAATAATCATACTAATATTATAAAGCTGAAGAGTTTGTTTGTTTGGTTGAACGCGCTAATCTCAGAAAGTACTGGTCTGAATAGAAAAATTATTTTTGTGTTGGATAGTCCGTCTATCGAGGAAGGCTATAGGCTATATTGCACACGCTACGACTAATAAAAGCGGAGCATCAATGAAAAATGATGCAAAAACGCAAAGTACCTATCATACCGCGCGACTCAAAAAGAATTTGGTTGCCGGTCTTTAGAACGCGTGCGAAGCCGCGGGAAATGCTAGTATTTTATATAGAGGTTTTATATACATTATGTACTACCAAATTATACATGAAGCATCCCAAACTAAATTAAAACTCTTAAAACTAGATGCACCAAAACTTTGTTCTACTTTTAGATGGATGACAAAGGAAATAAAGTTGAACACTGAAATGGCGGTAGTTAGTTTTCTTCGACATAGTGTCGAGTTTCGTGTATGACACGTGCGTTGTGCCTTCCCCTAGTGTAAGCCTTCAAATCTGATTGGCTGACTCTCCCCGATTCTTTCCGTGTAGGGTTTCAACGCACTATTTGAATCGCAGGCTGACTACAGAATGCACTCAGTGCTTAGGCAGATGGAATGGAACAAACTGGTATCGCTGGGACATATAACTTTGAAGTTAAATTTTACGTTAGACCTTTACAAATCTTTTAGACTAAAAAGTCTTAATTAATTACTTTATTTTAATTAATCTAAGTAAATATACTCGTAAAATATTTTAGTCTTTTAAAATTAGCATATTTCACTAAGCTGATACATTGAAATTCGAGTCTATTCTAGAATTCGACAGTGATTTATGTATTTAAGAAAACTAGCGACTTATCCTTATTTCGCTCGGGTCTTCCCAAGAGGTACCATATTTTAGAATATTTGGTTACGCTTAGGCTAGTTGTGTACTAAATTTTATCAAAATCGATCCAACCGATTCAGTTCAAAGAAATAACAAATATAGACATTTACATGTTTATATGATTGCCACTATAATGTTATAATCACTGCCTAAAGACAAGTCATATGACAATGTTTTTATTAGTAACATCTATCACGAACACTGAACAAAAACAAGTATAATAAAGCCGACCATATCTCGGAAAAGTTCGAAGGCCTATTGCC
Source organism: Boloria selene (assembly GCA_905231865.2). NCBI lineage: Eukaryota > Metazoa > Arthropoda > Insecta > Lepidoptera > Nymphalidae > Boloria > Boloria selene. Next base: position 5,621,825 of record HG993146.1, on the reverse strand, counting down.
CATTGACATCCATACACGATTACCAGTAATACCAGCTTCGTGATCGAAAGGAAAGAGATCCTCAGCTTGTGAACCGACGTACTATAAATGCTATCAATAAAAGATCAGGGCGGATCGATGCCTCAGATTTGCTTCACGGAATTAAAGAAATCGCTTATGGGTATATTACTTTTAGTCAGATGATATTTCTTTCGAATAAATTCGTGTTGTATCGTGGTCTTGTAATTTTTTCTTCGTTAGTTTTCATAGTTTTCTCACTGTGACACAATGCTGGAAGTTGTTGTGGAACTTATTTTTTGCGATAAAGTAGTTATATTACTCAGTTTCTTTCTGAACTTTCTATTAATTGCAGTTGTTTAAACAAAAGGACAAAAAAATATCTACCTTTCTTTTAGTTTCAGGATCAAATAATTTACAATAATCCTGCTTTAGTCTATAATCTTTAATTATTAAAGTCCATTTATTATATTCTATAATATGTGTTAGTTTTTTAGTCTTTAGGCAATAGTAACTAAGTAATTTATGGGAATTAAAAATGTAAAACCAAAACAAATCGTATTGAAATAATTAATTCAATAACATAATATTATGCACATAAAATTATTTTATAAATTGTTGCTTCATCTAAATAAAATTTGCATAGATTTTAAAATTTGTTCAGCTACCAATATACTAAATATTATCTCAAAACGTATACGCTTTATTTTTGAAGCTAACATCAAAGAACTCTATGTTAAAATATTTACATTCAATTCATAAATAATGCATTGATACATTTTTCGGTGATTGCTCTGGGGAGTTGGCTCAGAATAAATTTAAACCATATCGAACAGTCTAGCCTAACCCTTTTACTATTTTCGTATACTATGAAATATCATTGGCTATTTGCTATCTAGATTATATCTTTCCCGCGGCTTCGCGCATGTTCTAAAAGCTGATGTAGTATAGACTAAAGCCTTCCTCGACTACAAAAAGTACTATAAAAAGAATTTTTCAAGGTAAAAATTATGAAAGACCCATTAACGGTACGATATACTAACAATGTATATAATTTAACTTCACCATATAGATTATAATTTCTTAAAAATATATTTTGTTAGGTAAGCATTTGTACAAATTACACAGAATTATTCTATATAACAACTGGCAAATCCGACATTTAATTAATGTTAATAATTAAAACGTTTTTTTCGAAACGTCTCCATCTAGAACATTCTAGGCAACTTTACATTACAAAGCAGTCTTATTTGAACAGTACAATTACTTTAATGTGAAAGCGGTCCACCAGAACGTCATTATTGTTTAAGAATCCTCTTAACATTCGGCGTTCTTCGTCGTAGCCCGTCAACAATTATTTTCGTCTGACGACATTATGGGCTAAGGGTTAGACTTTCGACGAACAGATACAGATCATGACTTTAATTGTACGTGGCGCTAACACAACGTTTCATCTTCAAGCATGTGCGGCTGGTTTACATGGCACCATTTATATTTTAATTCAAGTGAATGAGTAAAAAAAATATAATTTTATATCTAAAATAACTATTGGGTTGTCCGCCTATTTGTAACCACTTACTTTCGAAATATTAAAGTGAAAAAACGCTAATGGTAAATTTTGAATGGCTGTCAGAGGATTTACGAATGTGACACATAGATGAAATATTTTTATCCTTTCGGATTTTGTCGCGGATTTATTTTGATTTTTGGCTCCCGACGTTTCGATTGCTTTACAGTAATCTAAAGTAGCGATGTAAATCATTCATTTTTAAATTTAGGTTAGTAAGACATTTAATTTAGGTTAGTAAGACAAAAGGTACGTTTTTAATGTAGGTTTCTATTTACATATAAAAATACAGTCGTTACAGACCCCATGTTTAAACCAACATATACCCACATAGTGTATTTATTTCAAATGTCAAATTAGTAACTTTAATTAATTCTTATCTTTAAATGATGATAAAGCTCTATAATTTGGGGAAATTTTCGAAACAACAATTTTATTGTTTTGTGTCATGGACGATTTAACTGAGGAAGTGAATAAAAAGGGTGCGTCTAAGTATCTTATTATCAACATTAATATAAATTACATATAAAATACTAACAATTGTCTGTCAATTAAAATTTCTAATAGTTTTATGATGTATAAATCAAAAATACATTTCATTTTTAGTACAGTATTTTTTTTTAATTTATAAGCTTTAATGCATGCCAATTGAGCACAAATTATTTCACCAATGTCACGTTAAATGGAAGAGTCACGTACGAAATCATTTTGTTTTAAATAAAGCTCTTGAAAAAGTGGTGATAGAAATAAAAACTGAAAAAAGATCAAGGCGTCTGTTCATTTTCATATAATAAATACAAAAGTTCTATGATTTGGTTTGTAAAGCTGGACCAATTTAAATCGAAATTCGAATCGAAATTGAAGTCATAGTAAATACCGAAGACATGTAAAAATGACTCAAGGTAGTGAAATAATATAATATCAATTTGGTACTTTTATCTTGGAATCAGAAATCTAATATAATTCTAGGAAAGGTAAAGTTATTTGGTAATATTTATATTTAATACATATACAACAATATGCACATGTTATATTTATCTAGTAGGAATATCGGCAAATTTTAAGTGTCAGTACGTGATAATAGATAATGAAAAACAATAATAATATAATAGTGCAATATAGAGTAAACTAAAAATAGTACCTACCTATACTTTAAAACATACATAAAAATATACGGAATGAACACATCACCTACTTTTTTTTAAATCGATCAAGAAACTCACTAACCAGTCATTCTTGCACCAATTACTTAATACAATCAACAACTAGAATTTATTCCAAAAAGTAATGCTTACTAGAATAATTATGCAATAAACATCTGGTCACGTTATTTCTGTTCTATATTTGTCTTGTCTCACTCGACTGGCATCCCCATGCCCTTATATGAGGGCTATTAAGTAAACTATCGTTAAAATAATAATCGGTATCATAAACGCTATTATAAATACGAAATAAAACTATAAACGAGTTCAAATTAATTATGACGTTTACGATCGTTAGTAATTATTTAATACTTATTAGCATTTTCTAGAGTTCCTTAGGTAAATAGTAATAAAGCTGCTTCAGTTTAGACTTTTTTTTCTAACAGGCAGAGCAATTTCAGGAGAATTCTGGTACTATTTACGTAAAGTTTATCTAAAAATACGTTCTCTGAACCATCATGCATGCAACATATTGGTGTAGACTAATGTAACTGTGCAAATTCAGTTTCAACCAATGTCTTTAAAAATTATACTTGAAAAATGTATTTTTATAAAGCTTAATAAATATGTTGAGAAGCAATTTGAAGTTGCCAAAAGTTTAATTGTTCAGTGTAAAAGCCAATTTTACTTACCTGTAAATCATAATTTTGTATAAATATAGAACGATACGGAACCCTCTAATGTTTTAATCTTAATTATTTTACCTGTACACAAACCGCTATTATCATATAATAATCTGCTAATGCCAGGTTTAAATATCAGCTAACGTTAGAAATTTTTTGATTACTATGTGGGATGCATGTAACCCTTACTGTTTGCGTCTAATTTAGTCCGTGTTGATTTGGTCGTTTTCTCATTATACTAAATGCCGGGTGGCCGACACTTGACGAGAGGAAATTGTCCTCAGGGATGAATAAAATTTGACTTGGTTTAAATTGTACCACATTAATATGCTTTATGACTGCTCTTAAACATTAGCAATAGAAAAGATGGGGTTCAGAGAAGCTCTTTATGATATTTAGCTTGACATATGACTGTGTAAAATATTAAAATGGTGTTTTGCCTAAATAATTTTATTGTTAAATAAAAATATAAGCTATATTCGATGGTTTGCTATTACAAATTTCTTTTGACACTCTATTTTTATATAAATCTATCAGAAGAAAATAACTTTAATCTTTTAATATAATGTTTTTACTATACCAATCATACATTTTTATTCTCTTTTGATAATAAAATTATTTTAAATGACTATATTATGCTTTTGATATGATATACATAAATTTTATTCCAAATATTGATAATATCATGGCTGTTACAAAATAGCAATATTTTTATAATATATATGTGTGTTTTTTTGCAGAAACGTAGTCTACGTTATCTCAGTCAGTCGAATATTCAAAAATAAATAAATATTAGGTACATTTTCCTTTGAAGTAAATTTATATCCATTCATCACAGTGATAGAAGTACGAGATAAAAAAAATTCATTTTATATTTCGTAAAAAGAAAAAGAATTTTGTAATATCTTGAATCTTCTTTAATTCAGAAAACGTTTAAATAAACTCATTTATCCACTTCGATTTCAAATTCAAAGAAAAGCAATTACAATAAAATTAAATCCCATTGCAAATCTACAGAATACTAATCAATCCTCTTTCGTATTTCGATAATGTACTTTTGAATGTAAAAGGTAATTAAAATGAGTTAATAGCTACAAATTCTCCTTTATGTAGCTTGGGATCTGTCCATATATCTGAGAGTCTGGAAATCCGTTGAGTTCTTTTGTGATAAGATACTTAATTAAAAATACGCTTTTTGAAATGCAAATAAAATTATATAATATAGTACTAAGCTTTTTTTAAAATTTTTGTCTGTCTGTTTGCCTGGCTAATTTTAATATAAGTAAAGTGATGGTAGGTCGTTAGTAATTAAAAACATAATATAATACATAATATAACATTCATAAAAATACACATTATGTAAAAATTTGAAATGGCTACTTATTATTCTTTAATTAGTTCCTTTAGGACAGAACCTTTTTCTATTTTGTTTTTAATTTAGTCGCCATTGAAGAGCTTTAGTACCCCTTTCAGACCTAACGCTGAACGGCAAGGTATTTCATACCGAAAGTTATTGTCTCTAGCTAATTTGGGGTTGCTGAAAACGAATTTGCTACTGAAAAAAATCTAGGTAAACTGAAAATCGGTTTTTCAGGATGCTCACAATTGTGAGGGATCGGGCCAAGTCTTAGTACACTCACGATTGTGAGGGTTGATAAATAAGAACATTTAATACAGAAAATTAAACTTTAATCACCATGCAACTAATCAAAATTATCATTAAACTAACAGTATTATTTATTTAACATTTATATCAGTCTTTTTTCTTAGAAATAATCAACAAAATTGTTATTTATTACTTATTAGGAACAATTTTCTCAGTCTTAATCATAATTCTCTTATTGGACGTAATTTTAATCAATTTTTTTATTAGTTATAACTCCCTCCTTATTTTTCGTTATGAAATACGTAAAAGCAGTGGTTATCTTTGGTATTACAAAGATAAACGTTGCACTTTGTGCATCTAACTTTTGACCGACTGCTGCAGCTCTTCAGTCTACAACATCGTGGCGCTTTTATTGTGTCACATATTGGCCAGTGATTATATCCATCCAGTCTTTTATCCATTGTTGGAATCGTAGCTGGTTTGTAATGAGATGTTTCAGGCATCTCAGCCAGATCGTCTGTAGGATCACGTTGCCTCTTTCTAGTTGTTCCACCAAGCAAAAAATCGGACACAGTTAGCTTGAAATCTAAAAAATCCATGGGTTTCTGTCTGTTTGACAGTGTTGCTTCACGATACTCATACCATGCGTTGACGAGCGACATATCGAAGAGATGCATGAATACTTTTACAGGCCACTTCCGTGTTTTGTGCCACGACCTGTATGCTTCCAACATCTGATCACTGACATCTACTCCGCCCATGTTCTCGTTATACTTTTTGACGATATTAGGGCATGGGACAGTGACATAGCTTTTGCTTAATTTATCCCATCGCTGTACGTTCTCCACAGGCTGAGTACCGAGGCAAGTGGAAGCCATCAATATTGATTTACTATCTTTCCATTTAACTACGCAAACTTTTCCTTCTGCATTTACTACTTCTTCATAGTTACCTCGCTTCATTTGTGAATCCTTCGTAAATAAATAACCTTTGAATCTGTTAGTCATCAGAGTCCCAGTGCCATCAATTTGCTTAGCAATCAATTTCTCCATCAGGGGAATGGTCGTGAAATAGCGGTCGAAAAATATAAAACTACTCTTAGGCAATGTAGATATCAATCTGAGTACAACAGATGGGCCTAGACCAAGTGTAGTGTCAGGGAATGGCGTAGTGATACCTTGGTATATTTCAAAATCCAATATCAAACCTCTAGACGAGGTAATCACGAAATTTTTCAGTCCCACTGGCCTGGGTTTTCCAGGAACGAATTGTTTGACTGGGCATTTTCCAAGAAATGGAACCATTTGTTCATCAATGGAATACGTACCATGATTCCTGGGCAACTCTAAGCATCTGTTACGAACCGTGTCAATCAGTGGCTGAACAAGCCATAGCCGATTTTGAGTTTTCTCTTGAGCTTGAACAGCTGCTTTGTCCACAATGTGTAAACTGGTCCTAATCAGAAAAAATCTGTCCCTAGTCAATGCGTCTGTAATATACGGCAACCTGAATCGCTGAAGCCACGCCATCTTGATCCTGGGATATTTCACACAGCCAAGAATACCATTAACACCAAAGAATTTCTTTACATCAGCTGCAGTGATTGGATGTTTCAGCACTTCGTTCTTAGTTGTCTGATAGTACATATTTGTGTACAGTGCAAATTTTTCAAAAACTTCGTAGGTAAAATACTTTTCGAAGTATTCAGCGGGTGACAGTACCTAAAAAAATTAAAACATGTTTTAGAAAAAGTTAGATAGAAATTAAGTAGGTACATAGAGTTATTACTGAACAAAATCATGCCTCTTCCATAGTTGATGTAACTGAGGGCATGGGTTTCCCATGAAACCTCCGCTTAGTCCAGGTACTTCTGGCCGCTGGTGCTGCTACAACAGGAGCCATAACGTCTTCCTCCTGTTCTTCCTCAGATGGGCTGTCAGGCTCTTCCCCTGGCGGCACCCAATTTTCGTCTTCATCGGAGTCGTCGCCGAAGTCAGAGTCATTTATTGCGTCCATAACAGCATCATCGTCAAGTACAAAATTTTTTCTACTCATGGTGATTGTAACATCGAAACAATACCTAAAATGAAGCAAAAATACAGTTTTTTATTTGTACTAAAATACAGAGTACAAACCGAGCCCTCACATTTGTGAGGTTTAGTTTTGCGGCATCAGAATCACAATCACGTAATCAATAATTCACTATTTTTCATCTCACGGGCTATTTTGCACTCATTTTTAACACAATAAAATAAAAATAAACACGAATAATGCTCACCAGAATGAAAAATTTAATCACCACAATGACAGGTCGCGACACGTTCACCTCGCGTGGCATCGGTCGTACACTGACTCACAGAAACGACAGGTGACGCCGCGATAAAAATCGTAGGCATAAAGGACTACACTCATAATCGTGCGAGCTCGTCCCCGTTCGCTAACCGTTCCCAACGAAACGTATAAAAATTCGTAACTTCATACTCACAAAAGTGAGTACAGGGTCCGAAAGGGGTACAACAAATAAAAAAAGGAAACAGATAGTTATTTTATAGAGATAGATGGAAGAGAATATCTCTTTATAAACATATGTTATCCTCAACAGTAATGTTTTCAATGTTGTGTTGTAATCACTAATCTAATATTCTTAGAAATCCATCTAAAAAGATTTATGGCGTATCAAAAATTATTACCTACAGTAAATTTAATTCGTTATTTGTAGATTCGAGGAACGCTATAATTATTTAAAGCAATTTCACCGTAATGATTAAGCTCGTTCAATATCTAATTTGCTGGGACAATAGACTTTGCATAAAGAAATATGTAAATTTTTCCTTTGTGTCGAATCTTCAGAGCGGAAGATTATAATTATTTCTAAAATTATAAAGTGTATTTCCGTTGTTTTTTGCTACGATTATCTATTATGTTCGTGGAACAGTACATAATTTTAATAATTATCAAATATCTATAAATTATAACTTATGTTATTATAATTATACATATTATATTGCTAACTTATATAGGAAATTGATTTGTGTACATCAAATCATATATCTACGTAAAAAAGTAAGCTGAAAAGGACGATAAGGAAAAGGATGTACTTGTATATGAGGTACCTAATAGCTTTTAACCTTAAATTCTTTTTTTTTGTATAATAAGTACATAATATACAAAATGGTCGTTAAGTTAAAAGATCAAGAGTCGTCCACTCTACCCGTCTCAGGACAAGTAGCGCTTAGCACTTACTACCTGACAACAATGTTGATTTGCAATACCTAAGAAACATTTTTGGTCTACTCTTACTAGACTGCAGCTGGTATGTCATCACATTTCACTTTACCCAGACAGTTTAAATATTACTACTATAAAAATAATTATATAATGAAAGATAAATAAAGTACAAAGTATTTAGGTCAGCCAAATCAATTGGGTGCAATATATACAATGCGTTATTAGTCGTCTAGTGCAAACAAATACATTTCTTTAGGTTATTATAAAGGTTTCAAATTAGGATGTAATTAGATATCTTAGACTACAGTCAATACTTAATCGAAAGTCTTAAGAGTACTCGTCATTATAGACAAATACTTTATAGGGACTTCAGAAAATAATAATTATGTACTTAAAAGCTCATAATAAGCTTTTAACAAACTAGTTAAATATTATAATTTAAATATTATAATTTTGAAATATCAGAACGTTATATTTCGTAATATTTTAAGTACACATACTGTATTAACAGTGTATGGACATAGGGAATCTAATTAGAAACGAAGGGGTTGTTAGCCCTCTCCCTAAAACAAATAGTTATGCAAGATTAAACACATTTTAAGGTTCATTAAGAACTTGAAATTGTTTTAATACTTTTTATTTTACTTATACAAATATCATAAGAGGTAATAAAGTATTAATAATAATAACAGTAGATGTAAATGTTAGCTATTGTGATTAATATAGGTACATACAAGTATATATGCATAACAAGCCTTCTTAGTTTATATCATTTGTTTATATTGTTTATTTACCAAAACAACCGAACCTTTTTAAAAATAATAGATTATAAAAATATAGACCTATTCTATTTTATCTGAAAACGCACCCTTTGAGCAGATTTAGATAATCAACTGGTGTCAAATAAGAAAGTAGAAAAAACCTCCATTTCCACATTTCTTATCGTTTCCGACCTCTCGACGCTCTTTCTTCAATAAAATGCCACCCCTAGGGTCACACCCTGACATGTATTAAGGTAATATCTTTGAGAAACACACGTGTGATAATTTAGGGCACTCCTACAAGTCATGACGATTATTAGTCATATTTCATTATTATTATAATGAATAAAATTTTTCGTCACCAGCCTTATATTTCTTAACGAATTTGTACTAAAATTTAAATTACATACATTTAATTATTAAATTTATATAAGTTCATAATAATTTATAGAAAGAGAATAAGCATTACGATTAAAATCGGGCAGTGACTGATTAATTCGTAAGTATACATTCAAATGCTATTTAAAAATGTGTTGTAACTCACAAGATAAAATGCACATAAAGACACCCTCAATAAACCAGATAAATTTATTTCAAGTTTATTTCCCAATGGAAGATATATTTAATGTGATAAAGGAGTACCTGCTTGCAATGTTTACTTAGCACTTTTGAACATTGGATTAGTGCTATATATTTCTCTGTTTGCAATCGCAAAATGGAACATTAAGTTTTCAATCGAATACGAAAGACAATCCCGTTCCGTTTCGCCTTCGCTACGTTTAGATCCTTTAATTTATTCGTCTGTAGTTGCCTTTGATCGTAGAGAAATAAAAGGATTTATTCGCGAAGGCTTACATTTATCCGGGTAATATCTAATAATGAGTCACATAAGCCGCCCCAGATCGCCTCTTCACTTATTGAGTCGGAATTTTCGATTACTCTGTGATTGATTGGACAGACTTGTCTTCGGAGCGTCGTGCGTTTTATGATCAACCCTAATGTTCGATCAATATTCTTGTATAGCATAAGAATTGGAATGCAGTTTTGTTTTTTATATATAATTTTAAATAGATTTACTTAAAAATTTCTTATGGATAGTGTAGAAACAATAAAATAATTCAATTACTATCCCACATAATTACTTCGTCAAGAATTTATTCACAAAAAAACTTGTATTCTCTGTTTCCGGTTTCTTCAAGAACATTTCCACTTTGTAAGAGATTAAAGGGAGTGGCTAATAACAAAAGGGACTACCTTTGAATATCTTGCTTTTGTATGTGTAATAAACTATTTTTCTGTCAGTTTATCTATATTTTTGTTTATTGTAAGTATTTTAAAAGCTCAAATCTTCTAAACAATTATAAAGCTTTATATAATAAATCAAATTTATATAAGAACTTAATCTCTTTAAGCTCTAGAACCATTACCTTAATGGTATTGTCCTAGATTTATCTATAAGTAAAACAAAGGTTTTTTTTCTCGGTTTAATATAATAAATATTTTTGTTTGTTAGCCTTTATGTTTTCATTAGATAACATCATGTTTTTAATCCTATTTAATTTTAAATATATAATTATCTTTTCGGTTATTTGTGGATTTAAGTTATTTTTATATTTCGGGTTCTGTCATTTCGAGATTTTTCAGGTATAACAATAGTAGAATTCCTTCTTTCCTTAGCCTCTAAGAGGTCGAAACCTTTTTACAAATATTAATTTTGTAACGTATATTTTGATTAGTATTTTAGTACTAAAATATACCTGAAAATCATTTTACACATATGCCAAGAAACAACGATGCATTAATAAAACCTAGAACACAATTTCATACAAAGCAGAAAGTAAATAACTAAATATGTTAGAGGCGATTAATTATAATGTCATATCTCAAATTTTATCGTACACTACAGTCGATGCGCATAGCCTTAATGCAATTTGTGATAATGCAACGCTCTAGACCACCGGTGTACGACTGCGTGCCGACAGACCACGTCACAACAATTTTGATTTCTACTCGAAAGTGAACTGAATTATAGTGACTATGATTATATCATACACTAATAACGTTATTTGATATTCAATTTTCGCTAGCTACTAACAGGAACTAATTTATTCAAAAATAATTTTTTGTTGCTCTATTTCTAAAGCAGGTTGAATTTGGGATTTTGTTTTTTTATTAACCGACTTCCGCAAGGAGGAGGAGGTTATCAATTCGATCGGTATATTTTTTATGTATGTACACCAATTGCTCTGTGATATATGATCCGATTTACGTGATTTTTCTTTTGTTTGATGGGCAATAGTTGCCATTTGGTCCCATAAAATTTTTTGGTGTATCAACCATTATGGTGTCCATACCACAATCGTCGTAGCTTAGCGTACCAATGTCCTAAGTTATTTGCGTTGTTAGTGTTACGTTGGGGTTACAATGAAAATCATATTTTAAGTATGAACTAAAGATGGGACTCGAATGACATTTGATTCGATTGTTTCGAGTGATGACGATAAAAACCCGATTCAAGTGCGATTTTATGTTGATTCTAATTAACAATTGATTCGAATTGTCGAGTTTATTCGAATAAGCTCGCGGATTCGAATCATTTTAATAATTCGAATCAGTTCGATGCTTCGAATCAATTTCTTTGATTCGAATCTTACATTAATTTGAATTGAATTTGAATACAGGTAAAATTCGACCAAGTCTTTTTGCATTTTAAACAAAAATTTTCTTATATAAAACTTCCATTTTCCGCAGCTTCACACGCGTTCTAAAGACCGGAAACCAAATTCTTTTTGAGTTGCGCAGTATAGTATCTAGCAGAACTAACGTCCTTCCCGTTTTTGCAACATTTTTCATTGATGCTCTGCTCCTATTGGTCGTAGCGTAATGTAATATAGCTTATAGCCTTTCTCGATAAACGGACTATCCAACATAAAAATAATTTTTCAAATCGAACCAGTAGTTCCTGAGATTACCGCGTTCAACCAAACAAACAAACTCTTCAGCTTTATAATATTAGTATAGTTAGATAACTATTTGAAAAAAATATAGTAAAGCACACCTTAACAAAGATATTATACATTAGGTAATATAGTTAAAATAGTGGGGTGCTTTTTCCTTTTGTGCCTTTAAAACAAATTAGTATAAGTTACTTTTATATATGTATTGTAAATTTCTACTTGCTACATATTTGATTGCTATGCTTTAACTAGTTGTAATTTTGTTTACTATCCTTTATCTCTTTTCTTAAATTTGAATCCCTTGACTTTGATAAGATAAAATTAATTCAAAATTAGGTCTATCCAAATTCCAAGCTATGCATGTATTCATTCAAGCAATGCATCAATGTATTTATTCAAATACGATGATTCGAATCATCATATTAGAACTATAAATTATGAAGTTATTATGAAAATATGTAGTTGTAAGGAACACGAAATGCGTGAAATATAGTATCTAAGTATGAGCCAGATGAATAATATTTATAATTTTTTTTTTCTAAATTTTTAAGGGACTTTTGTCCTTCTAGGATATGCCAGTCCCATCGTATCTTAATCTAAGTATAACATATAAAAAAATTATGTACAAAGGATAGCCGATGTTCAACACACTCCGGCGGAATGTAATTTATAAATTTAGCACTATCAATTTTCTCGAGTAACTCTTACACCGTAATGTAGAATTACTTTCAAAAAATGTAAGATTATTGTCTGGTTGTTCACCGATGTACATCACTCCTGTCCTTATAAAGTATTGGTTAGAACCAAACCATAGCGCGATGTAATCTACTACTAACGCCATCTAGTGAGCTTATATGTACTTAAGGTCAATGACGAATTGATTTATATCATTAGTTAAGATATTTCTATTCAAGTTCATTTTTTACACAATGTGGTACATTACACAACCCTGAAAACCTTTCTTTGAATTATCCAGCATAAGCAAAGATAAACAATTTCGCGTGATCTCACCAAATACAAAACTCATTATTTATTTCTGTATCAAGAAATGATATCGATAAAAGCCTATTTTTTTTATACGTATGCTATGACGATACTTAATTCTTCGTATCTATTCTGTGTATTATCGTTTAACTGCTTCGTTGGTCTAGCGGATAAACTGTAGATATAAAAGTCCTGGATTTGACTTCCGAGTCAGACCAAGTGTTATATTATTTGGCTCAGTTAGAACTTAGAAGTGACCCTTTATTACGCGCCATCAATCGCGGGTTTCTGCTGGGGGCATTCATTTATTGAGCACGAATGTTTGTACACTAGTTATGGGTGTTTATATAGTGTGTATAGTATTTAAAGTTATATAAGTTTAGTGTATCAACTACCTAGTATCCATTATACAAGCCTCGTAGCTTGCCACGGAACTAGATGGTGCTGTGTGTAATATTTTTTTTATTTCTTATAATTTTCTATCCAAAAATTTTAGAAACTGACCGGGGTTGCTACTAATAGGAATCAGCATTCTGTTCCAATCTAATATATACAAAAATATTTTTTTGGTCTATTTCTATGTGTATGTTTGTTTTCGTAATGCATTAACCATAAAGTGTCCATACCGTGTCAATGTCCGAACAGATTTATTTTATTTTATTTATTTCATTATCTATATGTAAAATACTTATCAATTATTTAATGTAATTTGGTAGCAAAATCTCTCTTAATATAAACAAAGAATATAAGAAAAAAGTAATTAATTTACTCAGATTGATTATGTACAGAGTGATTGTTTCATACATGCCTTAAGCTGAAATCTTAATGACGCTCTCGCTGTCGGATGTTGTGGAATTTTTAAAAGCCTTTTTTTAATCCGGTATTCTACTCCCTAATGAGTAAAAAACCAAAGCTTTACAATTAGGAATCCGTGACAGACCATTCTTTTGTTATATAAAATGTAAAGTACAGTTGGTTTTATCTAAATACTAAGCTGCTTTATATTAAATATTTTTATTGGACTACTATTATTAGAGCGAAAATTTATATGTTGGCTTATTACTCCTTTATGCTAAAATGGCTGTACGGATTTGGATGAAAAACATTTCCAAATAGATTATAATAAAATATTAGGTATAACTAAAGTAAATCTATAGCTGAATAATGAAATCAGATCAAATATCGCCATTAGATAGCAAACTATTGCAGGTGTATTTACTCATGTAAAGTTCCTGTAGAAAATTAATGATTTTGCTCAAAAAAATTGAACAACCTTCGCGAAGCAGCCGTCTTCCGGTCGATCTATCCATGAGCCAGATAGCGCTCGATGGAGGAATTGAAGTGTGAAATCGTTCCAAATAAACAGATGCTGCCAAATTCTTATGGCGTATTACTATAAAATGTTTACTATTAATTTAGATTAAAAGCTATATATGTACTTTCTCCTTACATCTTACACAATACATATTTAAATGAAATATTTACGATACAAATTTTACAAGAGTATTTATGACCGGGATAGAGAAATCCTTAGTCTGAATATTAAGTAATATTTAATTAATTGCAGTTTAAGAAAATGCTTAAATTTTTCCGAAAATGTTATGATTATTACCCTAAAGTACAACTTACTTACTTGTTGTGTATTCAATACATTTTTATTAAAAAATAATAAATAAATGAATACATACGTTGATACACTATACTTGTGAAACTTGTACAGAATTAACTTGAAATATACTAATAACTGAAATACAAATATGCGTGCTTAACCAAATGCACGGACGGGCGCCGGGACGCGACCCCGCGACCGCTGGGACAGCAGGTAGGCTACTACAAACTGAGACAAAGTGTTGTCAAAATAATCTATTGCTACTTAGCGGAGGGTTAGGTTAGGTTAGGTTAGGTTAGTTTGTTAAAGTGTTTTTTTAAAGTGTTGTCAAAATAATCTATTGCTACTTAGCGGAGGGTTAGGATATTGACGAAACTTTTAGAGGCAATATATTAATAATTTTAATTTTGTTACAAAGTTTCGCAATAAGAAAAAAACAACTGTATATTGACGTACCTACATGATAATTTTCAAAGCAAATTATTTTTTTTTACGAGCAACACATTATGTATATGCTATATAGAATACTATTCCATTACTTCAATCTTAATAAATAATACATATACTTATATTGAATACATATTTTTATTAAAAAAAAATTATGAACATTTGTTAATAAAAAGTTTTATTTGCAAACTAAATCGAAAAACAATTTGGTATTGACTCATAAGACAATACGATAGCCACATAGTACAATTAGTTCAAATAAAATATTAATCTAATGAAGATTTTCATACTATGGTATAATTAGACGTCCCACGAGTCTGCACTTCTAATTACAATCTGTTAGCTTCCACAACGTTTCTAACAAGCTATGAGTCTTTTCATAGCTACTATATAAATGCTTTTTATAGTGATTAGACCTTTTCATAGAAATAGTACAATACAGACTTTACATCGTGAATTATTACAGTAGGTAATGCTTAACGTAGTATCACAGGTAGTAAGTATGTCATGATTGAAAAATGATGATTGTTTTAATAATACAAAATGTATATACCTAATATATTTTCTCGTTAGCAGTTTTTACTACCTGAATTTTGCGTTCTTGCAATAGATTCAACATAACTTTTAGTATATTTGATTAAATAGTTATTCCTACTGAATATCACTAAAATAAATTTTGTATGGAAGTTAATATGGTACTTTGTTATTCTTATATAACAATACCAGTAATTTGAGGTTTCGCGTAAAAATATACAACCGTAATAAAATACAAAAGTGAAGTCAAAAAAGCTTTAATGGATATAGAAATATAAAGAATTGGTAAACATATTATATCCATTGCCCTAACTTTGTAAATAATATGTTCAAATAAAAGTCCTATAGCAAAACAATTTGAGTTTACCACAAATTTTCCAGTTCATAGATCTTTTTTTTTTTTTTTTTTTTTTTTTTTTTTTTTTTTTTTTTTTTTTTTTTTTTTTTTTTTTTTTTTTTTTTGTTTTTTTTTTTTGCGGGTAGACATTAAAGTATATAGACACGTTTTTTTGAGCTCCTCATTAATTAATTAAATTAATACATATTTAATAAGTCATATGTGCTAAATATATTTTACCTGTGCTAAGTTGCCTTAACTAAACTCACACACACACTTTCAATACCAATAAACCTGAAAAATGGACACAGTGGAACAGCTAGCAAAGAATATGGAGGAACTAACTTCAATGTTTACAACAAGAATGGAAGAATTTGAAAAAAATCTCTCGCAACCTGGTTCTTCAGTTCCTGCTCCAACCGTAAAGGCCTTGGCTGCAGAATTCCACACGTTCAAGAATTTTGTGTGGAAATCTCTTGGCCTACTAAAGTCCCAAGTCGAGCTTATGACACTTGGTCTGGATCGTCTTGAGACACAGTCCCGCAGGAAAGTTCTTCTGTTACATGGGATTAGTGAAGACCAAAACGAGGACGTGTTGCAGACGACTCTTGGTGTTTTAACCGGCCGAATGAAGTTGTCAGATATAAAGTCCACTGCAATTGAATCCTGCCATCGATTGGGTGCAAAAAAGGATTCAGCTCGGCCCATCCTGGTGAGATTTACTAACATCCATACTCGTTCCAGCGTGTGGAAGGCCAAAATATATTTAAAAGGAACCAAAATAACAGTGACTGAGTTCCTAACTAAGGCCCGACAAGAAGTATTTATAGGTGCTCGCAACCACTTTGGAATGAGGAATTGCTGGTCGGCAGATGGAAAGATTGTTATTCTCCTTCCAAACAAGTCTCGAATAAAAATATCATCGTCGGCTGAGTTGAAGAGAATAATCACGCAAAGTTCAACTGTGAATCCCTCTGACTAACACTGAACATTGTTTGGGACACTTTATACTTGGTCGGTTAATACTTTCCCATTATGTATTGTTTTTGCTACTGTTTCTTTTTATTTATAAAGGGTATGCACTAATTTTCTTATATATCTATACAGTTATAACAACTTTCAATTCAATTCAATTCTTTTATCTTTAAAACTTTTAATTTTCAAATGTCACAAACAAAGAGAATGTAACTACTGTCATAAATTGTAAATATTGACACTGTCACTGTCATAAGTTGCGTTTCGTAATACGCATAGTGTATATTCTACGTTTCTCCAGTGTCTACGAGTGTTACCCGTTTACAAAACAGTATTTAATTTAACTGTATTTATTTGATGTACGTTTATTTGGTGATTGTATTTTTTTTCTCTTTTAGTCAACTTGCATAGGTGGATAAAAGTAATTGTATCATAATTAATAATTATTTTCACTATTTAATTATTTATTTATTTATCTTCATAAATATTTATTTCATATATATATTTATTTCGTATTTTTGATATTTATATTATTTATTATTTATATTATCTATTATTTATATTATTTATTATTATTTAATTATTTATAAATAATGATTGATAATGAGTATTTTTCCTGCTCTTCTAGTGATTATGATAGTGCTGAGAGTTATACATCGCTTTCGGACGCGGAACCATTAAATGTTAAGTTATCTAAGATTTTTGATGTAGGCTCCAAATCATTTTCCTTAGTGCATATTAACGCGCAGAGCATACCTGCTCACTATACCAATCTTCTCACATCTTTTAGCGCCGGCGAAGTCGATTGTATTCTTATATCTGAAACCTGGTTAAAACCATCCTTTTCCTCTTCTAGTTGCTCTCTACCAGGCTACCAGCTATTCCGTACCGACCGCACCGAACGGGGTGGTGGTGGCGTCGGTATTTACCTTCGCTCCCACATTCCTGCCAGTGTAGTCACATGTTCCCTCACTCGACCTACAGGCCATCTCGAATATTTATTTGTTGAAACAGTTTTACAACATAAAAAAATTCTTATTGGCGTTCTTTACTGTCCAAACGACCAAATTAATTATTTTAGTGACCTGGAGAGTTTACTTGAAAATCTTTTGCCGGAATATGATCATGTTATCTGCATGGGTGATCTAAATACGTGCCTCCTAAAAAATGACTCGAGAACACGTATGTTAAATGCACTTATGAGTTCTTACAACTTACTCCTTCTTCCCCTTACTTTTCCCACTCATTACTTTCCAAACTGTAGGCCATCACTTATTGATGTCATGTTTGTCTCTAACCCCAAGCTTGTTATTTCTCATGGTCAGCTGACTGCTCCATTCTCTCACCACGATTTAATTTACCTTGCATATAAATTGCGACCTCCAAAGGTTAGAGCCAAAATAGTTTTCCAGCGCAATTTTAAGCATATGGACCTGGAACGCTTAAGGGAGGATGTAAGGAACATTGATTGGTCATCGCTACTGTTATCTACTAACATTGACTATATGGTTAAAACATTAACTACTGAACTGATTAATTTATACGACGTCCATGCTCCGATTAGGCCAGTGCGGATGAAACATGCTCCTGCTCCATGGTTAACACCTACTATCAAAAGGACCATGGCTAAACGTGACCGGGCCAAAGCTAAAAACAAAAAATACCCATCTCCGGAAAATTTTGATGCATACAAGAAACTGCGAAACATCTGCAACAGAATGTGCAGGGATGCTAAGCGTCGCTACATTCATTCCACCATTCAGGATCTTTCTCAAACACAAGTTTGGAGATTCTTAGAGTCACTAGGCGTGGGCAAAACTTCGGATACCCCTACGGTCTCCGGGGATCTAAATAAATTAAATAGTCACTTTGCAACTCCACCTATAACTATAAGTCCCCAAGTCAAATCTGATACTCTTAAATATTTATCTAACTTTGTCCCACCAGACTTTCCCTCTTTCTCGTTTAATTCTGTTTCTGAAGAATCTGTCAAGAAGTGTGTCCGATCTATCTCGACTAAGGCAGTTGGAAGTGACAATCTTAGTCTATATATGATTCTTCCTGTGTTGGATGACATAGCACCAGTAATCA
The DNA here is from genome assembly GCA_905231865.2 of Boloria selene. Taxonomy (NCBI): domain Eukaryota; kingdom Metazoa; phylum Arthropoda; class Insecta; order Lepidoptera; family Nymphalidae; genus Boloria; species Boloria selene. The sequence continues at coordinate 5,602,907 of HG993146.1, read as the reverse complement.
CCCACATTATCAATTTTTCTCTGTCTTGCAATGTCTTTCCCTCACTGTGGAAGAATGCTTATGTAATCCCTCTACCTAAGACCACTAATCCCACATGTCCTACTCAATTTCGCCCTATATCTATACTCCCTATCCTCTCCAAAGTCCTAGAATCTATCGTCAACAGTCAAATTTACAATTACCTCACCTCATATAATTTGTTATGTCCTTTCCAGTCGGGCTTTCGTCCTTTCCACAGCACTGTTGGCGCGTTGCTGAATGTCACGGAGGATGTTCGTTCAGCCATGGATAACACCATGCTCACTATTATGGTTCTGCTTGATTTTAGTAGCGCGTTCAACTCTGTTGATTTCGATATACTTCTTGGCACTCTTCAAAATGTTAACATGTCTTTCACAGTTATAAATTGGTTCAAATCTTACCTTTCAGGACGCCGGCAGTGTGTGATAGCCAATGATAACTCATCGTCATGGTTGGATCTCACAGCTGGTGTTCCCCAAGGCGGCGTGCTTTCTCCTCTACTTTTCTCTATTTTCATTAATAATATCTCTCACGTTATCTCTTCTCCCTACCATCTGTATGCTGATGACTTGCAAATATACCGACACTGTAATCTAACTAAGTTGCCCGAGGCTGTTATGGCTTTGAATAACGATTTATCTGCGATACAAAAGTGGGCTGAATCTTTTGGTTTATTAGTAAACCCGAAAAAATCTCAATCAATAATTATTGGAAACAGCAGACTACGAAGTAAAATTGACTGGAATTTAGTACCTGATATTCAATTTGCCAATGTCTCTATACATTATTCAGACAAGGTAAAAAATTTAGGCCTCATCATCGACTGTAACATGTCTTGGGCACTTCATATTAATGAACTTAGTAAACGTATGCATTTTTATTTTCATTCTCTCAAGCGTCTCCAATTCTTTCTCCCTTTCAAAACCAAAGTTATGCTAGCGCAATCAATCCTGTTACCCATTCTTGACTACGCCGACATCTGCTACCTAGACGTGACAGAGGAGCTACTTAATAAACTAGAGCGTCTCCAAAATCTCGCAATACGTTTTGTCTTTGGCTTACGAAAATATGACCACATTTCTGACTTTCGTGCTCAACTTAAGTGGCTCCCCATCCGCCTTCGCCGTGATATGCATATCCTAACATTCCTTTTTAACATCCTTAACAATAAAAATTTCCCTCCTTACCTTCGTTCCCGCTTTGCCTTTGTACCAACCCCAACACGTTCTAGGAGGCCTTGCATTGCTTCTTTGCTTGACATCCCTAGGAGCAACACCAAATTCCGACTAAACTCCTTTACCGTCCATGCCGCAGTTCTTTGGAACAATCTCCCCAAAAATATTCACGACAGCCATTCTACTCATATTTTTAAATCCAAATTAAAAAACTATTTACATTCATCAACTTAGACAATATCAATCAGCACATGTTTCTGTTTTCATTTGTTATATATTAAATGCTTATGTATATGTTTATATGTGTATATGTATGTATATGGGTATGTATATATGTATAGTGAGTGTATATATATAAATATAAATATAACATATATTCTATATGTAGTGTCATTAATATTTTTATTTTAAATATGAAGCATATATGTACAGTATGATATATTATTATATGTAATATTTGTATGTATGTTTATGTCATTATTTTTATTTCTAGAACTTATAATGCACTATATCGCCCGCTCACATCTTCTTCCACATCCACAGGTTGACTGGAAGAGATCTCTTATAGGGATAAGTCCACCTTTGTGAACTAAATTTTCTGTTTTTGTAACTCTCTGTTTGACCTTTTTGTGCAATAAAGAATATAATAACCTTGATGTATTTGATATAAACAAAAAAATGGTGTATTATAGTAAAAGAAACATAAAAATGTAGACGAATTGGTCTAATTACTTAATAGAACAAACCATTCCATTACCTAATTATTCATTGAACTAGTCCTTTGATTTGTACGAATTTTATTTATGTGGAAGGCATTTTTCCACAAAGCAAGCGAGGTCGGCTTAAGAGGGAGGAAACGACTTTGGCCTAATCCGCTGACTTTTATTTATTCAGTGAATTAATCTCAGCATGCCTGGGGGATGGGGACAGTAGACCTTACTTCCTGTCGCCTCAAACTACATTCCTATTGCAAATGTACGAATATATGATTTAATTTTGGGATTTGTTCATACCGTCGCCAAAAATATTTCATGCTGAAGTAGCAAAATGCAGACTTGTCATTCTATGGAATAATTTAGATATATTGTGATGAATATTAACAAAATATATGTTTTTTTACGTGAACCTTACTTTTATACCTTTCTTCGTTTTTACATAAAAGAAGATTATTATAAATCCAAATCATTGAAATGTATTATTATTCACTTAAAAAAGTTTTTTTTTAATTTTGATAGATCTATCTTCAAAACTTAATATAAATAAAATATTGTTGAGTATGTAACGTAAAAGTAGGTAAATAGATGAAAAGTAGGTAAATTGATTGACCCTTGTATTTTGTTTTAAACGCTTATGTCTATTTTGATTAGTCCTTCACGCTATAATATCTGTATGGATTTGGATGACACTTAGCAGGTACATAAATAGACTATGACTTGTAATAATTAACAGGGATTCATCTAAGCAAAGCTTAGTCAATAGTTGAAATTAATTAGTAAAATTAGATTATTTATAATATTTTTTCATAGTGAATTAAGCTCAGATACCTTTGTCACCCATATTTCTTGTTAATTAATTTATCGGATGACAACAATGTGAACAAACACGCCTCTACCGTTGTTTCTCGAACATAAAAGAGTTCCGTAGTAATGTTACGCGAGATTTGTAGCTATCTTGTGTAAAAAAGAAAAGTCCTTGTTATAAGCTGGCTTGAAGGCTTTTTGGTCATTATGACAATTTACTGTGAGTTTTAATATTATAAATATGTATATTATATAATATCGTTTTCATTTTTTAATTTTTTTTGCGTGAAGGCATAAGACTTAAAATAGTTCTCATTTTTCCAAACCCTGATATGCATTATGCATAGACTAGTATGGGTAGCAAAAAATTTATTACAACTGTTAATTAATTATTACTGATTTATTATGTCTTTTCAAGTAGTTCTAACACCTTAGTGTAGAATTACTTTCAAAAAATATAAAATTTTTGTCTGTCTGTTAACCGATGTACATCACTCCTGTCCTCATATATATTGGTTAGAACCAAACCATAGCGCGATGTAATCTACTACTAGCGCCATCTAGTGAGCTCATAAGTACTTCATAGCCTAAAAAATGTAAAAAAATATTTTTTTTTTATGATTGTATAATATATCATTAGTTAATATATAGAAATATGAATGAATGAATAGAAATTCAAGTTTATTTTTAGACAATAAACGCCTATGCAAACTTTAACAACCCTGAAAACTTTTAAAAATATGAAATATCCAGCATAAGCAAAGATAAACAATATCGCGTGATCTCACCAAATACAAAACCCATTATTTATTTCTGTATCAAGCAATGATATCGATAAAACCTTTTTTTTTGTATTCGATGCTATTACGATAGTATCTAGTTTGTGTATTATCGTTTAACTGCCTTGTTGGTCTAGCGGCTAGGCTGTAAATATAGAGGTCCTGGATTTGGGTCCTGAGTCACGACCAAGTCTTATATTAATTGACTCAGTCAATAGTGACCCTACTTTTTGCATCAGCGGTCGCGGGTTCGAGTCCCGCTGGGGGCATTCATTTGTTGAAAACGAATGTTTGTACTCCAGTCATGGGTGTTTATATTTATAATACGTATGTATTTAGGCCTCGTAGCTTACCACGGAACTTGATGGCGCTGTGTGTAATAATGTCCCAATATATTTATATTTATTTATACTGTATAAATAAATTATACATAAAACTTTCTATACATAAAACTAAGAAACTGACCAGGGTTGGGAGTTGGTGGAGTAACACCACGTGACTCAGAGAGCAGGTCTTAGGCTCTTTTTTATATGGAATTGTAGAAGATGATGTAATATAGAGTGCACTAGAGTGTATTTATCGAAAAAATTACTCTGTAAAATAAATATAATTTATATATTTTTATATTTGGTTTACTTTAAGTAAATGTAAACATCAAGCAGATCTAATTAACTCCTGATAAACCCAAAAACTAGAAAATTTTGATTTGAGAAATTATTTAATAAGAAATTAGAATATAGAAACTATATTTATTATAATTATGAGCTAAATTCATTCAAACTGATTCATATTATATTAATAAAACAAACGAAATGTAGGTCTACATTAATAGCCCGTTCCAAGTATTCAAATGAATTTGTAACCGCTGATGTATTTATTATCACAACGGTGGTAGAAGAATAAAATGCTATTCCTAAAAACAGAACTTTTATAGGTACCCATTTTATTTCTTCCTTTGATCGTGTGTGGCCCGTTACAGCTTTTACAGGAATTGATATAAATGTGATTTTACTTTGTCAAAGTTTGCTTTTATTCGAATGACAGTTTTATGTAAGGCTAATGATATGTGCCATTTTTTAATTTATCATTCCATATTTTCTATTATTAGGTACATTATTTAGCTTTTTAAAATTCCGTAAATGAAAACATTTTTTTACGATTTCTGCATCGGTGACAACTGCGTATGAGATGAGGTACACGTAAGTATAAGATTTCTATTAAACAATTACTGTAACTTTCTTAGCATAAAATCGCTATAACTAAACTTGGCCTGACCCGGTACTCGAACCCAGGACTTTCAGATGCCATCGTTCATCCTAACCGTCGAGACAGTTAATACTTAAAAATGCATGTAACACAATATCGCTAGCATTCGTTGTCTTTATAAGAACATTATAGTCATTTATATTCATATGACTACTGGATGGGTCATAGAAAGCTCTATGTGTTATTCATGCGGGTGACACCAACAAGAACTACCTATAAGATAAAATAAAGTACCAAAAACATACTTAACCGATAAAACAAATGTGGGCAACATTATAGTTTCCTTTAAGCTTTGTCACGCATTAGTGTACCGGCATTTAATTATCAAAATACAAAGGTGACCGCACTAAGTGGAATTATTTGTACCCGGCCCGAAACAGGAAGCATACCTTCTTACTGGTGTCGTTTGAATGTAAGAGTGTGCTTACAGAAGAAATAAAATTTAGAGTACCTACATAAAATTTCATTATAAAAAAGTAATCATTTAGATATAATTACGTATATGAGAAGACTATAAGGATGTAGAGAAACTAAACTATAGATATATCTGCTTTTAAATTCCGTCTACAGAGAGTAGTAAAAGTTGTTTTTATATTACAGTCTTTATACTAAAGAACTTGTGAAATACGAGTAATTTGAAATAAATGGGCAAAAACGTTCCAAACTAGTCGAATAATTTCTTTAAAGTACTTCACGAAAATTGTAAATAATTAGGACTATTTATTTTATTTATTTAAAATGACATACACTTGTCGTTTTCTGCAGGTGTGCGTATGTATATAATACAATTGTATAAAATATTTATCATATATTGAGCTACTGTAGAAATAACTGAATTCAAAACAACTTGAAATAATAATATTTAATATATAGATGAAATAATAATCTCTGACTATCGATATTTTTGTAGGCCTTTGATTTTTTAGGCTGTTTCATTGCAATCAAAGTCGACTAAAATTTCAGTTATTATATTATCCACCCAGAAACTTCAGGATTCAAAAATCATAATAAAATACACGATATAATGCAATAAGATAGTATCATTATAAGAAAATTGAGACAATTAACGACAAGAACACATAATATCAAAAAAAACTGTATGTACTGCGTATGTGTCTCTGATGAATATCTTAGATAAAATGTAAAAGGTATATCGTTACCTAGTGCAAAATAAATCATAGAAAGTAATAATTTCAACAATATACTAATTATTACAATATGATTTATACAGTAATTCTTAAGCCACGACTAATCGAGTGCAAGAGACACTGTCTAGATGAAAAATAAAAAAATATATAATTTTTATACACCATGCAGACTTGGGCAATATTTTATGTTGTCAGAAAGAAATCCCTTTTTCATGATTAATGTAACAGCGAATCTATTGTTTCAGTTTGGAGTCCATTCCACGATTTGCATATCAAAGCTCCTCAAGGAATGTCTAATAGGAGTTTTTGCATTTGTAACGAACCGCGAGAATCAATAAGAATTAAATGAAGCGTACTTGAGACGTTACCTAACCAACATCAATAGTAAACAATTAAATTGATGTTAAAATAACTAAGTATTACGTATAAATATTTAAAAATTACTTTGTTTTAAAGGTATTTATTTTTATTCAGTTTTATTATATGATATTTCTTAAAGTTTTATTATATTTTTATTGCACTTATCATTTATTTTTTAAGTTTACACCTAAAAAACTTACTGACTTACTTACTTACTGTATATGTTATGTGTGGATTGTGGATTTTAACATTTTCCTATAAGACTTAAATATTCGTAAGCCCATCGTACGTAGATTGAGCGTTACAGTATAACAAAAAAAAGATTATAATAAATATTTAGATATTTTAGATATTATAAAAGTAAAACACTATAATGTATTGAGTAATTAAAAAATGTAATAAGTTACTAGTGTATGGGCCATGCATTATTAAGCTCACTAACGGTTTACTTTCAATTACAAGTGGGTCATTTGGCGGAGATGAATTCACTTTATTGTCTGTAACAGTTTCAAAATATGTTTTTGTAGCCAACTTAAATTTAATAAACACTGAATAATTTAATTTAGCGCACCACTCGTGCGTGGATGATGGCCAATAAAAACGATTTTATGGTGTTTTTATTATGATGCATAAACATGAATCACCAATGATGGGCCTATAGGAAACGAGAGAAATATGCACTCACTGGAAATATGAAATTGTACTGTTTTAAAATTTTAAATAGATAGTAAAAACAATAATTTACTGCCTCATCTCTAAAGCAGAGGTACTCGACTTAAAGTTGGAGTGCCCACTCAAAAATTCATTATAGCGCAATGATGGCTCTACTTTTTTCAGCGCTTTCTTGTCTAGACCACAGATATGAGAAGCGTAAAGAACATTTTGGTTAAAACAGATGTTTGTATAAATAACTTTTAGTCACTTAACTGATTTTTAGAGGCAAGCAATTCAGTAAATTACTAATAAGTTTTACCCAAAGAGCAACATTTACCAGTATAAGTTTAATTAGTTTATATTTTAGAAAATTGAAAACGTAAATTTTTCATTTTTTAATATCAGTTTATAATATAGAAAAGACTATTTATAATTTAATAAAATGACGTACATTTAATTTAAAATTTTTGTAAATTAAAAAAAAACATATGATGGATTAGTTTCGACGCTAGAACCGTGTTTAATGTAAATAGTTAATTAATAAGTCCTTTCATTACTTCTAGTCTGAAGATACAAAAATTCATAACAACGAGCTAACTGTGAGTTGATTTAACATTTATAATTAATATCGTAAGAGTATCATAAATTAAAAACTAACTAGCAAATAAATTTTAAGGAAGTTCCCATAATTCTTCCCGACACAGCGAACGGGCTGCAACAATAAACCCACACAGCAATTTATCTTAATTCATTTCTAATACAACATTACTTAACGTTTAGGAAGTGCATTGCGTTTAATACTTAACAACTTTATAGAGTGCGCTTGGAAACGACAGTTCATAAATCTACTTTAAATTTTAAGTTTGTATAATGAGAAATCTATAAAAAAATAAATTAAAAAAGCTTGAAGTGTAAATTAATGTGTTTGTTTGCTCCGTATTACTAGAAGTTATAGTTATTAACCGCGGCGTTGCTCCCGTGGTAAGTGAAGAGTCGATTAAAGGTACTCCGTGACTGTCTCCAGAATATAATTCACATTATTGCCTTTATCGAAATCGGTTCAATGGTTTTATTTATTTTAATATAGTACTTTATTAATACATATTATGATGACCATTATACAACAAGTGTGTATTACATTTTAGTTTAGACAGTGATCGATCATTTCTCGGATATTGTAGTTTAGGACTAAGGTATAGGTATAAGGTAGGTAATATTACTATGCAAAAAGTCTTTTTGTCATGGATTTTTGTACGCTTTATAGATATTTCATGTTCGAAGCAAAACTACTATTTGGGCATTTATAATATTAATAATATTATATCCAAAAATAAACACGATTTTAATATTTGTGTGCTGTTAAGGTTAATAGTTAAAAGTTTAGGTTAATAAGAAGATCAAAATGAAGACCGTTACGCATTGATATTCACTGTTCATAAGACTGTCGTGACTTGGCGTGTGCGTTTCCTAGTATATGTAGGAGTTGAGTGGTATTCCACCTGCATTATTTATCGCGTTACATTATTAACTGCATATCGGTCTAAGATGGCTATCGTGTGCACTACACGGAGCGAGTTGCACGCGCTTTCGAGTGAGGAGATAGGGATCGTGTAGAATGTGTATCCATTTGCAAACACGGTACGTCAAATTAATACTTCATTGGTTTAAATGTCTTTCCGAGCTATTAACAAGAAAATCGAACTAAATTAATCAATTAGACCAAAAAACGTTTTCAGCTGTCAATTTGTAAGGCGACCTAATATTGGGAGTGCCAGTCGAGCATTTAATATGAAGACGAGTTAGAAGCGCATATTAATACGCTTTTGTGTTTACCACATTGTAAATGTAAGTCGCATGGAAGTTATTTTATATGAAATATATCATTATAGAACTTGTATTCAATATCTTATTATAACTGCACTAGACCAGTCACCAGTATGGCCCCTGATCCACAGATCTTGGGTCTAATGTCCGGACCCAAAAATTTTCGGTAGCAGTTCTGAGCTTGGTTTTTCATCCTAGCTTAATTTGTGATTCTACTAGTGTACTATAGTATCGTCTGTGCTGTTGGATAGTCGCCATCAGATTGAGAAAATTTACTAAAATATATATACTTTATTAAAAAGAAGATATATTTACTTTACTAAAGAGATTTTATTAAATTTATCAAATATATATAAAATATTATAATTTATTAATGCGAATTTTACATATTGCATTGAAATATTGGAAACACTCTTATGAACATTGCGCACTCATAACTCTTTTGTCTCAGCAATTATATTAAAAATATTGATTCCATCTCTGCGCAAAATGCTCAGTTTATAGTATTTTTCATAGAAAACATTTACTTCGTGCATTGTATATATAAAGTTACTTATCTCAAAAGATGGATGCGATAAGTAAATTATAAGTATAATTAATATGTTTGTTCGTACAATTGGCAAGGCTACCTTCTAATCGCGTGTAGTTGAAATGAAACCCATGGCTCCGTATGAAAACATTTCCGATGACCATTAATCATTACTCTAACAGCAATTAATTTAAAATAAACTATTTATAAATATGAGTTAAAACATATAATATGTACTAAATTTATTGCGAATTCTGAAGAAATATAATCATACAACAATTTTTAAAATGTTTGTCTTTTGTTTTTATTTTTTGTGTATCTTTGTTCCGGTTAATCTCTGAAACGGCTGGACCGATTTTGACTGAGCTTTCATTCGCTGATAGCTAATGTTATAAGGAGTAACTTAAGCTACTTTTATTTTAGAAATTTTATGTAATTAAATTACGAGATGGATTTTTGTGTAACAAAGTAGAAGAATTACCTAGTTATTTATATTTACATAATATTATGTCTTTCAGAAACCATCGATACACGTCGTCGAGCCCGAGTCGATACATTGTTAGCGGATTTATAAGTTTTAGGGTTTCTGTTTCTCTTTCGATTAGTCAGCATGCACAGCTCGACACATATAAGCTGTTCACAATATCATATTTCATCACACTTTATTTTTTTTCAGATTATTTCTTAATTTAAATGGCGATTTTCTTAAAATGGGTTTACTTGATCAATTTCGATTGAATTGAAATGTAGTATTTCAATTCAAATACTCGTATTAGCCTATGACAGATGACAATCATATTTAAGCAAAGTTTTTGTTATTATCCGCATTCGCAATAAGTTTAATGGTACAGAAATTGAGCGCCATCTATTGGAATTGCCTTAACACCATATAAAACACATAATTTAATGTACCTATGTAGGTATAGGTATCATTTTTTTGCATTGTTTTTAGTTTTAAATTGCATTTATACACCTATGCTGTATGCATAGTGTTTAACTAATTAGGTACTTATATTCAAATCAAATCGAATCAAAATATTCTTTATTCAAATAGACTTTTACAAGCTCTTTTGAATCGTTATTTTAACTTTATTAAAATTAAATGTCAGTCTGTAAGTCTTTGAGCTACCACCGGCTCGAAAAGCTCTCAGCTCTCAGCTCTCTCTAAACAGTTGCTCTTTTCAAAAAAAATATTTGGTAACAATATTGCATTACAATATTTATCTATTTATCCGACGTGAGACACAACCAGACATTAATCCCACACACTATGTATTTCGTGATGGTGTAATAAGCCTTATTCAATGAAGTATTTTAGTTATTGTTATTACTTATATATACCTACTTACTAAATATTTTAAAACTATGAATTTCTAATATTGTGATAGTTTCATGTTCATATAATAATGTTAGTCTCGATATTTTAACCACTCAATATCTGACTTACCAAGATCTTAATAAAAATAATAAAATGTTCCTTATTTTGAGATATCGTAATGTAGTCACGTAATCCTTCAGTCTCTTATTGCGATTGAATTTTCAATCGGTCTGTGATTGATTGGAACGAGTGCTCTGGGACAGGATTGATTTTTAAGTAGATTCAAAGAAAAACCTTTAATAAATTGAGCAACATTCGATACAAAAAACAAGCGGATGAAATTCCACTTTGACTGAAATGCGATTAAGGGCCCGCTTTGTACAAATCTTTTCCTTTTATTTTAAATTTCTATATTTCCGGTGTTATTTGAATGAAAATGATTGATGATATTGAATTATTAAGGATTTTGGACCTTAAAAGTAAAAACTTCGTAGGCAGCTATAATTGTTTCAATTTTATTTACAGATAATAATATACGCCAATAAATGCTCCCTAAGGTAGATTTTTTTTAAAGAAAAGTAATAATAAATAACAACATTTTGAAACCCAATTACAATATATATTGAAGTATCACAATCAGGAACTATTATCAAGTTAAGAATGATTAGAAACCATTAGTTTGGTAACACTGTAAGCGAGAAAACAACATACAACCCTCTCACCCACCATTACTATTTGATAACTACTAATTTAAGTAAAACTTATTTAAAACGAAAATATATATTAATATTACACGTACATTTTATTTTACATATTCTTATAATAAATGCATACAAAATTTTGTCTTTTTTGAAAATTGATGATATAGTTCAAGTATGTCTGTAGAAAAAATCTACAGTGTTATTTATGACAAGCTCGAAATAAATATATATTTTAGTAAGAAATTATTATTAAAAGTTATTTTTTTAATCTTATTATGATAAAGTGATATCCATTTATGTAATGTTCCACACATGAAACCACAGACAAAGCCGATAGTTATAATTTTAAGTTGCATATTTTATCCTGTAGTATGCAAAGTAGGCAAAACCAAAAGGCCCGTCTCATAGTGGTAGTCTAGTGGTAATGCGCTGCCTTGTGTTATTGTGAAGCGGGTTCTAATCCCGGTATTTATAGAACCTCTGATATTTTCCATTTTCCAGTAGAAATAATTTCAAAGATGTTTGCCACTTGTGAATAAATTGTGACAAAATTACATATTTTGCAAAATTTAACAAGTTTTTGAAAGACGTGTAAAGTCCGTTAATCCGGTCTTCGCCGACGTGGTTGACTATGGCCAGATCGCCTTCAGATCCTCCAGATCTTATTGGAGGGAGGCTCGAGCCTAGCAAGTGGAACGTTGAGAAGAAAAATCATTTCAATATCCCAAAACGGCAAAGATGGACCCAAGAAAACTACGAACAATACATCAAAGTTCTGTTTAAAAAAATAAAATAAAATACGGTGCTCTAGTACCTGGTTAAAATTATTTGGTTGTGTTGCTATTTCGGTAAGACAAAGTATTGCTATGGATATGGGCCTAGTTCATTTAGAACTTGCAGACAAACGTAGATAAATGCATTAGTTACTAGAAGAGATTTTGATTGAAAACATGATTAATATAAATAAATTACCTAAATTTTCTATAAATATAAATAAACTATATTTAGTTATATATAATAAATAAATAGAATATAATATTTGCGCTGATACAAACCTTATTACCAACAGGCGGTTTATTTATAATTTGATTGTGACCGAAATATTCATTGTTTTGGTTTTTGTATAGCCCTAGAAATATTATTATTATTATTGCAGGTTTATAATATTTAAATGATATATAACTTGAATTTCTTTAATCTTATGAAGATATATTAAAATTCTAACTGGATCCAAACTCTACACGAAATATTTTTTTTAAATCTTATTGAAATAATCATTATAATCGATATAGAGGCCGAATCTTTAATAATTATATTTTTTATCTGTTTATCTGTCTGGGAACGCGTCACGAGAAAACTACAGCACGGATTCTGATTTTGTGTATGATGATAACTGATTATCTAAGTTAACATGTGGAATACTTTTTACTGCAGGAAGTTGTCTTACTTGTATGTCTGAGAAATCTATACCTACTAACTGCTAAAACGTACTCAGAGGCTAACCCGAGCGAGTGTAAGTAACTTATACTATAATAAATTACTACTACCAATAGGTAATTAAGATGCAATTGTATTTGATACATTAGATAAGTTTTTTTCTTATTCCTTACAATTTTAAAAGCAAGTATCACATTATCTGCTCCATCAATCGTTTGTTAAAAATTTATGTGCAGCTACTATTATCAAGTCTAGAGATGTTTAATATTTACAATAACAAAATCCCACTGAATTTTGTCAAGCTTCTTTGGTAAATTATGCGCGTTCGAACGCGAAATGCTAAGCTTTCAAGCACATCGCTAAGCTTTCTGTCAATCGGTCGAATAAATACAATAAACACAGCTGTCTCACTTTTTTGCTTAGGTAAATAGTTGACGAGTTATGTTTCTAAAATCGTAAACTTTCGTCCCATGTACCTACTTAAAAATAAAATATTATTTTTTGAATACCATCAAATAAATGTTACAGATAAAAACTTGGTTTTACTTTTTATGTACAAATTACATATATGGCACCCTCAGTATGTGATTCGAACTCGCAATTTTTGTTTTTTTTACAAAATTCTGATCATCTTTTTTATGTAGGTACCCTAAATCCCTAATCACACGAGATAAGGTTGTTACAGACAAACATTTATATACAGCTGTCTCAAAATGAAAGTTTTGTAAACATATCTAGGGATCCTATAAAACTTTTATCTTCGCAAATGTGGTCTCGCCTCGGGACTTGTCCCGACGCTGTAATTACAAGTATACACCCTACCCGCAAATAGAAACAAAACCGCACATTCGCATATGTAAATAGAGGGGATCACAGTCGATTGCGGTGTTACCAACAAAAATAATGAAAGTGTTGCACCATATTGGGTATAATGTCTTGCCTATTTACTTAATAAACAATTTTGATATTAATATTTACAATCCCTCATTAAAAAAGCAATGAAAAATATTTTCATTGTAAACATTATCATTATCAAACCCTATTTGAAATGAAAAGATAATACATATTTAGTTTCTTCAAAATGCATATTCTGCTTACATTTAATATAGGTAACTACTAAACAGGGTGTAACGTCCCATCCATTCGTAAATTGTTACATAATATGTAAAAATTTATGCAACAAGCTAACCTCAGTAGTGACGTCAATAATTTAATCTTAAAATGTATGTGTGCTCGCTTTTACACAACGATTATGATAGCTTTAAAGTATTCATTCGTACATTTAAAATTATATATTTAACAGTTAACAATAAAATACTAATTGATAAACAGTCATTGGGTTATTTAGCAATGTTCAAACTCTCACAATCACGACATTCATCTTTCATCTATACTAATATTATAGAGGAAAGGTTTGTATGTAGGTAAGTATGTTTGTAACGAATTGGCTCAAAAAGTACTGGACCGATTTTAAAAATTCCTTCACCATTTGAATGCTACATTATCACTGATTAATATAGGCTATTTTAATTGCAAGAAAAAAATAAGGACCCCTACCAAAACTGCAATAACAGGATAGAAGGAGGAGTGCACGCCGCACATAAGATATAAAATAGGTAGCCGCGCGGCTCAGGAGTATAATATTAAAGCTGGAATAATTTTGGAGAATTTTCAACCCAGCGAGTGATCGAATCAAGTATAGTAGCGATTAAAAAAAATGAACGCGGGCGAAGCCGCGCGTATTGCTAGTCACGTATACATCAAAATAAAAAGATTAAAAAGAACAAAATAGTAACATACATATTAAGTTTTATAACACTTACATTATATACATATCATATATAATTTAGTGGCGGCGTTAGTTTGCAGCTTCACTCGCATGGAAGACTACCGCAGTCTAGTTCTACTGCTTAATTAATCATGGAAATGTTTTATGTTGTTATTCACAACTCGGCTCCTTGGTGTTGTATAAAACCTCATCTAGCAAATTGAAAGGTAAGAAAATAGCTATGAAACCTTGATGGAACTGTATACAATACTTTTTGATTAAAAAATCTGAGTCACAAATAAACAAGTAAAAAATGTTACGACGTTCAATTTTTACCCTTTAACCTTAAGATTTTTTGCTTTTATAAAAATACAAAATGTTGTATGGTTAAATATAATTAATAATTAACTGATTCAATTAAATGTTAACAGAAACAAAGCGTTCATTGAAGTTTTTTGCTGAAATTATAAAGCTTTGCAGCTTTTTACAGTTATATCTTACTAATGTTATTAAATATAACTAATAATTTAATTTTTTGCTTAGATATAGCTTTAATCTATAACAGTTGATATTGTCCGTCATAAAAGTTGTCAACTAACATATGTTAATTAAATTCAATTTTTTATTAAAATTGTAATCAATTATGCAAAGTCATTAACTCAGACAAAACATAGCCTAAGTTTATATGATTAGAAACATTAAATTTTACAATGCTTGACAATTTGTAAAATATTGTAAAAGTGGTATAAAGTAGGTAGGTAGGTATTTTTACAATAGTAGCTTCTAATATACTTATATACTCATATCACAAAAAATCCATGTAGGTTTGATGTTAAAGATATGTATTAAGTTCTACGAAATTACAGCAACCCGAGGCTACGATTAAATCATGTAGCAATAAGCTAAGGTCCTTTTGCTACATGATTTAATCGTAGCCTGAGCGTTTCAAACACTAATTAAGGTGTATGTGACTAATAATACCTATGGCATTCATGCTAATAAATTTTAATCAATTGCTTAAATGATAGTCTACATATCGTACCTTCACCGCAAGTGACTTAGACAAGGTTTTCTACGTAATCAATATAGCGATATGGAAGTTTTACGCAAATTTTTATTTTTATATATAATATATTCAATATTATATAATCAAAGTTACATACTATACTGTTGATGTACTATACTGTTGAACAAAATGTTAACATTAAAAATAGCCCACCTCATCGACGAAACTTTTCCTATTGTGTAAACAAGAACATAAAACAAATAGAGCAAGTTTTGAGAAAGATTGTTTGCTTCTTGTTTATTCCATGCTTTGTAAGACTATAAAGTCCACGTAAAGTATGTCAGGTGGATTTAATTTTTTACTTGGCCCAAAGCCAGTCTGTTGTTATTTTAGGTCATTCTCACACGGTAACCGATCCTGGCTTGTCGGTCGACCGCTCCTGTCATTACATTGCTATTATACCTCTAAACCAGCCAACAAACGTTCAGCTTGAACGCCTGCTTCAACTCATATATAGACTAAGGTTTAGTAGGATGTAAGGATTTGTCAGATATTTTCTGATCTTGACGTAATTAAATGTATTTTGTATAACATTTGGTATTAAATAACATATAAGTAAAAGCATAATATCGCGCGTATTCATCTGTCTTTCGCTTAGATATTTATAATGTTCTCCGACTGATTCCGGCCATGGCGGTCGATCTCATTGAGACTGGCCAACTGCGCAGGAGATATTAGAGTGCACAAGTGTACGCGCAGACATAAGTGCACTCTCTGTTCCTATCACTCTCATATTCTGATGGGACGACTACTCGACACGACCAGTGAGAAGCTAAGCTAAGGCGCAGGACCGACGGCTTTCAAGAGGGTGATTCACCACCAACTTCCTAACTCCGGGCTATTACTGAGGTTTATTAAACAGAAAGACTCAATAATATGAAAACTTGGCCCGACCTGGGACTTGAACCCAGGACCTCTCGATGTATGACGGTACATGCTAGCCACTCAGTTAGATTTATAATAGCTCTTAGAAGGAATGAATTTCTCTGAATTAACTAACCAATATAATACCGGTATTTCTTTCTACTATTACATGAAAATCTGAACTGTAGTTTCTGAGATTGGAACAAGCTAATTTTTAACATATACCTACTAGTGATAAGTTATTACTCAGGTTTGCAGTTTTATAACTTATATAGTATGAAATCAACGATAAGATACTCGTATATACGGTTCTATCGTCGGTATTCACGCAGAGCATTGTTGTGTGTAAACAATTATATTATGTAGGTATTTCCAACGTCCATCTAAGAAATCTACGTAATTTAAAATATATAGTCAAATTTACATAAAATCTACCTTACAGGTGAATTATGGTGTATATTTCGTATACCTTAAATAAGATAAGTGGTTTGGTGGTGTAGCAGCAAATTATGATAAAAAGTATTGAGCAGTATAGTTTCGGAAATAACTGAGAATTAAGCGAATTTATTCTAATTAGCGAGTATAACTTATATTTTCAAATATAGACTTGCCCTGAGGCTGGGAACGGTTGAAGCATATTGGAATAATGAAAGTTAGTTATCCGCTTAAAAATAAACTTAAGAAAGTTAAATCAGGAAGGGATATAATTAATTTTTATATAAAAGCTCAGTTATAACATCTATACATATAATGTATGTATATTAATCCTTATGCTTTTAAGTAACGTTGTGAGTTTTAAGCCTTTTAAGTTATTCAATTATTTTTTAAATATAGTTATTTCAACATAATATGCAATATGTTTAATGACATTTCGTATAATTTTAAAATAATAGTAATAAATCCATAAATATTCAGATTTTAATTAACTATGAAAAATAAATCGATTTATTTGGTATACGGTTTTGAAAAGTTAAATAACGATGGGACATTTAACAAAAAAGTTAATCCCCATAAATCCGTGTGCGGTTTTCAGGAAGGCTTTGGGGACGAACAGTTCCATTCCTACATGTGTAATCCAGGATTAAATAGGACAAGCAAAAAATATTTTTAAAGCGGCCTTTTAAAACTATGGAATGCTATTATTAAACGTATAAGTCTTACGAGATTATATTCTATATAAATATTGACAATATTTATTGAGTTTTGTCTTTAGTTTTCATACTACTATATCATCTGTTGTGATTTTATTAAAATATTTACAATATATACGCACATATAAGCTTAAGGCTTTTGATACTGAACCTAAAAATATTTATTTATCATTTGGTAATTTCTGGCTACCACTAATTACTATGGTAACATCTAATGACCACCTACAAAAATCTATTAAATAGTAGAGTTTAAAGATCTAAATAATGTTATAGTATATAGTTATAAAATATATCTATGCTTATACGTATTATGTAAGTACGAGAGTACATGTGTATGTACTCATATGTATGAAACTGCATCATGTCTTTTCCCTATAGGCATTATGAGGACTACTCAAAAACTAATCCAGCCTAGTGCTGTTAAGAGCACTACGCCCTGACATGCCCTTATTGGTCGTTGTATTCGTGTAAAGGGCCCCCAGCATCTCATTAGAGCCCCTAGTCTTTTGTGGGTCCCTACGCAGTTCTTATACGCCATGATTGAGTTTTCAAGAAAATTGAGTGATACTTCACTACTGTTTTAGTGCGGTGAGTCCTTTGTTTGCTCTTGTTGCTTAGCTAGTGTTTTAATGTGACATTATTTTATTATATAATTAAGTAGATTTTTAAACATGTAATTATTTAGGCAAGTAATAAAAAGGCAAATATAATAAAAATATATTAAAAATACTATTCAGCCATTTTAAGAAATTTAAAACTGTAACCGCAGATATCCTTGTTTACATCCAAGGTTTCTCGACCACAAAATTTACTTACCACACAATTACGAACAGTCCATGGAAAAATAAACCATAAAGTTAATTTAACCTTTAATAACAAGTAGTTAATGACATTCTTTAACCTTTGTTAGGAATAATGCAAGTACAAGTTGTATCAGCGGCCATTTTTGTTAATTGATATCCATGCTCCATGACTGCAATTCGATATCACGATAGGGTTGACGCTATTATCCGATTTCTGGCCAATCAGAACGTTTTGTTTGTTATTCATACTTCTTTGTTTTAAAGAGGCATGCCTCTATTTTTACTGCGATTAAGTATTAGTGCAATTGTTTATATTTTAAATTATAATATTAAGAAAATCAAAATAAGAACAATTTTTAAAGAATAAGGTTGAGTTTACAAACTTTCCTTAAATTGTCCTAAAATTGACCATTTAGATAAATAATAGCAAAGAAATAAGAGTTTATTTGTATATACATAATAATATATAAAAATTAAATACCACACTTACCAATTAATCACGCAATACCGATAATCTCTTGACCTACACATATGAAATAGTTCGACATGAGTAGGTAGATATGACATACTATAGGTTGAAGACGAAGAAGAAATCTATGGAATATCTAAAGATCTGAGAACTTAATATAAAAGTCTCACATTTTTACTGCTACATTTATAAAAGTGGTTTTGGCTACATATAAATTAATTAAGAAAGCAAAGCCGCCGGTAACGCTAGTTAATATATATTTATGTTCACAATAACATAATTTTCACACATAAAAATCATTTTAGTGCAAGGATATGATCTGATAGCATCATAAATTGATAAACGACAACGAAACTGTAGTTTTATTGCTTCCCGTTTCAGATCATTTAACTCGCACGTGACCGACTCGGTAGGGTTGTCTAAATGTTTGCTACGATTTTATTTATAGTATATTTTTTTAAAGGGAGAGAAACACCACAGCTTTATTGTTTACTTAATATTATAGCCATATTTATGGTTTATTAGTTCTTTGAGTAATAACTTCTGATTTATATATAGGTAGGTACATATATTAAGAAAGTTGCGTTCAAGTTATTTAAACGAAAATTTAAATATTACGAATATGGCGTATTAAAAACGTATCAACATTTAGCCAAATTTATATTTTCACTAAAATTATCTATAAGTACATATTATGTACAAAATTCTAAACTAGTTGAATCTATACATTATATATATACATATAATTTGTTTGATACATAGGCGGAATGTATAGTTTTTAGAATTCTTTTTGTCTGTGACCGCATCACGAGAAAACCAAGAGAAAGATTTTTGATGAAATTTGGAAGATGATGATAGCTAGCTGGTTGTCCGTTTCAACATAATATAGGATATTTTTTCTGCAGGAAAATATCTCTTTTCTGAGAAATCTATATCATAACTATATTTATCTATGAAATCTATACCAACATCACATTCAAATGAACAAAATATGCGTGACCTTTTTTGTTACCCCTTCGCCTTGAAGAGGCTTGACTAATTTAGTCGAAATTTAGTTTAAAGGTTATTATAATTAGAGAATATTTAATTCAAATATATGCCTTTATGAATTGTATTATTATGAATTGTAATACTAATTACTAAATTAATTTAAATGTACGATATTACTTTTGAAACTCAAAACAAATGTTTTGCCTAAAAGTTACAAACAAAGTTTTTTGTTCTAATTGAATACGAATTAATTTTTGAATAAATATTTGTATTCAACGGTATTTGAATTCTATCCACAAAATGGGTGGCTGTATTAGTCATTAATGGAGTAGTATAGTAGAAATTATTTCCGGTTCATCGGCTATTTTGTTTAGTTTTCCCCGGTTAGTTTGCAGCACTGAGGGCTGTTTATTTTACCTATGTTATGAATAAATAATGTAAAGTCTCTATTTAAATATTAAACTCTAGTTTACAGTTTAAGCGGTCGCTTTATTCACGTAAGTTATAGTTCAATAACTTGTATAAGTATTCCTTGAATAAACTAAGTATTACTACAAATGATAAAATATATGGTTGGTTTAGTTCTACTTATTCGCAATATCGAAGCAACTTAGTGTTTGCATTAATAAATGGAAAATTACTCTCTCCTTATTTAAATATATAAAAAATATTTTAATATATAAAAAGCTCTAATATTTTTACTTTTATAAATCTTTATAATAACCATAAGTTAGAAGTTAATATTATTATTCGAAGCCATATTTTGGCACGACAATTATTTCTTTATGATACATTTTTACAGCTTTCAAAATCGTGGATTTTTTAAAATAATGGAACAATAAGAGGAACAATTCATATTATTTTCGTGCTCATTGTTGTTTGTTGATTTAATTATATGGAAAGTGGGAAAGTAGTTTTATCAGCGAAAGAAACTAATTTATTAACGGCGGAAAATGGTTTGTCATGACAGACGTCTTTGAAGAATTTGGCTCATTGAAAAAAAGCGTGCAGTCAAAAAAAGAAGTCGCTTCAAAGCAAATATCGCGATTAGAATCTTTGTGTACAAGAATAAATTTGTCGTCAGCTGCTCGGCTGTTTGATCAACAGATTAAAAAGTCGGCAAATGCGGGAAGCAAATGGTGCATTTTGAAGTCGGAAAAGTTTTTACAAAGAGTACTATGCTCACATCGCAAACTCCAGATTTCCATACATTAAACTTTAAATTGTCTCTTACATACGAAGTGCATTTTTATATAAAAGTAATATTAGAAGTTCAGCTTAAACTTTGAGTATCAGCAGTTCTCCAACAAAGTACAATCTTGTAAAAAGTTTATTCATAATAATGTGAATACTTCAGCTAAATTTTAAATTATAGTTTCTTTGCTATTTTATATATGAGTCATCCTCGCTTCGCTCGGATTCGTTCCTAGGTTTAACGCGAACGAAGCCGCGGCTTTTGCTAGTTAGAAAAGTTAAAATTTCTAAAATAAAAGTAGCCTAAGTTACTCCTTATAACAATAGCTATCTGCAAGTGAAAGTCCCATCAAAATCGGTTCAGCCGTTTGACGTTTCAGAGATTAGCCGGAACAAACAGACAGACAAAAATTTTATTTTGGTAGTACTGTATATTCTTTCCTATGAATTTAGTGAAACGCTGTTAATTTGAAATTAAAAACAGACACTTCAATTTTATTCATATGTATTACTAATATTATTATAAAGCTGAAGAGTTTGTTTGTTTGTTTGGTTGAATGCGCTAATCTCAGGAACTACTGGTTCAATTTAATTTTTTTTTTTTGTGTCGGATAGTCCGTTTATCGAGGAAAGCTATAGGCAATATTACATAACGCTACGACCGATAGGAGCGGAACATCGATGAAAAACGTTGCAAAAACGAGAAGGGCGTGCGTTAGTTCTGCGAGGTACCATACCGCGCGACTCTGTAAAACTTTGGTTTTCAATCTTTAGCACGCGTACGAAGCCGCGGGGAATGCTAGTACTATATAATTATACTTATTAAAAATCACAGTAAATTGTCATAATTATCAAAAAGCCTTTACGCCAGGCTATAACAAGGACATTTTCGTTTTTACACGAGATAGCTACAAATCTCGCGTAATATCTACTACTACGGAACTCTTTTATGTTAGAGAAACAACGGTAGAGGCGTGTTTGTTCACATTGTCGTCATCCGATATATTAATTAACAAGAAATGTGGATAACAAATGTATCTGAGCCTACTTAAATGTTATGATGAAAATAAAATTGTAAATAAACAAATTTTACTTATCACTAAACGCATATGAAAGTATTAATATGCGGTACTAAAATAAAAAATCTTTTTTGACTTTTGTCTGTCTGTCTGTTTGTTCCGGCTGGATCAATTTTGACGGAACTTTCAGTCGCAGGTAGCTAATTTTATAATGATTAGCTTAGGCAACTTTCATTATAGAATATTTATTTATTTTATCTAGCGGAATCTGCAATCCGCGGCTTTACTTGCGGTAATCCTTATTTATTTAATAAAATTGCTCGTTTAGTAGTAGTCTGTAGTAGTAGTAGTGAGCAAAATATTTTGTGGCGGCGGCCATCTTGGATCCATTTTCATCAAATAAGCTAAGAAGGAATGTTTACGTACTAATTAAAACTATTACCGATTTTTATGTGTTTTCGAGCAATTCTAACACCTTAGTGTAGAATTTCTTTCAAAAAATATAAAATTTTTGTCTGTCTGTTAACCAAAACATAGCCCTCCTGCTGTTATATAGTATTGGTTAGAACCAAACCATAGCGCGATGTAATCTACTACTAGCGCCATCTTGTAAACTCATAAGTACTTAATAACCTATGAAATGCAAATATAAATATATTAAAAGGGCTGAGTTAACATGATGTAGTAAAGCCTAAAATACACAAAAATTTAACGGTTCATCCACAGCAATATCTCAGAACCATAATACACATAATCTAATGATATTGTATTTATTTAAAAAAAGTTAAGTTTTACATAATTAAGTCAGTCCGTGGTTAACACTTGTTCACAAATTGAAGTTCACTATTTGAACAAAGCTTCAAATTAAATGAAAGGCAGACATACAATGTGACCACGGCTGGTGCAACCCAGTCGAAACTTCAGGAATAAGGTATTTAACCTTTACAAAATTACGCGTTTAAGTCACATAGTGCCTTTAAAAATTTAAAAAGTGATATAGGTTCTACAGAAATAAAATATCATAAATAAGTACTCTTTAACATTCTTATAAACAATACTTATGCTAAAATACGATATGTATATTACGAGAAGCTGAACATAAGCTATCATTATCCACATCCATTTCTAATAAGCAGTATCGCATTACTGTATTAATTTTAGGGCGATACTGTACCTCAAAGGGTACCGAATTAGCATAAGTGAACACGTTTGAGGGATAATAAAGTGGTAGTAGTCGTCGAGTAGTGCACCTTAGGGGCTAATTTCGCTTGGCAAGTGATTACGATCCGGCCCGCAATATGCTAATGTTTTTAGCCTTCAGCATGCCATAGCGCTTCTGTGTGATATTCGTCTTTTGTGAAACTGCCAAAGATTGCAGTGACGATGTAAAATAAATTCATTATACTCTCTAAATATTAGCTCAATACTCACAATGGTCTCTGAGACGATGATGCACAAGTGTTGTACACAAAGTCAAATGCATTTTCTATTCTTTTATAATTCAGTTAGATAGTAATACTTGATGAAAGATCAGGTGCACGAACAACAGTTTTACGAGCTCTTCGAACTATGAGGATCTAACACAGCCAACTTGCTATCTCCAGGCTGCCATTGTATATTTCGTGACAAAGAAACTTAATAATTAAATGCGAAACGGCGTAAAGATCGCAACGAAATAACTTATTGCATCGAAACACCATCTTACTAAATATAATTTACGAGTATTTTATTATGAACATAATCCAGTAATCAAATAGTCCAGTAGTAATACGCTCGCTTGGGTAACCAAGTGCATCGAATTCAAACTCAGGTCGCGCACCTCTGATATTGTCCTGTACGAATCATTCAAAACATGATTATAACGGTAAAGGTAAACATCGTATGGAAACCTACATGCCTTTGAGAACCTAGACAGTTTTCGAAAGACGTAGGCTGCCAACCCGCACAAGGCCAGCGTGGTGGAATATGGCTTGACCTTCCTCGATTTGAAGGAAGGCCCAGACACAGTAGTGGGACGTTAAAAATGGGTGAATACATAATACATAATAATATGTATGTATATGTGGCTGAGTCTTCTAAAAACAGACATGCTATATTTTAATCATGCGGGTACGTTAATGAACGTACTTCTAAAGCAGCGATAAAATAATACTTTATTACTGTTCTAATAAGAAAATCTCTAATCCGTTAGAAGGGTTTAATTCACATAGGTACCATTGTGGATAGAAAATTACTCAATTAACAAAACATCAAGAGCGTAAAGGATTTATTTTCCGCCTTAAATGTAGATATCCTTTAGCCTTCAGAGAGTTACTGAGTTGAATACTCCATTTTAAGCGATTAAGCTGTTAATAAGTTCTTTGGATATCTAACAAAGGGGTGAAAAATAAATTATTTTGTGTAAAGAATAGCATTACCAGAGATTAGATAGACAACTCGTTAATTTTCAAACAAAGCCTGTATCAGTTAATGGCTTCTGTGATAAAAATATGTAACAGACAACAGTTTATTGCTTTAATACAATAGTTAAAGTCACTAGATCTATTTTAATTTTAATAATCTTGACGCCTTTCAAATGTAAAAATTTTAAAGACTTAATAAATGCATAGTTTGCACAATTAAAATTCACATTGAAAGTCAATCGGGAAAATATCTATTTCACCGTCTGTGCTGAAAACGTTGAAAAACATTTTTTACATAGGTATTTAGTAGATCAGTGGAAGCATAGAGTATATTTAATAACATTTTTTAAATTAACATAAACCAATTCCTTCGTTATTTGACATTATTTCTGTTGATTATAGCAATTTTTCGCATCGCCCGTTGCCGTTAATTGTTTTGCCAGTCCATCCGATTCTTCAGTTAGCTTTACAATTTCAAAGTGTCATTTGATTCGTGATGGATTTTCAAGTTTTTTTGGCAATTTCACGCTCTGTGGCAATTCCCAATGGGCTCACTTTACGTCGTCATGTCAGAACCTCAATTGGTCGGATATCTTTTATATTTTAACTGAATTCTTTCATTTTTATTAATGTTTTAATACAGCTTACGGAACTTAAGTAAAGCACAGGTAGTACGGTATATTTTTATAGTATATAATTAAATAAAATAGCTAATTCTTAGAATTTTATTATAATCTCAATCTTATTTAATTCTTTATACAACATAACTACATTAAAAATTATACTATTCATTTTTCTATAATTGTGTTGTAAAATTTTACTGCCGATAAGAAATCTAGCGGCGATAGTTTTACTTAAATTAACAAGTGTTTTACTACTTGTTGAATTGATTGTCAATTAAAAAGTTGTTTATTATTTTGCTCCACAACTTGCGGTAGTGGATAAACAAGGAGTTTCGAGGAGCTGTTCAACTACTCAAGTCAACTAAGACTTGACCGAAGTTTAATTATGCACTGAGTGATTAGGTGTTCGGAACAATCGCTGCTACCGCATATTTTGAAATTTTATAGATCTTGTATTTATTACCATTTTTAATGAAAAAATATATATATTAAGCGTTAATTCGTAAAAATGCTAGTGCTTGCTTCACAAAAAAAGTTTAATGAAAAGATGAAAGTAATTAGATATGGCACTAAGAAAATAATTATGAAAAAATGCTTTATACATTCAATTTTATGAATGCTTTCATAAAAACAAAGTTACGTTGCCAGTAAAAATATTTATGAAAAAATTTTTTGTACATCAATTTGTCTGATGAATTGGCGTTGGGTGATTGTGCAGATATAAAATCAATAAACATTGTATATACTCGTACTAGTAGTAAGTAGTAAATAAAAATAAATTTTCTTCGGAAATGTTATGTAATAGATTAATTTTCTATTTTTTATTTTACTTTAATCGACGGTATAACACCTCTTGCCAAAACACAGAGTCGACTTTCATCTATAAATATAAATATTCAGTGTATTTTCTAAGTAAACATTATAATCATCTACATACCTATTAAAATAAAATGGTTTGGTAGTCTTAAGGACGTATTCCTCGTACAGAAAAGTACAAATAAAAGTTTGACGATACTCTATTTTGCTAAACTTGACAAGCTATGTCCAAGCGGGCAAATAATCCACTAATTGGGCTCCATGTTCGTAAAAATGTACATTTTTGGAAAAGAATTTGTGTAATATAAAGTGTAGCTTTGATACCAAGCGTAAGCCAAAAAGGGCAATAAGGGGTTGAAATAGGGGATGAAAGTTTGTATGGAAATAACATCATATTTAAAGCCAGAAGCTTGGCAATTATTTTGTAGGCTTTCGATTGGATATAAATAAATAAGACATTTAAAGTTTGTAAAACTGTTATCCTAGAAGGGGTATCTAGGAATGAACCCAAACAAAGTAAGGGTGAGTCGCTAGTTAATAATAAAAAATATAAAGTCTTGTTCCTAAAATTGTGACATCTATGCCATTGGTCAAAAACAAATACCGTCCTAAAGTATAATTAAAGCTTATACATTAATTAAGCTTAATAAGGTATGCTTAAATTAAAAAGTAACAAAATTAATTCCACATTTATTATAAAAGCTTATTCTCCCAGCGAGACTATTTAAGAAAATGAGAGAGTGGGCGCTCTCGCCTAATCTTGGATATTGTCGTCTTAGGCGACTTTTCCTTTCTTGGTCGTTATTTTGTCAAAGCAAAGGAGTATCCCTTAAAGTCTAGTCCGACAGAAGACTTCTCATCCGTAATTTCGCTTTGCAACTTTGCGATATTATGTCTTTAGAGCGTATATTCACTCACATTGTACCTGTGTAGTATAAACAATGAATTTAAAAAACGAAACGAAAAAAACGTTATCTGAATTTACTAAATTACATGCTGGGACATTATTACACACAACGTCATCTAGTTGCATGGTAAGTTACGAGGCTTGTGGTATGAATACCAGATAGTTGATACACTATACTTATAGGTACGACTATATATATAACTTTAAATACATACATAATATTATAAATATATATAAATAAATATATTTACTAAATTAAATTAGTCTAGAAATTATACCATAATTATTCATATAATCACCTTTATTTATGAAAATTCAGTTAATAATTATATAAAGTTAGAAAACAACTACGAGAGAAAAAGAGTCATTATGATAGACCGCCTCAGGCGTTTCAGTCTTAAGCAAACTAATTTATTTCAGCGGTTATACTTATAAAATAAAATAAATAAAGAAAAATAAATAGCAGATTCCATCTTTAAATAACGTCGCTGACGTCAGATGATTGTGTTTCCAGGGTCTTGACAGATATAGAAACATTTTTTAAACCGCCTCAAGACTTACAAAGCAATTTACTTGAGTAAACAATCTGTATTCCGTCCCGCAAGGAGCAGAGGTTCCGTCCTCGCTACTAGAGTTATGTGGCAATCGTGCTCTTAAAAATGTGCTTAGCCCAGGTTATGAGGAAATTTATATTTTATAAAACAATAACCTTTCTACCTTGATGTCTTTTTCAATCTCGAATGTAGAGTAGATTTTATGTGAGGTTACGGAATACATATTTTATTTTTGAAACGCAAATGTCCTTGAGGCGTTATGGGATACTAAACATTCAAATTGCTAATATTTTCAAGGTCATTTTTTAAGGTTTTTTTATTCATTGACATAATAGAATAATATATTGTTATTAGGTATATCGGTATATGAATATTGCAAAGTTGTCCTATTTCAAAAGTTGGCTGGACAATGGACATGCAAAGTCATCATTCAATCTAGTCCCTATAGTTTCTCGTGATTTGCACAACTTATACGAAATATTCACTCTAAATTTTTACGAAATTGACGCTTTTATAAGATAAGAATAATAGGATTCCATACACGTAACTTTATTGGTTACTATTTTATATGCAAAGCTTTTTAGTCAGGAAAAATCAAAAGCTTTGGAAAGGATTTATAGAGTAGGTCATACTAACTGAGTATTTTAAGAAACATGTTTAATATATATTTGAATTACTCGAGTATATAGGTAACACAATATT
The DNA here is from genome assembly GCA_905231865.2 of Boloria selene. NCBI lineage: Eukaryota > Metazoa > Arthropoda > Insecta > Lepidoptera > Nymphalidae > Boloria > Boloria selene. The sequence continues at coordinate 5,574,847 of HG993146.1, read as the reverse complement.
GTATAACTCATCCATAAGGATACAATAATGCTTACAGAATGTAGATTGAAGTGTTACTCGTGGAAGCCACATTCGTATTTTTAAATATTTACGCCTATATTTTTTAATCGAATATTCTGTTGAATGATTAATTTTGTATGAATAGTTTCGTTCACATACATTATGTATGGGACATACGCATATGGTAAGGTGTTTTCAGGAGATATTTATTATAACATTATAGTTTCTAACTAATAAGAAAGAAAGAGAAAACCCACAGTAAAACAAGTGTACATAGTTTCAAATGTAACTAATATATAGCAATTAGCAATTACTAAGTACGACGATATAATATATAATAAGACAGTGTAGCTTTCAGAATACAGTGAATATTCGACTATCTGCAAATAGCAAAATCGTGTACATATATCTCAAAATCTTCGAGGGAAGCACATAAGATCCTATATATAGAGGAATTCTATTACTGTGAAGAGCTGCGACATGTTCTTGTTCAATGCAACCTACATTTAAATGACTACTGCATACAAATAAGTAAGCTTTCAGCAGCTACGTTATTTAATATTCATATACATATAAAAGTAGCGTTGTGTAGTTTATTTTATCAAACTGACCGATATGGTGCATATTTAACTTGGTATCGTTTTCAGTTGTTTTTCATCGAAAATGGTTAATGGGCAAGAAAATAATATTTTAAGATTAAGTTTTTCTATCCTTAGTTTAAAAAGATCCACAATTTAAAAATCCATTTAAAACATGGGAATAAGATATTTTTTCGATTCCACATGTCCGTTTGTTTGAAAAATGAGACCATTGGTACTAAATACATAGCTTATAGGTTCAGGTTGATAGATTTCACGTAAGTTTCACAGTATAAGGTATAAGGTTATATATTTAGTATGAGGTTTTAAGTATTTTACATTTTACATTCACATCTACGATACGTCTACTTACCGTATGCAGTAATTTTTAAATCGTAATATTAATATGATTATTATTATAGGAGTATATAACACAAAAATTTACTGATATGGTGTTAGCCGTTTTGTTAGGTAAAGTATCGATGTATAGATAAAATACAATTTTTGAAATGCATTATAAAAAATGTTTTTTTTAAATCTGTTTTAAACACTGTAAATAAAACTCCTTCGATAAGTTGGTCGTTTGAACTAATAAGAACTGAGACTATAATAGTTTAAACAATAAATTGAAGTAAGGCCGATTTATTAAAGGTATAATTGTTAAGCTTCTCACATTATAATATATATTAGTCTCCTGCTAGGAAACCCCAATATGTGGTGTGTTAACGAAGTTCTACCTAACAAGTAAACGTGCCTGGAAATGACAATTAGTGGCGGATATTTTGTACGTATTACACCTTAGTTTCGTATTAAACTTAAAGCTAGGAAAAGTTTTGAAAATGAGAAAACTTATTACCTACTAGTGACTCACCCTTAAGCTTACCGCGTTAAGCTAGCGTTTATTCTTAAGGTTCGATTTCCCAAACAGACGGACAAAAATTCATAAATAGCTTCAGCCTCTGTATTCTTAATAATGTTTATTTCAATTAGATTTTAAGTAAGAATGTTCTTGTTATATATACGATTATAGATCAGAGGAAGTTTAAAAAATACATTTTTATCCTTAAATATTTTGAATCAAAGGAAGAATTTTATTGCTTGATACTTGGTAAACGAAAATATCCCTTACGTCGGTCGACGTTGTTGAAAAACAAAATACGAGAAGTTGACCCCGCTATATTTTGATTATAAGTATAAAGATAAATAGCTGTAATGAATAAAGCAAGTGTGATTTCTAGTTGGTTTGATGACTGTTTGTTCTACCCACTCGTAGCCAGCTTTACGGTTAGTTATCTCAGAAAGGAAATGTCAGTAATTCTTAAAAGCTTTGCTCTTATTCGTACGTTCATTTTAATATTTCTCTTCAAAATATAACTTTAGTGTTTCGTGCCTTTATTTCAATGAATATAAAAAAAATATTAAATATATTACTAACGTTCCTTTCATCTCGACAAAATTACAGATTTTTTTCGACACTATATCTTGACGTAATTTTCTTTGAGCGTATAATAAGGCTGATATTTTTATAAATAAAAACCGCTTCTTTTAAGAATATGACTATAATATTATATCCACAAAATATTATTAAACATCGTGTACGGTTACAGAGAGATTTCAGGAAATCCAATTCCGTTAATATTTAAATGTATGAATGGATAATATTACTGTAAATATGTATACTGTATTTATTTCTGTTTATGTACAATGAATAATTTAATAGGTTTTCCAAATATATTTACATTTTTACAGGTAAATGAAATTGAAGCGTCTGTTTGTAATATCAACAGCTTTTTACTAAACGTATAATTTCATAGAAAATTATATTTTTTTACATTTCGCTGAGAGCTGTTTGCTCTTGATAATTTCGGAAACGGCTGGACAGAATTTGACTGAATTTTTAACTGATTATAAGAACCTACTAAGAAGTAACTTACTATTATTTATTTAGAAAAAAATTAAGGTTCCAGTCAATACATTAAAATGTGGACAGGTAGGACCTTAGGACGAATGATTTTTTTTTAATTTATAATTCAGTTAATACGATCGGTCAAATAAAAAAGAAATATCATTTTGTTCTTCTTTACCCTTTTTCATTGTTAGTAGAATATTTTTTGGTATTACAGAAAAATTTGATAGTAATTGTCATAATTCACAGGTCTTAATAAAAATTAAATTTTTCACATTGTATTAAAAAATCAAATTTCTTGTCATCTCTGGCTTCAAAATATTTATATAAAAATGTCACAAATCTACTAAAATAAAACTATATACATTGCTCTATTGTTGTGCTGTACACGTTTTAATATTCGTAATATAAATTCAGTTTTAAAAAAATGTATAAAGAAAATGCTCTGAGAATTCATCATACTGTGGTTTGTATATATTCAGCCCTTTTCACAGTGCTGGGCACAAGCTTCTCTTCAAAGCAAGGGGGGTCAGACCATTGCGCTACAAGTGAAGGTTAGCGAATTTCACAGTTCTTTTTAAATATTTTTGGTTCCTGAGGATTTAATTTTTTTTACGTTTGTTGTAAAAGCTAAATTCTCAGAATAGAAACCACCAAGTCTTACGAAGTCATATAATTTTCCTAACGATGTTTTTCTTCACCCTTCTACGTCATACTCATAGAGCAGTAGCACCTTACTACAGGACATCGTTTATGAAATGATGTGAAAGGGGTTCAAAACATTCATTTTCAATATAATGAGGACTTTCTCCAGTGCATGAATTAAGTGCATCACCGCAGGTTTCAACTTTTTCACTATATATAGGGATTCTTACTATTGTATACTATATTAGTATTTTAATCATATCTTATTGTTGTATTTTGATAAAAATATCTAATGTCTAAAATCGAATATACACTTAAAATAATGTTATAAACGTCCTTTTTCTATGCGTTATACCACAATAACTTTTCTCTTTGGGAATGAAATGGGATGAAACATAACCGTAAATAACATATCACTCTCAATCCACCAAAGAGTTTCGTAAATTCAAATATTAATAAAATTATCTGTACCTATATATTAAAAGATTAAAAGGTGCAGACGCTGCAATTTTCTAAATATGGACATATTATAACCAATAATTATTTTCTGCAGTAAGCAGAAGTATGCTTACAAAAATTTAATTAAAACGAACGTAGAACTTCACCCACGCATCTGCACGCAAATCCAGGGGAGTGTAATATTGAACTGACTGCCGAGAGCCCTCAGCCGGAGGGCCGGTCATTTGGTCATCAAAGCACCGACGTATGAAATACATAAGGGCTTTCAATGTCCTATTCGAAAAAATAAAAATTGCCTTCTGTTGGAGTCAAAGGTGCTCCATTCTTTTGATATTGAGACAGCTTAATTGCTATTACAGAATTTTTGGCAGAATATATTTTAAATATAAACCAATATTCTTAACTAGTCTGTGCCATTGACTCTGTGTGTGTTCCGTTTAAGCTATACTCTTCGATAGTTCGGTCTCCATTGTTCAAAAATAACATAAAATAGACTTCAGTTGATTGTTATTAGCCGTATAACGAAAAATATATTCAATATGTTTTAAAAGAAAAATAATTAAAAACTCTTGTCTAGCATTTTTGCACTATTTTATACTTTTAACTTTTGGACGTTGCTGTTGTAAACCTATAAATATTATAAAGCTAAAGAATTTGTTTTTATATTTGTATTGGATAGACCATTTATCGAGGAAGGCTAAAGACTATATAACTTCAAATGGTATGATAATTTGTAAAATCTAAGAAAGTTTCTTTAAAAAGGCGAGCGGAGCCGCGGGAAGTGATAGTAATAATTATACCTATAAAATAGACATGTTACAAGCAATATATAAAATGCATAATACACTCATATAAATAGATACATATATTTAAGAAGCTTTAAGCAACAATCACTTATATCACCCACTATACAACAGGATGGCCTATTGTTATCCTTTGAGATACATTATAAGAAACAAATTTGGAACAAAACTTGAATGTGCCCGCATAGATAATGAACAAGATACATTGTGCTAAATAAATTAGGTCATTCTTCGTCATCGCCACACGTGTATTTGCACAAGCTACTTATAAAGCTGCGACATTACAATGACAAATAAAACGGAAGGAAGCGACACAGACAAAGTAAATAAAAGATTCATGTGTCTATCCATATATTAGTAAATAGTAGTATTAGTGGTAAATATTTCTATAGTAAATGTCACCATTTTGCTCGTTATTCATCATCATAATTAAAATAATCGTCATTTGATGATTTTGATATATTTTAATAATAATCAATGATAATCTTAAAGTAGAGGTCAATAAAGTTAAATATTACATTTCATATTTGTTATTCCTATTTTTTTTATTTGTAATATGTTAAACCTGCATTATATATAAATTTCTACATAATTATATTAATGATAAATGTACACGTGTTAAGTACTAAATAGAGTAGACAGGACGAATAAATTAAGAAACTGAAGTTACTAGACGAACAGCGTCGGATAGTCTACTCGCTAAAACAAAAGATAATTAAATTCTGCCGTACTTAGTGAAATAAAAGTCGTTTATCTCCTCCCCCATTACCTGCAGCGCCTGTGTAAACTAATCGGCAAATTAAGTAATTACTCCGCTGAAAATCAATGTGTAGAAAATTTAATTTGTCTGGCAGACGGTTGAGGATTTTGCTCTTCCTAGGGGAACCTGAATTTATTATGTCTCGTCCCTAAATGATGATAATTTATTTTGCTGAACTTTCTGATTAGTCATTCTAGTGAAATATAGTGACAAACACTTCTAAGTGATTATTCGAGTATATTGAATAAACGGTATTGAAAAATTTCATTAGGCAGCGACAGTATAGAAACAACGATCCTTTTTCCTATATATTGACTGAGATTGATAGTCAGTCGGCATGTGCTAAACGAGTTGCACGACAAAATAAGAGCAAATATTCACAACCCCTGTCGTCATCCGTCACGAATACGAATCGTTTATTGAACTCTCTTCTCACCATATTAACTTTTGGTGGCAAAAAAGTTATCGCGGACCAACCCGGATGCTACAAATATTAAAATATCTAGGAAATGTATGCAAATATAGCTAATGAAAAAAATACACTGCCACAATTGACAGACACTACGTTATTTTGACGATATTATAAAAATATATTGTATACGAGTACGTCAATGTAATATAAGGAATAATAATAAAAAAAAATATAAACCATTCCTACGTATCTAATCGTAAAATTTTGTATATATATATACATTATACATACATATTATGTAAAATGTATACTGCGACAATACATAGATGTCGCTATATATATTTTTTTCTTTTATAATACTTGCGACTCACTCGCTTTGCTCGGGTTCGTCCCTAGAATTAGCGTCAGCGAATCGGCGGGTTCCGCTAGATAAGTAAAATTTCTAATATAAAAGTAGCCCAAGTTACTCATTATGACATCAAAATCGATCAAGGGATTTCTCTGAAATTAGCCGGAACAAACAGACAGACAAAAAATTTTAAAATATATTTTTTGATTTTAGTACTGTATATAGGTACATATACTTTCATATACATTTAGTGTAAAGCTGTTAATTTGAAATTAAAAACAGACACTTAAATTTTATATATGTGTATAGATTATGGCTATTTTAAACAATTATAGGTATTCAAGTGCTTAAGAGCTGTAACGTGACAATTGATTGACAGTAATAGTTAAGTATACATATCTTAGTAGTTCATACTCGTACGTGTTGTGTGCAGCGCTATAATTACATATATTAATTATGCACGTTTGCTTAAGTCCGTGATGTTTGCTGTTACGTTAGATACTGTTTGTAGGTAATTGATTTATTATAATATTATGTTATGAAAATTAAACTGAAAAGTTATTCCTAATGAAGCAAGATTTTTTATTCAACCATGGATTATTTAGCAAATCGTAAATGAAACTAAAAATTTCATGATGTGTTGTGAAGTTGGTTTCTGAATTTACATAAGATGTAACATGTGATATTAGTAATATAATCCGTATTAAAAATGGCGCAGTAGTTTCAAATTTTGTTACAAACGTTGTTAACATTAAGTTAAGCAACTGTTATGATTTCATAACATATTCTCTCTGATGTGTGACGGAATCTTTCAGTAGCAATGTGAAAAGGAATATTTAAGTACCTAAATAATAAATGTATTTCGAATTATTCTTGTGAGCAAGTTTCATAGAAGGCCTATCTACAAAAGGACAAGCGAGCTGTCTCTAGCGAATTGAAGTAGAATTCTAAGATGTATTTGCCTAAAATGCTATCATTAGGTTCTTAGTTTATTTCTTAGATAACAAGCATTGTTGAAAGTCTCCTGAGCTTCCGACCCTTTCTCACTTTGACAAGTCACCCGTAAAGATTGCTTGGATCCCTAGCGACTGGCCCTTAACTTGAAACAGCCTTATCGTTGAGATAGGATTAATTGCGGAAATGCCGTAGATAACGACAAAGTTATAACTACCTAAACCTTTGTGATAACGCTGTATCGTGAAATTGGGAAGCCGCGGTTTTATTAATTAGGCCCGTTGAAATGTTTTTTTCCATGACTTTTAAGTCAGATAAACCATTCCTACTTAATTCGTCATTCTTTTTGGGCTAAGCAATATAAATGCTTCTTATTGTTCACATGGCTTCAGTCTAACTCCTGACAATGTTTTATATGGAAGATTTAAATATCATTTGTCATTTCATCAATTTATACTTGTGTAGGTATATATTATATTTTGTTTGTTTATCTTTAAAAGGCCTACTTTGGCGCCAGTTATAGATAATACGAAAGCAAAGAGAATACATATAAAAACAGCATAATAGAAATATAATATAGTGAAAAATAGTTTTTATATGAATTAAAACAAATTGTGCAACAAGTTTTTCAAATGTATCAAAGGTAGGTCATAATACGCTCGCTTTCGAAGAGTATTCGCAAGCTGAAGTGGCTTCAAAATTCAAAAGCTGCACTTCTGACATTTTTATGTGACAATTTCAGTCTCATCGTATTATTTATAACTACTGTAAAGGACAATATTATGAGAAAATATCCATGGCTAAGAAAATGTAAGTGATTTTCATAAGCTATGTCAAGTCCTTCGTTCGAACTGCATTTTGCTCATATGATTGTAGCTTTTTCCCAAGCATTGAAAAGCAGTAAGATGTTAAAATAATCATTATTTTTTTAGTAAGTTTATTATTTTATTTATTTAGTTTACCTTTAATATTTATTATCTCGATGTGATCTAACTCAGATTCAAAAGTAAGTTAGCAAAAAATGTTGTAAAAATGAATTTTATATGGAAAACTGTAAGAGATATAATTTATTATATGAATTATAATTAATATTATTTTGAATTTGCATTTCCATTCTAACATAACAAAACAAAATATTGAACGTAAAGCTAACAATGTCGCCTAAACTTTGTCACAATAAAACGCGATGGAATCCAGATAAGGGAATTTATAGCACTCTATTATACTGCCTTAGAATGAATTCTACGTTGTCACGATGAAGTTTCTAATTAATGAAAGGGGCCCTTGATATTAAAACGCATAATTACAGAGTTGATAAGGCATGCTCTGCGGCGAATACAGAGTGATACAGATTATGTTCGCAAGAGAACTACTGTGAAAGGAAAGTTTCAATAAGGCACCATTGTTTAATTTCTAAATGCTTTTAATAAAAAAAATATAAAGATAAATAATTTACTTCTATGAAATTAACTTTTAACTATCCCATTTTTCTCAAACACCAACTACTTTTTAGCATTATAATGTCACTCCCACAATCATAATAAATTGAATGACAGCTTATAAAATCTGTCAAAACGTTTAGATTGTAATGCCACGGACAGACATACATACATGCAAACATGTATACATACAATAATCACATTTTATAAACATTAAAAATCACATAACGATTTTATATCACAAATAAGTTTCATTATAAATTTTAATCATCAAGTGCATTTTGCATAATTACTTTAATTTTATCTCATATACAAACCTGTCTGGAACTTTGCCTTTGTTGACTCTATATTTGCATCGGTGTTAGCATTGCTTAGTCCGCGGTTTCTCAACATCTCGTATGTAAGTAGTCCAAATTAATTATTTTAGAGTGAAAAGGTATTTCAAAATTAATTTTATTCAAAACTAACGACTTATCCTAGCTTCGCTCGGGTGTATTCCTAAGTAATATTTTTAATATTTTTTCGTCGAACCTTATCTTTTTTCTTAAAGCCTAAATTACTACTTATACTATCGGCTATCTACCACGGAAAATCTATTCAAACTTAGTTCAGCCTTTACAAGTTTAAGCTGAAACAGACTGACAAAAAATACTAAAATTTGATTTTTATTATACCAATACTCACACAAACAGACATTTCATATTTATTTACTTGTATAGATTTTAATAAACAACCGCGAATGTGATAGTAGTTTTATGAAAGCAAAATAATGGAAGTGACATTCAGTTAGTTTTAATTGTTTTTGTCTTTATTCATTATATAGCTATAAAATGCTAACATAGGCTTATTTTTATGACTATATAATACTATTTTACCTTCCTTTAACTGACACGGTGGTCTAGTAGTTCGAGTACCGGATTGTGCCTAGTTTAATTACTAAGGTTTTTAGTTAAAATATTCTTAATTACGGCGATCGAAATTAGGCGTTGCACCCGTGTCCCTCAGAAGACGTTAAGCCTTAGTCATGCCCCTCTTTTGTCACCGGTCGTGTCGAAGTATAGTACTCTGTAAGTAAGTAGAGAGTGCTCTTGTGTCTGCGCGTACACTTGTGATCTGTAATATCTCCTACGCAGGCTAGTCTGAGTAAGATTGGCTGACGTATCCGAATATAAGGGCTTTATATTTCTACTTAAAAACCAAATAGTAAAAAAAACTATAATTAATACCAAAAATAAAATGTTTTTTGCGTTATATCTTTATTAAAATAGATAGTTATTAGGCATATTATATCAAGAGGGTAAATAATAAGAAATATACTTACTGTAGGTAAGCTAAAACGTACCATTTTTGAAAGGTAAATAAATATTTTAAATGCAATCTTTATATCATTTAATTATTTACAGCTCGTTGCATTCATGTTTAACTGTTATATGTATCATGAATCTACTACTCACAAGTTATAGAGTAGTTAAGAGTGGAAGTTGCGACGCGATAGTTTCATCGAACTACGTCGGATGAAAATTATCGATGTAAATACTTGGACGAAAATTTGAGTAATTCTATTATTTAATTCGCCATTAATATTTGACTATAACATAATTAATTTTAAATGAAAAAAAATCAGCAAAATATTTTCATTAATCTTAAAATAATTTTGTTCAAATAGACTAAAGGAGTTAATGCTAAAGAAAGACAAATGAATATCCTAAATAAGGAAATTCTCATATGTTGAGTTGGTTTAACAAAATATATTTAGCAAAATAAACAAACGCTTTTAATCTTGTCCTTTTTTACATAGAGATGATAAAATTACGAGCTCCACACTCGTCGCGTAACGAAGGATCCTTAAGAACATTCTACATCAGACTATCGCATAGGCTTTTAGTTATCCATTAAGAAGCAAAACACAAATAAAGTGACTTTTTAAGTAGTATTACTTTGTATATCAGTACACTTTTTATTTAATTCTTATACTTGTTAGTTTATATCTTCACACTAAACAAAAACAGGTTATCTTTCTGTCTGTCTGTTTGTTCTCGCTAACTTCTGAGCAAATGAGAGTGAGTAGTCGAGTAATAATTATTAAAAAATCAATATTAAGCATTTAACTGTTTTCTATGTATTTTTATATTATGTTGCGCAGCTTCATTCTTTGCGATTTTGATTTACATATTGTAGATGTATTTCCAACTAACAGCCTAGCACGGAATTTTAAAGCCTTTGCCTGTCTTTTTTTTTTTTTATAAATGGCAACGCTTACTTTTGACACCCCACTTTCTAGTCCCCACCTACCCATACTTCATCTATGCAATATTTCGCGCGGCTCCTCATTATGTTTTTCCGTGCTGAAGCCTACGCACGTCGAAACTATCTCACGATAAAATTAAGTTTTTTAATAATCACAAAGTGAAGAAACTATTTGAAAAGAGACAAGAAAATAAACTGCAAAGCATTGTATTTACTAAGTTCATCCGATGAAGATATTCAGAGTAAGTATTTTTTCTCCAAAATGGACGGTAGATGTGAATTCAGAAATAGCAATCAATTTAAACATTTATTTTATAATTTTATTTTTAAATACTTATTATTGAAATTATATTGTTAATTTTTGCCATAAAATAACCTTTAAAATTTAATATACTACAATTTATTCACAAAAGTGATGCGTTTTCACCATCACGATTAATTTGATGCGTTTTTACCATCATATAAGGGAGCTGATGCGTTTTTACCATTATGCTTGCCATATTTAACGATCTGGAGATCGTTTTAGTAAGATGTGATGAAAATTCCATCACGATTAATTTGATGCGTTTTTACCATCATATAAGGGAGCTGATGCGTTTTTACCATCATGCTTGCCATATTTAACGATCTGGAGATCGTTTTAGTAAGATGTGATGAAAATTCCATCACGATTAATTTGATGCGTTTTTACCATCATATAAGGGAGCTGATGCGTTTTTACCATTATGCTTGCCATATTTAACGATCTGGAGATCGTTTTAGTAAGAAGCGATGAAAATTCCATCACGATTAATTTGATGCGTTTTTACCATCATATAAGGGAGCTGATGCGTTTTTACCATTATGCTTGCCATATTTAACGATCTGGAGATCATTTTAGTAAGATGTGATAAAAATTTACTGGTCCATGCGAATACTAGATTCGACAAGACGACAACACGACATGAGTGTTCACAACATGTGAGGCATCCTATTCGCCCCGTACAGAGGAGACAACGGACTCTGAACAACGGGATGGTTTTCACTTTATCACTACAGACTCAACTACCAATGGAAAAAGTTGAAGATAAGCTAGGTGAGGGTATTTTAGAAATACTTAGAAATGCACCTGAATCAGACACCACGCTGGAAAAACCTATCCGTAAGGACATAGCTGCCAGATGGATGAAGATACTATGGAAGGATTAAATAAAGAACAAAAGGACCTAATGGCTAAAGAATATTTAGTTCCTAGTAATTACGAATTACTCGTACCGCCTGTTTTAAATCTCGAAGTAAAAGTTACTCTATTGGAGCAATTTATAAAAAGAGTTAAAATTATCTTATATCTATATATCTTTATTGAACAGACCAAAACGATTCGCTAATTGGTCTTACTCTTCTAATTATTTTTTCGTCAAATTTTTATAAAGTATTTAACCAATTTAAAATTTCTAAAACCAGTCAGTGGTGTAAGTATGTAAAATTTTATGTGATATGCATCACGGTGAGACAATTACCTGACTAAAAAGTTTGTAATTGTATCTATTAATACCACTCACATTAGCAAAAACTGTGCAGTGTTAAAAGTAACTCAAAAGCAACTATCTAGAACTTATTTTAATAACAATAATATTTTTAACAGTGAGAATAATCTATGTATATATTGCCACTGGGTACAGCGGCCGCCTCCGCCACCACCGCCCTCAGCACGCCAGCCTCCTCCGCCGGTACACAGACCGACTCGCAAATAAACGAGGTACAGTACGCAGGCCGATTAATGTTCTTTATATCCAATTGGAACAAGATCACTAAGTGATCCCATAGTATTGTCTTGGATTTATATATATAGAATTCCTTTTCTTTCTTTACAAACACAAATAAATTGTCCTTCAATATACTTCGTAATTGAATCATACTTATGATTATGAGAAATCAATTGCAAAATTATAAAAAAATTGTGCCATAATATGTAAATGTAGCCATGAAAATTTTGAATTTTTATCACGAATTTTTTCTGGTTCTTAAGCCTAATCGTGATGAAAGATTAATTTTATACATAAAAAGATTAAATAAATATTATAAAAAATATTTCAAAATGGCACGATTATCGTACTGCATCAAAGTTTTAAGTATAGTACGAAAGTAGTTACGTACTCGTATAAGTTTTAATTTTTCGTTTTAAGTATAACGATAGTCTTTTCGAATTCACCTGTTTACCATTTGACTTATACACTGTACCATACGTATTCACAAACCTTCTAAATCCTGTCTTAGAATACATTCGTAGTAAATATATAATATTTTATAAGTAATTTATCTATAGAAATATATAGATCTTTTATGTTTTTAAAGATACTTTTCAAGTGTGTCAGAATAATATTTTTGATGTCATAAGTTTTATAATAATTAATACTGATAAAAGTTTCTTAATCCCTAAACAACAATGTAAATTTTTAGGTTTTGTTTACGACTCAAAAAATATGTTTCTGCAACTATCCGAAGATATTAGATAAAAAATGTAAAAAAGAAATGCTATTAAATTTTGTAAAATTGAAGAAATGTAAATTACGTAATTTTGTGAGTCCTGCAGTAGAATACTCCTGGCTACACACAAAACAGTTTGAGTACCATAAATATTCGTGTTTACATAAAGATTTTTCTTATGATGAAATAATTATTGATGTACATTATAGTTTAAGACCAGATTTAAACACATTGGTGGTTAGCTAATATAGAAAAGTCTTAGTGTCTTTTTAGATTTAACAATTATTATCACTTAGAGATTTTTCTAATGCATCTGTTACTGGATTGAGTGGTAATTGTAACAATAGAAAAGTTTACGGATTTTGGAAATTGGAGAAAAGTCGCCTACACTTTAATAAGTTATAAAATTTAAACTGCTCTTTTTTACATTAAAAGTTTTCACAAAAAATATATTTAGCATAGAAATCTTTTTAAGCATTGATAATACAACCGCTACTTCATGATCGGATCGGATTGCTCACTCCTCGTGTGCAATATCCACATCTCGGTCAAATACGAGTAAGTAAAGACATATGGAAGTAGTGAGTCGCATAAACTATATACCTATCTTTGCATCATATATTAATACAAAGTATAATACGTAAAAAGATTCAGGAAACAGAATGAGAAATTGCAGACTATGCATTTCGAAAAATTGTGTTAAATTTTGTAAAATGCGATATTGATTTATAATAATTGCAAGTCGGTGTAATGCAAAATGTAAAAAATATATTGGACGCAGATGCATTAGCTATTGATGCTTTTACTGTGTTCTGCAAAATTATATCCATATATTTATGCCTTTCCTCCTTTATTTTAAGATTAAAAGATTTGCTAAAAATTATATCGCATAAAGCAGAAGGTGTTGTTCCACACTAGCCTACACAACCCTGGCTCCCCTTATTTGAAAAATAGATTTGCTCACGTTGTGAACATATTTTAAGCCAAGGCGTATATTATTAATTTCTCCTTTCAAAACTTCATCAAACCTTGTGCTTAGTAGCCGCGAAGTTGTCAGAAATAAATATTTAAAAATGGGTCTTACATCTAGAACCGTTGATATTCTAATGAATTCACATTCAGGGAATACTTACAAACAGTATGACAGCTCCATAACATTTAGCTCCATTGGTTAGTGTATTGTAAGAATAAAAATTACGATTACTCCTATATGTCTATTTCTATTATATTAGATTATATGAGTAAATGCTTTCACAAAGACCTTAAGTAGGGAAAAATAAATTCACACAAATATGCCTCATCTCTATTATTTCCTAATATTCTTAAAAATGATGTAATAAAAAAAAAATATATGAAAGGTGTTTTAAGAACGAGACCTTCTCAATCTAAATATAGTATTACGTGGGACCCTAGTATTGTTCTTAGCTATTTGTCAGCACAGTGACCACATAAACGTCTCAATCTGGAAATTCTCTCGAAAAAAGTACTAACTTTGTTGGCTGTGGTCACCGCATATAGCGTACAGATTCTCGCCTTGATAAAGATTTCTAATATGAAGGTATAAGACTTGCATATAACAATAAAATTCCTGACCTTATAAAAACGTATTCACTTCAATCTATAGTTAAAAATCAAAGTATATGCCCAGCTAAGTGTTCGTTAGATTACATAAAACTAGATCCTTACGTGGCACTAAAAATGATTACTTATTTATTATTGTTTTAAAAAACAGAATACGCTCGGTAAGAATGGTATAAACACTTCGATTTTTACTGCACATAGTACGCGTTACGCAGCTACTTCCACAGCCAAAAAACTTGGTGTTAATATTAATTTAATTAGAAAGAGTGCTAGTGAAATCAACATTCCGTAACTTTTTGCAGATTTTATAATAAAGATATTGTTGATGACAATTTTGCACATTCAGTACTTGCCTGTGAAAATGTTAAGAATTAATAAGTATTAAACGTATAAAACTGAATATATATACTATATAATATACATATATAGATAACAAAACTTGTGTTCATACTTACATGCGTCTTAATACTTACCTGCTTTTATATTACATACATAGTAACATTTTATATTTCCTGTTTTTGTCTCTGAACATCCTACAATATGTAAATCAAAATCGCAAAGAATGAAGCTGCGCAACATAATTGAAGATCAAACGAACTTACCAAGTGAAGTTCGATCACAATTATGTAAGCAGCTTCATTCGACGCGATTTATATAAACCCACCCTATGTAATATATTTTATTAACATAATTCCACTTCTACCTTCAGAAATGACTTTAACATAATATCTAATTATAAAGACTTTAATAAATTATTTTGTATTTACCCACCCTAGTTTTACAATTAAAAACAGTAAATATAAAAATAATAAGTAAATAATCTTTAAACTAAATGAGGAGCCGCGCGAAATATTGCATAGATGAAGTATGGGTAGGTGGGGACTAGAAAGTGGGGTGTCAAAAGTAAGCGTTGCCATTTATAAAAAAAAAAAAAGACAGGCAAAGGCTTTAAAATTCCGTGCTAGGCTGTTAGTTGGAAATACATCTACAATATGTAAATCAAAATCGCGTCGAATGAAGCTGCTTACATAATTGTGATCGAACTTCACTTGGTAAGTTCGTTTGATCTTCAATTATATACACAGAACACCTTGTGGTGCTGTAAATAAATAAATATGTTGGGAAAAACATATAAGATTTCACATTAACACTACTCTATTTATAACATTTATTAATGTAATTATAACAATATGAACAATAGCAATCATTAGTTAAACTCACCGTTCTATTCAACAGTTGCAACTTGTTATGTTACTATAATAAAATTGTTAGCATTCAGCAAAATTCCATCCGCATAAAGTCTGAAATGACGCTGAGAATTTGCATGGCTGATTGCCGTCCGTTGCTCAATCAAGGATATTTAACAAAATTAACTAATTGAGTGAATGTTCTACCGTACCGTCCCCCTCGCTAACTTGCCGGCGGTAAATTGACTCAACAACACAGCTACGTGTATTGGGGAAATCTAATAAGCGATAATAAGCTAAATTTGTGGGTCGTTACAATTTGCTCTTTAGTCGAAGATTAAAAAGATAAACAGTACTTAATTCTGATTGGAATTTTAATAGGTTTTGTCTAATGATGTATGACCAGAATTAAAACAGCCTGTAAATGTACGTAATGTAATTATGTATACGTTAGTTTTAGCTTAATTTAAGATAATCTAGATCTAGATATAAGCAGACTTTTGTATTCAGGGTATTACTAGACAAAGCGCATGATATTTTATCAGTGCTTATAACCTATTTTTACAAATAAATACAAGTAATGCCGCGTGTATTAGTCAGTCTAGTAAGAATGTGAGATCAATATTGCTTACATAAATTTATACAACGTGATCCATATTAATTAAAATTTAATACTACCCCAACGCAATAGACTCAAATAATGACAGAGAAGAATTTGTAACGTTATCGCCTAATTAGACTTGCTAAGAAATAGGGAAGCGAAATTCATTTTCTGAGAGAAATTTATTATTTATTATATGAATTGTGATACAGATACCTACTGTAAATCTGTTTCAAAATATTTTAAATATTGTTCATAATTAATGAGTTTTTAGGACTTATTTTATTAACCCTATTGATAATTTGCTATAAGTATTCAAATAATAGATACCTCTCAATATTTTATTCAGTTCACACATAAAAATATTAAAGGTGAAGCGATAACCAACATTTGAACCCGCTTCACTGAGTTTCCTAAGAAAGCGAGTTATTAGTGGGCTACCTGCTCTATTTATAGAGGTTTTAGTGGTAGTCTAGTGGTCATCAAACGATTTTCTTAAATGATAAAAAAAGCCTTAATGTGATAATATCCTGAAGCAACATTTGTGTCTGAGAAAATCTGGCAAGTTTTCGGAAGACTTGTGCAGTCGCCCAACCCACACTTGACTAGAGTGTTGATCTATGGCCTGATTGTATGTGTGTATTAAAAAGTCATGCATCACACATATGACAGTCATACAAAAGTCGTCAGGGGAGCCATAACAAAAAAATATGAAAAAACTATAGAGCTATTGGAAATAAATATATTTTTGCGTTGATAGACAGTATTAAGTCAATACAGGCCGGTATTTGTGTTTGCGAAACACCTATTTATTTAAGTCCCAAAGGAACCGGCGCTGCAACAGAATTAAGCCGGTTCAACACTTTCACTGCACACTTAATTAAATTTAGAGCTAATTTCATTCGAAATACATTTGTAAAATAATAAATACCTTTAACTTCTTAATGCTAAGAAACTTTTCATTTCTAATAAAGCTTCTTTTACTAAGTATTTTGAATACGTAAAAGCTTAAAGTCAGCTGAAATTTATAACCGATAATATCTTAATGATCTTCTAAGAATTTAATTTTATTCAGTGAGAAAAATATTATTCTAAATATCTTAAGAAGAATATGTTTCTTTTATTAATCAATAAGTAACTAGACACTGGAAATATTAATTGAACATAATAATTTACGTCCTTAAATACGCAAGTACTTAGACAACTTTTATTAACTTAATTCCCTTATAGATTCCCTTAGGCATTTTTTCATGACACTGCTATGGTACACACCTGATACACTGAGATAAAAGCTGACTTTATACTATGAAAAAATATCGAACCCCATTAAATGTTTGTTGTACCTACTGTTGATATCAATAATAGTAAATAATTTTGCATTAACTATTTATTGATTATTATCATAATCACTCTTAAAAGGTCATTACTTCTTCCTGAAATTTCAGATACGGACTAAGGCTCGGAAATATGACGTAAAATAGTTATATTGCTGTGTCATAAGTATAATATTATAGTCTAGTTCTATGTAAATAAATAAAAACCTACTCTAAATCTGTGATTAAAGTACAAGTTCAATACTGAATAAAAAGTATAGGGTCAAGTAATATTATAAAATAAATATAATCCATACAGCACTTCTATGATATTCTCATATCAAAGGGCCCTTAGAACAAGCCATTATTGATAGAGCCTTGATGACGGCCTCTTTTTGTACCTCCACTTGACCCTTCGTACAAAAAGGGGAATCCCAACTCGACCTTTGTGGACACCAAAGATTTATTTCCTTGATGATCACAGTGTTAGAGATAAAGGTCGAATGTCTATTGTCACCATTGTGCTATAGACAAAATAAGTAACATTTCTAAACAAGCTCCACTATAGCTTATATTAATCTTTGAAGTTCACAATACAAAGGTTAAGTGTTTGAAATTGATAAATATCATTTACTATTATTAAAAAAATATGTTGGGACACAGCGCCGTCTCGTTCCCTGGTAAGCTACGATACTTGTGTTACGGATACACTACACTTACATATATAACTTAAACATATTTTAAATATAAATACCCGTACTGGAGTACAAACATTCGGGCTTAACAAAAGAATGCCAAATTTGGCTTAGTTTAACTTGTCATCAAAATATAATAAAATTACATAATATATACCAAAATAACCATACTTATGGCAGTTTGACCGATTGCGATGAAACTTTGATGAGTAGTTGGAAGCACACCCACGTCAGTTTCAGATATCATACCATAAACGTACAGCAGAGGGCATGAGGGTTTTAATAATTTCAGATTCGTTAGTTAAACCTGACAGGCAAAACTCGTAAGTAACTAATAATAGGTGTTACCTACTGCAAATGAATACCTACTGCAAAGTTACTTTTTAAAATATGGTATCTTTATAATATATTTCATTATAAAATGTAAAAATCTGAATATAAAACCTACCTATATACCTAAACTACCTTACCTGAGTTAAATAATGATTAGAACTCATTTTCATGCAAGCTGTAAGTGTCGCAATTAATTAAAAATATCTAAAAACTTCAAAATTTTAAGAATTTACAACTGTAATACAAAACATAGTAATTAATTTCTCATAAAGAATAATGAAGCATCAAATTCATTAATTAAAAGTTAATTCAATATTAAATCATAAAGCAATTTGATAATCAAACTTCGATATTAATATAGAAATGACTTTTGTTTAATAAACGTCTACTATTTGTATATCCCTTTTCTAAATATTTGTAAAACTAAACTAATTATCTGGGAACTTCAAAGAAACGTCTGTTTATTACACCACAGTCTAAGTATTGTTGACATGAGCTTTGAATACGACTGAAATTAGGCGAGTAATAATTATGAGACACTAAGCTCCGCAAACCACTAATGACTTCCATTTCATTTCATCTAGGAACAAAATTTCGGGTGTAATTGAGTTTCTTGTCCATTTTATTAAAACTTGCATTCACTCGTTCATTATTTATGAAGTACGTCGCCAAATTGAGGTTTATGCAGTTTTTTAATAATGCCTGGCATTTTTTTGATGAAAAATAAAACTCTAGAAATAAATTATGGCTTTACTTACTTTAAAGAGGATGGATATTGTATATGAGGATGAGGATATTGTATAAGGATTGAGGGAGGACGTCTTCATAGAAGTAGGAAGATCGATTTAGTGGTATATAAGCTTAATGCAAAAGCTGTCTAAAGAAACGCATATTATGTCAATTGATTGATTCTAAAGTCAAGATACGGTTCATTGTCATTTTGTTGATGAACTTTCTAATAATATATTTGTCTGAAGAATAAAACTATTTTAACAAACCGCATTTAAATTCTAAAGGCTAAGAACTCGTCACCAAACGGATACGGTTAATCTTCTTCATTCAAACAAATTGCCAAACTACAAGCAAATCGACCGTCGAAATGCCTTGCAAAAGATCGATAGTACTGGCAATAGTTCGCAAACTATCCCGACCACGTTGGCTGGAATCTCAATAAAGGCACTGAGTGACGCCCGTTGTGTACTTATTTCGTGTCCATAATGTCACTGCGATTCGTTAGTTCGCTTATTTGGCGCGTCCACAATAGTCCCACAATGGACAGTTTTAACCTATTTAATTTGTCAAATTTAGGATATTTTACATATTTCAGAATGTTTAAAGTAGTATATAATATTCTAAGTAATTTTTTTATTATTTAATACTAGCAAAAAACTCTAGCTTTGCTCATATACCGATAAATGTATACACATTTATATTATGATCTAGCTACACCTAGATTATATGATAGGTAGTATTTAATACCTATATAGTCGACAAGTGTATACGGACGAATTAAACGTGAATTATCCAAAACGTCGTTAGTACTTTAATGACATACGAGAATACATTCAACAGCTAACCGAAGTTTCGTAGTATTCGACGACTGGTATACAAAACTACATAAATCCTATGTAAAAAAATAATTCTGAGCTATATACTTATTGTTTTTGTAAATATATAATATATACATAAGTATGTTATTATTATGTTATTACTATGTTATTAATATATATGCGAAGTTATAAAATATAGTGTATATAATTCAAACACTTTACTGCTATAATATACATCATACTTTATATGAGCACCACACGAATTCTTTATTAGGCACTTAAAAATATTAAAAATAAAAAATAATAAAATGAAAAGTAAGCAATACTTTCAAAGGGCGAATAATATTTTTTTGAACATTTGAGCACATTGTGGAATGCCTTCATACAGGAAACCATTTTATTTGCTCTACTAAGCATTTGATGACATATTTCTTTTCGTTTTATCCTTTTTCATTCGCTTGCATTCTATCCATAGCTACATTCAATACGAGTTTGGTTCATTCAGTAAGAGCTTTCTATAATCCCCTTTGCTTACTTCAATATAATGAAACGCAATTTACATATGTAAGTAAATATTCTGATTAATATATTGTATTTATCCGATTTCACAATCATTAATATGTATAAAACGCCGAAGTTTATTTTGTATTAATTACATACATATGTATATCCGTTTAACTTACACTATTAAACTCAATGGTTTCTGAAAATTGCAAAATAACTTAAATAATAGTAATAACTATATCACTACATCACTATAATATATTATAAAACAAAGTCGCACGCCGCGTTTGTCTGTCTGTCGGTTTGTACTCGTAATAAACTCAAAAACTACTGAACATATTTTCATGCACCAATAGAGGGAGTGATTCTCAAGCAAGATTAAGATGCATATTAATCAAGGTTTTGTATTAATCTGTTGAAATATGAAGATAATTGTTGAATAAAGTTATATAAAAACAATGTATTCAAGAATTATTTCTCTTAAATAGGTCTTAAATAAACCCTAACAACGCTTTTTGGACGTAAGACAGTAGCTTATTCTAAAGATAAGTATAAAATATTTAAAAGTTAAACCCATTTACGTTAATATCAAAAATTATAACCGACCGCCTTTTGCGTGAACTCTACGTCAATAAATTAAGTCCTTTACATACCTCGTAATATACTTGCGACGAGTAACAAAATATACTAATTAAGAGCGTGACATGGCTGGAAACAATACATGACGCCGCCAGTAATAACCGTATAAGTTGTATAATTTAAACGCTTGCTAAGCTCGTCAAAGTAAATGTAGTGAATAGGAATAATGGAGAATACTCGACGGGCCATGCCCGTGGAAATGAGTGCTTATTTCTGTTTTTATATTTCATTATTGGCCCTCTCGACTCATATTGCACTGCATTCGGATTCATAGAGGCCGCCATAAAAGATTGAAACGTGAGAGGGGCATTTCAATAGAGTAATTGCAAGTGCACTTTTTTTAATTCAATTCCTGTCGGCTTTGGTAAAGTCGGACTGTGCTTTATTGATATCGCTATAATGTAATGAGTTTTTTCAATTGTGCATGTTATAATATTATGTTTTCTGTGCAACGCGATTCTCATTAGCAATGGTACGCTTACAACTCCAATCCTACGTCTCTATATTTTATAAAAAAGTTGCTTTTGCCTCCAGTTTCATCCATCGAATAAATTTCAATTACGTCTGTACTCCCTTAAAATAAGATCAACTGAAAAATATAAAAAGTAAAAAACCCGTAGAATTTTAGTAGGTTTAAAAAATTGTAAGCAAACAAACATTTTATAAGTAATATTATATTTAGCATATCATATTATATAGTAAGTAATAAAGAGTAGGTATTACTAGACTGTTATAAATTACTACTGACTAAAATAGCAAAATACAAAAATTACTGACTCAATTTGAACTTCTTTTATAACTGAAATAATTACCTTACCTCACGAAATAACTGCTATTTCAACAATTCTGTAGTAAAACTAAAATGCTGATATAAAATCTAAATGCCTTTGTACAGCGTCGTGGGTTTTTTTTTTGGGAGATGAGAAGGAAAATGAGCAATTACACGGCGGTAGCTCGGCTCTGACTAATGAAATTTAGAATATACCTAATGGAAACTGAAATAACTGGAGACGTATTCACATTTGGATAAAATATAAAACAAAGTATATACTTATAATTTAAACGATATTAATAATGATCGCTCTTCATTGTAAGACATATGTTATATGTAATAATTTATTAATAAATAATTCAAAATTTAAAAGAAATAATATTTTTAGGGCATTACCAAAATGGCTTACTTAAAAAAAACATTTAATTGTTTATCTATTTTGAAGAAGATTCGATTGACGTAAATAGTGCACCCACGCATTAACAAATCATGTGGGTGCACTACTTACGCCAATCGATTCTTAATTCAAAGGGTATAAAATTTCGAGTCTTTGCCGTTGACTGCTTTGCCGTTGACTTTGCTGAGAATATCTCTCGTGACCAGGATGCAACAGTTAAGTCATGATGGACTTTAGAACGAGCATTATAAGAAATGTGTCTTATATTTCGTATTTGTAGCATTGACCGTTAAGGAGTAGCATTTTTGCATTCCAACTCTTTAGGATGAAAGTGGTTCTAATTCAGCTTGCAACATTTGAATGATATCAACATACCCAATAAATCATTGAAAATTAAAGAAAAGCTTATAAAAAAACTTTACCTAAATAGTCTTATTTATTAAAATTTAAACTAAACCGAAAATGTTGTTTGCACATTTGACTAATCAAACTAAATACTAAACACAGCTGTAGGTATCCGCGCATACTAGTTATATTATGCAGGTAGGTACATAATAATATATACGTTTAATATGTAACTACTTAAAACTTTATGTTACATTTCCTATCCTTATCCCTACCTAATTACCGTAAGCCTCAATTTTTTATATAACAGGATCAAGCAGAATGAAGTAAAAGATTCATAATATCTTTCCTAAAAATACCTTTTATATTATTGTATATATGCAACGTTTTTAAAATAATATTGTCCTATTTATTGTATGTATTTATATCATTACCATTAAACGTTGTGGAACTGTACCCGGAGGAAAATATTTACATAGGTCATATCGAAAATTTATTCCCTCTGAATGTTGCCGCTAGACCGTCCCATATTGTGTACACAACACATGTCACGCAAAGTGAGTGGACAGTCGACTTCATTTATTCCTTTTGAGAAATATACATTCAAGAGCTTTCTATCTTTCACAAAAAATAACCAAAAAAAAAAACTACAAAATTATAACCATTTTCTTATAGGTTAAATAAACGTGTTGAGTGAAAAATTAATCAACTTTTTGCACAAAAATTATATAAAAACAAATATTATTATATGCGTATACTAACGACTCGCCCATGCTTTGCATGAGAACGCCTATGTATTCTCCCAGCCTTTTTCTATCTTCATACTAAATTTCATACAAATCTGTACAGACGTTTCAATTTGAAGAGTGACAAAAAAAAGATAAGTCATATACTAGTGTAAAAGTAATAAACTTATGTACAGTACATATATTGTAACCGAAGTTCTTAGTGCGAAGCCATTCCATGGAGTTTTAGAACAATACACCTCTACCGTTAGACAAGACCAGATTCAGACGGTCGGAAAATTATTCTCGAATACAATTAAAGTTTAATGCGATTTATTTTAATTTTATAAACCATGTATTTGAAGGCACGTCAAAATTTTCATTTAATTTTTATGAAATGTTTATAATATCTAATGTTGGATATATTATTTTGAATCCATATTTTTATTCACCTCCTTTTTTTTGAAAACTGCCTTATAAAATAATAAAAAATAAAGGTATGTATATACTGTTTTTTTTATTAAACGATAGAAAGATATGTAAAACATACTGTGTGCTTCTTGCTAGCTACTGCCAGCCGTTTTAGTCTATGTACCTATTTCTATTTAGTTTGTAACCACTAAGGATCTACTGATTTATAAAGGCACCAAATAAATTACCCTTTCAGTCATTTAAATCTACATTATTAATGACTATTCAATATTCATGTACGTGAAGCATAATAAATACTTAAATTAAATTTAAATATTTCATTCAATTGTATACATAATTCATCAGTAATTATACTGATTGATAAATTAGTTTGAATTGACAAAGTAACAAATCGACCTCATTATTGCAATAAGCAGACCACCATTTCCCATTTAAACCAACCGTTGTCCGTCCGATATTAATAAGATTTCAATATAGCCATACAAATATTAAATGACGAATTGCTTCAAATGAATTTAGCGGACCCTCACAGTTGTTGAGGTGATCAATCATTTGCTTTATTGCCAATACGTACATACATACCCATATATACATAGTTTAGAATCATTCAAACTTCAGAGTGACTAAAGTGAAAATAATTTCGTACTTTTGCTGGTTTTACTTGGTATTTTAAAATTTTACAAAACTTACTGTGTGCTTTTGTAAAAGTTTCGTGATATCGAAATGCATATGTTATATTACACCAAAATAACGTTTATATTTACTACTTATAAATTATTTTTTTATTTAAAACATAATAAAGTTTAACACATTTTTAGATTTACGCGAATATTTGACATTATTTACGGGAGAGAGTATCTCCCGTGACCATGATTGCTGTAAGGCATTGGAAACGTCGGGTACCAAAAATCAAAATAAGTCCGTGACAAAATCCGAAAAGATAGTTTCATGTATAATAATAATGTTTGTTTGTATCTGTTTTTTTTTTATTTTGTATGAGTGAAATATTAATATATTATCTTTATAAAGCAGAGCACAAACGAAAACAAAAACGAGAACAAAAGGTTTTTTTTATTATATTAAAATTTGATAGTTCTAATTAGACCGTCTTAATACTGAACTTCTCTACGATCTTAATACTTAATAGGCTCCACTTTACCTAGGCTATACTAATAGTTCATTGCTTAATTATTATGAACTTATTTCTTGTCGTTCAAATATGAAAAATGATAATAAGCTAATTTATTTTGTCATAACCCAAAAAAAATATGAGCTATATAGCATAATATAGTATATGCACATCCTTACGTTGTAAATAAATTAATTTATAACGAGATTAGACGCGTCCCTTTACGAATCTCGTTATAAATATTTAAGCTTACAACAAATTAAGAATTTGCGGGCTTCAGTTAGAAGGAAAACAGGCTTATAATGTGGCGTTTCCCAGCAAGAATTTCATTACGATGACAATGTTGGGAACTTCAATTTTCTCGTGAGATAACGAGCATGGCTGAGATTGTTTCAAGCTTCTAACTTGAGGCCACTTTGACCCGCGGCCCGTGAACAACGCAAACATGCTCATTAAAGTTCGTCCAGAAAATGCTAATATTTATGAACGTAATTGAAAATAAAATACAAGGAATAACTTGTGTGTGACGTCTTATAAGAAAATTTCCAAGAATTCCTTTGTAAGATCGAGATCTTCCGAAATGGGGCGTTTAAAATTTCGCAATATTTTTAGAATTATTTTACGAAGTGTCTATTCATCCGATAAGCGGACGAATAAATTAAATATTATTCGTCCGACAATTGGTGTTTGATATATCGCGACTGAGACTTTTTTGCTTCTTAAATGGCTCAAAGAGAAATCAATTTGTTTTTTAAGTTTTAACATACTCGTGAATGCAATTGCGGACGTTTCTGTAGTACTTTTTACAAAATACCATTTTCTTGTACATTGTTTTGATGTAGGTACATACTCTCAGGGAGTGTTAGTAACGTAAATTTCATAGGACGACTCTATAGAGCCAGCTCTTTTACATATAAAAATTCTTGGACTTATTAAAAGTGGGTGGGATCTAAATAATAAATTATCAGCTCGGTAGGTTAGGGTTATTTTTTTTTTATTTTTGCATAGGTATATCCTGCACATAAAATTCGCTTATTTTATATTAGAAATCAAAGAAGTGATAGATATTCGTACAAACCGACAATAGTCGGACGTATAATATATTTTTTATTAATACGATTATCGGATGACTAGCAACAGCCTTTAAAATAATTAAGTCATCCAACAATTGTTGGACGACTAAATTATTTTACTCGTCCAACTAGCAGACGACTAGCATCAGCCATTATTTTATTGCTTATGATGCACTTGTTATTCACTATCGTTTAAACACTTAAATAACGTTATAATATGTCTATATATGAACATATTAGTTAAAAAGATTTTTGGGAGAATACATTTATATTAATACAAGATATTCCTGTAACATGCCATAGCTGTTATAATTGCCTAAATACCTACTCCGTGCAATGCATATACGCCTAGGCCCCTAAGGAAGGAAGTACAATTAATAAGTTAGATATATAATACGAGTGTGTCCATGCTTTTGTATGTTAATCTTGTACATTAACACGGCCAGTTAATTGTTAAAAAGCAACTGTTAGTTATATAATATTTCAGTACCATATCCATTAGGAATAGATTGTTTAAAAAAATAATAGAAAAAAATTTAGAAATTTTAAGCATTCACACGTAACGTACACTACACGAGTACATACCTTAATTAAGTTCCATTATAGTACGCGTACAATTGTTTAAAAATAAAAATAAAACTCAATATCCATTCACGTTAAATTATCTACAAATTGACTTAAAAGCGCAATCATTTAAAATTGAGCTGTGCATAGTAATGCGAATTATGTTGGTGCCTATGAATTGTCCAGAAGGCCAATATTGGAAAAGCACTCGACTATGCACTAACGAGATGCGGGTCTAATGAACTTGAAATCCTGATTCCATTTTGTATAATGGACATTAACATGGAACTATGAAAGGTTTTATGACTTGGACTCGAATTACATAGTTTATTTGGTTTTCAATTTCACATAACCTCATTGAGTTCATAATAATAATTTGAAGTAACTGCTTTACCGCTGAACAAATTTTTAAAAATGGCAATGTTATAGATTGCATTTTTGGGGTAAGATTATAGTATGTCTTTTATCTTATACGACGCCATAGATACAAAATTTTGAATACCTAAACTTCGGCTATCATTCAATTGATTTGAATATTGCACCCACACCATAACTAGTGTAATTTAGTGATATCGGCGTCATTAGCATTGACTTGCAACCTATATAGGAGAAGGAAACGTGTTAAATCAAACCCGAAACTTCTTGTGGGCAAAAATTAAATTTAAGATCGAAATATAACTGGTGTACAACTGCTCATTAAAATAAAAGCTCGCTTTCAAAAAATATTATTTTTTCATACTAATTTATCAGACGTTAAAATGTCAGTCAAATGTTTCCGTTTTTCCTACATTTTTCCCTAACTAATAAATAATTTTAAAATACAATATCACATATACAATTTAATTGTTAGCTTGTTTTTCTATTTAAATAACAAAGGTTTAGATTCAAATTAAACAAAACATACTTTTAAACCCAATTATTTTGAGTTTTAAAAATATATTTTTAATTTATAGCTTCACGTTTCATCAATAGTGATGACGGGTAGTTGACGTGCTTTTATAGTATAATCCCAGAATGTATTTGTGGGGAACAGTAAGTATTTGTTAATCGGATTAAGTGGATAAATATCCACCGGCCATTGACTTATTCGTCAATATTTACGAGTTTGTTCACTCGAAGCTTTTCCTACATGAAAACCACAGTAAAAAACAAATTACAGTACGACGAAAAATATGTATAATATGCTAAGTATCATGCATTTTTCAGTAATTGACTAGATATTCTATTAAATAATAATATGACTGACTTGCTTCGATTATCGTGGGTTCGATGTTCAAAAAAATTATAATTTTAATAGCTAAAATAAGTTATTGACTTATAAGCTATTGGTTTATATTATAGGAAACGTAACAAACAAGATAGTGATATGTAGTTTCCATTCTGCTAATCACTTAATAATATAATTTAGTAAACATTATAATACGAGTGGGTAACGTGATTTTGAGCAGTGGTAGCCCAGCGGTAACGCGCTCGCTTGGATAACCGAATGTTGTGGGTTCTAATCCGGGTCTCGCACCTGTGATGTTTTCATGTGCGAATTATTTTCTATCATGATTACCACTTGTCTTACGGTGAAGGAAAACATCGTGAGGAAACCTGCATGTTTTTGAAAAACCTAGCAAGTTTTCGAAAGACGTGCGACGCGACGTAACGACGAGGGAGGCCCGTGCCCAGTAGTGGAAGCGTAAAAGAGAGCTGAAGAAAATGATGAACGTCAGTTTAAAAAAAAAGTTTACGCCTTTGACATTGTAATAACATTGACATTGTAATTTGTAATAATGAGCCGCTCTTTAGAGATGATAATCATGAAATAATAAATTAACAGAAGACCTTCATCAAATTTTCGTAATAAATTAGTCCACCATTTATCTCCATTCCGAGTGTCATCTTGCTAGAGATTACGTGACGTTTTAATAGGTCACCATTAGCATATGAACGGTCGGGTTGAAGGATTACGTGTTAATGGTATCTAAGATGTTAATATCTCATGAAGAGTTAAGCCTATGTGTCAGTAATGGATTATTCAAGACGTGGACGAAGTACAAATCGGTCTCGAGGCTCGGCACGTACTAATTGAATTTTGATAGCTATGTAGGCTTAGTTACCGCTCGCCTATTTCAGCTCTCTTGGAAGTGTCCTCAATCATTCCGGTCTGATTATTTTATATGAAGTAAAATAGGTTAAAGTGAAGGGTTATAGGAAATTGTATTGTACGTCTCATATATTCAATAGCAGCGGCATAATTTTACTAACGATTTAACACTAAAGTAGAGTAGAGTAAAAACTATAATTTGCTTACAATTTATTTCTCATTTGTAAAAATCAAAACAAAATATTATAACACGTGTTTTTCATATGTATAAAAACTTTTTAGTTTTTATATCCACAGCTAGTATATTTACATACATATTTTCACTACTAATTATTTCTAACTATGTTTTTATTGTATTTGTGATTACCATCTTTTTACCGCAAAAAATCTCATCTTAGAGAGATCCTTAGATACTAACAGTTAAATTGAATCTAGGGACAATCCGGTAAGTCACTAGAACTTCATAATAAGTAAACGTCAAAAATAGGAGTCTAGCAGACAGCTATTAAACCACTGGTCCCGCACTCCCAAACAACCGAATCAAGGGATTAAAAATGTTCGGGCACTAAAGTCGCCTTTGGAAAGATTTCAATGACCCTTCAGTGCGACGAACTCCATCGCTCGTTCACTTTTACGAGCCATAGCCTGAATACTGTCTGCATCGATACAATGGCTCTGACCGTATGCCATCCAGGCTTATCACCCTGGCATACTACACATACTCATACTTATTTAATCTTGTCCGACAAGGCGTTGAGGAACTCTTAATATAAATTACAATAAAAAAGGTCGAACGGCCAAAGGGTCTTCCGTTATTGGCAGTGTGCGCGCCGCAATTTTCATATTTTCTATATTGAATGTTTTTTTCGCACAATGAAAATGGTTTCCCATAGTGCTAGTAAACTAGAGTAATTTAGAAGGTTATTTATATTGTATAGTTTCTTATCTGATATTGTTTTTCGCGTATAATAATATATGCCACAATTTATCAAAAGAATTCGTGTATCATATCAAACTAAATATAGTAAATATCTATCTTACGAGTAGCTTCTAAACAATTGCTTCGATCGGGATGATGCTTCAGCGCTTAGTGATTGATTGCAAATATTTCTTACTAAAACAGATATTTATTGTATTTCTATGTTCGTCTAAAATGCATTCCTAAACCATCTTAAAAGGATTTTCAATACAAAATAAAGTCTGCTCATTTTCGAAATATGTTCTTGTGGAAGAAAATTTACGTAGAAATTAAAGATTTCATAAGATAGAAGTAAACAATTAAGATTATGTTTTAGATTATTATAAATTCTCAAAGGAATTTCTAATACAAAATTTCACTTACTAATTCTAAGTATTTACATGGTGGAAAATTTGCTTTGTATTTTTTTAATTTAACAAGAACGAAGTTATTATTACAGACTTTTATGCTTAATAAGAATTTTCAATAGAAGACATTCTTCTTCGCTATAATTACTTCAGTTGTGCTTTGCCACAAAATGAGCGTATCAAATAAAATGTTCT
The DNA here is from genome assembly GCA_905231865.2 of Boloria selene. Classification (NCBI taxonomy): domain Eukaryota; kingdom Metazoa; phylum Arthropoda; class Insecta; order Lepidoptera; family Nymphalidae; genus Boloria; species Boloria selene. The sequence continues at coordinate 5,544,376 of HG993146.1, read as the reverse complement.
CGACTTTTAAGGGCTATTTTGAAGCTTTAAATGTCCTTTTATTCACTACCCTGTGGTAAGTGGTTGAATGAGTAAATCTTGGGAATTGGTTCAATTTTGGAAATAAACTCTCTTTTTCCAATACTTTTAAATGTATTGTAATATTATAAGAATCAATAAATTATATTACTGGTACATAACTTTTATTTTATATCACTTTTCTAACGTAAAGTGTAAAGTTTGTGAGGAAGGTTACTCTATTTCTTGCATGTCAGAACGGCTGAACCAATTTGGATAAAATTTGGCACAGATAAAGATTTAAAATTCGAATTACTTATTTACACTATTTTCGTCGTAAAGTAGTTAGTAATTATTTCATATTCATATGTTCGCAATAAATATAACAGAAGAGACTTAGGGACTATTTTGTCTGCTATTGATATTCCTCAAAAAACGTCAAATACCTTAGTCTCTCCCGTGACCATGATTGCTGTAAAGCATTCGAAACGTCGGGAACCAAAAATCAAAATAAATTCGCGACAAAATTCGAAAAGATAGTTTCGTTTATAATGTAAACATAATCCTAAGTATTATTTCAAAATCAATAAAAAATAATAAAAATTCGTCTATATTTTATGTAAATAATTATTTTGATAACGTTTCGCTTGTAACTCGAACCAAGCATTTAAATGTTAAGCTGCCGAAGTAACCGCGGTCAGGCACTTGTGTCGAGAGCGGCATTATGAACCGTCTGCTCTCCTCAACCCTTGTTCAGGATCAAATTGAAATTTAAGAAATACACTATTTCAAGTAAGTATACATTTTCAATGGCGGGATAATAGTGACCCACTTGCGTAATAATTTGTTTGCTTCATCGAACTTATTTTAATGTTATACGAATTCTAATTATTTTACCTACATATTTTTAAACTAGTACTATCATCACAAATCAACAAAGTAACTTTATCTATGTCTAATAATATATACAGTAGTAACAGTTGGAACAAGCAACATATATTTACATATTACGTACAATCATAGCCCAGAGATTGCGGGGTCTTGTATGCGCGGAATAGGTAGAAAGTATCATCTTTTTTGTGCTTGCATGCTTGAGTGATCTACATCAAGTACGTCGTCATTACACCTGCATTTCTTTTCATCTTGTAAACAATAATTGTCTCATCGTACTGTGAAAGAGTTGTAATAAAAAAGTTTGAACTCAGCTAGCTTTTATGACCAAAAGGATCAGCTTTTAAGGATTTGCAAGCTCGTCTTTGCATCCGTCGTTCATATACATATTGTTGGAAGAATAGTAAGAAAACGTCATCGTGGAAGGGATATCACGTAGTGGTGGTAACGGCGAGCTTATATAAGCCTGTGCGCGCTTCATTCGAGGCGAATTTCACGTACTGTAAACTAGTGTAAGGGGAAACCTTGTCCGTTTGGAAAGTCTTTTTATTTTTTCTAAATTTCACTTCTGGTTCCTAAAAATATTATATAGTTTAAAAATTGTCTTATATTAGTATTTTATATATATTAGTATGTACGAGAACTTGAGCGGGATTAACGCTACAGATATTGGGACATGAACGCAAAGCACCATCTAGTTCCATGGTACGCTACGACACTCTAAGAATACCAGATAGTTGATAGAACACGTATATTAAAATTTATAACAATATTATAAATTTAAATAGCAATCATCCACGACTGGGAAAAAGATTAATCATCATACAAATAAATGCTCTCAATTAGACTCGAACCCGCTAACATGGCCACAGCAAGTAGAATCACTACAAACGAACCCAAATGTCTTGTTGGATATTAAATGGAGTCATAAAATATTTCGCAATACTATGATAAGGTATATGCATAAAATCAGAATGAATACTTTTTTCACCATAAGTTATAACAGAACAAATTTAAGGGAATTTAAGCGTCTATAAATTAAAACATTTTATACTTCTCTGCGTAATTACGGGATTATTAGAAGACCGTAGAAAGAACGTCTAGGGACACGTCTGCATATTTAGGCCGGGGCTGGAGTATTTACTTATGAGAAAATAAAACATAAATTATTCAACAAACGCGGCCAGCACACGTTTCATCTTCCATATTGAATAAATATTTGAACATAAATACTTATTTAACCTCATTTCGCAAATTAACAGTGTAGATTACCCTACACGATTTAAAAAAAAATAATCCTTGCTCTGTAATTTTCTTGCGTTGTTTTAAGTATTTTTACTTAATTATCATTTTATTTTCTTTAAATTTTGGGGTTACATTCGCTAACCGTTTTATATAAAATATATTTTAAGGTTGCATATAACGTTTTATACCTATAATTTTGTTGTTAAAACATACATATTTTTCTTAAGCCATTTAGAATAGTAAAATAAATTTTAGCGAAAATGTTTTAAGTACTCAATCATTAGTAGTTTTCAGTAAACTCAGTAATCCAAAGCACATAATAATTATCACTTTGATACTAATTTACGTATTTACGATAAATAATAGATTTATTATATTAAAATTAATTTTATTAAGTAGGTATAATATAGTGGATTTAAAGTCTACCAAACGACGCCGTGCCGTTCCGTTCTTAGAACGCGGGCGAAGCCGCGGGTACTAATAATAATAAAATTATTATTTGTTATAAAATAAAATACATATAATATCCAAAAATATTACAAAAAGTTATTTTTGTATTTCATAGTACTTTAGGCTCACTGTAGGCTCACAAGATGGCGCTACTATAGGCTCACTAGATGGCGCTAGTAGTAGATTACATCGCGCTATGGTTTGGTTCTAACCAATACTATATAAGTCCTGGAGCGCTGTACTTCGGTAGACAAACAGACAAAAATTTTACATTTTTTGAAAGTAATTCTACACTAAGGTGTTAGAGTTACTTGAAAACGCTACAAAACTATATTTTTATATTAAATCCAGAAGCTGAGCGCTGACGCGTACGCTTTAAGAACTGCACGTTTAGCGTCCGTGTTGACTAATGCATGCTCTCTCACTCTTTCTTGTATTTCTTTTCATTTCATGATACGACTACGTGAATTAGTTAAATAGAATTAAGGCCTATTAAAACTTAATTCCCAGCACATAAATAAATGTTGTACATTTATTATGAAATAAATACTGTATAACATAACTTTATGAGTGATTTTTGCAAGTTATTGTTTAGTGCAGTGTATATTTTAAAGTAAAAGGGGTCTCTAAAAATCACTACGTAAGTATAACGTTACCGAATTAAGAATTCACGTTATTTTTAACATTATTAAACATCTGTGACGATATTTAATTTTGTAGGATGATAAAGTTGTCATTTGACAGATAAATTCACGTGTACAGCTACAATGTCCCAACTCTCAAGTCAATTAACATTATTAAATTTATTAATTATTATACGCATTTCGTTTTTTGATTCAATATTCGTAATTCGATTACAACTTAAACTTAATACTTTATTACATTTTATTTTTAACTCACAACGCAAAAACGACGGATGTTATATTAAGATTGACAGTGTTCGCAACGGATATATATTAATAAGGCGTTATAACGATACGTTATTTTTAAAACGACTAATATTGTCTACGTTATAATATATTTATAAGTTATCAGAATCCTTTATTAAATTATGTAATATGTATAATCCTACTATACGTGTGTATGTCACTGAACTCCTAAACGGCTGGACTGATTTTGGTGAAATGTTTTGTGTGTGTTCGAGTATTCGAGAATGGTTTAGATTCACAATTCGGTCCACTTCAGAATTATTTTTAAATAAGTTATTTATACATATGCACAATAAATGAGATATTCAATTATAAATAAGTCGTTGCTAGGCAACATTATTTTGCGCATGCATACTAAAACATTTCACCGGGAGCAAAAGTTTATAAAAAAATCTATGTGTACAGAACAAGAACAAAGCAAGGGAGAAAAAAATAATGATAAAAGTACGTTATATTCAAAGACATCTTTTAAAAATAAATAAGCCTGTTTACAAATAAGCCTCTTTGATAACAAAAATAGATTCAAAGATCAAATCAATCAACCTTTTCCAGAAGATTTTTCAACCTGCATTCGCATTTCGCTAGTCAAACAGTGTCTGCAAATATTTCCCTGAAGCAGATAGCTGTTGACAGGCCAGCGTCCTCACTACGAAATCACTTTGGTCTGACGAGATACATTGCTTTGGTACTAGAATTCTTTATCTTTAGTCTCGATGTATCATGCTATTTGCAATAAAATTGGTACAAACTAAAACATTTTTATTATTAAGGGTAAATAGATAGGTGATTTGGACTACTTAAATTAAAATCAATAATATAATATAATATAATAATATATAAAAAAGGTTACACATGAAATAATTTGACAATTTATAGTTTCACATACAGTTCTTGTAACAGTCGGATGCCTCTGTTGCCGTACTAGGATACCTGTGTTACGGCAAACAGCGCCCACCCCTCAAACATGGGCAAAAGTAGTAATGTAAAACTTATACAAGGTAAACTTAACAAGTAAAAGATATAAAGTAAAAGTGTGTGTGTGCATGCGTGCGTGCGTATGTGTGTCTGAGTGTGTGTGTGTGTGTGTGTGTGTGTGTGTGTGTGTGTGTGTGTGTGTGTGTGTGTGTGTGTGTGTGTGTGTGTGTGTGTGTGTGTGTTTGTATGTGTGTGTGTGTATGTAGTGTGTGTGTGTGTCATAGTATTGTAAAAATCAATGATGTTAATTGCAGATATCAAAGAGTTTTTCAGTATCGTCGTATGTTCATTTCAAAAAGTAGTTAACAATTTTCATCTTACATATTTTACTATTGGCGGAGAAAATATTAATTTTTTTATTAATTCTATTATATATAAACGGTCCCAGATAACAGTAAAATTTATGAATGAACATAGTTCGGAAAGCTTTATTTTCGACGCAAATTGCTTGATTTCTACGTTTGTTAAATAAATTCTGCGTATATTTCAGCTCGGCATGTTGTTTTAGAATAATATTTTGAAAAAACAGTTGGCGTACCGTTAGAACTTCACAGTACTTATACAATTCATGGGTTGGGAAAGCAAGCGGCGTATATGTGCAGACTTTTAAAACAATTCTTTGAGCAATTTCAAGAGATTTCAGTGTGGTTTTCGGTGCACCACCCCATGAGGATATGCAATATGAGATGAGTGATTGACATAGGGCAAAGTACACCCGTTTTAAAATAAGGGATTCAGCGATATCCCGCAGGTTTCTAAATATACTGGTTAAATTACGGATTCGATTTGATAACTTTGAAATGTGCTGTTTAAAGTTGAGATGGCTATCTATAATTACACCTAAGTATTTAATGGTTTCGACTCGTTCTATAGATTGACATGAACAATTTAAACTTTGTCTACAAGAGTGAGATATTAGTTGATTGTCTTCACTTGGCCTTCTTATATTACGAATAGAATGAGCTATGTACTTTGTCTTTTCAATATTTATAGTCAGAGTGTTGTTCCATAACCACTCGTTAGCCACATCAAGACCGTTTTGTGCGGCAGCGAAAACTTCGGACCAGGGGGCGTACCATGAACTATTTGAAAACATTCTTATTTCAAGACTGTTTTGTTTCAAGTTTACAATAATCTTACTTCCCTTGCTATAAGGACGTCATGGTACGAAAAGTCAAAGTAAGATTATAGTATTCATGCTATAAGAGTTCATAGTACGCCCCCAGGTATTTGCAACAAAAATTAAGGCAGTATCATCTGCATAAGAGATTAATTTTCCTTGAGGTATGACTAACGAAGCTAAATTGTTAATATAAATCAAGAATAATGTTGGCCCTAATATACTGCCCTGGGGCACTCCGTAATTAATAGAAAGACTATCGCTCACGTATTCTCCAATCCGTATAGATTGTGAACGTTCAGAAAGGTAACTTTTAAATAGTTCTAATTGAGTTCCTCTTATTCCCAGATTCTCAAGTTTGTAAATTAGCCTATTTATACAAATCGTATCAAAAGCCTTTGCTAGGTCCAAAAATATTGAAATTACTTTCTTACCTTTATCCAAAATCTGACTCACATAATCCGTCAATGTAAACACTGCATCATCTGTGGATTTGCCTTTACGAAAACCGAATTGGTTGCTTGAAAGTAAATTGTTACTTTCCAAATATTGAACGAGCCTATTATTTATAATCTTTTCCAATACTTTCGATAGTGATGGTAAGATAGATATGGGTCTATTACTGGGTAATTTTTTATCGCCACTTTTATGTATAGGGTGAATCTCCGATTTTTTTAAAATTGTAGGGAATATACCTGTATTAAGACATAAATTAAAGATGTGTGTTAGAGGCTGGCTTAAAAAGCACATATGATCCTTAAGAAAATTGTTTGAAATACTGTCCCAGCCGACTGTTGAATAATTTTTTAAACACCGTATTATTTGTCTAACTTCTTCTTCTGTCGTATCTAACAAGACAAAAGATTTAGAATTTGAGTTTCTGCTATGCTCAATATAAGAATTATTATAACTTTGCTTATCTTTGAGGTGCTTTTCCGCTAGGTTCTTGCCAACATTGATAAAATAATTGTTAACTGAATTTAATGAGTTCATGGGAGACGAGGATATGTTAAGCAACTCATTCGTAGTAATACTATTTTTATTTGATGTATTTATTTTGGATTTTAAGATTTTCCATAATTTTTTATTATCGTGTTTAGCATTATTTATTTCGTTTATTTCATAATTATTTTTTATCTTCCTTAAAAGTGTGTTGCAAAAGTTTCTATACCGAGTATATATTAGTTTCTGAGTTATATTATTTGGAAAACGTTTCGAATTTTTATGTAATTTATCTCTATTTTTAATACAACGTAGTAAGCCTGGTGTGATCCACGGTTTTAGTATTTTCTTTCTAGATGATAGTGTCATAATGGTCGTGTTATCTGATATTATATTAGTAATAGCATTTGTCAAATATTCAATAGCATAATTAGGGTCCTTAGTTTCGAAGACCGGGGTAAGATCAATTTTTTTCAAGTTAAATTTGATATTTTGAATGTTTATCTTTTTATAACTAGTATTAACATAAAATCGATCTAATTTCATATTAACTGATATAAGAACTGGATAATGATCTGTTATTTTTATTTGTGGAATCATAGTTATATAAGCATAATTAGTTTTAATTAAAATATGATCCAAACACGTATCGCTATCTTCACGAGTTGTAAGTGTGTGACTAGGAAAAAGTCCATGAAAAGCTGCTACTGTTAGATAACGATCACTAATTAAGTCTTTATTTTTAATATCTATATTAATATCTCCGATCAAAATAATATTCCTAAAGGTATCCAACTTTTGAAGAACTGAATCTAGTGATGTGAGAAATAAGTCGATGTTATAATAAGATGGAGATCTATAGATGCAAATGATGGCTATGTTGTTTTCTTGTGTTGCTATTAAACAGTTACCTTCCTGGAACGAAGGTTCTTCTACAGAAAGTGACATATTTTCTTTGATGTATAGTGCAACTCCATCGTTTTGTTTACTGTTAGATTTAGTATGGAATGAATTATAGCCTTTAAGTTGGGGTACATATGGAGAATTTCCGATCCAACATTCCGTAAGTACAATAATTTCCAAATCAATTTTTAACCTTTCGATTAAAATTTCAAGTTCGGGCATGTTACGATAAACACTACGTATGTTTTGTGTAAGGATTTTTAAGCAATGAGAGGACCTAGGAATCTCCTTATGACATTCGTCGATAGCACAGTTTATTACCTTTGACATAGACATATCCTCGATGTCTTCGGAAATTTCGATTATATTATCGAACTTAAATATACTTTATATATATGCTCCTTTAAGTGATCAAATGAACTCCTGAATGATTCATGTAGAGATTTTTTACTATGATAAATGCAATAAAAAAATGTAGAATATAGATTTTGTATAGTGTAAATGTGTATAAAGTGTAGTGTATATATAAAATTACATCTAGGAAATCGGTAATAACAAATGAAAATAGTTGATTTAACCTTAATAAAAATAACGTAAGTAAAAATTTTAAATACTAAACCTAGTCACATGGAATTTTTTATTTTGTTTATATCAGCTTCCGTATTTATGCGTATATGTGGAGATTTTTCATCTCTTCTATATAATAGAAATATAATATGTCTGAGCTTCCGCATGATTATCGCCATACGACATTGCTAGAGGGTTAATGAAATATTGTAATTGAACTTTTATGATGCAGTTTTGAGAGGCCTAGTAAATTCCCTTTCTTGACAGCAAAAGTTACCACCCTGATGCCACGTAATACTATTTTATGAATATGTCGATAACTTAGTTTTTGTCGGATTATCTTATTTTTGGTTCTGATTCACATTAAAAATCACGTCTTATTGGCGAAGCAGTTAATTATGACACATAGGACGACTGAATGCATAGGTGACATTTAAGCTTTACGATATAATTACTAGAAAAAATAAGGAATTTAGTATTTTTTTAATAATATAGGTAGTTATCCAATGGTGAGAAGAGATAATAGTTTCAGTTGTAATTTTTTGTTGTTGTTTTTCAGTGTCAATTTGTCACTTTTAAAACATCTGAATTATTATAATATATGTGAAACTCAAAAAGCTGACTATGAAATTACCTATTACGACAAAATAGTCCATATTGTTGCTTCGTTTAATCAAGGCCTCAATTGCTTTTGCTAACCTCGTCTATATACATAAACTTTACCACCAATTCAATTACTGCCAGAATATCAACAATAACAGTTTTCAGTAATTACGTTTACACTACGCACTGTATAACGATGCTTAATCTTACTACGTAATATATTTCAGCTTTAATTAATTATTTAAATGTATTAAACTTTATTAACCCCTTGTGTTCTCCTTATTGTGTAATTTTATTTATTTAGTTGCTATAATACTGTTATTGTATTTTTTAAATGGACTTCGATAAGAGAATAGATAGTACTTTTTGAATTACTGTTTTTTGGTTTCCAATATGTCAATTTTCACAACCTTACAGCAATCATTATCATGGGAGTTGTAATAGTTTTTAAACCAAAAATTGAAAAGGAATAAGTGACAAAACCCAAAAATGTGGAATATTTGCAAAAGAAAGCATTAGGTACACCTCCATCAAACTCAAATTATTTGAGTAGGTACTTATGTAGTATATAACATTCGGTTTCAGTATTATTTTTAAAAATGTTTACTGAAAAAATGAGACTCGGAACTTTAGTTGGAAGACACTCGTCATAAGAAGTACGAAGTAAAAAATTCTCTTTTTACAGTACTAAGATAAATGACAAGCTTTATTCATTGTTTATGAAATCAAATTATTCACGCCATTTGCTCTATGTTGCAGATTCTCTGTGAGTTTGTGTTTTTATTAAAAGAACTTGTTTATTTAGCTTTGATTTTATCTAATTCGCGGCTGACGTAAGTACTCCAATAGTATTCACAACACATTTTCTATAAGCAACTAGCGACTTACCGTTGGTTTCCTTGGATCATCCCTAGATTGTGTTTACGCAGCAGTTTTATGCAGCTGTCTAAACATGAATGAGTCAAAAATATATTATCAACTTTTTTATTTATAAAGCAGTCCGATAGTAGGTATACACATGTAAAAACAGCCAAAATTACTTTCTCTCCGTCGGAATTTTTTAAAAACACTTTTATTTGTATGTCGCCATTAACACTTTGTACGTATTAAATCATTTTTTTGAGCAGACCCTAATTCTTTTAATAAAGTATAAGTAGCCAATGTTAGTCTTTATAATATCAGCCAGAAAAAGTCCCATCAAAACCAGTCCGGTCGTTTCGGAAATTAGCCGAAACAAGCAGACAGACAGAAATTAAAAAAAATCGCTTATACATTTACCGAAAAGCTGTTACTTCGACATTACAATGTGTCAAATGTCAATTTATGATTTGACAAACAAGGCAATTTTATTTATCTGTTTCTAGGTGTATAGTATAGATAAAGTTAGGGAGATAAATAATTATAACGTATTGATGCATACATTACCTTCCTATTTATGTGGATAAGGTGTACAGTGTATGATACAAAGTGCTGCCATTGTCTGAAGAGCCGTCTGTCTCGAATCAAGTATCATGCTTTTTTATCGCTTTTCGTTTCGTCTCTCCGCATGCAATCTCGGTTGTATTCAGTGGAAAAAGGTTGTGGGGATTTTTTTGGGTGTCGTATAATGTAAAGTACCTCGCAAACAACATAGCTAGGTTTAGTAGAATAAAAACAAATAATGTGGTATCTTGAAATTCGGTCTTCGCTATAATATTTTTGAAGCCATAATATAAGAATTGAAATAAACAATAATATATTCCATATTTTCCAATACCCGCACTACTATTAAATATGTGAATTCTCTTCAATCATCTTAACGCTGAAACGGCTGTTCGAATTAAGATATTTAGAACACAGACTATGATCTATGATCTATGATCTATGATGATATGATCATCTATAGATGAGGAGTAAACGTTTTTTTTTGTTTTGTGTTTTATACAAGTTGTAAACTTAATATATAAGTCTATGAAAATTGTTAAGAACCTGCTTATAAATTAGTTTAAGAATAAACAAAATGTAATTATGAAAACTTTTCAGCCTTTTCTGGAGAAAACGTTCCATTTTCGTTGTTCCACTTTCAGGTATGCAAATTTTACTTACATATTTTATATACATACATAGCTTTTACATTGTACCGTATAAAGTACGAATTTATGAGAAATACAAAACATCTCAAATATTCCAAAGACTAAAAAATTCTATATTACTTAAATATTATGAATTTATGTAATGTTATATCATTTAGAACACTATACAACTTTAAAAAAAATGAGTTACAAATGTCTAGTTTTACACGCCGCCATTTTGATTTGAAAAAGCATTGTCTCGTCAAAGCGTTACCGCCCTTTTCTAAAATATGGCGGCACTATTACAGATAAGCAAGAGACCCTATTTTTATTTTCAACTTTATGTCATACGCTTGTGATATATGAAAATAAAACGAAGAAAAATAAGTAAAAAAAGGTAAAAACATACATATAATTTATTTTGTGGTAAATAACATAAAGACATATACAAAAAAACATCTGAGAATATTTTACTAATATTTAGAAAATATCTCACAATTATAGTAAACATTTACAATTCGTAAGAGGATAAAATTTTCAAAGAAATTTCTACGCGAACCTAAATTACGTCCCTAAAGGAAAATGAAAGGGAAAATGTATATCATGAAGAATATAATTTCCCTAGTCAGCTTTAAGTTGTTAAAGTACTTGTTAAACATGTAATTATTCTTATGACGACGATAGTGAAAGCTAGTTGGTTAATATACTCCCAACTGCAGTTTTAAAGCGCACTACCAAGTGCACTCTTAGCCAGTTACGCCTAGACGAGAGTTAGGGTGCGCATTCAACCAATGACGTCATTTTCATGCATTTCAAACGAGTTAGAACGAGAAGGGCTCTCCAACTGTTAAATTATTAAAGTAATTTATGATTGTATTGTTTAGGTTGTTTCAAATATATTTTTCGTTTTAATTGGCAATTTATTGTATATACACAGCTATTAATCCTAAAATCACGGACAATCGCTTCAAAAAGTTAAGTAAGGCCATATATTTTAGAATATGAATTTAAAAAACGGAAGAAAATAGAAATATTAAGTGTATCAGATATGAAGGAAATCTTGGCACTTTAAGAGTACCAAGATTTTAAACGGCGTACTTTTAGTAAAAATAATGGGAGATTAAGATAAGAAAAAAACATCTCTATTAGTTTTCAAACAGTATACTATAATTTACAAGCCAAGTTGAATTTACTGTCAGTGATTTGAATAGTATTCACAATTTTAGAAACAATGTTGAAATAACGAGAAGCAAGGAATAGAAAGAATCCATATGCAAGATTCGATCAAAGATTATTGTTGGATTGCAACTCTTGCTCACGTAGATGCAAAAATAAATTGCGTACTTGATAAGTTACTATTTGTATCACAGAATGTAACAAGATGCACTCGTTTCCAGCAGTTACAATTTAATGTGGTTTATGTTAAACATACATTTATTTCAAAAGTAGCGTTTGCGTTCCTTTTAGATTATTTTACTTTTTTATATTTATACAATACACGTAGATGTAGTATAGAATTAATATTTGAACTTGTTGACATATTTGTAGGAAATTTCCCCTTTTTTTGGCTTTGGTGATTTTTTATTCCATGTCGCATGCGTTTTTGTTATACAACGTTTTATAGTGAATTTTATTCTCTTTGACGTTTTATGTCACGTCACACGGGAACGCGGTCCAACGGGATAAAAATTATCCTATGTCCGTCTCCTGGTTCTAATCTCCTCCCCTAACCTCCCCACCAATTTTTAGCCAAATCGGTTCAGGCGTTCTCGAGTTATAAATAGTGTAACTAACACGACTTTCTTTTATATACGTAAATATAGATTTTATTTTAACATACTTAGAAAGAAAGTTGTATTTAATTAATTTCCATATTTCGTAAATTATTAAAGATTGTAAATATATGATATTTTCTTTATTTTTTTGTTTAACTTTTACCCATAGGGATATTAAATGGAAATTCCTCTTTAAGGACACTTACATATTAAATTGATTTGTTTGTTTGCTTAGTTTAGCTTTTATTGCGTATTTACCTAGTATAGTATTATGTCATCTGTGCTTACAGTCACCCTTTCATTCCATTGCACTCTTTTTTCAACTGTCTTCAAACTGAATTTTAAGAAAATATCTAGGAAAATTGAACCTGCTTAGAACCCGGACATGTACGGAATTGATCATAGATTATAGACGGTTGCTTTTGGGTACTGCTCGACCCTCACGTAGATGCAAAAATAAATTGCGGACTCGAGAAGCTATGGTCTGCATCTTGAAACCGTCGCTAGGCAAGGTCAACGACCGTCCGTTACATATAGTCAAAATGTTTTAGTAATCATATCTTATTTTTATATTGTAAATAAGTCGGTTTTCAGAATTATAATTGTTAATGCATTATTGAATTTAAATAATTTTTCATTACTTTATATATGTTATAAAAGAAATATTATCAGGTTGAAAAACACAATTGTATCGTACGTTTTCTATGTACATATATGTTTGGCTTGAATAAAATAAACGTGAATATATTCGAAATTGCGAAACGAAAATAAATGTATCGTAGCTTAGAAGCTACAGTCTACAACGTTAAGAATGTAGCAAGCAATGTCTTCGACCTTTTACAAGATATAAGTATGAGAAGACTGAAATAATGCTATAAAGATATATTCAGATGAAAGAAACGTTAATTCCATTCCATTTAAAAAAACGAATTTGAAGTAGTTCATTTATGTCATTTTACAGAACACATTTAGACACAATAAGAAAATTTTAAATGCAGAAAAATAATTAACATAAAAAATAACATGTATATGAGAAATATTACATTTTATGCGAAAATCCCATCGAATAACAATAACCCCAATTATAATTTTATCGAAAATGGTGTAGCGGTGTCAACGTTCATTAGTTTATTTGCATATCAATTGATTCCAATTTGTTCGTTTTCAACGACATTGTTACGTCCGTATCGAATTTTTCAACTCTTTCCACTGAAACAATTTTCATTTTCTAGGATATAGCACAACCTCCATGTTTGGTTGAATATTTCATTTCTCAATGTATGTAAGTATTCAAACTGTGACGTAAGTAACTGTGACGTGTTTAGAAAATTTAATATTATAACATGACTGATATAAATATGATTCTTTATATAATAATATTCTGAGTAAGATTTGTACATTAATTATATTTTTTGAAAAATCTAATATATAGGCATCGAATGTACGGTTTTTAGAATTTTTGTCTGTCTGTTTGTTTCTGACCACATCACCTGACATAAAACCACTGGATGGATTATGATGAAATTTGGCATGAAGATAGCTAGTTATCCGGATCAACTTATAGGATAGGATTTTATTGTAGGAAAATACATTATTTCCGAGAAATCTATAATGAGGGTTAAAACGTATCTGGGATGAATCCGAGCGGAGCAAAGGTGAATGACTAGTATATAATATTATAATATTACATTATTTCTATACATATATTTCCAATTATAATACGATACTAATAGCCCTGAAATACGTCGTAGAAAATTTTGTTTTAAACTGTAATCAGTTACGTACAATTATGCAACCATAGCCTAGGAACTTTGTTTGAACTACAGCCAACTTCAACTTCATGGCGCTGAGGAATGGTTCCATTATGCTTGTGACTGATTTGTTATTTATTGGCCACTCGTGACTTCTGGAACCTTCTCTTTTAAATTAGGCTGTGCACACATTATATATATATTATATTAAGAGTTAAACGTTTAATTATTTCTTCAAAATATTACCCTCTAATAACTGAATATCTAAAATAACTCAGAAAAGCTTCACTCTAAGGTATCTATATTTCCTATCTAGACTGAGATCTTCCTTTCAGTCTTTGGTATCTTTTTTCACCTACCTATAAGACGGACATTTCAATAAACATTCAGTACTTTTACTGTATCTTACAATATTATGTTTAAAGTTCTTAATAAGTGCATTGTATACAAATAATCTTTACTCTAACATGAGTTTATCCTGCGAACGCGAAGTCTGAAGTCGCTAACTACGCTGACTAAGATACAATAAACTTATACGCCCGTAAACTGTGATTTATGCTCAGTAAGTTCATCCAAAGTTTTGTCAAAATTGTAATACATGTACTGCAACTAGAATATGTAGCATTATATTTAAAAACCACGAAGGCCTAGCCCACAGTGGTCTCAAGAGTTACTCCTTATTAGTACGAGTAGTGTTAAGCCGTTACTTCGATCATATCAATACTCCAAGTTTTTTTTGGAAACTGTATATATACTCGTACGTATAAAGTTAATATCTCTGTTTAAAACTTCATCGATCCGTTCCTTTGTTCCTTTGTTCAAAAAGAGAAACAACCATTAAAAACACTTTTATATTATTTTATCAATAAGTAAGAATTAGAGCTAGTTCATGACTGGGGTTCAGGCTTTTTCATAATTTGGAAGTTACTCGTATGTTCATTGTTATAAGACAATTACTTAGAAGCTAACTAAATATGGCTGAGAGCTCTTCGGTGAATATTATAACGAAACTTACCTACGTTTTAAAATTATCAGATAATAAAGTCACCCAAACTGCAATACAATAGCTAAGCAATTTTAACAGTTTTATTGATATTAAAAAACAATATGTATATACTAATACATACTTACTAACTTCAAAACGGTTGATCTGATTTCAATTACATATTCTTTTGTTTTATTGGGAATATGTCAGAGATGGTTCAAGTTAAAAAAAGTATGGAAAACCTAAAAACTAACCGGCAAATTGAAAATTTCAAGTTCGTAAATTCAGAACCATTTATTTCACCTGTCCGTCTGTTTCGGCTAATCTCTGAAACGGCTGAACCGATTTTGACGAGAATTTCACTTGCAGATAGTTAGTATTACAAGGACATTTTTGTAAACTTGCTTTTAAAGGGTTGATGCCGAGCGAAGCGAGGGTGAGTTGCTAGTTCATTATAAATGTAACATGATTATAGAAAAAAACATTATATCTTATATGCATACTTTATAACTGTACATAATGTGCTCACTACAATTAAGCTACCAGAGCTGACAAGTTTTAATTAAATATCTTACAAGTTTCAAAATACTTGCACTTATAAACTTGAAGCATTTACGTTCATCGACTCTAGAAATTATTTGCTTCACCCTCAAATATTAAAAGAGAATCTTAATTAAATTGTAGTTGTTACTTCATATCGTATATTCGTATATATTTTTACGTTGTCATTACTGATGATTGATGTAAGTCTTCGCAAAGACTAAAAAGTAATGTAAATCTAAAAGAAAAATATCAGTGTTCTAACAGGCAAAGTACAATTAGTTTAAGGCTAACTTTAAATGGTACCTATTCTTTATAAATAATAGCCTCTATTGATATTATAAACAATATATTTTCATAAAAGAATGATGTAATATTACATAGAAAAAAAAAATTAATGTCCATTATTTTCGCAATATTCGTGAAACAATAGACAATTTTTTCCCAAATCTCATAAAAGTGTTTGCCAATATTTTCAATATTTTTATAAAGGCTGCTTAACGAATAGTTTTCATTGGCGATATTGCTTTTGTGCACTGACACGGACCGATTACCCTTATTGTGCTCGGCTTAAATGCAAAAGTCATATACATTTCATCACATTTTCAGACAAAGTAATCAAATTAATTCGGAGTTGGATGATATATTTTTATTTCTTTGCAATACAATCGTATAATTAAAAAATATATTACAGCAATTGTTACTTGCTGTAATTTATATATAAAAATTCGGAGTCGGATCTGTACTTTGAATATATATTTTTTGATAAATCGGCATTAATATCTATAGAAGACAAATCTATAGTATTTTGAATTTTTTTCTTGTGACTGAATCACAAAAAACCGCTGAAGCCGTATCATCATATTAAAGGATATTGCAGGAAAATATTACATCTATGAGAAATCTAATAACTAATGCTAATAGTAATCGTTCAAACGTACCTAAACGTAAGAACCCGAGCGAAGCCAGAGTGAGTTTCGAGTCACCGAGTGACTAGTATGCACTAAGAATACACAAAATTCTATTAAAAGAAAGACTCAACTGAAACACAAAATAATACGTACTTTATTTTGTAACATCATATTAAAGGATATTGCAGGAAAATACTACATCTATAAGAAATCTAATAACTAATGCTAATAGTAATCGTTCAAACGTACCTAAACGTAAGAACCCGAGCGAAACCAGGGTGAGTTCCGAGTCACCGAGTGACTAGTATGCACTAAGAATACACAAAATTCTATTAAAAGAAAGACTTAACTGGAACACAAAATAATACGTACGTTATTTTGTAACATATTTTCATTCTCATACTTCATTAGATTGCCACTGGTGGTACTTTTAAAAATCACCTCAATGAAGTCACAATACACATGCACTCAGCACTCGTCCACTCTGCTACACACAATTGTAACACTTTTCCTTTTTTCATCTTTCAGCAAAACACGCTTATACAATGTGAATTAAAGGCATTAAGCTAACGAGAATTTTACAGCTTAACAGATTAATATTTTCTATCTGAAATTTTACACATTCTGTATATAAGTATAATACGTCCTTAATGTAGAGATATGTTTGTATGTACATATGTATATATAGATTTTGTTCAGTGAGGCAGGTTTTTCGTGTGATACGTTTCTTCTTAATATTATTTCTTCTTTATAATTCTCATTCCATTACCTTTCGATACTAAAAGCGTACTGTAGTCATTTTATTATCATCGAACCATCTGTGTCTGTAATTTCTGTGTAATGTATTATACGTATTTCCAACTTACAAACAGTAGCTTTTACCTGATAAATTTTATTGACTTACTAAAATAATGTAAAAAAATCTATTAATTTAACTGGTTATTTAATAAAAGCAAAATGCTTGATGTTAGACTCACGTGGTTCCAAGCGTTTGGTAAACGCATCAATGATACATCAACTCTTACTGGCGACAATCATTTGAAAAACAAACAGTCAAATATAGCTCCTATTTTTGTACAACAATTGGTACCAAAATCGCTTACCACAATTTTAGCTATACGTCCTTATGAAAGTACATATCGCACATATTTGCATTATCTAGATTCGGACAGCTCGCTTTCATCTCACGTTTTGGATATTTCAAATACAATTTGGGAAAGAAGATTTTGTTGGATTTTTCTGTGTGCGGTTTCGTTTGCATTTCGTAAATGCACGATGAGATTTTCGTAGCGTGAATTTTGTTTCAATTTTTAATAACCATAAACCACTGCAACTACGTTATTACATTCTATGTGGAAAAGAGAAAATTTGGTAGCTATCTTAATAAATTATTTTGTATGTAACAAATACATAAGTATTTCATACAGTAGCATTTTTAATATAAATTCTATCGACTCAAATGCTATGTTTTAATTTTTAAGTTAATAATATCTTACTGCTTAATATATGAAGTATTTCGCATCGAAATTTCAATTTATTTTATGCACATTGTTCTACTTCTGTCAACCTACAAGTCTAATCTTTATTCCAACCTGACCTATAAAACTATGTATGAAATCTTTAAAAGCAATTTCGTTTGGCGAGTACCTACCTACTACAGGTCTTAAAATTTCTGCCGGCGCAGGTATTCCTAAAATATTTTTCTTGAACACAAAGCTAGTATAAATTGTTAAGTAACCATTTGGCTAGACCACATGCCTAAAGAAATTTAGGTACAGGCAGCAACAAAAGAATGTTCTACACGTTCTAATAAAATTTTATGAAGTTGAGAAGTAGCCAATAATTCTTTGAACATTGTTTGGCTCAATTTTGCTTTTAAGCTATATTTTTAAAACGATTTTGTTGTTGTGTGTACAGATATAGTAAATTTCCTCTTATCGAATGTGATCCTATAGCTGTTAGGGTGACAAACACCTCACTTGATTACGAAGAGGCGTGACTGTTTTGTGAAAAATGTTTCTTTCGATAGTTAGTGATTGTACTTAATTACTTCACTATTAAGTGGCTAGTTAGCTATGTTGCTGGCACATATTTATTGTTATGAGTCCAAATAACTGCTACGATAAGAAATTTAATCTTTTATTTATTTTAATTATAAAAAAGAATATTTCATAGAAAAATAAATAAAAAATAGATAGTAAATATACTTTACTATATTTATAAATTTGAAAAAATGTGAAAAGAAACGTCCGTCTGCATATCAGCGGTTTTTAATCGCCAAGTTGAGAAGTAAAAGGAATAATGAGTGCACTATACCATCTCACTTTCCGCAGTCGCCAAAATCGGTCAAGGTCCTCCTATCCTATATTATTAATTAAAAAAATTACTAGCTGCATTAAGAATAATAAAAAATATTAATAATATCGATTCAAAACCAGTTTAATTCATCAATACCATATAATAATAATTAATCGCCATTCATTTGTTACATTGAAATTAAAAAACTTCCCCGGGCGAAAACAGAGCAGGTCATAAATAAATTGATAACCACTCCCGGGATGATCTAAAAATAAAATGCACCTGATACTCGTAAGACTAAAATAATTGAAAATTGTTGATCCCACTCGCCCGTTAATCATATTGCAGGCTCGTAACACAACATTGTCATATTTAATGCAGATTCTTACTACGTGTTAATGGATCCAGACTAGACGGAGAAAATTAGGAAATTTTGTAAGTTTATTTATGGAAAAGTATAATAATTTACTAAATATTTTATTGGTATAACTGTAACATATATTTATGAACAATTCTACAGTTTTGTTAACATTACATTTTTTAAACGTGATTCTAGGTTCACGGTAACTATCATATAGGTTTTTGACCCAAAACCTATAGGATACTACCGATTGACCTATAATTGTCAAATTTGGCTAAAAGCAGCAGGTCAGCAGCACAAGTGAAGACAAAATTTCGAAAAATAAAAAAATGTTGAAAATTAAGTCAATTTTTGGTACTTACAAGTATTCGCGAAAATCTAAATTTGCCCATATCTATTTATCGTGTAAACTCAGTGTATTGATTTGTATAGACATAATAAGGACTAACTCTTCAGTATCTGGTATAAATTTCTACTTGCTAAGTCCACACGTTCCTGAGAAAATCGGTGGTAGCACAAGGACAGACAGACGGACAAGAGAGTGATCTTATAAGGGTTCCTTTTTTACCTTTTGAGGTACGGAAACCTGAAAACAAAAGCGTTTCTATTATAATTTTTATGTAGTATAGTTTTAGAAATGTGCGTCACCTGGTATTGCATTATAATTATTAATTATGTTTTTTTTATAATTTTGACGATTTTCGACCAACGACACTTCATTTGATACGCAGAATGGTTAAGAAGACATGCCTTGATCGATAAACTTAATATAAATACAGCTCCTTTGACTTTACTGTAATTGGATCAAATATTTAAGTAAAATAAGTATAAAAAAGCTCATATCATATTAATACAGGCTAAAGCTTGGCAACGATATATGCATTCAGAACCGCGACTTATAATAATACTTACACAATATTTTTACTCTATTTTATAGATTTTAACGAAACTAAGTTTACTTTGGATTATATAACAAAATTTACAGCGTGTTCTGTATTACTGTTTTAAGTGTCTATTTTACGATAAATAGGGCCATTTGTCCGCACCCATTATGGCTTGACGATGCTCAGAATTGGCTCTTGAGATTGCGCTACGATCTCGGATAAACTGCAGTTCCGTGGCGAGGTCCGTTGTTTTAGTAACATATATTAAAGTACAAATCGATATTGAGTAGGTTACACATTCAATTTTATTTACAGCTTTTACGATTAATGTACTCTGTTTTAACTATTTTTTTCTCATAACACTTAACTCTCGGTTACATAATACAAAAGTTATATTATTCATGAATAGTAAATACCTAAGCTTCTTCATTTGCAAATGAACTTAAGATATATATTTAATCTAAGAATTTTTACTGCATATACATATTTTTATGAGTGAAATTGAGAATAAACTTGAAAAACTATTTCTTAGGGGCGAAATGTATATATTTTCTTATTATACTACATAATCCTTTTATGTAAACAAATGCCCATGCTAGTATACTTAATTGTATGTGATTCATTTCGTATAACTGCTTAAATTACAATACAAATACAATACTATCTGCAGAAATTATTATTACTGATAGTGAAAAGGCATTCTTATCTCTATAGTTTCAGGATACAGTAATATCAGTAGCGAGTATTAAGTAAGTATTTCAAACACAACAGCAGGTAATGTCTTTAGAACGATCCCCAACATATTTACCTGTTATAATTAAATGTTAGATACTTTGTTTACTTTGCGGTTAAAATCAATTTATACCTCAGATTAAATAAATATGTAAGTCAACAATAGTACCGTGATTTGTTGTTTATCCTACTATTCTCGATTTTGGGATACAGATCTTCCCATAATCCTTTCTTTAAATAATAAGATATATTTTTAGACATAATAATGTAGGTTCTATTTCAATCAGAGACAGTCAAGCATTTGCCTATTATTATTCTTTATTATAGTAAATTTTATTTTAAAACATTTTCTGTTTGTTTGTTTGGTTATGTCACTTTGGCTATATCATTTCTTAGACCGTTAACAGTTTATTCAAGTATTTTGTTTAAATTATTATATATTCAATATTATTATTATGCAAATATACTTCACTTGAAAGCACTGAAATAAAAAATAATCTGGATAAAAATATATACTATTAAACAAAAACTACTATTAAACAAAATTAATAAATTATCTCCTTATTACATAAAAGCAAGGTATAACATATGTATTAAACCCATAAGCCGCTTATTCCTACCAATCTTGTTAAAATTTTAAATTACCTAATAATGAATATTTTATTCTGAAACGTAAAACATGAAATTTCCATTTCCTTTTTTACCTTATAAATTCACATCCAAATCTAAATTAGAATAAAGGGTCACGATTTTCAAATAAAAGGTCGTGCTAATCGTCTATAATAACTACGCCAAGTTCGGACCGACAGGATATAGAGTGATTTGAGTTCGTTGGCACTAAATTACCCTCAATTTATTCTTGTCGCCTTTAACATGCTTTTCGTCTTAATTGAGACATTTGCAACGTAATAACCTACTGTTATAGTGAATACATGGTGAATAACAATAAAGTTTTTATATAGTGGAAAGTCCAGAACGCCGTAATTCGTGTAAATGCTACGTTGCTACGGCTTCTACAATATTCAGTTTTCATGGTTTTTTTTATTCAGTTACTACAGCTTAAATAAGCGGCTTGTTTTTAGCTTTCGTAACACGAATAATTTATAACTACTTATATGTTAAAAATATCAATAGTCGAAATACAGTTCGTTGCCTAAACTAATATAAGATTTTTTTTATATTTATGCAATAAAACTAGAAAATAGGTAGTATTTAAATTTATAAAAGTAAAATAAAAACATCAAGTGAAATAAATAACGTTTAAATAAATAATTTCTTGTAGAAAATGTAACAGTCTCTGCACTGCTCTGACAATTTAGAAAATGCTATAAATGTTGAACCTTTGGCAGTAATGTGGTCCGGTCACTTTATTTTATCTTGAAAATACGCTTTTCTCAGTGTAAAAAGACTGGCATTTTTCACCTAAATAACGTATATAATATAGTTGTTCACGAAAACAAAATAAATAACGATACAAAGTTTAATTTATTATATCTCATTTTTACAGTGGATATTGGCTTTATTTTACACATCAGCCGAAAGTGAAGGGTCTAAACGATCGTTCAACGTTTATTTTCATTTCGTCGTTGCCCTTTTTCACCCTTGTCTTCTCTTGATACATTGTTGCAGGGTAAATGAAATATACCTTTATTTGCTCTTTGTTAAAACAAAGGCTTATAAAGAAAGGGGGGTTGCTATCTACGATATATGTAGGTATATGATTATGAAAGCGGTACAAAAATGGTTATAAAATCTATTTAATTTTGTAATTTATTTTTGTTTTGTTGTTATCACCAACCTACTTGTACCTAACAAGTCCTTCGTCGAATAAATACACTTAAGTCGAATGAAGACACTAAATATATTTTTAAGTCCCTTAAATAAAATTTTATTTAATACCCGTCAATCGCGTGATCTTGAAATGGTCATTAAGTCTTCCACTGTCCACAATTATTTAACTTTCTGCGCAATTTTCTTAATTTTTCTTTCCGTAAAATTCTTCAACGAAATATTCGAAAACTTTTTATTAAATTAAGTACAAAGCTTTTTATATATAATTTAGATATTTAACATGCATACGTCAAAATTTTAAAACTTAACATTTCGTCTTATAAGTGACAAGAACGCTGGCTCATTTTTCGCCCTTAGAACCGGCATACCAATTCAACAGGGAAATGCAGCTAGTATTCTTATTTCTTACCACAACTCCACGCTGCGCTATACAAAAATTATTAAGTGCACGTATTATGTAAAAATTATAAAAAAATAACCAAAAAATTATGTATTTTTCTTTCAAAATTATCCATAAAAAGTCATTATTTTACTAGTAAAAGGTATTCAAAATTCGCTTATTAATTTGATTTAATTTGGTAAAATATTATGTAAAACTAAATACCTGTGATTCATCAAAGATTTTGAGGCGTCATAATTAATGATGAGACAAAACCAAATCATTCTTATTAGCTTTTTTCACTATTTCGTATTCCGTGAAGTAAGTTTTTTGAAGTCGATTAAAAAGTAGCCTAAGTTACGCCTTATAACATTAGCTATCTGTAAGTGAAAGTCCCGTCAAAATCGGCCCTGTATCCGTTCCGTATCCGTATCCGGAACAAACAGACAGACAGACAAAATTTTTAAAAATTGGTTTTTTGTTGCTAGTATCGAATAACCTTTTATATGCATTGAGTGAAAAGCTGTTAATTTTAAATTAAAAACAAATATGTACAGATGTAGAGATTTATACAAATGAATGAATGAATGAAATGAATTGAATATTTGTTATTTTTTGTTGAGCACCTACACCGTTATCTGTTAAATAATTATATTTCCCAATTAAAAATAACATGTACTTAAATGTATATAATATTAGCCCTATTATATTTAAGAATAAAAGCAAAGGCACAAATATACATTTTCTCTCTAGAGTAGTAGTACATTAATAATTTAATTATAGTAGGTTATGTAATATGTAGCTTTACATAATAAAGTAAATATAACTAATTTTTATATAAGTAAATTTTTAATATATTTAAATACTCGTATACATGTATGAAATATGTAAATATCTTTACAATAAGTGAGCAGTAGGCACAATTTTCTAGTTCGCTGCAAAAATTAGTTCGATACGACAGTAAGCGCGATAGCATCCAACCAAATTCAGTATCAAAACATTTTCCATCGCGACTCTACTTCGACTTAAATACATCTCAGCGCTGCAGAGGGATTCAATTTAAATCCTCCTAGAAATCCTATTATTACAGTTAGTAACGGCGTAGACTTACGGAAGAAAATGGAACTAAGTTAAGTAAATTCTTAATATTTGTTTATTCTGAAATTATTTACGTAAATATGTTTTTCCCTGTTAGAATAACTAATATATAACTTTTTTTTACTTAGCACTAAAAATGTTTAATTTTACTCTTTTTACTTATAAAAGCACAGCTTATAAATAAAAGAAATAGGTCTCAATCTTATGGTATATATGCGACTTCATCGGATAACTCTTCTGATAGTAGCCTATAAATTGCTTCAAGTCTTAATCTATCTATATACTAAAGTCCATCCAAACCTGTCGAGTCATTTCAATGTGAAGTAGTTACAAACTTAAACCAATATTGAAACTTAAGCATTTCCGATAGTAGTCCAATATAAATAAAGGTTCAATAAAGATTATTTTGTCTGCCATCTGCGCCCAACTCAAGGTGTCGAGAGCTAAGTAACCGTAGCAGCTCGCAATGCCTCCAGACACAGCAATAAATTAGACAAATCCGATTTGCACGTGCGAAGGGAAACAACTCGTTACCCCGTTTTGGTGATCGCGTTTGTTTAAACAAAAGACGACATTTGTCTCGGTAATTCTCAATTCTAAATTGAATTCAAGACGAAACGCTTAACTTATTTTTGGCCGTCACAATAAGCCTTATTTATGATACCTAAGTATAATTTATCTTACAAAGCATTAACATAAAATTATTTCAGTAATATTATCATTAGTATACGTTTTATAATTTAAATAATGTTATTCTATAAAATATTTCTCTATTTATGTATTAGTACAATCATAGAAAAAACAAAAGCCTACAAATAATGTTCATACTCTATAACAAGACTTAATGAACACTACTTAGAAGTTCGCAAAACCACACTAATGCCAATAAACAATACGCTACGACCGCTCGGTTCATTAAACGAGCACTGATTTCGTTCGCACATTAAAACAAGCGGGTGGCAACTTAATAAAAATATAAAAGGAAAGTAAAAGCGAAAGCTTGTGTATACGAAACACGTACGTCGGCCGATTCTACGTCACGTACGCAGAAAAGAGAGCCTTTATTACTTCCTAGGGACGTAATTGTTATGGAGAACCATCTCTTATTACTCAACTTTGCCATCAGTTAAGTAACCTTAATGAAGCATTAGCTGCTTATATTATTTTTGGGCTAAGATATGAGAGAAAAGTTATTCATATTTTAATTAATATTCCATATAGAAATACACAGTAAGCTTTTACTCTCGCGATATAGAAAAAGAGGACTGCTCTGAAACTTTACTATTCTATACTGTGCTTTCTCTTAATCTAGAGATAATAAGCTTTCGGCTGCAGGATTTAATCTAAACTAGTTCAAGGCAAACAGCACTATGTAAAGTCTTCACCCAAATGAATCGAAGCCATAGACTGAAACATATAAATGTAGAATGTTATGTGTGTTGTAACTATAACTATTTTTATGAAAGTGAAAGAAATGTTCGCATCTGTGAAAAAAAACAGGGTAAGGTACTGAAAATTTCCAGTTCCACTTATTATGGTTTCGAATATTCTATGAAATAATAATAAATAAATAAATAATAATTTTTGTACATTATTATTATAAACCACTAATAAGTTAATGAAAATGTTTACCATTCTTCAATTTAACAGCAGAAAACAAAGGTTTCTTTTATATTTCATTATTTTTAGATAAATAAGGCTGTCGAATCGGAACGTCATAGCCTATACTTTACATAATATTTCCCGTGGAATATAGTCGTGTGGAAAAGGTTATTTATACGCACTAGTTACGATATATTTATTAAAAATTATACCGTATGGATTAAACTGATGTTAGATTTCCAAGAAAACCTTAGCGTGCTAGGTTTCAATGGCTGTGTAGTGACGTGTTAATCTAACTAAGTTATCGCTTAAAGAGTAGTTGTCGAGGCAAATTGCTCAATCAGAACGGAGAGGTCAAGCGTGACTTACACCGTAAACCACATAATGACTAGTCAGCGTAAGTTATTGATCTATTAGCTTTTCACTACTTGAATATTTATGGTTTATAAAAATTTTACCCCTTTAAAGAAAATAAGGCTGAAATAATTTAAAATATTACAAAATGGCGTTTAATTAAAGCATAAATTATGACTAATTTCTTTTTATATTTTAGTAAAAACTTTCCTTATTAGACATTATTTTGATTCAATTATTGAAAGTAGAATAGATGTGACCCAGTACTAATAAAGTTTCAGTTACTTAATCCTCCCCAAGTTCGAAATTTAAGCTACTTTGAGTTTAAGAGGATATTTTGCTAACTATATAGGATTTACTTGAAAGTAAATTTCAATAACAATATTAGGTATTGTATTTAATATTAATATTTTAGTGTATCGTATTTTAGTGTTTAGAATATCTTGAGAAGTGGTAGTGCCATGCTTGTTACCTTCGGGTAGCAACCGAATGGGCCGGCACGCCCCGTATAGTTCATTAGTACCACTCTCTCACAGAAGACCGGCGTGAAGTGGCAGCTATGCTGTCGCGTTTCGTCCGGTGAGTGAGAGTCCGGGAGGCCCACTCTCCTTCCCCCCTCCCTCTTCCCTTCATCCTCCGCCTTCGTTCCCCCCTCCCTCCCACTTCCCTCACCCCTCCATCCCTCCCTTTCCTGAAAGGCCGGCAACGCATCTGCAAGCCTGGCTTGCAGATGTCCATGGGCGGAGGTGATAACTTCCCATCAGGTGAGCCTCCTGCCCGTTTGCCCCCTTTTTACCATAAAAAAAAAAAACGAATAAGGCAGTGGTAACTCGCTCGCTTGGATGACCGAGCGATGCAGGTTTAAATCCGAGTCTCGCACCTCTGATATGTTCATGTGTGAATCATTTCTAACATGATTGCCACTTGTCTTACGGTGAAGGAAAACATCGTGAGGAAACCTGCATATCTGAGAGAACCTAGCAAGTTTTCGAATGTGAAATCCGCGAATCCGCACTTGGCCAGCGGGGTGGACTATGGCCTGATCCCTTTTGTAATGAAGGGAGGCACGTACACCGCAGTGGGACGTTAAAAAGGGCTGAATACATATACCTATATTACATACCTATAGTGTTGAATAAACTATTAATTATTTTAAATAATTTAATTATGCCTCAGTTTAAGTAAGACAAAGTCTAGTGAAGATAGACTCTATTCTCTATGAATATTTAATGGAATAAAGGAAAATCCCTATATGCTGTATTTTTTCTGAATTCTATTCACCTAAAGTAGGAATAAGTCCCAACTCATCCCTAGGGTGTACGGGTTTTTAATACATTGTTCTAATGTATTTTCAAACAAATATATTAACCTTAAATATTTGACCTTACCCTGTTTTCGCTTAATAAAACTTCTTTAATTTTTCTTATATGTTACTCCTTATAACATTAGCTATGTGCCAGTGAAAGTCGCGTCAATTCGGTCCAGCCGTTTTAGAGATTAGCTGGAACAAACATACTGATAGACCAACAGAATTTTTTTTTTATGTAACACTCAACTAAAGTCCATCATTGGTCACTCTTCTGAATTTAATTTCATCATTTAAATTCTAAAAAGCTCTTTGAAAAGCCAAAAATGACAAATGGATAAACTTATACGAGTAGATACACGCACTAATAATAAAATAAGGGCTTCAATTTCGCTCTTTGAGGTACGATAACTACAAAGATTTAGGTAATAATTTCTAAGTTATAATAAAAGCTATAACTATAACTAATACCAGAATTAAAGTTGAATACTATAATTTGAAAGGTCTGTTGTAAACAAATTTATTGGTACCTAACTTTGTAAATTAATGTTTTTATCTTCAAACCTACCTTCATATAATGTGATACAAATATGTACAAAGTCGAATGTAAAGTACCGTATTCTAGATTAAATTCCTGACCCTTTCTTACGTGGTCCCGTGAGAATTTCAGAAAATCTTTTTCTCTCGTTTGAAAAAGTAGAGCTATACAATATTCAAGTGCCCTAGCTAGGGTCGTTCAAATTTTATGTGCAATTCACTGGCTATGTTACAATTATTTCTAGATTTTCATTACTTAAATGTATTAACCGACTTAAAAGAGAAGGATATGCTGTATCTTTAACAATTGTGAATCAATGTTCATTTGAAGTAAATCGATTTAAATTGAAAAAAATGAGTATCGTAGAATCGTGATAGGTAAGTTTATTATTTTAATAATTTAAGTGGTATCTTTGATTTGGTTAAATTTAAACGAGGTATACCTCACAGCGCGAGATATATGCTCGTCTTGAAACATATGTGGGAGAAATATAACTGTTTAAAATATTACTTTACCTTTTACGATAAAATGCAGCAATTTATAGAATTGGAATTGGAAAGAATGAAAGTTAAATGTGAATCGGCCACTAGAATTTCTGATTTGGCTTCGTAACAAGTACGTAAACTATGCTCTTTATACGTAAACTTTTATACGGAATCCAATCACATGCAGTTTGGTGAAGTATAGCGCTCGATACCACGATGGTAAACTTGCAGAGCTCAAACGTACAACTTTCCAAAGTGAAGGTAGGTCCATATATGTTTATTATAACCCTAAAGCTAAAAGGAATAAGGGTTACTATGTTGACGAAAGCTCCTAGGGTCTATTGTACCAGCATATCTACTAGTCTATTCCCTCTGCGGATAACAGAATTTTCAATCAGAGATGCTTCTTTCGATATCTTTACTTACGCGTTTCCTTACTTTTGATTTTGTTTATCTTTCGGACATTTGGTGCAAAAGTAATGTATAGTGCTTAGAGTACGTACTAAATATCTGTTATTAACTCAGTAAAGTCTAAAATGTACTAGTTCACAGTATTCCAAATCAAGAAAAATTATAAAAAAGAGCAAAATCAAAATAAATCTGTATTCATAACCATTTCCTTTTCGACGGCGGTAAAACTAACTTTAATTTTAAATTTAGGAGCTTTTAGTCAAATATGCCGCGCTGAAAGTGTTCAGGCATCCATAAAGGAACGCCTTGAAGGCCGAGACCACCCTTGTGTAAAACACATACATGTGTTCCAAATTCTTGAAACAGTACACTCAAATTTAATTCAAGTAATATTTTCAAAAGCTTCTAGCTTTTACATTTAATAATATAAAGCATTCGAAAATTTACAGAAATAATAATTCCCTTGATGCTTTGGCGCGGCGCCGTCGCGGGCTCTTCAGACTTTTCGGGAGTGCAAAAAGGTAAAATCAAATCCGTCTGAGATACCATCTGTCAGACTCTCGAGTGGCCAGTGACCTGTCGCTTTCGTTTACATCTTGTATACTGAGTGTAATTAATATTCAGACATGATTTTAATCGATTCTGAGATCCATCGATACATCTTTCGTTTTTTTTATAATATAATGTACGTTGCAGTAAAACAAGTTTACATTATAGCCCTTATGCAACTAATATATGTTCACGACTTTACCTCAGTAAATACATTAAAAAATTGAGTTTACAAACTTATTATAAATGTTACCATGAATTTTCAAATTAATTTTGTTCCTTTTTACAGATTTTATTAATTTTTTACACTCAGTAAAAAAAATGTTTAAGACATGGTCTATCTGCAACAAAATCAGATTATTTTATTCAAGATTTCCAAAACGTTTATTTAGCATTAAATATCGCTACTATATCCCTTCATTTATTGAGATAAAAAAAAATATTTTTTAAATAATAGTAATAAAAATAACGAGACCATGGTTTTTGGTTAAAATATTTATATTGCTTTTGGTTTTAATTACAATGTTCAAAGAAAATTACTTTGAAACTTTTGCACTTTAGAGAAAATAACTTTATAAGTAGCGTCTAAGTCTAAAACAAATTAATGTAATTAACGACGAATGGCCTTTCAGTTTCAACTAAAGTTTCAGTTAAATTGGAAAGGTGTTAATTATAACAGTCTAACTTACTAATAAAATATAACTTTTAGTTATAGTTCTTTTAATATAAAATATCATAGAAAATTTCAATTTGTATGCCAATTACTACAATTATATACAAAGAGTTGTGTATATATTTATATTTATGTACATAATGTACTAGCAACTCTTACACCGCTCGGGTTCGTCCTAGGCACGTTATAATGTTGCGTATTAATTTCCTAGAGATGAGATTTACCCACAGTAAACCCCGGGAACAGGAAACACCTACAAAGTAAAGACCCGGGACTCAAACCCAGGACCTCTCGGTGTGCGACCGTAAATGCTAGCTACTACACCACCGAGGCAGTTAATAATAATAACCATATTAGAATATTTTAAAAAATATATTCAATGTCACAGTTCAATTCAACGTGACAGTGGTAGCCCCGTGGTAACGCGCTCGCTTGGATATCCGAGTGATGCTGGTTCGAATCCGGGACTCGTACCTCTGATATCATGTGCAAATCTTTACTAACATGAATATCACTTGTCTTACGGTTAAGAAAAACATCTTTAGGAAACCTGCATGTGTCTGAGAAAAACTAGCAAGTTTTCGAAAGACATGTGAATGACTATGGCCTGATCCCCCTCGTTTTGGAGGGAGGCCCGTGCCCAGCAGTGGGACGTTAAAAAAGGGCACGTTAAATAAATCACAATTCAATGTAGAATTTTATTAAATGTAGGGTTTTACATATACATATCAAATGATTTTCTAATCATAACGTATAACGTACGTTGAATCATGAATGTTGATATTAAGATCAAGAATTTCGATTTTCGTCCAGCACATATAAAATGAATGGTTATTATCAAAGGGAAGCCAGATTATAATATCAAAAGAACGTATGATTCCATATTCAAAGGCAATTTGGTGGAACAATTGTTCAGCTCAAAGAGAATAGGCGTAAAAATGTTTAAGAATACAATCATTTCATTTCATATTTCATACTACTACAAAATGTTATTTTCAAATTGAATATGACTTTATGAAGGTAAAGCAATTACTTAAAAAGTTACAAGTAACAAATGATTATAATGTAATATTATAATATTGCTTGTCTTTACCTCATGCGTTTTAAAACATTTTTCTAATAAGTTTAGTGAAGACAAAGCTAAGAATACATTTTAAACAATCTGATGGACACAAAAGCTTGCTACATTTTGATAAAGAAAGTGTAAAACGCGACTTACGAACCCAAATTTTCGTTCCAACACATGATAAATTTATGTGGCATTATACTAAAAAAATTATTTTTTATTATGTGCTAAAAAGTAATCGTAATAACAAGTACAACGAATTTAGAGAAAAAACCTCCTAGCAGCTTTTTAAGAAAGGTTCAAAGGATTCAAGTTTTCAAGATAGAACCAACTAACAACGTAGTCTTAGAAAAAAGTTTCTTGTTGACCCTTCGGAACTTGTAAAAGTTAAACTACTCGTACAATATACTTTTAAGCTAATGTACGTTAAAAAAATTCAATTTTCAACTTGCTTCAATTCACACTTCATTCTATGGTTATATTATTATGAATAATAATTGAAATTTGTTATATTACAAAAAGGTAATTACAACATACGTGAATAATTTAGTATATCATCCCTACATCAACAGAAAACATAGGATTAAATATGTATTACATAAGTACAAGGTAGGGTATTAACGTTAATAGCCCCGGTCGGTAATGTGAATTCGCTCTACTGAAATAATGTAGGAAGATTAGATGTGTAGAATGTTCGTGTAATACTTACAGGTTGATGCATCCGGCCGCAAGGGCAGGTAAAGATTTATTCTACATGTTAGAGTACATATTTTACAGTATATTCGTTAACATGCTTGTTACCTTCGGGTAGCAACCGAATGGGCCGACACGCCCCGTATAGTACATTAGTACCATTCTCTCACAGAAGACCGGCGTGAAGTGGCAGCTATGCTGTCGCGTTTCGTCCGGTGAGTGAGAGTCCGGGAGGCCCACTCTCCTTCCCCCCTCCCTCTTCCCTTCATCCTCCGCCTTCGTTCCCCCCTCCCTCCCACTTCCCTCCCTCTTCCATCCCTCCCTTTCCTGAAAGGCCGGCAACGCATCTGCAAGCCTGGCTTGCAGATGTCCATGGGCGGAGGTGATCACTTCCCATCAGGTGAGCCTCCTGCCCGTTTGCCCCTTTTTACCATAAAAAAAAATAATAATATTTTATCTTCTGTTTTAAACACGAATGATATACCTATTTCTCTCAGATGCGTCCCTAGATCCCTAATATACATTTTACGATACATTTTATTATTTTATGTTATATAGCTCGTGATCATGCGATCTGATAAGGGATAGTAATTTGAGTAAATGTCGTAAAAAACTTTACGCACTTTCTATAAACGAGTAAGCTGTAGGTACCTTGACTGAAGTCATAGCGGTTTCTTTGCAAAAGCAAAACATACTAATAATATCTCCACACATCGCCTTCACCCTTCACGTGGTCATTCAACATTAATCCAAACGAACTCTAAAATAATCTTTAAAATTTTAAGCCAAGACTATTAATTGTGTTTTTATGCTATTTTAAATATCTATTTACTCAAAATTTACTTAAAATTTCAATCACTTCAAATACTAACATTAAAATCTGGATTTTCATTTAAATTTAATTGTCTTAAGGGAAAATCCTTTACATTAAAATCAGTCTTTATAGGTATTTACAAATTCTTTATTAGTCTATACTATACAATATTAGAATAAATTAATTAATGAAAGTGTAACAAGTTTGTATGTGCGCATCCCTAGGACGCCACATCCGGCCACATCGCCCGTAGACGGCTTAGAGCCAAATTTCCAACGCACAAAGGATGTGGGTAGCCCTTGCGGAAGAAGTACGCAGGATAATAACTTGTGCAGTTTATGTAACGTTATTATTAAACATGGCTCTGACTAAAATAAATATATAACAGTTCCTATTACACTGCCTACTATGCGTAATGTCATGAATAAGGCAGTGGTAGCTCAGTACCCAACAACAACGAATTCTCTTGGTAAAACCAATCTGACCTTTTCGTGTATTATTTTTTCAATATAATTATTATTTAGGTACTAATACAGTAAAGAAAGCATCGTGAGGAAACCTGCAAGTTTGAAATATAAAGGCTTACTGTTATAAGCTTTTAGGTTTAAAGTTGTAGAAATCTGAGAGAACTTAACAAGTTCCAAATCGAACTCGTGAAGTCCGCTAAGTAGTACACGGCTAGCGTGGAGAAATATGACCGGATCACCTCACATTAAATCATAAATCATCAACAGTATTTCACAGTATTTTAAAAAAATGTATACCAAAATAATCTGCATAACTATGATCACTCTTCAATACAGACATTTATTTAAGGAGGAAAATAAATAGATACTGATGGGTGCTCAGGACGCTTTGACTCACCGCAAATTGCTTTACAATTTGTTGTTTCTATTACATTTTTTGCTTAACAATAGAAAATTTAATCGAATATCACGTAGAGAATCCGCTATCTAGTATATTTCAGTTTCAGTGTGTATTTCATAATAGCAACGAATCCACGCTTTACGATTGAACTTGCTGCATTTGCTCTCTTCTACTTTATAATTCTTAAATCGTTATTATAAATGTTTGCTCTAAGAGTATGGAGTTTTTGATATAATATAAAAATACTTATTAAAGGTTAAATACATAATATATATAAAAAGCACCCAAGATGCCGCGAGAAATGCCACCGCACGCATCTTTCAATTGAAATACATAATTATATATAACTATACCTATGAAATTTACAGCCTTTATGTAATATATTTTTTTATCTAATGTACATAAGCTATTACTTTAATGTTCGACCAAAATCCCAAGTAGTTTGTATGTGAAAGAACTAACACCAACCCATCTTCACAAATTGTATACGTTATACTTTACAATATCGTTTAATTGACACGATTTTTACGTAAGATTTTTTTAAATAAATTTATCCCATTTCCTTGTGTATGCATTCATCCATTGAATGAGGTTGACAAGAAAATTTATATTCATAAGAAGAGTGAAACGTTGTAAGGAATGGTGTTGGGATATTATCGGGGCGGCCCCTCTCAGGTAATCGACTGACAAATGTCTCAAATATTTTACGTACTTCATTTTGTGGATGGTTCAAATAAAGGAGCTCTTTCTATTTTGAAGACGTTATTTTTAACGGTATGTAACAGAATTACTTTTACGGTGTATTATTTTCCAAATATAAAAGGGTAATTTGAGGAAAAGAAAAAGAAAAATTGTATTAAGCACTATAGTTATATACCACTTCCTTAAATTATTATTATTACAGATGTTAAATATTAGACTATTACATTTATTTATTGTTTTTTCGTATTAGCTTTTACTATTTAAGCATTTACTTTACTGATATACCAATAACAAGAAAAAAATAAACTTTAAATGTACTATAACTCCTATAATCCTAACATGATATTAAAAATTAAAACTGCTTGAAAATATCATATGAGTTTATTGACCATTTCATTGATTCCTTCTTATATTACAATTTTCATCTAAAACGTGAACCCCAAAAGTGTGGTCTTGAATTCTTATGAAAAATTCCCATTTTCTTGCCGTTCTCAGACAATAAGGTGCGAAATTAGGAGAAGAATTACACTCCCCAAGCGCGGGACGTGCTTCGAATCGACAGAGGTGTTCGAATAAATATCCTAAAATATTACATAGACGTTTATTAAGTAATGATTTATATGACACCTGCTAACATAGTAATATAATATTATTGAATAAAAGATTAGCGTTTACTGTTTTAATAATATTATTAGGAAGATTTGGAAAAGATAATAATGCCAGAGATTTATACACCTGCTTATTAGCCTACATTATTGTAGTTTGTTCAAAATCCGTTCAGTACTTTTGTGTGGATGAGTAACAAACTTACAAACACAAAATCGTATTTACATTTATTAAACTAGTAGGATACTTATAAATTATTATTTATAGCATATGTTTTACTCTGATGTATAAAGTGTTACTGAAAAAGTTTATTATTTTGGATTAATGATAGTTTTAGGTAAGTAATGAATGTATTATTGTCTTAATAATTGAAATGTAGATACGTAATGGATACTAGTTAACTTCTTCTTTCCATATATGTACTATATATAGTTTTTAAGGATATGGACGAAAACAAATTTCTCAGAACGTAATCACGAGTTCTTTTCAAAAATTTTAAATTCCTTTTTTATAAACTATCTGTTCGGATTTTGTCGCAGTCATTTTGATTTTTTTTTGTATGGTAAAAAGGGGGCAAACGGGCAGGAGGCTCACCTGATGGGAAGTGATCACCTCCGCCCATGGACATCTGCAAGCCAGGCTTGCAGATGCGTTGCCGGCCTTTCAGGAAAGGGAGGGATGGAGGAGGGAGGGAAGTGGGAGGGAGGGGGGAATGAAGGTATTCTGTGAGAGAGTGGTACTAATGAACTATACGGGGCGTGCCGGCCCATTCGGTTGCTACTCGAAGGTAACAAGCATGGCACCACCACTTGATATTTATATATTTAGAGATATTTGATGTTTGGTTTGCGACGTTTCGAATGCTTTCAAACAATCATGATCATGGAAGAGTCTCTTCCGAAAAGATAGTTTCATTTATATTGTTAAATATTTGCATAAACCTAAGAAAGTATAGTACTTTTTTCTCAAACTTTATCTACAAAGTTCAAGAAGCCCTTTAGGCAAAAACTACATTTCTTTCGTGTTTTCGAAAGTTACAGCCGTTTATCGTAGGTAGATATGACTTAGCAGTAGCTGTACTAGTGGCCGATTACGTTATCGACTATGGGCCCTTTGATAAGCATTATCTATACGCTAAATAGTTATTTATTGCCAAACCCAGTATTACAACTTGCCTTGGTTCAAAATTATCAGTTCCCATTTCAGGCCCAATTGCGACCGGACACAAGTTATTTAAGGCAATAATAATTTGGTAATTTATCTATCTATATAATGAAATTCTAAGAGGGTAAATTCTGTACAATTATTCTTTTTTGTAAAATCTTATTTAAGTAGTCATTGTTATCAATATAGAGACTGAATGTGTAGTTTTTTAAATTTTTATGTCTGTCTCACTTAGTTTTTATATCCGTCTCACATGAATCTTGACATAAAATTGATGAAAGTGATTCGATTCGACATATATGACACTTTTTACTGTGGGATAATATTTAATTTCTGAGAAATAGATTAAACGGTTAGTTTAAATACATGAATAGGGACGAACCCAAGCGGAGCAAGGTTGAGCTGCTACTTCTATATATAAGTCAAGCTTTTTACTAAATAAAAATAGGTGAATTTTAAATACCATTCATATAATGTTACCTTTGTAAACAATAATGCTTCCATTTCATAAATTATAACAGATATAATATCTTGTACTGTTATCTCCCTTACACTTATCTTCCTAGTACGTATAGTAAAGAAGATATATAAAATTACGCAATCCTAAATGATGAAGAATTCTAAGAAGACAATGTGAGCTTGAAAAAATGAAAACAATAATGCTCCAGGCATTGTGACATTACATAAAATACTACAAAATATAAGAAAGCTTCGTGTAACAAAACATTTTTCTTACAGTAACCTCGTGTTTACTGCCAAGTGTTTACCATCCGAGCCCCAGATGTTATTCTCCATAAGCCTCTCTTATTAGGGATTCTGTGTGTTCGCTGTTGGAACAAAGTATTTTTGCTTTAGCGACATTATTAATATTTCTATTGCTGTTTTAGGCTATCAAGGACTTTAGGATGGATTGTGATTTATGTTAGAATTTTAGAATGTTTTAGAATAGAATTACTGTCAAATTCCCAAGAACTTAGTTTCAATCTGTGCATTCAGCCATTTTTAACGTCCCATTGATGGGCACGGGCCTCCCTTCAATGCGAGGGGGATAAGAGCCACTCCATTCCGTCCACCACTCTGGACAAGTGTGGGTTGGTGGACTTAACGTCTTCGGAAAACTTGCTAGGTTCTCTCAGACATGCAGGTTTTCTTACGATGTTTTCCTTTACCGTAAGACAAGTGGTAGGTTATTATTTTAGAAACAATTCGCACATTAATATGTCAAGGTGCGAGACCCGGATTTGAACCCCTATCACTCGGTTATCCAAGCAATCGTGTCACCACTCGACTACCACTAACGAGAGGCCAAAAATTAGTTTTAAAAAGCTCTGTGGAACAAAGATAATCTATTCTGAAAAGGACATTAGCACTTAACAATATATAGTACTTTCGGCTCTAAGTGTATCAAAGCAATTAGATACGACAATACACTCGAGTAGCGCCATGAATAATTTAACTTACTAATGCTGATACATAACCATTATCCATTTAGCACAAAGCACTGCCTAGGTAAAGGATGGCTTAGATGAAGGCAATACCCAAGATACAATACTAAGCAATATGTTGTATAATACATACATTATTACTATAGGGATAAATCCTCCTTTAACACAATGTCTTGGATTATAATCATTTTGCTCAAATTAAATCTATACTAATATTATAAAGCTGAAGAGAATTTTTTTTTGTTTGGTTGAACGCGCTAATCTCAGGAATTACTGGTTCGAGTTAAAAAAAATCTTTTTGTGTTGGATGGATGTTTATCGATGAAGGCTATGGGCTATATTAATTCACGCTACGACTAATAGGAGCGGAGGAACAATCAAAAATGTTGCAAAAACGAGAAAGGCGGGCGTTAGTTCTGCGAGATACCGCGCGACTCAGTTCGAATTTGGTTTCCCGTCTTTAGAACGCGTGCGAAGCCTCGGGAAATGCTAGTGTATTATATTTCTATAATAATAATCACATAAGCTATTATAAATAAGTAAATTTGTACGGGTGTTGAAAGCATTTATTACTTTAAAATATCACTAAAACAACAACATATATAAAATACAATACATGTAAAGAACCTCATATTTTGATATAAATAAATAAATAAACGTTATTAGCAAGGTCACAGTACCTGCAAAATATAATCCAAACCAAGAACGTATTCTTATTATAATGATTCGATATCGAAAACTAATATAACCCCGAAGTACGATCGTCGGGAAGATGGTATGGACGCCGTTGGGTTTTGACACTTTCCCAATCTATGGCGGGGTGAAATCTGAATATTTTAATAGATATCTCCGACTTAGCTTCTGTGAATTAGATATGGTTTGGAAAGTTATCTTGCTGACTTGGGGTAAAAGGGTGTTTATTTTATGTTCAATACGAATATATTTCCTACTTCTAAGGCTATATTTGAAGATCGCAATAAGAAACCAATAAACGTGAAATATGTAGGTTATATTAAAAATAACTTATATTAAGGCCGTATCTTTGCAGGTTTAATTACCAGTAACGTCTATACTGAATGAAAAATAATCATGTTTATGGTAGTTTTATATATTCAGCTATAAATGCTCATTTTATTCTTATATAAATTTTAATACCAATTTCATTAATCTTTATTTTAATATTTCACATACTTTGTAGAAAGTTGTTACGGAAAGAAAAATGAAGAAAATTGCTCAAGATAATTGCAGAAAACTCAACGACTAATTTAACTTCGCGTGTTTAACAGTTCGCGCGTTTGATGAATGTGAATTTAGCAATATCTGCTTTTTTATAACAAAAGAATCGTTTATGATTTTTTTTAACGTTGATCCCCGAAAACGTATGTCCCATTTGAACGAACCCAAGGGAAACCAGGGTGAGTCAATAGTATTATTATAAATTTTATTCTCTTATATTATAATTCATAACTTCTAACAACCTAGTTCAAAGGTACGAAAATTGGGGCATTGCGAGCATAAAGAATCCTCTTAAGACGCCGTAGATACTCGTAGAAGGGTTTTCCTCTCAATTTCGCCTGTTTTAATATAATCGATTATAGCTAGAGGGTACCCAGATTACAATATCAAAAGAACGTATAATCCCATGTTCAACGTCAATTTAGTAAAACATTCTCTTGAAAAGACTGGATCGCATAAGGAGCGCGTAAAGCTTTTTATTACACTGAAATCTTCTTTTCTTTGTAAGATATCGCGATATCTGAAGTTATTGATAGACAATGATTGGTGTTAGCATATTTGGTAACACTCGATATGTGGGATTTACATAAAATATGTAGATGTAATGTCAACCTTCTTTTATCTCAATATATGTTCATATTTATAAAGTTCTATAAAAAATGCTACTTTATAGATCACCATCAGCCCTTTTTAACGTCCCATTGCTGGGCATGGGCCTCCCTCAGTACAAGGGGATCAGGCCATAGTCCACCGCGCTGGCCTAGTGCGAGTTGGCGGACTTCACATGTCTTTCGAAAATTTATTAGGTTTTCTCAGGCATGCAGGTTTCCTCACGGTGTTTGCCTTCGCCGTAATACAAGTGGTAATCATGATATAAATGATTCGCACATGAAAATATCAAAGATGCGAGACCCGGATTTGAACCAGCATCACTCGGTTTTCCATGCGTCAGCGTTACCTCTGGGCTTAATAGATAT
This sequence comes from Boloria selene, assembly GCA_905231865.2. NCBI lineage: Eukaryota > Metazoa > Arthropoda > Insecta > Lepidoptera > Nymphalidae > Boloria > Boloria selene. The sequence goes on along the minus strand of HG993146.1, from coordinate 5,504,710 downwards.
TAAAATATAATCCGTGCGTCTACTTACAAAGAATAATAAATAATATATGTTGCGCTGTTAATACGAAGCGAATCATAAGAGGCTTTAAGTATAAGCTTCTGAAGCAATATACATATATAAAAACTTTTCTTATTTTATCCTGTAGTTTTTGACGCACGTACGTATTTATTTCACTTATTTTTAAACTATATTATGATAAAAAATATTTTAATTACAAGTATAATTGATGTCACATATATGAAACTATTTTTTCTACTACTACTACTATTCGCGTTAATCTAAAAAAGTATTATGATATCACATACCTATACAATATAAGTTACGAATGATCTTATAACACTAATATACCTATATAATGTGTGCTCTCAAATAAAATTGCCTTCTTCTATAAAACGAAATCCTTCTTCTTCTGTATTATTACAGAAAAAAATGTAATGAATATATTAGTAAAATATACATATATTATAGTCGATTCTATACCTACTAAATGTTAAAATGCACCTAAAGATGAAAACAACGAATGAAAGAGCAAAGCTATGCTGAGTAGTTAGTTTTGGGACATAGTAAAGAAATCGCTTCATAAACATAAATTACATTTAGTTCATATTGGAATACATAATTACCAAACGCAGTAGTCACTACTCACTATCAGTACCATTAATTAAAGAATTGCAACAATAAAGGAGTCCACGACATTTATAAACGCTACATAATAGTATTAATTTACGACACATGTCAAGTACCAAGATTGGCTAAACAAGCGAAGAGCGATCACTTATCTTAAGCCGAAGCAATTATGTTGTCTTGCAGATGGCTCATTCATGCCTCTTGTTCATCGAAATGACTCTGAATAGCAAGAACTTGAAGTTTGTCATTCGCTGAGAAATAATTTGATCTTTATTTAAAGGAATGAATAATTTAAAGATCGTTATTTAAACAGCAAAGGCGGTTATACTAGAACTAAGACAGGCAAGACTATAATGAGTATTGTTAGGAGTTCAGACGGCTTTGACTCGCTACGAACCGCCCCACAATTTCTTTCCTATTAAAATTCTTTGCTTAACTTCAGGGAATTTAATCGAATATCACGTAGTGAAGCCGCAATCTAATATATAGAAACGTAGACGTGTTACAACCTCGGATATATGATATTTGAGGATATAATATTTTAATATTCAAGCTATTGAATGTATAATAGAACTGTCAGCGCTTGTTTTACTCGTACGATACTTTATCTCGGTCATATAGATCTCACTTTATTTTCCTTTATCTTCATCTATTAACTTAGCGTTTTAGATAGACTAAAATGCTAAGTATAAAATATATGTAAAGACTAAAATAATATTATGAAAACCAATACTTCCATAATCTAGGAGTTACTATTTAAAGCAATTCTATACATATAAATTAAGTGTGTGTTTTCAACTTCAGGTTAACATCTTTTCACTAAATGCATATGAAAGTATATACGATACTAGAAAAAAAAACAATTTTTAATTTTTTTGTCTGTCTGTTTGTTCCGGGTAATCTCTAAAAGGCTGGACCGATTTAAAAGGGACTTTCACACGCAGTTCGTTCGAGTTCGCCCCTAGTATCTTAAGAATTAAACAAAAATCAATTAACATAACAATTAAACATTACTACCTATTCATTATTCAATTAAATTACCCATGTGCGTTTTTAAGTAAGAATAACCATTAAAATAAGAGTATTTATGGAATTTATGGCCGCAGAAAATGCCGTCGAAATATAAAATTGTCAGAGCAGCCAATTTCAGTTAATCTACTTAAAGATGTCCCAAATTTTGTACGGAGCTTGCCTAGATAATATTTTCAGTTGGCAGATTTATTTGCACAGTATATTATTTTATAACAATGCAATTTATTTTGAATAATTATTGATGATTATTAATTAAGTGGAAATAAAATAAAATACTGAAGTAACAAAATACGTATATTATAATATATAGTATTAGCTTACGGCACAGAGGTAAAAGAGAGAGAGACCAATTACGCGACGCGTCTTATATACTAAGCTTACAATAAATGTTGCCATTATTAATATGGCTGCGTTCTTACTTGCCAACACTCCCTACAGAACGCAGACCCATTTTACTTATACAGAACAAATGTTTTTCAAAAGTCGTACCTTTAGTTAAATTATCAGCTACCATGCTACAACTATTTACAAATTTAAATTTAACTTTAGAATTAACAATGTTTTCTCTAATAAAATGTAAACGAATATCTATATGCTTAGTTTTTGATTTATAACAGTCTGTTGATGCCAGTCTTATTGCACTTTGGTTGTCACAGTGGATGAGTAGCGCGCTGTCCACGCTTTGACAGAGCTCAGCCTGCAGTTGCCGCAGCCACAGGGCCTCCTGGGTTGCCGTCGCCATTGCCATGTATTCAGCCTCTGCCGTAGAGAGTGCCACGGTTTGCTGTTTACACGAATTCCAAGATAAGCAAGCATTCTGAAACAGAAAAATATATCCCGTACATGATCGTCTATCCACTGGGTCATTCGCCCAGTCAGCATCACAATATCCAGTTATTTCCTTTGAATCATCTTTGACATAGCATAGCTTTAGGTTCCTTGTTCCTTGAAGATACCTCATAATCCTTTTTATTCCAAGCCAGTGCTGATCTCCTGGACTATTACAATACTGACTCAACTTGTTAACTGCATACATAATATCAGGTCTCGTGACATATGCCAGATATATCAGACATCCCACTGCTTCCCTGTATGGGATATTTTTGTTTCCATCTTTAAAATTTTTCTCAAATTTTGCATTCACCTCTATCGGAGTACAAACAGGTTTGCATTCAGACATATTAAAGCGGTCTAATACTAAGTTAATGTATTTTTCTTGATCTAACATAATCATACCTGCCTCTCGGTTTCTGTTTATATTTATGCCAATACAATTCTTCATTTCACCTAGGTCTTTCATGCTGCATTCTCCTTTTAACTTGTTTTTAATCTCTGTTGTTTTATCCTTATTATTTGTGAATATTAAAAGATCATCCACCCATACTGCAATAAATATAGTTATTGATTTGTTAACTAAATAATAAATACAGGGATCTACATGTGATCTTTGTAAGCCAATTTTTAATAAAATATTGTTTAATTTAAGGTTCCACTGCCGGCTAGCTTGTTTGAGTCCATAAATTGATTTATGTAAAATACATACTTGATCATTTTCTTTGTAGTATTCTGGTTGTGACATGTATATCTCAGTATCTATGTCACCCTGTAGAAAAGCACTGATGGCATCCATCTGAAACATTTCTAAGTCATACTTTGCAGCCAGTGAAAGTAAGAATCGAACAGACGTATATCTTACAACAGGTGCATATGTCTCATAATAGTCACTTCCTTTCCTTTGAGCATACCCTTTAATAACCAATCTTGCTTTAAAACGGATAATCTCACCTATTTCATTTGTTTTAGTTTTATAGACCCATTTGCATGGTAAGACTCTTTTCCCAGATGGTGCATCAACCAGTGACCAAGTTTTGTTTTTGATCAGAGAGTCATACTCTTCCTGCATAGCCCTTTTCCATTGGTCAGCATGAGAAGATGACAATGCTTCTTCTGTTGTTTGTGGATCATTCAAATTAAATATTGGACAGAAATAACTTACATCATGGTCATCTGTTTCTGCATACTTAACAGCTCTCCGTGGACGTAAATTTATGTTACTTATTGATGAATCCAGATCAATTGATTGCTCTGGTATGTAAGAAGTATCGTCATTGTCACCAGACTGGTAGTCCTCGCTTGACTCACCAGTAGAATGTTCTGTGCTGTCCTCTAATTCTTCTTTACAGGTTTCTTGTAGTGACTGTGTCTCTAGACTGCTGCTGTTGGATGTACAAGGTAAGTATATATTATTATTATATTTTTTTACATTTTCTAAAAATACTACATCTCTACTTTTTATAATTTTGTTAGTATCTGGATCAAGTATGCGGTATCCTTTGGTAGATTCACAATAACCAACAAATAATAACTTTTTGGATTTGGAATCCCATTTTTGACGTTTTTCTTTTGGGACTTGTGTCATTACTTCACAGCCAAATACTTTCAAATTAGATAAGTTGGGTTTCTTACCAGTCCACATCTCCATAGGAGTTTTACCATTAATTGATTTTGTAGGTGATCTGTTAATTACATAAGCTGCCGTTGCAAGGGCCTCGGCCCAGAACTGTTTTGCAAGCTGAGCATCAAACAACATACATTTTGCTCTTTCCACCAGAGTCCTGTTCATTCTTTCAGCAAGACCATTCTGCTGGGGTGAGTACGGAGCACTTGTCTGATGTTCAATTCCATATTTGATCAAGAAGTTTTCAAATTCCCTATTACAGTATTCTTTTCCATTATCAGAACGAATGACTTTTATTTTTCTCTCATGTTCATTCTCTACTTTGTTTTTGTAATCTTTGAAAACTTCTAGAATATTTAATTTATTTTTCAAAAAATAGACATGAACTCGTCTGGTATAATCATCTATGAAAGTAATAAAATATTTCATACCTCCCAAAGATTCTTGCTCCATTGGTCCACATAAATCAGTGTGAACCAGTTGCAATGGATGTGAAGATCTTGAACCAATGTTGTTAAAAGGCAATCTGGTCTGTTTCCCCGAGAGGCAGGTAGTACAAGTAATAGAACCTTTATTTTTATTTAAGAATGGCTGAACTCCCTCGGCACACTCAGGCAGCTTGTTAATATCTGAAAAATTCAGGTGTCCCATGCGTCTATGCCACAGGACAAAATCATCTATGTTATCTGAACAAGACAGGTTAGATAATACCTCTCTGTGTGTGTTTAATAAATATAAATTATTTACTAGTGTAGCTGAACATAGGAGCTTGCCATTTTTATCATAGATATCACAACCTTCATCTCTAAAATTTACATTACAGCCATTTTTCACCATAGCACTGACTGACAGAAGGTTTGCAGCAAGTTTAGGTATGTATAAAACTTGTCTTACCTGAATTATATTTTCTTTATTACCATTTAGCAATAAATTGACCTTTCCCATACTTTCCACAGGTAGCAGTGTCTTACTAGCAACAGTTATGGTGGGTATTGGTGGACTTGTAACATCATACATCCAGTCATATCTATTTGTCATATGCATAGAGGCACCCGAGTCCACATACCATAGGTCGGGATTCATTGTACAAGGGGATGCTGAAAAAGCTGCAACAAAACCTTTATTAATTTCTGTATTTTCTACATTCTTCCTTTTCGGAGCATGACAATTCTTAGCTAAGTGTCCATGCTTGTTACAATTATAACATCTGGGTCCTTTGTGGGCCTTTGTTAACTCATTTTGATTTCTTTGAATAACCTTTTTCCTTGTGAAGAATGCTGAGTTATCTGAGCATTGAACTTCCTGCAGGAGTTTAGATTTAATAGAATCTGCACTTATCTTGATGCCAGAGCTCTCCAGTCCCATGATCATGGGCTTATAAACTTCAGGGAGGCCAGCTAACATCAACGTACCAAGCCATTCATCATCAATGTCAAACTTAATATTCCTGAGTTTGTGGGCAGTCGACATAATCTTATTCACATAATCATCTACGCTTCGAGAAGATTCCAATGTAGTTGTAATCAAGTCTCTTAACAAGGCTACTCTCCTGTATAACCCGCTGTCATCAAAAGCCTGTTCCAAACTCGCCCAGACTTCTTTACAAGTAGTTGCATTCTGAACATGTACGTAAATAATAGGGTCCAGTAATAAAATCAACTTAGATTTCGCCTTGATTTCTTTACTCTTGTCTGTATTAGTACCCGAGACACAACTCCACAGATCGTCGAGTTCTAAATATGCTTTGACCGCAAACTTCCAACTGGCATAATTGTCCCTTCCGACTAATCTGTCTATATGAAATGGATTGTTATTACCTGAAATCGACATCTTGAATTTTCTATGCGTATTAAGATTAGCTTCAACTTTTACGATTTGTGACCGAGCACGTGGCACGCCTGACGCCACTCCGGTTAACCTTAAAAATGGCGGACACGCCGGTCGGTTTTCTGCTGAGTTACTTTTTCTCTTTATTTCCACAATTAGTAGCATTCAACTACGCTCTGCTACCATGATGATTATTAATTAAGTGGAAATAAAATAAAATACTGAAGTAACAAAATACGTATATTATAATATATAGTATTAGCTTACGGCACAGAGGTAAAAGAGAGAGAGACCAATTACGCGACGCGTCTTATATACTAAGCTTACAATAAATGTTGCCATTATTAATATGGCTGCGTTCTTACTTGCCAACAATTATATATCGAATAACATAATTTAGGTAAAATTAATTTGTCTCTTCCAATTAAAATACGTGTGCACGTACATCTGTTTAGCCTGATTCCAATAATATTTATAATACTCATTTATTTTAAGCATTTTCAGCGGTTTGTCCGATAAACATATTGTTATGCATTTGCCAAATTATAATGGTTGTCCCACATTGAATTCGAAAAACAATAAATACAAAATATAGCCTGCAAAACATATCAAAATCTAATCATTTTTGATTTTTGAATACAATATCAACAACATAAGGCAAGAGTAAAAAAAATGTTAAAATTTGAAAAATTGTTGTCCGTCTCAAAATCAAAAAGATTAATATTAAGAATGATTAATTATTTATTGTTTTAAATACTTATGTGGTACAAGTTCGAAATAGAAACAAAAATTACGTTCATTTCAATTTTATTATTTCTTAATATGCTGGAACTATGGGATATATAGGTACATCATCATCATCAGCCCACAATGTAACGTCCCACTGCTGGGCACGGGCCTCCCTCAGTACGAGGGGGATCAGGCCATAGTCCACCGCGCTGGCCCAGTGCGAGTTGGCGGACTTCACATGCCTTTCGAAAACTTGTTAGGTTTTCTCAGACATGCAGGTTTCCTCACGATGTTTTCCTTCACCGTAAGACAAGTGGTAATCATGATATTAAATGATTCGCACATGAAAATATCAGAGGTGCGAGACCCGAATTTGAACCCGCATCACTCGGTTATCCAAGCGACGCGTTACCGCTGGGCTACCACTGTCTATAACATATAGGTACAACTTACTATTAAATAAATTTACTTGCCTTATTTTTATTATTATGACCTTTGCCGCAGACCTTCTATTGATATAATAAATCTTTAATTTTTATTTTATCTATTCTCTTATTAAAAATATTACCGCTTTACATACACCCAATTATACAGTTCCTGATGATCTTATGTAGGTACTTATATCGAGCTGCATACTAGGAATATTCGGAATAAATAACTTTTTTGCAAATTTGTTTAGACAAAATAACTTAAGTAATGCTATACCGTGCACTTATTAAGTAAAAAATGACTTTATATGTTCACGTTTATTTTTTCATTGAAAGTGAGAAGAAATTACAAATAGAACTCACAAAAGCTTTTATATTTTTAATATTTCTATTATGTATACACAATACAAAAAAAAATATAACGTAATATGGCCTTCTATCAGATATTAAAATGATCTATACATGGAGCGCAGCAGACAAAAATTAGGAATATATTTTACATCCGGTCAGGTGTCGTGGAAATCCTGGGGGAAATCTAACTTTCCCGGAGGCGCAGACAGCAATCGATTCTATTCAAATTTATGACAGAGAATAACGGTTTGTATAATATATTTTATAGAGCTGCGATACCTTTTAAGATTGAAATTGTCTTACTTTAACTCAATTTAATATTTTTTATTTACTTATCAGCTATGCTTTAATATGTGATAAGAATGTAAATACATAGAAAATATTATAGACCAAGACATCATTTTGTGAAGCGATTGATTAAAATGTTGTTGTTTATGAGTATCACTATAAAATATTGGATTCGAACATATTCAATATTAAATAACATTAATAGAGATATATACACGACCGGTATATTATTACTTTTAATAATATAAATAAATTATAAAGCGTAATAACCTCTCTATATACGTTACCCATACCGAACCCTATCAATAGCCGTCTGCAACTGGCAGGTTAGGCGTCGACTTCTCACAGAATTTGCGCCCTTATTTTATTGCCTCTGTCCGAGATTAAACTTTGCTCCTTCGCTTTAGAAGCCATTCACATACAAATCGTCTTATGAAGTTCATATACTTTTATAACAAGTATTTTTTTCCCTAAATACAAGATAAACGAGGAGAAACACGAGGCTTAGGACTTAATACAATATAGGGATGAACGATACGGAATAAATAATCCATAAAATAGTTATTAATTATATCAGCGAATATATTTTTTTATTATTATTTAGTACTTACGTGACAGAGCTTCACTCGGCATTTTGGAAAAAAATTAGGCCAAATGGCTCAAGATATAATAAGGTTTACGAGATACAAAAAATATACATATTACATGGATTTAATATTATAAATATATCAGAAAATAATGTTTTAAATGCGTGTATTTTATATGATATATAAAATTATCAAGTAATATAATAAAGACATAATATACTACCCAGATTTTTTATATAAAATGGGACCAAGTAATAAAAAATTCGATAGGGATTCCATAATTTCATTTCAATAAGTAAACTCTCGGTAGTCATTTCATAAAGTATTCTTATTAGTAAACTGTAATTCTTTAAAAAAACTTTACGAATTTTAACAACCGCAATTTCAACTTGAGATACGACTTCAATATTATTTAAGGGGAACTGAATAAATTTTGTAGAGGGTAACTAACGTAAAGAAAGAAGTATGGAAGGAGCCGCAGGCAACAAATCTCCATTTTACAGGATTAAAGCACCTCGCTGTTTTATATAATAGAGCCGGTATGAAGAAGCCTGAATATTTTACTAGGTAAGACTTTGTGCACATTGCAAGCAGGTGTTGGCTACAGCGATAAATTTGATTTTCACCTGCACTAAATAGGTTAATACGCTTATGTGTTTATGTGATATACATGTTTATTTTATAGCAGTAAATACTAGTTTGCTTTGTGACTATTATTTTAAACGATGTTTTTACTGTTTGGTATAATAATATAGAAATAAAGAAAACCAAATTCTAGCTTTTATATTTTAGAATTCTACGCCTTATACAAATAAAAATATGACTTACTCTAAAATAAAATCCATCGTATCGTTAAAATTAAAATAAATTATTAGTTTTCTTTTCATTCCAACTGTAATTTAAAAATGGCTCCTTTTAAATATGCAAAAAAACCATGGGAGAAACAAATACGATTAACTCATCTAAGTTCAGCTTTGAGTGTGTTAGAAACTTTACGTAGCTTTACGATAAAACTACTAATATCAGTCACGACCGACTTGTTTCGACGTTGCTGAAGAACTTTTGAAACTTGTTCATATTTATTATTTTTTTCATATTTTCATTAGAATTTATGTCAGCAACTTCTAATAAATTTTATAGAATTATTTACCTAAATTACACGAAATGAAAAAGCTTTTCTACAAAGAAAATCATGTTATAAGCTACAATCCTCAAAGTATTTTTACACAACATGTAATCATTTTTTGGTAAGTAACAAAAAAGTTAGCAATTGAAGTAAATTTTTGTTTTATCTAAGTTATAAGAAGAAAGTAATATCTTTTGTTCATTTCGCAAGTTGTAAAGAAACACAATGAGTACAGAAACTCTGACTGACTTGTAACTCTTATTACGAGAAAGGTAGAATTTGCTGCGTTACAAAAAACTTTACCTATATTTACTGCATTATGTCAAATTAAAAATAAGTGTATTATGTTATTACTTCAGAGATATATGGAGTAAATGCTTAAGCATGTCACTTGCATATAAATGAAGTTAACCCACTAGAAAAAGTAATAGTGAACCTGTGAAGTATCAGAAAATCTCAGAAGGTTTCGGAAAATCAAACTGAGCGCTCGCTCGCAGCGGTCGAGTACCTTCTTAGGTGCCTATTTAGCCTACATATTACTGCTGCTTTTAATCTATTCATATAATAATAATCGTCTGATTTTGTCTAGCCGTACTATAACTTTCTTAGGTTTACACGAATATTTGACATTATAAATGAAACTTTCTTTTCGGATTTTGTCGTGAAACGTTGGGAACCTCCTCTTCTTCTTCTTGGGAACCTCCTCTGAAGAAGAAGAGGAGGTTCCCAACGTTTCACGACAAAATCCGAAAAGAAAGTTTCATGTTGTCTAGCCGTGTTAAAGAAAACTGCTAGAAAATACATATACGTACGATTATAATAGTATAAGCCGATGATTATTCGGACAGACACAATCAAATGTTTTTTTAATTTTTTGAGGTAGTTCTACAATGTATTTTAAAAAAATATCTTAAAATATTCTACAATTGCCTCTTACCTATTTGCTTTGAAAACTCACAAAAATACATTTTACCTTTTACTTAATAATAGCAACAAAATATTTTAAGAGCTTTACATTATTACTAAAAGGAGACAAAGTGGTAAGTAATTAAAGTGAACTTAATTAAAATCCCATATTAGTGTAAGCGCGCTGAACAACGGACACTGAGGAAGTTTAACAACAAACCTAACTCGAACTAACTCCGTTTATAAGTTTCATTTAAAATCCTACTAAAGCTTACAATTTAAATACTAAGGATAGAGAATTGAAAAGTTTTGTATACATAATAATAATAATGAATAGAGTAGTAAAGTGAATTTGTACATCTCCTCATGTACTATCTCCATAATATTTCAAATAGTGCCAATATTAAATATTAAGTCAAAACTGAACCTTAAAGGCAGTGGCAACAAAATGATAACGCGCTAGCAGATTACTTAAAAGAAATCAAAGGAAACAGTATCATATCCCGTGAGAATGAGAAGAGAAAGAAAATCATAGGTGTGAGAACACCTATGACATTTTCATGCATAAATGATTTTAACATGATTGTCACTTATCTTACGGTGGAGGTAAACATAGTGATGTCCGAGAGAACCTAACAAGTTTTTGCAAGACATGTAAAGGCTCCCATTGTGATTTGTGTTTGCTTTTCACTAGAGAACGTGAAGCGAAGGGAGGGTAAGGCGCTAATTGTTTACACATTCGTCATGAAACACATATTTACGTCAAAAACGTAATATACCCTAATATTAATACATACATGGGATAAATAACATATTGCAATATGTCGCTAGACGACAGATTATTGGAGAAACTAATAAAAGAACCATGAATGGTCAATCCCCACCAACTCTATCTGCCAATCCCACGTACAATAACGCGAGCGGATTCGAAAAGTTTGCCACAAGGGATAGACGTAAGCGATCATAATCATGATATAGCGATAGTTACTTACTCGCAATCTGCTCTCGCTTTGAATATGTTATGTGTTTGATGACGACAAAACATCGAGTTTACAAATATAATGGTCAAAGTGTATATATATATACGTATATGCCTATTTATATAAATATATAATTACATGTATCAAACATACCCACAGGTCTCGAAAATTTAGAACCATAGAACATACTATAACTATCTTCTACTATGAGTATCCAAACCAAAAAAAATTTATCGGTTAACTTGCTATTAAGATTGAATTAATATTAAATAATTTATCGAATTTTTAGATGAAATACTGATCTTACTAATAGTATATTATGTTGCTCGTTGCACTTGCTCATTCGTTACATTGATAAAAAATAGTCTAGTACTCATTTAAATTAGACGGGCCGTTAAATTGTGTAGAACAATCAGTGTGACTTTTAATTTATTATCTTTAATAATATAAGATTCTTTACGAACAGAAATCAAATTAATAAAATAATAAGAACAGTATAATATTACTTTGGTATTCTTGTAGTGTTTAGTTCAGCTTAGTTTCTTTCTAAATAATGCCGCGCTTTTAGTACGTAATTATTTAAAGATTGACTGGGACTGGTTGTAACTTTCATCTTGTACCATACAAAATCGCGGCAAGCTGGCAAACACTGATATTAGTTTTCTGTGTAAGCAATTTTCGTAAGTGTCCTCTGTTATTCGTACGTAATGCGGCCCTAACTCTGTTGGCTTTGATACCACCTTGCGTTTATTGAATCTTAATAAAAACGTGTCGACGCGTAATAAATCGTTGCAAAACTCTACCAAAAATAAATAAAGTTGATACAAAAGTCCAGGATATAATTATGTCATGAAATAGACATAAGGTAATAATTATACAAATATGTGCGAGTGTATATTGTTATGTTGGTAATTTAAGATGGTTCTTCTAAAGTTTTTCTTCCCATTAATTAAGTTGTAACACAAAGTGCAACAAAGAAATTTTCGTTTGGAAGTTTTCTGCCTGGTCCAATTAGAAATAACCGAAGCGGAAGCTAGAAGTAGCAGGTGAAGGCAGTCAAAAAGAAGCATAGGTCAATCCTAACTTAATATTATAAATGCGAAAGTAACTCTGTCTGTCTGTCTGTCTGTTACGCTTTCACGCCTAAACCGCTGAACCGAATTCGATGATATTTGGTACACAGATAGAGAAGACCTTTAAAAAGGACATAGGCTACTTTTTATCCCTGTAATCCCACAGGAACGGCAACTACGTGGGTGAAACCGCGGGGCGCAGCTAGTTTACAATAAAATAGATTAAAAACCTGATCATCGCTGTAGGTTATAGTTGTGGAGACTTAAGAACTGCAAGATTAAAAAAATTTGGGTAGGTTTCCCAAAATTTTTTACCGAATATTTTCTACTGACACGATGTTTATGTATTAATAGGTTGCATTTTAATAAATCTGAAAATATTTAACCGATTTGAATTTTTTTCATGAATAGGCCTATGGGACTCGCAAAGATTGAATAACCAAATATAAAAAAATACTACAATTCCGAGAATAAACCTAGCATAATATAATAAACATATGTTAGAAACGGTAAATTGGGATGGGGAAAAATTATTTTATAAACTAATTTCGTTGTGACATTCCTTATATGCGAGACGCCTGAGGGCATAGGCATTTTTTCGGCCACAAACGTTGCTGTGTTTAATGAAAACTCTGTACCGCAATATGCCGCGGGGGACTGCTTTTTCTGATTGTGAAAATTCCGCTTTATATGAATATTTTTATATGTTTTTGTTTTCTAAATAAAGGTATTTCTGAGAACATTAGAAATGTAAAAGTTAAGCCTGTAGTTCCGTTTTTACTCTATAATTTTAATTTATATTATTTAGTTGAGGTTATACTGAATGTCAGTATGTACAAACGTTCTAAATTTAAAGAGCAAAATCATTATTGTTCATTGACAAATCATCTTAGCATAGCTTATATAAAACGTCAACGGAATCCTATTTCACAAACCAGAAGCCGTTGACACTCTAGAGATTTTGGAAACATTAAAATATTGCATAGTATCTGAAGGAAGCTTAATAGCAACGCAAGGTGAGCGTAGGAATTTGCAATAAGCCCCACCTTTGTCTCAGCAAAGCTTTCTACCGCCTTTATTTCCCAAGTTCCTTGCATTTCATTCACTATGTACATAGCGTAACACCGTCCGAACACATTTTTCATTTTCCTCTGACAATTTTGAAACAATGTATCACCTTTTCCATGTTATTTATATGGCAACTGGGATCGATGACAAAAATGTATCATGGAAAATATGTTCCATAAAATGAAAGTTCGTTACACGAACCCGATTTTTAAATCAGATTATTAAAAATTTCGTATCTTATTTTTTTGTCTATGCGAGAAAAATATTAATAGAGTAAAATCACATAATATAGCTTTAAATATGAAAGTTTCAATTTAAAAGCAAAAATTCAGTTTAAAATATAAGGTCCTTTTATCTTCTCATAGATAAAATTCATCTAAAATCGTTCGCCATCTCGATGTTCTAACAAGCAGTGACAAGTAGAGCGAGTCGTTGGCGACATTCCTAATGATCGGATTGTATAACAATGGTGCATCTTGTACTCGACGTAGATCAGACTGTTTAACCTTTTTTATGTTCACATAAAAACGCTTGTAATGTAATCGCTTTATATTATACTTTGTTTTCACAACCTTGTCTAATATCTATAATTAACTTAAATGTAACAGAAAGTTAGTATTTATTTTTTGCAAAATTTAATTAGTATTGTTTCAAATTATAAAAATATTTAGGTATATTTTTTGAAAAAAAATGTGTAAATAATTGCATTTTAGAAATTTCAAGAACAGCATTAGCTACAACATACTCGCATTTAATCGATTTTACTTCATAAAATACATACGGTTGTACTAGCCCCAATGCTCACTCGTGGGGATGGACAGAAGGTAGCTTTGTATTAATTCAATCACACCCTAATTCCAAAAACAGAGTTTCAAATAAAGGCACAAAGGATTTTAGAAATGATAATTGTATGATTTAAATAAATATAACTGTCTTTACACTGTAAAATTTATTTTTACCTAATTTACTATTTCATTGCCGTAATCAATGATGGATAGTATTATTGAATTAGCACTAAGAGTAGCCTGTACGTGATTTTGTTTTGTACACAAGCAAATTCTTTTTGTTAATATAGATCTTTCTTAATTGTTTCTGTTTCATTCTACTTGATTGAGCAAAGAGGCATTGAAAGTGACACGTACTATTTTATGACAGACCAAAAGCCGAAGAAAACAATGAGGCAAAGTATATTTATCCGCTTTGTCTTTGTAAATGTGAACATAAAAAATATGATTTTATCTAATAATGCTTAATTATTGATGTTAAGAAATAGTTAATTACTACTATAATTTCAATATTAAGTGGGTACAGAAACACAGGCGTCTGAGGGTAGAATTTAGATAGCATAGCGATGCGAGGATAGATCAAGGGACAGCACTGATGTTTTTTGTCCTCACCTCATAAGCAGTCGGGTACAGCACTACATACTTTCAGTAAGCTCCACTAGTTAGAATATGACCCAGGAATCGAATACAGGATTATATGAATATAAAGATTTTTATATAAAAGTACTATACACATCCTGAAAATCCAATTTCAACTTATCTGCAATCTATTGAAAATTGGGTTCATCAATATATGTTCCCATTTAAATTTAATTTGGCAAAAAGATGTATAGCTATGGAAGTACTTAAAACTCTCGCAACAGCCCATTTGGTCGGTATAATATCGGTTTCGATGAAAATAGAAACTTTACCCGTATTGGTAAATCTTTTATAGGGCTGAGAAAAATAATTGGATCGGTTGAAAGCAATTACATCCGGCGAGCAATTTCGATTTACTCAACATCGACGATTTAGATAAACTTCGTATTAAATCGATTTACTCCACGATATATACTTAGTAATTGTTTTCGATTTCAATACTGTAATGCAATTGGTGATTTAAAAACCTTTCCTTTTTTTATCTTTGTTGTTTCTGTGTAATTTTAAACATAGGTATATTATAAAATTGCCAATTTCAGTGCCAAATCTAGTTCAGTGTGTCTGAAAAGTTTCATGATGATTAATATTAATTAGTATCGTTTCAATCTTCTGAGATAACTATCGTAGCCAAAATATATTTTAATGTGCCAAATGGTCCAGATAGGTAGCGCAATAACAAATAGACGACAATGAAGATGCGTAGTATTTTAAACTCTGTATAATTAATCTTTATATTACATACAAAATAACGAGGGTTCGTAACTTTTCTCGTTCTAAATTATTGTCCCGTTTTTTTGTGTACTAATGGAATGACATGGATAGGTATTATATCCGTACTTATTTTATTTTTTAAACGAGGTTTTGGCAAAATAACATTTGACTTCCAGGTCCTTCTGTCTGTGATAAAATAAAAAAATACTGTGAATTGAAAAGATTACATGTATTTTTAAGTTTTAATTATAATATATTTCAAGTCTTTTATACATTAACATGTTTTAGACCAATAATTACTATATTATGTATGAAAAGTATTATAAAAACCTACCTACCTACCTACCTAATGCTCTGAAGGCTCAAACTTATGCTATATTAAAAGCTAATATAGTAAAAATGTTAGTACTTTATATCTGTATTAAAGCTTAGAGATAAATAAGGGTCGTTAACGACATCTTCAACTTGCTGATGGAGTTGGCAAGTCGCAATCGAATTCCTAACGTCCACGAAATACAAGTAACTAGGGATTATGTACTCATGCTCCTAACTCCTATTAAAGATATATGGAGAGAGACTTTTAATAAATATTTTTCAAGTGTTAAAACTAATAACTATTGAGAAAACTAAACTAACTTTGCTATTAACTATAGTTCATGACAGATTTTCATGCTTATAATGACCAAATATCCTATTTTACAATTAAATGAACATCATCTATCCTTCCCAATATAAACAGGTAAGATCTTATAAAATGTTTACCGAATCTAGAACCGAGCCTATGTACGCATTGAACATGTAATCACTACTGATAGGCAAATCTAATCAATTACACAATGTATTACGTTAACTCCATATATTATACATATAGGTAAGTATTATGTATCGGTCGTATTTTAGAAATAGCTTGAGGTGACTTTAAATCTCGCCCAACAGAACCAAAAGTTACCTTTATTTTATAATAATAAAGTTGATTTCCAGTATATATATTGCTATAGCTTTAAAAAGTAAAAAAAACGTTTTTATACTATTCTCCTGCATGGCTCCTGTACAAGACCAAATTAAAAGTAACAAAATACAAAGTTTAAAATCGAAATAGCAAACGTACTTAAAACTACATTTTTCCTGCTCCACTGTTTCTGTGTGCTCGAATCGAATCCATAATATCTAAGATTTATATATACTTTATTTATATATTTGTGATTTGAAATAACGATTATTTATATCTATATCTAAATTAAAGTATTGTGTATGTCCATTGAACCTCACACAAGAGGATGTTTGTTTACAAGCGATATAAAAAATATCACATTTTTATTGCTATTCTTGAAGCAAAATAATGCCATAGTAAAAGTGGAATGACCATTGCTCTTTTACTATACAATATAATATTTTATGGGCAACGCAATTTTCCATAATATTACAGCCCGTGACGGTCTCACAGAAATTGTATTTGAAGCTCTTCAGAAACTTGAACATTAGCCGCTAACTTTTTCCTCGTAACGCACACGGTTGGGTGGCCACTAATGGGGAACTGTTCCTTACTAAGTTTTGCTAAGAGAAAAAGTACGCTCGCATTACTAAAGATCGGTCTCATCCGAGGTTTAAAAGTTTTTTCGTTTTCCTTGAAAGAATAATTTCCGAACGTAGCTATGTACGGTCTACTTTAGTTTATGAAAGCTCTACGTCGAGCCAATTCAATTGCACGTGAAAGAAATACACATTACGTCTGCGAGCTTATTGAATTGAATCAAATATAATATTTCGTTACGGGTAATATTTAATAGCGATTTCCTTCCTAATTGAATAAAGTAATGTATAAAGGAATATAGATGTTATTATTATGTAACTTCTAGTGCTTAATTGATCCTTACGAAGATTTTTCAAGAAAAAAACCTAAGATAAAAATAATTCACAATCATTCACTCTGAAATACATTTTTTAAACAGCTAGTACTCCACGTTATGAGAGCTTACTGGCTTATTTAATTTCAAACAGGTAAAATATGTACACAATATTACGTCGTAGCTTATTGATCGCACTCATCCCTACAAGTTTCGTACATATAATTGTTACTAACTTTCAAATACGTGTTGTATTTATTAGATTTTAACTGTAATTTTAATTTAATTTCTTATATTATTTTTCTTATATTATCAACTAGCCATTCCCGCGGCTTCGCGCACGTTCTAAAAGCTGGAAACCAAATACCTCGCACAGCTGCCAGCATCCCTCCTGGATAATTTTTTCTTTACATTTTGAGGAATATTTTTGTTCCGTGTTTGCAACATTTTTCATTGATGCTCTGCTCCTGATAGTGGTAGCGTGATGTAATATAGCCTATAGCCTTCCTCGATAAACGGACTATCCAATTCAAAAATATTTTTTTCAATTCGGACCAATAGTTCCTGAGATTAGCGCGTTCATCCAAGCAAACAAACAAACTTTTCAGCTTTATAATATTAGTATAGATTTTAATTTCTTACGGAATCTAGACATCGTAGTCATAACTTATTTATGAAATTCAGTAATTAACTATATTTTTGTCTAGACTAGCTTTATGTCTGCTAGTGTTTAAACAAGGTTTCGACAGTGAGGGAGATTCGGAGGCTAGAGTCAACGTTCACAACCAATATTAGCTTGTCGACGTTTGTACGTAGGAGGAATAAGAATGACTCACAATACTGTGTATCACTGTACACGAAGCGAAATGTTTCGATGTTTTTAGTACACGTAGACATTTTCATTTTACTTGTTACTGTGTAGACTCGTATATAGTTTTACTTACTCTGAAATTTTAAGAAATCTACCAAAAACGTTGCTGGATTGGAAGTGAAGTTCCAAATATACAGTTTTTGTACTGTAAAATAATTTTTTTTTACAGATTTTACTTACATAAAATATTCGTAATTTTTAATTATGTTTGTATCTGTGCGTTCTATACTAAAAATGAGTGTAGTAATGTTTTTAGTTCTCTATATTGTAATAGAAAAGAAAGCATAAATCTATTTTTATTATTATAAAAGTGTAATTAAATAATAGGCGTTGTTTAATATAGTACGAGTATATAGTAGTCAATAATTTAGGCTGTAAATTTCATAAAGCATTTTCCGAATTGACTTGAACGGTGATCGACAGAAAAAAAAAAGAAAAACCAACTCTAGCTTCACATTATCATATAAAAAATATACACGACTATATATATAACGAATTAATACAACATTTTAATTTCTAACACAAAATCGCAACGCACTTTTACCGTTCTATATATTGGCAATTTAAAGGGTTGAAGTGAACCCTATTACAAGCATTTCATCCATCACAGGGTTGACTCAATTGACGTAAATGTCAACACTTAACCCTAGTTGCCTAACTTTGTGTTACATGAGGATATTAATATCTTAATGGATTAAGAGTTATGTAGCAGAACTTTTTGGTATAAAAGTACTTAAAGAAAACTTGTATTTTATTACTTTTCTATACAAATAGTACTTATAACATGAAAATAAATAAATTAAAAAGTTATTTTTTTAATATTTTTAGGTAGTTAGTTAATAATTCATATTTATATTATACATGTAAGTATATTATAGTCTAAGCAAATCATTGGTAATAATTGACAATAATATAATGTACATGTTAAATTATAGTGAAGATAAAGAAGAATGGTAGGTATACTTTTTACAGAGTACACTAAACACAATAATTTAATGTATATTATCCTTAAACGTTACAGCCCTATTTATTTTACGCACAAATTTATTTTTTATTAGTATTAATTTTTAAAAAGTAATTAGGTAGTTGAGTGCAACATATAAACTCACGCTAAAGGAAGATTTATGAGCAAATTCAGCCCCCACGTACTTGCACGTCAAACGTGATGACTCCTGTCAATCTTAAAATTGTCTGCAACATAAAATTCTAAAAACATTCACTTAGTTTTACGGCTTTACTCTTATTTATACGTTTATAAAACAAAAGCTGTAAAATATAATGCACATTTTAGTACAGATTGAAAAAACTTACTTATACTCGCAAAAATAATTACGCTTTTACGGTACCGGCATTTTCTCCCTCCAGCAACAATTTCGTTTTAAAAATAAAGGCGATGTTATAAAATGCGATGATTTCAGAGCAGGGCAGCGGAGGACTAACTTTACCATTCATCTACAAAGTAAACCCCAAGTTGAACCCTCGAAACTCATTAAAAGTAAATCCGCGTGCATTTTCTAAAGACGTTGAATTAAAGCTTCTTTAAAGAAATTTTCTTAAAACTGCAGGCGAGAGCCTCATTTGCCACTATTGAGGCGTGCCTATAGTTCAATGCTACCTTTTTAAATAAACCAAGATTGAAATGTTCTGAATCCACTTGAAAAGCAGTATCTTATTTTATTTCCGAACAAAATATCTTTGTGGTACTAGTCTTATAAAGGTATTAAATGTAACACTTGCAGAAAATAACAAGTTTTTCTAGGGAGAAATTTTATTCCAACAAATAATTTTATTTTAAACTAAGTGCATTTTTCTTTGTACTCGTACTTATTAAAATAGCAGTATTTAGTCTTACTTAAGGTAATTTTCATCTGTTTCTAGGTATACGTAGATTTTGACTTAACCACATTGAAGTCAGACTCGAATGCCATTTCGATTCCATTGATGTAACTATTCAAATCGCTTTAGGTATTCGAAACGGCATACAAACATAGATTCAATAATTTACTAGAGAGCTAGTGCTGTAATCCTCAGATAGTAATACAAGGCAAGGGTTCTGTTTATTTAATAACGTTGTGCCGTCGCGATAAGAGATGCCATTGTACCAATCCTGCGAAGTCGTATTATATCCTTAGACTAGGTAGGATATTAAAAATTTCATTTAGAACAGAAACTGTTTTACTGTGGACGGATTTTATAAATAGTGAAAATTAAACTAGAAAGCTTGTTCTAACTGTATTATACCGTCACCAAACATTTTAAATATTTACTTTGTAACTACTACTACTTCTAAAAATTAACTATTTTGTAAAAAAATATAATATGGGTAAGTACAATAATTTTATGTAAAAATTGAAGTTATTAAAGTATTTTAAAAAATCAGTAGAATCGTATTAAGTATTTTATTTTTTCTACTAACGACTAGATTGAATCGTAAACTACACAGGTATTCCTATGCATATGACCATAACTGGGCATTAACTCGTTAATCCGTTAATCGTTAATTAACGAAATTAACATTTTGATTAACGATTAACTTTTAAGTTAACCTAGAAAAAATTTAACGGACTCGTTAACTTCCGTTACATTTTCTCAAGTCCGTTAATCGTTAATCCAGTACCTACTCTTTACCAAGCACCGCGTCGCGTCGAGTAAAACGAAACCAGGTACCTAAGTAAAGTTTGGTAGGTAAGTTTGTCGGTGCGTTTTCACGTGCCGGGCGCCCGGTAAGCATCTGCGTCAGTCTGAAAGTCATGACACCGTGTGGGCCTCCTGACCCAGTGAAACAGGACGAACGGCATCCACTTTCGCCAGGCCAGCCTCTGGGTTTCTCAGTTGCTCTCTCCATCGCCGGATCATGGCCTCGTCAGCTAGACGGGTTCGCCCGAAATTGGTACACTTCGGCGAGTACCTCTGCCGCCAGGACCCGCTGCGTACTGCAGAATTGGACCCTGTTCGGGTCGGAGAGGGCGTCGATCCAAACGGGGGCACCATACAGTGCCATGGACCTCACAATCTCTAAACCGCCAAAGAGATTCAATAGCGAAGTGGCTCTTGTAGAGTCCCAAACGGCTGGGTATTGAAGGCGTTGAACTGAGCCTCTGAAAAGCCCGGTCCCGCCTCCTCGGAATACTGAGAAGCTTTTAAGTTCCAGAACCCAAATCAACAGATTTTATAAGTAGATCATTATTGTTGCAATGATATAAAAATACAATTTTAATCACGTGTTACCGGATTAACGTTAACTTGCGTTAAATCTTTCGAAATGTAACGCTTTAACGTTTAACGAAGTTAACTTTTTTAAGTAACGGATTAACGATTAACGAGTTAATTATTTGTTTAACGGTGCCTAGCTATGCATATGACCTAGATTAAAACAGCACCAACGAAGTGAGTCACTAGTCTTTGATAAGCTAATATTGATCAAGTATGACAATTATCGACAATTATTGACATCTAATATTACAAATTATTTAATTTCATAAGTAAATATAATCTTTAATTCTTTTGTTGTAGGTTTAATAAGGATTTGTCCCTTATACTATCATAATTTAAATAAACTTATTGATTCTATTGTCTTCTCCATTCTACGTGACATTGGCGAAATAATCTGTGCTCAACTGGCACGCTTTGAAGCCATTAACAAGAGAATTGAATTGAATTGAAGTAAATATAAACTTTTTTTAATATAATCACTTAAATGATGAACAGCTGATAAATTATATTAAAAGATAATATTAAGAAATTCATTATGTAATTTCATATAAAATAACGTTGTCCGCTGTAGCGGTATTACCCTCTTTGTCACCCCAATTCGAGAAGCGGACTGCTTGGCAAACACTGATATTAGTTCGTAAAAGTACTCTCCTTGAGTGTTTCCGACTATATTTCATTTGTTTATTATTTCTTCGCAAATCCATTGCATTACTTAAGAAAATTAAAGTTTGTGATCGACTCTTTATCCACTTTGTGAATAAGTAAAAATTTAAATCATTTTATAGTACCTACCTATACGTATAGTATTTAATTTAAATATTTGTTTCGACTTCATTTAGTACTTAAACTGTGCACTTTAATTGATGAACCCTATTTTGAATTAAAAAAAATATAAATCGGATTTCGCTTACTTAGATTAAGAATATTTAAATTTGTAAATACGTATACTATCAAGCATTACTATGCAAAAATCACATCCTCATATAGAAATTCTTCCCTAAAAATCTGAATCAATGCTCAGCGTACTGGAAAATGGCCATCTTCGAAATTAATGGATATTTTATTGCGTTCGAGGTTAAATTGCTCGTGACGTAATCGAAAATCTTTTAAACGTATTCAAATATTTTTTATTGATATTGTACTGCGTGTTAAATGTTACTATATCTAAATAAAATATAAGGAATTAAGCATTCAATTTAGGAAAAATTAAAATTTGTAACAGGCGAGATAAATCAAAAACTTGGTATGCCAGGATAAACCACAGCCAGGATAAACCACACCATAGGATATATCACTCTCCCGACTCTCCGGCTAATTTTGCTCTCGGTCTCTCTCTCTCACACTCTCTCTCTCACACTCTCTCTCTCTCTCTCTCTCTGCCGTATTGCTGTCTGAAAGGAGGACTAACACTAACCGACGGACATGGCATTCACAAGGTTTTAACCAAATAAAATTAAAACAACAACAAAAAACCCGATTCTACTCCATATTACAAGCATTTAGCTTAAAGCAATCGCATTAGCCTACGTATTTCTACAGTAAAAATAAGAATTTGAAATATCCGGGGCTTAAATTGCCCCATTTTGCCACAGACTACGGAGAGTAATGAAAGAAAAGTTCGCTTTTCATGACACATAGATTATTCTTAGTGGCCTCTTTTACCCACAATGTATGTGAATTCCTATATAAAATTTTATAGCCGCCTCCGTGATTTTAGCTCCAATTTCAGAAATTTATTCTTTACTTCGGCTTTATTAACCTAATAGCGGTACCTGGGGCACTCCCAAATGCAGAATTATTTTACTGTAATATTATATTTGAACATATTACTTTTTCTTTGCTCTTAAAATATTAGAGGAAGAAAACTTTAATATTATTAGTATTTCATGACTTTCGATAGAAGATTTTCGCTAAAATTAATATTGGTTTATTCAGGTTTGAATAAGAATTATGTATTGGCATAAGTTATTTATTAGTCCATCCAGTTATATTTTGTTTCGATTAATTTCACGGTAATATAATCTATGTTAATCATAAAAGCATTATATTTGACCGATTTTCGATATTAGTTATACTTACAGTATCTTCATTCCAACAATGCAATTCAGTTATTTTTTTAAATGACAAAATCCTATAACAACTAAAGGTTTACAATCTAATTTCTTCAACAGTCTACAATGTTCTGCAATATTTACGTAAGTGTATACCAAAGCAAAGTTAGTTAAACGTTTCACCCACCTGAATTATAAGGCCAAGTGTCCGGCTTCAAGTTTAAGACTTTTCCGCTCGAACTTTGTCGGACTCTTCCTTTGGCACCCGACTTTAATTGTTCCAAAAGTTTTGAATTTGTCTCAAAATATCACTTCCTTTATTTAAACAAGAAGTCGGAACTAAAAAGGAAATCGCATCTTAATCAAACGACGAAGTTGAGCACTTGAAGTAAGTAAATAAAACAACTTAAATTATATTTATTTTCATTTGACGACATTTCTCTTCCCTTAGAGTATTAAAACAATGTTTTAGGTGTAATGAGGAGATTCTAAGAACATAAGCCGCATTCTGTCTTTAAATCAGAATGAAACAAACGAGAGCATTACATTTATATACAATTTCTTTTATTTCACGAAGTCTCAGTTTCATATTTTAAGTATTTTCGTTAAAAAGCTTTTACTAATAATTTTAATCAAAAACACTACAATATTGATTTATATAAAAACTTATAATTAAAATCTTATGGTTTTAACCCGTCCCTCTCCATCCGACCATCTATCCTGTTCGATTTACACAGTCAATTTACTTGGAGTCTGAGCTACAAAAAAGTACCAACTTACTAACATTTGGTACGTCACGATGCAGGTCTCATGTAAATAATAATTAGCGAGTCAAAATAAAATAAATTAAAATAGGGGTAGCGCTCCATCCTCATGTAAGTAAGGGATGAAAGTAGTAAATGCTTTATTTGTTCATGCAACAGTTTATGGAGTTGCAGAGATATATGCTATTTACGTCACAAACATTGTATAAGGTAAGGCTACACAAGATCTAAACTAACTATATGATATTACGGCTTTAAATATACATTTTGAATTTTACTACCTTTTTTGATGTTTCTATGTTTTAAGCTGACAGAGAATGACAGTGCAGACTCGCCCTAATCAATATTTAAAACCAAAAATTGAGATTACTTGTGCAATAAAATTTAAACATTTTTGGTCTTATCAGTTGAAAGCTATTAAACATAATTTGCACAGTCCATTAACATTAATAAATGTTTATTATTGTATCATAATCGGATTACTGATTAGGGTATTATTAGCAAGCTAATTATCATTGTGTTGGACAGCCTCCAGCATTCCCCGAAGCTCCGTTGCTTCAGCAGTTTTATTTTTATTTATTTAGACTACTATTTGTTTTATTTTCTTTGACGAGGTATTTTTCTTGTTTAGTCAATCATTTTTAATTAAAAATGTTGTTCAGACCTTTATATTTTCGTAATGTAAGCTTTTCATCAAAATCTATTTATTATGATATACAATGAATTATTAAAATATCATCATCATCATCATCATCAGCCCTTTTTTAACGTCCCACTGTTGGGCACGGGCCTCCCTCAGTACGAGGGGGGGGCCATAGTCCACCGCGCTGGCCTAGTGCGAGTTGGCGGACTTCACATGCCTCGAAAACATGTTAGGTTTTCTCAGACATGCAGGTTTCCTCACGATGTTTTCCTTCACCGTAAGACAAGTGATTCGCACATGAAAATATCAGAGGTGCGAGACCCGGATTTCAACCCGCATCAATCGGTTATCCAAGCGACGCGTTATCGCTGGGCTAACACTGTCTTATTAAAATATACCTATACATAATTTTACAAGTAGGTATATTGCCTTTGGTAGATCTGGTATCGGCAACTAACGAAACTTTATCTTCGAACTTTTAAAAGCAATATCAGAGATCAACATGACTTACATATTGAAACATAGTTTACACATCTAAAGTTTCCAAGTCGCGTGCGAACTTCAGTAATTTCTTTTTTATATTTATACAGATTATTTCTAACTAACATCAACCAGACGATTTTGTACAACATTTCTACATAAGAATCATAATAAATTTATACCTGTGTTGAGCGTTTGCATATAATAAAGCGTGGACTTAAACATAAGTCCAGTTTATAGCGTGCCGTATTTTAAAGGCAACAAAGAAAAAACGAAAGTCACGTTAATTAGGATGTCAGCTACGCAAATAATAATCCCGCGCCTCATTTTGTATGCGGGATACGGCTGCCCCAAAAATTTATCTCTGCGTTTTTAGACAACACAATTACAGGAATATTTGCTTAATGCGGCCCTAACATCCGGACATAAACAGCCCTGAAAATGTTTATGCCGACTTACTGTATACCTACGGCTAAAAAGATTTTTGTTTACTTTCTTTTGCTTCACATTATATTAAATCTCCGTACACTACTTACTTATTTATTTTATTTACCCTAATTTACCAAGTATAGTGTAGTACTTTCTGCTTTTTACTATTCTGCTTATGCTATGCTAAAATATATTTTCCTTACTTAATTAAGGTCATCTACTATCTACATTGTTTGACATCACTACATAATTAGTATATAACAGAGTGGCTTCCCGCTGTCTGTCCGTATGTTGCTTAGATCTTAAAAATCCGCAACGGATTTTGATGCGATTTTATTTTTATAGGTAGTGATTCAAAGGGACGGTTTATATGTATAACTAGCGAAAACCGCTAACTAGCCGAACCGGACTATGATCGATTTATCGTTCGAATTATAAAAATCAAAACAATTAATCTTGTCTACACTGAAAAAAAAGATTTTCTACAATACTACAAGAACGTTTGGTAAAAAGAAAAACTGTTGTATCTACGAAAAACGGGTTCAGATAAATAAAATTATCGTATCATGAAATAAGTTACTTGTAAACATTGTCATAGGATTCTAGTAAAATATGATATTGTAACAATTACTTGAAAATCGTTTTGACTAACCACGAAATATAAATAATACAAATAGTTTTGTAAAAATTATGATGCATCTGTAACGGTGAAAATATACATTGTAATCTGTACCTGACAAATAGATAAAATGCGGTACAAGGTCAAGGTAAGTCGAAAATAAGGTATCTCGGGGGGGGGGGGGGTGAAAGAGACGCGTGCGGGCGTGCGTAAGCGCTTATTAGTTATTATTGCGTCACATTCATATTATATTTTGTACCGGTAGTGCAGTATTGGGCCGGGTGGTGATTTATTAATTAATTGCGGTGTACGACATAATGGAGGAAGATACTGTTGGAGGCGTGGCATTTACAAGGCTACGTGGAGTTATTTGCAAGTAAGTAAAGTATGTTTTCCTAATTTAACTATCAATTTGATAAAACCCTTATTCAAGTATTCCGGTGCGCGTTGCAGCTAACATTTTATAATCTAAAGTAGGTAGGGTCTAGGTACAATATTTTAGTGTCCATTAATTTTCGGTCACCAAAATAATGAAGTAAGTACTAAGTACCTATTTAAAAATTAATGTTGAATGAAACAAGAATTAGTTTTATGATACGTAGGTATACTAAACGCTATACTAAGACTAGGAATACTAAGTAAAATATTTGTTTATCATTTTTTACAAATATTTCACACTAAGCCCAGATTCAAAAGTATGTGTCAGGCTTTGTCAGGCCACGCGCAATCTAGGGTTCCGTATTTTCCAGTATGCAATATTGGCTACTTGTTTTACAAAATTAAGATTAGGTATCGTCTAACTAATTTCCTTCACCAAGTAGGTACCTAATACATTTTATAAGTTTCAAAAACTTTTAAACTTATTATTACGCACCGCAAAATTGAAAATATTAACTTATCATACTGTTGTTTGCCACCAAATATTTTTTCTAAAAAAAATGTTTAAGTCTATATGAATCCATATAGGTATGTAATCGATTTTATTAAACACCTACTAATGTTTTTTTACAGAAAACAAAATAACCATTGATTGTCTACATCTGCTTGATGTACAGATGATTGAAGAATTATTTCCAGTAGATGACAGGGCAATATTTAAAAAAAAATAGAAAATTGGGAGAAATTGGCACAATCACAACAGACAGATAAAGAAAACCTAATTGTAAGTAAATCAAATTATATTGCACTATTAGTCTGTATGTAACAGTAATTATCTAATAAGTGAATTATCTAATAAGTGTAACTTGTTTCAGCTCTGTTGCAGCTGTGCATAGCTCATTTTACACAAATGAAAAGAGGAATCAAATTATTTAAACATTTCCGAATTTGAAATTGTTAGCCAGTCTGAAAGTGATTTTAGGATTACTGTCCAATTATCAATTGGACAAAAATACCTCTTGCGGCTGATTTTGATGATGAAAAGTTGTTGGATTGTTGATTAAGAAATAAATGTCACAATTATGTTGCAATAAATGATTTGAAAAACTAAAAATTTTATTTTTTGAATTCACAATAACACAATGACAATTAATGTTACATTAGAATACAGTCCCCATTACAAGAACTACACTGCAATCATAACAATGCATTTACTGTATAGATAACTTTTTAAATAGTACTTCAAACATGAACCATAAAGTGTAGATTACTAAAGGATTGTAAGCACTAGTAAATGACTTGTATATGCATCCCTAATATCTGTTATTTTTAACAATATAAGTAGTAGATCGTAATAATAAAATCGTAAGATAAACATTTCGAATCGTGTATCTATTACAATACGCTTCTTCATATTTACATTTAAAATTTAACGAGAATAGCCTGGTAATATTAACAAAGAGTTTTGCCGTCACATATACCACAAAACAGTAGGGTACCAGAAACCATATTCTGGTTATCTGTACGAGAACGTTTTTTCAGTGTACGTCAACTTTCTTTTAAAATAACAAAAAAACCGAGTACCTACCGAAATATTCACATGTATAGCTACACATATTAGCACATTCATGTTTGAGAAACCCCACTATAATCCTGAGTATTTTTATATCAGAATAATTTCCATTTCTATTACCAGGTTCCTATAAACTGTAGGCTTGCCTCACAAAAGCTCGTTTTGTTTTATAGCTCTCGATGTAAACGCCCAACCCTTTTAAGGGCGATATTTACTTACATTCCACTATCGAGTGCGCTGGAATTACGACTGTATTACTCCAGAGGAACAGATAAACAATAAGTTTGCAAGGGCTTCTGAATTCTTGCAGCAAGAAGTTACTTCTATCGTTAAACATTATAATATTATATATTATAATACATATTATAGCACCTATTACGTGATCTGTGGTTAAACATAATAAAACAATAGTTGAGCGATATATTTATTTTACCTAAATATGTTATAGTATAGTTATAGTATGACTAGCATTTTTGGTATCAAAATAAAAAATAAAAAATCTGGAGAGAGCCGCCCATATCACCTAGGGGAATAAAAAACTTAAAAAGTTGCCTATGACCTATTCTCAGGCATACCAAATATAGTACACAAAAAAAACATAAAAATCGGTTCAGCCGTTTCGGAGGAGTTCGATAACAATCACTGTGATACACGATTTTTATATATTAATATTTTTTATCACAAATACACTATAAGTATAATATCACTTTATAGTGACCCTACTTGCTGTGCGGTCGTGGGTTCGAGTCTCGCTAAGTCGATCGTAGTAAGTATGTACAATCTTAAAATATTAAATAGCTTTAAATTTACTTTCAAACACCATATTTCTTGTTTTTGTACACGGTATAAGACAGGCAAGTGTTACAAGTCTTTATAGCCTGATGCGAAACAAATTCAGTGTAAAATTTGAATCTAAGATAAATGCCTACACAAGATTTTTCACATGACTTGTAAGTATTGGCAAAAAATTTAGGCGAGCGTTAAAAGATTTAACCTACTTTGAAGATCCCTAAGTGTCGTGTGGATTTCGCGATAATAAACTTCCAGCAGGTTTTTGGGCGTTTATGACGGGTGGTGAAAACGTGTAAACAAGGGTGGCCGTAAATTCTTTTGACATGGTAATCTGCTTTTGCTTCTTGAAACGGCGTAGTGTTTTTCCTTTGTAGATATGCTTTCGTGTTATATGTCGGGCCTCAATATTACATTAAGGTTCTTTTTCAATCTCACGTTGTCTTATTTACTATTATAATATATAACTTACTGAATAGACGGAACTAAAAAATATAATATCTACAGGAAAAATACATGTAATAGAACACATATTTTAAGTTAGATTTTTAACGCAGTCGGGTTTTTTATTTTTATAAATATTTATTTTTCCAAGTTACATAGGTATAAGTTAAGCCATTTATGAAAACCTTTGATAAGCCATTTGATAAGTTTTGAGGAGGGAGAAATTTTTGAACACGTAATATGGCCCCAAATATCGGGTATTTTAATTGTCATATACTCAGGGTCTCTCAGAATTAAGACAAATCTAGCGAACCTCTAAGAGATAACACCACTCACGCTTAAATTCGTTTAGTCAACAGAACATTCAAAGAAATACGTGTCTTGTACCACCTACTGCGGAGTCGGACTACCTAGTACCTAGTAATTAGCTAGTAAAACATAAAATGTTAAAAATCTTTTATAATTTGTTATTAATTTCAATTCAATTATGTTCCATGGCTTCTAGGAGTGCCTGTTGAGTACAATTTACTTCGCCAATGTCGCGTAGAAATAGAAAATAGAAATCTTGTTAAATTTAAATTTTTAAAAAAGCGCCATCTGTTGGGCAGTGATTAAACTATTAAGGCACCTTAGTACTGGCACTACAGTGCCAAATTTTAGCACTGAAAAAAATATTATATAATTTCAATTTATAAACATTACATTAAAAAAATCTTAAAATACAAAGTACATATTTTAATAAAATCAATAACAAACTCAAAAACATTTTGCAAATCATGTTTACAGATAACGAAAATTATAATTATATGTTATCTGTGGTGAACATGAGTTGCTTGTCATTGTGGAGCCGCTAGCCGCTGTTGAAAAACTCTGAACTCAACAATTGAGTCGATTGTTACAACTTACAACACAAAATTGGGGATCTTATTTACACATTATATACGCTATTTTAGAAACTACTGTAGCAGTAATCTTATTTAGCTAAAGTAACCATGAGTTCGATAGGAACAGGCGTAAGTATATCTTTTAATTTACTTTAATAAATTTTGAACATGTATCATTATTTTTTTCTTTTTTTGGGTTAAAGTATAATTAGGTGCGTTATAAACCATATCTAATATTTTTAAATACTAAAAGTATCTTAGAAGTAAGTAATTTCGTTTTGCACTTGGCAATTATTTTTCAAAAACGCTTATTCATTGCTGTGTTTGAATTTCAGTATGATCTTTCTGCATCTCAATTTTCACCCGATGGCCGAGTTTTTCAAGTGGAATACGCAACTAAAGCTGTTGAAAACTCTGGAACAGTCATTGGACTGAGAGGAAAAGATGGGGTTGTTTTTGCTGTTGAGAAACTCGTAACTTCAAAACTTTACGAGCCCGGTGCTAACAAGAGAATATTCCACGTTGACCAACATGTTGGCATGGTAATATTTATTTCTTTTTATTTACTTAAATCCTACAATTTAGAAATATAACTATATTTTGTATATCTGGGATTATACAAAAGACTAGAAAATCAAATAGTATCGTTATTATTAAATTTATTAATTTACTACATAATGCATTATTAAAATAGTTTAAGGAAATATAAACTTAATAAACCATAAATTATAAAATCTACATCTTATTCTTATTGACAAAATTTAATTATTTTTTAATCCTATCTAATATAACCATTAAAAAGAAGTGCTCAAATGTGTGCAAGAAACATTAGCCGAACTCTGATCTCTGATTAATCTTACAGTCATTAACATTTCTTATAAAAATATATATAAATCTAGTATATTGATTTTTACAGGCTGTCTCTGGCTTAATCTCAGATGCAAGGCAAATAGTTGAGACAGCAAGATCAGAGGCTTCCAATTATAGATCACAATATGGTGTCCCAGTTCCCTTGAAGTACTTGAACGAGAGAGTATCTATGTACATGCATGCTTATACACTATACAGTGCAGTCCGCCCATATGGATGTGCAGTGATAATGGGAACATGGTCAGAGTATGAAGGACCCCAAATGTACATGCTTGAACCTAGTGGAGTTTCTTTTGTAAGTAATGATTTTATCAATTGAAATCTTTTAAACATGTGTCATATTAATATTTTAAACATGTGTCATATAACATTTTGATGACACATTTGGCTCAATTTGTAGTGACCCTATTTTCTGTATCAATAGTGTATCAACTATCTGGTATCCACATATATCCACATATACACAAGCTCCGTAGCTTAGATGGTGCTGTGTGTGATAATGTCAATCAAAATGATGATATATTTATTATTTATTTATTTTATTTGCATACCGTATAATTCTTAATTCTACTTCTACTTTTAACATTGCTAGATTTACACATTTCTCTGAAATTTCATAGAAATACCTTTTTAATTATCTACATTATAAAGAGATCATGAAATACCTACAATATAATACATGTTTTAGTATGACATAAAGGAATTGATCGGTAATTTGGTCTTCATGATATACTCTATTAGAAATACTAAATATTAACACTAATTAAACCAAACACTAATTAAAACATTAATTAAACCAAAATAGTGCACAAATAAAATCTATGGTATTTTTTATATATTATATAATATGAAGGTTATTTAAAAAACATGTAAACTAAATGTTCCAGTCATACTTTGGATGTGCAGTTGGAAAGGCAAAGCAAGCTGCCAAGACGGAAATAGAAAAGCTCAAGCTTGCTGACATGACTGTTAAGGACTTAATTAAAGAAGCTGCCAGAATGTAAGATATTATGTCTTTTTTAAAAGTTTTGTAAAGAGTCAAAACTATGTTATGCTATCCATTCTTATATTCAAAATTTTACTTGGAAACTATTAGTGCCCATATGAACTATTGTATAGAGTTGTAAAAAATTAAGAGGTATCAATAGATATAACTGAAAGTTTAATACAACAAAGCATTTCTTAGAAATGAAAGTAGATAAATTCAGGTGTTTACAAATGAGATAGATGTTACGAAATTGAACCAACATATTTAAGGCAATAGTTGAATGCGGCTTAGTGTATAGGTATGGGTTTTATGAAAACTCAAAAAATATTTTGATGAAATAAAGGAGACAGAAGTTATGGCACACAAGTCCTACATATTTTCTGTAACAAATAGGAAACACCTCCTTTTCATTGATTATGAACTACATACTTCCATTTTTGAGTACAATTCTTGTTCTTTAAAAAAGGTTTTCTTTCGTGATTTTTGATTACAAAGGATTAATATGTAAAGAGGTCGATTTAAACCAAAATCTGCTGTCAACACTTTATAAAATTAAGATTCATATTGAATTTTTCAACTTCTGTATTGATAATATTTAATCATTGACTTGATGACGTCAATTGATTGACTATTTTAATAAGATATTCCAAAAGATATTTAATGTACAGATTCAACTCTGAATTTTATTATATTTCTCCTTCTTCTTCCTTTATTATATTTAAAGAACATTTTGGTTTTCAAATAAATGTAACATTGTAAATCTCTGATTTTTATATAATGTTATATAAGTTATCAACAGCTGTATATTACATTGATATATTATATACAATATTAGCCTTTCCCGCGGCTGCGCGCGCGTTCTGAAACCAAATATAATTCGCGTCATGTAAAAAGAACGCTGGCTGTCAAGTTGCGCAGAGGCGATTTATCGGCCAATTTGGTGGTAAGACGCGGGGTGCGGGGCGGCGAGGCACGCGCCGCATGCTTTCCGGCTCGCTATTGGTTTGTCAGTTTAAAATACCATCGCGAACACAAAAGTTATTAATTACGAAATGATTTTATATAAAAAATAGTTAAAAAAATATTTTTGACGTATATTGTTTTATAAAGAGAGAGTCTGATAATAATGCAGTTAATAATTAAAAAATATATATTAAACGAATTAATTTAATTTTTTGTAAGTAGATTAAACATTCTAAACTGAATCAAACATATTTTATTAAATAATAGAATTCTATTAAATGACATTCTATCTAATATATTTTTGAATGTACCTACCAATAATCAATATATGTACATCGTGAGTGAAAGCTAGTTCAAAAAAAAAAGAATAGGCTTAGGAATTTCGTATGCGAATGTACCGATGCGCAAACACACCCCCCACCACTTTCTTCCAGCGTTCTTTTTACGTGACGCCAACTGTACCTCCCGTTTTTGCAACATTTTTTATTGATGCTCAGCTCCTATTGGTCGTAGTGTGATGTAATATAGCCTATAGCCTTCCTCGATAAAAGGACTACCCAACACAAAAAGAATTTTTCACTAATTGGAACGGTCTTACCTGAGATTAGCGCGTTCAACCAAACAAACAAACAAACTCTCCAGCTTTATAATATTAAGTAGTATAAGATAGTATAATTCGCGTCATGTAAAAAGAACGCTGGCTGTCAAGTTGCGCAGAGGCGATTTATCGGCCAATTTGGTGGTAAGACGCGGGGCGCGAGGCGGTGGTGCACACGTCGCATGCTTTTCGGCTCGCTATTGGTTTGTTAGTTTAAAATACCATCGCGCACACTAAAGTTATTATTTACGAAATGATTTTATATTGAAAATAGTGAAAAAATATTTTTGACGTATATTGTTTTATAAAGAGAGAGTCTGATAATAATGCAGATAATAATTAAAAAAAATATATTAAACAAAATAATTTAATTTTTTGTAAGTAGATTAAACATTCTACACGGAATCAAACATATTTTATTAATTAATAAAATTCTATTAAATGACATTCTATCTAATATATTTTTCAATGTACGTACCAATAATCAATATACATCGTAAACGAAAGGCTAGTTAAAAAATAAAAGAATAGGCTTAGGAATTACGTATGCGAATGTACCGATGCGCAAACACACCCCCCACCACTTTCTCTCAGCGTTCTTTTTACATGACGCGAACTGTAATAATTTTAAAATTCATTATTTTATTTAATAATTTTATATTAGTTCATTTTATAGTAAAAAAATGTATAGATGAAACATGAAAATTGAAAATGTATGCAAAAGGGAATTCCTACAGGACTCTTTTACAATTAATTACTTTTTAACCGACTTCAAAAAAGTAGGAGGTTATAATATGTTCCATTGTATATATTTTTTATTTATGTATGTTCACCGATTTCTCCGCCGTCTGTGGACCGAATTCAAAAATTTTTCTTTTGTTCGGTAGGGTATAGCTCCGAGGGGGTCCCATTGTCACAAAGTCAGGATCTGATGATGGGATCCCAGGGAAATCGAGGGCAACTCTGAAATTTTATAGGCACCTATTATGTTTTTGATATATTTTCTAAAGATGTTCAAGCATTTATGTCTGAAAATCATCATCTCATGTGGATGAGCTGATGATGGAAGGTACAATTCCTCAACGGTTCTTTTTATGTTTGTTCATTAATTTCTGTGTCAAATGTTGGCCGATTACAATTTTTTTTGTTTGGTAGGGTATACTTCCAAGATATTCACATTATCACCAAGTCAGGATCTGATGATGGGATCCTAGGGAAATCAAAACCGACTCTCAATTTTTATAGGCATTTATTACGTATTTCATATATTTTTTAAAGCTGTTCAAGGATTTGTGATGATGTAAGGTATATCTCCTCAAAGTTTAGGAGTTGAATGAAAATTCTTTTAATATTATACGTACTTATGAACCGATAGTCGTATTCCTTCAGGATATTAGGTTGATCTGATAATAGACTCCAACAATAACTAAGTAATTAAAATTATTTTTTTTTCTATACATTTCAGTATTTACGTAGTACACGATGAGCTCAAAGATAAGCAGTTTGAACTGGAACTGTCGTGGGTGTCGAAGGACACCAACGGTAGACACCAGCTCGTGTCCAAGGAAGTGGCAGTCGAAGCAGAAACCTTCGCGAAGCAAGCCCTCGCTGATATCGAAGATTCTGATGATGGGGAAATGTAAATTTAAACAGTAAATTAAACTTTTATAACATACACCTGGGTTTTATTTATATTCATTTATAAGGAATACACATAACCATATTACATAAATTATTTTTTATACATCTATACATATATATTTTTGGAAAGTCTAAATGAAATAGGTATTATTATCGAAATAGAAGCCAAATCTATTGTTTTAACAATTTTTGTCTGTCTGTCTACTATGGGGAAATATATAATTTCTGAGTAATACACTAACCTCTACAAACCGGCTATAAAACATCACACGGTATGTAAAATCTATTTTGTTTCCGGTGTTTAGAACGCGGGAGGAGCCGCGTGATATAATATAATAAAGTCACAATGACCACTTGTTAAAATTAGTCAATCAAAACAAGAAAATGATAACATTCACAAGTTTATCCAAAAAGGTAATCAATGGTAATAACTCCTAAAGGAGGTAATAACTCCTTATCACGTAAAACGTACTTAGTAAAGCGAGGCGACTTCCTAGTTAATTGTAAAAAAATAAATAAATACATAGGCTTCTATGTAATTACTTATTGAAAATATATTCCCCTTAAGGAAATTGCAAGACAAATTATACCTGCAGGCTACGAAATATAATACTTAATTGTTGACCTTGCTAATAATGCTCTAGCTTTTCTCTTAATATATTTACTACATATTTTAAAATCTAACTATATTTTTATGTATATTATAACAAAATAGTATTTACCGAAATATTTTGTATATTAAATAGCAATAATAATAAATATGTTAGGACATTATTACACAGCGCCATCTAGTTCCGCGGTAAGCTACGAAGGAAGAATAAATTAATATTTAGAAAATTTATCCAAAATACTTATTTTTAACCACCTTAATTATGAAGTAGATAGTAGGTAGGGACTTAATAAACACATATTAATCAATATGCAGCATTTCATCGTATCTTCAACATAGTATAAAACAAAGTTACTTCCCGCTGTCTGTCTGTCCCTATATGTATGCTTAGATCTTTAAAACTACGCAACGGATTTTGATGCGGTTTTTTAAATAGATATAGTGATTCAAGAGGAAGGTTTATATTATGTATAATATACTAGCGGAACCCGCGGCTTTGCTCGCGCTAAATCTAAGTCCCTAGTATAATATAATATGGTCGACCAGTCAGTTTACTAGTTTTTAGTCGACTATTACTTCAGTTTTACTTTTTAACGCTAAATCTTGTATGGACTTGATAGACATTCTGCTCTTTTGATTAGTAAACCTGCATACTTGACCTTTAAAATCTACACGCACATAGTTCAAAGATTCGTAAATAATCACGACTCCTGAATATCATAGCCTCCAATGATAGGTTAGAAGAAATATATTAGAAAAGTGCTTAGTTAAGTCATAGGTAATAGTATATACCTTCCTATTTAAAATAGAGTTAAATTCATTTAATAATTTAAAAGAAATAAATATGAAATATAAAGGTCTGGTAATTTGAGCAATCATTAGAAATGTTTAAATTATACGAACCACAAATATTCTGCCTCAAGGCATGTGTAATTCTTTAAAGGTATGGTATTGAAAAAAATATTTATTGTGATATTTTTTATTATTTAATATTTATTTTTTAAATACATTGTACATGTAAAGCGTGGATACTAATAATTTGAAAGAAATGTAGGTATACCTTCTACCTACTAAGATCAAAATAAATACTAGATAGGTAGTCGTAGTATAATAAAATTGGAGTGTCTGTTTTTAATTTCAAATTAACAGCTTTTTTTTGTCCGTCTGTCTGTTTGTTTCGGCTAATCTCTGAAACGGCCAGACCGATTTTCAATGTTATAAGGCGTAACTACATTTTAACCGACTTCAAAAAAGACGAGGTAGAAATTTTATTTAAGTATTTTAACTAGCGGAACCAGTCACATCGCAGATGCTGAACCTAGGGACGAATGCGAGCGAAGCAAGGGTGAGTCGCTAGTATTTTAATGTTATCAACGTTTTTGCTAACCTTAGTTATAAATTGAGTGATTACTTATTGCCCATAGACATTTCGTCAGTTCTATAAAATCAGTAACTCTATATTTTTTTTACTAAAATTTCTTTAGTAGATACGCGAATACGTAGTTCTTTTGATACTGAAATTATTAAAAAAACCGACTAGTTTGATTTACAATGACGTCATTAAACGGTTTACCCCAAACATTTATACAAACTATTCTCAGTCATGTAACCATGATAAAGTTTGTTGGTATAGATATATTTGATCAATCTGAAAATAATTTTATGAAGAAATATGCAAAATCTGTAATAATTGTATTTTGCACAGCATTTATGTTATTTGGGCAAATTCTTTACGTTGTCAAAAATGATGAAATTGGTGCGCAGTTTATAGAAGTCGTTAGTTGTATTTCACTTATTCTTGGTGTCGGACAAGGTATGCTTAACTTCTAAACTAAAAAAGTAGTCATTTTTACATTTTTTTTTATTTTTATGATCAAAATTATCAAAAGTCATGTGCTAAAAGCCTCATGTGTTCTTTAAGACAATGAAAAGGAATCATAAATATTTTTTAACAAGTAATTGATTTAAAAAAAAAGATTGCGTTAGTAATCCCTGCGGATGCGATCTAGTAATCCCATAAGC
Organism: Boloria selene; assembly: GCA_905231865.2. Taxonomy (NCBI): domain Eukaryota; kingdom Metazoa; phylum Arthropoda; class Insecta; order Lepidoptera; family Nymphalidae; genus Boloria; species Boloria selene. The sequence goes on along the minus strand of HG993146.1, from coordinate 5,466,421 downwards.
ACTAAATTCCTATACGTACCTACCTATAATACTTATAATTTTAATTTTACATGATATGTAAATCTATACTTAATATTATAAAGCTGAAGAGTTTGTTTGTTTGTTTGGTTGAACGCGCTAATCTCAGGAACTACCTACTGGTTCGATTTGAAAAATTATTTTTGTGTTGGATAGTCCGTTTATCAATGAAGGCTATAGTCTATATTATCACGCTACAATCAATAGGAGCGGAGCATCAATGAAAAATGTTGCAAAAACGGGAAGGGCGGGCGTTTCTGCGAGCCATACCGCGCGACTCAGAAAGAATTTGGTTTCCGGTCTTTAGAAAGCGTGCGAAGCTGCGGGAAATGCTAATATATTATATTTAGATTCTACTTTATACAAGTGGGTACTACTCCTCGTACTCCATCCTCCTCATTTTTACAGCCTTCGTCAAGATGCTTGTATTAATGGTTAAAAGAAATGAAATAAGAGAAGTCATTATAAAGATAGGTCGTATATGGCCAACTGAACTAGAAAATGATGAAAAACTATTAACTATGAAATTTTATACACGGCGTTTAAACTTTTGCGGAAATGGTAAACATCATATTTTAATAAATATAATATAATACTAAGCGCACCTTCGCCTCTCACGGGTTCATCCCTCGATTTAGCGCGAGCGAAGCCGCAGGTTTCTCTAGTTAAAATAAATAAAATAAAAGTAGCGTAAGTTACTCCTGATAACATTAGCTATCTGCTAGAGAAATTCCCATCAAAATCGGTCCAGCCATTTTAGAAATAAGCCGGTACAAAGAGACAGACAATTTTTTTTAATAATTAATTTTTGATGTTAGTCCATACCATACCGTATACTTTCTTCATATTCATTTAGTGAAAAGCTGTTAATTTGAAATTAAAACTAGACACTTCTATTTTATTTTTATTACTTATGTATAAATTAAATAAAAAATTAACATATTTCGTCGTGTTCATCATTTCGTTTAGGTACACATTTCTATAATAAATAAGAATAAATATAGGTAGCTCAAATCCTCTCTATAGCTTTTTCCTCAAATTCTCTTTCACTTTTTCAGTACTATTGAAAGCATCAGCTGTAACACTCATACTTTACGATTTCTTACCTTTGGCGACTACTATATATGACATGAATACGAAAACTGACGCAAAATATCAATTTACAGTAAAAGTGTATTTTTTTCATTATCTAGATTCGCATTATATGTATGCGATTGCATATATGTTTGAAACAATTACGTGTAAGTAATGATTTTCTATTTATATGAGTACGTTTGGCTCAGTGGGTAGTGACCCTGCTTTCTGCGCCAGCGGTCGCGGGTTCGAGTCCCGCTGGGGGCATACATTTGTTGATCACGAATGTTTGTACTCCAGTCATGGATGATGCTGATGTATTTAAACTTATATATGTGTAGTATATCAACCATCTAGTATCCATAACACAAGGCTCGTACCTTATCGTGGAACTAGATAGTGCTGTGTGTAAATGTCCCAACATAATTATTTATTATTTATTTATATAATGTTATACCTAAAGGACTGAAAAAGTCAAGATTTTTTTTAAATAAAAGCACGACCAAAATCTCAAAAGATAGTTGCTATAAAAAATTAAAAAGTCAAATAATTTGGCTAAGAAAATATGATGTTCTCTATAGATCTTAAAGAAAGAAACGGTATTATGTAGGTAGGTACATAGTAACTTAATTTTTTTTTTATATTACAGGTAGCATGATCTTTTTATACGTTTATATTGCAAGTGAACTCCTTCTTCTAGCTTTAATTCTTGACATAAGCGCATTAATGACTCTTCTTAAGATCGATCTAGAAAATATAATTCAATCTTCAGAATTACAAACTATAGATGAAGAAGATAATTGTGATGACATTAAAAATATTATAATATTGCATCAAAAACTTTTAAGGTTTCTACATACTTACATTACATTCTTTACAGTACATTCTTTTTGATTCTGTTTGAAAGTTTTTATTTTGGCACGCCATAGGCCAGTAAAAATAGAATTTAACCTCGCACTGAATTTCGATATCTCGAAAACTATGCACTTTAGCGCAAAAGTTATTAAACCATTAATGTAGAGGATAAAATTTAACATCTTTTATTTCCTGTAAACTTTTTCGTAAAACATTATAAAAAATAATTGGATCGGAAATTTAGTGCGAGGTTGGTCAAAAAATACTGCTATTTTTACTGTTGTAATAGTAAATAAGGAATGAGTTGAACATTTGTTAAATCAAAATGTTTGATAAAGCCGCAGGCTTATGTTGTTTGAAATATTAGTGTTCATTTAAAATTTCTGTTTAAAAAATCAAAATAATGTATAATACAATATAAAATTATCTCCTTTTTTCCTTTTCAGTATTGCAGATGACGTAAATCGAATTTTTGGAATGATAATTTTCACTCAAGTATCCTTTACATCACTAATTATTTGCTGTCATGTTTTTATGGCATTGGTATATCTTATACAATTTTTAACTGAAAATTAACTGAAAAAAAAATAAAATTTAAGCGATTTGTAAAAAAATACTTGCATTGAACAAAATATTTTAATCTAGATATTTTTATCAAGGCCTTTCATCCTGAAAAATAGTAGTATTTTATTAGTGCTACAAAACAAATCTTATAAACGTTTTAGATGGCAAACGGCATGTTTCTAAATTACATCACAGCAGCCTTAGCAGCAATGATTGAAATATTCACTTTATCTTACCCAGGTCAAATGCTTTTCGATGCGGTAATTTTTTTTGCGTATATACCTATTAAAAAAAAAGAAGTCAAATGTTAAGCTAATTTCTATATCCTATTTTTAGAGCTCAGATATAGGAAATGCAGCATATGGTTGCCGTTGGTATGAGAGGGGAATAAAATTTAGAAAATATATTCTCATAATAATTGTGAGGTAGGTAAATAAACCATCCCACATACTTATTTATTATTACTCCATTTATTGTATGTAGTTTTGCAATAACATATTTCGTTACAATATTAACAAAAAAGCCCATGAACCGTTTAGGTTCATACACATCATTACCATAAGCAACAGAGCGGATTATCTATACTAATATTATAAAGCTGAAGAGTTTGTTTGTTTGTTTGTTTAGTTCAACGCGCTAATCTCAGAAACTACTGGTCCGAATTGAAAAATTCTTTTTGTGTTGGATAATCCGTTTATCAAGGAAGGCTATACACTATATTACATTACGCTACGACCAATAGGAGCAGAGCATCAATGAGAAATGTTGAAAAAACGGGGGAAAAATATGTCTTGATTTTCAGACTTAACAACGCGAGAGGAGCCGCGGGAAAGGCTAGTCTAATATAATATTGAAATCATAATAATTAAAAATAACTATATTGTGCATTTTAAATATTACACAGCCTCCTGCCAGCCTCGGCGGCCAATCTCATTGAGAGGTCTGCCATCTAAAATCCTGATAGATACACTAGTTCCAAAATAGATTCAAACCCGAGAACCTCAGTGCCACATATTCTAGTTACTAAATCAACGAGAAAGTTACGGGCAGTAACATAAATGTAGTGAAAGACTATAAAAACGAATTGTTTTCTAGATCCCAAAAACCCTGTCTTTTATCTGCTTTGGGATTCTCGGATTTAACTCTTAAAATGTTTTCGAAGGTAAGTTCTACATTACATAAATTACTAAAGATCTTTTGTAACTTAGGTTTATATTAAAGTACTGTAGTTAGATAGGTAAGTATTTATTAAAATAGTTACTTATCATTTATTTTATTCATTTAATCATCGTTAAATGTAGTAATTAAAATGAAGCGTCCCATGTACGCTTCATTTGAAAACAAAACAAGGAACGTCACAAAATCAAAACTTTTTAATTAAACATTGCTTTCTACAATACATGGCAAAATCTTAATGTTCCCATACTTTTAATCTATTTGAATTTTATGTGACATTCTTTGTTTTACCCATGTACCCTTCATTAATGTAATAATTTAAATAATGTAAATAAAGAAGAATATTTAAGTATTTTTTTTATTTCAGGTAATGAGTTCATCGTGGTCGTACCTTTCTCTTCTCAATCAAGTGTATGGGGACTTGTAGATTAACAGCGATTGTTTTATTTATTTATTTATTTAAGTATCGGTCGTTTTACTATAAATAATCTAGCAAGCACTTACGTACTTAATTCCCTTCATGATATCGTATTATTAAATTTGTATGCGGTGTCCGTGTGAATAGCGGAATTGAATAAATAAATAGCATTTTTTTTATTTACTTATGAATATGTGTATGTTTTTTATCCAGAGTTTATCCTAAAACCTAAATTATGGGTTACACGACTCGTAATCCCTATTAGGTCGTTCGTACATAATAATGGATTAAACTAAAATTCTAAACTTGATGTAAAAATTTATAGGTATACGTTTTTAGTTACAGTTGCCTGTTTAAGAATATTACCTACTTCACTGCAAACATTATATAAGATATATGGAGATATTATTATTCGTAATTACTAAGATATTAAAACAATATTATCTTCTTCAGCCCTTTTTAACGTCTCACTGCTGGGCACGGGCCTCCCTCAGACTCAGTACGAGGGGGATTAGGCCATAGTCCACCGCGCTGGCCTCGTGCGTGTTTCCCGACTTCACATGTCTTTCGCAAAACTTGCGAGGTTTTTCTCGGACATGCAGGTTTCCTCACGATGTTTTTACCTTCATCGTAAGACGGTATCGGTAATCGTTAATCATGCTGAAAATTTCACAGGTGCTAGACCAAGATTTGAACCCGCTTCACTCGGTTATCCATACGAGCGCATTTACCGCTGCTCTAAATTAAAACAATATAGGCATTATTACATCTTAAGTTTGAAATATTTTTTGCTATTAGAATTTTAAATATGTATTACAATAACACTCGACTAATAACTTCGAACAAGGCCTAAGTAGCTAGTTAAGTATATAATTTTGTATCGTACTTAATAAAAAATATTTAAATATCATATTATTTGCATTCTCTATAATGTTCTTCAATAAATTAGATATCGTTTTTAAAATGGCAGCGTTCTAGCTCTCTAGCAGTGTTTTATTTTGACTAATTTTATTAACATCCATATTTTTTGTTGTTGTAGTTAATGTGGACATTTTATCAATGTCCACATTAACTACAACAACCTATGAAATAAACAAAATATATTAATTATTATTTAATATGATTATAAAATTTTTACTTACTTGAATAATATGAAATATAATTATTCATTTATCATAGTCATATTCGGCCTGCATTCATCCACTGCTGGACATAGGCCTCTCCTATGGCACGCCACTAAGCTCGATTTTCAGCTCTATGCATCCAACCGTACTTTACGTACCTACCTATACATCGCTCTACCTAGCTGAAGGCACTTATTCCTTGCTTTTTATTAATACAGTAATCAAAAAACACTGAATAGTCGTAATTTTATACGTAAAATTTAAAAAATAAAAATAAAGGAGAACAATTTTAGATGATATGTTGGTGCATCTATCTGTCATATCGTATACTAGCCTTTCCCGCGACTAAGCTCGCGTTCTAAAGGCTGAAAATCAAAAGATACATTTCTCCCGTTTATAAAACATTTTTCATTGATGCTCCGCTCGTATTGGTCGTAGCGTGATGTAATATAGCCTCTAGCCTTAATCGATAAACAGACTATCCAACACAAAAAGAATTTTTCAATTCGGACCAGTTGTTCCTTAGTTATTCCCAAACAAATTAACTCTTCAGCTATAATAATATTCGTATAGATTAGCAAAATAATAAAAGTACTGCTTTAAAATATTAACTCAAAATGAGAGATTGTATAAACAAATCTATCTCGAATATTACAATTTCAATTTCTACTTTTGTGTCAGCCTGTTGTTTTCTTAAGACTCGTATAAAAGAAGTATGGATAAAAGGTATTCTTGCACATTATACCTGTATACTCAAACTTAAGGATCTAGAATACTTATTTTAAAATATTAATTAAAAATGAATCAGTTAAAACATTATCCACAAAATTTTGTTGACACTTTTCTGCGACATTTAAAAATGATAAATTTAATTGGTTTAGATGTGCTTGATGACTCAAATATTAATAATTTTAAGAAGAACGGAAAATTCTTAGCATTTTTCATTTTTTTATGCCTCATGTTATTTGGTCAGGTTTTATACATTGTAAAGAGAAAAGAAATGAATGCTCAGTTTTTAGATGTAGTGAGTGCTATTCCTAGTATGTTACTTGCATTACAAGGTTTGTAAATATAAATATTTATAAATAGGCTATGTAAATGACGTTTAAATTATAACATAACTAATAATTTAATAATAATTGATAGCTTCCTCAGAGATCGTTTGGTCTTCTTTTGAAAGAAAAAACCTTTTTTTACTCATGTTAATAATATTATATTCTTAGGCCCAATTTCACCAATGATATCGTTATCCAAGAATAACTATGCCAGGTATAAAATTATTCGCTGCATTTACTCTCAGAATAACTCGTAGTACGTTTCACCGCTTTGTAAAGACAAAATGTTAATCCTAGTTTAACTATTCTTAGATTAATGTTTTTTTTACCTGTGGCACATTGAAAGAGAATTGAATGTAAATGCAGTCAAATTAAATATACTTGTCATTATCTCAGTACAGTATAGCATAACAGGACATTTTTAATTTAGTCGTCACTTTGAACTTATGTCAATGTGTCAGTGCTATTTTTCAAGTTAATTTCGTTTAGTTTGCTATGTGTTTTTTTTAAATTATAATAAATTAAATAATAATAAATTTAATTAATAATTAATTTAATTTAATAATAAATTGTATGCTGCTGCTTTAGATAAACGAAATCTAATGCAAAAATGCTCATTTCTTTCTTTAAACCACCTTGGACGTCTCAAAATAAAATACTTATCTTCACTATCGCTTTCACTGTCCGATAAAATTCTTCTCAAACGCTACATTTTAATAATATTTTCTCCTAATTACAATTCAATGTGCAAAAATATGAATCAACAGTTTACTGACATAAAATTTGACACCATTTTGATTTTATCTGAGGAATAAGCCGGTTATTCTTTCAAAATTGGCGGTATAAGAGTTACTCTCGTATAGCTTTGTTATACTCAGGATAAGTAGTTGGTGAAATGAAAGCATGGTTATCTTAGAGTAAATAACAGCTTTATCCTAGGAATAATAGTTATTCTACTTTGGTGAAGTCGGGCCTTAATCAAATACCAAAACTGATACCATTTCAAGCAAACTTACATTACTTTGTTTATAATATTTTAAACTTTAGTAATTTTCGCCTGGTACCCAATATGAAAAGAAACTGAAATAAATACTTAAATGGATGTAATAATCAGCTGTTTTTTACTTTTTGGTGTTTTTATAGTCCGTTTTTATTTTAACCTCAAATTCTCGACATTATAAGCAAAGTTTTAAGCTTCGTACTTTTGATATATGAAAATTTATTACAGATTGTCTCATAGCAGTAGTAATGTTTCTAAAACGAAATCATTTAAGACATGTTATAATGAAAATAGGAGAAGTATGGCCAGTAAAAGTGAAGTCTGAAGATAAAATTAAATTACTTAACTATTGGACGCAGAATTTAAAGTTTTTTGGAAACTGTAAGCGCAAGAATTTATTGTGAAAATTACAATGTAAAATTAATTTGTGTCCCACGTTGGGCGCCGATACATATATAAAGAAGCAAAGGCAAAACGACTCGGCACCCTTCTCTTCTCTATATTTTGTCTACCTATATTTGTTTTGTTTAGTAGTCAATAAAGTAGTGACGAGTGTTAGTGTTATTAAATTCCTGGGCCGCATTCAGCTTATCGCGATATATGTAACCAAAAAGTCGGAAATGCTTCGGCATAGGATAAAGTCGCACATGGCTCTGCGTTCAGAAATTCTTGCACAAAGTTTTATCTGACTTGATTTTATGAAGCTATTGTTTTTTTCTAATTTTTTAAATGTAAAAAACAAAAATAATTATTTGCTGTTATGAAATAAAGAACGGCCTATTTTGTGTTTTTGGTCTCTTTAACGCGAAAAACTTCATACCGATGAAATGTGGCCACGAGAATACTAAGAATACTATCGCAGTGAGTGCGGCCCTGCCTTAAAAAATGAAAAAAGACTATAGTCTAACGAAATGATTTAACTGTTGAACTAATATTTATTTCATAACGTCTAAATTCACATTTTTCTCAAAATTTCAATTAGAGAAAGAAATACGCATAGTTAGAGTAAAATACAAAATGATCGATTAAAAAATATGTGTTCTTTCACATACTTAGTCTTTTAATATCTTTTACAGCATTTTTTAGGGCAGCAATAATAAGCTTGATATTTTTTGAGTTAGAGCCTTTAGCAATCATGGTTTACGGTGTATACAAAGAAAACATTGTTCAATATCAATTTCCATTGCCGATGTATTTCTTCGGTTTCTTAACCTCTCATTATACGTATACTTTAATGTACCTGTATCAATGTATAACAAGTAAGTGATAAAGTTCATATCTAAAATGATGGTGGATATCAGATAGTCAATACCATCCTTCTAATGTTATAAACGCGAGTAAGAATGTATGTTCGTTACTCTTTCACGCTAAAACTACTAAATGGATTTTGATGAAAATTTACAATAATATAGCTCACACATTAGAATAACACATAGGCTATAATTTATAAAGGTATAGCGGAACCCTCGAACAGAAAGTGGCCAGACGTGTCATCAAAAATATTATGCCATTATGATATATTTTTAACTGTATAAAGTAACAAAGAAATGTTTTTTCTGTACTTCATTTTTATTTATTGAATGAATTTGCATATTTTCTTTATGAATAATTTGCAGTCACCCTAGCTCATATGTCATTATATATACCATGTGCCTTGCTACTAGTGGACTTAACGTATAACTTGAGCGCACTTCTGAGCTTACTTAAGATCGACCTGGAAAATTTAGTGCTATCATCACAACCAAACATTACTTTTAAAGAAGATGATTCTTGTGAGGACATTAAAGCTATTGTAGTGTTACATCAAAAGCTCCTAAGGTTTTGTATCATTTCAATTATTCGTAAATGTATTTCCAGCTTCGCTCTTTCTAGAGTAAGAAAGAGTGAAGTATTTTACAATATATATTATCAAAATGAAATTTTTTTACAGAGTATATTATAGTTTAATGATGTTCGTTAACATAATTATGACGTTTAATTTTTAAATATGTTGGAATATTAGCACAAAGCTCCATGGTTGCTATGAGGCTTGTGTTATGGATAGCAGATAGCTACACTATAACAACCAACTAAATACATTCATATTATTATAATTTATAAATATATGTAATCCAATATTTTTTTTGATTATTTTAACATTTACAAATGAATAAAATAAACCTTTTTTGTCAAAACGACATATTACAAAGCTTATAGTCTCCAATTAATATTAAAATACCACTATAGGTCATAATTATTATAAGCACACCTAATATTTTTACCTTTTTATTTTACAGCATCGCAAAAGAAGTAAATGCTATTTTCGGATTTATCATTTTTGTTCAAGTATCATGCTCATCAGTTATTATTTGTTGCTACGGATTTATGGCAATGGTATGCATGTTTCTATAAAAGTTATAGCAAAATTGCTTTGTGTAAATGATCGATTGAAAATACGCTACAATCATGATAAAAAATATACATTTCAACATTTTGAGTACAGTGAAATACTTTGTTGATCTTACATATACGTAAGCCATAACAATTGGCTATAAAGCTAAAATTGAAAAATATTACAATTGCTTTACTTGTAGGTAGCCGACGGCATATTTCTTAAATATTTAACGGCGACATTAGGAATCCTCTTCGGTACATTCGTTTTGTCGTGGCCTGGACAACTTCTTGCCAATACAGTAAGTGATCAAAGGTTCATAAGAATTAAGAAAATGCTTAATTTTTTTTTATTTCACTCGATGTTTCAGAGTCTTGACATAGCAGATGCGGCATATCAGTGCCAATGGTATGAGAGAGGAAAGAAATTTAGACAATATATCGCCGTAATCATAACTCGGTAAACATAACCTTACTTATAAAATTATTTACGTATATTATTTTAATAATAACATTTATTTATACCATTTATTTATACCATAACAGTTTTATTTAGAAAGATTATGAAAATAATTCGCTCGTGATGATGATGATGATGATGATGATGATGAGGATGATGATGATGATGATTTACTCTCTTTCGCACTCTATTCCGCTACACTACCCCCTCCTAAGACATGCTCGTCTCGAGCATCGTTTTAACGTGATACTTGGCTAATCGGTCCACATGCACGATTTTAGTCGCGCTTCTAGATGTTCGTTGAATTTGGAAAGTGACGTCGTTAATTATTTTCGTTATTACTTTATGAGGCCCCTCCCAACTGGGTTGTAGCTTTGGCGATTTACCCTTTCGTCTCACCGGGTTATGCAGCCATACCAATGAACCTTCCTCGAAGTTCACCCTTTCCATAAGGGTTGGTTAATGTAGTAAATAATCTTGTAACACCTATCGATTTATTTCATAAAGATTATCCTGTAATATAATGTAGTTCAATGTTTTGCAATCTTTGGCATAGGATGATAATGATTTGATTTGATTTTATTAATCTGAATAATAAATCTATACCTACATATCATAAAATTCTAAGAGCAATTTACATTAAAGGCCATGGGTTCAATTTACATACGAATCACTCAAATGTACTATAATTATGTATTTCACACACAAACATCTTAGAAAACGGGTTGTCTATAGGCTATAGCTGTTCTAGTTAAGCATGTATTTTTTTGACAATAATACTAATTATAATTTTAGATCACAAACACCATGTTACCTTTCAGCATTAGGATTCTCGAATATAACGCTTGCGATGTTTACGAAGGTGAGTTAATTTTTGGCTTGGAGGTAGTTACTAGTTATTAGACGTTCGCCAAAAACGTTTTACGACAGGGCCGCGCTAAAGAGATCGAAGCACGCAAGTCTTAAAAAATCAGAACTTTCATACACACTTTGTATTAGAGTTCAATTTTTTTTTCTAGAATAGTACCAACATAAAATTTAGCAAGTTAAAACAAATGCGAACGGAGCGAGGATAGTTCGCTAGTTTTTTTAATATGTTTTAAAATTATAAGTGCTTTCTAGTCATTTTAAATAACATTTCTTATTTTAGTAATTTATTTCTAATTCTCTTTCAGATATTAAGTACATCATGGTCATACCTGTCCCTGTTAAATCAAATGTATGAAGATTTTGATTTCTAAAGATATTCACAGTATGTAACAATGTAATCTAAAGCTTTGGCCGCCATATTATTGAAGCTTTTATATACGCTTTAAATATATTTAAGTAATATTTATGTTTATAATTTAATTATTAGTTTTAAAAATTATTAAAAACGGCGTTAGTGTGTACTTATGTATATTTCATTCGTTCCCCTTTTATTTTGAAACTTTTATGTATTACATTGATATAAGCTTATGATAAAATACATATGTAATATGTATAGAGTGGATAGAGCTTCTTAACTCTGAACTGTAGGTAAATAACTTTCTTGGATATGCTCTACATACGTATTTCTGATGTTTGAGAAGAGGAGCATAAATAATACCACGATTACTTTGTAATATTAATTTGTATTGTCAATTTATAATATTTCACAATATTTTCAGAAATCCTAAGAATAATACAAATTTTATTACCAATTATAATGATGACTCGTATTTATAAAATGTACAATATAATCTCATTAGTTTTGAACTTTACTTGCTTATTTAAATATTTACAAAATATTAAATCTGTTAAAATTGTATACAATATATATTTTAAGTTTACAATTATATAAATACATAAAAAATAAAGAGATACCCAATGTATATACAATAATAAGTTCATAATTTAAGCCGTTGGTTACTTCTTCATTCTTCTACGCTTTCTTAGTCCTGCTGTGGGGTTACTCTCGGGTATAACTGAAAATATAAAAAAATCTATTAAAAAAAGAAATTGATATTATAGTTACATAGTAGTTCTAGTATTTTATTTATAAGTAAATAATTAATATGTTCGTCATATCGATATTTTACATAATACTGTATACTAATGTTGCTTATCACAATTACTTTGGTGTTATAATATATAAAAATAAATTTTATTTCAATTTGAACCTAAACAGTTTTAAATAGCTTTTTTTAGTTACATTATTATTAGTAATTATTAGATTAACGTTTAAATTACAACAACAAAAAGACATGATTGAATGAAGGTGATAAGTCACATTTACTAATGTTTGCTTTTCTGCATAGAAACCTTAAAAAATTAGAATGTAATAATTATTTACAAATATTATAGTTCAATTCAAGCGAAAATAGAATTCATGTCGTCAATTGAGAGTCGAACCCGTGACAATAGTCCCAATCATGCATTTTCAATAGCACATTACTTACCCCAAGCAAGTTTCTAGGCACATAGCCTTCCCCGGCCGCGTCGTCCCGGCACCACCACCACTCGCGCTCGCTGTCGTCCCCCTTCCGCAGCACCTGCAGGCGCGCGCCGCTGTCGAAGCTCAGCTCGTCGCTCCGCGCCGCGCAGTACGAGAACACCGAGTACACGATACCGTTGTTCATTATACCTAGTTTCTCTTGGACACCTGAAACGTTTAAGGGTAGTTACAGCTCAGTTGTAGGAAACGCCAAAATCATAATGTAGTATAATTCGCGTCATGTAAAAAGAACGCTGGCTGTCAAGTTGCGCAGAGGCGATTTATCGGCCAATTTGGTGGTAAGACGCGGGGCGCGGGGCGGTAATGCACGCGTCGCATGCTTTTCGGCTCGCTATTGGTTTGTCAGTTTAAAATATCGCGCACACAAAAGTTATTAATTACGAAATGATTTTATATAAAAAATAGTGAAAAAATATTTTTGTCCTATATTGTTTTATAAAGAGAAAGTCTGATAATAATGCAGTGTATAATTAAAAAAATATATATTAAATGAATTAATTTTTTTTTTTTTGTAAGTAGATTAAATATTCTACACTGATTCAAACATATTTTATTACTTAACCACTTGATCCCCGCTGGTACCAATGTGTACCACTTCCGGCGTTACCGTAGATCCCCGCTGGTACCTATGTGTACCGCTACACCCTCTACGCTTTTATTACTTATTACACAACGAAATCGCTTTATTTTTTTCTAAACGAGTAATATACAGAAACTTAAAAAGTTTTTTAACCCATATAACAAAACAAAAGGTTAATCGAATACCGACAAGATTAAAAACTATTGCGTTAAAAGTTGATAAAATTTCAAGTAAAGAGCGCGCGACTCGCTATTGGTTTAGTGTAATTTAAAAATTGAAAACAAGTGAATTTGTACCGTAAACGCATGAATAATAATTGTTAATATTCGTTGCTACTATTGATGTACTAATAAATGTATGTTAACGTTATAATGTTGGTTTTTTGATTAAATAAATTTTGCTGTATTGAAATTTTTAAATAAAGTCGCCATTAATATACAAGAATTTGGATGATTACTGAATGTTTTGATGTCTGACAAAGTCATATCATTGTAGAAAACCAAATATAATTTCATATTTTCAGTTTTTGTAGCATATTTCAATAGTTTTATAATATAAAATGTGTTTATTTACAAATAATTATAATATCAGCCTATATGCTGTCAAATGTGACATAATAGACTGTCGTCAAATTTGGCTAGGCATTGACACGTCGATATATTATTCTATCGATGATATCGACATTTTAATACGAATGTATATAGAAAAAGTAAGTATGTGTTATGTTTGTTCTAGAACAAAATGTTACATAAATTTTAAATACTTTTATGTATTATAAATGAAATATAAATATAAGCATAACATATAATATTATTATAATTGCAATAAAAAGACGTTCTAAAATAAAATAAATTTTCCCTGACGATCTCGAGAGTTTATAGTTGCTTGAAAGGGTTATATTGTATTGTACACGTATATACCTAGATGAATTTTACACAAACTTTCGTCGGTAGATACGTTTTGATGATTTCCATACAAAATAAACAGTTTTATACTTTTATTATTCAGGTATTAATGTTTAGTATTTCCCTAGTTTTTTTATAGATGAACTACGACTTATACTTCCCCAACAAACCAAAATAAAATAAAGAATAGTTACCGAAACGTGGATTTTTCTCAGTTATTCTGCTATTCGGAACAAAGACAAATACGACAAAACAAAATAAAGAAGAGGATTAATATCATGATACTAACAAATATATACCAACATATATACATATTTTAGTAAATAATTTCATCAAAATCCGATTATAATATATTTTTTTGTAAATTAAATAAAATAATTATATAAATTACTAGTTCTTTAGTTTCGGAACCTATATATATATATTACTCTCTTATAATATTATATTGTATATAAATTCTTTTATTGTAAATTTATTGCTACTTCGAATACTGGATATGAAATAGACAATCAACTAGGGTAAATTAGTCTTTGACTACCTATAGGATAATAAAAAATACTTTATTAAAAAAATGATATCAGAAAATTGTTGATCTTCTAACTTACAATTTTTTTTGTCATCAATTTTAGTCATCAAAAACTATAAGAACTACATTATTGAATTGCAAAATAAAATTATTATAATATAGTCGGTATAAATATTTATTATATTATAATTTTAACTAAACTTTTTATTTAAAACTTGCCTCCAATAGTTTAGTTTTAGCGAGAATTATAACAAGCAAGTCATTTAGCAATAATTTGGCAAGTTAGGTAAGTAGTTTTTGAGCGTTTGCAATAAAAAACTTATATGCACAATTTTATGACAAAAGTGTTACTTTTGTTATTAAAATTTATAATAATTACTTTTACTTACATATTAAAATAAAATACAATAATATATACCATAAATTACATTATGAATATTACGAAATATTTAACATGAGACCCAGAATTTTTATTATTGCATTTGAGATATTGTTTATGTTATATTTTATAAGAATTGGAATTCTATTTACATTTATATTTTAAATCTCGTTTATCCATAAAAATAAAATATTCTATTACATCTATTTTATTTATTATATCAAATTATAATTGTTACATAAATATAATTGTGTTTATATTTGTTTCACCGTTAACAAAAATTATCGATAATTTTTAGTGTTGAATTTGAGGGGTACAGCATTACTACGCGTCAAAATATTAAAAATTATTATTATCAGTACAATAATTTAGATAACTTTAAATGTTAAAATATTTAGTTTCTTGAATGAAAAGTGTAAAGGTTTCATATCAGTGACAAAGTTTGGCTTGTAGATTTCAAATTTAAGCCACATAATAAACATAAAAATGTGAATTATATTGAAATACGAGTGTTTTTAAAAATAACCTCAACTTTTCTCTTTTATAAGAAAACCATCCAAATTCTAATTCTAGTGACTTGTTTTAAAGATTTATTGGTGTATATTTTTAAAGTAAGGACTAATATGTATTTTATTGTCACTTTTATTAAGAATCTACTCGCCATAACCCTGATGCATGCTTTGAAAATTGCGCGGTAACCTGTGTAAATACAACGAACGAGCCGCGAGTTTTATAAAATTTTGAATGTGACTGTTACTAAAAACTAATACAAATAAATCAAAAAATGGTTTTGCATGATTACATGTTTGTTCATAAAGCAGTGTTCCAAATTTAGTGTAAGTATAAACGCTGGTATTATTAGAATTCATTGTAATGCAAAAATTAGAAAATTTTCCGTTAACGCTGATATATAACGAGCTTGATTTTATTTATCAATAGTTTAGAGGACATTTTATTTATTCTCATAAATACTCAAATTATTTAAGAATCCAAAACAGCTAACACATTTTAAATCGGTGCTATATAATTTAAATTGTAAATGTTTTTTTATGTAATGGTAGAATCTGCGAAAATTGCCGAGTGGGTTCGGTGATTATCGGGTGTTGCATGTCATATGTTGCGGGCGTCAAGTGGTTAATAGAATTCTATTTAATGTCATTCTATCTAATATATTTTTCATTGTACCTACCAATAATCAATATACATCGTGAACGAAAGGCTAGTTCAAAAATAAAAGAATAGGCTTAGGAATTGGATTATATTAGGATTGGATTAGGAACACCCCCACCACTTTCTTCCAGCGTTCTTTTTACGTGACGCGAACTGTACTATATGATTAAAAATTTAAAAAAGGACCAGTGAAAAAAGGTTTGTTCAAATAATGTGTAAGCAACCTATAAATATTTGTATAAAGCAAATATCGACTAACTATTAATAATATAAATTCAAAACTGAAATAAATTTCAAATTAGCCTAAAATATTATTTCCACAAAGGTGCAAACGGGTGTTAGTATTTTTTTAAACAAATCATAGCAAGAGTGAATTTATGCGCGGTTAACTATGAGATCTTACTGTAAAGGTATTCAGAGCAGCCGTCGAAGCCTTCTTCATCTTCTTCACACTTTTCTGCAGCTGTCTCATGATCAGATAATGTTGTTGCAAATATACAAGCGCCTAAAATAAAAAAATATGCGAAATAAATTTCATGTAAAGAAAATAAAAAAATATTATAATTATGATAAATTATTTATTAAATAAGAAAGCAAAATTGTCAGTTACTATATTATGATATTTATAGTATGTGGGTATACTTATAATCTATACTATTATTATAAAGAACGCGCTAATCTAAGGAACTAAAGGACCGAATTGAAAAAAATATTTTTGTGTTAGATAGTCCATTTATCGTTGAAGTCTATGGTTTATATTACATCAAGCTACAACCAATAGGAGCGGAGCATAAATGAAAAATGCTTCAAAAACGGGAGGAAAATATTTCTTTTGAGTGCTTCCGTCGTGTACGCTGCGTAAATGGTTAAAATTATGCAAAAATGAAAGACATATTTGAAGGTTAACTCGCTATAACCTTTTTTATGTTAATTAAATTAGTTTTAAAATATTGCATTATTTGCGAAGACGTTTTATAAACATGGTATTAATCCTTACCTACATAAATAAGTTACTCATCACAAGTATTTAATTTTGAACAAAATTGCTCTTGGATACGAGATATCAAAGTTTTAACATAACTCCGCAACAAAATAATGATCACCGCGTGCAAGACGAGCGTTTGTGAAGGGGGAGAGACGCCAGTAGCTCAGCGAGGAATTTTTTTCTAGCCTTTAGAACGCGAGCGAAGCCGCGGGAAAGGCTAGTATATAATAAAACTGAGACTAGCCAACAATCAAGTATTTCACTTGTCACCGTCAATACAGATCAAACTCTTTATCGCACAATTCAACAGTACCTAATTTTCATTACCCACTTATATATAATTTTTTTCAAACGTGTTAATAAAAATATCTTACCATTATCGACAAGAAATCGCACCATCGGCAAATTGTTGCAAGACGCAGCGCAATGCAGCGGCGTCCATCCATCCGAGTCCTGTGCGTTCACATCACAACCTAGCTCTACTAAAAACCTGCAAGTATAATAAGTTCTTGAGTTAGTTATTTCTTACTTACTGTAAACAAGCTTAAAGTTATATTTTAATTAGTACTATTTAAATATTTTCGTCGCATATTAGTATACTACGATAATACGGATTATAAAAACAGTATAAAAATTATATTATGTTCCATTAGAAGGAAGCCTCAAACATTTACTCGTGGGAGCGGTCAGTTAAATCACTAATTTAATGTGGAAAAGCAGGTATTGTTAAAACAAATATTAATGTACATAGTAGTAATAGGACTGTTTAAAACCGTATTTCCGGTGCAGGAAAACTCTTAACTTTATATAATACTTATGATATTCAACTGTCAACAATAAAATTAAAGAGCACTATATTTTGAATTTAAAATATCATAAAACTTACTTTACTATTTCGAAATGGCCAGCGCAGATAGCATTATGGAGAGCTGTTATACCCTCGTCATTTGCGGCACTTGCATTTTGAACCTAAAACATAAAACGTATTCTGAGTAAACTTATTTTAAAAGTTATTATACTTACTTTATTTCTTGAGTTTTAATATTTTTTTTCTATTTCCACTTTGACATTTGATATATTTTTTAATCTATGCTTGACATACTTTTTGCAATAAATTAAAAAGTGTTCAAATATACAACAATAATCCAGATTACTTTTGTGGTAGTCTTTATAGTAGAATAGAAAAGAGAAATATATTTCGTAGTCAATTGTCATTCAATGAGATGGAATGGAGAACTGTGTTTGAACAACCTTTTGTTTGAGCTTACAATTAATATCTTCTACGCATATTATACATATGTATCAAGTTTTATTAAAATTGGTCACCATGGCCAAAATTAGTAAGGAGTACAACATTATTATTATTAATAATGAAAAAAACCCTGTCTTACCTGAGTTGCTGTCTTTTTTACAAGTTCTAATTCACCCTCTAAACTTGCGTCTAAAAGTAATGCAAGAGGATCGAAGCTCACGCGCCTTGCCAAAGGTGCTTTTCCTCCTTGCTTTAAATTTCCTTTTTTTGACCGCCTCAGAATATTCTCAGATCTCTGAGAATCCTGACCGTTCAAATCTACGGAACTAATTTGTTCTGTTATATCAACAACATTATCTTTACTATCATCAGACTTATCATAATTTAAAGATATGTTGTTACTTAATGATCTATCTACTTCGTCTCTTTGTTTGGTTTTATCTTTTTGACCATTCTGCTCGTTTAGATCGAGATTCATATGATCCATTTCTGGGAATAAAAATGCTGGAGGCATTTCTATGCGTCGGTTCATACTAACGCTTATGCCATTTTTAGCATTGTTAACATTTCGCAATTTAGGCTGTTCGCTTAAAGGTGGTTTTCTGATGGTTAACGGTCGAGGTTTTATGATCATATCATTATTGATTCCATTTGTGGTTTCTTTCATGTTTGATTCACTGTCATTTGATGAATCCGGAATAGATATGGTGGGCATATTTATAGTCTCCGTAGACTGTGTGAAACCTGCATCATGGTTTATTGACTGTCGTGGAGGAGTCTGAAATTAAAATTACAATTCTTCTATAGCATCTGTTATATTTATACATTATTTACAATAATGCAGGTAGCATTATTTATTTCAATTAAATTACTCAATACATGCTATTTTTAGCATAAAAAATATCACATGTTAAAATATTTCAAGTAAATACGAGAGCAATAATTTAAAGATATAGAAAATTCTATGACACTTAAGGTTATTATTCTTAAAAATTACCTTAATAGTAGGCTTAGGTGGTAATGCTGGCTTGGGTGATTTGTCTGTACCACTAACATCTGGTGTTGATAGCGGCGTACTAGCACTTTGTGGCGGAGATAGCAATATACTTTGTGAAGATGCATTTTGACCACTGAAGTTTGAGCTCGGAGTACTAGTAGATAACCCTGATGCCGTGTTTCTTACAATCTGGGGTTGGGAATTTACCACATTACTAGCTACATGATTTGATGAAGTTACAGTTATGCTTTGTGTCTGAACAGTTTGTGGTTGAACTGGTTGGATCTTTGTAGAGGATGTCTGATAAATGGGTGATGGTTTACCGCTCGAGACCTGAACCGATGTGGGGGCTACACTTGATACGGGCTTCTGTAATGAATGATTGGTGATGATATTTACAAATGCATGTGGTAAAAATGAATGATGAAGGCATAAATGATTTTTTTAAATAATGTACAATAATGACATAATGACTGATAGAGTATGTACGTAAAGTGATTGCTTACCCCAAATCCTATAGAACTACTGGCAGATGTTGTATTTGATAGCAAGCTTGGAACACTGCCCTGTTGATTTTTGCTTCCACTATTTCTGGAACCATCATTATTCTGACTATTATTTTGACTTAACCTAGAGTTTTGTGGATATGCATGATTCTCTTTGCCTTCTTGATTACATCTACTAGATGAATCTGATTTTTGCAGCTGATATGTATGCTCTTGTTGATATGTCACTTCATTTTGGCTGAGAGGGGTTGCCAAGCTTTTGTTAACCACCGACAGTGGTGTTGAGTGAACAGTCATATGATTAATGTTTGTTGCATTTTGATTTTTAATATCTTGTTCGTTACCCTTTCCATTTACTTCAGGCTGTTTTATTTTACCGTTAGTATTTTGAGGGAATTTCGTATTATATGGCAAAGTTTGATATTTAGGATCAGATTTACTTGCCGCGAATTCAGGCGGGAATTCCTGTTCATTTATTTTCTGTTCTTTATTAGTTTGGTTACTATTTGAACTGCTAGTACTATTTGGGCTATATTGCGGTTGTTTCGAAAAATCAGAATATTTATTCATGTGATCAAACATTGATTTCTGGTCATAAGCATTCGTAATGCCTTGTTGAACGTGATTAAATCCATTGTTTTCGTGTTTATTGATGAATTGCCCTGGATATTGATCTTGAATGTTTTGTATATGAGGATAGTTGCCATTAAAAACAGGATTCATCATTTGTTTTTGTTGTAAGAAATGAGCTTCTTGCTGGGTTAAATGACTTTGTATATTATCACTTTGAGTCAACTGTTTTAATGGCACGTTATTTTGTATAACATTTTGCTTCATTGCCTGTAAATTCAATTTAGTATTAAATATTTAAGAAATATATACAAATATTCTTTAAGTTTACAGTTTATTATTATTTAACTTACTTGGAAATTATTGTTATGAAGGCTCTGCGCATGAGGGACGTGATTGTAGGGTTCCACGGCTGCTACATTTCCTCTCGCTTGTTGATTCTTTGGTTGACTGTTCACTACATTATTGCCGGCTGGATAGTTCGGCAGCTGTTGCATTGGCGTGGGATTATTTGTCCTAAAATATTTTTATTTGAACATAAATATTTTTTATAAAACAGGATAACACAAAGCTATTTTAATTTAACTAGCACTGAATTTGGCTATAAATACTAATATACATAAGAACTGGTAACAATGATAAACTAAATAAATCTTACTCCGTTCGTTAAATTTATTCTACTGATTTTTATATTTCATTGAGTATATTTCATTGAGTGAATAAAAACTTTGCAAAACAAAGTCATAACTTTCACTAAGTTAAATAAACAACTAAACCAAGTGCCAAAGTAATTAAGACTTTAAATGTATAAAAAATTTAGAAGTTGCTTTTGTTGCTAGCTTAAAAGTATTAGACAAACAAGAGGACTTAGTTACAAACGATGCTTTTCTCTTGGCATTGTTAGTAAAGGGACGCTCAAGTCGAGAAGGCTTATTGAGTTTATTTTCTACTAAGATAACTCTCGAATGTTTAAATAAGTGCTTCGTAATACGCCTTTTAGTCATTGCCGAGTGGAGGAAAACGTTAATGAGCAGAAAATTCATACTAATGAAAGATTCGGGAGCAAAATAATATTTCAGCAAGCTTACAGATTTTAATGTGACAGTGAATTGTATTTAATTAAATTAAATTAATTTATTACAATTAGAGGGATCAAATTTCTTAAAAAAGATTACGACTAGTATTGAACCACCAGTGAGTGGCATAGTCCGAGTCAAAAGTATTTTTCATGACAAAGCATCCTATACCTACTCTCTGGGTCTAATTTATACATTAAGAAAACTATATCCCAACATGTTTTACAGTTATCGTAAATAAATAAAATAAACCATTCTTATTTTCGGTACTGGAGTGCTAAAATAATAATATCCTTACATTTTATTATAAACTAGCGATTTACTCTCACTTCGGGTTCGTCCTTAGGAGGTACTTACATTTTAACGGCATGTGATTACCGTACAAAAGAAACAGTTCTAAGTTTTTCAGTTTTTCAGCTGTTTATTTGTTTAAGCTTAAACTATCTCTAACAGATCAAAAAAAATCCAGCCGTTTTTTGTTTTAGTGATACTAACAAAAACTTACCGTTGTTGTGGTTGTCGATGGGCAGCTGCTAGTTGTCTATTGAGCGCTCTCTTCCTCAGCAACCTAGCTTGCAATTCGGAGACCCTTCGATCTATGCTACGCATCTCTTCCTGGCGCGCCCCTAACGCGGCCCTTTGCGCTGATAATCTTCCATTCTGCTGCTCGTTCAGCTTATTTCGGTACTAAATTAAAAACATATTTTTTATAAGTAAAGTAATATTAAATATCTTAGTTCGGCAAAAGGATTAAGATTTTAGTTTTACAGCATTTTCGTGTTTAATGGTTTTTAAATACCAAATTTTTGTATATAGAATTCTATTTGTGCGTAAATTTATTAAATACTCAATTCCCATACCTATGTTAAATTGATTACCTACTAATATTACCATAAAAACAAACCTTATCAAATCAATATGCTGAGTATAGAAGTGCTATAATTTAATCAAACGAATTTAGCACAGTAAGGCATTTGACTGACTGACACTGCTTAGTGCATGTGGAGGTCGTGATTACTTCACGTGTAAATACAAATAAGCCATCCACATGTTTATCCCAGACTGGCTAGACATATTGCGATGTTGACAAATACTAATTAGTAGAATAAATAATAAATAAATATGCTGGGACATTAATTATTACACATAGCGCCATCTAGTTCCGTGGTAAGCTACGAGGCTTGAATTACGGATACCAGATTTTTGTGTATAACAATTAAATACATACATGTTATAAATATAAACACCCATGACTGAAGTACAAACATTCGTGCTTAACAAATGAATGCCACCAGTGAGACTCGAACCTGCGACCGCTGGCGCAGAAAGTAGGATCACTACAAACTGAGCCAAACGTGTCGTCAATGTCTCTAAACATTAATATAGAGGATCGAGTAAAATAAAAATAAATCAAATAAAAATAAATCAAATGAAAAAAAATCAATATGAGACTAATTGTAAGTTTCTAATTTTCAACATTTTTAGATACAATAGAAGTTAAGGAAAGTTACTAAATAATCCCTCGAAGGAATTTATAACAGAGATAAACATTAAAAAGTTATAAATTCGAATAAAAGTAAATGGACAGTCTATTAAGAAGGGATATAGAATTTTCAACTGTTTTATTGAGTTTTGTAAACTGATATAACAAATTTTACTCCAGACGGGGACATCTAAGTTAATTATTATTTATGTAGAGCTTATAGTACACTCCAATAAATAAGTATCTCCCAAACAATTCAAATTTAGCATTTGGATAAAATATGAAGATCCCATTTCATTTATATTTGACGGTTTATTAGGCAATTTCAGATGAGATAAATAATAAAGAGTATTTTGCGATAATATAATCGTTAGTCATATAACATGGATTTGATGATAATAACTTAAAAAAAAAACATTTTTTTTTCTAAGAATGTAGAGCAATTAAAAATCCCTCTCTTTGTAAATATAATATGTCTAGTACAAATATATAACTTTCATATTTACGATTAGCATCATAATATATAATCTAACTAGATACTCTCCCTCATTCCGCTCGGGAGTGTCCGTAGTAGGTACGTAAGTAAAAATTTTTTCGCGAGTAGGTCACAGACAGACACAAAATTCTTAAAACTGTAGATTTTGCATCTGTATCGATAATAATGATATTTCAATATCAGTTTTGAAAAATACCTAATATACAGATTCAATTCAACTAGAATTTTATTATAAGTTTATTGTATGGCCAATGCCGTATGTATTGAAATGAAAGAAATGTTATGTTTCATCACATATGTGCGAAAATATTTAAGTTCATTGAATATTCAAATCAAACTAATAGTCTGTATAATAACAGCTATTGTCTATACAAAAATCAATACGTGCACTATCTATTTAATGGCACTGAAACTAGTGAAGGTTTTTATCCTAATTTTTATTTAGGCGTCACTGATGTATCGCTTTCATTTTTGTCAAATGAAACAGCAACCTTCATTGAATGGTTGAAATCATTTAAAAACGATTGATATTTTTTTCATGAAAACACAAAACACATTAATTCTTTAATACTATTTAGTGTGATCAATATATTAAATAAGTTGATACTCAGTTATTTCTTTTTCATTGAATTAATAAAAATATTTTGAAATATATATGTCCATAATTATTTAATAAAACTGATTTAAGTCGACGATTGCAGAAATGGAATCTTTTTTAGTCTAAAAAATTTATAGACAGACCTTTGCGTATTTAAAAATATCAAACCGAATAGCAATATTTATTTTAGGAAGTGAAACTTTTACCCCAGTATTTATTTTAACTTGGGCTTTGTGAATGAAATATCGGTTATAGAGGCATATATTTCCAATTGAAGATATAACTAGCCATTCATGATTATAAGTTTTGTATTTATAATAACATTATTAACTTAAGGTTTAAATTGTAAAAGTGTACGTACCTCCTAAGAATTTTTAGAGAAATGAAATATAATATACATATTAGACTACATTTAATTCATTGTAAAATTCAATGTAACGCATAATTTTGATACTAAAATAAATCGATAAACAATAAAATAAGTTCAATTAAATCGGAAAACCATTATTATATTGGCGAATTGTCTGACCACCAATTCGTTCCTGTATCCATTCCGACCGAATGATTTTTTCCATGTCAACGAATTTACCCAACAAACTCGAGATTCCATATTTGTGTCGTAGTAAGTACTTGTCAAAGGAATTGAAAAAATACGAATCATATTCTGAAAAGTTGTTTTTTAAAAGGACTTAACTGTTATACATATTTTGTTTATTGGCAAGAATAAATGCTAAAACATATAATTTCTTTTGGAATATTGAATTTCTACTTAAATTTACTGAGCTATATTTAGAAAAAAAATACCAAGCGCGTCTCAAGCTACGCACAATGTAGGTTTTCATAGATTACCGGGGTTTGGAGTCACTTGACTCAACCAAGGTTTTGTTTTACCACTTTTTGGGTGCGACTTATATGTACATCGATACATCCATTATAGGTTCTAGTCCAAATAGTTCCTAGAGCTAAAATGAAAAGCAAAATAGAATCACATCAAGCAAAAGCAGCGAAAAAAGTTTTATAATAGAAAGCCTGGACTGCGTACCGTGAAATTAATTTGCCACGGAAAGACAAAATCTTTTCAACTAATTACCCGAATAATGACAGATTTTAAATTGCATTTTAAGTATTCATGACATTAAAATTTATAGTGGCTTATGTCAGCGGCTTCCATCGTTAAATTTTCTGGAAGCAATTATATGAGGGGATAGATACAAGTTATTTTAAATTGAGCTTAAATTATGACTATGGTAGTGAATTTAATCACAGGCCATAGCTGAGAAAATAATTTTGTACATTTTTATACCTTAAATTGAAACATGTTGTATATAGTATTTGCTATGTGAATTTTTAATACCTTAAAGTTAACACCTTTGTTAGCTTTCAAGTTATAAAAAGGAAAACTTTCTTAAAAAAGCAACTTTGAGGTAAAAAGGAAAACATATAATATATTCTGTTAAGAACTAACATAAAAACAGTCACAAAATATTCTTCTATTTACTTATTTTTTATAAATGCTTGTATAAGAATATCATAAATTATAATTATTTCGGTAGTTAAAAATTTTTATATGAATCTGAGCGCGCTGAAGTTTAAATAGGTTGTGTACATTGGATATTCATTTGTGATTGCATCGTTCGCAAAATCACTTGTATTAATGAGGCTTTGGAAGCTACGTAATAGTAATTACATGATACGATCGCATGAGTTAATGTAAATTTTGTTCATGAAAAATGTATTTTTTTAGTAAAACACATTTCTATAATACTATTTTAGATTAATCATTAGGTAACACTACATAGTATAAAACAAAGTCGCTTTCTCTGTCCCTATATCCCTATGTATGCTTAAATCTTTAAAACTATGCAACGGATTTTGATGCAGTTTTTTTAATACATAGAGTGATACAAGAGGAAGGTTTATATGCATTACTAGCAGATCCCGCGTCTAGGGAAGAGCCCGCGCGAAGGGAGGGCGAGTCACTAGTATTAAATAAGATATATGATCGCATGAGTTAATGTAAAGTTAAAATTCGTTTAATACTAAAAATTTGGTTTTGTAGAGTACTTTAAGAACGTTTCATTAAAATAATAGTTAAGAATCGAAACAAATAACAAAAACAACGTTATGCACCTAAATTTAATTTAATTATTAAAAATTGCAAAAATATAGATTATAAGGTACTTTTGTAAGAGGAAGCGTGAAAAAAGAGAGTTTGACATATTACGCGTAATACTTAAGGAAGGAACTTTACGTCGTTAGACGTAAAAATGGTACGTAGAGTCAGGGTTGGTCAATCATATAATGTGATTTGTTTAGTCTTTTTGAATTGTCGTTCAGTGTAGAATTAGTGATGACCTACAATTGTTTACCGCCGGTAAGAATCGTACACATAGCTTGAGATGAACTAGACAGCATTAGTAACTATAACGATGTTTTAAATAATTTGACAAATACTGCTTTAATTATTCATTTTCATATAAAATAACTGTAGTGATTCTTTATTTTAACGAGGTAAAGTAAATAGAAATGGCTTATAATAATAGTTTATAATAGTTACTTCATACTTGTTACTAAAGAAACATTTTCAATCATTTCCTTTGTAAAAATCAGATACTGTAGAGACTTAAGAGAAAAATGTACAAAGATTATATTTTTTCCTTCAGGTTATTTTTCAAAAAGTAAAACCATAATAGACCCGAGACATTTTTTATCGAACCCTGTCAGGAAGGGAATCCTGAAGACAAATTTCATTTAAAAGGTATTCTGTAAAAATTCCTTTCATAAATTTTGATAAAAAAGAAATTGGGTAAGTATCATATTAGCATTAAATAATCAGGATATTGACATTTGTTACTGATGATTAAAATGAATCTCATATGTAAAAAATACTCAACATAGCAATTTATTAACATTATGTTGTATTGGATTTGGATATAACACCTTACCCCCTGGTAAAATAAAGTTAAAAGTAACTGAAGCCGAAATTAAAAAAAGAACTAGATAGTATTATTATTTTTTACTTTTCGTATTTTTATAAATATCATAGGGTTCAAAGTGCAGACTTAAGAATATCTCTTTATAATTGTCGAATCCTCAGTGCCGAAGATATTCAATGTATATAGCTTAAGCTATGGTTAATAAATATTCTACTTCAAATATGTTAACTATTTTCAATATACGCTACATCATACATGTACAATATGCACACACTAGATGAGATTTATTTTATTAATTTTACTTACGTATAAATTATTATAATAATATATATCTTAATTTTCAAATTAAATTTTCGTAATATTACCAAAACCATGGTATCATTCGCATTGGTGTTCGCGTTCGTTATATGAACCTAATATAATGTGATACAAGTGTGTAGGCTTTTTCGTTTACCAAATATATGTACCCAATCTCTTAAGTTTTCTTTTAAGCTAGAAGCTTTCTCATGTCTTGTACAAAACGACTCCAAGACAAGGATTTCAAACATCCTTTTATAAGAAAATATAGTAAGTAGTAAACTCATACCGACTTATTGAAAGTTGCTCTTTTAATAGGTATAGTCTCTTTTTATAATTCAAGTATGCTTAATTTAGATTTCAAAAAGTTCAAGAAATTTGTTCCTGGAAACATTTACACTTATTCACTAGCTTATGATGAAGTATCGTTAGTAACGCTCCAAAACATCTTATTAGACGAATGCCTTACTTAATGCTAATAGGCTTTCTCTTTGGTTTTATATTTGTTTAGGTTCTTTTATTGAAAATTGTATTAAGGAAATTAAGAAATGTGGTGCTACAAATTAAAATAATAAGTTTAGGTAATAATTATAAACTTCTATTTTCGAATATTTTTTTAAATAAGTACATAAATTACTAATATACTAACAGAGTTTACTCGTTTGAATGAACGCGCTAATCTTTAGAACTGCTAATCCAATATAAAAGATTATTTTTGAGTTAGACTTATATAGCACGTTTATTTAGAAAGACTGCGATAATTAATATCATCATAAAATAAATAATGTAAGCTTTACATTTATTCGATACTAAAGTTAAAACGTACCTAGAATAATTAATCGTTTTCCACGTTATTTATTTTGGGAATTATACTATTGATGTACTTATGTATATACATTTTTATTTAGATTTTTTTATAATATATTTTATAATTAAATAAAGAGCGCCTGAAGTTGTTATTGCACATTTTTATGGTCCGCATTATTTCATATTCTCACTTCCAGAATCTCTCAAGTCCTATGAGTAGTATATTAAAACAAGAGACGAGTATTCGATGACCTAAGCGTAGCAAGGGCAAATACAAACACAAAAAACAAACAAATTTATTATTTCCACTTACTTTATCCTGTGGAAATTATGTGCTATTTTTATAAGAAATCCAAAAATAAATTACGTTACACAGTTCAGCACTTCACTAATACCATTAGAAAAAATAAACACTTTGAACGCTTGTTTATTTATCCATGCAATTCGAATGTAAAGTCCGTGTTATTGGATGAAGCAACACGCGCGACACTGAAGCTATTACTAAATTGTCAAATTAGAATCTGAATCAAAGACACTAAGCCTGTGCTACACGCGATTAAAATCCCCAGACGAATCTCGAGATCTACTGAAGGAATTGAAATTTCACAGACGACTAAATTCCTCCTTATAAGCTTTAATAAGGCTTATAAATTAAGTTACGATATCAGAAATAGGTAATGAAATTCACTGAACCAGTTCAGCGGTTCATTAGAGTTTCGAACCATTAGGAAAGAAATTTTTTATCTCTGTCATTTTGTGTATGGTTCTTAAATTATATTTTTGAATGGGAATTTCTTGTTATATAGTAATAAAAAGAAAAAAGTCCCTCAGGCTAATTATATATCGGTATCGATAAATCCCGTTGACCGATATTCTATGAAAGAAGATCAGTTCGCAAACACAAGATTGCATTTATAGATTATGAACAACACCAAATTTTATATAAAGTTGGCTTTGTATTTTACAGAAATATTTTATATTAAATTGTACTTATTTTATATTAAATATTTAATAAAAGGCTATACAAAGTGGAATCTTATAGAAAACAATAAAGGATGCAGCAAATAGAGCAATATATCCAGCAGCGTCGCTCGCGGAATGTGTATTGTTTGTTACATTCATCTCACTATAATATATTAGAGAGAATTGAATATAGCAAACGATAAACTTGAGGATTTTCATAAAATAAACATATAATATTCCAGATATTGCATCATAAAATGTAAAACCTTCGGATTTATTTGTCTGTACACAATAGAATTGTAAAGTTATTAGTATTACGTACGAGTACCTATTCTAAAAAATCATGCCAACTCTTCTATGTTTGCCAAATCAGCACCCAAGAGTAGAAATAAATAACACTATCTAATGCTTATTTCAAATGATCTTATTTGTTTAATATTCGCGTAGGTAAGTGATAATCCAAAGCAAGTAACAATACAAAATCCAGGCTTAAATTATATCGAAATCGATCACATTTATTACCTAGTAGGTCAATGAATAAAAACATATATTTCAAGGGAAATTAGGAAATTGATTTGCTAATACGTTTATATATAGGTAATAAATAAACCAATTCTAAAATTTATTACAGTAATAGTAATTTTTACTAACGAATTTACTTCATAACTAGTGAAACAACTCAAACATAATATTCATATCTCAGGTTTTCCGTAAATAATATCTTATATTGAAAAAAAATATACTGTATCATTTCAAGTCCAACGTTAAGAATAGTAGTGTCAGGAATGGTCGATCACGACCTATTGCCCGCAACCTACTTGGCCGCGAACCCAGTGCAGTTATGTATAGTGCTCGGGGTTATGTTCATTTCTTAATATATCTTCCCCAGATATTCTTCATTGTCAATGGTATCTAGAGTTCATTTTTCTTTTAAAATCTGATTAAGAATTGTCATTTTAACTTTAGTAATTTCTTGGATTTGTATCATTCCTTCCTTAAAGTTTAGCTATAATCTATGAGTATGCCAATATCTAGTTATAACCAAGGCTAATATACCATCAGGATTCAAAAGGAAATTATATAACCTAGTTAATAATAACAAATACAGTTGATTTCTAGAATTATAAAATCAATACAAATAAAGCTGTTATACCTAGTTCATTCATCTGATATAACGAAGCTGACCTATATAAAACTAAATTAACCTGTTAAGTATCAAACAATAACAACAACGTCAAAAATGAGAGAAAAAGATATGATAAAATTTCATTTAAAAGATGAAGTCTTTAAAGTACCTAACATCGCAAGTAATTTATTTTTTATATTTATCAAGTCTTTGAAAATTAACTCTTTTTTGAATAAATATAAGCTGTTTTTATTTAATTTGCCTATATATTATTAAAAAACAATGGTGAAAACAAATTTCAACACCTATGATCTCATTTTGTAAACAAGATAGACCTCGGTCCTAATGGATAATATCACCCGGAGCAATTTAATTTTAATCTTCTTCAATTGTTGTATAGCAGTATACTTCTTGAACCATAGTTATTCACGATAATATTTTACTATACCATATTTTTTTAAAGAATAATACTCGTAATACTGTCTATATTTTCATATATCTACGACGGTGTCTTTTTTACACAAATGCTTGTCTACAAAACTGGCACCTTTTACAATACAAGTAGGAATGTAGGTGTATTCGTTGCAGTTTTGAGTGATATTCGAAATAGAAATAGCTTAAATAGGTACTGTATATATCCACTCATAGGTTTTTTTATAATGCGTATGTGTGCTTATGTGCTTGTTACGATTCAATTGCTTGAAACGTTATGGATGATGTTGACACCTTGTATTTGACAAACGAACGTTGGTAAGTGTATTTTTACTCAGCTGTCAAAATTTTCACGTAACAAGGCAAATTATGGCACGTCGCGTCGTATGTCGTTACAGGAATTTCGTCTGATATTCATTCCAAAAAATGTTACTATATGAGCTATTTTAAGTCATTTTGTTATCAAATGAAAGTACCTAATTAATTTAAATACTAGTATGTACAATGTACATAGCACAATATGTCTCAATATAACGTGATATGATCTTGATGTGCTTGAAACATCGTTCAATAAATAATAAGTGGTAAATAAGTAGGTAATAAACCTCAGAACCCTAGTTACGTTTCTCCCTTTCTTATCGATTCTTTTCTCATATACCTACTCGCGTTTGGCGTTTTTATTTTTACACATTACCAGATATTGTGTGTCATAAAGTAGTACTAATCCATTGTACTACAAATTGACACTTTATTTTAAATACCTACTAGTAAATGTAAAAAGGACCCACAATTGTATGTGAACCCTGCACTATGTACTTTTACAAATATACGCTGGTGACCTACAGGTAAAACATTTTCTATAAATTGCTATTATAAAGCTAGATTAAGAGGAAGGAAAGAATGTCTGGATATAATTTTAATCGCTGTTTTTTACGAGTATATACATAATGACTCTCACTCTAATTGGTCAATACAAACCGAGGCAATGCGCACTCTTATAAATTAAATAATAAACTTAAGAATGTATGAACATTATACATATTATGTATATCTACTAAGAGCTCCGTAGACTTTCTTTTTATGCTGTCTATTAGCGGAAAAATATTTGCAATTAGTGATATTTCTTAAAAAATAATTCAACTTTAAAAATAATATATCTGTTTTAAGATGGAGTAAAATTTGATAATTACATGTTAAACTATAAAAATCGTATTTGTTGTGTGAAAATTATATAATATCAGTAATTTACTAAAGGAATTTGCACATAACTGAATCTTACCATAAGCTCCCGACGTAATTTGTCTAACTCATGAGCAGAAGGTGGTGCCGCTTGGACTCTCCCCCGCCTCAACTCCTCGAGTTGACGAGTCAACTCCTCCACCTTCGCAACAGCGACCGATAGCTCCTTTTCCTTTTCATTGAACAACGCTCGTATTGACTCGAGATCACTCGCTGTAAAGAAAACAAGCTATTGAATATTATAATTAAACGTAAATGTTATTTTATTATATCACAATATCATCCTCTATAAACAAGGAATATATTTATTTATTTATTTAACCGTGGTTAAGTGATGTAAGATATTCCACATATTTTAATAATTATAGACCAAAATTATATATTTGAGTGTAATATACTCTTTTTTGTATAATTAGAAGAAACGAAGCGAGACCTAAAACTATCCAACAACCTGAGCATTTAGTGGTACACTTCACTGAAAAACTATCACGCCTATAGATTTGTGCTTTAAGAAAGTTATTTAACTTCACATCTAGTGTAAGATATAGCTAGCTACACTTTTACTTTTTAACCTTACGTACATATTATATGTTTTAGATTTGAATATACCAAAGTAATTAGTGTAATAAAAGAAACTGAATGTACGTGGCATCTTGTTAAATGAGTACATATTTTATCCTAAAAGGACCTTTCATGTTAAAATGCTGTGAGACTTTTCTCATTACTTCTTATTTAATAGTAGGCCTTGTAAGACCATTGAACTTTATTTATTTTATAATGTTGTACAAGATAAGTTTTTTCTGAGTATCATTCGAAATAAAATAATAATTTTATGAAACAAATAAAGCTTTCTAAGAATACGTGCTTTTATTGTTTTTTTCTTCTATAATATCTATTTACGATTTATTATATAACAAGTTTAAATAAACCGATATATTTCTACCGCTTTACCTGAATCAAACTAAAGTCACCATGACTTTCCATTCACCATTCACCTGATTTTTTTACCAAAATATAAAAACGAAAATACCAAAAATATGTAAACTAAGAATAAAAACGGTCAGGTGCGACACATTTAAATGTTTCAGGGGAAATACCTCCGACCTTTCAATTACTAAAGACATTAAAGAGGGTTCTGTCTGTATGAGGTGTTCTCAGTAGAGACACAAACAAAAAGAAGCATTCTCAATGTTTCAAATTCGATTTAAAAACGCACATATATTCACTCTTAAAAATATGTAGACGAAATATAGCAAATAAAATACTTGAATACTATAATTAAAATATTTTGATTTTATCATAATTGATATAGCTGTTAAAGTAAAACAGATTGTGACAAAGTATTGAGTCTGAATGGAAACACTTTAAGATTGATCATGATCGTTAAGAATAATGATTGCATTTTCTCCTCATTACATGTGCCTGCTGTTGAAGTATAAAAAGAAATAGGGGTGTATAATAGTGTACACATACTGGAGACCCATAATCTATCCAGCAAAGTTGATTTAAAGTTTATCGAACACAACTCTTGGTCAATTTTTTATAAGTAATGCACGAGCGAGGCCGCTAGTAAATGTATACATAAACTTGACAAATTATATTCTTAAACCTTCCTCGAGAACCACTCTATCCATTGCTGAAAACTGCATTAAATCGGTGCAGTAGTTTTCGATGTTATCGTGAACAGAAAGACAGACAGACGTGGCTTTGTTATATAATATGTAGTGATAAGTATACAGTAATTTAGTAATTTAAAAGTATAACTTTTACAACTATCAATACTAAGTTAATCTTGTATCTCTTCTTGTCCTTACGCCATGCTATGTAGATTCCAGTTTTTATATTATTGTTGCTACTTTTAAATTTCCTCTAATAAAGTAGCTAGTTATCTCATAAGGTTGGTTTGGTAGGTTAATGGCAGTAAGAAGTTGGCCTTCTACCTGGGTAGTATAAAGTTTCCATATCTACATAAATCCGAATCTTAAGAATTTCATTTACATAAAAAACATAACTTCATGACTTCGATTATATAATAATTTATTCCGAACTTAAGTAATTTATTTATCATAACTTACAAACCAACTTCTTAATAAAGATAAAATAAATACGATTAAACAAAGCACTGCAATCCAGCGTCTAATAATAGAGAAGATAAAATAAAGCGTATCGTAAATCGCTATTCAACTCGGTTTAAATGGAACTTCGTTTCGTTATCTAATTAACTATTATTTCATTCATAGCTCTAAGCCTTCTAACAAACTTTTTCCTCTCATATTCACATTCACATTGCTATAGTACTTTGAATATTATGAACTACCGAGGCAGTGTTAGTTCAGTGGTAAAGCTTAGGAAACCGAGCGAAGCGGGTACAAATCTCATTTCGGATATTTTCATGTGCGAATTTTCACTTGACTTACAGTGAAAAATACATTGTGTGGAAACCTGCATGTCGAAGCGAAAAAGAAGAAAATAAAAAAGTGAGTAAGTTTTCGAAAGACATGTCTGCCAACCCGCATTTGGCCAGCTTTCTAGTGTATGGTGGAATCCCCCTCGCATTGAAGGCAGGCGCGTGTCCATTAGTGGGACGGTAAAAGGGCTACGACAATGGGCTACTGCCTACTGTTATAGATGTGAAAGTTTGTATGTGCCTGCGCCTGGTCAAAGTCGATATTAGCATATATTAGCGTTGTATGTTACGATAAAATTGTTATTATTAAATTAAATACAGATATAATATGAAAGTAAGTAAGTTTAATAAAGTACTTTCCTAATATTTTAAACAAGGGTTTCACGTACCTACAGAATATCTAAAAGTTAATTATTCAGTGTTGATGATAATATATAATAGTATAAATCATAAATATTTAACTAATCCTTTATTTTATAAACAGATTTTTTTAAATTTGCCTAAATGTAGAATTTCACGGGTCTTTTAAATATTTACTTTGCATGGTCCAAACCCTTTCACATGCAATTTAAAAACCTTTATCCCGTGTAAATATAATTTGAATTTAAAACGAAAGTTTATTAAATGCTCTTTCATTTTTGTAAGGCGATAAGGCTTTGATTTCATATTACATGTTGAACCTACAGCCTTTATACATATCTATATACCTTTTATATGATACGAAATCTATATGTAATAATATTCTATCTTAGTCCAATCTATTCTTTCCAGATTTTTTCTGTCTATCTGTCTGTTTGTCCGCATCACGGGAAATGCCTGGTCATATTTTGATGAAATTTGGTATTATGATAACTCGTGATACAGATCAACATATAATAAATACTTTATGCACCGGAAAACTTCATTTTTGATAAATCTACATTTATTGTTAAAACGTATCTAGGGATGAACCCGAGCGAAGCGAGCGTGATTCGCATGTTAGATTTAAGAATAAAATCGTCTCAAGTATTAGGGAATCCTTAGAAAACGTGCTCATCCTATAAGTATTATTGCTATAATATCTTCTTCACCTTTACTGAAAGGAAAGATCGCAAAAACACTAACTGACGTAAATTGATGAGTACGAGCAAAAACAAATGGGGATTTAGCACCCACTAATGTTCACATGAATAATGATCGTTTTACCGTTTCTTGTACTAATTTTTGAACGAAAACATAAAATGGAAAAATAAATGTTTTGGATGTAGGTTAAACCATTTTGAGGTTTTCATTTCAGTTCTTACTCAGGAGAAAACAATAAATGTCAAATAGTACCTATAAATAGATGGAATGGAATCGAACCCAAGACTTACAGTACGATACGCCAATACATACAAGTTTAATCACTCATAACATAATATAACTACATATGAGCTGATATCCAATTTATTTAAATTATTTAATAATGAACTAGCTATTAATTACTGATTTATTAGCCAAAGGAAATTAATAAGATAATGCAATTTCAGCATTCTACACATGAATGTGTTAATTAATATGTTATATATAGTAACATTCACAAACAAAATGTCTAGCGACAATTATAACTACAATGGAGATATGGTGACTAACACTATATAGTCCCCATGGAAAAGGCAAATATGTAGAACAATACATTTCAAGGCTTTTTGCCTTTTTCTATCGACAGTTGTTAATGAAATGATGTAGATTAGACCTACATATTATAATCTCGAAACCATTAAAGTATTACGAAATCATTATAACAGTGCTTATTCATGTTTATGTTACGGCGATACAATTTTTTAATAAATATAAACGATTTGTTATGAAACAGGTCAAATAATTGAATGAAATTGATAATATGATAGTAGTAGTAAGTACCTACTAAAAACAAATTATTCAGCCGAAATTATACGTTAATATATTATAATTATAAAATAATATTGTATTTATTCAGCTCTATTTATCGTCCCACTGCTGGGTCTACACGCTAACCAAGTGGGGTCTGGCGGAAGGTATCCTTTAGATTTTTCCTTTACCATAAGTCAAGTAGTAATTTTATTGGAAATCATTCGCTCATGAGAATATGGGGATTTAAACTACACTCCCAAGCAAGCGCGGTACCACTGGGCTGCCCACGGCCTATTATTAAAATTAATATTATATTTTTTAATATTTTTTATATATATTTTTAACCTTAACATACTTTATTTTCAATACAAACATTATACACATTTCTTTTCAATACATAGTTCCCATACATAAAAAGCTCTTGTACAAATCATAGTGGATACTATAATGTATAATTAAAATAATCTTTTTCTTTACTTTTACGTTATGAATTTAGATCGAAAATTTCGCCATTCAATTATAATATTATGTTCTATTTATCCACCGTTACCTCATGTTTAAATTGTAAATAACACGAATTTGATTGACCTTTGCATTATTTACATAAATATAAATGGTGTTATTTTAATATCGCTTGTCTTTGATCCAAAATTATTATATCATTAAATGAAATGAAACATTTATAACTATGACTGCTTTTAGATTCCTCGAGTGGTCTAAATTTATCATATCAAACGCCATCTTACGTAATAGTTTCCATGGATATTAACTAGCTTCGGAAATATAAACAAAAACTGTTAAGGTCTATTTTAACTTGAGTGTTCTCGTTTAGATTTTTTATTTATTCTGAATAACTTTGCAGTAACTTTGAAGATTAGGAAACAATTAGAGAAGAGATAATTTATGTTTATGGGAAGTTTACAACATTGTACATTTCTGACGATTTGATCGGGTACGTCCCTAGTAACAGTATTACTCAAGGTTGTATTCTATCAATCTATTAAATTTCATCGAAATGAGTATAGATAGTATAATCTAAAAATTAAAACGATTGGAAGAAGCAAATAAATATTTATATTAACAATTTTAATTACTGACAACAAAAGTTAAGTCCTTACAGATTTAGTTTGAGCCGATGATAGATTCATAAAGGCTTGCAACAGGTACCTACTAACCTATAATGACGCAATACAAATACCAAGTTTATATATTTTCAGTTAAAGTTTTTGTAAAATATCAATCATATTTAAATGAAAGGAAAGAAATATTATATTATATAAATATATTTAATCTTATTTCAACAACCAATCTCGTTTCTATCTTCTCCATTCTAAGTGTCATTGTCGAAGTAATTTGTGTTCAACTGGCACGCTTTAAAGCCATTAGAGAATTGAATATAATTAAATATTATCTTTAATGGTTAAATATTAAAATTTTATTTCTTTTATAAAACGTCAACCAACGTTTGTAACCAAGGAAATAGCATTGATTTAACACATTTTGAATTCGCATACAAAGTCATATTTGACAAATCAGCATATTCTTGTACCGAGCTCTGAGTGACACGAAAGCAGTCACGCAATAACTTGGAGAAAATCAATAAGTTGAAGAGCTTGTTACAGACAACTTATGTATATATACGTAATATTATTGTGGTGCGACAATTACATATATAAATACTATTTTCATTAGTATACAACATTTGATTAACAAACATTTTGTAACGACAAGATTTGATAAAAATAATAAAATTAATGGCAACAAATCATCATTTATCATAATAATGAATTTCGAGAAACAGATATTATTTAACGTAAAAGCCTTTTTTTTTAATCTATCACATTAGCGAAGTTTTAAGTTAGGGCAACATTTTTATACTTTATAGCATCGCTATATAGAGCTTGTAAAGTTTCTTGTTGATTGTTCCAATAACTTATTTGATCAAAAATAGCTTCACCTTATATATAGATTCAAAGTTTCCGGATATACTCTCAAGTGAAAACCTTATTTTATCTAGTCTTAAATATAAGTTGTAAAAAAATAAAAACATTTATTTTAAATAAATTAGAGAAAAACAAATGATTGTTTGACAATGTAAGATTTTTTCAAAATTCAATTTTTTCGATTATATAAAAAAGTGATGTTTTAACGGTAACTATGGCATAAACTGATAATATGCTTGCTTATACCTAGTATAATTTTATAAATATTCTACTTAAAGTGAAACCCAATCTCCTTAAGAGGACAAGCTGTGAAAATATATGTAAATCATAAAATGTTTCTTCGAATGACGGTGGTATGAGATTAAATCTGTGCTTATCGGATTTTCCTTTCATGATACATATATTTTTTACTTTTTATATTTACAACATTTATGATTAGATTTATGGTATTTACAGTGACTCGTTTAATTACGTACTTTATAACTTACGTAAATATAGATTTTTAAATGTTATTTATCCTTTAGATAAAGTATGGATAAGAAAAATGTAAATAAAAACTGTCTCTCCATGTGTTAAAAGCTACATGATATTAAGGTCTAATTATTATTTGTATGTCATCTGATGAAGTATTATGTTTGTGTTTTAGTACATAGATACGTGAGCAGTTTTGGCCAAACCTAGTTACCATAATATGAGAATTATAACTTCAATTTTGTACACTACCCCGTTAAAAATTAATTTCCCTATAAAAATTTCATTTTACGTTGTTATACTTAAAAGAAGTAATATATTTTAAGAAAGAGCTTGAACAAACTGCTCGTATAATAAAAAGAATTCATAGCTCTGAATTTCGCCGTGAGGTAAACTTAAATTTTTCCGTTAAAGAAACTTCAATGTACGATAATAATACTTCGTTCGAAGGTTATTGGTTGCTATAGAAATAAATCTTGTCAACATTATTGTTAATTTTGAAACTTGTGTTAATTTATTATTGATAGGTTGATTCTAATTTTAACCCCTAACAAACTAGTTACATAGTTATAATTTCATACTTTTATTATTTATAAGTGGTCTATAGTATTATAGTCTTGTTTTTTATACTAATTTAGATTTCTCTTTTGTTAATATTTACTTGTCTCTATCTATTGTCGTAAAATCTATATAAATCGAAAGAAAATATTGTTCATTTCTCTGTATATTTTATAACGATATGATTTTTCTTGAATATCAAAATATTATATAAATTGCTATTTATTGAAAACTACAGGTAAACTAACTGTATTGGAATTGTTTCAACTTTTAATATAATGTCACTATATAACTAGGTCACAATATCGGATCAAGATCGTTCTATTTGAAGTTCCGACGTTGTTTTGAACATTGAATTACATTTATATCGCTCAATGCAAAACGTAATCAACTCCTGACTAAATGTGTATAAATCACTCGTTTACACATACTCGTAGAAGCTAGTAATAAAGTAATAAACCGTTAATTATTCAAAGTAGTGAGGTCTACCAAGCAAGTTTTCGAAAGACGTGTAAAGTCCGCCAACTCGTATTATGCCAGCGCGGTGGACTATGGCCTGATCCCCCTCGTACTGAGGGAGGCCGGTGCCCGGCAGTTGGACGTTGGAAAGGGCTGACGAGACAAGACTTACGTTATTTACTGGTATAATATTTAGGAAATTTCTTATTGCGATAATTGCAATAATAAAAATAGTATTATTGAAAAATAAATAGTAAACATAGTAACTAATACTCGTATATCCGAGGGCGTTGTCGAAGTAATGATCCCATATGATTAATCAACATTGACGGGGCGCTTCAGCCATCAATAATAAAGTATCATTTAGTTTTGTTGTTAAGTTACTGGATACCTACTTACTATATTGGTAAGCTGAAGCATGCATGCATTATTAGATATAAACTAGCAAACCATACACACTTTATGTTCCTTAAAAAGTTAGCTTTTATTTTACTATGATAAACATTTTAAAAAGAATCACTAAATTATTTCAGTTGTTTATTTTTGTTGCTTATCAACGAACCGCATTTAATTTTGTTTGTATAGATTAATAAATTGGTTTAGACCAAGTTTATTAGGTTCAAAATCAATTATAGTACTCAATGCATATATCAAACTACTATAATAAACACGGCATTTCGTGTGTGTTTGTTTGTTTGTTCCTTCACACTGAACGTCTTATGAAATTTAGTTCAGACTTTGACCTGGCGCAATACATACAAGTAAGTTGCTGTTAGATGCGTAGGAATAATCGAGCGAAACGAGTGTAAGTCGTAGTTAGAAATAATACAAAACAAAATAATTTTCCTTACCAAAGGGTAGCTTTATTTTTTCTGGTTCCAAAACTAATTTGTAGGGAGCAAAAGTGAAACAAACGGGTCACTTTTAACGGATAAACGTTACTTTGACATATCTATTTGCCTCCGTCCAGCCGTGACACATATTTTACACTCAAACTAACTTTATTCTATTTCAGCTCCATACAAATGAAATTTTAATTGTCATGTAGCTGAATGTGAATAAATAAAACCTTTCAATTTTTAATATATATTTATTTTTGATATCTACAGTTATTGTATTATATATGCATTTAAATAAGCTACTATATCTTGCATATGCCATGTAACAGACAAACCAATTTTACTAAGCAACATTTATACCAAAGTATGTGATACCCCGAATAATTTTTTATAAGACTTCTGAATCTAAAAAAGATAAGTCCAGATTAGTTTCTAAATTAAAAAATAAATTTTCTTTCAAAATGTGAATTTTCTGCACCAAGGTAAATTTCCGACGACAGGCAAGACATAGGAGTGCCATGTTCGGATGTTAGACCTCAAATTGACATTTCATTTAGCAATGCCGCTTTTGGAATAGAGCTTACATTTCGTGGAATTTCAAGTTTTCTCTAGGGTTTGACTAATAATTTGAAGATGTGATGTAATTAATATATTATTAATTGTAATAGCGACTCACCCTAGCTTTTCCAGCAGTAAAAAGTATACTTACTAAATAACCAGCTATTATCATACCTAATTCACATCAAAATCCAGTAGTTTTGTTGTATTTTCGGTAGTAATGATGCTTACTACAGGTCACAGGCAGACACACAGTTAAGTTCTAAAAATTATAGATTCGGATGTATCGGTAATAATAAATGTTTCTATAAAATTTTCCAAGAAATATTTAATGTATTTATAAAGTCGACTCAGGTAAAATTTTATTATAATATGTAGATACCTATAGAATACGCAAACCAAATAACATTAGTAAATATCGTATTGCTTTTACTCGTGTGTCAGAAGAATTCTCTTTTCGTACAGTAATAAAAGTAAAAATAATTTTGGGAACGCCTCGACCGAATTAGCTGAAATATTTTTCGTTGTGCTCGTAATTGTCAGTATAAGGTTTGTTGTACACAAAAATTTTTTTGGGAATTCCACAGAGAAAGTAGAAAATTTAGATGTTAATTTTGTATGAATAAAAAAATACTACAGCATTTTATACTAACAAAAATAGTACATATAAAATGTACAGACATGACCTCTCTTTGATTGTATTAGAACTACTACTCGGTTGCTTACCAGCGTTCAAACGACTAACATCAAAACTTTGAACAATATTAAAATATATTTTTATAACCAAAACAATTTTCAAATAAAATTTGTTTTTTTCTCTGATCATGAATATCAAATTAAACATTTACATGAAAAATAAAAAAAGATTATCACTTTAAATTGTATATAACGTAAGAAGAGGGCTAACGTAAAATAGGGGTAAAAATTAAGCTCGCAAAATACTTGAAATGATTGATTGAAGAATTTGCTTAACAGAATATTCTTCGTAGCTTGTGAGATATGGGTTATGTTCAGCTACGACCACATAGTTAAAATTGTTTTCCATAATATCTTTAAGAATTAATATAACTATGAACATTATTTTGGTATAAATATAGTATTACAAAACCGTAAACATTTTATAGCCTGCAAATATGTTATTAAAAATAATGCATTATACACAACGATGCGATGCGCGAGTCAAATCCGCACTTGATTGATACATTATGATCAACGATTAGAACATCTATAAATGATTGATAAATCTATACAAAGTTTCAATTTAAACTCATTTCAGCCATCAAATTATTAGTTACTAAATTCAGCCAAACATATATTTAATTTTTGTTAGTTTGAACGTGAGTGAAACCGCGAATTGCGTTAGTATTGTAGAAGTAAAATTATATGTTTACTGATTCGAACGTAAATATTCTCATACTTTAATCCGTCATATTAAATTAAAACTATGTAACAAATTATTATTAGCAAACCTTGTGTGAGGTCAATCCTGGTATTCCAAGGCATTTATATAGGCAATTCGTAGGCAATTACAGATCCTATAATTGAATTCCTCCTTATGATATTGACAGGCTTTACCTGGTCATGTACACGGGTTCTATTGTATGGAAAATGGAATAGCCACAAAGTAAACTAGTCTTAATTAAATAGGATATAAAGTATATATATATTATAATTCTATTATATTCGTTTGTTTAGTGGCACAAAATGTTTTTGTATTTTATGTATACGAGTATACCTTTAAAATATATTTGAATCAAAAAATGCCACTAGATGAAGAAATAACATTGTACAAATTTTATAAAATAATATCAAAGTAAAATATAAAGCAGAAATTCAATTAGAAATATTTTACCTTTTCTTATTTCAGACTTTAATTAAGTTTTATTCAAAAGTCCGCTAAATAAGGCTGTATAATAATAATGATCCGCATGACAGGTGACGAGGCACCAGGTGCGGTTTATGACTCGATAGAAATAAGCTTTGAATTTTAAAATTTACTATGAAGATAAGCAATACTGAGTTCTGAAAATAAAATTATAGTACAGTATTTCATACTTTAAGAATAAGACATTTAAATAATAATTTTATTCATAAAAAACCACTAGTTCCATAACAAATACCTATAGCAATATAAACTAAGCTTTTCGTGAACGGAGAAACGAAAACAGTTTCGCCTTTATAATAATCATAAATGTGATAATTTTATGTATGAAATTCAATTTACATACTTATACATTTATTTAAAACTTGTATTTTTTAATTTTGATTCGCTAAACAATATGTAAAGCTAAATTCATACAAAATTCCGTTTGCCGTCACGGTATTAACAATGCATCGTGCCGTATGAGCTGTAATTGGCCCACTTTAATAACGTCCATGGAGGAAATACTTCAAGTGCAACAACATATTCACCTTTGTTCTCTATTTTAAACAGGTAGAACTACTTTAAAGCATATATTTGTATATGGAAACGGTCTTATATAAGTTACAAATATTTATCGTCAACAGTGAGGAGTTAATACCACCAAAAAGAACGTAATAGGTCTTTTAAAAACAATTGCATTCTCGTTAAACTCAAAAACTGGACTAATTTGAATATATTTTTATTATTTTGTAAGGAGTGTGTCAGATTAGTATAAAAAACAGGGAAAACACAAAAAGCTGGAAAATCAAATAAAATTAAGAACTGTTTTGTTTTCTATGAGAAATACTAACGGTTAAAAGTAACGGGGGATGAACCCGGACGAAGCGAGGGCAAGTCGATATTCACTTCATAAAAGCTCTCAATAATTATTATGTCAAACAAAATTTGATAGTACCTACATGTTAAAATTGAACTCTAAGACGAACTTAAAATACTTGTGGCAAGCTTTCTTATTAAAGCTTTAAACTAATTTAATACAAATTAAATATTCATCTTCGGGTACCGAAATAATAGCCATCGTCACTCCCTGCGTTAATTATATGAATAAATAATACCCTTTTAAAATTTAAGATTATTTA
Organism: Boloria selene; assembly: GCA_905231865.2. Lineage (NCBI taxonomy): Eukaryota > Metazoa > Arthropoda > Insecta > Lepidoptera > Nymphalidae > Boloria > Boloria selene. The sequence goes on along the minus strand of HG993146.1, from coordinate 5,422,419 downwards.
TAAGAAACAATGCACTCAATTCTGAAAGTCATAGCTTAGGCTTCTTCGTTAGAATGATCGATTATGTGGTAGAGCGTCTACTAAATAATGCATGAGTTTAAGTTAGCGATGCTAGGTTTGCTAAATGCTATTAATGATAGTTACTTCTCACAACCATTAAATAACTAAGTCACATTAGTTATATTTAACTTTTTAAAGTTTTTATTGTTTGCTTCTTTCAGCGTCTTACAAAATATGTAATTCATTATTAACATGCTCTACTAATATTATTAATGTAATTTGACAGTAACAATATTCCTATTCAAAACCATTGCAATTTTTGAGTTCTCAACTTTTAAGATTCTTCAATTTTGTAACAGTGCAGTAGTTCGAAAGTAGTTTCTTTCGAATAATATTTATTTTTCTAACAAGTTGCTATCTGATACAATTTAATTTCAATCTACGGTGTGGGATGGAATTTTCGTAACAAAAAGACTTAAAACTAAATTGGCACCACCCTGGGACTCATATATAACTCGAAAATACTCATATACAACTTCTTCCTTTATAAAAAGACTTTGAAATATTTATTTTAGTGGCTTTATAAAGTTTACGTTTAACTGAGATAAAGGTATACTATAAAATGAGGCGAAATTCGGCTCAACCCCTTTACGAGAGAATTAATTTCACGATTAACTGGTCAACTTTGCAACAAACTGTTCACTTACGAGTAATAGCATCCTTTGAGGGTTGAAAATTATAACAACATGGTTTTGCAAATAAGTATAAAAGCCAATATAATAACATAGATTTATATACATATATTTTTAACGTATAATTAAAATATTAAAAATCATAATATTTTAATAGTAAAAACAAAATAATATTTTTTGACATTTTACGTACTTTACTTTAACCTACAAGTTCACTTAAACGATATTTTCAATGACTTAACAGTCCCAATAAAATTTTTATTCTTTAATATTTTGTGCTCTTTGTCTTTAACTTATTACAACACAGTTAATGAGCAAAACGTTTTTTTCAACTTCACAGACATTCATAATTCGGAAATCGTAATAACTGAAAACAAATACAATGAACAAGTTAGCCGCAAGCAAACATAACTTCATAAAATTTATTTCATACTAGCATTTCCCGCAGCTCCGCCCGCGTACTAAAAGCTGGAAGCCAAATGATTTCACATGTGATGTTTTATAGCCGTTTTGTAACGGTTAGTTGAGATTTCTCAGAAATGAGATAATTTCCTGCAGTAAAAAGTATCCTATATCTTGACCAAGATAACCAGCTATTACAGTACCAAATTTCATTAAAATCAGTTCAGTGGTTTTTGCGTGATGCGGTCACAGACAGACAAATAGACAAAAATTCTAAAAACTATACATTTGGCCACTATATCGAGAATAATGTTTATTGCATAAAGATTTTCCAAAAAATATTCAATTTACAGATTCGACTAAGTTAGAATTTTATTATTTATGTATAGATTTTAGTATGACTCGGTTTTTCAAATATATTTGGTTATGGAAATTATTAATTGGGTGATTAACCGGGCGCGCTCCCAGCAAACTGCTTTAATTGTAAACACCCTCGAAAATCATTTTGACAAATGGGTAGCCGCAACATTCAGGACTATAATAATTATATATACTTCTTATGTATGCATTTGGATATATTTTATATATTTAATGAGATTTGCCACAGAGGCCGAAATCGTCAGGAGGACATTAGTATGTACACGTACCTACAGATCTTTAATTAATTAAAAAAGTAGCCATTAGATTTTGTCCGAAGTCGCGGACATGACCTAGTCGTAATCCAAATAACTAGAATAATTAATAACTGTAATAGTTCGTGACATCCATCGTCCTTAATATTTCATAGAGAAACAGGCGGCCTTTTAAGGTATATATTCGTTTCATTATAATTGGATATCTGTAAAGGAAGGTAGACAACCCACGAGTTTACTAATTTTAGAGCCTTGTATTTCAAAGATATCAAATTTTAGTTTCGGTTAAACTTATGAAGAAGTGATGTACATAATATTTAGCTAGCTTATTAATTATTGCGCGTATAAGTACCTACTAGCAGTTGTCTCTGATTTTGTTTGTAGTAAATAACACATTGCACACTATGGACTCCACCAAGGCTATTTGTGTCGGCTAAGAAGAGACTTAGAAGTTAGACTACTTTTACATTTCTAATTAGGATCCCACTCAAAAATTTAAATCGAATCGAAGCAAGGGTAACTCGCTAGTATTATTCTAATATTAGTTTCTAGTATTATAAGCATTCATATTAATATTTTCTAATACAAGCGTACAAATAATATACCTATACAGTTAACAGTACGTAGGTTAATAATGTTGTAATTGCTCTAAATTGCTTCTATAGTGTTAAAACAATAATGAAATGGATCCTCACTAATTAGAACTAACAGAGTATGTGTTGTACTGATGCTTGAATCAATTTGCCGCAAAGCCTTACTATTTAATCAAGGGTCTGAATTAAACATATTAATACCTTATATAGATAGACATTTTGAGTTATCTCAAAATTTTATAGGATATTTTTTTAATTACATTTATAGAGTATGAGCAAAGTTAATAGTTGCTCAGTGCTCTTTAAAAGTAAAATTATTATAATCAGATATAAAAAATACTGTAGCTAATATACATGTTAATTCAATAAATAAAATTATCAACATAAAAATAAATAAAAAAATAAGCCACACGCAGTTATGTCTATAAAGTATTACCTGACGAAATAAAATGATTAAATGAATAGCTTTATATCGTTTATTTAGTTCTTAATTTCAGTATAACTATAATTATGTACTTACTGAGAGCGATATTCGCTTGCTTGTTCCTATCGAGCTGCCCCCGTAAAGCTCGTAGCCTTCGAAGCTTTTGCTCCTGCGCTTCAACGCGTTCCCGTAGCCTCCGCAATCTTTCACCCTCTACAGCAACCTGGTGTTAAGGAAATATCATAGTTACTTCTTCGTTTTACAAACGTATTTTTTATGAAAATTAAAAAAAAACATGAAAGGAAGAGGAGATTTTCTCTAAAATAATCTTCTGCAGTCAACCCTCTGAATGAATGTTAGAATAATTGGCATGTAGTCTAGAATTATATTATTATAGTCAAAACATAATCCGGCACTTATATATATTTAACGAAGTAGCAACACTCATGATGCTTGTCCTATTTTCATTTTTCTTTTAAATGTAGTGGCAAAAATTGATACACCATATTGTAGGGAAGGAAACCTACAAGACTTAACAAATCCATATGGATTTGAAAACTGTTTAAAGTATATCTATCCTTTAGGAGTAATTGCGATACAGGAAAAAGCTATTTGAACATTACTTTTTTATTATTCTTCGAGGCACAATTTCCTGTGGGTCTCTCCGCCCATACACAAAACGTTTATCGATTTATTTCTTATTTAATTATGGGTGAATGGTGAATGGAGCGATCGTAACGTGTATTTGGAAAATTTAAATAGAAATGCGTTATAAAAAGACTTGTCGGTATTATGAGACTACTATTATAAATGCGAAAGCTTATAATATATTATTTGTTTGAGAATTTTACTTCTTCTTGTTGTAATTTTAAACGATGCACTAATTTGTATGTTTATTACAAAGATAGGTTATGGCTTTAAGTAACATATAGGCTGTAGGATAGTAAGCAAGTCATAAGTCACTGTTGTATAGTGACAAAACGCATCTAGTAGGGGCCCGGACCTACCCGAGCAAAAAGAGGGCAAGTCACTAGTCTTCTTCTATACATATAAAAGGCGATGTGTGTTTGTAAACGGCTGGACCGATTTCAATAAAAAAATTAAGTTATACTTCAGTGGGTGATCCTGTGAAGTTTGAAAGCGATCTGAAGTTTGAGCGCGTGTGAAGCCGCGGGTATTGCTAGTATCTTAAAATTAAACAATGCTTACAAACAAAACTTAGTTACATCTTTTTAATTAATTATTATTTTACAGAAAGTTAAAATAAATTAACACTACTGTTTTCAGAAATTACTTTATGTATATAATTTCGTTTATGTTTCACTTGTATTCATTTGGTGAGAAGAGTTTATTTTAGGAACGATAAATATCGCATTAAGCTAAAGCCGTCCAGCTCCGAGTTATGAGATTTATTAGGGCCCATTGAAAATTATTTTCCCTTTGGCATTATTTAATAGAAATTTAGACATTTCTGTTTAAATGGTTGGTATTTATTTTAAAAGATGTTATAAAATCACATATTAGCTAAAAACTTTGTTATTTAAAACTATATACCCCAATTACGCTGTTATACTTAGTAATAAGCATAATACACAATAAAGGCTTAAACAAAATACGAAAATACGTTAAGTTTGTAATGAGCTTAATAATTTTAGTATGAACTAGCAAATATGTAACTTTTAAATGGAGCCTTTTCATAAATATCGAGTTTCAGAAAGACATTCACTGTGCGAACTTTACAATTAATATGTTACAAGCCTTTTATGAAGTGGGTTTAGTCGTTTCATTGATAAGTAGAAAAAGAGGAAGAGAAAATGCTTTTATTCTTGTTAAATAATTTATATAGACTCAATATAGGATCGTTATTTTTAAATCATAGACAGGCATAATTACTAAATTCATAATATACAATAATGGCCTTCCAACCAATTTTGAAATATATAATAACACAAGTATAAGCAAAATAAATTCACTCCCTCTCTTTAGTTTATTCCTTTTAAATACCGACGGGGCGACAACTCAGCACGATCAGTGAGATATCACACGCAGAACTTTTGAACTTTACGTGCGCTCTAAATCGCGGAGTAAAATACTGCCAACTTCTCAACACAATGAGAATATGGTACTTAAAATAAAAAAAAATCCATATCTATTCTGGGCCCTGCTTCACGTTCATGTAGTTTCCCTCCCTTTAGATAGTTTCATAAATAACTTCAAAACTTAGTTTTACCTGGACTGATATTTCCCGTATATATGGGCACCATAATATATTATTTGTAAGTTAAAATCTCTTCTATTTCATTCATATAATTTTCATCGAGCGCCGCTATAGCGGCTTTGAAACTAAATTAAAATAGCGGCGGATTGCTAATGACAGCTTCAATAGAAAAAAGCTTAAAGCATTTTTTGTTGTTAAAATTTATTTAGTGTTTTGATATTTATTTGTTAGATTTTTTTATATTTAAAACGTTGGTTCGAACAAAAAAATATAAGTGGGATAATTTGGATGGAAAAAATTAGAAGTATTGTGAAAATTTAGAAAAAACTGTAGTCTTTATTGAAATTTGACATATCAATATCAATATATGTGATTTATATTTAAAGTTACATGCCATGCAAATTTACATAAAAATCAAAACATAAACAGGGCATAAAAAACCATGCGTGGATGTGCGTATTTATGTATCTAATACATATTAAATAAATGGGAATGTATTCAAATTAAACAATAAGCTCCCACAATCCAGCTTTTTGTAAAAGGCAAGAAAATGGGAAAAGATTGAAGAAATAATGTAATAATTACTAAAATGAAAATATAAGGTATTGAAAAACCTAATTAACAATATTATTTTATTCTCAACTCCCGAAATCTCTTTCTCGAATGATGAACTAAGAAAGCCAATTAAGGAACAAAACAATTCATGGAAAAATAAGAAACAAACTGTTATATTCAGAAGAGATGAAAAAGACCTTAAACAATTCAATATAAGACACAATTTCTTTATCTCCAAGACCTCCTTAGTATACCTAAGGCTGAAAGAGCGTAGTTTGTAAATTATTATTTAGCGAAACTTTTCATCATCTAAGAAACCACTTTTGTCTCGACCCTTATTAAATATAAACATTAATAAATGGTTTAAGCTAGAAACGATGTACGGTATGTACCTATACATATATTTGTATTTCAATGAAATAATTTTACTTATATAATTCGTAACTCTACCGAGCTAATTTTTTTCTGACATAACATAAAAATAACGTTGCTCTGAATGCAAGAATATTTTTAAAAGTAGCAAACTGCACTATTTCAGTCATAATTTTGTTAAGAATGTAGAAATGAAAAGTCAAAAATATTATTCAGTACAACATTTCATAATGTCTGAGATTTATTTTCATAAAAGAAAAATAAAGATCTCGCTTTCAGCCGACTTTCATTTTGACACAAAAAAGTAAATACATATTATATAAGATACGTGTTCGTTACATTATATAATTTAAACTGTTTATGCCTAAAAGAACTATTGTTAATTGAATTGAACTACAAGTATGTTCTTCAAAAATATATATAATATTTTTTAAGATATTAACAAAATTCTTATTACGTTATAGAATGGTAATAAACATTTCTAAATGTTATGCACAATATAAACTTATTATACCTACTTGTTTTCTGCGACTCGGCAAATTAATCGTTTATTTTTACTTCAAACTTTATAACAGCTTCTGATGTTTCATTAAAAATTACGTACCGTACGTGAATATACTGATACATTGTGACTTCGAAATGAGCATAATTAAATTAAAAGCGTATTAACACTCTCTCATTGAAATAGATCTTATTTTTTATTTATTTATTTATTTTTATTCAGGTTTACCAACAATTATTTACACTAGTTATAAAAGCATATACAATAATTATGTGTTCTTGCTAACAGTGTAACAATTACTTAAAGGTAAACACCACATGCAACTTAAATATAATATTAGTAAAATATTAGGAAGTCAGTAAGAAAGATACTTAATTACTAAATAAGTTAGTTCGCTTCTAATATATGATGTATGTAGTTCTCTATAATTTATTATAGACAAATAATAATTTATATAAAAGTTAGTAGTAAAACAACCTTAATTAATTATAATTTGCTAAGCTGAAAGTAACACAATTATTCACTTATACACCTTATAATGGATTTGCTAAATTTTGCAGCGGAATCATGATATGGATCGATACTATCGCTACATAAATTAATAATTTTACAAAATCTTGCATAAGGTGAATTGGAGCCTAATACAGTTCTACTTAAAGGCGGACAAAGAGGGGCAATGGGTCGACGTGGGATTCTAGACGGAACTCGAAAATTTAAAAGTCGCAGTAGGCACGGAGAGTCGATACGATGATTTATTATTTTATAAACAAACATAGCATCTGCTACGGTTCTGCGCGTTGACAGGGGGATCATGTTAAAAAGATGTAACCGACTTTTGTAAGATTTAACTGTTTTATGTATACCTACGGAATATGATAAATGCCACAGAAATCTTTTCTGTATGCGTTCAAGACGGAGTGTGTGTGTTGCATAGTGAGGACGCCAAACAACACTGCAGTATTCCAAAATGCTTCGAATCAAAACGTTGTACAGTAGAATTTTTGTTTTTGTGTTCCGAAAAGATTTACAGGTCCTTAAAACAAATCCTAGCATTTTAGAAGCTCTTTGAATAACATGGTCTATATGAGTACCGAAATTTAATTTCTGATCATACAGTACACCAAGATCACGCATACTAGTTGTTTCTTCAATTTTTTCATTTTTAATGTAATATTTAGACGAAATATTGTTATGTTTTCTACTAAATTTCATGTGCCGACACTTTTTAGGATTCAGTTGCATTTTATTGTCTTCACACCAGGCAATTAGCGCATCTAGGTCTCTCTGCAAAAGCTCAGTATCATCAACAGATCGGATTACTCTAACAAACTTCAAATCATCAGCGTACATGAAAACTTCGGAGTAAATGAAACATTCAGGGATATCATTAATATAATAGTTAAATAATAATAATAATAATAATAATAATCATTTATTTCAGACAAGAACATTGTCCATAAAAAGTGTTAGTATGTAACAATGAACTTATAAAACTATGTTAAGACGTGTTAGTAACAATGATCTTAAGAAACTATGTTAGAAAGTGTTAGTAACAATGTTCTTATAAAACTATGTTAGTAACAATTATTATAATAAATATCAAATTACATATTGTTAAAATAAATTACCTAATATTACCTAGGATACTTTTGCCTGGCCGATGGTAAGATAGAGGTTACACAGTTCTATAGTTCTACTTGACTGCATGCAGTCGTATCCAGTGCTCCAATATCGGCGAGTCAAAACCATCCGTCAAAGCGCCCATAATGGTGTTGGCGCTGGCTCGCACCCGTCGCAACATGGATGCGCAACGCTTGCGCATTATAGCGCCGAAACTGTCCACCCCCGCTTCAGCGAACATACCTGAAGCGCTGCAGCGCCAAGGCAGCCCCATCAATATTCGAAATGAATTATTATAATGGACGCGCAGATCACTGTATGCCTTCTTCGTATAGTTCACCCACAGACTACAAGTGTAAAACGATTGGCAATATGCTTTAAAAAGCGTGATCTTTGCCTCCTTACTACACTGTGCAAATCTGCGGGCCAACATATTGCAACGGACGGACAGCGACCTGCGCTCCCTCTCCATGTCTTCCCTATCGTCTAGACTCTCGACGACCCAATGGCCGAGATATTTAAAACGTGATACTCTCTTTAGAGCTGTACCATAAAGAGACACAGTTGGTACATGCAAACAGGGTTTTTTACGCACTTTGAACATCATGAATTCACTTTTGTTAACATTATACCTCAAGCCATGGACCGTCGCATAAACCTCGCATATTTGTAGCAGTCTCCTCAGGGCACCGATCGATGGGCTCAGCAGCACCATATCGTCAGCATAACTTATATTGTTTACACAAACACCTCCAACATGACACCCTATATGTGTACTGCTGAGCTCATCGAGCAGACCATTCATGTACAGATTAAAGAGTCTGGGCGAACTCAAACCCCCCTGTCTCACGCCACACTCTAACCTATACTCATCAGACAGTGAATCAGCCCAGCGTACTCTGTTACATTGGTGTTTGTACCAGAAACTAAACAATGATATTATTACATTGGGTACACTAGTTTCTTTTCTTAATTTGTCCCATAGCTTATTATATGATACAAGGTCAAATGCCTTCGACAGATCAAGATAACATGCATACACCGGAGTTCTTCTCGAAGTATAGTATTGAACAGTCTGCTTGAGACAGAGGATAGCACTCTCAGTGGACAGACCAGGCCTAAAACCAAACTGAGCGTCGTTCAATTGGAGGTGCTGAGCCAAGTGTCGGTCAAGCAGGCTGTCCAAGACCTTAGCTACAATAGTCGCAAGTGAGATCGGTCTGTAGTTAGATATGCTAGACGGATCACCTGTCTTATTTTTAATAATAGGAACAACTAGGGTTCGCATCAAGTTGTCAGGAAGATAAGAGTGACCAATACACAGTGTGAAGAACATTGACAAAATTCTCGGCAAGTGAACTCCGGCCTGTTGCAGGTGCTCGATGCTAAGGCTGTCATGACCAGGCGACTTCCCTCTAACCATGTTTTTTATAACAGATGTGACTTCTTTCTCTGTGAAAGTAATAGTCAATTCCCTGTCAGTGTTGGTCCCATCATCGAACACCTGCTCCGCTACTACCCCTACTAAAGGAGACTTAACAGTGAAATGCCTTTGAAATATATTGGCTATTTCATGGGGCTCACACACTCCCGCAACGCTCACGGGAAGACTCGGCTTGTGATTAAATTGATTTGTTGTTTTCCAAAATTTAGAGAAATTTTTATTTGCACGATGTTCAGCAATAATATCCATTTTAATTTGACGTTGGTTACTTATACACCACTTCAACTTTTGTTTGAAAATTTTTCTAGACTCTTGCATTTCAATATAAATACGACCCGAGGTAGGTTTACCGAAAAAATTCCAAGTTAAAAAACAAAGCCGGGCCTTGGCGTGAGCATCGCGAACGTGCCTGTTCCAGCCTGTTATATATTTACCTTTCCTTTTTGGTTTAATATTATAACTTTTAATAGCGGCCTCTCTAAGAATCGATATAATGTTATCATACATTCCGTCTAACAGTAATTTATGGCTTTGATCACAACATATTTTACCTGCACAGTTGGAAAGCTCCAAAGGAATATCAATTTCTCTCAATTTGGAGTGACAATGCTTATGATACCTTTCGGTCTGCTCTCTATTACGCTCCCCCCATATGATTTTATTTTTACTAATATTACTATCAACTGGGGCTGTAGGTTTTATACAACTTAAGTTGCATTCTAATATTAGAGGGTAGTGATCAGACCAATAAGTGTCATAAAGCACACGGACATTAGCTACCGTGTGTCGCGCCGCCTCGGTCACCACACAGTGGTCGAGCCAGCGCCGACAACCGTGCGCATCGCTTACAAAAGTATAAGTATCACTTGGTAATAGTTCTAAGTCAATACACGACCACATCTGTTCACTACAAAAATTTAATAGTTCACTAGCGAAGGACTCACCGGGGTGGGCATTAAAGTCTCCGAGTACAAAAACAGATTCCACATTTTCACTTTCTATTATTGCAGCAATTTCACTTAGACACTCAGTGAAAGTAATTAAGTTGTCATGCCTACTGTCTTCATCAACATAAACACTTTTAACTTTTGTATTTGTAGGCATGTACACAGTAAAGAACAACGCATTTCTATCGGCTAGATATATTTTTATAGCAGACAGACGCACATTACTACACTTCACAACACTAACTTTTTGTAATAAACTTTTTCTCCATAACAACGCTACACCTCCGTACGGTCGGCCCCGCAAGAGCCCGTCAGATGTATCCATAGCTGAGGTGCCGGTGAACGCAAATTCCTTGTCGATACTCCCAAGGATCGGTAGGTCATGTGGCATCAGCCAAGTCTCCTGAAGAGCTATCACGTCGGCAGAACAACAAAGCCTTCTAACGCATTCCATTGATGTTATAACATTTTTACAATTAAAACTTGCTATTCTTATGTTTTTAGCCATTTTGTTGTTATAATATTATATTATAATATTCAGTTTTTATTAATACTTATATCTTGAGAATGAGCAGTTGGCTTTCCAGCCGTTACATTGTCAGTATTCCTATTTTTATTACTAAAGTTAATAAACCGACGATAGGTTATACCTTCAGGCCAGAGATTATCGCTTAAAAAAGTGTCTATTTTGAGCTTAGGTACATATATTTTGTAAGACTTATATTCCTTCTGCAATTTCATGTTCATTTTCTCAACATTAACACTAATATTCGTCTTACTTTGAATATATTGTATTATATCAGACTCTGTTACATCCTTCGCTACATTGTAAATATAAATGGGCACTTTAATTTCAGCCGCTTTGAAATTTACTCCCGGTTCTAAAATAGCTTTCCCTTGTTTTCCCAGAAAACGATTTCGTAATCTTTTTCTTTGGACCGTGATCCATTCATCATTAACTTTCTCACGTTTCCAGTCACCATCTTTTACAACTTCCGCCATAGATTTCCTCATAGGTACGGCTTTGTTTTCTAAATTCACAACAGGGCAGTGTTCATTCATTTGACTGACAGATCTATCGCTGCCTAGACAGCCATACACTGGTGTACTTGGAGTGTGTTTTAAGATCGCGCAGTTCGAGACTGGTTTTGAAGCTGCAGCCGCCAGGACTGATCCAGGTTGGTGCCGCCTCGTTCGCTTAGGTGATTTCATGTACGTGGACGGGATGGTAGCATTTTCTTCGTTCGAGACGGCGTCGACCTTGGCTTTCATATTCAAATGCTGTAACACAGCTGACGAGTTATTTTTTGTAATGTGGGTACTTGAATTATTATCTTTACAATCTTGTAAATTAGGTGTATTCTGCAGTTTTTCATCATTTGATGGCGACACCGGTGAAATGAGATGGAGACCCACAGGACCACTATCAATACAAAAACTATCAAATACTTGAGCACCTCTCTTGCTACTCACAAAAGCAAAGTTACCCTCCAATGAGTTTGTTGACTTTGCACTTTCAATATTATCCGTTGTAGGTATTATACAACGCTTCATATTTTTGAGGTCATTCTTAACTTCTACTAATTGTTCAACTGTCGCGTACGATTCTTTAATATTACGTATATCTGCCTGTAGTAGAAGAATGTCCTTTAACAGCCGAGTCACATCCACATGATCAAAAGTAACCGGTGGTAATTTGTGCAGATCTCTCGCAACAAACATAGGTAATTCTTCGGGGTCAACGCTTTTTAAAAGTGTAATAATGTCATCCATGTCGCGCAGTGTCTTCCCTTCTCCTTTTCGTATTTTACGCTTGGAATTCGGCACAGAATCAAACAACAAACTTTTAGCTTTTCTTATATCCTCCTCAGAGAAAGCAGTATTACAGATTCTGGTAATGCTTTCTTCATCCATAACGTCCATTTTTGTTTGGACGAAGGCAAGAATCTCACTCACTACAATATTGCACGTATTACATTTTATTACGTTCGAAGTCATTGTACTCGCTTACGCTAAACAGCTGCTACACGCGCACGGCGCACGTCCGTTACGCTCGGCGTGCCGCGCTGACTTGGGCCATAATAAATAACATAATGGGCCCAAATGTGATCCTTGGGGAACACCAGAGGTGATTTTACGGGTTGTGGATTTAAAGCTTCATGTTACGCTAGAATATTCAACGGTATTCATTTTGACGCAGTTTTTGCTCCAGCACATGAATTTACATTTCTAATAAATGACTTCAAAAAGAAAAAAACTTTTTAAGAGATAAAATAGATATTTATATCGACCAAACGTAATTCATATAAAAATTTTAATCAAAATACTAGTAATATAACTAAACACACTACAAATATTTCGTTGCATTTTGTAATAATAACTATTATTCAATGACAGTGCTTACGAAAAATCATAAAAATGAGTTATACGAACAAAGTTCTTGTAATAATAAATTAACGAGCCTCGGGTATAAAATAAATTATTTGAAAGGTAAAATAAATACCACGAAGCCGGAAACCTAAATGGTCGGTGATATTTAAGTCATGGTAAAGAGCGAAGTAATCCTATCAACAATGGTTAAAATTCAAGCGAAGGACTACGGTCTAAAAGCATAAGTTAAGATGATCCGCCGTTTATGAGAAGTTCCGATGGGTCCTTTGGCGGTAGATAGGTATATTATAATCCTATTATAAGATTAATATTAATACATTTTACCGCATCTTAAAGTTAACAAACCAAGGCTTTTTAACTCAAGTTTTTGTATAGTTATTGTAGTTGAAATTCAGCTCAGCGTTGAGAGAGGATATTTTATTATATTATGTAAATGAGTAATATACTCGTAACCTCTAACAAGTGAACTATTTTCAACTTTAGTTATTTTACTTATTCATACAATCCGACAATAACAAGTATAAGTATAAAGTAGCTTTCACAGGCGCACGGTGCACATAATCTCATTTGAATGATATTAAAACTGAAAATATGAAATTGAAGCCAATATTAAAGGTTACAGATCGCATCTGTCATAATAAAACCTTTACTGTATAAAGCCACATACCTTGCTTGAAAATTCATTGCTTTTATTAAGTTCAAAGACACATCTATAAAATATTATTTTAAAGTTATCTCTATAAAAATAGAACTATTATAAACATTGTACAATGTTTCATATTTTTGTCGATGTAATTGATTTCTATTTGATTAGGAAAAAGTTGACTTCATTAGTCTCATCTACGATACGTAGGTGTATCTTTTGTCTATTTAACTTTGTATAAAGTATATTTATGTCTGTGCACAATTCCGTATCATTAGGGACTGACATTGATTTGAGTGTCAGTGCCTAAATAACGAGCGTCATTCAGCCAAAAATGTTTATAAAACACTGTAAAACTCCAAATACTCATAGACAAGGATGTCATATTTCGCCATTTTAATTCTATTTAAACATGCTCCAGGAGAACAACTAAAAATATTGCGAACATTGCAGTGAAGTTAAGAAAACACAATCGGTTTAACACATGAGCCGTGTGCACATACCATTGTAATGTGTCTTCATATTTAGTAACCATATTTGGTAACAGATAGATGTGTTAGATATCATAAAGTACTAGTAGTCATTCTGTAGCATGCGTAATAAAGAGACGTGAAAATAGATTTGTAGTTTGTTCTTGCACCTCATATAAAATATATATAATTAAAATTAAATACCTACAGTAAAGGTATACAGACGTACAAGTATGTAGCCTTACATTATTTAGATTTCTGACCTGATGTTGTCTCGCCTCTTGTTGTTTCAGATACCGCAGCCTCTGTTCCTTCGCGCAGAGCAGCTGGTGCTGTGTGTCTATCTGCTGCTGCTGTCGGAGCGCCATCGCCCGCAGTTCGCCCAGCGTCAACTCCACCCCTTCCCCCAACTATGGACAAATAACATTATAATTATTATTATACTATTTAATTTTAATTATCTATATAATGAAATAATTTATAATAACATTACTTTACTTTATTAGAGAATGGCTAAGCTTATTTGACTACAAAAGTTGTCATAATGTTTTATAGACATAATTTTTCACAAAAAACATTCACAACTGATATAAAGGGAAACTGAAACCTAATTTTTATTGAAATTAGGACAGGACTTTATTTGTTTTGTATAATAGGTTAATTTGATAAATTAATGACTGTTATGTTTCCTTATATTAATTTTGCAATAATGTCACTCTCATTAATTACTTAGATAAGTATTATGTTATTTATTAGTTTGTCAACTAATAAAGGTAATCATAAAATTAAATAATTATAACGTTTATATTTTCAACAGTAAAGAAAATACTTAGTCACTTAAAAAATAAAAATATTCAAAACGATAACAAAAATGTAAATATTCATTACAATGCTAATATAGCTAATGACATACAAAAGCTTTACAAACTTTATCTCACAAACATTACGTAGCAAAATGTCTTCCCTTAATATTTCTTATTGGATGGAAAACATTTGGCTTTTAGAAGTAGAGAGGGTAGAGAGCTTATATCATTAAATAAGTATATTTTAAAGTTACACTTATAAGGTAGTAATGATTTCAATTGTACTTGTAATTTTACATCTTTTAAAAAATGTATAAATTTCTGATATTATTAACTTAAAATTTATCAATTTCAAACACAATTGTTATAGTTCATAATTAAATTATCACAAAAATATCAATGTTACTAACTGGTAAAAATCCCATTTAAGACCAGTTAAACTAATTTTTTAGTTAAATTATTTAAAAATGATTATTTCTAAATTCTCCACCGTGCCATAGCTATACGGTTCTTCATAGTTCGTTGAAGCGGATTACTGGAAGCTAGAATATGAGTGCACTCTGCGATAGCAGATGTAAGCTAGCTTAACCTGCTACGATTTAATGCATTGTTGAAATGTGCGGTGTTTTGAATTACTCGTAGTTGTAAATTTGTATTCGCTTAGCTTATTTTCCATTCAAAATTTCTTTAAATATTAATTTTACTTAAAAATTTATATCATTACAAAATTACTTCAAATATTTAATTTTAAAATAATGATGTAATAGTTCTGAGAATAAGCAATATGCAAAATCATAGGTACATCTCTTTAAAGTTAATTAACATATTGTTTTTAGTTTAAACGAAAAAAAATGTTTACCGACGGTATGTCTTGCTATAATTTTCCGCAGTAATTTGCTGAGCTCATCTAGTACTATAAACTTTACTTTGCTTCTATAACTAGCAACTTTGGCATAGTAGACATAGCCCGTACCATATTACTAATTAAATTAACATATGTATAAGTAGGAATAAGTTAGTTATGACAAAGTTTAATGAGATCAAAAATCTTTAATCAAATCAAAATCAAAGATCAAAAAACTTACATATTATTAAAGTTGGAAAAAAGAAACTGAGGTTTACCTTGTAATATTGGGCCATGTGATAGAAAATAATATAGACGACCTTTTAAATATTAAATTACCAACCCTAGATTCCCGAATAATAAGTAAACCGCACTGCAGTATTGACAGGAATGTGTATTTGAAGTTAACAAAATAACCGTAGCACAAACCTCGACATACAATTTAAAAAACAAAGCTGTACCTATTCGTGCATAGCTAGGAACTAAAACACTTTACAATAACAAAATGGTTTTTCGGTAGTATAACGTACGTAATATAATATGGCATATTTTCATAGCATAGATACAATAATAATATTAGTGGTGTTATTGCTATTTAAAAAGTGAATATTGAAAATTATACAAAGATTGTTCATTTCAAATGATATCATAAAGTGGTGAAGTAGTTTAATAGCGCCTGGCAGTTCAGACCACTAAAGTTACTGGAAGGCAGCCAGGATTACTCCCGTGGGCCCCGGGAGATGTTTAAAGGGAGCTGCTTGATAGTTGATACTTCGCCTATATAATGCACCGTAAGAATAACCTTATAATGGACGATGAAGAAGATAACTGCATTTAAAATACCCTATCCATCGACACAAAGACTGGACGAACCTTGAAGATGTACAGTCGCGAGCGAAAGAAATCTAGATTAAACGTAAAAACTTTTATTAATCTGTATTATACAATATGATTTCAGAATCGGTAATCTTTTTATTCATATACCTACTCTATATATACACCTCCATCTACTGTTTCTTGAAACTAATTATTTTTCCATGGGAACTTTCCACTTGATTGGGATAAAAAAATCTTTTCTTTCCTTTGTCTTCTCATAAGTAATATATATGCAAATAAGCAATGCAATGGAGCAATCCATTGCTGCATAAAAAGAGATAACAAACTAACTTTCCCACAACAACATACTTCTAACAAACATAGGAGTATATATACACATATATATAAATAAAAATAAATTTTCGTGTCGCGAAAAATTCGCGCATCATTTGAGAATGGCCAGAACGATTGGGCCAAATTCTTTAATAAAATGGTGGTTAGAATTCGAATGAGTTTTTAAAGAGGAAAAAATTGGAAAAGTTTTGGGGAAAACTCGGAAATTTGGAAAATAATAGGTTTCCTCAAACTTAAAGATCGTACATAACATCTATCAGGTTATACTAGGTAAATCCGTCTTTATCTTTACTTTATTACTTATAGGCAGGTATTTAAAATTAATATTAATTGAGGATAAAAGTATTGTGCATGTAAGCTTAATTGTCAGGTGTGTTCCATGTGTAGCTGACGGGATAAGTCGGTATTGAAAATGTAAATCTTGACACTTGTTGATAGCACTCGTCCGGTTAACGTATGGGTGAGGACACAAATCGAATATGTGAAAGTCTAACAAAATTAATTCAGTATTATGCGCGGTCAAAAAATTTGTAAAAATATTGCTTTACTCAAATTGCTACCGTATAAACCATAACATGGGTATTTAAAATAATTTTATTCCATACTAAATTTCATCGCCCGCTAATGTCAGCATCCTCAGGTTGTTTGGAAAAGATGAGGGATGCGTCCACCTTTATTAACTAAGTTTTGTTTTCTGTACTACTTCTTAATATAATATTAAAGGATACATTAATAAATTTCATTCACTTATTTCATACTATAAAATATTAAATGAAAGAAAAGAACAACAACAACATGATAAAATCAATAAATACTTGTATACAAGTGAGAATATTTTTCCATGTTTACGGGTATAAAGGAAATAGGTTAACGACAAAATGATGCAGACTCGATGTGACATTTGAATTACAGTTATACATGCAACAATATTTTGCATGTCAAAGCAACGGTGCAGACTTATCGGGACAATCTATGCAGCTCTTTACAAAAGGAAACTTCTTATGTTACCTAAAAGTTTTATGTATTCTATAACTTCATGCTCATCGCATTGTTCAGATGGAAGTATAGATGTATTTTTATTATCCACGTCAACGCAATATTAATTGATACCAGTGAATCTTTTGTTTTCAAATGTTTAAAGGTTTTAATCTCTCTTTCTTTGGCATTCAATTGGTGTCAATCAGCTACCCTTTTTTATAACGCTAATATAAAGTGAGTATTGGATAAACTTTAAAAAAACTAATTATGAAGAAAGTGTAATCTTGTAATATTTTAAAATGTTCCGTAATAATCACGACAGACTTTTAATGATACAGAAAATCTCATGAGTGATATTATATGGAACGAGTGAGTCCTCTATGAAGCCGCATATGACTGGTCATTAAAGTTTGACAAGTTTTAAGGTCAATTACCGTCCATTCCATATGTTTACAGAATAGTTCAGAATTCCCAACCACTTTTAGTAAGTAACGCTTCAAAGGTACAGAGAACTAACACAAATTAATTGCTCGCTTAGAGTAAAACTGACGCTTTAGAGTTTAATTCACTTGGAAATGGTCCTTGTGGTTGGTGCCACTCAACGCTGATTAGAATAAATTTGATATATTATTGAAAATTTCAATTTCCCTTAGGCTCGTAAGACTCGCCAATCAAAAATCAGCTTGAATTATTATAAGTGACTTTGTTTCTCTATATCGTATCATTTACTGTAGGCTATATATACCTATATAAATAACTACAGTAATATGTAACATTATGTATACTATACCTCTCTAATATTCGAATACTGTTAAGTTCAAGTTTAAATTCATATCTGAATATTATCATTGGACTAAAATGTAGGTATACCTAAGTGTTCTGAAAAATAACATCAATGAAATTTAAGTCCACTTCAATTTAAATCACAATATAAAATAAAATAATGATATAAAAATGAATATAAAGAAAGACTAGTACATGAGAATAATAGATATTAATAATATAATCTATGTATAGGTACATGCAAATTTAGTTTAAGCTATAGGTAATAGTAGTACACAGTGTTTGCTAAGCTGGTATCTTAATTAATCCTCTTCTCCACACTGTGAAAATTTATTGATTGATCTGTGTATAAATATAATATAAAGACGAAATAGAGAATATTTCTTCTTAATATTCGCCAACTAACTAACTATCAATATGACGACGATTGCAATAAATTTTAGTTATTATATATACAACTACGAGTAAATATAGCCTTCATTATAAAACGTAAAATGCTAAAAAGTGACAATTTTTCCTTTTATCGTAGAACATAAAGAGCATTTATAAAATGCCGGCTTTAAATGTAATTAAGGCCATTAAGAATACGAGGGTGTAACGAAGGAGCTAAGGGAACCATCTAGCAGCCAATGAATAAAACATAGATCGTGTGAGCTCGCCCTTACGACAAGACCATAGAATAAAATATAAGAGGATAGGAATTAATTTTTGTCCAAATATATAATATTATTTTGCTTACATCATTGATCATACATTAAAATTAGAAGAATTATTAAGAACAATTGGGTTAAAAGTGTCCTAAGAGATTATCTTAAAAGGTACAATAAAGTAGGTACCTATATAGGTACAAGGCCAATTCTTTGAAAAAAAAAAGGTTACAGTTTTTCCTATGTTAATAATAATAATAATTGTGAGTATTTGTTTCATATCAATTGTCCACAGTTTCTTAATGAATTTATGAATAATTAAATTAATATTAATAGTTTAAGCTTCAACGTATTAACTAATTTTTATCTTAATAAAACATATTATCGAAGAATTCACTACCGAATAGAGGATTAATTATTAAGCCATAGTTTGATTATTTTTAAGTTAAGTAAAAAGAAAAATATAACACTGTTTCTTTCCCAGTGAACGCTATTTCCTTATAAATGTGCCAAAATGTAAAGAGAATAAATCACAATTTCGGTACGGCTTATTGGTCGCATGAATTTATTTATAAGTCAACCTTAAGGAAAAGATGTAAGCATATGTTCTGAAAAGTAGGATCGATGGCATCATATTATGTGCATCTAATATAACTTTGAAGCAATACAGAAATCTATTGTAAATAAAAAGCTACATCAATATAAGAAAAGATGATGGCATATTAAGGTATGCGACTTTCAAGGGCGTAAGTTCGGTTCATATGTCAAGGTTAGTATTCCATTTTACCTCTGAGAGAAGTTTAACAACATAGCAATACATAAAGGATATAGAAATACAATGTACGTACAAATACAAACTAAATAGTAAATTACCTATAAACTTTTTTATTTGAAAATAATAAATAAGTATGTAATCAATTATAAAATTATCTTTAGATTTTGGTTGGTATTACAATATTTAAAAAAACAGTTCCTGTTTGTTGTACCGTCACTTTTTACATTTAACGCTTTAGTAAGTACTGCTGACACGCGAGAAAAAGTATTACATCTCATCAATATCCTTAGACGTCAAAAAAGAATGATCCGCGAAAATTGAATTTCTTATTTTGCCGCTCCTTTAAAATGCTAAAGCACCTTTATTTTGGTAAGAGTGAATTTTATCGAAAAATGTAATGCTTACCTATATTATATAGTAAATATTGTATACTTTATTAAAATAGAAAAACTCCGACAAGTGCTAGTGCTTTAAATTTAGACAAAATTTGTGACATATTTTAACTTAAATTACTTAAATGCATAAGAATACTTGTTTAAAATAAAAATAAAATTAGTAATATCTATGTACTTATTTTTTGTAGTAGCTAATATTTCTGAAGTTATTTTGATTATAATTATTTTAGAATCTATCTAGATTTTTTCAGAAATTTTCTATTTTGGAAGGCACTTTTATCTAATATTTATGGAAGACATAAATACGTGTTAAACAATTATTCTTACTTATGGATACGACAATCGATGTTATAGTAAAAAAAACTAAATACTTTATATTCAGTGATACAATACCATAAAAAGAAAGCGTTCGCTCTCCATTCTCCATTTAACAACTGTTCACAATACGGAGAAGGCGTGTTTGTTCTAACTCTCAGAAGCGATAATCTCACCCATAGCGACTCGCTTAACGAAATTGTACAAGACACCCATAAAAAGTTATAAAAGTGTAGCACAATAAAAAAAATAACGTGGCCAAGATGGCACTGAGCGGCTTGAGCACTCTTAATCTTCCCATCTACCGTCAAGTAGCTTAATGCTATACCTACTGAGAGCTATCCTCGATAAGATAGACTGTAGAGTGTAGACGATCTTTTCAAGTACTAAAAGTATATTTGTACTCAAAACAGATTTAATATTCACTTTAGAAGTGTTAAATTTATCTAAATCGAAAATCGAGCTTATATCATTTCGAAGATGTTATCTTAGGGATAGGTTTATGCATATTATACATAATAATATGTATACTATCTAAAATGGGAACAATGACAAAAATACAAAGTATAAAAACACGTTATTATTTTCCTTCACAAAACAAAAATAATACTTATATGCAGAAGTACAGTATATAGAAAGTAATTAACACATAAATTTTTCATGTTTTATACAGTAATAGTATACTGTATACATTTCGGGTCAAGGCAATGGTAATAGCACGATTACGTGGCGGACGAAGTTATAGCGTGCGATAAAAGGGCTTTTGCACTATTTCTTTTGTACAAACGTACTTAGTTTATAGAGAAAATATGTAGAGTACTAAGAAGTGGCTTACTCTATCTGCTTTATAATAAAAAACTCAATAAGTATAGTAACGTAATTATTTCCTTTCTACTAAACTAGAATATTCAATAGAAATACTTAGAAGTTTTGTATAACTGTGATATACGAACTTGAAAAATGATTTTTTTTTTAATTATAATATAGTAAAGTTAATCTTTAATTAAATATTATATCGATTGATTTTATCGTGTTATATTTATTTTACAGGACATAATATCATCATAAAAGAAATCTCTAGTATCTATAATGAAAATTTTGCAGGCGCTTTTTAATATTGCATTCAACGGCCTGTAATATTTTAAAAATTCACTCCCACTGCAAAGCCTTATCCAATACATAAATAATGTTATGGTTCAACGCCTTGAGCTAACATTTTCAAATATTATTTTAGATCACATAGCATAAAACTTAGAAATGCAGATTGAATTTTCGTACCTTCAAATAGAATATAGAATTAGCCGAAGGATATGAAATGCATATTCAACACGTACTATGTACCAAGTAAAATTCAAAGCTGTCTCAGGGGTGTAGTGGCTCATGTCCGGCGACACTTCCAGTGGTCCTTCCAGTGGTTCAAATCATGGGCCGTGGCCAGTTCAGTTGTCTCTCTTTTTCTGTTTGCTAAGGCTTATCTCAGCAACAGCCTGGCCTGCCAGTCGTGAAGTTGACAGTGTATCACTCCTGTCCCACCAAAGTACGAAATTGAAAGGAATAGACCATGACTTGTGTCGGCATTATTAATATACAACGATTGGTATCTAATAATTTGAATAAGAAGTTTAAAGTGGAGTAATTCTTTAGTTTATGAATTATATTGGTACTATTTACTATAAACCTACCTACAACTATACAATATACTATTAAAAATCTGTTGTGTTTGTACTTCGCGGTATTTTCCTCAACTTGAGGCATAGCCAGGTAATATATTACTTTTGTATTAAATCATAATAATTTGCTACCTTAGAAATGTTATTGTAGAGATCAAATACTACGTATATAATATTATAAAATATACAAGTATATTTAAGTATTTAAAGTATCTTATATACAATTAATGTATAATACAATCCTTAAGTCATAATAATACAGTTGGTTTTGCGATGATATTTTCATAATAAACAATTTCCCCAGACAGGAATTTGAGGGTATTTTATGTAGCATACCGCTAAGAATTAATTGTTAAAGTTTGTTTCATTGTCACGCGGCGTGGAACATGGAGGTGGACATTTTGAGGAAAACATAATATAGATAATTTACCTGCTTATACAAAAAAATGACTTAAAAAAACAATTTTAAGGGTAAAAAATCATCGTCAATAAATTTAACTCTTTTTATTTGTATTTAGATATTATACAAAATGAGAAATAAGATATCGTTTGATCCCTAAAATAATAACGATAATATTTCATACACAATTTATACATAATTCGTTCGACCCTTAGTGACTTACGATTTTAACTATTAAGCTAATTACTATCCTCGGACTTAATCCGATCAAAAGGCCGCAATAAATGTTAAACTAACTTCCGTTTATAGGATTACATACTCATATTTAGTTTTCGTTAAGCATTACTAATTAGGAAAAGTTTAAATTAATTCTTCTAAATTATGACTATAATTTATATTGGTAAAGACTGAAAATTTCATAGTCTTCTCTTATAAAGGGTGTACGATTCGATAGAAACCAAACCCAGGTGCAGATAGACTTAACATTCTAACTTAAAATTAATTATGTAAGCTTCTGCGCCAAAACTTTAATTCACATATCTGAAAATACACCTAGTTAAATTCTTATTTTTAATAAGGTAGATTAATTTTTTAAGGTATAAAGTTGTCGGAAAATATATAATGTCTCTGTAAACGTACCAGCATTGCACTACGTTAGACTTGTGCAGAAAAGTTGTACGTTTACGTTTAATTGTTTGCTAAAAATACTCAAACCCTGAAATAAGAGCACCAGCTCCAAAAATATTAACAAGTGACGAGGCTAATTTTGAAGACAATGAACATTTGCGTCGTATCGTACTAGCGCGAGGTAACAATAGTGAACCCTGGGTCACCTCTTCACCCTGTTTTGTTCTGCCCCTATTCTTTAGGTTGACATTATTTTTCTCCTTTGTCTTTCCTAGCGCCTAACGCTTATAAAAAGTCAAGTATCGCGAAGAGGGAATTTCAAATAAAAGGCGTCTAGCATAAAGAAATTAAAGCTTCACTTCGCAAAAATCCATGAAAATACTAATTTAAAACCAACGCGTTCATGGTTTGACCCCGTCTAAAAGCGGACACTTTTCTGCACTTAGATCCGACCCGACCATCTTAGAGACGATGTTAGCGCAATTCGTAAGTAGAGAAATGAGGACACTTATTTCGTCTAAAGAAACAAATAGCAACGCCCTTCACGTCTCAAGAAACGTGGCAGTCAAAATATAGCCCATTGTTTCGTTACTTGCAATAATAGAAACCTTACTATGAAACAATTCTTACCGTTTGTTCTTTGCAAAAATGTATTTACACTTTTATGGTCATGACGTAAATGAAATTCATTCCACTGCCTTATCCTTTTTCATTTAGTTTATAGTATATACAAAACTTTTTCCTTTACAATAAAATCACGATGAGTATATAAGTACACGTAAATCGTTATAATATATTAGGCACATATTCTCCTTATTACACATATTATTATAATGTTCTCCGACCGATTCCGGCCAAGACGGTCAATCTCATTGAGACTGGCCAACTGCGCAGGAGATATTATAGTGCACAAGTGTACGCGCAGACACAAGTGCACTCTCTATTCCTATCACTCTCATACTACGGTGGGACGACTGCTCAACACGACCAGTGAGAGCTAAGGACCGACGGCTTTACGTGCTCTCCGAGGCACATATTATTTTTACTCTTAATAACTTCTTATGAAGGTAAAAAGTTCGAAGAGTCGCTGTTATATTATATGCCGTAATATGTAAATGTATATTTTTAGGGCTAAATTGTTACAATTACGAAGGCACTATTTATATTAATAAATTAGGTCCCTGTAGATTACTAAATACGTACTTTGCAAAAAGAAAATAAAGAACACGCAAGGTAAATTTAGTAAGATACCGAGAAAACAAGGGCGGACCACTGTTAAATTACCTACCTATAATTATTGACTGTAATACATACGTAAGCAACTTGATAGTTTGGCAAATTGCTAATTTCTACTCATAACAATATTATTGTGTATTGACATATGATTATTACCTACTTATTATATAGTTTATATATATATATATATATATATATATATATATATATATATATATATATATATATATATATATATATATATATATATATATATATATATATATATATATATATATATATATATATATATATATCAAATTTATAACCATAGTTCTCTGAACTATGTATTTCGCATTTTACCACATTTAACTTTTTACAAAGTGTTCATATTTACCGTCTAAAGTCTAAACAAAGCTAACTTACTAACAAGTGGGCAAGAAAGGTCCAAATGTGGTTTGTTGTCACACCGATATTGTGTTAAATATATCGGGTATGGCGTGTTATTTGTTATTGTGCGAAAAGCTAATAAAGGTAAGGTACTCATTAGCAAGCCAGTGTATGTTTGCGATATAGTAGGCGAGGCAAATGTATCTCTCATATTATATTTTCTAGGCAAAATCCTGGTAGCATATATATATTTAGAGTTACCAAAACCACATGTTGTGCCAACGAATTTGAAATGTACGTGATTCAAATTCGTGCAAACCATATCATTCCTAAGAAGTACAGCCGCAGTAAAATTTGCAAGTGTTTATAGAAACCATTAATTAAAACAAGAGATTACTTAGAAGAAGGATAAGCCGGCAGATTTATTGTATGGCGAT
Organism: Boloria selene; assembly: GCA_905231865.2. Classification (NCBI taxonomy): domain Eukaryota; kingdom Metazoa; phylum Arthropoda; class Insecta; order Lepidoptera; family Nymphalidae; genus Boloria; species Boloria selene. Next base: position 5,397,065 of record HG993146.1, on the reverse strand, counting down.
AAGAGACCTGTTTAGGAAAATGAAAGCTTAAGATTGTGTCGTGGGGTTTGAGATATTAGAAAAGAAATAAAAATAACTAGATATTAATGTGCCAATTAAAATTTTAAAATTTTAAATCTTTTTTTCACTTCAATCGCCATCTTAACATTTGTCAGTTTAACTTATTGTCTACTGCAGACCAATATAGTTTCGAGCGATACCTAGCTATTATTTATATAAAAAAGTGATAATTACAGCTTTATTTTTAACAATTTTATTACAAACATGTAAGTGATAAAGGTAATTTTAATTAAAATGTTAATGGATCCTATATTGATGCGCAATTTTAACTTCAAAGCTTCATTTTGGCCTTCTTGGTATTATACATTTAATTTAACTCTTTCAACATTAGCAATATATAAAATAAAAGTATCTCAGGGGTTTTGTGGCATTTTCGGCTACAGATTTCCTGGGTTCGAGTCTCGGGCTCATTTATTTTGTTATCTACGTTCTTTGCAGAACACATAAAGACTTCAGTATTGCGCCTTGTTTCTCCCTTACCCAGTCACGTCGAATTCGTGTCCTACAAGAATATTATAGAACAAGTATCCTACAAGAGTGAAAGGAATAGAGAGCGCAAGTTGGTGTCTGCACTATAATATCGCATGTTAGCCAGCCACACTGAGATTGACTGCCGTGGCAGAATCGGTAATTATTATAATAATATACTATCATTATAAATTATTTATAATGTTTACGAGAAAGTGATAAAAGGCTCAACTAAATTATTTTGTAATATACACGGCATCTTGTGATTAAGTTAGTGTGTTACTGGTTGTACCTATATATAACTTATTCATACTGTAAAAAAATTTTATTGACATTTCTATATCATTCATAGAAAATTATATTATTAGAATAACATTATATTAACACTTATACATTTTAACTGTTAGTACAGATTTCTCAGCAATTATATATTTTCCTATAGTAAAAAGTATCATATAAGTTGACTCAGATAACCAGCTATCATTGAACCGAGTTTCAAGAAATAATATTAATTCATATTAATAAGTTAAATTGTAAATTCTAAAATATCTTATTATTTATGCATCCTTACTTTGTAGGAAGGTCTGAATTTGCGTAGGTTGCTCATTACTCTGTCACACAGAAAGGAAAACCTTATGTAAAGGTTCTTTTTTCAAACCTCTAAGAGTATAATGTTTCGAACTAAGAACAAATAATTGAAATCAAAGAAAGAATTGGAGTAATAAATAAAAACGTTGGGATAATAATTAACATCCACACAATGTAGTTCCATGATAAATGAGGCTTGTGTTATGGATACCAGAACTGCAAACTGCAAAAAAACTTGCAAACTGAGAATATAAATAAGAATACGATTTGTAAAGTCAAAAATCAATTTCTTTAGCTATTTTGTATTTGAATTCAAGAAAATTTAAACTGGTGGCTTAGATAAGATCATAGAAAAGGTTTCTTAGTAAAAGTGTAACATCCTTGCGTTGAGTCGACTTTCTCATCTACATTCATATCACGTTTATTTAGGCCTGTAACGCACATTCAATGGGTATGGTCATAACCATTTGGTTACTCTTATGCCGAGTCTGATATCAGTTTAATGTTTTGAATAAATAAATGTTCAAAGCAGAATATTTCGATTACTTACAAGAGGTACCTGTTCTTTGTAGTAGAAAACATGACAATAAAACAATAATTGCTCGAATTGTTTATTTTTTATAAAAACTAATTTCGTATAATAAATTTTCCTTTGTTTTGTTTCCAAATAAAAAAATTAAGTTTTAAAAAGTGTTATACATTTTACAGATTTTAATGTATACATACATGTAATTTAATCAAATTCTAAGTTAAGCATATACATTTTATTAACGAAGTGTCTAGTCATCCGATAAGCGGACGAATAAATTAAATATTATTCGTCCGACAATTGGTGTTTGATATATCGCGACTGAGACTTTTTTGCTTCTTAAATGGCTCAAAGAGAAATCAATTTGTTTTTTAAGTTTTAACATACTCGTGAATGCAATTGCGGACGTTTCTATAGTACTTTTTACAAAATACCATTTTCTTGTACACTGTTTTGATGTAGGTACATACTCTCAGGGAGTGTTAGTAACGTAAATTTCATAGGACGACTCTATAGAGCCAGCTCTTTTACATATAAAAACTCTTGGACTTATTAAAAGTGGGTGGGATCTAAATAATAAATTATCAGCTCGGTAGGTTAGGGTTATTTTTTTTTATTTTTGGCATAGGTATATCCCGCACATAAAAACCAAATAAGTGATAGATATTCGTACAAACCGACAATAGTCGGACGAATAATATATTTTTTATTAATACGATTATCGGATGACTAGCAACAGCCTTTAAAATAATTTAGTCATCCAACAATTGTTGGACGACTAAATTATTTTACTCGTCAAACTAGCAGACGACTAGCATCAGCCTTTTATTAAACATTATTAATATAGTCATTATAATTATTACAGAATCTGTATCTATGGTTTTAAGATTTTTTATCTGTCTGTCTGGGAACTAATCACGAGTAAAATAGTAGACTGGTTTTGATGAAATACGATACGATGATATCTGGTGATGATGATGATAGCGGGTTATTCGGACCAACATATTGTATACTTTTTAATGTAGCAAAACACCACATCTCTGAAAAATCAAAAAAAGGCAAACCGAGTGAAGGTCATTTATTATATTAATTATTAATATTAATTAATATAAATCTCAAGAACGTCTAGGATCCCCGTTTTACAGGTCTACAGGATCCTGTACACTGATTTTTCTTAAAATGTAATTATTATAGCTTATTATAGCTTATTTCTTTCAAATATTATATATTTTTTTATTATTAAAAATAATAGTAAAGTAAATAGGTTCGAAATTTTAGGCGAAATAAGTATCGAAACGATGTCTTTTCTTTACACAAGGACTTTTAATAATACTGTTTATAAAAAGGCATTTTTCATAAAGTGAGAGAGATAAATTGAAACACATTATAATGTTACAAGGTTATCTAATAAGTTATGAACAAAGCCATCAGCTCGTCCGTCTCCGAGTAAACTTTATAACTGATTAAAGCTCAACTAATTTAATCTCCGACCTGAGAAGAATACTATGTTTTTATAAAACTAAATAAATTAAAAATCTTTTAATGTTATTTGAACGGGTTTGTCCTTCTTCTTCAACATAGAATTGACATGAATGTTCCGAACCTAAAAATCAAAAATGAACTAAGATACTTCAGTAGGTACTTCATTTGGATAATGGATATATTAATAGCGACTCACTTAAAAAAAATATTTTTCATCTATAAATAACAAAGTTAACATGGAAGCAATTATAAAAACGGAGGAACCTTCTCGTTAACTTTTAACTCGATTATTTTACATGTGCCTTGATATCTTTTTCACCATAAAATAAATCAAACATGATATTGTATTAAAACAAAAGTAGGTATATATTGGGGCAATATTAAATTACTAAGTTAAAGATAATAAACTGAAAATTTTTATAAAATTTCTGCAAAAAATTAGGTCGCTGATAAAGATCCCGCAAAAATGCAAATGCGCTAAAGTAGAAAATTGTGAAGTTTAGGAAACCTTAGAAGACAAACGAAACTTTTAATTACGAAATAAAAAGGGTTCGATTTGAGAACAACTTTGATAAGTTCTTATTAAAACGGTTACAAAAATGGCATTCTTAATAAGTTAGGAAATTAAAATCATTCAAGCGTTAAACTAACTTATTAAATACCAATTTTTACTTTCTAACATTTCGTATATTATATAGGTTTTTATAAGCTTTTCTTCATAATCATAGAGACCTAAAAGTATTCTATTCGATCATAATTCATTACGGTTATCGTTTGACATGACGCTCTTAGGGTAATTACCAAGCTTTCTGATATGACAGGGCTTTCACATGATTTGTTTAGCAGTCGGTGCTAAAACTGCTGCTGCTGCAGATCATTCATTAAAATACAACAATTTCTAGTATGTTTATAAAATATATCTATAACGTTCTAATGCTTATAGTTATAAAAAACTCTAATTCTTATTTCTTTAGTTCTTATTAGTATTAGCATCGTATTAGACTAGGAGGGATGTACGAGTATTTCAACCATATTTATGAGGACACTTATAACGGGTGTAGGGTGGTCGCCAATGACCTATCGGAAACTTCGATTTCTAAGGACCAAGCTGTAATTTATCTAATTAAGATTCTCCTTGACCTCTACCAAGTCAAAGATTACCTTTTGACTGGACTGGAATTATTATAATATTAATAAACTTGAAATATAATAATGTTGTAAAATTAGATAATCAAATTTCATGGGCTTGTTATCATTCCGTAATATTTGTAGTAGACATTCCCTAAATAAATAAGGACCTCAGGGGATGGAGTACGAAAAAATAAGATTGGTTTGTACGGTACGTTAAAGTATCTATAACATTAATCTGGTAATCTGACAAAAATCACAGAGATTAATTTGAGTTTAATTATTTACTTATCACATCTACCGACTACAACGTTTATTAGTATTTAACAAAATGTATTTCATAACGTTCACTTTAAGTGTTAGAATATTATCTTGATAACGAATAATTAATTATGAAAATTCTAAAGAAATTAAATGTCTTTTATAACATAACTGAATATAAAATAGACAGGCATTTGTCCACAGAAAAAGTAATAAGGATAAGAAGAGAAAGAAGCCTAGAATGTTTCCGAGCTTCATTAGCATACAGATTGACCCGCACAACGAAGGCGACAGAAATACTAACAATGAACTGAGTTCTATGTAAAATTAGTCGACTAACCACCTTTTTATCTTTAAGTTAGCTCGCATTTAAATTATTTTTTTTATATTTTTTTATATAAATTATGAGTAAAATTAGATAAACCTTTTTCAAATAATTTGCAGTGTTCTGCTATCCAAACAGTTCATTAAATATTTGAACTTACTTCATAAATCTTCTTAAACCTAATTCAATATAAAAGTAAATACTTGTTAATTATATTGTACTATCAATTTAATAAAAATAAAGTACATATACATATAAAACATACATAAATTCCGTTCCATAAAATCGCTGGAAAATGGAAATCTCAATAGATAAATAAAAATGACGACTCACCTCGTCCTTCTTAACCGTCGTTGCACTGTCAATATTTCTTGCAAACTGATCAGTACCTAAGGATGCGTCGGTCATAGTGCCTTCATCTATTAATGTCTCTTTGCTATTTTTTCTCGAATGTCGAATGAGATCGGGTTTTTCTGCGCTCATTGAATTGCTTGCATTTTCATTCGTGTAGTTTTCTCGGCCCGAGTTTCTGTCTTCGTTAGTACGTGATTTATCTTCCCAGCTTTTGATTTTAAAACATGATATTGGTTTTTTATCTTCCTTGGCTTCCTCGCGACTAATTGCGTGATTCTTCACATTTGAATTGTCTACATTTTCGTTTTTAACAACTGCCAGTTTTAGCCTTTTCTTTTTACCATTCCATTTTGCACTTGCTGACTTTGAAGTGTTGCTTTCTTCGCTGATACTATCCGCACATACTGGGTTGACTAAAATCTTGGTAGATTTAGCTTTACGTTCTATTTTACGTAGATTCAAAAGATTTCCAGACGCGTCGGTATAAGACGATAACGATTTTAATGAATTTAAGCTTTCTTTTGCACACTCGTCAATATGATGTTCTGGATTGGGAAAAATGCTGATTTTCATAACATCTGTTGAATTTTGACGTATTTTACTGCTACCTAATGGCCCCATTGTAACTGGTGGTCCTCCTTTAAATAAAAGCGCAGTCTCTGTTGGCTGGCACACACAAGCTAGCATTTTCTTTTAGCCTTTTACAGTTAAAATCATTATCACTCACATATATTAAAATTATTATTTTAAATATCTAAATAAACTATAATTTTATAAGTATAATATGCCTGGAAATATTGGAACAGCAAACCGCTTTAATCTTTTATGTTACACATCTATTTTTACAGAAGCTTTTATATATGATAAGTACCTTCCTAACGGTATCATGTCGCTACATAGCTTTCCGGCGTTCTTACACTGATATTAAAGTTCCGTTCCGTTACAAGGACTTATGGCACATTGTTTCTAACTCAGCGGATGTAGGCATCTCCTTAATATCTCTAATATCTTAGCATGATTGCGACTTTTACGTTCTTTTACATAACATGATAAAAAATCTTAGGTGATATGTGTGTGTCTTTTTAAGTACATTAAGCTTTTCTTTATTATTATATATATTTATCTAATCGTACGATGTATTAAATTTAGTTCTAAGATTACTATAAAACCTGACTGATTCTACTCAAAAGCTACTTTACTAAGAAAATTCGGGTTCGTACAACTCAAAAATGAAATCTTAATTATTCTTTTCGTATATCAGACATTTTAGACGGAAGCCTCTACGCTTCCATACTACATTAATGTATTTTAGGAGGTATACATTATTTACTGGAAAGGTATACATACAGATATTATTTAGTTTAGATTTAAAGCTGCTAAAATTGTTACATAAATTGATTCTTGTCGAATAGTTTTAGATAGGCGTGCAGTAGACATAGTAACCATTTCCCACAAACGGGTTTGAACCCGGTATACTTTATTTACCGAGCGATCGTGTTACCAATAAGCTACTTATGCTGAAATAACGTTGCAGGCATATTTGCCTTCAAAGTTGAAATATATACCACACAAAACTGAGGTAATAGTTTTTAAAACACGAGCAAAATAAAAGTTCTTTAATGAATTGCTTTTGAATTCAATGGTTTTATTTTCTGGAAATAAAGAACTGTAAACTACAACAACTACTTCACTTTTACTTTATTTAAATGAAGTGTAAAATGAGTTGTTTACTAAAACTACATAACTAATTTGATTATAGTAAAATTTATTTAGTAATCTATCTATGCATTGATCAGATTAGCACTCTAGTAGCTTTAGCTTCAAGAGATTTGAAAAAGTAGGAACCATCGTTTACCATCAGGCAGAAATATTTTTAACAGACTGCTTATAACCTATGTTGTAACATATTTCAAGTAAAACATCATTAGGTACACATAATATCACTTGCAACAAGTCTCACATAGAGTCTGCATGAGTGCGAGCAAAAAATATGACATCTTGAAACACAATATCGTGTGGTCGTACAATTGTTGATCGTAAGACGTTTTATGCGTTTGTGAGAATAGTATAGCGTTTGATGATATATTAATGTTGTTATTACATTTATTATACTTTATATCGGGAGGATAAATTCCATTCTTTTTATTAGTTTCAATTTATAACAGATGTTAATACGACTCTACCGAAAAGATTGGGAGCACGGTTGCTTATCACCGACAACTTTCCAAATACAGGCTGCTACGCAGAAATTCTTAATAGAAAAATCTATAGCGATAGTTGTTCCGATCCGATATCCTTAAATAAGTTGTATAAAAATATCGTTTTAATATATTTCTATTTTATCATTTTAATATAGAAAAAGCTTAAATTGTATATCTTAATATATTAAATTTATATAACGGGTAGGATGGTTTTCTACTACTAATTATTTCTTTTGTACCTAATGGAAATATAACGATTTTCCCATCATGGAAAAATCATCATCTTCCGGAGAACGAATCTAAAAAACGGCAACTCTAATTGACAAATTCTACCCAAAATTTAATTAAATAGTTCAAAAGAATTACAGTAAATGAAAAAACTTACTTAATTATTTGAGATAATATCTCAAATAATTAAGTAAGTTTTCCATTTTACAGTTTTGTTTTGAAATATCTAAGTCTTGTACCAAAGCACCTATATGTTTACGAGTGTAATTATAGATAGGCATTATATTATTATATTGTCTGTGTTCCGCCCTTTTTACCGTCCGACTGCAGGGCACGTCTTCAATACGAGGGGGATCAGGCCATAGTCCGCCGCGCTGGCCTAGTGCGTGTTAGCGGACTTCACATGTCTTTCAAAAACTTGCAAAACCTGCAAGTCTCAGACATGCAGGTTTTCTCACAATGTTTTCCTTCACCGTAAGACAAATAGTAATCATGATAGAAATGATTCGCACATGAAAATATCAGAGGTGCGAGACCCGGATTTGAACTCGGTCACTCGGTTATCCATGCGAGCGCGTTGCCGCTGGGCCACCAATGCCTGATATATTTCTTACGTTTTCTGAAAATAAAACGTGAATAGCCCCGGGGCTCAATAGAAAATTGAATATAAGAAATTCTTGAATTAGGATTAGCCAGTATTGTATGTTCTATCGGCAACTAAAATGAAACATTTCTTGAAGAACGTCTTATAACACATCTATCTTTGGATCGATAGAAACACGTTTGAAGTAAATTACTAGCTAGATAATATGTAAATAGTTTTAAATAAAAATAAGAATGAAATATTCATTAGCGAAGTTAGAGCTACAAAATGCAGCCCGTAATGGTATTTACTTAGTAAAAATCTCCTAAAAAATAAATAAAGATAAGTAATTGAAAGATTTCTAACGCTATTTACGAACTCCATTAGAGCGTCGAGTTTAAGTGTATAAAACGCTCATCGAAAGTGTATCGGCACTTACAGTTAGTTTATCCCGGGATTTTTTACTAATGTTACTGAACTACTACTACTACTTGTTTAGTATTTTGACAGTCTATTTAATACTTATCGGATATTTTATTTATTTTAATATTAAACAATTATATGAAAATGCGTAAAGATGCAGATGGCATTACTTCGACGTGATTACTTCGCATATTCGAATAGATAACAGTCATCCTTTTTTTTAAATTTCGTTAATTTACATCTCAATGTGTATAAAGTTAGGACTACATAATAATCCCTAAGGTATAAGAATGGTATTTTGATGATGTACCTACTTGGTTGCATAGATAGTTTATGGGTTGGACACTTTTCGTTAAAGTAAATATGAACCTATATCAAATGGTTTCCGAAAGGTTCTATTTGTTTAAAAGTTTTGAGGTACAAAACTGACTTAATCCTTAATAGAAATAAAATGTATAATTATAAGAATAAAAATCTTTTTATAAATATTTAAATACATTTCTAAATAAAAACGTGTACACTAAAGTGTTTCAGTACAAATCCATGTTATATCCAGAATGAAATGCACTTGTAAGTGGTTAGCATAAAGAACGAACAGGATGACCTACTATGATGTTTTCTTTAAAATTCATAGAATACGCAAGTTTATGAATATAGTAATGGTTTTGTAGCATTCAAAATAAATATTAGGATTTATAACTTATTGCAAAATAAGTAAATATAAAGACGACACGTTTGGCTGAGTTTGTAGTGATCCTACCTTCTTGCACCAGTGGTCGCTGGTTCGAGTTCCGCCGGGGGCATTCATTTGTTAAGCTCGGATGCTTGTACTCCAGTCATGGGTGTTTATTTTTATTATATGTATGTATTTAAACTTATATAATATGTCAACTATCTGGTATCCGTAACACAAGCTTCGTAGCTTAACACAGAACTAGATAGCGCTGTGTTTAACAATGTCCCAATATATTTATTTATTATTTATTATTAATAAAGTAAAAACTTAAATGTAATTTATAATAATGCTGTATAATCGGATTACATCTGAAAAAGGAGATTCCTAAGCAGACAAAAGGCGAAAGAGCTCACGTAGTAAAATAATAATCTCGGCTAGGGATTTCATTGTTATAGCCACACATTTGTTTCAAACATAAAAATTGCACTTTAGAGGAGGTATATATATGTACAAAAACTACTATTTTATATTACTTAAAGCACTTTTTGACATTAGGACTATGTTAATAAAGCAAAAGCTTTATATAAGCTTTATTATCAAATTTAAGCACGGGCTATGTTAAAAGGCCAATAAATATTATTTTGGTTAATATTATATTTTTTAGTGGTAGTGCCATGCTTGTTACCTTCGGGTAACAACCGAATGGGCCGGCACGCCCCGTATAGTTCATTAGTACCACTCTCTCACAGAAGACCGGCGTGAAGTGGCAGCTATGCTGTCGCGTTTCGTCCGGTGAGTGAGAGTCCGGGAGGCCCACTCTCCTTCCCCCCTCCCTCTTCCCTTCATCCTCCGCCTTCGTTCCCCCCTCCCTCCCACTTCCCTCCCTCCTCCATCCCTCCCTTTCCTGAAAGGCCGGCAACGCATCTGCAAGCCAGAGCCTGGCTTGCAGATGTCCATGGGCGGAGGTGATCACTTCCCATCAGGTGAGCCTCGTGCCCGTTTGCCCCCTTTTTAGCATAAAAAAAAAAAAATTTTTTGAACGTTGAGTTGATGTTTACTTTATATATTTTATAAAAGTAGAACACAACGTGTTAACTTCATCATAAATAGGTCCATCCATCTAAAGTGTAGCTTACGCGAAAAATATACGAGAATATCTTTTAAAAATAATAAATGAAATAGAACAATCGCGACTGCATATTGTTTACTGATTTCAATACTACAAAATCACCAGACCATCTGCGCTCAATGCAACAGCGGAAATCATTAAAGTTGGAACCATTATGAACTACATTCTTAATGAGAAATTAAGAGAAAAAAACTAGCTTTATTTAAATTTATATTTTTAAGGATCTTAAATTACACTAACTGATCTAGAATTAACCTCTTTTGGGGTGTAAAAAATTTTTCATTTTTAGGCCAATGTATACAAATAATATAAGTACATATATAAATATACATATAAGAAAAACTTAATGTATACGTATAAGAAATCCTATCTCCGAGTCTGTACATTAAATACTTTTTGGAAATAGTCCCACTGCAATAAACACGAGACACGATATAGAGGCGGAATACATACTTTTAAGAACTTTCGTTTGTCTGTCTGGGAAAGCATCACGAGAAAACCATTGGACAGATTTTGATGGAATTTGACATCCTGAACTAACCTAAAACTATATAATAGTAGGTAGGTAATATAATAGTAACAATAACTTTATTGTTTTTATACTGCGGGAAAATATGTCACTTTGAAAAAATATATACGAACCGTAAAACGTACCTAGGGAGTAGGGATGAAAACGAACGGTGCAAGGGCTAATGTGGGATATGAATTGATACCATTACAACGGATCAGTCGCAAAAAGACACATATCAAATTTATAAAGAAAAATGAAAGGTTAGAATGTCAAAAAATATCGATAATAAATTTAGAAACGCTAAATTTGTAGGTGCCTGTGCTCACGAAACCTCAACATAACAAAAAAAATCACGTATAATATTTTTCATAAAAGAAGGTAAGATGAGAATTGGCGACGAAACGGCACAAAATTTAATCTGAAATATATATATCCTTTGGTACACGTTATGAATGTACACTCAGACTGTTTACGTAAGCAGCGCGTTTGATATTACCAAGAGGTAGTAGGGTGACAAAACCGAGATATTTCAAGATTTCCTTTTAATACAAAATTTCTTAACACAAAAACGAGGAATAATTAATCATGAATTCATTATTTTGGAGGGAAAATTTAATTAAAACTACTTTTCATGCAATATTTAATCATAACGTAAAGAGAACGAGTATTAATCGATAAAGCTAATTGCCTCACATATTTCAAGGAGCAAAAACGTTAAAATCGTGTTAACAGCCGAGAGTTAATTGGCATGTTTAAATGGCGATCGGATTATTTAAGGCTTTTTTTATTTTTCAAATTCCGATTATTATATTAATTAGTTAGTTGCAAAGTTAAAAGCCATTGTACCTACCTGAGGTTATATAATAGTACCTTAAGTACTGTTAACTTTAACCTAAGTTACTGTTAACTTTATTGTTTGGATTTTTTTATTATTTTATATGACTTTTTATTTTAAAAGGAACTATTTGTTTTATCACTTAACAAAAATATTTATTAAAAGCAGTATTATAATTGCACAGATGGGAACAGCGCAAACTTAAACTATAAACTTTACAAACCAAGGATTTTTTTTGTTAGTTAAAGGATATTACTTCTGTTAAAAGTAAGCCATATACGCCATTTTAATAATATTTCGTTAAAACAAAGCCACGGGAGAGAAATCGTAGGTAAATAGTAAAAAACAAAAAAATATATCACGAATAGCCCATGAGTAATATTTTACAGCAGTATCGGCGAAATCGATATTGTACATACAGGTATACGAAGTCTAATTGGAAAATACCTCGTGAAAAATATTCGAATGTTTTTATTGGTGAAAATGGTTGCATACATAGTTTTTCTAAATGAAGAACAAATTGAATGTATTACGAAATGAATACCATTTCTTTGTAAAATTTCCATACTTACTCCTATATATTATACTCCAATAGATTATACTGACGAATTTGTTTTATTTCTTTGGCTAATTGGAAAAAATCGTTTTGTTTTTATAGCCTATATATTTAGGTCCATAGACGTTGGAGGCGTCTTCTTTGTCCGCTTGTGGCTATGTGACGTTACATTAAATTAAATCTCTGGGGTCCATAGTCTGGGGTGAACTTATAAAATCTTTATTATTATATTATAATTTATAAATAATAACAAAAAACCGAATTTCTCCTACTGAAGTTCATCCACTTCTACTAAGGTTATATTTAGATATTTACAATCTAAAACGAATCTTATTCAACTTGAAACATATACCCATTACAATATGGTTTTCAAGGGAATTGAATTTCTAGAAAGAGAATTGCTAATTTAGTAAATAAACTTTAGATATTAATTTATTTCATTAGTATTTCCTTTGTTTTGAAATTTATAAGCTCTGTTATTAAACATGAGGTTTCCTTTTAATGTTTTTTTTACCGGAATATAAGTGTTAAGTCGTAACTATATTGAAAATAAGTTAAACATGAAAGTGCGAGACTAAACATACTTAACGTACCTATAACAACAGTTGTTGGTTTTAATTTACATCATAATGGTATAAGATTACTGGGCGTTTACCTTTGATTTTACACCATTAGAATTTATAATATATAAGAAGTAAGCCTTTCTGAATATCCCAACGCTGCGTACTGCCGGTCGTTGATTGGGTGTAGGTCGTACTCATAGATCATTGTGGACTTGGCTTATAAAACGCGAAATGAAATACTTCATATACCTACTATACTATATTATGCTAGAAATATAGTAAGGTTCCATCGAATTCCATCTTCTGAGATGGATAACTCTCGGCCTTCTGAAATTAGAGTACTCTTCTCTTAGTTTTGCAAGAGAATAAGTTACCCAGGCTACGGCACCTACGACCTACTTAAACTATAATACTAAACTTCATTGTTAGTCAAGGTATAACTTCATATAAAGTCAGTTAATATTTCAGCAATCTTAACGAATATGTAGACTTCCAAATGGTGCCACTTTCACATACATCCAATACTATTTCTATATTACTCTACATTTTACAATATTGTTACGTATTCATGAAAGTTACTGAAATTTATGTAAATGGTAGTTACTTGTTGAATGAAATATGAAATGAAATTTCTAAAGATCTCAAGTTCCATACGTAGCAGTCTGTAGTAAGCACATACCTACGAGTATGTAAGCGACTGAATTTTAATATTAGTAGTAGCTTGAGCATATTTATAAACTCCATATACACCAAAATATGAATTTGTAAATAGTACAACCCCTTTTACTAGCATTTTAGAAAGCTACGAGAATTACACTGAAGTGACTATTGTAAAACTATACCTACTTTGGTTAAAAGTGTTATTTTAATATTTTATGTAATACCAGTATTATGTAATCTGTGGTAATACATAATAATACACGAAATAAAATAATATCTTTAAATATTTTATAAGGTTTTATATAAAAGATCTCAGAGATAATAAGTGCTACGAAATTTGACATGTAAATTCCTCTTTAAACTTGATATCCACTAAAAAGGACTTTTTGAAGTTCGGGATGCACTAAAGCGGTGATTCTTCAAATAAAAATCCGTTATATAAAAATACAACAGCAGAACCGAGTCAAAATGATAGTTATAAATACATGTTGAACAATAACAATGAATGCGATTAGATACAAAACAATATTGGTATGATTTATGTATTTGAAATCGCCTGAAGCTTAGGCAAATATATCAATAGCTGTCCACAAGATTAAATCAATATAACAAAGCGTAGCTAGCGCTGGTGAAATGAAAACGCTGTTTAAGAACACCGTAATTTTAAAGTTCAACACCATTTTGCTTTAATGGCTTCATTGTTTAAGTTCCCTACCTACATATATTACATCGAAAATATAGTAAATTCTTTTACTTTATACACAATTAATGCGATTTATTCAATAGTAATTCTCGTAAATGCATATTTATTCCGCTTATTGTCTGTGCTTTGAAATTATTACATGATATTATTTTGTTTAAAAAAATCTATAAATATACCTGTATATGTAAATTTAATCACAGATTATAATAATATAACACATATTTCATCCATTACCCAATATTATTATATTTTTCCAAGACAAACATCAAGAGACAAAAGAAACAAGATTTACAACAAATTAATTACCATTGAGATAATAGGCAAATTTCATTCTCTCAGAAAGGATGGCTCTTATAAAACAAAGTTTTGTAAATGTAAGTGGCTTAATTATTCAGTCTACTGAATACGCTATAACAATATCCTCCGCGTAGTTCACATTTTTTTGCCGATTATTGAAATTATTTTTGGCAGAATAACATTTAGTGACTACAATTTAGCTTTCGTATTGAAAGTTAATATTAAAATTCTTTATTTATAAATGAGCCTTTTAGACTGGTTATTGCCTGTTAATTGGACCAATTTGTAAGTTGGTAGAGCGTGTATTTTATTTGGCGTGATGAAGAGAAACATTTCAATGAAATTCTGTTTGGAATAGCAAAATCTAAAGGAAATATATTGCTTTCGGAAAATGAAATTTAATGTTCTAAATTTATAAGAGACTGCTACAGTTTCTGAATGAGAAATTACGTGTTAAACTTAATTACAACACTAAATTAATTAAATATTAGGAGAATCGGGAACAATGCTGTCCTATTTAAAAATAAATCACATTACAATCATATTATTTATATATTCGTAGGCTTTATGTAGATTTTAGCCCTGATTAGCGCGAGCGAAGCCGCGGGTTCCGCTAGTGAATGTATAGAAAAACTTGATAAATTAATTATATACTTAAGGCTTCCTCGAGAACCACTCTATCTATTAGTGAAAACAGTATAAAAATCGGTGCAGTGGTTTTTGAGGTTATCGCGAACAGACAAACAGACAGACGCAGCGGAGGACTTTGTTTCATATAATATGTAGTGAAAGACATGCCTATCACATAATTTATCTTATAAACTTAGTACTGGCTATAATTATTTGGGTTAATAAATCACAAACTATTCGGCACTAGTTGGCACGTGGTGAAGTCCATAAAATTGAATTGAAACAATTCAATTAATATTCCTTGCATACTATTTAAGACTTATTAGATTATGTTATAAAGACTCTAATAAAAAAAACTCGAATCTATTAAAAGAAACCTTTTTACAAAGCATTATTATGTTTATTATATGTGCTTATAAATCAAAAACAAAATCATTCGTTTTGACAGCAATTTTAAACCCCCTACATTAATTAGGTACCCTCTGTATGAGAGGGACATTCCGGCGATAAAGTTATTTTAATTTATGGACATTATCAGTACACTCAAGTTCAATTATAATTTATGATAAGATAACTTTTGTAAAGCAATAAAAGTTATAAATTGTTCTGAAAACAATTGATATTAGTATATCACAGATGTACCGACTGTAAGTTTAATAACTGTTAAGTAAAAGTTTCATGTTGTGTTGGAATTAGTTTTCGCCGCTGGTTAAATCTTCATTGTTTTGTTATGAAGATTTAGTGCTTTCTAACAAATTAACTTGTACAATGTTACCTACTTTAATTTGATTATTATTAGTTGATATTTTTTATCTTATTTTAACTTTTACTGAATAATTTTAATATGTTATAAGTTTCATAATACACTGTTTATAAGAAGAATTATAAGTAGGTCTATTACTAATTATTGTCTTTATAGGTTGGAAGAATTAAAAGTAATATATTATGTATGTATAGGTGTACATTGACACATATGTTTTCGACTGCAAAATACTTATTCTCGACAACTTGTTCTCATCTTTTTAGTTTGCTTGTTAAGCAGTCAAGCTTTTTTATTTATTTTAAATTAAACAATATAATATTTTAATTAATTAATGATAATTATTAATGTTTTCTTAAAATTGTAGTTTCACGGGCTTACTCGTAACTAACTTTTCATAATACAATATTAGAAAAAGGAAAACGTATATAAGTCCATATTAAGGATGAATGATTTATATCAGTCACATTGTAATAACTTGACTCCATATCCACAAAGGATTGCTTCATATTAACCTGTTGATATGAGTATTATATTCCAGGTATATTGCCCTACATGACTCTTAAAGAACATTTTGCCAAATATTTTTGAGTAAATTTTTATCTTATTTGAAAAGATACAAAAATTTTCAAAACATTCATATTAAGCCTGTTGTTCAAATTGCTTAATAAATGTTTTAATTGAAGCATTGAACTTCTAAACAAAAGGTAGGAAAAAAACATATAAATTATAACAAAAGCTTATTTTATACAACGCTTTGTAATTAATGGCTTATGTTTAAAGATTTGCAAACAATACCTCATTTCATTATTCACCCTCATCCTCGTGAAATCTCGTGAAAGGATTACAAGACTTATCTGAGTCACGAAAATTCCATAAATTCAAACTAAACTTATGCCTTTATAATGTGCGAAAGTACATATAGGTAATTAAAACTTTTGCACAAACGTAAAATTAATATATAAAGTTATATGAAAAAACGAATCGAAAAGTAACATGGAAAGGCACTATAGTTACAAAACGCCAATAATTATATAATATACTACTCTACATATAACTTTCATAGTGGAACGTTACAAAAACTATAAATATTATGATACCTAATGGTATAATCTAATAATATTTGTAATTCAGTTTTTGTAGTAAAAGTTTTCAACAAATTGAATCTACTTTTTCATGCAAATCAAATAAAGAACCTATTATTTCTCAAGGGGAGACACAGAAAGCCGAAAGCAGATATATTTTGTTGTATCGGTAAACGCCAACAAAGGAGTATTTTAGGTTGCGATATAATATTGACCGTCGTGATAAGAGATTTCCTAATATCTTTTCGTCTATTTTTTATTAATTCTTTTACTTTGGCCTACAAGCTACAGTACAAGCAGTGTCCTAAGTACTTTTAATTTTTGTTTCTAGAAAAAATACAAAATATTTTTCATTTCCATTTTAGTAAAAGAAATTATTGATTTTGTTTGAAGTTATGACCTAAAAATGTATAAAACAAGCTCGGGGATACTTTAGACATCAAACTCTAAAGTTTAAAACAAGAGTAAGACATGAAAAAGTGTTTATTTTAAAAATAAAAAACAGGAACATATGTCATAATAACATGTTCTTCGTAACTTTAAACTCTTATTTACTTGGAAAAGATCAAATTTATAAAAATAAATGTCGCTTCCAATTATTTAAAGTTAACCATTTTTAAAATAGTATGTAGGTAATATTTATTTTCACATCTAATTAAGTTGTTAGTAAAAATATAGCGTTCATAATAAAGTTAATTTTTTTTAAACAATCTAGAATAGTTTTCTATAAAAAATAAAATGAGTAGGTAGGTATTTTTTCTAAAGAACGACCGGGAAGTTAAGAATCATGCTAAGATTGACGTGAAAAATATTTAGACAAAACTTTTTTTATCTCGCTTCATAAAATATTATTCATTCAAAGGGATGCCTAAAGAATATTTTTTAAGTATATACGAGTATTATAGATATACAGAAACGATAGTAAATCTCATCATCATTTATGTATTAAAAATTATTAAAGCTTGAGAGAATTGGTATTGAAGGGAGGCCCGTGCCCAGCAGTGGGACTGGGACGTTAAAAAGGGCTGAAGACACTAAAAACGTTGAAGACTTACATTAGATATTAAGCTGAATAATTGCAGCCACGTCCAAAATAACACAAACTCAAAAATAATTTTATTTAATTAGTATTAAATAAAATTAATTATTATAGTAGACATACTCCACTACAAAGTGGTATTTCATGTTATTAATATCAAAGTTACTGTTGAGTTTTCTCACAACTTCATGAAAGTATCCCGTAGCTTTAATCAATTAAAACTTTTTAAAATGAAAGTGCCATGTAAAATTTTAATATTAAAGGATTATTTTTACAACAAACGTTACTAACTACCCTAGTTAATAAACTCGAACTTACGAAAAGTCCTTTTTGCTTTTGGGCAAATATTAATTATGTAAGGTAGATAGTAGATACCCCAAAGCTTTTATTATGACAAGGATATTTATTTAATTTCAAAGTACTTTCATACAATCACAAATCATGGAGAACTTTAAAAAATGTTAAGATTTATGAAGTAGAATTTTTATTTCTATATCTTACAATCTGGAACTTTGTTTCTTAATAATATAATAATAATACAATTATTTCAAAAAATATCATGAAGCGATTATAATAAAATATAAAATTAATTCTTAACCTTTATTTATTTTTTTAATTTAAACTAGACAGGTACTTTCCTTGTACCTGGTATAAGGTTATATAGGTAAAGGTGTGTATTAACCTTTGCGATGTCTAAAACTTTAGAAAAAGATAGTTTTATTTAAAATCTTCGCGTAAACATAAGTGAGTTTATTACTTTCTTAATTTTATGGCGTTCAGTCGTCTATATATTTATGATTTTATAAAATACAAAATGAACAAGAGACATTAGATAAACTATTTACTCTCGATGGCATCTCAAAAAAGTTCAAGTAGTCGCATGTGGCAACCGAATGAATACATTCTTTATCTACCTGCTCACCAGAATATTAAATGCGGACATAGAATAATAACCTTTGCCTGCTTAAGTATTAGGCCTATTTTTAATTACCTTCATAAAAATAATCAATATTAGAGGTCGAGTATGAAAACCCATTCAAAAAAACTTTTATCGAGTAATTAAGTCGAATACTCAAGTTCATTCTATACGGAAGTTGCAATATATATGCAAAAATATATTAGCTGTTAAATGTTCATTAAAATTCAAATTAAGAAGCACTTAAACCGGCCACAGTGTCACGGATACGTAGTTAAAGTTAGGAAACTAAGTATTTACCGGTGTTTTATTTATTAGAACCCGGTCTTGGTACTGGTTAGTAGTTATTTCTTAACAAGTTTTCTGTTTGAATAAATTCTATATTTTCAACTTATTTTAATTCATTTTAAAACGTTCTTCGTCTGACAAAACATGAAAAAGAACTTACGAACTATAAGCTAAGTGAACTGTAGACAAAGTTAATTTTGCTGAAAGACGCTTAAAAAGTTGTAATATTTCCAGGCATATTAATTAAAACTCACTTAACTCCATATATGGGTGAAAAAAAACTACTAAAAGAAACTTCACTTTTGTACCGCGAGATCGTATGAGATCGATTTGCCGGTATGAGGGCGCACAACCGCCCCCAACTGAGGGCTAGAAGCTACTGAATTGACGTGGACTAACGCGAGGGCAACTTCACAATGAAAGCTCGAGACTACCCCTCTCCCCTCTCCTTCACTAAAATGCACAAATTTCTAGGAAAAAATAACAATAGAATGCAAGGAGTGGCAAGTGGAATTGCCCACTTGAGGGATGAATAGGGTTTATTCTTAAATGTTTGCTTTCAAATGAGTGTCTTAAGGGCACTATCAATTGGCTTTAGCTCTACTGGCGCTAGACATTTGTTTTCTGATTTATTATGAGATAACCATGAAAAATGTATACTCTTTCAAACAAATTCGAACACCGTATAGAAATTAAGACATTGATCATTTATCTATACTAATATTATAAAGAAGTAAAGTTTGTTTATTTGTTAAATTGTAAGGGGTAATCTCGGGATCTACTGAACCAATTTTAAAAATTCTTTTACTAATAGAAAGCCACATTATTGCTGAGTTTCATACTATATAAAAAACCGAAAAATAAAAAGGCTTTTACGTGGTAGTCCGTTTTGCAAAGTGAATCGGAGAAAAAACGGTCGAATGAAAGCGTTTCTTACGAACGCTGCCTTAACTATGAAAGATATATTTTTGAGTTCTAGAGAAAAGATGTGGAACTTAAAAATGCCTACAAAAAAGTCAGCGACAGCATATGTCTAAGTTTTATATTTAAGTGACAAGAAGTAGTTTTTTTAATATTAGTATAGATAATTTAGTTTTTAATTTTTAATATTAATAAAATAATTTAAATTATTTAAACACTCTGTACTAAAAAAGGATTATTAACATTATGCCCAACAAAGTGGGCACGGGTCAGCTAGTACTATGTAAAATTTTTGCCAATCCTATTTTGTGTTACGAAAAAATCGTTTATATCGATTATTGTACATTATTAAGATTTTTTATACTGTATATTTAATATAAGGCGACATGTATACAATAACTGTAGGTACATTCATTAATTCGCCACGTTTAGATGATGACTTTCAAGTTCCAACAGAAGTATGAAAACAATATAATTGTGTCACAAACCTGCCACATTTATTGCTATTCATAACTTTGTGTTAGCCAAGTTTAAATAAATCCAAAGAAAATGTAAACTTTTCTTGGAAAATAATAGGGAAAATTCTTTTCATACCCTTTTACAAACTTTACTCTTGATTAAATTCTCGGAGTATAATTATACAGTGGAGCAAGCAAGGAGTCGTGCAACACAATTACAATGCGTGCAAAAAATTTGGCGCAAAGCACGGGAAGTTTGATTTTGTTTTCAAAATACTAAACATAAAAGTGGGTATTGTTTGTACTTACAAACATGCTTTCATACCGAATTCAGCTGGTTTCCAACTGAAGTGCTTGTTATGTTAATCTCAGGAATGAGAAAAATCAAACCCAAAACAAACTTTTGTTTTGTTGTCTTAACAAGCACTGTGTTCGCGAACAGATTGAATGCCACCGAAATTGTCGTCACCTAATTCTTATAAGTAAATAAAGTATTTTACCTTTACAACGTATATCTGGATATACGAAGCTGGCATGTCGATTTCAAAGCGGCCGTATTTATTGTGGCGAGCAAATCCAAAGGTGTTCCACTTTGTGCAAATTGAATAGCAGAGAAGCGACAAGCGCCCACACTCGATCGTAAATCAGATAATTCAAAATAGAGTTAAATGGAAAAAGAACCGTAACAACCAAATAAAAAGGTATCTTTCGTACTGTAATATATAATTATAAGATATTGCTCATAAGTTTGAAAATGTGGTATGGGGGCTCGTTCAAAGTAAGGATTTCGAGGATGCATATTAAGGAACGTTGTAGAGTTCGTCAGTTGCTATTCATCGCATCTAGAAGCGGAATGTAGCCGTATCTACTGCGGTATTTTCGGCATCTCTTTATTTACACCTGTCGTAAATTTCACGACCAACGCATAAATCGAGGTCACGTGAGATTGCGCGGATAATGTCGGACAAAGATCTACCTGAATAGTCATTGACTGCGAACTGCTTTACATTAAAGGGTACCTTACCATGATAATATTGTTGTAAAAAAACGGCAATTACCTGTAAAAGAAAAAAACAATGAGTTAATGTTAAGATTTAAACTTATACTTTGGTAGGAAGGCAGTTACGTTATAAATATGAAAATTTGTATGGAGGGATTTTTGTTACTTAATGACGCCAGAACAGCTGAAAGGATCTGGATAAAATTACTTAAAGATTAGTTTTTATCTCGGTAAAATGTGCGATTCCTGTGCAATAGATTTGTTTTTGTTTTTTAGTTTTAAGCTACAGCGAGTAGCTAATTAAGTTATAAAAGATAGAAGCACAACCTGACATATTCTGATTCATGTGTTATATTATATTCTGATACACATCTACAATACAGCCCTACTCAATAATAGTTAGCCTTTTTGGGTCTTCCGTTACCCACATAAAATTAATGGATGTAATACGTATGTATATTAATGTTGAGTTCTTAAAAAGTGTTTTCTGGTACTGAAAAAAATAACAATATTGTTGTTTTAATTTTCATATAAATGGCATAAATAACTTGTAAACAATGTTAGAAATATATTATGTGCTATTATTATTTTATAGTGGCGATTAGAGATTGTAATGTCCGTTTAAATGTAATAACATTAGGAAAGGTAAGAAAGAGGCCGAAAGGTCTTTGGCAAAGTACCCTCATTATCTACCAACCCCTATGTTGTCTCGTTTTATGTGTTAGAGCTTTTTTTACGATAAATCTTTATGCAATGAACATAGTTGGGTTATTTATATGTAGTTTTATTTTTTAATATACGAGTGTTAATAAAGCTAATATAGAACTATGTTTTTTGTTGAATCAAACATATTCAACAAACTAAAACACACGAAAATGCTTATTGAGTTATCAAATATACACATAGAGCTATAATACTTTTTTTATATTTACATAATATCTGCTCCGCAAGGAATAAAACGGTGAGCTTTAATATACAGGGCGAGATATTGAAATGGATCAATACCGATAGAGAAAGCTGAAGTTTTTAGAGCTAGGGAACTTTTTAACATTGAGTTTCATATCATTTAATGAACCTAAAATAATAATATGTAAATTCGATCAAAATTATATTCCTTGCTTGCTCCTTAGCATATTAAATTTAAATAAACTATTTAGATATGTATTTTAGAAAAATGTATTCCGAAAATTTTGTAAAATAAAGCTTTGTTCATATTAAACTGTCAAAACCTATCAAATACTAGCATTATTAGCTTTACAAGTACTATAATAATATCTACAGCTAAGACTAGTGAAATATACGTAGAAATAACATAAAAAAGCTTATACTAAAGATAAAGTTTCCTAAATATATTGACAAGATACACACTTCTAACCATTTCCGATTCAGTTATAGCATGGACGTGATAGCCAGCACACACGAGCGAGTGCTAAGTGGACCTGTCACCCGCCACATTTATCTCTGACACAGTTTGCATAACATACTGCATTGTAACCCTGAGGCTTAAGTTATTATGCCTCTTGGGCTTGTGATTACGCTGGCATATAACACAGTAGGCAAATCTTGGCGGTCAATAAAGGGAAGATAAATACATACTACATATCTATAAGAATAACGATATAACAAAAATAGTAACAATGTGTTATTTGAAACGTATGTCCACAGTAAAAGATTGTAGGTGTTTAGGCATTACACCTGCATACAGTTGCTTAAGGCTCTGAGCTAAAAAACCCAGAAATTACTCTCTACGAAGACAAAGAAGTATCAGGAGTTTAATATTTTAATTTAGACAGCCTTGTTCAAGGGTTTATGACGGTATCCTAACATTTGGTTGACTGTAAAACGAACTTTACGATCACGACCTCGCAATATTCCTATCGATTAAGACCTAATTTGCATTGACTTAATTTTATTAGAATTAAGGTTTTCATATTATGTAGGTACTGTTTATATATTAATTTATCTGAATTGTACAGCTACAACTGAAACTTAGTGATATTTTAAATAAGTATTATAATTTATTCATGCTTTTACATTTAATTACTAAGTTTTCATTATCATTAAGTACTAGGTAGGTTATTGGTATTCGTAATTAAAAACAATCAAACATTTTATTTCTTTTAATAACCACTCCGATCGCTATTGAACTAAGTACACTGTACATGTAATGAATTCATCTTAGATATAACTATATACCTACATAATATAATCAAATTCTAAGTCAAATCTTTACACAAAGTATTGTCTGAAATA
Organism: Boloria selene; assembly: GCA_905231865.2. Classification (NCBI taxonomy): domain Eukaryota; kingdom Metazoa; phylum Arthropoda; class Insecta; order Lepidoptera; family Nymphalidae; genus Boloria; species Boloria selene. The sequence goes on along the minus strand of HG993146.1, from coordinate 5,373,155 downwards.
CAATTTTAAAACTTTTTGTGTCTCTCTGGGATGGCATCACGATAAAACCACTATACAGATTTTGATGAAGTTTAGTATAGTATCATCTCGGGGAAATCTATATTAACCGTTAAAATGTAGGGACGAACACAATCGAAGCAAATATAAATAGTAAAAAGTAAGCAATTATTTTATAAATTAAATGTATTTTCTTTAGCAATATTGAGACTTGTTTTAAAAAATAATACTTAATCATTATCTTTATTATAATTATTATTCCTGTAAATTACTACAAAACTTAGCGTAAAAGATGATCAAAGCTGACAGAATAATTATTAATTTTCAAAACTTTAAGGGAAATGAATTTTGTTTACTCCGGGTCTTGTAACCCTTTTAAGGTTGAGAGGTTCATTCAGTTTTCAATGTTGTATCTTTTGAAGGTCCTAATCTAATAAATGTGTACCTTTTTTAATTTCGTGATCTGTTTATTTTATAATATATATCCTGATCAAATCGGGAATTGGTTCGTATAGTCCATTACGTTGAATGAGACTGTTGTAAAGGTAATTATTGAAAAAAATGTTGCAATTTGTAAGCATTTTTTATTTTTAAGAATGCAAGGGCGCGAAAGCAAAGTGGGCAAAGAATTTATTTCTAAATATATTCAGTACCTACTCCGTCTTACTTAAAATAAATATACAGCACTACCTCTTCGTTAATATTTACTATATTTTAACGTAACCATAATAATATTATGCTTTAATCAAATTATGTAGTTTTAAATTTCATTTAAACTGCAGATTTTTGCTCTCTAAAATATACATTTAAAACTAAAACTGCTGTTAACCCGGTGCGGAATGGCCACTATATAAATGGCATTTAAAATCCGATTTCAAAATAATGCGTGGCAGATAAACGTAGCAGATGAACACAATAACGTGTGACAGTTTTTTTCGAATAATTATAAAAGACTAGCAAACCCGGTCTAGCTATGTGTGTGAGAGAAAGTCCTATCAAAATTGGTCCAGCTGTTCTAAAGATTTCCCGGAACAAACAGACAGACATAGACAAAAAATTTAATAATTGATTTTTTGATGTAAGTATCGTATAAAATACTTTTATATGCATGAAGTGAAAAGCTAATGATTGAAATTTAATTAAATGTATAGATTTCGATAACGATATACGTAACATTCTACAAATTTTTTTAATGTAACCGTGAAAGTGGTAGCAGTAAATAAGGATAGAATATATCGAAGTAGGAACCAATATTTTACAGTATCAAAGGCAGTAATAAATATTTATAAGCATTAACGTGAACAATAAATCAGTAGCATAATTTAAATTTCAGAAGTTATTTAACTGTAAATATTTTTAATATGAGCTTCAACCTGTCAAAGGTGGCTTATTCATTTACCTTTACAATAGTGTTATGGTAGCGCGACATTTTCATTTTAAAATACATTTTTTTTTTTAATTTTTTTTTTTTTTATCGTCATAGAATATGCAAATTTATTATATATAATAATCATACACTCGCACTCATGACTCGAATACAACCATTCGTGTTCATAACACAAATGAAGGACCCCAACTGGACTCGAACCTGCGACCTCCGATAACGCAAGTAGGGTCACTACAAAGTAAGATAAACATGTAATAAAATAATTATATATTTTAATGATAAAGCGCGATGACAACGATGCAGAACTTGTACAAAACTGAATTTCACGAATAGAATTATAGTACTATCTGCTCGTATCACTTTTTTAAACAACAAGATTTTAATAAGAGAAGGTATAAATAATTATTTAAAATTTAAATATTACATTTACACTTTAAAAATGTATCTGAATTTCCTAAAACGTTCACACCGGCTTTACTTTTTTATATTTATACTTTATACTAAATAAATACTGCTCGTGTTCTCACGTTATATCCCTCGGCAAGCCATATCCAAATATATCCTTATAAGCTATATCGTTTAATAGATCCGATTATATATCAATTTCATATTAAAAATTTAAATTTACTGTAATTTACTCCAAGAATTTCCTTACGAATGGACAGTGGGCAGACGGTACAATCCTATCTCATGTTTATTTATGACGATTTGGAATTTCAAAAATCTAAAAAATGTCCGTAAGCCAGACAAGTCTTCGATAGCCCTTAACCCTTATCAGGGGCTTTATGGAAAGCAGTCGTTTCTGGAACCACTTAAAGAACCTTGTATACCGGAGAATGGCGCCGATGTAAAAGGATTCTATAGCGTTTAGCCTGTCTTTAACGTTTGTTAGTATCGGCTTTAAGCTTTCGAAGCGGTCAAGATAAACTTCAATTGTGAAAGAAAGTGAACGCTACATATGTATGTATAATAAATACCTATGCTTACAGCATTTCACTAAAATTTAAAAATATTGATTTAAACCCGTGAAAATTTAACACAATTTTTTGGTAATTAATTTATTTTGAATGATAAAATGATAACCTAAGCCTTCGCATACGTGCTTAGACAAAAGGTAGTTTTCTCATAAATCGAACCCAAGACCAACACAGTAAATATTGGTATTAAACGGCTCATATTAAAAAGTTATTAACATTTCATAATCGAAAAACAGCTATAAAATCATATGAAGTCAGAACCAGAACCGATGTGCATATAGTATATAGCGTATACATACTCTTTAAACACAGTATATTGATCTTGCAAATAAACAATGCAATATAACCACGCGTGAGCTCAGAACAGGCCGTGCATGGCGGACTTTACACAGAAAATAAAGAAAAACTAACAAACGCATAAACACCACAGCGACACCCTTGTTTAAACGATTTTTATGTTAGGAATTTAACTCTGTTCTTACGCCCAGCTTTATCTACTATATTTATTTATAAGTAAATGTAATTTTAATAAACATACCATGAATGTAATTTTATTAAATACCTTTACATGACAGCTTGAGGCTTGAGGAGGACTACTCAACTGTATCAGTAGTCATAAAAATTTTGATTTTATTACTTCAAATCGTTTAATTTACGAAAAGACACGATATGATAACTTAGTTAAGACTTTGTGTGTTATAATCGTATGTTAAGAAAAATAATGCTTGGTGGCAGTTAGTACTCCCTATGTAACCCGAACTGTTTCAAAACCAACATATTATAGAGATTTGGTGTATGGAGACAAATGACGATGTCAGTCCATCAAATCTAACAAATAGTAAGTTAACTTAGTAAATAAATTCTTAATTTTCTTTTTCTTTTTTCATTAATCAAATATAAGCGCTTTCACATAAATTATGAGCTAAAAATATTAGCTTTCAAGATAATATTCATTTGCAATTATATTACTAAAATAAAATAAAAATTACATTAAATATAAAATATTACTTGTTTTAATTATAATATTATGATGTTGTTTATAAACAATACGTAAATTAAGATAAATACTTGTCATTCAATAAAACACTTATCACTAAGCTTATAAGTTAATTGTAGCATAGATTACATTTATAGGTACGTCTAGTCTACGAAATCCTATAAGTGTTAATTGCGAGCTACGGTGGCACAGGTGTGGTCAGATGTAGGTCGCCGCCGTGGTATTTTATGTACTTGGCTATCACGCGACATTATATAGGTACATGATTCCACAAACGTGTGGTTTCAAGGTAAGGTAGCTAAATTTCTATGATCGTCTAGCTTAATGTTTCATTTTTATCGCCATTATTATAAATATGTACTAACTTTTATACAAAAAATATCTACATAAAGAAAACCGTTTTATTTTTTATTTATTATATTACTAGCGTTCTTATGTTACATTCGTACGTTCTGCGTACGTATTTGAACGGAATCCTAATACTTTTTTAAAATAATGATTTATTTATTATAATTTTATTTTAAAAAAGTATTAAGGTTAGCCTAAGTTACTCCTTATAATATTATCTGCCAGTGGAGAAGACATCTAAAGTCCCATAAAAAGAGTTAAGACATTTTAGAGATCAGCGGGGACAAACAGGCAGGCAGAAAAGAATTAGATATCACTACATAGTATAAAACAAAGTCGCTTTCTCTGTCCCTATATCCCTGTACGCTTAATTCTTTAAAACTACGCAACGGATTTTGATGCGGTTTTTTTTAATAGATAGAGTGATTCAAGAGGAAGGTTTATATGCATAACTAGCGGATCCCGCGGCTGTGCCTGTGCTAAATCTAGGAAAAAGCCCAAGCGAAGCGAGGGCGAGTCGCTACTTTATTATAAATAATATTATTTTTCTTTAAATAAAGAAGTTATAGACAAAAATAAATAAAAATCTTTTAGGAAATCCTTTACGTATTTGTAAAACGAATACAATAATTTATAGCAGTAATAAATGTGTAACCGCTATTTATCGCCATATTAGTGCTTTCTGAAGCACTATTAAATATCCATTAGTTGCGCCGTTCGGTGGATATCGGGCGCTTAATGTCCTGCTAGAAGATTCGTATGTACCAGTACATATATTATGTAAGTAAAAAGTATTCAAACAGGTTTAACAACCCTCGCTATTTTATTATGAAGGGTTTCTCTCAAAATCAGACTTGCTTACATGATTATACGATGTAATGTAAAATGTACGAAAAGTGGACATGAAATATTTAAGCATAATTTAAATAAAAATTTTAGGATATGAGTAGATTCTGAGAAAATCCTTTACCTATGAGAAATATGTTCTCTCTACCGTCATTGTTTGAGTATTTTTATTAACATTTCTAAGGTAAAAAATCCTATTTGTTTCGCTGATCTCTTTAACTGTTTCGTTTCCCTAAATAAATCCGCTAAAATCCTAAAAAATAGTTTTATTTAAAATATCAAATATTAATATAAGTCTTATAAATATTTTTCTTTTATACATTCATACACAAACATGTAGGGAACGTCGAGTAATATTCGACACTTTATATTTTTCGTCATTATTGTGTGCAGAACACTCAATTAGCAACGGGCAACGTCTATGTTAAAATAATTGATATTATGTATTAAAAGTACACTCTTTCTCAGTAATTGTTGATATTTTCTAAGTGATGATAAAAGTTATTTATATGTAAAAAAACGCACTAGATTTCTAAGAATTTATTACTTGGTTAAAAATTACTTGTATTGTGAATATTACATTATAATAATTTCTATATTGTATAAGGATAAACTTGATGATACCATTCATGAACACCGCCTTTAATCAAGTATTTCTGTTCAAGTAACTTTACTCTGGTAAGTTTGAAGCAAATGATGTTACAAATTGTGATTATAATATGTATGCGAATAATACAAGGTAAATTCAAAAATAACATAATATATATATTTATACGTACATATAACTATTAATTTAATAAAACAAACAAGTATCTTAATATAATCAATATAATATTAAACTAATTCTCTTAGACTTATATTAAAGTATTGATAAGCTTATCTCAGTTCAGCTCAGCTCAGTAAATAACCGTTAAAGTATAAAGCCTCTAAATCTCCAATATCTTTTAACATAGAGCTTGGAATAATCTCGACAAAAGCTGATAATATATTATTTTAAAACGTAAGCACGCATTTGATTTCATATAAATCTGTATATATGAGTTTAGATATTATTTTAATTTTTTTATAATAATATGTTTAATAACACACCCTTCTTATTAATATCTTAAACATCAAATACTTAGCATGTTCGTCTACCGTAATCATATTTGCACTTTGATGCTACAATTTTGTTAAATACATATTTCGAGCACGTTGAAATAACCGCTACCTGAAATTTCATAAATAAATTGCGCTACTTAAAATTTCTTAATTAAATAGAGTATATTTATATAATAATTTTATCTGTCGGGTTAATTGAACATTAACACTACCTTTACACTAACTACCATTATAAATTTTTTTTCAGCATCTTCTCTTCAAAACTGTTTGAGATAGAAATATATAGCTTTTTTATCTCTTCACTACATAGTATAAAACAAAGTCGCTTTCTCTGTCCCTATATCCCTATGAATGCTTAAATCTTTAAAACTACGCAACGGATTTTGATGTGGTTTTTTTTAATAGATAGAGTGATTCAAGAGGAATCACTACATAGTATAAAACAAAGTCGCTTTCTCTGTCCCTATATCCCTATGAATGCTTAAATCTTTAAAACTACGCAACGGATTTTGATGCGGTTTTTTTTTAATAGATAGAGTGATTCAAGAGGAATCACTACATAGTATAAAACAAAGTCGCTTTCTCTGTCCCTATATCCCAGTGTATCCTTATAACTTTAAAATTACGTAACGGATTTTAATGCGGTTTTTTTTCAATAGATAAAGTGATTCAAGAGGAAGGTTTATATGCACAACTAGCGGAAACCGCGGTATTGCCTGTGCTAAATCTAGGGAAGAGCCCGAGCGAAGCGAGGGCGATTTGCTAGTACAACATAAATATAATATACATTAACCCTTTTTTATTGAATTTAAAAGTAACAAGCAATATTATATACATAGATATATATTATAACTTAGTTACAGACGTGTGCAATAATGAACATACGTACTTTGTATATTTGTATCTACCTATAATATATTTTGGTAAAAGACTTATTACGTGGCAAAAGATTATAGGTAAATGATTTGATACGAACAAAAAACTACATAATTCCACAGTTGTTTTAGCTCATTTCGTAACTAGTATTAAGTGAGGCAAGTACATTTTACAATCAAGATTTAATTAAGGCACATTTTTAGTAACAGTTATCACAAATAAAATTTAGGACGGGAATTGCGTCGTTTCCCCTGAGAAGACAAGAATTTTGCCAACGAAGTAAGTCTTAATTAAAATTTAATATAAAATTACTAGAACTATATATCCTATAACTATGAATGTAAATTACTATGTATCCAGAAGTTTAGTACGTATATTTTCTAGCCCTTTTAATGTTAATGGAATTTAGTTTTGGCTTAGGCTTAAGATTTGATTGACTTAAATGAGTTTTTTAATGATTCAATTGGGTTTTAAATCAAGTGTTTTTTTACTGAATATACACGGCCGAATAATTTTAGATGAGTACCGAAAAATACGACCTGGAATAACTAACCCAGGACGCACAACGGCGTAGCGAAGATACTCATAAGTTAATATAAGGGTATAATACTGAAGTATTTTATAATTTAAACAAGAAATTCACTGAGGTATACAAGATACGTGTATGCTATATAAAGAACCATTCTCCTCAAGTTTATAATGTAAATTATGTAAGCCATAAAACAGTCACAGCAGGTATAACGATGTAATTATTGCCTGTTACACACTTTAAATGAAATGATTACATAGATATAAGATAGAATTGTTTCTTTAATTGTTCTTGGTGAAGGTAGTAAAGTTTAACAAATTGTATTCCCACAGCTGGGTACTTCCTTCAATACGAGGGAAATCAGGTTATAGTCTACAACGCTGTACTGGCAAAGTGCGCGTTCGCGGACTACATACCGCATACGAGTACATATTATCTCTTTTATGATGATGTACTGTATAAAATTAATATGAACTAAAAAGTAAAAAATAATCGCGTATTGTTCTACAACTTAATAATCAACTTACTTTTTTATTTTATTTAGAGTTCTCCAGAAATGACATTACAATTATTGTTATTTTTGGAGTCAGTGTCAACCAAAATAGGTTTGTAACAATATACATTATATACTTATAGATGAGATGTGCTTGTGTCGCACGCGCGACTTGACGGCGAGAGCAGGGCAGGGAATTTGTTTTGAAATAGTATTTTTTGAAGTCAGTTTTTTTTTGTTAAAATAATTATTTTTTTTAGTGAATCTGAAGTACACTAACTAATTTCTCTGAATATGTGCAGATCTACTAAACATGCTGCTCATGAGACAGCGTCGTTTAAATGAGGGTGGTGTGTTATGCGGGTTGTTCCTATTACTTCTCTGGATAGCAGAGTGAACTGCGGTGCAACCCTCTTGGCTGTGCGGTCTGCTTCGGCAGAGCTGTCGGACCGTCGTGACGCCGTAGTCAAATGCGCAAGCGATCGTACGTAAGTACAAGTCAATGCATTTTCCAACGTTAAAAAAAATTACTCGCACATCCGGATAGCCTATAAAACATTCTACCGAATATGGTTAATTTGCTCCTAAGAATTGAAGAGTTCCGTTATTTTGTCATGGATCCCATAATCAGAACCTAACCAGGCTCTCATCAAATTACCATTGGAGTACACCCTTTCCAATAAAAAAGGAATCATCGAAATCGGTTGGCGTGATATTGAGTTATTTGTCCATTTGTCGCGCACATACCTAATGCTAATTTAAGACTTATACGGTTTTCACATGGATGTCAGAACTGGATGAAATTAAAATGGGGCCACACGAGAAGAACAAGCTTTCGTCACCCAGTCGAAAGTTCTGAGGTAACAAAGATAAAAAAACAGATGAATTGAGAACCTCCTCCTTTTTGAAGTCGATTGAAAATACACAATATTTCTCATTACCTACTATTAGAGCTCTTAATTTGTACCTACCATTTTAATATACCATTATATAAAAACAAACTATTTATTTTATTGATGAAAATTCTAAATTTACTTAATACAATTGGATTTTCAATTCCCAAGTTAAAATGAATGGTCAATTTAATTTATTTAAAGAGGGTCTGCCCAGAGACGCTCTTTGGAAGCTACTATTTTAATTTGGGTCTTGTAATGTTGACAAGGTCAGATTAAGAAATTTTACTATAGGCCTAAATACATACGTATAAATTAATTGATTTAAACTATAAATGATTTGTATTTTAAAAAAGAAATCTGTATTTAATTTTAAATTTATATATATTTTCACATATTTTTTTTATTTATTTATTATTTAACAAATACAAAATAATAATTTTACAGTTCTAAGACGCTCGTACTAAGTAATGACTACTAAAATACAAAATATAAGAAAAACAATCTTTTTAAATGAACTTGTGCGGAATTGCGAGTTCGCAGTTAATAAATTAATTATTGGCACAATTTTCTTTTTAAGAATAAATAAATACCCTACAGCCATACATAGCCCTTAACTTTGAAATTTAGATTTTAAAATAATACAAAATATATGATTATCACCACAATATATGATTATGCAATGGTGATTCAGTCATTTCACAACATATAAAACGTAATTCATGAAGTATAAATAATATTATAGACTCATGAATGAATATTAGTAGAACATACATTCTATATAGCCGTTGGAACACGCTAAAATAAAACTTCTATTTTCGCTCTTTTATTTCCATCGGACATTTGAATTGAATTTAAACTTATGGATAAACTAGCTATTAATGGTCCAGGATCCCAGTATGCATTAGTATCGTTATTATTTTTTAACAAAAATGAACCGACTTCAAAACGCTACAAATCGAAACTAAAAAGAAAAAAAAATAATTTTAATTACTTAGTTATTGTTGGAGTCGGTGCCAGCCAAGGAGATTGTATTAGGATTATTTTGCTTTGGCTGGCACCGACTCCAACAATAACTAAGTAATTAAAATTATTTTTTTTTCTTTTTAGTTTCGATTTGTAGCGTTTTGAAGTCGGTTTTCATTTTTGTTAAAAAATAATTTATTTTAAATTTTTTTGTGGAAATTATTATGTTTAAATAAAATATTGGAAGGCTAACTAAACTACTGCTCCAATAAGTCAGCGAAGTTTTGAAATGAACGACAATAGTCAATCGAGATTTGTCCACGTCTATTTTTCCACGTAACTCGTAGACGTTAATAAGATTTACCTTCTATTATCAATCCACCTAATATCCTGAAGGAGTACGACTATCAGTTCATAAGTACGTATAATATTAAAAGAATTTTCTTTCAACTCCTAACCGTTGAGGATATATACCTTACATCATCACAAATTCTTGAACAGCTTTAGAAAATATATGAAAAAGGTAATCAGTGCCGATAAAATTTAAGGGTTGCCCTCGATTTCTCTAGGATCCCATCATCAGATGCTGACTTGGTGACAATGAGAACATCTTGAATGTATACCCTACCGAACAAAATAGAAATTTTTAAAATCGGCCCACAATTCACGGAGAAATCGGTGAAAACACATAAAAAACAACTGTTGAGGAATTTTACCTTCCATCATCAGCTCATCCACATGAGATGATGATTTTCATACGTAAAAGCTTTATCGGGTTTAGAAAATATATCAAAAACATAATAGGTGCCTGTAAATTTTGAGAGTTGCCTTCGATTTCTCTGGGATCCCATCATCAGATCCTGACTTGGTGACAATGGGACCACCTCGGAACTATACCCTACCAATCAAAAGAAAAATTTTTGAAATCGGCCCACAGACGGCGGAGCAATCGGTGAACATACATAAAAAAAAAAAAAATACATACAACGGAACATATAACCTCCTCCTTTTTTGAAATTTTTTTGAAGTCGGTTAAAAATGAAGCTACTTACAAATAATTAGCTTGATAGTAATAAATGTTAAAAATGGATAATGGGAACCTGGACTATAACGCTTATGCTCGCTATAACATAATCATCAACAGTTTAAGATTTTATTTTAAAGTATTTTTGTCGACTATGCAAGTTGATTTGAATGTCAAAGCCAAGTATGAAGTTATGATTAATAGAAACTCGTACCTACTAAATAATAAACCTACATGTCATAAACAATCTTTCATATGACACGATCTGTGTTCTGGAAATGAAATTTATATCGGCTTAACATAGGGGAGTGTACGAAACATCAAATATTTGAATAAACGTAATTAAACCCACGAATATGCATGAGTCTTATGGATCGGGTGACAGATTTGCTAAGAACGTATATTTTATGTTAACTTCGCACTTTAGTAATTTCTGCCTTTTATAAAACGGTAATTTATTCAAAATATAAACATGCAATGATATTTTAATATAAAAAAAAGAAAAACGTAAGCAGTAAGCATTATATTATTATTTAACTATTATTTTAGTAGGTAATATACTTTAAATAGCTTAGAATTTAGTTATAAGTTCTTGTGACGCGAAAGACAATTTTAAAGTTATCTATGCAAATAATAATTATTAGAGTTAATTTTAGAAAACAAAATGATAAAGTAGTGTATTATTTCATAGGATATCTTGGTATTGTTCTAATGCGTTTTGTTTGCTAAAACACTCAATGTTTAGACCAATCAAAATTTATTGCTAGCTTTGTGTTTCAATTACTGCACAAAATCTCGATTGTAATATACTCGTAGCTAACAAGTTTCTTTTGCAGGTTGACTATTTTACAAAATTTCTAGTTTCACGAGATACTTAGTTGTGAATATATGATTGGATTTGTAGTGTATTAATTGCTGACCTAGAATGTGTCTTACCTAGCCTTTAAATATATTTTTAAAATAAAAAAAATATAAAACTTAAACAGCAACAAAAGTGCCACTTGTTATATGATTGTAGAAATGAATGGTAAAAATGCGCTTTAACATAAAAATGAGAACGTTGATTATATTCAAGCTCCATAAAAATAAATGAAAAAATCTATATACATGAACTCCTTTTTCTTCTGGAGTATACAAAAGACTAATAAGCTATACCTGCTAATAAGCTCTATTTATATTATATATAATAATATTATAACTTAACATTGTTAATGTGTTTTAACGTTAAAGGTCCTTCTTTCACGTCGAAACTGACGTATTGGTGTGATTTTTGTGTGGAGATAGTTCGAGGTCTAGAGAGTGAACTTTTCTAGGCTTATTTAATAATTATGTATAAATATAATATATAAAAATTAATAATAACGTGTTTCCTAACTTTTAAAACATATCTAGGGAGGACCACGAGCGAAGCGAGGTTAAACCGATAGTTAGTCTATAAGCTCTTTTTATTTCCATTATTTCATATTTACTTTTATAGTGCAAGGCTTAACAAATTGATTAAAGCGATCTGTATAAACTGGCTCATGAATGGCACACAGTCACACTGGCTCAGTGTAGCGTTGAGCACTGTGTGGGTCACATTTCATATTCTCTCTATAGAATGCACTAAATCGACTGACATAATCTCAGTATCATATCGCAACGCTTTAAGCTTTTGTATTAACTGTAATTATCTGATATGTCATAATATATTGACTGTGACAAGTTATGTAAGGTTATGCTTTTAATATAGGTAATAAAAGTATATAAGGCAACGAATAATAATTATATAAGCTAGCGTTACGCGTGGCATCGCCTATATTCAAGCGATACGATCAATTCTGTAACAAATTATTACATAGTAGTATTAGTGGTAGTGGACAAAGACCTGAAACTCCCACTTGAATAGAAACCCGTGTCTAGCTAACGATACGAAATATAAAACATATTATGAATGAAAAACAACATAAATATTGCTATCAAACAAAGTTGTTAGAGTTCTATTATAAAATATAGGATATGATTATAAATAAAATATTTTTCTAATAGGTACTTTATTAAAATCCTTAACTTGATGCTGTTATGGTAATATCGCAGATGGCGCCTGCATAAATGCTATGAATTTCTTCATAAAATCAATTTTCACCAATAGAAATTCTTTTCATCACTATCACCATAATATTATGCAGCAGGAAATTAATATAAAATCACGATAATAAGCACAATTAGTTGAATATTTAATATTAAATAACAAAATATTATAAAAATAATTAACAAAAATATTTTATTTTCATGATATGTTACATTATTGTTCAGTACATGAGAGAAAATATAAGGCACATCTTGACTTATATTTTGTCGCATATCGAGATTGTTATTATGGGCAAAATGCAGAAGTAAAGAATGTATTACACTTTCTGTAATAATACCGAACCTGTCGAACTGTGTCCGAACCTGATACCGAAATAAAAAGAGATCTAATCTCTAATAGAAATATAATGTAGAAATCTAAATATATCACATACGCTATTTAAAAAACAATCACAATTCGGTTTGTCGATTTATCGGAAAATACGGGACTCTCTGAAGCGGATAGGCAAGACACATTTGCGTCGTATTTTCACTTAAACATTCGTTCAATGGAAAGTGGAACATTCCAAATTGTCTTACCATACCTACTTTTTTGCCAAATTACTGTTTTATACTCTCTTGGCTTCATATTTATATGTATAATTTATATTATATCCATGTCTATACTTATGGTAGGTACCTAGTTCTTGGAAACTTAGATTTTCGTATGTCTTTTCAAATACTGTACAATCGTCTAAAGCTATAAGAGTTTTATTTACTACACTTTTTTACTTATAATTCTCATAAAAATATATTAAATTTTATATTTTGTATTAAAATACTGCTATGGAGTATTATACTATAATTATTTTTAATATATTAAATTTTTAAACGACATCAAAATGCTTAATAAAGTAGAACATACTTTACCTACTATAGGCACACGATTATACCGAACTTTATAATATGACTATAATATATTATAAAGTTATAAAGTTGTTCATTGTGACAAAATTGTGTAACAAACCTAAACCTTTCGATATGAATACGTTGAAAGGACTATACGAGTATGTAATTCGGTTTATTAAGGTAATAGAAATGTATTTTAAACTTAAATTTCGTGAAGCCTACGTCTAAATATTTTCGTAATGACATTTCAACATTTTTAAGCATCTAAATGGCGAAGCCAAGGCACAGTGTTAGTTTAGGTGTAAAAGTAATAAAATATTAACATTCTTCGCGTCTACGAATAATAAATTGATGTTGTCAACGCACTTACGAAGAAAGTTTTAATTGTTTTCTCATCAGTGCCACATGAGGCAGTTGAGTGAAAAATCGTAGGCGTTTTGCCGTAAGTTCACTAATTAAGTTAGTCAGGACTCAGGAACGTGTGAAGCAAGTCGTATGAGTATAAATGGAACCTTATATAAACTTGACAGGAACTTTAGAGCTCAAACAAATAATCTTACTAGATAGCTCATTAGTTTTAAAGGAAATTGGCAAAAAAATCATAAATAATATGTTACGGACTAATAAATTTTGAATTATTAATCAGTTAAATTGAAAAATAATTGTGACTAATGATTTCTACTTTATTTATGGGAAATTAAAAAAAGAGACCACTTTAAGCTTTTTCAACCTATATTTTGACACAAGGTTATTATAGATATTCTATTATCTTGACTTAGAATCTTTTAGGTTCAAACGGTATTTTCATTGTACATAAATAATTAAGTTAATATATTTATTTATTTGAAAGCTACATACAGTGTTAACTATTGAGTACTTACCTATATAGTAAGTATAATATTATACTTACAAGTTTACAAGTACTTGGGCACTGCCAACTGTACTAGGCCGAGCCTGTATCACAGATGGCAGTTCCTTCCTTCGTGACATTTAAAAGAACAATAATAAGCATTAAGCACTAAGCACACTTAACACTAATAGTATCTTAAACTCACATATACTATACTTAAGCACCAAAAATAAGAAACGTTTAATATTGAAGTCCTTTTTTTTCATGTACCGTCAAAGTTAACATAATCATAAGAAAAGTAAGGTTAGACCACTCACACTATAAACGTAAGCCTAATTAAAAATATGTCATTTATATCACTTTAATTTTCTCTCTCATATATATATTAAAAGGTCTTATTCCTTCTCGAAACTCAAATTACGCAAAAAGAATTAAAGTGTCAAGTTAAAGGCCAATTTATATTCTAGAATTTTCAAATGAAACAAAATGGTATAAAATCTAAGCATTCTCTTATTTTCTTAATTCTACTAAGGAAATTAAAGTACAACGTTTCGTTAAAAAGATATATGAATGGATCGTAATGTAGCTGCCGTCTGGTCGTCTTCGTCTTAGCTCCATTCAATTTAACTTGCACTGCGTTCGCTGACGGTCCATTTAATATATCAAAACCGTAATTAAAGTTCGCATTTCTCTAAATTGCACCAATTGCTTCAACATACAGCGGGAATTTTAAATTCATGATGTAATTTACTATAAATTCACTTAGATAATATCAAAGTAAATAACTGATAGGTACCTACTGAAAATCGAAATATAGTACTAATAAAGAAAGAAAAATTTACTTATATTTTAACCTTAGTGAAATAGCAAAAACTTGTAATAATTACTTTTTTCTTATCAGTACATAATCGTTGGTAAATAAACATAAAAGTTTTGTTTATCTATATAGATGTTATTATTATTAACTTTACCATAATTTTACTAAAAAATTTTAATAAGTATCAATAAATTGTAATTGAAAAAAAAATCTACTTATAATACATTCACTACTATGTACTTAGTCTTATTAAAAAAAACTTTTGTAGATTGTTTCTAATAAGTTACTCCTTATTTTGGCTTTGTATCTCAAGTTTGACTAAGTTACTTGTTTGTTTTCCCTCGTATTAAGAGACATTAAGCAAAGAAATGGAAGTCGTTATCCCGCTAATCTTGGTAATTAAGTCAATAAAATTGTGCGAAAGAAAACGTATGTGAGAAGATTACCTAGTCTTCGAGTAATTGCATTCAGTTTAAACAGTACTAGGTTTTCTCGTGATTTTACTCGCAACTAATCTAATAAATTAATAAAAAGTGTTTATATTATTTTATTTGTAACTTGCCTGTCTTATTCGAATATAAAAACTAAATGTTTAAAGAATAAAAAGAAACTTTATTTATTCGGGATTTTGCTTTAATTTGTAGAGCTATACAGCTTGTTAGTAAGTTAATAGGTGACAAATAAAAAAAACAGCAAGACGAACAGGCAAGTTTCAGCAGTGTATTACATATGAGGTTTTAGTGTTGAAAACTTAACTGATTATACAGTTCTGCGACAGATTTTAGTTAAACTCATTTACATGCTCATACATTATACCAAACGCCGGTAGTACAACTCTGTAAGCACTTTGACCCGTTGTAATGCGATAGATCATTGTAACTTTACAAGTCTAAGTAACTTGATAAAGTTATATCTTACTATATGTTATATCCTTCTTACTTAAATTACGTTTAATATTCAATTATGGTTTGGATGGAGCTTAAAATCACAAATAATTACTTAGTATACATACAAAAGTTTGTAACTTACCTAAAAAAGGTGAAATGATTTTAATGAAATTTAGTAGACTCAAGAACATAAATATTATATACGAAATATCTTTATTAATAGGCATTAATTTGGTATATAAATAATAAAGTTTAATAAGTTCACAATATAAAATAATATACTATATTTAAGATATACTTATTTAACATATAGAAAGTCGAACCTGTGACTACAGTGCAGTGGACAGTAAAAGCACAAAAAGGTAATCAACAAAGGAAGGCCCAACATTATCAAAACATTAGACATCGTGACCCTTCCTTTCTGTTTAACTATGCATTTCTCTCTATGAATAAGAAATAAGCATTGTATTCTACATATAGAGCGAATCAAAAAGTATGTGTTCTGTATCATATCTTAAACGACTAAAGTGAAACGTACCTGAAACAACGAACGTATAATTAAGTAAAAAATAACAAATCTGAAAAAATGTTACATTAAAGGCACCATTTAGGAAACTACTCGTAAATGAACAAAAATTAATTAGTATCCGAATTTTTGCACGTGACGTCAAAGAAAAAAGATAATTGGGAGGCGCAAAACTGGCGGTAGATTGATGACGACAGTTGAGAGATCGCTTCACCCGAATCTTAAAAGTATTTTGAGGATGTTGGCATTATTTTGGCATGTTTCTGGGCTGTGTATTTTTAACAAAATTATGAAGTTACAAAGACGAAGGGAAGTATATATATTGATACATATAATAGTTTCAAACAAATAAAAAAATTGTATAATGATTAACACTAAAATCTAAACAATAACTAGTCCGTTGATAAATTGATTAGATCGTACAGTAATTTAAAACTCAACAAAAGTATTAAAAGATTTTATAAAGTAGGTAATACATAACGTCTTAATCCAGAAAAAATATAAACAAACAATGATTATTTATTACCTATTTTTGTGTTTTCAATACAATAATCAATATAGGTTTTATACAGTTGTGACATCTAAATGACAAAATAAGAAAGTTTGTAGCTTATAAAAAGCATGTTGTAAAAGTTTTGTAAGGACATATTCGCTAAAACTTAATTACAGAGGTTAGTGTATATAGCTAGGAGAAATCTAATTCCAGTCCCACACAGCTCTTGGTCCATGAAGATCCCTTGAGGCGATATATCACTTTGGACCCGTTGATGTACTATCTTATTCCGAAAAGGGAAAAGTGTGGGAGAAGGGAGAAGTGGAAATAACAAAAATGACTAGATTATTGGATGATGTATTAACTCGCAAAATACTTAGAAATATGCATTTTATTGCTATATAAATACCATAATTTTGATTTTGTTACACATAATTGTAAGAATAGATTAGTAGTAATAGTAGATTAGTACTAGTGGAATAAAATTTAAATTTATTACGTGCCTATCAATTAAAATTAAAAAAAACAAATTAAGTCCTTTGAAATATTTTAGTAAAATATGCAACAAACTGTAATTTTGAAAAAATAACAAAAAATCACCTTACAAAATGTATTCCTAAAGCAAATTATTATCGTAGTTAGAGACTAGGGTTAGGAGTACTAAACTCATTTCAGGCTTGGCAGGTTTCGAGTCAAACATCTCCCTTGAGGCGAATGCATCACTCTAGATCCACAAAATATACTATGATCTACGAGTACGTAGTACAACAATTAATATTTAGTGAAAATACGAAAACTAAAATCAGTTTTACTCGTTTAAGACTCTTAGAACCATCCTAATAAACTCTTATAACACAAAAATATTACTAGGAAAATAGTGATACAAAATCTATTAACTTAATGTGACTTTTCTTTAAATAACTAAGACAGACGTCTAGGAAATGTTAACTAAATAATACGTTACTGTAAAAATACTATTATTTCCTCTAACCATTCTACTCGATTCTTGACTGGACTATAATTAAATAAAAATATATTACGTACAAAAATAAACGATGTGTTTTAGAAACTCTTTAATTCTAATTCCGTATAATTGGCAAAACATTCAATCTTTGTAAGAACTTATTGAATCGTTACATTTTTTGTCAGTGAAAAATGTCTCTACTGGCATCCCCTGCGAGCAATTAAGGATTTAAATCTGTTAAAATTTAGAAATTATTTTGTAAAAAGCAGATCTAGGATATGTAGATACCATACATACGAGTATACTGTTTATATATTTACATAAATAGAATTTAATATTTTAAATACTTTTTTGTTAAATTAGTCATATTAAATGTTTTATTCAATAGAAGCACTCCTTCTCCACTCCGTCCTTAGCGAAAAACAAAAACAAATTTACCGCACACTTTTCTGGTAAAAATTCCATTTGCTATTCTAGACTTGGCATGATCTCAACAATCAATCATCATAAAACTTTCACATTTATATAAAGTAATATTATTACAAAATAATTTAAAATAATAAATTATCATAAGATACCTAGTTAGTCAGGTAGGTATCTAAGTTTATTTTCTAAGTAGTGTAATATATCACAATTTAGCACATTTCTTTCAGTTTTCCTACGAGATCTTAACGTTCGAAGTTTCCACTGTCATTGACAAATTGAGTTTTAAACAGTAACTCAGGACAATGGTAGTCCAGTGGTAATGCCCTTGCTTTAGGAACAAAGTAAAGTGGGTTCAAATCTCGGGTCATTTTTTGTTTTTACTGGATTACAAATAACATTGGAATTAAACCTACATGTCCGAAAGAGCCCCTAAAGTTCATGCATTATTATTATAAATTCAATATAATGGTGCTTTTACAAAGAGAACCTTTATCAATTACAATAACGACAAAATAAACTTGTTCACAAGATAACAATCGGATTTTTCTTTCAGTCTATTTGGAAAGCAGAATTGGTTCAAATAAAACGTTGATTGCACTAAAAATCGTGTCCTTTGTGTTTTACAATATACAAGTAAAAAATGTACATGGCATCGATTTTATTAAAAGAAGGTAAAAAGATCCTTTTTACACTTTGATGACCAATATCAAAAATTCATTTCTTGTTATGGAAATGAATAAGTAATAAACTATCGGCGGAGGATGCGTATTTACACAGACCGATTTGAACCGTGCGGTTGGTTAAATCGATATTATGTTCTGTTCTCTCCCGGCGGCTAATCTCATTGAGACTAGCCAACTGCGTAGGAGATATTATAGTGCACAAGTGTACGCGCAGACACTCTCTATTCCTATCACTCTCATACTCCGGTGGGACGACTGTTCGACACGACCAGTGAGAGCTAAGGCGCAGGACCGACGGCTCTCCGCCAACTTCCGAACTCTGGACGGTTACTGAGACTTACTAAAATCAAGACTCAATAACTAAACTTGGCCCGACCCGGGACTCAAACCCAGGACCTCTCGATGTATGACCGTACATGCTAGCCACTACACCACTGCACCGAGGCGATACTACTCGTATATTTACATGTTCAATTTTCACTGTGTGACATGGTCGTGTGGATCCACCTTTATATCGAACTCACAGCACTCCGACGAATACGACCATCTATATCTAGATAGATTTACATCGTGTTGGCTTATATAAAGCGAGCTATCCATAGATAGTAGTGATATGTAATATTTATTAACAAGAAAAATGGACGTGTTGCTTTTTTTAAATATAAATCTCAATGAGCAGTAGCGTTCTCATAAAAGTAATATATTTTCTAGTCACGTTTCCACTTGTTGAATGTACAAGTGAAGTGCGAAGTGGGATGAAACTGTCGAAGAAATATGTTTTTAGAACTAACTTCAATGCATTTCTAAGAACTTTACTCGTATCAACAAAACATTAACTGCTCTTACATGGAGTTATCTTTATAAAGTTAGTGCAGATTTAGTTAGTAGTGAATAGGCATGTAATTAATTTTAAAACATAAGCACATGAGCGCTTTTACGTGAAGCTTTAAGTCATTTGTATGGTTGACCTATATGTTAAGTAGTTTTCATTGTTATTATTAAATAAGTAACTTATGTAGCAGATGAAAAGACACATCAACAACTTCCCTTTCGCTTTTATATTAGTAAGAATGGGCAAAAACATCTCAACCTACGAGTATAACAATAATCCAATCTTTGATTGAATTATTAAAGTAGTAAATATATATCATAAATATAATCTTATATAATAGAAAATACCAGAGCGAAAGGGGAAATATTCTATAGTCAAGATATGAATTACTACCTAGTAACCAAGCTTTAGTTTAACTTACAAACAATACAGTAACTTTGCATCGCGCAAATTCTAAGAAAGCCTATCTATCTCGAACAGTCGAAATTTAGTTAATTGCTAGGGGAAAAGCAAACTAAACAGGTACTTAATATGTAGGTAAGTTGTTACTACAGATGTTAATACAATGCATCACGTCCGGCCGTGTCGTCCTACTAAATTATAAAAGTTTGTAACATTAGTACCGTTTTGTAACGTTTTAGTAACGTTTAGTATGGAACTACTGAATAGATTTTAATGAAACTTTACAATAACATAGCTTACACATCAGAATAACACATAGGCTATAATTTATAAACTAGCACCAGTTTAGGATATTTTTATACTGCAGAAAGTTTGCACCGAGAATGTATCCCTAGTGTAATCAAAAGTTTCCAGTGAAAAACTATTCAAAAATTGCAACAACTATTAACGAAAAACAAACAACGTTCCTTTATAACTTTTTCTGACTCTAAAAACTTCTGTTAAGCTATTGCTTTGATGGAAGAGGGAAACAGCGCCATGCACTTATTATTTTCTAAATATGTATTAGATTTTTTTGTATATTTTCAGTGTTATTGATACTCGTTAGAAACCTACATACATAAATAGTGCAATATAGTTTGCATTAAAAGAAGAACATATAATAAACGAGTGTAGTTAATATGGTAAAGAATTATGCTTTTGTCAATGATCCTTCATCTTCAGAATCAGAATCTTCAGATTTTAATGACGTAAAAAAATTGGTTTACACTTAGTCATAATATTATATATATTTTTAAATAAATACATTTATCATCTGGAACTGGAATAAAATAAAAAAAAGATATTTATAACAATATATTATAATCTAACTAAAAAACTAAAAAAACTAACACAGAAAGTAAACACAAAATAACATGTAGTAAATAACACAAGTATATTGCTAATAAGACCAGTATTATTTGTTTATATAACCAATATTGGTTTATATAACCACAGTCGAAATTAGACAGTGTGGAGAAGGGCTACTCAGCTTACTATTTTAGTCCCTTCCGTCTACACGTTATTTGCGTTGCAGTTACACGATTTATTTTGAGTATCTGCAAAGTAACACTTTATACGAGGAACTAATTAATAAAATTTCACATAAAAAACTACACGGCCAAGATCACTTCTTAGCTACTATAATAATTAATTAATCATTATTTTAGAATAAACCGTTACTATAGAATATTTTAAGTAAAACATATAAATAAATCATTAGAATAGAATTCTAATTAAAACAGGATTTGATATTCGCAATATAAGCCATTGTAATATACACGGTGTATGCGACAGATGTGCCAAGCACCTACTCTACACCAACTACATATTTCATCAAACTGGTAAAATAGAACAAAATCGTGTCTATTGCTTTAACATAAAGTGTATATTAGCTGCAAAACTATCTTTGTCTTAGAGTCTCATTCAGGTTACAGGAAGTCGCTGTCATTTCACCGATATAAGTACCGGTCTATAATGAGAATTGTATCATCTAAATATTAACAAAAATCATAAGTAGTTATTTAATATGTTACGCTTAAAGATCTTTTAAATACTGTATTAAATGATTAGCTAGGAAGTAAAAAGGTATTAATATTGTAGTAATAATGTTGCTATAAATTTGATAATTAAAGCTACAGAAAACATTGTATGATGTTAATAATTTATTTTATAATAAACCCTCGATACCTTGTGAAAATCCCGCATAAAATATTTTTTAAATAGAAATGGTGATGTTCCCGATACTCTAGTTTCTTAGGGAAATATCAATTCCAACTGTCATTCGCTTTGTAGGTCGCGACACCGAAGTGCTCTAACAATGAAGCCGCATATTTCGAGGATAAAACGAAAATTTAAATATGGATGTATTTGGTTACATTTCTTTTAAAATGTGACTAAAAATATATATATGGAAATAATTACATATAATACACATAATTTCAAACGCATCGACTTCTGTATACTTATTATATGAAGTTGAAGGAAAGACAATAAACCGCCTGAGTAAGTTCAGCTTTACGTAAAAATATGTAAGTTTTACCTGAATTTTATTATTAAAATGAGTCGTGCAAAAATGTGAAGTTCATCTCGTAAATTAAATTTCTTTCGAAGCTTCAATATAGAAGGAGGCTAACGAAGTCGAGAAATATAACGGCGGGAAAAAATGCGAGCGACGTAACAGCTCTGACAACATTAATTAACGTTACAAAATTGTATTTTTATTTGAAATAATTTTAAAATATTTCTGACCTTTTTGAGTCCGGACAGTCGAAGCGCGCGTTGCAGTTTTGCAGCGCGAGTTGTGGATAGGTAAACTATGGGCACCGCCTCTCCGGACTCCAACTCAATGTCGAAGTCGTTAACTGCCTCGCAAAACTTATAATCTTCCAACTTTTTTGCTTCATTCTTCATTAGTTCTTCAACGTCCCCGTCGTCTGTTATCTCTCCTTTTAAAACTTCTCCAGAGAAAAGCGGGTTTACGTCGCGATTAAGCTTCGTAGGTTCGTTTAAACTCTCCCTGAGAGACTCTTTGTTGAATGAAGAGGAATCGCTATCGTCATCCGGATAAGTTATTAGATAGTTGTTAGTCACTGAACTTTGCTCGTCACTGCCGCAATCTTCGATCGACACTGACGGTGTGTTTAAGTCCGATGAAGCAAAGGAATAAGCACTCCATCTCATTCCATTTATTAAGCGCCCGTAATCCATTGTTAGAAATGTAAATATTATTAACAATTGCTATATTTACACAAGAGGTTATGTGACAGTTAAAGTGAATGATGAAACGCAGACAAGTGGGCGTTTGTACAGATCCAATTTCAATCTGCAATCTGAAAACGATTGCGTGCGTGACCACATTACATTGCTATGATTTTTATTGAAAAATATTACTTTCAATACTAAATATTGTGTAGTAAAGTCAAACATGCTAGGAAAGTAGCCGACTCATCGTTTCATTATTTTTTACAGCTGTTTGTATGAAAGTCTGTTGATTTAAGCACTTAAGTATATAATTTATAATATTGGGTTCGGTAAAACGTTTATCTCATTACAGTGCCTTTAGTATGTAATAGAGACTCCTAACACATTATACATATACCTACGCTTAACTACGGATGCGATAAGTAATTAGTCCAATGAGACGGGAGCTCGACCCTTATCATCCTTCAGGCTTCAGCACCTGTCCCTCGCATGGGTCGTATTTTGATACTAGTACGAACACGTCAAAAAATTCTCTAACATGATGCTGACATAGAGTTTGCATTTTATTTTAAACCAAAAAAACATGGCTACTACGCAGTAAAATGATATGACAGATTGGAAAATTTTTTCACAGTATAGTATTTATGAATATTCAAAGTGGCAATTTCAAGGCTATCTATTTATTTAAATACTAATTTAAACTAAAAGAACAGTCTTAAACAAAATAAACAAAAGATTGATCGGGGGATCCTCAAATTCATTGGGGTTTGTTTCTATTTTATGATTTCAGCACTTTCATATTTTACTCCGTATCCAATAATTTTCGCTAAACGTCACTTACTAAGTGACGTGCCTTTAGGCATCTTAAATAAATCCGCGGCAGACAGAACAAGCCGCTTTAATGTCAAGACTGAAACAAAACTGCTAAGGCGTACCGCACACTAGATATTATCGAACAAAAACTTTATATTTAACCAAATAACTGTATTAAATTTAAATTATACAACAAATTTTATTATAAAAAGAAATAATGTTATGATAACAATATATTGAGTAAAATATTTATAGTAACAGTGTCGCCACGTTAAAAAAAATTAGAGAATTATGCGTATAGTATATAAAAACAAGACAAAAAATATGTATTATAATTATTTTAATAGATATAACATTTTTTAATTTTTATAAAATTCTTTAGTGTGTGGACGCGTTAAGCCTGTGTCATTGCACCCGCCACAGTATGCCGTCTGCGTAGTGGCTCTAGAGCAATATGTCAAAGTTCAATGCAACGAAACAGATGATGTTAGTACGCGAACAAACATTTACATATTAGAAATAATAAATTTCCTTCCTAAACAGATATGGCATGTGTTATGAATTATTTATTTATTTAAGTTGACGATCCGATGGAATTTGGTCTAATAAATCTAGACTTATGTATAGATTAGACTAAGCTTGGTGACAAATGGACTAATATACAAAGACCAAGCCCAAGGTAAAGAAGATATTTGTATATAAATAGTCAAGGTATTGAGCTCTTAAAATATCCAGATGTAGGTACACTATCTTAACTGAAACGAGATCGAGTACGAACCACATATAAACTATTTAGTTTTGAAAACTTTTAAACCTAAGAGAAGCAACGCCAGTTAGGTAGTAGGTAAAAAGTAAAGTAGTTTCAAGCAAAACACGGGTACTTTAAACATTCATTACGGCATGCAAACAGTTAATTCAGTTTCACGATAAATAAATACAGCTCCAAATATTTGGCTAGCTGGCGTAAATGCTAAATGAATTCGAGTTTTTGCCTGAAATATTATTTAGGACGTTGATTATTTATAAACATTATTTTTCAAAAATAAGAGTAAGTACATAATTGTTCTTTTATACGTGGATATACATATACCTATACTTAAAATGCAATATCAATTGACATATGAGCAGGAGAATGTTCTACAATTATAAATCAAACTTAATACTTTTTAAAAAAATACTTAATTATAAATTAACGAAAACTGAAAAAATCTTTCTTTCCTAATGACACATGACACAAAACATTCTACCAGTGTCGCGTATTATGAGGAAGACAAGAATGAGATTGAGCGGTAATTTTGAAATTTAGAAATGGAGAGTGAAAATAAAACTTAATTATAAATGACCGATCCGATCATTTATAATTTTTATCGGTTTAATATTGAAGAATTTTAGTAAATTTAATAACGTTTGATGTATTATGTTTTGACAGTTGCCATTGTGCGCGCAATGACCATTAAAAAAGCAAATACATACTGGGCGGCGCGAAGTAAGTAGGGACGAACTCGAGCAAAGCGAGGGTGAGTCGCTAGTTTAATAAAATAATAAACATTTTCATTTTTAAATCTATCCTTTAAAGTGCTGAGCTGATCTTAACAGGATACAATTTACACGATTATTAAATTTAAGAAAGAATATATATTAAGATTTAATCACATTCAGATAAACTTTAGCGATCATTCTAATTTTAATAAATCTTAGGAGTTCAGTCGCAGCGCGTAGGAAAAGTTCATTGACACAGTAAATTTTGTCAAAAAATAACGTCTAAAAAATTAAACCAAGTTGTTTTTTGTAATTAAATTAAATTAAAGGTGTTTGTCTGTCAGTATATATTTTTGATATATGTTTCTGACAAATATACCCCTTTGATTTCTTTACAGTTTTACCTACACAAACAATTATTCTTTATGGAATTTCGAAAATTGTTTGCTTGAAACATTAAAAAAGGAAAATAAAATACGGAATGTAAAACCTCGCTCGAGAATAAGATACAAATATGTATGAAGAAAAATCTAGACGTTAAAATTATCCTAAGAGGAATATAAATATGTAATTTTTTTGTATATAAACACAGTTTCTTCATAATAAATACTGTTCGGTATTGAAGCTTCTCAATATCAATAAAAGAAAATAATCTTAACTCTATAAAGGAAAAAGGGAAAAAGTTCAACAAATATTCAAGATCAAATAAATAAAAATGGATTGAAACTAAAGAAAGCTCTTAATACAATTTTGAGACGATAAGCAATATCCTTAGACTGTTATCTTAAATTCTGAGCATTTAAGGGACACAAATACATAATAGCTGTCACGTTGCGCACCGCGAAGAATGTTTATGATAATACAATAGCCGCTTAGTGACGCTTTGTAAACACAGAGCGGCATGTCATAATAATATACAAATCACTGTAATATCTGCATGAGATTCAGTCATAAATACTTATCGTTTACTTAAAAACATGTAGAGTATAAAATATACATATTAAAATGTACATCATACAAAAAAATCGAATATTTCCGCAACATTAAAAAGTCATATTTAGAACAAAGCTTTATTGTATTTTGTTAAATAACGTAATAAACGATTTACATTAAAGGCTAAAATGAAATTTCGTGTGTTACTCAAGGATTACTTACAAATGCTTCCAATAAAAACGATTTTAAACGTATGAGTCGGTACTTCCTAGTAAAGTAATAAAAAAAAAGATGAATTCAAATTTACTATTTTCATATATAAATCAAATTTGTAATTTCACAATATTTATTGTTAATTTATGTTTACTTCCCAACAGTCACTGTACACGCTTAATAATTAATATGCGATTTACGTTTTCTGAATATTAAAACACGCTCGCGGCGCTCGCGCAGTGCGAGTGGAGTCGAGACTGACGTTCTATATTTGTAATCATCCACTTCGCATAATAACTTCGTATATTTCCCATTTTCTTTAGCTCTATCACACTCGTACTGAAACAGTCATTCATGTTTTTCATGCCTTTAAAAATAAAAAATACAGATTTCTTGGCAGTCATTTTAATTGAAAACATAAAGGACGCAAACAATGTTTGGCTCAGACGAAATGTAATGCTATTATAATAAACGCGTATTCAAAAAAGGACATAATAGAATAAAGCTTCTTATTAGTTGGGAACATTTCTAAAGAAATGAGGGATTTTCTATATAAAAGATTTTAGAATTAATTCTACACTAACTAACTTGCTGTATACCGCCGTGCTGTAGACATGATACTGAATAAACCTATGAATAAATGAAATTATTCATATTTATTGACACATTTATTTATTTAGTATTTATTATGATTAAAAGATAATAAAAATATCGAAGAGTTCAAAATATTAACCATGGCATCTAAATTATTAGGAATTTTAAAATCGTCAAAAAACTGCCATTAAACTTCATTAATCATATTATATTTAATAGTAGTGTAACCACGACCTTGTCTGGACCGCTTGATTCTTTGCCAAAACATCTGCACCCAATGAAATCCGTCTGAATACTCTGCAATCTTAAAGAACCATTACTAAATTAATAATCTTTATTTTAAAAGTTATAGAGTTTAAATTTCAATAAAATATAGAAAGGATGGTTGCACCAAAGTATTTATTACCTTCTTTAAATCTGGTGCTAATGTGCTCGTTGCAATTTAACACCAGTGAAGGAGCTTGCTTTGAACATATTGGTCAAGTGTATAATATAATTCACTTATAACTTTTAGGCAGCTTTATAAACAATCTTTAAAAATACTTTCCTTAACATGATTCGCAAACTAACTAAAGTGAAAAGTATACAAATCCTTTGCACGAGCAAATATCACGTGTTAACCAAATAAACAATGTTTGCATAATATTATTTCCAGTAACAAGATAAATCATAAGATCAAACATTCTCTTTTCGAATGGGCGAATCTATAGTTTTAATAATATTTGTCTGACTGTCTTTACAGAGAGGCAGTGACCCGCATTTGAGGAAACTGGACAGATTATGATAAAACTAGACAGATGATGATAGCTGGTTATCTGGGTAAAATCATTATCATCATCATCAGCCCTTTTAACGTCCCACTTCTGGGCACGTGTCTCGCTCAGTACGAGGGGAATCAGGCCATAGTCCACCACGCTGGCCTAGTGCGTGTTGGCGGACTTGCTAGGTTTTCTCTGACATGCAGGTTTCCTCACGATGTTTTCCTTCACCGTAAGACAAGTGGTAATCATGATATAAATGATTTGCACATGAAAATATCAGAGGTGCCAGACCCGGATTTGAACCCGCATCACTCGGTTATCCAAGCGAGCTCGTTACCGCTGGGCTACCATTATATTTTCTTTCCCTGTCACCGGGTAACATATTATGATTACTTTTACAGCGGGAAAACTAAGAAATGCATACTAATTAAAATGTACCTACTTAGGGAAAAACACGAGCAGAGCAAGTGCGAGTCGTTTGTTACCTATAATACGATTGTATGTAAATGCTCATAACGATAATATTACACATGACCCACGTGAGACAACAACTATTAGCATAATTGTTATCTCAGGAAGTAAAGGCGGTTCGTATTTCATAAAGGAAGGATGTTATTATTGGAAGCTAAAGCTTCACGGAAAACCTTGTACCCATGAACTTCACACATTATAAAGATTTGCTGTTGAAGTAGCAGTAGTAGTATAATTTTATTGGGGAGATGGACGATATCATATATTACCACTGCGAATTTTATACGTATTATATAAAATATAACAGCATTTTATATTTATATGTACATTTTGTATGTATAAAATATTTCAGGAAAACATCTTACTATAATAATACAAAACAATCGGCCAAGTGCGAGTCGGACTCGCATCTATAAAAACCTTGGAAAACCTTGGAGCCCCCTCAAATATTTATTTTTTTGATTATTCTGTATTTTAGTATTCGTTGTTATAGCGGCAAGAGAAATACATCATCTGCGAAAATTTCAACTGTCTTAATTTAGGTGTTCAGTGACGGATCATGAGATACAGCCTGGTGACATACAGACAGACGGACAGTGGAGTCTCAGTAACAGGGTCCCGTTTTACCCTTTGGGCACAGAACCCAAAAAACCAATAATAATAATTGGTAATATTTTTTAAAACTAGATATTAGTAAAGTAATAACATTCATAGTTTGAAAATGTAGTTTATATAAAAAGGTACATTATGTATAAAATAAAAACAAACTCCCAAACAGAATACAACTCCTTAGAAATTTTAGATAGGTTAATCATATAATCAATGCTCGGGCAGGTACAGCCTCCCCGGCTGTACCTCTACCGGGCGCGTCCTCTCGGTGGCGGATGAGAGGGACGCCACTCGCTCTTCCTAGCCAGTCGAGCGGGTGGTAGTGGGGAAACCCGCCGCGGACCAAAAGCCATAGGCGGCGGGACAGGAGGTCCCGTGACTGCCGACCTTGGGTGGCACCTCTGGCTGCCGTCACAGCTAAGAGGTGCCACTAGGGGCCGCCTAGTGGCCACCGGTTGCGCGACCGCTTCGGGGGTTTCGCAACCGGACAGGGGGGGGGGGGGGGTAGTGAACGGACACCACCCTGGCGGGGCCGCTCGTCGAAGCTTCGGCTGAAACGTTGCGGCAGCCGTCGGCGCGGTGTCTCTGGCCGTTTTCACGGTAGGAGGCACTGCGCGGGGGCCGCCCGTCGGGACTAGCTCGACGGGGGGCGGCCGGGAGTGGGACTGCTGCTCCGGCGGGCGGTGGTTCCGCGACTGGTGAGGGGTGGCCGGCAGCACTTTCAGTCAGGATCGTGGCCGGCCGGTAGGGTGGGCCGCGGGGGAGAGGAGTGCCGGTATTGCGGTGCGCCGCTCGTCCCTGAGCGGCCCAACGGGGCCGCCACCGTGGGATGGCGGACGTGGTGGGCTCGCTTCGGCGGACGTGTGTTGTGATTGCTCACTTAGGTGGGTGGCTGGTGCCGCCGACGTCGTCTTTGATGGCGGAGGCGGCAGGGCTGCAGGGGGCGGGGAGTGTTGGTGATAAGCCGCACTCCCTGGCCTCTGGAGCCGGTGGGGCAACAGGGGGTAGGGAGTGTTGGTGATGAGCCGCACTCCCTGCCCTCTGTAGTCGTTGGGGCAGCAGAGGAGAGGGAGTGTCGGCGTTGTTGCATCCCTGTCCTCTGCAGCCGTTGTAGTTTGGTCCCTTCGGGGAGTTCGTGGTGGGTCCCTTGGGGACGTTTGTTGGTGGGTCCGCTTCGGCGGACGTGTGTAGTGGTGCCGCCGACGTCGTCTTCGATGGCGGAGGTGGCAGGGCTGCAGGGGGCGGGGAGTGTTGGTGATGAGCCACACTCCCTGGCCTATGGAGCCGGGGGGGCCGCAGGGGGTGGGGAGTGTTGGTGATAAGCCGCACTCCCCGCCCTCTGTAGTCGTTGGGGCTGCAGGGGTGGGGGGACCGGTCTCATTAGCCGCACTCCCCGCCTTCTGCAGTCGGTGATTGTTGGTCCACTTCGGTGGACTGTGTTTGGGTTGGGGCTGCTCTGGGCACTGCTCTGATCAACAGAGTGGTCTTGGGAGCAGCCTCGTCAAGGTTGTTGTCTTCCCATAATAGGGCTGTCCCTCTCGAGGCGGCCTCATGATTGGTGGCTTCGGCCAACCGTCGGGGCGTCACGGTTGTATGCGAAAGCGATCCCGTGGCGTTCCACATGGCGGCAGGGGTTGGGCAGTTGGGTTTTAGTGGGTATGCCGGTCTCATTAGCCAGAGAGTCCCACATAACCACCCCAGGGGAAGTCGGGTGGTATCCGTAACAGGATTTCCCAACGTTAAAAAAAAAATATAATCAATGCTAACACAAAAGAAAAGATTAGGGCAATGAAAAAATAACTTGGTTGCGTGTTTTATTTAATTAGCAACATCAATTTGAATTTTAGCATCAGCTTCCAGACAGTAGCATATAGGAATTAGCCCGACTGGAAAACACCTAAATTTAGTCCGAGCACGCAACGACTCTTCGCATTGACTTTCGCACGCCACTTTTACTTGACTGGTACAAAATTCACCGTAAATCTTTTGGTATGTTTCCTGTCAATTATAAATTAGTCTACTATTATAATATAAAACCAACATTATAAGTAATAATATAAATTATAATTATGAGGCACATACATATATG
The DNA here is from genome assembly GCA_905231865.2 of Boloria selene. Lineage (NCBI taxonomy): Eukaryota > Metazoa > Arthropoda > Insecta > Lepidoptera > Nymphalidae > Boloria > Boloria selene. The sequence goes on along the minus strand of HG993146.1, from coordinate 5,342,179 downwards.
AATTCATACTGTATATTAAGCTTTCTTATTACGAAGGTTTAATAATATAACAAAAAACACGTGATATTTTACAAAAAATGATGCCTGAACAGTCTATCAAAATAAAAGTTCTAACAGAATCTAAATCTTGTCAAAGTATAGCGTTATCAAAGCTGTATATAATATACACTAATAACCTAATATCAAGTGAATCAATAAACCTCTACGAATCTCGATCATCAATCAAATACAAGTGGGCCTTTAGGCTCATAAAAACTCATGCCACAATGTCGCGCACATATTTATGAAGCTCCCTCGTGATCTGCTACTGATGGAATACCCATTCATCAGATGAGGCTGTTGTGGAAGAAAATCTATTTTTTCGGGATACTAATATTATTATTACTTTGACTATGGGATTAATATCTATATTAATTTAAAGCCACTAAAACTCGTTGTTTTTTAAGGTAACTCTATTATTGGTAAGTATTGAAAAACTTTTTATTCGAAATTATTATGAATACTTTGAAAGCTTTAGCGAAATTTTGCTAAGGAGTTAAGGACGAAATTATTTTACTTTTAACATTGTTTTCCAACATCTTATTGTAAATAATGTTTTAAGATCTATCCTTTTATTACAATTTAAAAAAACTTTTATTATACAATGATTTCACACATCTTTTAATACAAAATGCAAATTGTGTGATTTTAAAATTAGTCAGTAAGGTATGTACATTGTACGTACTTATTACTTAGCAGATAGCAAATGTTCATACATAAAGAACGAATTTCAACAAGCATGTTACAAAACTGGTAACTGGAAATACGTTAATAAAATTAAATAGAAGACTTAACTATTTTAAGCAGTTAGTAAAGGATGTACTTCTAACTGTGTTATACCATATGCCTAGTGTATAAAAAACTAGGTCTAATGCCCGCAGGTATCAGACAACGTATACTATACAACACTATTGGGGTCGCAAAGACCGTTACGTTTACACTTAGCCTAAAAAAATTGCTTGGTTTTAATTGCAATTAATTTTTATTATAAAAAAGTCTTGGGTATTTTTTATCATGTTCATATTTTATTAAGAGACCAATATTAGTCATGAAAAGTTAATAATAAATTTAATTCTGCTTTTTAAATTATTCTTTATTGTACCCTATAAAATTATCGAAATAAAATATAATGTATATAAAGGTACTCAATAATGTGCTTTATCATATCTAGATTGTAATCATAATACGAATCTAGGTATAGATAAAATAAATTTGTAAAGCACAATATTCAAATCCGCGACTAGACGGTGGCCATTAGATATAATAGATGATTATCACTTTATAAGAAAAAAAAATAAACTAAGCTATAACTATGTTTCGAATTAAATCAGAATAAATATCTCAAAAATATATTTACTAATCCTTTAATTTTCCATCGCAGATAACTACTAAACTATAGTAGGTATAAATGTAAAGGAGATCGTCAAAAACATTCAAGTGTCAGTTTGTAAAAATGTTTCGTGCATCATTTATCTGCAGCACTTAATAAATCTTGAGCGTCATCCAAATTGATTTTTTCGTAAAATTTAACTGTCTTCATCACATAGGTTTTCAGTTCAGTAATAATAGAAAGAAATTGCCTCATTTCCATCCACTAAGGAAAATTTAGGTACTTAACAAAAAGTTATAGTTAGTAGTTACATATTATAAACGAAGAAAAAGATAAAAGCTATTAAACTGATTGAACATGGAAACAAAACAACTTTACTACATATTCTTGTCAGACAACTGTAACTTTTATTATGATTATGTTCATATAATACTACAAAAACTATTATGAATCTATTTCGATGGCAACTAAAATTCTCTATAACTTAAGCTTTATATGACTGATTTTATCATTATATAATTATTAATTATTCTATAGTTTATTAATACAGATTTGTGTTATCTTAATATATAAAAAAGCGAAAGGTCACTCAATCACTCGCTCATCACAATATATCAAGAATCGCTTGACGTATCGTCCGCTAAGAACAGATTTTGCGATAGGACCGGATTAAGGACTAAGTGCTCACGCAAGTTTGTATGAAATTCTTCATTTAAATTGAGCTACAAACTTCAGATTTGGCAGGGAGCAGTGAGTCGATAGTTATATATATACTTCAGTAAGGAACGATGGAAAATATTGTGTTAAAATCTATCTGTTAATACTGAATAACTAAGTTACATTAAGTAGTAACAATATGGTGTTACTATTGCCAAAGCAACCAAAAATGTATTTGAGTTTTATCTTATACCTACATCTACAGAATGCTAGGTTGATTTTATACAGACTTTCAAACAAGTAAAAATGCCATGTAAATTAAAAAAAAATACAAAAATTGGTAAATAATCAAGCAGCTCATCAACTCTATTTTCAAAATCCTCTTCCATTCGTAAAATACTTAAATAATTAGCTTTGTATTCCAATTTTTAAAGTCAGAACGAACAACAGTTTTGAATCAATATCGTCGAAATGTACTTCACAATTTCAATGACGTAGCAATTTGCTCAGTGAACTACTAGATACACTGCACTTCTATTTCTGATAAATACGTATAGTATGCACATTATTAACAAATGACCTATCTAGTATTTCATTGTACGTACAGTAGTCATTTCTTTTTTTGTACGAAAAATATATTACGTGTTTTTTTTTATTTAGATAGGCCTTTTTAAATATTATTTAATAGAATAATAATTATTACCTTATTTCAATATTATTAGGTACTCTAAAGTCGCTGTCGGTGTCTTCAAAATAAAAAATAAAAAAAATATTAAAATCAAATTAGGTATATTGTATACCTGTCTTGTCGTTAGTAGCTTAGGATATTATTATAACATAAATTGAGGGCTCCATCAATTTTCGTCACATGATACGAACAATCAACAATAGCAATTTAACTCCAATACGCCCAGTCGGATTTAGGTCGTCCATCCATCATCGGGGGTCATCAAATGTCCTCACCGTTGATTGCAATTTGTTATCGATTTTGGGTTATCATTAGTACAACATTCCTCTCAAACTTTACTGCTTTTTTATATGGAAAACTATTATATAGGTAAAAAGAATAAAGTTTTAAGTTAGGACGTAATACCTAGTTGACATATATTATGTATATTTTTCCAATACATTTTAAAACCTAGGCAAGGCTTAATAACTTTAAGTCTAGACCCGTTTATAACGATATTGTTTTTCCGTAAAAAGTTCACACAAGATCGTTCCAACTAGATATAAAGCTTAGCTGCTTGAAAGTTTTTTTTCTTAATAGATTATTTAAAGTTTTTCAATAAAATATATTATATATATTTCATACGTCCCTATACTTATGTAAATAAGTCATCTGATGTATATCTATTGTACGATAATGATAATTATTATTTGACGTGTAAATGTTTATCCAATAACTATATTTAGGTACAAAGTGGTTAATTTAACTCAATTGCAAGGAATCAGAAATCGGTCGGTCTTCATAATCGTTGTGCCATCTCAGGAATGCATTTCATAGTAATTAATGCGATTACATTCACAGTCTTTGGGAAGACACCAAGTATAAATAAAACGATATATATCTAATGATAATGTACACCTTATAAAGCTTAGAAAATAACCACATTTAACTATTGTTAATTTATATGATGTCATTCTACAATCGTTAAATAATAGAAATCTTATAAAGTTATAATAATAACACAATGATTTTTTTTGTTTCACTCATTTTTAAATGTCTATTCTTTAACAATTTTGATATAACATCCTGTCCAAGTACCGAGACTAACGAAGCAGAATTTTACGCGCAAGACAACTGATTTCTTCAATCAGGATCAAAACGTCACAAATTTTATTGGATTATAAAAATCATCTGTAAAATATTTCTAAAGATCATACGATCGATTTGATCATAATAAAATTACCATTTAAAACAGATATATGGAAAATGTAAGGAGTTGGAATTAAAATAAATATTTTATGCATAATAGAATGTAACATTATTGAAAGGAAGTATTAGAAGCTTACCAATTCCTCAGGTGATCCCGGTTCCTTCATACCATTGCTCTTATCCGTGCTCCCCGTCTCTGTAACAAATATTTGTTGTATTTGTTTATTTATCTCCAACAAAAACAGATACTATCACGTATACAAACTACAATGGATGACTTGTCTTTTTAAGAGACTTCATCCCTCGAGCGAAAATAGAAAAAATATATAAATTTAATGGAGTGTGGTGTTGTGTTTGAATGTATTTTATTAAATTTTAGTATTATATTTCATTGATATATGATTTTTTTGTAATAAATCAAGGTACCTAAATAATTATTAAGTTTATTTTCTTGCTTAGTATTTTTGAAGACTTAATAAAAATGCTGCATTGAATTTTGCAAAAACTTACAATATTTTAAAATAAAATCTTAACAACAATGATTTCCAATATTAACTTTTATTTTTAGGGCAAGCGTATTTTAGGCTATTCCAATCGCTATTTGACCATTTAACTCAACACAAAATTAAGCGATTCCATTTAGATTTCGATAAATTTGGGTCGTGTCATAGGTATTATTCATATTTAGACAAAATATGAAGTTCTGAAAAATATTATCTTTGACCTAAAATTGCACCGTACAAACAACTTCTAAGAATATTTTATGTATGTGATTTTAATAGGTTGAGGAAGGTCCAAATAAAGTTTTATTTGCTATTTACAGCATACACGACACTATTCTTTCAATACATCACGACTGCACAATGCACATCAATACGAACTAATTGCAGCCATGCAATCACTGTGTTTCAACAGCAATGAATCGAAGTAAATTAATTTAGTTATTTACAAAGAAAAACACTTTATCGTTTTAAAAACTGAAATTTAATAATAAACGATAAAAAATATTAAACTCAGTTTATGTTATAAATTATTATATAAAACTTTAACCACTTTAAAATATTCAAGTACTTTTTACGTTGCAAATGACACGTTTTCAAAATGTATTTATAATTAATACATACAATAAAAACCACAGCCTATTTACGACAGTTAATTAAAACTGTAGATAAAGGGGCTTATTATAAACCAAAATAGAAGGACGGCGCTTAAATTTGTGCACTTTAAAATACTACATTAAAACTGTATTACCATGAAGTAAACAACAAATTTGTTTAATTTAAATATTCATGTATCTTTACTAGAGTTAATCTTATGCATTTTGGTAAAATAAATTGAGTTACATATACTATAAGGTATATAGTCTATGTAACTCAAGTGCCTACATAGGCACTACATAGGTTACATAACCTAGGTACATAGTTTCAACAAATGAAAACTGTAACATTTAGTAGGTAGAATATATTTTTACATTTTATAATATAAAAAGAAAATTGGTCACGCCGAATTAGCCATTGTTTTTATTTGAGTTAAGTTAACAGAAGTATCAGATTTTCTTGAAATTCAATTAACCAGAACAGAAAAGTTGTAATATATCGTGATAAACATTTAAAATTAATTACCAAACCAAATACTTCTTAGGAGCCTTATACATATTAGTTTATTTGTGGTTGCAATACAATTCTTTAGTATACGTTTAAATCTTCCTTAAGCTACGCATTATTAATTAAATTGGGCGTCTTAACTTTTGAAACCAGGAATCTAGTAGCTTATAACTTAGAGAAAATACAATAAAAAAACCAGCGAGAAACCCGTAGGCAGTAACTTGTGACAAATATTTAGTTCACAATATCTTTATATAAAGACAACGTGAGAATTTGTACAGAAAGAGACAGATTACGGTGAAACGAAAGCAAAAGCCAAACGCTTCAAAACTAAAAAGCATTAAGCCAATATGAGTTTAAACGATCTTTTATGTTTCTCACGTTGCACGCTCTCAGACATTGTATTTGCCGCTTCACAGCTTCGAGCCACCGCAAAGGTAAGGCCGGTTACGGGCATACACGCAAATTGTATCGGTTTAACGGACCATCCATCTTCCCGCAAAAATCAACTCTACTCTTAAAACATAATGCTTATATTTAAATCGTCCAGTCTTAAGGCTTTATTCTTCAACGTAGGATTGACCACAGAAAGTAAATCATCGTTACGTCTCCGTTTACCGACATTACGTCACGGAATGTCTCTAATACTGTTCTTTCGTCTTATCTCAATCTCGGTAACAGTTCAAAACTTGAGTAGATTAGCTTACTGAAATTTTATGTAAGAAAGCTGTGAAATCGGATTTTGAATTTGACAGCAGGTAAAGCTTTTTCTGAAATTCAGTATTTCTATCTTGTTTTTATACTTTGCTAATATAATATTAAAAGGATAAAAGAACAATACTAAGAACTGTCACACATAAATCTAACAATTAATAAATAATTCTTAAGCTTATATTAGTTTCAGTTATCAATTAATTCAACGAATCGTATATCGAGTTTATCCTTATTATATAATATATATATTATATCTATACATCCACAGTAATAATACTTGTATAAATGCAAAAGTAACTACTGTCTAACTGTACTTTTAACACTTAATACACTGAAGTGACAGTGTATATAATACATTTTTACAACCGGATCCCACAAGATAAAAAGCCTCTATAGATAGAATTAATTAAAATACATAAATGTAAAAAAGTAAAACGAGAATATTTGTAAAATAAAGAATGTTTTAAGAAATATTATAATATGCAATTTTATTTAAAATAAGCCAAACGAAAAAAAAGGTTTGTGTTAAGTCTAACTGAGTTTATTCCACTAGTTTTCCTTAAGATTTTTCCAACATTCTTTCCAAGCTAGCGGTTAATTCAAGAGGCAAAGTAAAAATAAAATCACGTCAATTGGATAGTGAATTATGTTTTTTTTTTAAATGAAACTGTGATACAATTTAGGCTTTTTTCTTTTATATTTTAAATAATACAGTAGTTGACATTCAATTTTATATATAATATTTTTATAAATTATTTCGTTAACTTTATAAAGAACAATAAACTTGGACAGTAAGTTTAGAACGTACTATTCTATAAACTACATACCTATATGAGAAATCATATTAATTCCTATGTAATAGTCAATATTTTATCAACGTAAGTTAGTTAATAATATTTATGGGTTTCCAATCTACTGAATAAAAATCGCTTAAAGCGATGGAACAGTCACAGAGCGTATTAAACTTATCGAACCGTTTGACATTTATTACTCGAAACTATTTTAATACAGTCTTTATAAATGGTATCGGTTATTGTATTTCATTTTTTATGAAAAGTTAATATACATGAAATTCAGCATAATTATAATAACTTTGTACGTACGAGAACTTTAAAAATGGTGAACTATCAGCCCATATTCAACTCGTTAACGAAATTAACATTATTATTAATTAAGAGAGCTGTTAGAGGTTAAGAGATGCATTAGTCTGTCAGTTAGTCATAGACGAAGTTATTACATTGAAAATATTTAGATTAATGATTTAAGTACCTATATTAGAACAGAAAATGTTAAATTTTGCTGAAAATTCTAAAGCTATTTAGTTGAAAGAATTTTTAAAATATAACATTATTCAGTCTTGAAGAGGACCTCTACTTTGAGTGCATTAGCTTTATAAAATTAACTGCTTGGCGAGTCAAAGCCTTTTGTCTTTAAAATCGTTATATCAAACGAGTGTTATGAAAGTTTTATCTAATAGAGCAACTTTTGCTACATCCTTTTTAATTATGTACAAAAAAAGGAAAATTACCTACAATATTTTTATTTCTACAGTATAAACTCAAAAACAAGATTTGAAATATCAATTTAAAACACAAAAAGGAATATCTTTTATTTCATGAAAAGTGTTAACAAAAATATACTTCTTAGTGATTTGGGTAAATATGTAGTACAAGTCACTTGAATGTAAAATAGAGCTCTATATGAAAATTTAATCTAAGTTCAAATAGCTTGTAGCCGTCAAATGACAGTCTTGTTCCAGTATACTAAATACAAGATATTAATAACTGGTTTTATTTACGAGCTTAACTGGACGATTGACTGATTCAAGTTCTAGAATAATTAAGCTTGTTTTATGTTACATATCATTTCTGAAGATAATAAATATTTTTAGGAACCAGAAGTGAAATTTCGAAAAAAAAATAAAAAGACAATCTCGACTATTTGTTCACATATACATTACATAACAATTTAAGCAAACACAGTCTACAAAAATAAAATAAGAGCTCTAACTTTTAATTTACAAAATAGGCAGGTTGACTTTCCAAACGGACAAGGTTTCCCCTTACACTAGTTTACAGTACGTGAAATTCGCCTCGAATGAAGCGCGCACAGGCTTATATAAGCTCGGTTTCCACCACTACGTGATATCCCTTCCACGATGACGTTTTCTTACTATTCTTCCAACAATATTATAAATATGAAGATTACCGCTGCCTTACCTATAATACAACTGGGGCTAGATATAAGGTTTAATTTCAATTTATCTTGGTCGAAGCAGTATGTCAATAGATAAAAATATGGAATGGTCAAACTGAGTACACAATGCCATGTCATACATTCATCATACAAAAGCATAACAAACTTATAAGTAAAACTCATTATTATTACTAAACGAAAATTAGTATAAGATTAAGTACTATAATACTTATAGTAGTATCCTGTTGAGGCGGTGAAATTGATGCTGATTCAACCCCGTTCTTACGCCTATGATTTTTTCATATTTATGTGCGAATTTCATTTTCAATTGCCTAAAATACCCCATATTATGAATTCCCATGGCCACGAGGCGAGACCCTTGACCAGCCGTGAGATATCAAAAAGGTTGAATATTCTTTATATTATTCAGTACTATAAGTCATTGTCATTAATTTAGGGTAGGCTTGGGTCTTAAATTATTTGATATTCATGAAGAAGTATAAGTTAACAATTTGCTTCCGTTTTGTAAGTTTTTATATTATGTATTTATTACATCTGATAAATAAGTATAATAAAAATAATAAAATAATAAAAACCTTTCTCTAGTGGTTACCTCACCTACCCGTTTACGTCATACATACATAAATTATGTAAATTATCATATCATATAAAACATAATGAAACATTCCTTATAAACAGGTGATAGCAAATTTCAATTCTTCAATCTAATTAATCAAATCATATTATTATGAAATAAATGATTCAACAACATATTATATTAGTACCTACTACTGATGCATTAAACCCTCATTACTTTAACGTAGATATGTCCATTGGAGCATCGAACCTGTCAAATGAATCACCGTGCAAGATATCCGCTCGAGTGGGTGTCGGCTCCTTCCACGTGGATAGATAATTCCGTTTGGCCTCCATATACTACTATTGACCACCCACCAGACAATTAAGAACCTAATCGACTATGATTCTAATGTTACCCTTATTTTAGGCAATGGATTCTAAATGAATAAGCTTGCTATCCGTTGTTCCACGCCATTAGCAGAATCTCACTAAATGTACTTAAACCACAAACTATCCGAACGTTTTTCAGAGAGCTGAAAAATATGTAATATTTAAGAGATAACATTAAAAAAGAAATAAAAGAAATATAAAATCTTTGCAATCAATTTCAATAAAAAAAGCAGTATTATACAAATCTTTCGTTTCAATTTATTATTAGCTTCTGGATGTTGAAAGTCATATCATCTTTTTTGGCAATTAAAGATCACAGGCAACCGACAGAGAATTTATTATAAACACAAAAAGGAAATTAAGCGGACTTGGCGCTGTGAAAATTCCGTTTGCTATGTCGGTAAAAAGAATAAAGCGCCGTCGTATCGCTGCAGGTGTAGAAACAACACATACCAAAAATATTCGCGTCACTAGATAAATTGGTTCGGTGAAATATTTTGCTGTCATTCCTTGAGTCGGATATACATTGAACATCGAACTTATAACTAGTATTGGAAAAAAATCGTAAGCCTATTTTGTATTACGGAATATTGCTTCAGTACAATGAAAAAATCTTACGCCTTGGAATCCTTGAGGTAAAACGCGCAAGATTTCATCCTATACAATATTGTAGATACGGGTATATGTGATACATTTTACTTATGCTACGATAGATTTCTATCATATTAATATGTTTACCGGCGGCTACTTTCGATTCGCTCGAGTACGTTTCTAAGCCTGAATGTAGAACGTAAAAGACCAAGTCCCAATTTTTTTTTCTTCACATATAGGACAGCCCACCATACATATATATAATACAACTTGGGTTATTAGTAAAATCTTATCAATGATTTATAATGATTTTATAAACATACGAACATTCATTTTCATAAATATAGATAGACCTTATAATTCATACTACTCGTAGCTATTAAAACTTAATGTAAAACACTGGTAATTTCTTAATTTTTAAAACATTTATTGGGTTCAGAAATATATTGTGAACAATAGCTTCTGTATACATATCTATATGTTTCATAAAATTGCATTGTAAAAGTTTACTATTGAAGCAATAATACCAAATAGTTAACTGTTGGAATGACTATACGACAACTTAATATGAAGCATTTAATAAGTTTTCCAACAAATCACAAAACAGTTTTTTATCTTTCATTTTTCTAAGTAATTATAAGTTTTCTTCTCACACAGACTTCGGTTCAATACAAGCAAGAATGTTGCTGAACGGGTCCCGGCGCTCATAAATATGGAGTCGATGATTAAAAGGCATACTCTCTAGTTTTTCTGTTACCTCCTAGACTACACCGAGGAGTGCGGCGGCGCAAAGACGCGCGTGCGTTCGTATAATACAATTTATATATCGAAGATGACTTAAAGACGCACGGCGCGACTGACATGTAAAAAGTTGCAACAACCAGTTACTTCAATATTTATTCTGACATTGAAAATGGATGGACGAATGAAAATATTCAATCACTCGCAGCTACTGAACCGGTCACAATCTTGTTTAATAATTCATTCAAGAGAATAGTAAAAAATTCATAATATTATTCTATTTTCGTTTTCTAACTTAACTACTGTATACAGCTTTTTTAACGTCCACTGCTAGGCACGGGCCTTCCTTCAATACATAAGGGACTAGGTCATAGTCCACCACGCTGCACCTAGTCTGGGTTGGCTGACTTCATATTATATCTTTTGAAAATTTACTTAGATCTACTATTTCACTTTATATAGTGCTAGTAATATTTAAATAAATATGTACCTATTTTTTATATTTAAAACATATCGGAATAACTTAATAGTTGTAAACAAACTTAACATACACAGTAATACCAACATAACTTTAAAGCCATTTATTTATGTAATATAAAAGCTGATGATGATACAATTGATTAAAAGAAAACTCTTCCAGCCTATAAAATTACTTATTTCATCCTTAGAAGGACTTTTCTTATAATTTAATAGAGGTCTAACTATTTATCTAATTAAAAAAAAATCACGCACAAATTGAATAGTCCTTCAATTTTAAATCGGTATTTTCTTATTCTTTATTACAAGTTCTTTCGTTTTTAAGTACATATAGAATTATATAACTATTTACTTAAAAATAATGTATTTTAAAAATACATAACAATGTTATATAACTCGCATATCCCTTATCCCTTACACCACTAATCTAATGACACCCTTTATCATTGATCACTAGTTTGAGCGGCGAAGTAGGCGTGTTATAAAGATACTAGCTCGTTTATATCTGCACGGAAATTACTAGATTATTACCAGCGTTTGAACTATCAGTTGTTAACTTAATCACCTGTAATAGAACTGCTATTTAAATAAAGCCAGCGCGGCTTTAACATCATGTTAAGCATTATGTTTACATACAAAAGCCTAAAGAAATTCATTTTTTGAGTAGGACCATCCATAGCATGAACTTTCTTGTGAACTAGATATAAGATAGAATACAAGTAACCCAAACGACCAGACATGTGAAATAAATTTTGTACTAAAATTAGAGTTGACTGACTTTCTACATTCATATTTCAATATATTTTTGGCTATCAATGATACGAGTACGTATGTCATTGTTTAAAGAAATTTAATGATCATTTAACAAAAAAATCTATTTCGAAGCTATTAGGATTTTTTCAAAATGTTATTTCCTTATGATTTTCATTTTTAAAATTAAAATCTTTAAAGTACTGCTAAACCCTTTTGAAACATAAAAGTATTTATATTATTATCAAGATCAACCTATTCCTGTGCAAATAATAAGGTATATACCTACTCGTATTGATGTTTTTTTTTTTCAATTTATTTTCTCTTCAATTACCATGATATTCATTCTTCATAATCAATCATACGCGATAGACTAAGAAGTGACCGTTATTTTAATATAATATGTGTGTCAATGTGTCTGTACCGTTATTGTGTACGGGCATATATTTTTTATATAATGTAACTTAAAAATATATATTTAGCAAGTATAACTTCAGAAATTCACAGCTTTTTAGTAATTACTTTAAAAAATATGTTGAAAAGGGTTTTTCATTACTAAGTATAGTTGGGCAAATTTTCTGCCTTTCTTATTTACATTGAATGACTTCAAGTTTAAAACAGGTTTTTAATTCAACCTAATACCACAGAATATAATATAATCTAATACGCGAATGAAACCCTACTTAAATATAAATTTCAATAGATATGTAGTTAACTTTTACTTTTTCCTACTTTATTTTTTATGAACACAATAGATGAAATATATAAAAAGTAATAAGAGAATCATTATTATTCACATCAAAGGTAATCTCCTGAGGAAACCATTCTAGAGCAAAATGTATAAGCTTACTCGATTTGACACTGGGAATTTACTCACATATTATACATTTGTTTCACATTTTTTGGATAGTAAAAAGGGAATTTACATTTTACCTTCTATTAGCGACAATGTAGTAGCAGTAGGTATATAAAAAGATTAATCAATGTTTACAGATGATGATAACAAATATGGAAGATATAGTAAAGTTTAACCTTATAAAAATTGCCTATGAGTATTATTTTCTGTAACTTTAGTTATAGACTACAGGCCCGTGTTGAAAAAATTATGGGTCATTTGAACCACCAGGTGACCTATCTAGAACGATATAAGAGAGCAAAATAATAAGATTCAGCACTATGCCGTCACTTGTAAGCTGTCCAACTGAGTGCAGGTGAGAATTCAAAAGTACAGGTAGAGTGAGTACATTTTGGTCATATATTTTTGTACGGCATTCTTACCATCGATAGATCCATGAAAAATAATAAGAAAGCGCGCAGTGCCGTAAAAAAATGGTGCGCCACAAATGGATTAGAAGCAGTATTGAAATAGTATGAAACTGATGCCGTACAAAATCAAATGACCAAATTTACCCTGGAAATTGTCGGAAAATAAAAAAAAAATCCGACTTTGTGGCGCACCATTTTTTTACGGCACTACGCGTTTTCTTATTATTTTTCATGGATCTATCGATGGTAAGAATGCCGTACAAAAATATATGACCAAAATGTACTCACTCTACCTGTACTTTTGAATTCTCACCAGCACTCAGTTGGACAGCTTACAAGTGACGGCATAGTGCTGAATCTTATTATTTTATGCTCTTATATCGTTCTAGATAGGTCACCTGGTGGTTCAAATGACCCATAATTTTTTCAACACGGGCCTGTAGTCTATTAGAGCATAACCTGACAATAATATTAAGCATACTAAGTTATATGTGTACATATTTTATTATATATACATATACAGTATAGATATGAATACTTATTATATAAAAACAGTATACTAACGATTACAAGCAAGCGTTCAATCAATGGCTTCAGTTTTGTAAATTTGTTTTAACTGTCTTAATGAAATGGGCTCATGTATGATCGCATTATGCTTTTAATACCATACTTTCGTTTATACCTTTAGGCAAATACAAAGAAATCGATATTTAAATGTAATGCTGTAGTATGCTTGAGTTCTATATGCTTCTCTTTTTAAAAGTAAAGTAAGAATAGGATGCAAAAAATCCGATAGCAGAATTTAATACTAGTAACTCAATAGCGATACGATGGGATCGTTTGATTTCATACAACCACTACGTTCCGCTTTTCAGTCAGAACTAAAGTACTTCAGATACGAAGTTTTAGGCTTAAATTGTAAGAGGACGCCTATTACGAAATTTTAATTTCTACACGTTCAGATATGATATAGATATAAAAAGAGTTTATTATTTCAATTTGTAATCTAATAAAAAACACATTAAGACTACATTTACACTAGTAAATATATCATAGAGCCAAGAGGTAAAGTTCATAAGTTTGTATGCAGAGGGTAATCTCTGAAACTACTCACCGATTGCGATAATTTTTAGATAATAATATTATAATCGCTAATAACATTACCGCTAAGTATATTTATTATTCATTTCAGTCGAAAATTCTAATACTAACTTAATATAAATCGATAAAGTTGTTGAGTAACGCCACCCGAGCAAAGCACGGATAAGTTACTTACCTACTATATTTTAATAAAAGTATAATTTCGGTAATTATGGAGGATTTATTTTAATTTTTTACCATGTTATTTACAGAAATCATGGTCATGGGACACAGCATTAAGTCCACAATATTATACAAAAAAACAAGCAAACGTTAAAAACATATTTTTAGTTAAAATGTCTAATAGTCACGAAAGTAAAAAAAAAAGTTATATTATACATACATATCGTCCTATCCGAAGAACAAAATCCGATGTGATCATAGAGCAAAAACGAGATTAATAGCTAGACGAGATAAGGAATACAAACTCTACAGACGACAGTTTTTAGAATTTTCGTATCTTGTTTAGTTTCGGAAATAATAGTGTCGAATAACGTTCTATTTGACATTAGCTCCGCACATAAACGTACGGAGTGAACATGTGACGGCGCGCAGGGTTCGTGGGCGGCGCGGGCGCCCCGTCCGTTCGTCATTTCGGCCGCTGTTTGTTGGAGGGAGGAAGATTTTGTGTCATGCGCTTAGCTTTTGTTTGCTTTGATGAAAAAATTATTTTACTCAAGTTTTTTTCATGAAAAACATATATTAAGAGAGTCACGATCACGGAAAATATTGAAAATGTTAAAAGAAGACGCAGAAAGGCCTGGGCTTTTGTACCATTTTCAAATGTTCCTGCCATTTATATGAAAAAAAATGTAAATTCTGGTAAGTTAATGATTTCAGTTGTACTATTTCGTGATACATACTAATTAGTTCTTAAATTAATAAACATCAAGTTATTATTGCTCTTTTGTCTCAGTAAACAGTTGTTGGCGATTGATTTTTACATAAGACGTTTTTTGACGGAGAGGTATTTAATAACATATTTAATGAAAAAATAGAATTGGTGTAATGTATATTCACAGGGTAATCATTCTTACTGTAATAATAAACAGTAAAAAGTTAAAGTCTTATGAAATATTAGGATGAATTTACACGGACATTACTGAACTTCTAAGCGTTTCATGTGAATATAGGACGTTTGTCTACGAAATCTGTGATACGATTTGTTGGTTCGATATTAAGATGAGACGTTGTTATTGGGATAATGAAATCATTTAGGACGTTGTTCATTTAAAAATATAGTTAAATTATTAAATTATTTAATTAAATTATTAATATTCATATTATAAATAGTATTTTATGAATACCGATAATAATAATTATACGGTTTTTTTATTTTAGTTATGTATATTGATGAAAAAGCCATGACACAACAAACTTCACCTTTACCTCCCGGTGCAGAAGAAATCAGTCAGAAACTAGCTGATATATTATGGGAAGAAGTTCTGGATGAAGATGGTGGGACTAAAGAAGTTACCTGCGGCAGTTCAATAACGAATTTCTTGCCTGATCTATTTGCCGAGGATGTTTACAGCAATCAACCTAGTACATTATCTTTGGAAGTTCCTTCTAGTTTCGAAAATTCACCATTAATACAACTTAAAGAGCTGTTAGAAGTTTCTCACAATTCATTTACTCCGGTTAACTTGAAACTGTCAGTGCTAACTCCAATGCCATTTCCTGCTAATGTCTAATCATACTACAACAGTACATTCTGCCCTGGTTATGGATAAAAGGAAGACCGTTTGCTATATGGGATGAATTTGTAGCAAAACGTGGGGCAAATAAGGTTAGCAGTTGCCTTTTAGAATTTGTTCAGGCTAAGGATGACCAAGGGATCAAAGAATGACGTGTTTAACTTTAAATGTCTTGTTAATAATAAGATTTGGATGCAACACATTAAGGGCAAGAAGACTAACTGGAATAACATTCGAGAAGTTCATGCAGATTGTAGTGATCCCAATATTTTTTTCTTTAAATTGATTCGCCAAGACACAAGAAACTCAGTACAAACTGAACTAAAACCTGCATATTCGAAGCCTATTTACTGCTAAATATAAAGACTTAATTGATATGTGCCGCTCAGAAATAATTGACTTAGAGTATCACCCATAATTTAAGGCTTTGCCACTGTTGATGTTTCTGAATTATAATTGCATTCTTCCTACAGATCTAACGAAGTGATTATAATTATAATAAGTAATCAACTAAGTATTTTAATTTACTTCAGCTATTTCCATAGCATTTTATCTTATGGTATTTTGTTGTGGAGTAATGCAGCGGACATTAAATCGATATTTATTATACAAAAAGGGCTATTCGGGCTATTTATAACATAAGCGCTCATGATACTCTCCGCGGACTTTTTAAAAAAATAGGAATACTTACGGTTGCTTCGCAATAAATATTTTGTAACATTATGTTTGTTCGTTAAAACATTAGTTGCTACTACTTACGACAAACACGGTATAAATAAAAGCAATAAGGATAAACTCGTAACACCCAGTTTTCGCCTACATAAAGTAAACAGATCGTTTATGGGGCAAGGTGTACGCATGTATAACAAAATTCTACAGTCCATATTGAACTTGCCTTTGAGGCACTTTAAATCCAAAATTATAAGTACGTTGTTGAATAAGGCTTATTACACTATAACGGAATATGTTAATGTGTGGGATTAGTGTCTGGTTGTGTCTCACGTAGGATAAATAGATAAATATTGTAATTACAATATTTAAACCAATTTTTTTAAAAGAGCAACTGTTGAGTTTCTCGCCGGTTCTTCTCAGCAGAACAGTTTTCCGAGTTGGTGGTAGTTTACTCACAGGCTTACAGACTGACATTTAATTTTAATAATGTAAAAATGACGATTCAAAAGAGCTTGTAAAAGTCTATTTGAATAAAGAATATTTTGATTTGAATGTTTGCCTACTTATAATTTAATTGTTATTAAGTATGTGCACTCACGTCTAGGCCACGATGTAAGACTGATTGATAAAAATAATTTTAATTGAAGGCTGGTTGTTACAAATTATGATTTATTTTGATTTAAGTAACTAGTGCTAAGTTTAAATTTCTTCATATACGTATTTGTTATGGTAAATATTTACGTATATTTAGAAGTTTAGAATACTATGTATGTTCGTTGCGTAGTCGTGTAGGTTACATAGTTACCATGCTGTGATACGTTGTGCCATTTTATTACTATTTTAAGTTTTAACTATTACGCCTCAATGCCAGTTTTAAGTAAACGTTAATTATAACTGTTGTTAAGTTTTTCTATACTTCAGAGAGAGAACCTCGCCTACATCAAGATGCTTCGAATTGGTAAAACTATAAAAGACTGAATGTTATTTTGAAAAAAATATGTTATTGTTGATTTCATTATTTTATAACTAATGCGAAGTTTAGATCTCTTCATGAGCGTCTCCGACATTATTCTAATAGTATAATATAGATCTGTATGTTTTAGGCTTCTAATGTTACATCCGTACATGACTGTGATGTGATTACTATTTAAAATGATGCCATCTTATGGTTTTTTGTCTATTGTGAGATTTTTTAAATTAATAAACGATTTTAAATAATAATTTCATTTTCTTATTTAGTTATATGGGAAGGTAGTCCCAATATGACTAAAGTTACGTTTAAATATTTTAACGTAGCCATTCACAAAGGACTTATAGAGGATTAGTAATTCCAAACAAAAATGACCTATGTTATATATAGAACGTTACTTAATTCAGACGTCTCCGTAAAACAACGTACAATGTTCACTACGGACCCCCGCTCTTACACGATAAAATGTCCTATGTTGATATGGAACTCACTATCTCGTAAAATAACAGGATTAGAAAGATACACTACATAGCATTTAAATTGGCTGGGTAGCTGTTACAACATACCATAAAATGTAAGTGGCAAGTCTCACCATTTAAAAGTTATACAAGTCACAAACTTCTTTTACCTCTACTGAAAACTATCAATTCTGCAGATCGGACTTTGTTCTACGGATGAGTCGATATGGATTTAATTCATTTTATTTCGACCTTGACAACATAAGATCTGTAGTATGGAGTTGTTTGCCTTATTAAGTATACACTAAGCTAATCCCTCAAAGCAGAGTCTAAGCTCCACTGTCAAGTGGTCATTAAACAACAAACTACATGGAACTAAAGCAAGTCTAGCTGAATATTAATAAAGCAATTAGAACATTGGGGTCAAGTGCATAATAGTGGCGAATTTCATATGAGAACTTTAACTCATAACGGGCACAGTTCTTTTATGTCTTGGTAAGTTAGTTGTTTAATAATAGACGACTATGGTATATTACCTTTGAATATACTATGGGTATATGATAAGAAAAAGAAGGTCGTGTCATTCACCTCATGTTATATAAAGTAATATATCGAATAGGTAGGTAGATATCGAAACTTATATTCTTGTATTAGTGTCAGTACTATAATAGAATCTCGTGGATATACCTATGGGAATATTACCCTCAACTGAAATGGTATTAATTATACATTATATATTTCAATAATGTAGGTGGAAGTCACTAAGCAATGGTTAATGTTAATGCGCTCTGGGACAAACAGAGATGAACGTCTGTACATACAACTCTGACACCTGTTTATATATTATACAGATTACAGAAATAACCCAAATGACACAAATTAAATATACAATACGTACTAGATTCTTGCATTTGTCTTTTAAATTGTCTGGGTTAAATTCGAAATATTGAGGACATTATAAAAAATAAAGGATCGTAATAACAAAATAAATACATGTACTCATTCAACATTAAACATGAAATATAATCATGCTGCTATTCCGATAAACTTTTCTAAATAACATTTCTGCGTCTTATTAAATAACTTACTTGCCATAGTCTTGCCTTAATGACTTTGTAATCCTTGACTTACATTAACAAACTCGTTGACATGGAATTTTAAATGTAAAAAACATGTTGTTACAAATGGCTTAAAATTAGAATACTTAAATAAAAATTAAGTAAATGTGACTGTAGTAAATGTTAGAAACTAGATAATTACTTACATTGATGCGAAAAGTTTGTGTAAAATTTTACAACCCAAAATGACCTTTGGCCATGTGAGTGTTTTTACTGCACTGTAGTAAGTGAATGGAGGAAAAAACTTTAATCAAAATTACTTAAATGTTATTAATTCATCTATATGCGTGATTTTATTTTATCAGCCTTATCCGTCAGTTTATGTAACATAAAATGTAAAAATTATTCTTCATTCTAACTGTAAAACAGAAACCTTGGCCCTTAGAAAAACATGGCAAAAATTTTATTCCCAATTGTAAAAATATAATAGATTTTATCAATTATATGAAAACATACATAGCGATGGCGAATTTCCATTTTGTTTCGCTTGTATCATTGCAGAGTTGGAATACGAAAACCGGTTTCGAATAAACGCCGGAAGCCTTTCTCTGACGATAGCTTGGTATCGTAGTACCTACTCGTATATTGAGGCCCTGCTGATATGTAAAAAGTGAAATGTCTGCGTTGGTTGCACAATAGGTAACCCTAGTGTCTACTCAAAGAACCGGTAAAGCAAGAGAACTTTCGAGATAATATGTTATCAAATCAGTACTAAAGTCACAATTGATGGATACTTGTACTTGAAACTAGTGCCTCATATGTATGCACCTAATTTATTATACTGGATAAACTGAGATATTTGTACCTACGAGACGGTAGATTTATCTATTAGCCTGCAAAAAAGTGTGGTCATACCTCAGGAGTTAAAGACAATAAGTACCTATTAATAACAAAGTGAAATATGTAACTTTATAATTAATTTGATGATTAATATATTTAAAATATAATAATACATATAATATAAGTAGCAGCAGTATAATATATAATTAATAGGTACCAAGAATGTGCTATTTGTAATGCAGTAGAAATACACGCATTCTTCATGGAAGGCTAACGTATTGTTTCGTTGCCTTTAATTCAAATCAGTGACTTCAATGAAGGCTATTTATTATCTTGCCAATAGTATTGTATAATAAACTAATAGAACAAAAATATACCAAGTAAACAATAAATGGTACGTAATAATACATGTTATACAAAACGAAAGTTTGAATGTAATGCATAATATATGCTAATTATTTGAAATTCCTTGTACTCGTATGTAAGTTAGATCGCATTCAACTATACGTCAGTCATAAATACAGACAAAAACTTATTCAAATTATTATGTGCTAGCATTTCCCGCGGCTTCGCACGTGTTCTAAAGACTGTAATCCAAATTCTTTCTGAGTCGTGCGGTATGGCACCTCGCAGAACTAACGCTCTTCCAGTTTTTGCAACATTTTTCAATTATGTTCCGATCCTATTGGTCGTAGCGTAATATAATATAGCCTATAGCCTACCTCGATAAGCGAACTATATAAAAAAAAAAGAATTTTTCAATTTTGACCAGTACTTCCTGTGATAAGCGCGTTCCACCAAACAAACGAACAAACGAACTATTTAGCTTTATATTATTAATATAGATTAATTTATTACCATGACTCAAAGTTCATTACACCTAAGACTAAGCTGGTCCTAGCCTATATAAGATCATAACAGCTGAATTGTGCAAGCGCCCACGTATTCAAATATGCGGCCAATAACTTTCCTATTGAAACTAAATCGTCTAGTCACGACCAAACAAATCATAGCTACGTCGTTGCTAGATATCAGCGTGATGTCATTAACGTGTAGCATTTGTTACAATTGTCTAGACTGCTCAACTCGGGTGTAATTTGTGGACTGAATAACTGGTATGATTACATTTCTTACAGATTTTTTATAATTAAATTTAAAGTTTAATTCTAAGTGATATTCTTTAATTTTATCTGCGAATCTGTTTAATTTTTGGTGGGATAGTCTCATCCGATAGTTTTGTTTAAAATGTCGAGTATTCGCATAAATCGGACAAAGTTTACTATAATTAGATCAATTACTGCTTAAATAATTAATCTCAGTGTATTTAGTCAACGAAAAAATAAAAATGATTTACCTACATTGAAAAGTACTGTGTAGATACACGTTAAACAGTTTCTCCATAATAAATACATTTATTTATAAAGTCTACCTTTAAAAGATGAAAGGTATAAATTATGAATCCTATTTACTTTTATTTGAAATATGTTTAATTTAATTCTCATCATTGATGCTTCGTTGTCTTCCTTTGAGTGCAATGTAAACAACTTAATATTCCATTTAAAGCTTCATAGAGCGTAATCGTTTTAGCCAGTAGCGCAATGCGTGTCAATTAGTACGAGTGGACCTACCAGTAGCATAAGTTATTCAGGTATACAAAGCTCTAATCAATATCATCCATTTACTTTTAACTTAGTAAAATATAAATTATTACTGGTCCCTAGATACATAATAACGGTTAGTGTAGATTTTCCAGACATGTACTTAATACTTTCCTGCTAGTACCTACTAAGTAAATAAAACATCTACCACTTCTACAGTTATATATTTCAAACTTAAAACAAATGGAGTCAATGAAGCACACAATTGCTGAGCTCAGTGAGCACTTCAATACAAAAATGGCTGAGTTCCAAAACCAGCTTCAGACCTCAGCTAAGTCAACAAGCCCAACTGCTACTATTGCTACCGAATTTAGCATGTTTAGAGGTTTTGTGCTAAATGTATTGGAGGGCCTGCAAAAGCAACTTGATGTTCTCTCAAGAAAACAGGATGAATTTGAAATGAGATCCCGGAAGAAAATTCTCTTAGTCCATGGTGTCCAAGAGAGTAAGAATGAAAACATCTCTTCAATTACTATTAAAATACTCTCTGAAAATTTAAATATCCCCCTTAGTGTTGATGCCATCAGTCACTGTCACCGCTTAGGGCATTCTAAATCAGATAAGCCTAGAGCTATTCTCATTAAATTTAAAGATTATTCTCTTCGGAACAAAATCTGGTATTCCAAGTCAGGCTTCAAGAAGACTGGAATAACTCTGTCAGAGTTCCTTACAAAGGAAAGGCACAGCACATTCGTGGCAGCTCGTCAACGTTTAGGAGTCTCAAAGTGCTGGACGAAAGATGGATATGTGGTAATTGTAAGGGCCGATGGTTCACAAAGCCGCATTCTTACAATGGCTGAGCTTAACGCCATTGCCCCCGTACCCGACGACGCGCCGATATTGACATCAAGTGCTCCTCCAGCTACCTCTGGCCCCAGCAATACAAGCAAAGTTTCCAACATCAGGGCAAAGCGAGTTATTAAAAAGTAACACCGTATCAAATTATAATACATATATTTCTTTTTTGTTTGTTTAACTACATGACTATGATATTAACATTTTATCCTTTTCTTTTTCTTTAATCTTATTTAAGTAGTAACAAGATATTTTAATTTATAATACGTTTTTATAGTAGTCGGTAGTTTACTTTCAATTATTATTGTTTCGTGTTTTGTATAAAATATAAATAATCTATTCTTGCTGTCAATTGTCAAATGTCATCCGATAACGTTTAATAACTAATTGTTGTTGTTTTTAAAATTTATCCCCGATAGGGAAAGGACTATAGTCCATACAGCCTAGTCTAAATTGTTAATAACTAATTTCATGTATGTAGTTGTTCTATTTATTAATTTTTATCTGTGTGTTATTCTTGAAGTTTGATTAGATATTTATCCATATTTCTTGCTTTCCTTTTTATGTATTAAGTGTTCTTTCTTCTTATTATTTTTTTTTTGTTTTACTTTCTTTGTGACAATTTCTTACACATGCTGGTGGGTGAAAGGATTATGGGCTATACACATATTATATAATATTATTATTAATAATTAATACCTTTTATATTTTTATTATCAATATTTATATTATTTTTTTTATTAATATATATATATATATTTCTTTTTTATATACTTATTATTTATTTAAAATGGATATAAATTATAGTTCAGACGATGAGACTAGTTTCCACTCGGTATCATCATCAAATGATAGTTTCCATAGTGCCACTATTCCACTCTCTTCTCTTCTTGATTCGACCTTCTCTCCTCTTCCTAAGTGCTTTAATGTTGTGCATATTAATGCTCAAAGCATTCCCTCACATTATCCTGACCTCTTAGCCTCCTTCACTAATCAAAATATTCATGCTATCCTTGTATCTGAAACTTTTCTCAAACCGTGTTTACCCTTAGTTTCCTTTTCCTTACCCGACTTCCACTTAGTTCGTAATGATCGCACTGGTAAGGGTGGTGGGGGAGTAGCTATTTACATTCGGAACCATATACCTTTTACTATTGTTCATAAGTCTGATTCTCAATACTCTGAAACTTCTGAGCATATTTTAATTGAGGTATTATTTGGTTCTGTGAAATTATTATTAGGAGTTTTTTACAGCCCATCTTTATCGATCGATTACTTTGCAACTTTTGAAAATCTTTTAGAGCAATTTGTACCTTCTGTTAACCATTCCATAATTATGGGTGATTTTAATACATGTATTATCAAAAACGATTCTCGAGCTAAACGTCTTTTAAACATTGTCAACGGTGCCAACCTTCAGTTATTGAACTCCAATCCTACTCACTTTTTTCCTAATTGTACCCCGTCACTTTTGGATCTCATGCTCGTCTCCTCTCCTGATCTTGTTTTATCCCATGGACAATTCCCTGCTGACTCCTTTTCATATCATGACCTTGTCTACTTATCCTATAAAATTCGTCCCCCTAAAATTAAACCTACGGTCGTGATGCGGCGTAGCTTTAAAAACTTTAACAACAACAGTTTTCTAAGTGATCTGAACAATATTGATTGGCAATCGATTTTCGATGCTGGGAATATTAATAACAAACTAGACATTTTTAACTCAATCTTGACTAACCTTTTCGACAAACATGCTCCTTTCCGCCTTATTAAATTAAAACACCTTCCTGCACCTTGGCTCACACAAGACATTAAAATTTTAATGGCTAAACGTAATGCAGCTAAATCCAAATATAAACTTAAACCTACAGAGGAGAATCTGTTGAAGTATAAACGACTCCGTAACCAATGTAATAAAATTTGTAGAGACGCTCAACGAAATTACATCCATACTGCAATAGACAATGGTAATCCCGCCAAAACCTGGAAGCTCTTAGAATCTCTTGGAATTGGTCGCAGATCTAGTAATGTCTCCTACAATAGACTTGACCTCGATGCTCTGAACAGATTTTTTGCTTCTGTCACACCTATGGACAATAATGTAAGACTTCGCACACTGAGCCAACTCCATTCAACACCACCTCCTAATCATCCCATGTTTAATTTTACCCCTGTTAGCACTCCCGATGTTAAGAAACACATCCTAGCAATTAAATCTGATGCTACTGGAAGTGATGGTATAAACCGCAAAATGATCCTCTTACTTCTTGATACCATTACTCCTGTACTCTCCCATATTTTTAACTACTCTCTTTCCTCTAATGAATTCCCCTCTACCTGGCAAACTGCTCGCATTATTCCTATTCCTAAGATCAAAAATCCTTCTTGCTTCTCCCACTACCGTCCTATTTCCATTCTCCCATTTTTGTCGAAGGTGTTAGAAAGAATTGTGTTTGATCAACTCAGTCGCTTTTTAGACCAGCATAATATACTCTCTCCATACCAATCTGGTTTCCGAAAAGGTCATAGCACGGTGACAGCCTTACTCAAGGTAACCGATGATATTCGATTTAATATGAATAAGAAATTAATAAGCGTTGTAGCCCTACTAGACTTCAGTAATGCTTTCAACACAGTTGACTTTAAACTCCTGTTAGCTGTTCTTGAATCTATTAATGTCTCAAACCCCGCCATTAGTTGGTTTAGCAGTTATCTGTGTGGTCTATGTGGATAATAAGTCCTCCTCCTACTATCCCCTTTCGGCTGGTGTCCCACAAGGTGGTGTCCTGTCACCTCTTCTGTTCTCTATATTTATTAATACGATATCCAAACTTCTTTCATGTCCTTATCACCTTTATGCCGACGATTTGCAGGTATACGCTGCGGGTCCCTCCAGTGACCTCAATAATACTATTGAAAGGCTAAACAGTGATCTCGACAAAATTTATTCCTGGAGTACGACGTATGGGCTTCGTGTTAATCCTATTAAGTCACAAGTCGTTATTACTGGTAGCCAAAAAATGATCAACAAAATCAACTTTAATGCCCTGTCCCATGTTAAATTTGGCAATTCCGACCTAGTATACAGTAACGCGGTAAGAAATCTTGGACTGTATTTCGACAATTCCTTCTCCTGGACTAGGCAAATTGCAGAGGTAAGTAGAAAGATGTTCGCTGCTATAAGTTCCTTGAGACGATGGAAGAATCTGTTGCCCATTAAAACTAAAACTGCACTAGCTCACTCACTACTGCTACCAATTATAGATTATGCTGATTGCTGCTACCCTGACATTACTGAGGAACAGCTTAACAAGCTTGAACGTTTGCAAAATTTGTGCATTAGATTTATATTTGGCTTACGTAAATTCGATCACATCTCCGAGTACCGTACAAAATTAAAGTGGCTTCCAATTAGATATAGGCGCAATTTGCACATTCTTTCCCTCCTATTTTCCATCCTCTATAACCCAACCACTCCTTCTTACTTAAAGGAACGTTTTTTGTTTCTTGGTTCGGACGTATCTAATTTACAACTTAGGTCTCAGAGCGACAACAAATTAAAACTTCCAACTTGCACATCAAATTACTATGGTAACTCTTTTACTGTAAAAGCTGCAAAACTATGGAATATGCTCCCCCGTGATGTTCGCCATTCTGAATCACTAGGCATTTTCAAACGTCGTCTAACTAATTACTATCTCTCAATTTAGTCTTTTTATTATATATAGTATATATATTTATATTGTATGTAAATAGGATTTTAAGTTTATTTATGTATCTATGCGTATGTATGTATCTATGCGTATGTGTGTATCTATGCGTATGTATGTATCTACATATATATTATATTATAAGTATATGTTCTTCTCCTATGCATAATCGCTTGAGTTATTTAATTGTACCGCCCCGAGTACGTTTCCACTAATCCTTTCTCCAAAGGTTGTCTGTAAGAGATTGCTTATAGCAATAAGACCGCCTTTGCATGCCTTTTTGTATTACTCTCTTCATTTTCTGTACTCTTCTTCTGTGTGTGCAATAAAGTATTTATCTATCTATCTATCTATCTAAGTATCCTATATGGTGGTGTTCCAAATAAACAGCTATCATTCTAACAAACTCGTAATGGTTTGCTTTTCGAGTTTGGTCACATGCAATTTTTGGTTGTCTGTATTATGGCAAACATGCCATGATACAGACAACCAAAAATTCTAAAAACTATAGATTCGCTCTCTGTATCGATAATATTGACTATTTTAATTTTAATAAGATTTTCCAAAAAATATATTTTAATGTACGAATGTGACTCAGGTAGAATTATAATATATGTAAGTAAAAGTATGGATTAACAAATTTCGTTATGGCTCTTCAATTACAAAATTCACTTTACTTAATATGTACTGTGAATATAGACTATGCAATATAATATAGCTATAGTAAATTTTTGTTTGATTTATAGATCTATATCATATTTACAAACTTTAAATCAGGTCACGTTCAGTTTGTTTACTTCGGTAGTAGATACTCTAAACACAAGATTTCTGAGAACGTGTAATGAATATTAACGATGTTTATATATTGAATGTAACTAATATATAAGCCTATATGTATATATACTTTAGGCTACAAGTAAGATATTGTGTTTACAATATTAAAACCTAAGTTCAGACCTATTTACCTATAGATATTACCTACCTAGGGTGTACCTACTAAAAATTAAGCTATACATGAGCTAATATTTATTATTTACACAAGAAGAATAACTGTAATTAATTTAATAAAAAATGAAGTTTATTTGCGATGAACCTGTTAATGGGTGTTTAACATTTCATGTTTGCTTGATATTTAATGTTCTCATGCCAAAATCTTGGCGTCGTAAATTATAAAGAATACACAAAGATTTTATTATCTACATGCATTTTCAACAAGAGTCATATTATTCAGCATACTATGAATGTGTATGTTATTTGATATTCTGTACATTATAAATTCTAAGTAAATCGAATCTGTACATACAATATTTTTTGGAAAATCTTGTTGAAATAATCATTATCATCTGTAGTTTTTACATTTTTGTTAAGTCTGTGTGTCTTTTTCTGTCTCTTCTGTTTTTAAATATTCACGCATTCGTGTTATAACTTCGTATTCGATTAATCTTTTGATATTTAACATTTCTTGACACGATGATGAGATATATGTATTTTTATATTTTAGCATACAAAAACAAAGTATACTTTCAAGGCCCATATCAAAAGTCTACTTAGTAAAGTATATCAAAGGAAAAAGCCAACAAACCAAGCGGGAAAGTGCCACACGCAATCAATCAAGTGGAAACAAAGCGTCGTAGAACAACGCAGTCCTTACCACGGTCCATACTTGATCCCAAACAAACAGATCTATGTATACCATTTAAGCTTGATAAATACAGACGTCTTTGTAATCTGATCGCAAAGACAATTTCTACCCTTTATGCCACAATTTATGATGTGATTTTTATATTCTTTTATTTTTTTTATTTTTTCATCTTCTTTTTATTAAATATAAGTCAGTCAGTTAGAATAGCGGTAATATTACTTTTAAGTTATTACGCTGTACACAGATATTCCAATGCCAAGTGCGCCGGATACTCTGTAATTACGTATAATTTTTACGTCACTAGTTTTAGGTCATACAATTTCGTTATACACGCACGCGTGCACAATATAATCTTTAATCGAATTGAATTTCAGTTTAATTTGATTACAACCCACCCATGTAATTGCTTTTAAAATTCATGAGATAATACTGGAATGGACAGGGGACAGGCTATCAGAGTAAGCGTCTCTTCAATCGTTCACACCCATTTATCGATGAGACGGATTCGGAACATTGGATTTCCTAGGTCATATTGGAATGAATTCAAAAACGTTCGTTTCTAGTAATATTGAACTTGTTATTTGAGTAAAGAGAAAAGCTTTTTGTTCTAATTTGGTAAGTATATTAAGGCATATTGATAAGGTATTTTTAAATAGATTGGATTCATAGAATGACATAGAAATCTTCTTAAGGTATACAGATTTTATAAATTACATTCTACGTTATCAAATGAGTGACAAGTAAAGCCGCGCTGAATTTTTACAATACAATGATTTTTATTTTTGCAAATCTTAGCACAAAATAAAATTTCTTTTTCTTCAAGTGATAAAAAAATTAAAGGAAACTATATTTTATAAAAATATTATGCAGGATGTCCTCCAATAAGGCTTCCAAGCGTGCAAAAAGTTAATAATTGGGATTTACATTAAAATTCTTTATCGGATATCATCTTACGCATTTAGGTGTGAAGATTTTTAGAAGGCGCTGACTTAAAAATGCTGCTAAGGAAAAAATATTGAAAAAAATTTGACAGCTTTAATTTTTTTCTATATTTTTTATTCATTATAATTATCTATATGATTTAGAAAGTTCACGTAATACTTTCCGTACTAAAACACAATTGGCTAAAATATATTCGTGTCTTTTAGTTAGTAAAGTACCTATAGATTATTATAAATATTTCGTAAGGTTGAAGATGCATCGCATTTATTTAATTTTAAAACATTGTTATAGAAACGAGCTCCAATTGAGCTATATAATGCTTTCTCCGTTAAGTAATTTAAATTAAAAATGTAACCTATTTTATCTTATCAGTATTTTTGCTATTATTATTTGTTACTTTTTAGTACTCAAACAATGTTTACGAAACTATACATAAACGAAAACGATTAATAAAATTAAAAAGTAAATAGGTAGTTGTAATAAGATAAGCAGATTATCAAATTTTCACATAAGTATATACAAATTTTAATCATATTTTCATTAGGTACAATGAGTTTTGACTGACATATTATTCATAATACCTAGCTATAGCTACATCCAGAAGAAGTGTAACGTCTTTATAATTAACTAGCTGACCCGTGCCCACTTCGTTGGGCATAACGTTAATAATCCTTTTTTAGTAGAGTGTTTAAATAATTTAAATTACCCGTGCTCACTTCGTTGGTCATAATGTTAATAATCATTTTTTAGTACAGAGTGTTTAAATAATTTAAATTATTTTATTAATAATAAAAAATAAATTATCTATACTAATATTGAAAAAACTACGTTTTGTAACTTAAATATAAAAGTTAGACATATGCTTTCGTTGACTTTTTTGTAGACATTTTCAAGCTCCACATCTTTTCTCTAGAACTCAAAAATATATCTTTCATAGTTAAGGCAGCGTTCGTAAGAAACGCTTTCATTCGACCGTTTTTTCTAACGTAAAAACCACGTAAAAGCCTTTTTATTTTTCGGTTTTTTATATAACCTATGACACTCAGCAATAATGTGGCTTTCTATTGGTGAAAGAATTTTTAAAATCGGTTCTTACAATTTAACAAATAAACAAACTTTACTTCTTTATAATATTAGTATAGATTAAATTATTAACGATAGCTTATTATTTTGCTTTAATATTTAGGTTAACAATTTCAAATTAATATGATACCTTAATATTATTAAATACAAAAATTTGTGAGTACGCTTTTTATTTTTTCACACATTAAAGGCTTAATGGCCAAGTTTGAAAAAAAAAACTTATGAGCCTCCTGTAGGTACATACGTTTTAGCTTTGCGCTTACACTTATAAAGGTTAATATTTAAGTATCGGTTGGCGAAAACATATCTTCTTACATTATAATTACCTACCTTAGTTTTAATAAATAATATTGAAGTGTCTATTTGTAATATCAAAATAACAGGTTTTTACTAAATTCATATAAAATATAGATACAATACCTACTTGTAAGACTAACATAATTGTTAAAATTTATTTATTTAAGTTTTGTCTGTCGATTTGTTCGGGATAATCTCGGAAACGACTTGACTAATTTTCATTGGATTTTCACTACCAGACATTAAATGTTATAAGGAGTAACTTAGCTTCTTTTATTTTTAAAAAAGAATTAGGATTACGCTCAAAAAAATTAAAGCGTACATAGGAAGCATCCCAATCGAAGCCATAGTTAGTTGATAGTATGTAAGATAAATTTCAATTTAAAATCAAACTCAAATAGTTTCAAAACATGCGAACACAATGGTCCCGTTACGAACTCGTGGGAGTATATTTGCATAACAATTACCTAACAACATATTTATGTATAGTGACTAGTAAGAATGAAAAATATTCTAAAGATGAAATTATTCATAACTTATTTAATTACACAAGAGAGTTATAAATTAAATATTTCTGTTATATATTTTAAACTTTAACGTTTGATGTGTTTTTTGCGGTTTGAGTTATTCTTAGTAATGAGATTTCTCTTATGTAATAGGTACGTATATAAAGATATTATATATTAGGTATTTATAGATATATTACAGAATAAAATAAGGAGTGGATATTAATTAAAATCAAATAACAAGTAAAATTTAAGTCAACCTACTGGCTAAAAAGCTTAATGAATTGCGCTTCTTGAATGATGCACTTATTAATAAATACAAAAAAGACTACCCTTTCTATAACACTTCAAACATATTCTACTGTACAATTTAGAGAAATGCATTTACTTTACAGCTTTGATTGCGATACAGTTTTAGCTTACATTGTACATATATTGATTTCATAGGATTACTTAGTACATATAGGTGAGGTTCGCATATTATCGTACGTAGTGGAAGAATAGTAGAACTTATCTAGATATTGCAATTTCTGCTTCTAAACTATGAACTCTGGAACGTGACCCCATTGCACATTCAAGACGGGGTATTCTGTGCGGATGTGAATACATATTGAACTAATTATAATTTACGTAACGTATGTTCTCGTAGCAGTGACGTTGGAAATTAAACGTTGATTTGAAAATAAACCTTGACTGGACATTGAACTTTGACCTACGAGTATGTCAAGAATAGTTCATTTAGTGCAAATAGAACTATTAATTTGAACCTAGGTATACCTATCTATTGTGATTTACCTATATGTAATACTATGTATTACGCCCACGATACTGTGTTTGTTTATGTGCCCTTCATCATTCACCTACATAATAAAAAAGCAACGTTTTGTGATGGCAGGCAGTTAGCAGGACAAAGTGTATTCTCTCTCTCTTTACAGTAAATTTATATGTATCTATTGAAAATATATTACGAAATTCTATTTATCATGTTGCAAATAAATAATTAGTCATTATAATTGATCAATAAACGTACGGAAGCCGGAAGCCGTAATGGCGCCGTGCATGACGTCACTGGAGCCGGGACCACGGAGTAGAGTTCCGGTGGAACAATGCTACGTACTTTATGGACTAACTACCGTAACACTCCCACACCAATAAACAGTTTGTAAAGAAACGGGAAATTTTATTAACACAGCCCTATTGTGTAGTGACAAAGATAGTAGGATGATTTTCTATACAGGTTAAATTTATGTTTTTATTTTTAAACTACATATAATTATCAGTGCGCTGCAAACGAAACATAGGACATTATCATAACAAATGCTCGATTGCGGACATTGATTCGCAGCTTTGGAGTAAGTAGTGCCCCCTAACTATAGGAATTTATCAACTAAAACGGGTATAGTAAATATAAAATAGCGAATAAAAGTTCTAGGCACACTTTGGAAGCTCAAAAGCATACTCTCTTTAGATTCACTACAATCACTACAAAACTTTTTGCGCTTATATTGCCTCTGTAATCTCGTAGTTAAGTTACGACAGATATGAAAATCACACTACCCGAGGAGTCTCATGTAAGTATAATAATAATTTAATCGATGCAAATGTAGAAGGATATTGGAGTAAAAAGATTGAAGACTAGACAAGAAATGTTTAAAATGTTCAAATTTTTGTTATCTAAAGCTGAGGAAACATGAGCTTTCTAACCCCTTTCAAGTAGTGAGTCACATCCGTGCTTAACACAACGCAAGCAAATGAGACCTGCCAATGCCAAGTAAACAGTGAAGATGTGAGATATATTAAACCAAACTGCACCAAGCACTCGAGTAATGGCGCCGTCCATCGTCAACGTGCAGGCATCCAACGTCGCTCAAGATATTATTGTTTTCAAGACAATTTATATGATAGTAACTGGAATTCTTTGAGATTATTCTTTTGTGAGACGTCCCTACCTGGCTTATAACAAAAGATTTGTGGGGAACTTAAAAATGTATTGAAGAACAATAAAAATTCAAAGTCTCGACAATAGAGCAAGGTAATTAAATGTAAAAGTATAGTACGTACGCTTTAAAATAATTTAAATTTATAATTTTTGGCATATATACAGTATTGTGTGTATCATCATTCATCACTAATTAATAACGTAATAAATAATAATATGAGTTAACGCACTCAGTAATATTCATTAGTGAGAAAAGTTGCTTTTGTATGTTTCGAAGATTCGCAGAGGTTCCTTAAAGGGTTGGAAGTTTGAACGATCCAGTATTTTTAAAGATAAAATGCAAAAAAATATCATTGACCTAGACAACTATAAAAATCTTAAAGTAAAACTTGATACGTTAAATAAACTGAAATAATCATCGATAAGCTATAGGTATACCTACCTATAATTGAGCGTCTTATACATATGTCGACTACATTGTTTTTACCAGTAAGAATTCCGTATATGCCCTAATTACCCTAAGGGTGCGTTGCTAGTAGTGATGTAAAAAACCAAAACGCCTGCATAAGCCTGAGAAGCTCGTGACTGAGCGAACATTAACCGCACCGTGACCGCTCTCTTAGTAATAACTCCAGCAAGTTAAGCGTAATTGCATAAAATCGCTTTTGTTGGAATTTCGCTTGCACAATCCGCGGTAGGTCTTTCTCTTTCCTGAAAAGGGTTTGTATGGCGCGACCCTCTATAGCAATTCATTATTTTACTTATATAATTA
This sequence comes from Boloria selene, assembly GCA_905231865.2. NCBI lineage: Eukaryota > Metazoa > Arthropoda > Insecta > Lepidoptera > Nymphalidae > Boloria > Boloria selene. The sequence goes on along the minus strand of HG993146.1, from coordinate 5,308,790 downwards.
AACATACAAATAAAAAAAGATTAATTAATATTAGCTCTCGAGCAATAAAATAATAAATTACGGTCTTATATTTCATAACTGGTTTTCCTTTATATTACTTATTAACACATATTTGAATGGAATGTCGTAATTGACTTTTTATTTAAAATATAATACTCATATAATCTGATTTGATTCCTTGTGACTTGCCTCTACGGAATTTTTAAGTTACGCATTTAATATTGACTTGAATGAATGCTTATCTCGAGATAAGGCCATGCTTAATTTTTCACTTAGTACCGTACTTGTATCGTGGAGAAATTTATTACATACCTAATATTTAAATCAACGTTGACTAATTTGAATATGTATGTAAAGGAAACGAAGAAAGTTGGGTTCAAAATATGAACATATATTTTACTTACACGATTCGAATTTCAAATACTCAGAAATACGATTATTTAAGGCTTTGATTACACTTTCGCGTGAGCCAACCACACGAATGTCTATAGTATAATGTGTTCACGTCCGAAAGGTATTCACAAGTCTAACCGCAGGCCTACAATTTGTGATCGATTGGGGGATAGTACTCCGTAGTAATATGACGAAGCATACCGGTTGTCTGTAGTTCATTGCGTAACTGATACAAATCTTGTTTTTTCAGTGCGACCTAAACGGTTAATGTATTCTAAGCATTTGTAAATTTTTGTACAAAAAGCGTGAAATGAACGTTTAGGGTAACTTCTTGGTGGGGCATGACTCACGTATTTCCGCACGCGACTCAACTGTCAATAAATGCACGTGAGTAAATAAACAAAACATTCACATTAAAACGGATATTGTGGTTAAAAATACTTACTGACATTATTAAATGGTTTGCGTGTTGTTTTATGGATAATTGAATACATCTGTCTAATAGTTATTCTATGTTCGGAAAGTATAAAAAATGCGTTAATTATCTCAATTATAATACATACATTAAGCGTGTTTGCAAAACAGGGTATTGTTCGGAAATAAAATTTTAAAAGAATATGTTAAGTCAGCTGCCACACAATACACATCTGTTTAATGCCTGTCATTGTTAGGAAGGAGTTATGTGTAATATTCCAACTATGATAGGTCTTAGGCAACCCTAGAAAAAAGGGCAGGTGCAGTTCCGAGCACGCGCTACTCTATCTAAAGGTTAGGCTTTTTGTCACTTATGGACTAACACTCTATATATATACATAACACAATTACGTTAAAACGATACAAAGTCGATAATTTAGTAATTTTGAATGTAAAAAACATTAAACTTATATGATTATTATACTACAATAAAATATAAATATCACTTTAAATGTGATAAGCTTTTTATTAATGTTTTATGAAAAAGATAGGTAGCAAAAAATATACAAATAAACGAGACAACTGTATAAGAATCATATGATTTTGACGATACGATTTTCTAAGCATTATCGCTTCTAACTTAACGACCGTAACGTTCATGAAACTTAATGGAAGGCAAGTAAATTTTACATAATAATTCATATTAGTTTTTACTGTTTAATTGTTAAGAAAAGCTCGATGGGGTATAATATCTTAACAAGACAAAACTTGTTATGCTTTTTTTATAGTTGCGAGGTACTTTTATGTTCCATTCGCCGATGACCGTAATTAAATAAATGATCTTGACACAAAAATTTCAATAGTGGCTGTAGCAGTTACCAATAAATATGTCGATATATTTTATCATAATATTTTGGAAGGTAACAAAAACGCAATTACTTAAGTAAATATAGATAAAGTTCTCCACCACGCTGAGTTTGTTTGTTAGAGCTAATCTTCTAAACTACTGAACGGATTTTCATATTTTCAAATCGATTTTACCAATAGAAAGAAGCATGATCTGGTTATATTGAAGCATAATCTAGGCGCTTTTTTATATTTATTTTCATATAACTTTATAAGTTTTCGGGCGGCTACTTTTTCCGACATTTTAAACAATTTTCGTCATATAACATATTTTAACCAATTTACACAAAACCTTAACCTAAACCTTCCTCAGAAATAACTCTGCATATTATTGATCACCACATGAAATCCGTAGAATTTCTTGATTTTTTTCGCGAACAGATAGACCGACGTGGTTTGAGATATTGTTTTCTAATATATATATAATGATGATGTTACCGGTATCATGATTATTACTATACATGCAAGAGGTTTCTAGAGTTTCTAGGTCGAACTAAGGCGTAGGAACATAATATATTTACTAACAATGTACCAATTTCTATATTCAACGATATCTACAATCAACGATGTGTATTAATAAAAGCTAAAAAAAAGACATTTTTTTCAGTAGTAATCATTATGACATTATTCTAATAATCTCAACATCATAGTCCATAATAAACTTATTAAGATTTACTGCGTCGTCTGTGAGCATATTTGTTTTTTGGAACCGTGCACTTACAAAACTAGTTTAAACATGCTTCATGCGGTCTTTACGTAATGTGACCTCAAACCGGGACCCACTAACAGTTTCCGTTCACACAACCAGATATGGGCTAATTGAAGATAATCTAATGTTTGCTAAAGAAACTTACCAACGTATAATTCTTGTATGTTTCCTTAAAAGGGAATAGGAGCATTGGCCTGGTAATGTAAGAGCTGGTAGATTGTGCTTAAAATTAGAAAAGTAGACTTTATGTAAGCCAAGATAAGATAATAATTAAGCAATCTACATAATACTTTATAATTGTCCACGTCACTCTCAATTTATTTTCTAATGTAACTTTATTGTGCAATAAAGAATATTATATAACAACGTTAGGGAGCTTAATGAAAGCTTATTGCATTTTACAACTGTGCCAAATGTACTTTACTATTCATCACAACCGAAAAATAGTCCAGGCATATACTACAATCAACGAATGCAAGTTATCAGCCGTTTCTTTCCAATCTTTTCACCACATTCAACTCGAGACCCATTGTGGTCTATTGTGGGAGTGAGACGGAACAATGGTTCAACAATTAAATAGTTCCATTAGAGTAAAACAATCAACAATGGCACATCTGAGGAATCATGGGAGGATTTTTCTATTTGAATATAAATACAAGGAACAAAACGCTTTTTATTACTGCGGATACAGATCGCTTATCGTGTACGTTAGCACCAATTGTTGATTAATTAGCTAGACATGAATTACATACAAGCTATTGTTGTTCAAGTATTATATTGACACGTAATACATAAAAAGAGGTTAAAGAACCTTATATAAGTGTAATTTTTTAATAAATATCACCTATTCAATCAACACCTCATTTGTTCATAGTATTTTTTTTAATTTATTCAACAGCAAAAATTATTTTACAAATAAAAAAACGCATAATACAAATAAGGTTTCGGTATTCAGACGTTTTTTAAACTGTTACTGCTAGATAAAACTTGTAGTTAAAAAAGGTATAGTTTAACGTATGAAATACTGAATTGAAAAATTAAGGAAGTATTTCTTAAATTATCGATCGAGGCAAATGACCTCAGTTTCTTCACGTGTCATGTGTGGGTTGTGGCCAAACAAGACAGCTAAAAACGTGGTATTATTTTGGAGACTATAAAGGATTGCGAAGATTTACAAGATTGATATATTCATTTAAAGAGATTTTTTTGTAAATGTCGTTTTGACACAAGACATATATTTTACTTTTTTCTAATTTATTATATCATATATCTAAATATTATACAATTTTTTAATAAGTTTTATTACTAAGCCGTATTTAGTACAATACATATGCGTATTCAGTTCTTCAACATTATACAACGAATATTATGTCGCTTAACCATTTTTCCGAAAGTCAAAACCAGTTTTTTTGAATAGCTAGACTATTAATTTACCTTGAATGGTATACAAATGTCACTAAAATTTATTATGATTTAAGCAATTAAAATATCCATAGGCCCAGAATAAAATTCAAATTTAGTAATATGATAAGAAAATTATATTCAAAAACTTATTCCTCTATGTTAAATGAAGAAGAACTACCTATTATATTATATACTTACTGTATAATTTTAGGAAAATAAAACAAAAACAATGATGTTTATGCAAAGGCATTAACTATACTAACTAGAGATTAGTCAACTTAACAGCCATTCATTGATTGCCATTTTCTATAAAATTCAACGTTCTGACACTTGCCGATACATAAAACCAGTTCCTCGACCCATCCACTTGATCTGGCGTGTTGGCCAACTTTCACGAGATTCCACACGGGCCTGTATCATCTTTAACCACATCAAAAAGCTTGTTCTGGCAACACTTCATGGAAATCAAACAATTTAAAACAGAATACCAAAACACTGGATTAACATTTTGTCTTTGCTCTCATTTAGATGTTTATATACCCTTCGTTTAATTAGCAATTAAAAGCCCTAAATTAAAGTCAATGGAGGCAGCCCGAGCATAGAGGGTTCATATCCGTGTCTCGCACCTCTTATATTTTTATATGCGAGTCATATCTAAAATTATTAACACCTGCCTTACGGTAAATAAAAACATCTTGAGGAAACTTGCATGTCTGAGAGAATCTAACAAGTTTTGGAAAGACATGTGAAGTTCACCAACCAACAGCCACCTTGAACTATAGCCTGAACCTCCTCGTATTGAAGGGCCTTACATAGCAGTAGGATGTTAACAATACTTCAATACAACAGTTAATATAAGGGAATAATCGGAATAGAAGTAATCCTTTTTATTAGAGCTAATATTATGAAATAGAAATGATTTATAAAAGAAATGTGATAAAATGATTAGCATGGAATAAATAAGATAAGTTTTACTAATTAAATACGTACATAGCCATAATGTGCAAGTATCCCTAGAATTAATTTTATCCCTCGAAAAACTTGTTTCTCTATTAATAAAGGATACATAAATAAGTCTTTAAGCATAGTCGCTTCCACCGGTAGGGCTTAAGTTTTCCCCACAGAAATTACCTATTTTTAGAATGTGACATGTATGATTTGATTTTAAACAATAATCATACTTTTTTACATCATTAACTATTTAACTTTCAACCATTTGTATTTCTAAGAACTTCTTACGTACATCGCGTATTTAAACTTTAAGTTTACAAACTAAATTATTTTCTAAAGTTGGCTTAATGCAAGAAATATTTTCACAAAGAGTATACGTTGAGTCTCACTGGATTGCCTTTAATAAAACCACTATGTAAAGCACTTTAGCGTAGACAGTTGAATAAAGTTAATTAACGCAAAAACCATTCTCTCAGCCCCAAAACCGCAGTCTCCTGAGATACAAATGTCATGGCCGCCCCACAGCTACTCAGATTACCTGTCTCTAATTAAAGGAATTCGCTAAATGTGATGAGTTGTAAAGAATCCTTTCGAACTTGATAGTATTGGATTGAATGGATTCCTAATGGAATACAATAAAATACTAGCATTTATCCGCTTAGAATTCTCATTAATTCTCTAAGTTTTTAACTCTACAAACTTTATCGTAGACAAAGTATTATATTTTAAATTTAAGCTCACTGAAATATTATTATATATAAAAATCTACTTTTTCCCGTCACGATAGGATCGAAATATCCGTAATATATAATTAGTTACATATTACCATTTTTATTTGCCAAATAAAGTTTCTTGTAGCTTTTTCCGGATAAATCCTCAAATCACATAATTACTATTTTGTAAAGAAAATTTTAACAAATAATTTCGACATTACTGATATTTTTAAGTAGAAAAAACAGCCAAATTAGGGATTTACCACTTATTTTAGACGTTTAAACAAAATAAATTAATTTTTACAGGGTTTTAAGTATATTTTGTGAATTTAGTAATTTTTTTGTGAATCAGAGAAAAATTAGCTAATAATGGTTTTCAAATTATATATAAAAATAGGGATATACTTTAGAATGTAGTCACACTTGAATAGGTCAAATATTACGCAGATACTTTATTGAAGTATCACCTTCCTGAATGTGTAAAGAATGTAGAGACACAATCACTATAGATCACTGAATTTGGTTAGTATATAAGTACATATTTTAAAGACACGTCAGATTGATAGGTAAATATCGTAGGCTTAGTTCATTTATAAAAAAGTCTAATGACGAGTTTCAAGTTGGAATCTGGAACCCTAAAAATAATAGTTGAGAATTTTCACTAAAGGTTGGTTAATATAAATATTAATTATTTTTGCATAGGAAGCTTTTATGATCAATTTTTGTTTAACATTGACTTAAAGTAAATTGTTAAACTAAGTATAACAACGATACTAACGAAATCTTTGCGTTATCTTTCTTATCTATATTAAAAAGTAATAAAATATACTTAGGTTTCTATTACTACTTTATCGATATTTTAAATACAAACTGTGTTATTTATCCTTATCACTTACCCAATTACAGCGTATACTCAAGCTTTCTACGTACATACAGTGTAGGTAACTACTGGATCTTGATATCGTGTAAACGTCTACAAGTGCCCTTATACAGATCCTCAGTGCAATAGTGTTCTCCGATATTGAATACTTCATTCTGAATACACCTTCGTTACTGAGTACAAGCTTTTAGTCGTCATCTCCTACACTCAAGATGTAGTGTTCCCAAATTCCTTTACGTTTAACAGTTTGTTACGCGTGCGACGCGTTGATGTTTTTTTAAGGTAGATTTTCGTTATTACGTACGATATCCTGTAGTGAAGATAATATATATTCGGTATATACCAATATATACTATAAACTATTGGACCATATATTTACAAGATAAGATTTATATTTGGGTAATTAGGGTCACATATTTTACCTATCTTACAGTAAGTATTTAAAGTTCTTTAAAGGTAACTTAATTTCCATAAATTAGAATTATTAAAACTGAAGTCCATGTAAATTATAATTATTCAGATCGACATTGATTAATGAAATCAAAAAATAACTTAGATAAGGTTTTTAACTAAAACTTATACACAGCAATGAGGTTGTTTGTAAAAGGCTGTATGTCAACGTAGAGAAACTGCTTAGAAAGTTGTTATGAGCCTAATACATACCCTGTTTTACGTTGTAATAATTCGACAATCCTTTATAGGCACAATTCACAGCACAAGAGTTGTACAAAGTACAACGTGTAAACCTTTATCTCCACAAATTTGAACATAAGCACTAACGAACTCACGGTGCACAGAGGTACATGGCGTGATTTAAGCCAGCATTCACTGAGATGAAAGCCTGAATTAGCACATACTACTTCGACTGTTAAAATATCACTAAACTCAAACACAATGTCACTGAAACGACACACACTTTACCTAATTCTAATTGTGACGTGTAAAACACAACATTGCTGAAAAACTAACCGTTAAATTCTATAAAACAGTCACTATGCTACGGTGGTAAGTTAAAACTAAGTTGAGCCCGATATGAGTGAGGAAAGACCGTTGATCCAGTTGTATGGTCGATAAAGCAGTTGAGTTGTTTTACCGACGCCCGTAGCGTGACGTAGACACGTTTGATATTTTGTCTCACTCTATTATATGAATATAGAGGAAGACAGCGCTACAACAAAATAAGGTAGTGGGGGAAGTTACAACCTGCGTCGGCGCAGCAGAGCCTTAACACATCTATAGCGGACAGGTGAATTATAAATGTGTGTGCTTACATCGCTACGAGTTTATGCTTGTTTGTGCGAATATTTTCTTGATTGTGGTTATTGATAAAACAGTATTTTGTTAGATGCCTTTTAATCGGATCTCAGCCACTGTAGCGTCAACTATTATCGGTTTATTGATAAAAAATACTAATGCGAAACTTAATTATAATTCGACATGCAATATTAGAAATAAAAACATACTCGATTAAATATTTAATATTATACTCATTGAGACCAGCGGTAACGCGTCGCTTGGATAACCGAGTGATGCAGGTTCAAATCCGGGTCTCGCACCTCTGATATATTCATGTGCGAATCATTTCTATCATGATTACCACTTGTCTTACGGTGAAGGAAAACATCGTGAGGAAACCTAACAAGTTTTCGAAAGACATGTGAAGTCCACCAACACGCACTAGGCCAGCGCGGTGGACTATGGCCTGATCCCCCCTTGTAGTGAGGGAGGCCCGTGCCTAGCAGTGAGACGTTAAAAAGGGCTGATGATGATGATACTCATTGAGAACTATTTCTGCATTTAAATTGGCATTTATCAAGTGTTATCACTATAAATGCAATACAAAACTTCTGATCTAGTACGTTTATTTGTGACAAAAAAATTATGGACCTATATAATATATGAAAAATGCCTATTAAGTTCTTAGTAGTAATACCGCTAACACTTGAATTACCTATTATTCGCATTCTCAACCCAACCGTGCCTCAGAGAACGAGTTAATCCGTCAGACCCGATTACTATCACAAACATATTATGTTATGCTCGAATATCCGACTAATTATCACGCTACTATTTTAAGTGTGAAACCTTGTGATTTAATGAGTGAGTAAAATTTGTGTTTGTTTATTTACCTTTTTATAGTGTATTCAACGGTTCAATGGTAATATGCGAAATTCGAAGAAGAACTCAAATGAAGGTAGGTTGTATTCTAAATAAAAATAGCTACCTCGAAAGACGCAATCACTATTTTTTATTATAATATATATAAATTCAAATGAATCATAATCTAATGAATAAAAATGCCAATTTTACGTATAACTTTCTTATTTTTAGAAAAATCTTTAATGATAGCTAAATTACCTATGTGTTACAATTTAAGAGACATTAACTTGTAGTTCTGTCTTTTTATTAGAATATAATATTTATTAAATAGGTACTTATTTTTTCTAATTGTAATATTTTTATTCTTACCAAAATAATTTAAGCATGCAATAATATATCGCGAACAGTTGAAAAGGAAATAAGAAGTAAAATAAGTTTCTATTTGCAATTAGATTGAGCCAATTTAGGCGAAGTGCTTTCTACGATTTATCCGTATCGTCCATCAATCAGGGACAAGAGATACATAGATATTTGTTTTCAAATACTCTGTATACATTTACGAAATATATGGGTAATTAGAGTAGAATTATTCGGAGTTTATTAATTATTTAATTTATTTAATTATTTTAAATTTCGTGCATTAATAATTGTAACGTCGCTTTAACTGTAAAATAAACATTAAAACACACTTGTTTTACAGTGAATTCTGAGAAAACCAACTATAGCATTATTTAATATATTATGTAAATATATGTAGACAAAGATGATAAACTACTGCTAATTTTTTGAATAATATAAAGGTATATGTGAGTATTATTTAAGCTACGTACACAGCTAAGGTTTATTTAACGTTCAAATTGCTTTCATAAAACAAGTCAGTGTAATTAAAAAACTGAAAACCCCGATTGCGTTTCTGTGTAATTTGGAAATGAAAAAACCCTAAAATATGTTGGGTTCTGATTTAAAATTTATACCCACACAATTAATACGAATCTAACGACACCTTTGAAGCTAAAATCCAATGAGCCGTTCAGGCCGTAGAGCGTGCCAACCAATTATACATACATACATTACACACATACGCTCGAAAAACATAACCCTCCTTCTGGCGCAGTCAGGTAACAAAGTACCATATTAGAAATATACTGGAGTCATTTATACGTCATTATTAAAATTTAAAGTATCTCAGAAAATAATAAATGTCCTATACAGCGAAAGGAGATATTAACTAGTGGGAATTTAGAAATGTAGACGAGACTAATAAGATTTTATTAAGAGTTATGTAGCGAGAATAGAATTACGCAATGAAATGAAAGTATTGTGTGTAACAATACGTATAATTATAGCATGTTATATATGAGGGCTTTAACTTTTTTTCATTTTTACGTAACGTAAGTGCGAGATTAATGTTATTTTCTTCAATGACGTTCACTTGTTATAAAAGCAAAATAAAAATCAACTTTTAAATTTTCATACGAAAACATTAGTAGTATACTGTGCTCCGGGTATAAAATACACTAGTGACTCGCTCTCGGTCCGCTCTGGTTCACTGGCTATTTTTAACGCATTGTATAGAAATTAAATACTTTCCCGCAAAAAAAGTATCCAGTATGTTGATCCGGATAACCATCTTAATCTGTCAAGAGGTTTTCTCATTATGTGGTCAGTATACACAGGGTGTCCCAGAAGGTGGCGATAACCTGGCACGGGGAGAAAGGCCCTCTTATGATGAGGCAGTTTATCAGCGCTCTACTCACAGTAGTACTCGAGTACCAGCCATTTTAGTGAAAAACTAATTATCTATGTCTTTTTCTCTAAAAATATATTTGCAATAAAACTTACAAACAATTAAAGACTAGTCACAATGCCCAAAAATTTCACTCTGGGTAGTAGTACATTTTTAGTTTTTCACTAAAATGGCTGGCTTCACAAATTTTTTTTTACTGACTTATCATAAGAGTCTTTCTCCCCGTGCTAGGTTATCGTGACCTTCGGGGACAACCTGTGTATTGACAATAATGACTATTTCTACAAAAAAATAAGTAATGGAAAGATTTGACTAAGCTAGTATTTTATTATATGGATACAAGATAACTCTCAAAATGTCCTTTATTCAATAAAGAGGACCAATGGTTAGGTAAATTATAGACACTATATAGTAACAAAATACTTTTATATTGTTGTTTTAAATATTATGTATCTATATTCTATATATTATGTACAGTAAATTATATGATTTTAAAGTTTTTCCGTATATGTAGTATAAAAATTATACATATTAAGATTTTTAATATATAAACGTTAGTACTTTTTCATACTACAACTACTATTTATTAGAATTGTTACAAGTAGTTTGACGCTCTTACCTAATAACGAGACTGGTGCCCTTAGGGACATTTATTGAACAGTATAGGGAGTAGAGAGGAACAAATAAACGAAGCAATTTCACCCTTATATTTCGTAAAGGCTCGTAGACAACATTCAATTACAATATATTGCCAAAATCATCGATTGTGATTTTATCTCTACATATATTGACAACCGATCGTAAATAGCTTTATCTCATCATAATTACCCAACCTTAATAATACCTGCATATATCATACATAAGAGAACGTAAACTATCTAAAGTTTAGATTTAAATTCTAAGTCAGATAATAAACAGAAAAGATTAGATTGTTATGATGAATGTTTGTTTGTAATAGATAAACTCAAAAACTAAAACAAACCAAACTAAAACTAAACCTGTAGGAAGCTACATTAGCGCCAACTATAACAATTTAAGATCGTATTACCACTTCTACGGAAGAAGTTCAAAAACTAAAGTCACCATTAAAAATAGTATTATGGTAAAATATCAAAAAAAGGAATAGGTACATAACAAAAAAAATAATTCTTCAATGATAGGAATTTAAATTAAAAAAATCTTTAAAATAATATAATACATAGTTACTTACCAGGATCGACGTACTTGAGCACAAACTGGACATCAGGTCCGAGGGCTGAAGCGAGCTCTAAAGGCAATTCGTTATCTCGGAGAACGTGCACTGAAAAGAAACAAATGCTTTTATGAAAAGGACTCTACACAAGACAATATATCTACAATAAAAGTTTCATTTGGGATCCGAACGAAAAGAAAGAAATGCGTTCTACACTACAGCTACGAGGTTGTTATTGAATTACCTACTATTTTATAAAATATGTATTGTATTTTAATGTTTTGTCGTATATACATACTACCTACTTTACTAAGTATAATTTTTTTGGTACATACATCCTTTGAACCTTACTCTATTTTATTATTGTGTATGTACTTAACATTGCCTTCAATTTTATAAGTAAAATGTAAGTAGGTACTTATTATACAAAAATTCATTCGCAGTTGTATCATATATTTTTATTACTTTATATAAATACTTCCGGAACATATTATTATATGAATGAAATAAAAACTGCCTATACGTATTATTTAAAAGAAAATCACCTAGACAAAAGCTATTGAAGGTTCGCTGAAAACGTTTCATCAAAATATCAAAGAAGGAGATTACATTTAATTTACAGAGGATGTCTTCAAAAATCATATTTCCATCAAAAGAAATGTACGCTGATGATGAGCGTTACTTATTATTTTATACATACTTAAAGAATGTGTGCTTGTCTTTATTAGTATTTAAATAAAATATGTTTTTAATATTAGGTAAATGCCATTCGTCGACTACGAATTTTATGATATCAGAACATCTGAACTATAAGTCAATGTTTAATATTATTAATTATTAAATCTACCTATACAAATCGCAAGCGTTATTTCGATTGTCTTATATCTCTATGCCATGTATATAACATAAAACAAATTTTATTAAAGGTAACTACCTCCTGAAATAAATGTACCTTTTTTACTACAAAATTAATGTTGTATAAACTATATTTTCGGATTTTTAGCAGATCAGTTTTGATTGTTAATTTGATGTTTTGAAAGCTTTCGCTTTTTTCCGTGGCCACGATTACTAAATAACTCTACATGATAGATAGCTTGAGCAAAAATCTTGTCAAAATTTTAATGAAAGAAATACGCCAGTTGTTATCTTAAGCGAGCTCATTATAATATAATCAGATTCTGCGTTTTCAGAAATATCTTTCCATTGTTAAATTTCAAAAGACGATCTATGACAGATGACAACATAAGAAAGACGTCTTCAGAAATAACGACAAGGTCTCCCGAAACTTCGCAAATAAGTTATCTTATTTTTAATTAAATACATAATAGGTAGTTCTATACTCGGGTAAGAGCTTATTCAAAAATTTTTAAAAAAGTTTGTCAGCAGGCTAAGTCTATTAGAAATAAAATTTTAAATTCTGATAATAAAATTAAAGCCACTTGGGACGTGATTACTCGTACGACTGGCAGATCTAAGCCCGCTAGTGAACCTATCCAATTGTTAATTAATAATGCTACAGTGAGTTCCAATGAAGATGTTGCAAATTCATTTGTAAGTTATTTTTCGAAAATCCCTGAAAAGGTCACATCTTCTTTAAAATCCTCTACTTCAGATGCAATAATTTCTTTGAAAAGTCATACTCCTCACTGTGATCACCAATTTAAATTTTCATATGTAGATGCGAATGAAATAATTAAAATATTTAAAACTATTAATCTTAAAAAAACTGGTGATTTATGGGGCATGTCTGTTAAATTACTTAATACAATAATAACAAACATTGCACCACAATTATCTCTTATATTCAATAAATGCATAGATACTGGAATATTCCCTGATCTTATGAAAATTAGTAAAATAATACCTCTTTTTAAAGATGGTGAAAAAAATGACCCTGGCAATTATAGACCTATTTCTATATTGCCATGTATGAGTAAAATCTTTGAGAAACTTATTTTAAGTCAACTTCTGACTCATTTTAACGCAAATAATATTTTCCATAGTGAACAGTATGGTTTTACTAAAGGCAGATCTACAGCCGATGCGGGGATTGCGCTTCTTAGACATATTTATGATGCTTGGGAAAAATCACAGAATGCAATTGGAGCTTTCTGTGATTTGTCTAAAGCTTTTGATTGTGTGAAACATGAAACTCTTTTGCTTAAATTTGCTCATTACGGTGTTCGTGGTATTGCTCTCGATCTACTTGCTTCTTATCTTACTGATAGAGTTTAGAAGGTCGCAGTAAATAACGTCAACTCTTCTGGTTCTCCTCTTAGAATGGGTGTTCCGCAAGGATCTATCCTAGGTCCATTTTTGTTTTTAGTTTATATTAATGATCTCCCGTTTTATGCCGATAAGTTGTGTGATATTGTACTCTTTGCGGATGATACCTCCTTAATTTTTAAAGTTGATAGAAAGTCAAATAATTACGACGAAGTAAACAGTGCATTATCGCATATACTTCACTGGTTTAACATTAATAATCTGGCTTTAAATGCCAAGAAGACAAAATATATGCAGTTTTTATTACCTAATGTAAAAAGACAGAATTTGAATTTGTAACTCAATAACGACACATTAAATACGGTAGATTCCACGGTCTTCTTGGGATTGACATTAGATTCGGGTCTGCAATGGGGTCCCCATCTCTCGTCTCTTGCGAGTAGACTGAGCTCAGCTGTTTTCGCTGTTAGAAAAGTCAAGCAGCTAACGGACATTGATACTGCCAGACTTGTTTACTTCAGTTATTTCCATAGCATTTTATCTTATGGTATTTTGTTGTGGGGTAATGCAGCGGACATTAAATCGATATTTATTCTACAAAAAAGGGCCTTTCGGGCTATTTATAACATAAGCGCTCGTGATACTCTCCGCGGACTTTTTAAAGAAATAGGAATTCTTACGGTTGCTTCGCAATATATATATTGTAACATTATGTTTGTTCGGCAAAATATTAATTGCTATTCAAAGCACAGCGACAAACACAGTATAAATACTAGAAATAAGGATAAACTTGTAACACCCAGTTTTCGCCTACAAAAGGTAAACAGATCGTTTATGGGGCAAGGTGTACGCATGTATAATAAAATTCCACAGTCCATATTGAACTTGCCTTTAAGGCAATTTAAATCAAAAATTAAAAATACGTTATTGAATAAAGCTTATTACACTATAGTGGAATACCTGGTAGATATAAATGTGTGGGATTAGTGACTTGTTGTGTCTCACGTAGGATAAATAGATAAATTGTAATACAATATTGTTACCAAATATTTTTTTGAAAAGAGCAACTGTTGAGTTTCTCGCCGGTTCTTCTCAGCAGAACAGCTTTCCGAGCCGGTGGTAGTTTACTCACAGACTTACAGACTGACTTTTAATTTTGATAATGTAAAAATGACGATTCAAAAGAGCTTGTAAAAGTCTATTTAATAACTAAAGAATATTTTGATTTGATTTGATTTGTAGCGCTAGAAATTATTGAGGATATTATGCCTAACTTTTAATTAATTAAATTATCAAAATTACATTAAGCAAAGGCTTATTTACAACATTGACTAGCTACCTAGTAGATTTGTAACGAATGAAACGTTTTTTTTATTGTTATCTATTAATTTTCTAAATACCTATAACTATGTTTGCAGATTAGGTGTACCAAAAAAATCGATCAACTGAAATAGAGCTTTTAACCACAATTACAACTTAAACTAGATTCAAGTTTATAAAAGTAAAAATGTATGTTACTATCTACAATTTTTATTTAGTATACTTTATGTACTTAGGTTCGATTAAAATAAACGCACAAAATTGTAAGATGTACCTACTACTTATTCAAATTCGCCCCGCATCTTACAAGAGCAAAGCTCAACGAAAGACCCAAAAAAACCTAAAACCTTTATAAATAATAAATATACATTAAAGTCAATTAAACATATCTAATACTTAATAGGCAATAAACATTTATATACTACTAGCGAAACCCGCGGCTTCGCCCGCGCTAAATCTAGGGAAGAGCTATGTCCCTGCATTTTAAATCTGTAATCTTCGTAAATATCCATTTAAATTACATACTGTGAAGGACCATATTAATCTATATTGAATGCACATTGTATTTAAGGACTTTTATTTAATTGGATAAGGATTAATGCTGTATTGCTTAAAATTGCTTCGTAAGTAAGACTTTATTTCTCGTAAAAAGTAAAGGATAAAAAATTGTGGGTTATCCCTAAGAGATATACATAATATGCCATCGCGGATTTTTTGTAGAATTTTTAAGTTGTACAAAACTGTAGTACATTATTTCGATCGAGTTTTGCCAGCGTGTGCAATGTAAGCGCTAAAAAATTGTTTATTTACGACATCACATTAGAAACCTTTAAAATTATCAGTGTATCTCTACTATATTATGCATGTATTATACATATAAACCTTCCTCTTGAATCACTCTATCTATTTAAAAAACCGCATCAAAATCCGTTGCGTAGTTTTAAAGATCTAAGCATACATAGGGACAGACAGACAGCGAGGCCACTTTATTTTATACTATGTAGTAAAGTCAATATAATTACATTACGCGCCTAATAAAAAATTTAAGCAATAATTCCTTTGCGTGCGTATAATTCAATAAGTTATTTCATATAAAACGAAATAATAAATTCTTTCATAAGCTTCATAGCATAAGGGAAGAAACAAAATACTTCTGTAGCATAGAAATAAGGTTCGGTAAATATAAAACTGAGTTAACGACCCAAAATAAAGATAATATTTTATACCACAAACTATTTCGAAGGCAATGAAACAGAATACAAAAAGGCGCGCTATTCTCTACATGACTAGTTCGAATATATAAGCCATTTGATATTATTTTTTTTACTTTCATTCAATCTAACATATATTTCACTAATCTATCCAACTGAATGAATACTGAACGAATGCGACTGTTATTTGTATAACTATACACGTAGGCTATTTATATTTGCAATACTAATGTGTGACACCGAATGCATTTAACATTATACGCTGAATTGCATATATGATTTATAATAGGTAGTATAGGAAATAATAAGAAAAGTCAAATGTTTGATCTACAACGAGTAATTACAAGTACTATATATATAATGACAAAATTAAATATTTAATTATAATATGTAGGTATCGGTAGGTAGCGAGCTCATTGGTTGGCTCAAATCAAATAACGATTTCCCGACTTCCTGTAACACAGTTCGTCCCTTTACATGAAATCACTTCGACAGATTGCAGGAAAGCGAGAAAATAATACACAGGAATAAGATATGTATGTACGAAATAAACAAAATTGTATACTAGTGAAACAATAAATTTAATAGTAATGACTAGATGCATTTCAAAGACATTTATGTCCCACTTATTACTAATCAAGATCTCTATGAAAGTTCTTAAACTTTGCCTTAAAGAAAACACCACAGTGAGCAACCCCTCGCGTGTACAATCATGGCCATTCTTCGTAAATATGAGTTCATTACACCAAATTATAGTTGTTACCCCGCAATTTGCCCCTGCATGTTTTTCTGATGAGAAATTAATGAACTTATTCAGTTTCTGCGAATTTATATTAAGATGCCTATCTCAGATACTACGCTGATAAAATTTTATAACATTGCTTTTTTAATCAGCGCTACTTACTGAGTTCTCACAAAAAGTTTTCATTATGCACTTCAATTGTATCGGATAGTTTTTGCATATTACATTGCTTCATGCTCTTGTAAGCTATAAATAAATAAAAAAAATATGTATGTTGCAAAAGTGACACAAAGTCTAGTTGTATGGTAAGAGACGAGCCATGTCGTATGGCTACCAGATTATTGATAAACAACCCATACTCGTATTTAACTTTAAATACATATAAATGTAAACACCCATGACATGAGTAAAAATGTTTGTGTTTACAAATGAAAGCCCCTACGAATTCGAACCCGCGTCCGTTGGCACAATAAATCGAGTCACTACATACTGAGCCGAACGTGTCGTTAAAGTTATTTCTTAAAGCACTAACCTACCTTTAGTCAATATTTTGGCGATACAAAAATCCATAAAGGTAGAAAAAGAAAAAAATAGAAAATAAGCGTACTAGTATGTATATTATATTATACAGTGTAACACGCATGAAATAAATTAACCCAGCCATAAAGGTTTCACAACATTGAAGACTTCCACCATCAATCTCTCGACTCTATCATCAAATCAGTATCTATCCATTGTATTAACAATCTCTTCCCACATACAATGTTTCAAATCGATATAATTACATAAAGTGCCTAGATTAAAATGTTTTACGAGATTTGCCTACGTAGTCACAAGTGAAGCTAATAGGAATGTGCTAATATTATAAAAAGGAACGATGCGAATGCTGTAGAAATTACAATTACGCGAGAGTGAAGTTCTTTACGTCTTTATAATCACTATTACAATTAGTTTCTATTCAAAATTATACAAGAATTCTGTAAATCAAAGCAATGTAGGCAGTACCTTACTTTTTTAATTAGTGTCTTATGAGACCATGATTGTTATAAAGAATATGTTCTGGCAAAAAATCTAAAAATTGCTAAAACATATCAGAAAAATTACAGGTTTAGTTATTTAAAACGTCAAATATTTACTTAAATCTAAAACAGCATATCACACTCTGGTATTAATATTATATGATACATAAAATTATTATTATTTTTCAAGAGCCAATTTACATTTTATTTATACACATTACTTCTGGACTTTTCTCTTATAAACCCGTGGTACGTCATAAACATTTTTGGAAGATCACAATATAAGTATTGTAACGAGCGAAACCTAGTTTATAATAATAAACCATTCTTTAACAAAGTTAAAAAACTATTACTGCGAAATACTGTCGATAATTTAAATCAAAAGAGAGGTCGAAAGATTTCCTTGACCGATCCGTCGAGTGAAAATGACATTTCGGACATATCTTTCCCACGGAGGACTCGATCGGGAGGCAATTACGTTGGCGTTCCGTTTTTGTCAGCAGCGAGTGCAAGATAAACTTTATGTCATCGCTCTTTATATAGAACAAGAGTTTTATAATTAAATTGCACTCAAATGCAATCAAGTCCATAATGAATAAGTTGAATTATCTAAATAAAAAATAAAATTTATTTCATTAAGGTTTTTACTTAAGTTTTTTTGCATATTTTACATACATATATAAAACACTTTTTATATAATATTATTTAATATATAATATGTGAAATTTATTGAAATATCAATTTTTAATTAATTATGTTAAGCTAAGAATGTAAATTATCTTGTCAATCATTAGTGCCTAGTGTAATTCTACTTTCGCTATGTCCCACGACGTTATATGACAAGGAAGATGCATCAAGTACTGTTAAAGAATTAAGTCTTTGTAACGGAGCGGCAGTTTTTGTGGGAATTCTTGCATCTTGGAGCTAATGCTATCAAGTTTTTGCACACCCACATCAAAGTTCCTAAGATAGTGTATATATAGTCATTTCCTTAATAGAAAATTTCCTTTACTTCTACTAAATACGATATCTACCGACTACAATGACTTATTCAGAAAATAATTTCACTATTTAGCAAAATGACGGTACAGCTTACACAGGACTTTTTCCATATATACATACCTAATATAATGAATAAAAAACATTTACATTGATTTGTAAGTTTATATATTTTTTTCAACTATTATGTATTTTTTTCTCTTTAAATTATAAAAAAATAATATAACAAGCAGTATTTTAGAAAACCTAGAGTCATAATCAAAATACGAGTTCACAAATCCTTCGCTGTGCATGCAGCAACTTTGCCCCGCGTACTCTCTAAACTTTAGAAGCACTGTAGTTCAATCCTTATGAAACTTTATGTAATTCTAAGACATCGTTATACTAACTAGAAGTCTTTCCTTAATTTAAAGATTTTTTATTAATAATTTACATGGACTTAAAATTCTTATTCTATAACAAAGAAAATGTCAAATGACTTTTTTACAGTCTCGAAGAGTAAAAGTTCATCATAAATGCTACAGTAGGTACATAGTTATTTAAACAAGTTCGTTTGTACGAAGCCGCCTTTAGCTCGGAATGGTCATTGTTATTCAACCTCTTTTTCGCTTTTACTCAAAGAAAATAGCGAACTGCCTTCAAAGCCTCAAAAGAATACTCTATCTGTACTCGCAACTGTACTTTCATAATTTACATATCTCATTTGTATACATTATATGATCACGTTTTTCGCAACTTTGTATGGCTAATTTGTACAAGAAACTGATAATGTAAGAAATTGATGCCTTCACTCATAATCGTTTTCTTACGACTGGTTCCTCACGTTTTCTTAAAGTAGAGGCTTAAATCTATGATTATTTATTAAATATACTTGTTAGTATTTATTAGCTATCCATCTTAAAAGCAAGTGATATAAAAAAGGTTTTACTCTTTCACAGTTGCGGCTTTATAAAAAAGGTCAAAATAATATTGATTTTAGGATTAATAATATCAGTAAGACTTTTTCTTTTATTGCAGTAAAATTACCTCCATGATGTGGATGTATGCTTAAAAGCAGGCAAGGCTCGTCGCCCGGGTCCCGGCAACAGTCGAGCACGTCCCGACTGGTCGTGTGTGGCGTCACAGGCACCGGCGTAGGCGACCACCCCGCGCCGTTCTCGCACCACACTCGCACTATCATCTAAAGAAAAGAATAAAGGTTTATAACTAAACATACTTTTACAACTTCCACCTAATTCTCTTTGCACGTTAACTATGTTCTTAAATGAGTAAATAAATGTTCTTTAACCCTACAGCTATTTACTAAATACATATAAAAGTAAGTGTCTTCCCCATTCTACGTGATATTGGTGAAGTAATCTGTGCTCAACTGAAGAAGCTTTGAAGCTTTTAACAAGAGAATTGAATTGGTATGGTACAAACAAGAATATCGAAATGAAGTAGGGTACATTCATTCCATCTCTATAATCAATTTGTAGCTTGTGCTAGAGAAATAGCGTGAGTTAAAATACAGGTAGGTACCTACTACGCGGTTTAATTAATTTTAAGAATCAAATAATAAAAGCTTTTAGCTTTTCGGATCAGTCAATTAAGATAACATTCATTAGCTGGGTAAAGAGCTGATTAAAGAGTTTAATATTTATTTTTATTAGTCAACGAATATTATTTGTCCCTTCTAATGAAGATAAATTATAAGAATAAAACAAAAGAAAGCTAGAAATAATTTTAAAGTACAGGTACTTATATTAGAAAAATATAATTAAAATTTATTCCGTTAATACCTCATAGTATGTCATGTTGTGTAAAAGACGAAAATATACTGCAGTTTATGTCTGATTTTTAGCTCAAAGTCTTTTGATCTATAGGATTATAAAAATAATTTAAATGGTATTTTTTATTTCCTTTCCATATTTTTCATCCTTTTTAATTTTTCAATAAAAAAGTTTTAATTTCTTTTTACATACTTTAATGGATCGTCCATTGTTTCAAAACTCAATAAAAAACGAAGTGAATATTTAATTATAATCCTTCAAAAGTTAGATTGCGGATACTTGTAAAATGAATTAAAGCTGTAAGCTGACAGACACGTGATAATATATTGTAGTCTAACCCCTATTTTACTATCAACAGCAAAGTGCAAACCGACTGCTATTTCCAAATAAAAAAATATTCACAAATTTACAATAATAATTATTATTTCATTTAAATGTAGATTGCTTATATTGTAAATTAAATCTGGTCTTAACAACGTATAACATTATAGGGTGAACTTAGTCTGTATAGAATCAATAGTGAATAGATAAACTAGCACTTTCGACTGTCTGTCTATCGAGTGTCAGCACTAACGAACGTTTACTGCTACGCGAAGGCAACTTAGCTAAAATTAATAACATTCCAATATGACCCTTATATTGTGAGACATAAAGAATAAAATCGTATAAAAATAAATATCCGTAGCTGCGTTGCTCCCTCACTTAATTAATTGTACGCTGTTGGGAATAAAGGTAATGAAACATGTAATTAAATAAGATCGTCTGTACACAATTACTGACAAGATGTCCACCTAGAAATATAAGGTGTTAGGCTTAAGACACCATATAATATTTTATGATAAAAGATTTTTTTGATTAATTTCTTCAGAATTATTAATAAATACATATCAATATTTTTTTCTGTATTATCAACCTATATGATGAAAGTTATAACGAGTAAATTAGTAGAAGCTATAACTAAAATATTTCACTTTTTAGTTCAACGAGTACCTATACCTACCAACTATTTATAAGGTTGAAAGTTTTTTGAACGTGGGAGTTCCGGCTAATTTTAGGAACGGGTGAAGAGATTTACCTACTGAAACTTTCATCCAAAAGAAAGGATTTCGCCAAGAGAGCATCGCCACTAACAAAATATATATAAACAAGGTAATAAAGTCCCGACGGAATATACGGATTCTAAGCAAAATATTTAATAAGTTTTTACCTTGGAACCTAATGTTAAAAAACACTTAATATGTTAAGTAGGAAACTTTCTTTCTCTTGATATCAGATAACAATGTTAGCCCTTTCGTACAAACGAAAGCATTTTAGCATAGTGGTAACGCACATGCGGGGGAAACCGAGTGAAGTGGGTTCAAATCCTGGATCTCGCACACGATATTTCTATATGCAAAAGACTTTAGACCAGGGTAGAAGCCTTTAAAAATAATAAAAAGTGAAAAAAAATTACAGTAGTATGAAACCCATTGGAAAAGGAAGAGAATATTATAAAAATGAAAAGAAAAATAAATTAGGGGCGATTTGAGTTCGGGAAGGTGAAGAGGGGGGCTTTTAAGGGGAAAAAACGGTTTTTCTCGATTTCCGGCAAAACTAAAAGTCCGGTAGAAAAAAGTTTAATGGCAAAGTTGTAGGTAATAAAAAGTTTTAAAACTTTTGTATTTACACTTTTTTCACATAACCTCAAAATTTATGTGAAAAATTCAAAAAACCAAGTTTTTGGTTTTTTATTTTTATCTTTTACAAAAAAAGTTTTTTTGACGAAATTTCATGAAAGCTTACCTTTTTATGTCCCAAGTACGCTGTAATTTATTTGATTTGAAATATTTATTATTTCATCTTATTTTGAATTAATATCGAAAAAGTAGTCTAATTTTCAATCGAAAATTCACCCGTCAAAATATCAGCTTTTTTCAATATATAGGTGTGCTTTCTGTTCGTTGAAATGTCTACTTTCCGATGTAAAATATATATATATATATATATATATATATATATATATATATATATATATATATTACTATAGTAAATCTTCTCAGAAAAAGCAAAAAAT
The DNA here is from genome assembly GCA_905231865.2 of Boloria selene. Classification (NCBI taxonomy): domain Eukaryota; kingdom Metazoa; phylum Arthropoda; class Insecta; order Lepidoptera; family Nymphalidae; genus Boloria; species Boloria selene. Next base: position 5,286,039 of record HG993146.1, on the reverse strand, counting down.
CGAAAAAGCTCGAATTCGATTTTTTTATTATTATATAAAATTTTGAGCTATTTATTAAAATTTACTCTTTAATTACTCGAAAAACGTAAGACTACTTGTTACATTGACAAACAAAAAAATTGCAAATCAAAATATACTACTATAATTAACAAACAAATTAGTTAATACAATTAATATTTAATAAGACATCTACAATATTTTGAGAAAGTTGTAGAATCTTCTTTAAATTATGCGCGTAAATGCCTATTTATTACTATTTTCAGGTAATTTATATACCTGAGTGACCTACGAAAAATTTTAGCTCATCAAAAGGTATTTCATAAAGAAGTGGGGAAGGGGCTAGGCGGGTCTGGGCCTTACTACATACCTGATATTTCGTAGCAGCTGTAAAAACCATTAACCTAGCCAGTATTCGAAATACAGAGCAGTGTACGACATCGTTTATAAAAATACACGTGCAGGCTGAGTTTCTTAAAGAGAATTGTGACAAGTTTACCTAAAAAAAACTTTTGGAATCTGAAAATAGTACAGTACGTAAGTACAGATGAAAAAATAATAACCTTCTTAATTTTGCACAAACAAATTTAGTTACACTCACGATAAAATTGTAAGGGCATTATTAATTCGATTTTGTCTTTTCAGATTATTATCAGTATGGATGAATCTGTTAGTATAATCTGCAATAAGGTAGATGATAAGCAAGTGTATGAAATTAAAAAAGCAACTTTGAATCGTTTAGCACGAAAAGAATCGACAATAAATACAAAACATTTGAGACTTTGACGTCAGCTTTTGTTTTATTTATTTTTCATTTTTTGAGAAGATTTTCTACAGTAATATATAAATATTTTTTCACCATCGGAAATTAGAGATTTCAACGAACAGAAAGCACACCAATTTATTGAAAAAAGCTAATATTTTGACGGGTGAATTTTCGGTTGAATATTAGGCTACTTTTTCGATATTAATTCAAAATAAGGTGAAAAAATAAATATTTCAAATCAAATAGATTACAGCGTATTTGAGACATAAAAAGGCAAATGTTCACAAAATTTCGTCAAAAAAGATCTTTTTTTGTAAAAGATAAAAATAAAAACCAAAAACTTGGTTTTTTGAACTTTTCACATAAATTTTGAGGTTATGTGAAATAAATGTAAATACAACAGTTTTAGATCTTTTTATTACCTACAACTTTGCCATTAAACTTTTTTCTATCGGACTTTTAGTTTTGTCGGAAATCGAGAAAAACCGTTTTTTCCCCTTTAATGCTCCCCCTCTTCCCCTTCCCGAACTCAAATCGCCCCTAATTTATTTTTCCTTTCATTTTTATAATATTCTCTTCCTTTTCCAATGGGTTTCATACTACTGTAATTTTTTTTATTTCAAAAATTATCGACACTGGTCTATTTTACTATGTCAATATAAAAATTTTACACTGTCAATATAATAGATATCGAATATCGAATAATAATGCATAGACGAATAAAATTCCCTTTGTTTACTGTTCAAGGAGAAATTCTCAAAATCGGCTGTTGCGAAAATTTTCAGTTTTTTTTGGCATCCAATAGAAAGTAGAAATAAAAGTTTTTATGTATCAGAGGCCTAATATTAGTTATATTAAATATTTGACTTTGGTAGGCAAATAATCGAATAATCGATAAAAATATTATGTTAATATTGCCACTACATAAAAAAGATTCATGCGGTGAATCAACAGCTATATTATTGAGTTACGTAATCACATTTGTTACTTTGACTTAGTTTACCGCGTACCTAATTGTTTTAAAATGAGCATGGCTTACAAAGTTACGTTTAACATAACTATAGTTGCCATTAATGTTTTGCAATACTTTGTCAAGACCAAAATTGTACACGAAAATGGTCACAAAATCTCATAGAAGTGTCCGATACACCAATAAATTACACGCCGGATTACAAGAGAGCTACTGTGCTAATAAACTAAGACCATTGCTAAATATTTAGTGTTGGGCGTAATTGCTTGAGACGATTTATTTACGAATATGAAAATACAATATATTTATTAATTTAATTAGTATACAAAATTGACTTTTACGAAATTATGTAAAAATAATTATAAGAATTACATAGGTAGGTACATACTCTCTTACATGCACTTCAGTATTTGCAACGCATAACATTACCGTTTTTATTCGTGCATTAAAATAAAATAGTAATATTAAGTAGACATGTAAGTTTTCATGGTCACAGACAATATTTGTATGTAAACGGGCCGCGTACGGGTCACGGATGAATATAAGTGTAGTAAAAACATTGTAAATATTGATGACTTTAAACAAACATTTTGCAACGCTGTAATACAACCGCTTCATTCTTTCAACGTAAACAAAAAATGACGTCAATACAGAATGTATTATCATTGCTACGGGAAAGAAAAATAAATCAACTACTAAATTCAAATATAAATTCGCATAAGAATAAAATAGCAATCTCCATAGCAGATCGATCCTTTCACTATATACGGACGTAATATTGTTTAAGAAATATTTTGCAAGAATAGTTGAAAACGTGACATTTTGAATCGTGGTCGAGTTGGTCTTCTGTGATCTATTTGTTATGGGAGTATTGCAATAAACGTTTAGCAACTTTTTTTATTCCTATAAAGTATGGCATATAAAAAAGTAATTTCGATTGGTATTGTAATAAACAACAATTGTAAGTTTTGAGTAACAATAGGTTGTGATAGAATTCTACTACATAAAAAATAATACCCCGATGTAGATTAGACGTCATGGTTGTCTTTAAATATTTCTATTTTAAATCAACATTAACAAAACTAGAAACCAATATAACGATATAAATTAGATTACATGAAGTACTACTGACAAAGTAGTTCAAAGGCAAAGTTTTCATTCACGGATTTTTTACAGATGTATTAAGATTTTTTGTTCTTTTTTCAATAAATAGCTTTTTCAGAAGAAGCACCTATAAATATAGATAAACTGAAAAGTAGGTAAGCTCTTCTAATTCTCATTGTTTCTTTCCTATTCTTAATTAAAGTATTTTTGTTATTATGACGACACGCGTGGCGCAGTTTGTAGTGACCCTACTTGCTGCGCAAGCGGTCGCGGGTTCGAGTCCCGCTGGGGGCATACATTTGTTGAGCACGAATGTTTGTACTCCAGTCATGGGTGTTTATATTTATATTATGTATGTATTTAAACTTATATATGTGTAGTATATCAACCATCTGGTATCCATAACACAAGGCTCGTACCTTACCGTGGAACTAGATAGTGCTGTGTGTAAATGTCCCAACATATTTATTTATTTATTTATTTTAGAAAATTTCAAGACTATAATTAGATAAAATATTGACATACCTATACAAAAGACAATAAAAAGTAAAAGCCATTTTGCCACAAAGACCAAAGAAAGTGCACACCACACGTGCTTCTAACAGAAAGGTATAGACGTGGATATAACGACTAGCGAACGATTGGAACTAGTGCTACCTGGATAAAACCTAGCGAGAAAATGGCGTGAAATCACATTATTGGAACTTTTGCCTCACTCTGTTATTATATTTACTTGAAGTATACGGCTTGTTAGGAGTTTGTGAATAATCTTAAGAATATTTCGTAAAAGCGTACGTGAAAGTTACTTCAAAATAACATTTCGATTTGTCAATATGCTAAATTCTACCTTCTAGAGTTTGTTATTTCTTCTACCTTCATATCTAACGAGATATTTTTGACAATTCTCGTATACAGTGCAGAGTTTAACTTCGGCTTCGTACTTCATATTTTTAAGCTAAAATATGATTTTTGATTGCTTTAACCATTATATTATGCTTACTTTAATTCAGTTACTTCGAAGTAAAATTGCAAGAATATTTCCACAATATTACCACTACGTTACAATGGATAGAATAAGCCATAAAAATGCACTTCTAAACCTTTTAAGTCTTAAGTAGAGTATTTCTTGAATTAAATTTTAAGCCACATTACATAAACCAGATAAATTGGTATTTGATAGGGCGATGTATGATCAAGATCTTCTGTTTATAATCAAAGGGCCCCGAAGAAATAGTTTCAAACCCGTCACGTAGAACTTCTTGCGTTAGGACTTAATAACGAGATTACAAAATAATTATTCTCTCGTCCAAGATAAACAATTTTCCATAGCTCCTACATACGATGAGTTGCTAAACTGGGTAGAGTTTTCGTATTAGGAATAATATAGGGCCATGTTTATATATAACGACTAGCGTATATAATTATCTTTATTCAGTATATTCATCAAAACCATCAACATAACGCTAAGGAACTCGCCTACATGAATAGCTTAGTTTGTATTCATTAGCTTTTCAATTATAATGCTTTATTTGAATTTGTATGTGACATGAGCTTTATATATACCATATAATACATCCACATCTTAATAGAATGTAGAGGTATTAAAGATATTAATAGGACTTATTTATAATACACATACGTTTATCTGTGTGTATTTTCTTGTTTGCCATAGACATAATAACATCGAAACTAGCAAGATAGTGTATGATGTAGAGATGTAAGCTGAGGTGTTTTCGCAATCACCGTATGGAAATTGATTATTTCGTTGAATTTATCTTTATTTTTTATAATTGTTTATTTATCTTTCCATCCCCGAAGTCAATTTATTCAAAAATTATTAATGCCGAAATCTTTTAAATCTTATCGTATTTTAAGGTAATCTATCTCATATATAATTTATATTTTTATAAAAATATGTAATATAAAAAAACAATCTCGACTAAATCGAAATCTAATGCTGATAGTTACATAAAATACATATTAATCATTAATAGTAATAATAAATATGATCGCGATTTAATAAGACAATAATAATGGCGGAAATCATTTATTTATTCTACATATTAAGAATAACATATAACTTATTCGTCTTATAAATAAAAACAATACGGAGATGATATTAAATCTACAAGTGGCCCTTACTTACTTTATTATTTATTGCTTGTTAGAGTGATTAGTTTTTCGGAACCTTCCCTCTTGTAATTGCTTACAAAATAATTAAATTTCATATTCAGGCATACCAGCTCCAACAATAATTATTTTGTGTTAATTTTCTGGTGAGCTAGTCCAATTAGAAATGGACCGTTATATTAACTTATTAAACAAGTTAAACAAAATGCTATAGGTACAATATATTCATACCTTTGCTAACAACGGTTAAAATTTACATAACATGGCCTGGCATTCATTTATAACCGTCTTGTCATAAATAGCATTAATGTCTTTTAAACTCAAACATTCAAATAAAACAAAGGCTTCTAACTTTTCCATAACAAGTTTCAAACGCAACGTATTTTCCTCTCAAAAGGCATGACAAGTTTGAACTTGAAAAAAAGTCCTATTATAGTCTAGATCTAAATACAGATGGAAAAAGTTGGTATTCTACGAACGCGCTAGCTTCCTTTATTACCCTTGCAATAAGTCTGCCAGCTGCTTTGACGCAGATGCTTACGTAATTACACGAAGGGGTGACTGGCATTAAACAAACGCCTGGTTAATTGTTTCGCTAATACTAACGTGAAATAGGTCAAAGGTAAGAACGTAGTTTCTCGCAATCGAATATTATGACCGAGAGAAAATCCACGATATGAGATTATAAGTAAATATAATGAAATATAATGTTTCATTACTAAATTAATTATAATATCGCTAAATAAATTTGTAAATGATTTGTTTTGTTTTATTTGTAAGCAAAGCATAAGGTTTTGTTAGCTGTTCCGTTATTTTTTTAAAAGTAATAAAAATAAATTAAAAATTGTATCTAAATATACAAAAACATTTTTAGTACAGTAAATTAAGTTGAACTACTGGTTTTAAAATTAAACCCTGTATATAGATACCGTTGGTTAAAAATATAAAACAGTTGCTATGATAGCTATTTCCATTGTTTAACTAACTTTCATTTAGTGCTTTGTATAAGCTTCAGTTTATACCTATAGGTTTAGTCTGTAGACTTAAATGTAGGGTTTTGAAATTGCTAAGGTTAAGGTATTCTATTAGGTACACAAGAACAGAGAAAAGATCTACAAAATATTGACAAATAATATACCTATTTTTATGTCATGTTAACTTTATGAAAAAAATAAAATGACACTCACTCATCACGAAATATTGAAAACAGCTTGACGTATAAAGATGAAATTTGGGAGGTAGTTTATAGTTAGCAGACGTCCGCTAAGAATGGATTTTGCGACAGGGCCAGATTAAGGAGTTCTACGGGCTCTCGTAAGTTTGTATAAACTATAAACGTCCTTCATTTTTTGTGCAACAAACTTACAGGGAACACCTAGAATTCAAGTTCGAAGTGAGGGTGAGTAGCTAGTACCTATAACATATTATATTTAACGTAGGTAATCTTGTAGGTGCGTTTTTTAGGCGATAGCTTATTTATTTGTTAACAGTTGGGAAAACAAACGGCAACACAGAGGTCAAATTTTTAGTAATTTCGTCGGTATGTCTGTAACCTCATGACTAGAAAGCCACTTGTAAGATTTTGATGAAATTTAGTACAATGATAGCTGCCCAATTGGACCGAGGGTGAGTCACTAGTATAAGTAATAACACGGAGTGAATAAAATATTATTGGGTGTGTATAAAGAGATGATTGAGTAATACACATTGTATCAGGAAAATCGAGAATACCTACTCATTTTGCTTTAAGGAAATCTATTGTTCTTACTATAGAATATTCGATAAAGACGTAATATGTAGGTACCTATTACCTATAAGCTCTAATTGTAAGCTGTAATAGATATTGGCATAATTTGTTCTACAATTTACATAAGCTACTAATTACGATTATTAATTAAAGATTATAATTAAATGACCTAAAGCATGACAATGATAATATTATATAGGATTAATTTGAAAAATTAATAATGAAACAAATTTCCACTCACCGGAATCATTTTCGGGGGACATGTGTAGTAACGCCTGTATGCCGCCCACCTGAAAATAAATTATGTTCTATTATTATTTTACCAACAGTTTACCAGTCTATACTCAAATATTTAAAATTGTTATCATTATTGAAAATTACAAAATGAAACACTGTATAATTATGAAGTAAATAACTGTCAAACTAAACAAGTAAAGCATTCTATACGTTAATAATGTTCTGACAATTTAGCTAAGTAGTCAATTTAGTGGTAGTAACATTTAGTTAACAGAACATGTCAATCCCATACAGTGATACGTTATACTAGAGTTTGCTCGAGGCTCTACCTATGTATCTTTAAATATTTTAAATTAAATTAGTTGTAATTTTAAACAAAAGCATTATTTCCAATTCTTATCATAATAAACTTTATCATACAATCTCGATCAGTGATTGTATTTAAAAAAAAGTTCTGAAAGATATACAATATACCTACATATGGACACTCTACCTACCTTTCAAATTTTCAGTACTTAGCATGGCTATTATTTATATATTTATATTATGTATTTCTTTTAGTAGAAGAGTACATAGATGCAAGAACCATCGCCACGACCAGAAAAGTCCTTTCATCACTTTTTTATTCATCAAAAATATTACCGATAAATTAATAAATAAATAAATAAATTATACAAACATTAGCTTTTTGTTAAAAGGAGTATTTATTTTCTTTCTCATAACAAACTAACTAACAATGTTAATGAAGGATTTCACACCACTAAACTAACATTAAGAATAAGTTTACTAAGCTTAACTGACAGTGACACAACTCAGTAAACCTAGGCTTACGAGAAATAATTAAGGTAGCTTGTACGATGATATATGTGAATCTTTTGGCTTAACTATGTTATATAGCAACTATAAATATTAGCTTTAGCTTTAGGTATGTGGGGTTTTTATATTTTATATCGGTATGTTGTTTATCTTGGCAAGGATTTAAAAATATTTTACGTATTATCTTTTTATACTTATTATCTAAAACTTTAAAAGTATATAAATAGCCAAAGATTCAACAATTTGTCCTTTTTCTCCTAAGTTTCGTAACCGATTTTCTTTTCTTTTTTTTTTTGTCATGTTCATTTTTGTCAGTTCATGGTTTTGCATGGCTACCAAACAAAAGTTTTATCAGTAAAAATAGAAACAATTAGTATTTTATTTTCACGTTAGATAAATTCTACATTTTAAATAATATATTTTTAATAAAAAGATATGCTGGCAACTAATTTTCGTCCACTGGTGAAACAAAATATAAAGTAAAGTTTTAAAAATAAATAAAAGATTCAATATTTAAAGGTATTAAAAAACTTATTTGTGTGTATTTCTCGTACATTATTATTTTTAACTGTAATTTATTTTCTGATTACATTTATATTATTTGTTCCACTCATAATAACTTCTTATACAAAACGGTAACTTTATTCGCGAGAACTAAATAAATTCGATGTATTGTCTTATTTTAGGCGGATATAGAATTTCACGCGCCATTGTTTCCCGGCTTACTCACAATACGTAACACAATGTTACATCGCATGTTACACCCTAATCCTGGACCCGACTGCGCTTTCACACTATTCTAAATGGATTTAAATGCCTCAGCATAATCCTTTTCAGAATAAAGGTCCTAAAGGTCTAGAATATCCATGGAAAACATAAAGGAAATTTACATTTAAATACATACCTAGTTTTATAATATAATGTAATTAAATTTAATCTGAAAATTATAATATGCCATGCGATACAAGCTGTACCCAATAATTATTTGTTCATTACAGCATTCAAGTAAACAAACGAGATGACTTAGGAACATAAATGAAACTCGTTTGCACTCACATACAACTGCGCGTAGAGATCTAACACCATGGTCTCTAATTAACGAAAACATTTCACCCAAACCACTAAATTACAGTTTCTAACACTTAGTAGCACTTATCTAACACCACAAATTAGCATTTACCGTCATTAGCATTCATTTGTATCTCGCCTACAAATACCATTTAATTGAAATGTTTCTGTATTGAATGCGCGTTTTAAAGTCAATATGTAATATTTGCTGAGACAATTTAAGACATTTAACTTAAGACATAAATAAATAAAGATTTAAAATCATTATCATACAATAAGTATATGAGTTTTCTGGTTAGAATACAATATATTTCAATTGAAAAAATGGTATACATAATCAAAATTTAAATTCATTCAAAGAAAGCGAAAGTGAATATTTAAAAGCAATGAAAGCTCATTCAAACTCGGATTTCAAAGCTCTCATTGCGCTTAAGTATTCAAGGAACAGTTTCATGGCGCTACATATTCATAATCTCAAGTAACTCGTGGTCCGAGGAGTGTAGGAGTGACACAAACATGTTATTAAGATTTCAACTTTAAAGACAGCCGCGCTCGACTTCGGCAACTAAATATTGAATGAAAGGTAGGAATCGTTGAGTAATATTATGTTGTTGTAAAGCCGCGGAGAGGAATTGCAGGCGTGCCTGTTAGGTCTCAGACGTGACGGTACAAATTACACTACGGCGTTTGAATAGCAATGCTAGGTATGGTTAAAATTGTCTGACAGTTAATTTATCCTAAGACGTTGTATCGACGCTTGGTAATATGTCGATGAAGGCGTTGAAGCGATGTAAACAAACGGTCTGTTGACACTCTTAGGGACATAACCTAAATCTAATCGATTTAGGAATTGCTTGTATCTCAACTCACACGCGAAAATCAGTGATTTGAAAGGGACAATTTTGTGATTGCAAGTAGAAGTGTTGGTAGTGCGTGAACGCTATCCGTCACCTCAGCGATGTAGGATTTATCATTTAATCTTACATAAACTATTGAGTCTGTCTTTTGTTTCACTCGGACAGATTGTTTCATTTTTCGCTAGAGCGTACCCTTGCTTGACCCACACTTTTCGTGCAAAGTTAGTGTTGTCTAAAAAAGGAAAAAGAAATACTATTTACAAATTATCAAGTGGCCTACTTTCGGTTATACCATACATTTTATGAAAACCTAAAACGATTATTTTTAAATTGATGCAAGGAAGTGTATAGCGTAATTTGGGCGGCCGCTGTCGCTCGCAAGGTTCGGCGTGAAATATTTGGAAGCGGCAGCGACGGGCGCGGCGGAACGATTTGCATACAATGAACCTCAATCGAGGGAGGGTCCATGACTGGAAAGCCCGCATCTTGCTAACATTTCGGAAGTACCATTCTCTTATCATCTGATTTTTATTACTACTATTTCAAACAATTTAATTTAAAATGCTTATCATTTATTATTTTCCGTATGTATTTTTGTGGCTTTTAAGTATCACATTTATCTTTTGGCACAGATCTCTTCATACAGTATTATGATTTTAAATTTCTCTTTGCATATTTTGATATATTTGCTCTTTGAACGACAGCAGAAGCCTGAACAAACACTCCATGTAATTGATGAGTGAGAATTGAGATAACAGTAATAATCCTATTAATTTTACTAATATTATAAATGTGAAATTTTTGCCGCCTGAACGGCTGATAACGTTAACGGCTAATCTGGATTTTTTTTCATCAAGATTAGCCGTTATTAATTGGCATAGAGATAGCTTATAATAGCACATAGGTTACTTTTTATCCTGGAAAATCGTAGGATTTCCGTAGGGTAGATTCACTAGCGAAGGACGTGCTCGAGAGGCGTGAGTTGCTATGTCATTTATAATCTTACCAAAAAAGTCTTATTCGTAATTTTGTAATACAAGCAATAAACGACGTCAATATAAAGTTCAAAGTAATTTTAAACTTAATTGATGAAATTTTCAATAATAGCGGGTGTAATTGGAAATTTGAAGTGACGTAAGTATGCAAAATTTCAGATTTATTTGCAAAATAATTAACAGCGCATAAAATCAATCTCCAAATCAATCATCCATCCGAATCAATTCCAAAATCAATTTTAATTAAATATCAAACGCAGGGTGGTAAAAGCACGCAAAAAATAATTTTATCTTTGCCTACGGGAAAGGATTTTAAAAGCGGTATACCCGATATCTAATTAAATTAGAGACGACTAAACGTTAAAACCTTTCAAAACCAAAGCCTCTATATCACATTAAGAGACCACCCTGCGTGGAATCTTTTCGCTGTAAAAGATTAATGTCACAATAAGATAAAAATAATATTTGATGCCATAGTTTAGGCATGTCTAATGTATATTTAATAAAAGTAAATTTGATAATAAGTTAGCAGCTAAATTAAAAATACTATTTTTTGTATTTTGCGATGTCATTTTGTCATTAACATTAAATTCTAAGAACACGTGCTAATAGAATGTTTGTTTAAAAAAACTTGTATATATTTGCGTCATAATTGTATTTGTTATAGCTTCTACAATTGAGTATTAATACATCAAATACTGATACTCTCTGTTTCTTTTGTAATGTATTATTCAATTATTGGAGCCTATACACTTTATTTGCTAGCTATCTTAACATATTTTAAATATTGTTTTCGGTTTGGCCGACTTAGGTTAAGCTATTATTAAACTTTTTATTAAACAACAAATTTTTATTTTAATAATTCCAGTTTTCAGTTTCATTTCATTTTTGTTTTGAAATCATTACAATTTGTAATATATCTTAGAATTTAAAAAGTAGACGGTAAAAATGAAAAGTTAAGATAGTATTAAACTTGGAATAGACACCTTTTTCGTACCGATAGGCAATACCTTTCCAATACTCAAACGTACGTTAATCCCGCATTTCCTACACCATTGTTTCTCGAGGGTTGCTTCGTGCGCATATGCCAAATGTAATGGGGCGGTGTTTAGTCACTGGCAGGCACTGGCACTTACACAATCATGCCGTCAAGCCAGACGTGGGAAGCATCTGCCAATCGACGATTAAGTGTTCACCTCTTACATAAAAGTGCATGTGATTTATATGTACTGATGAGAACACTCAATGTACGGTTTCTACTGCAATTTAGTAATAAAGTTACATTGTAATTTTCTCGTTATGTTTGAGTTCTCCATATTATATGCCCTCATGGAATGGAGTCTATGAAGATATTGTATCAAGAATGTATGGTTTTACTGGAAGTTACTAATGATGAATAAGTGCACAAATAATAGTCTATAATAATAGACATTAAGGCAATGACCATATGAGAAGGAAATTAATCTCTGCGCTTCATCCTTGGATAAATTTTAAATCATGAGTAGAACAGCGCATTTGAGCAATTTCGATATCCCAAGATTCTTCTGTCACCCAAGGATGTTCATTGCAGGGATATTTTTGGTGAGAAAAATACGATGGGTAATGTGTACCTTGTTAAATGCCTCAGCGTATAGACTTATATGTTTTTCTTGAGTTAAAAAAGGGAGACATTAAATATCATATTAAAGCGATGTAGTACCTAGTTATTTTTAACCGTATCATTGCTCCTTTACTACTTAATTATCTTTAAATAAAATAATTATATTTGACAACGTAACTTTCTTATATGCTCTCTTGTTAAATTTATTATCTCACTAGCGACTCGCCCTCGCTTCGCTCGGGCTCTTCCCTAGATTTAGCACAGGCAAAGCCGCGGGATCCGCTAGTTATACATATAAACCTTCCTCTTGAATCACTCTATCTATTGGAAAAAACCGCATCAAAATCCGTTGCGTAGTTTTAAAGATTTAAGCGCACATAGGGATATAGGGACAGAAAAGGCGACTTTGTTTTATACTATGTAGTGATAGTGAAGTGAAATACAAAAATAAATGTAATTTTTATGCATTAAAACCTTTGCACATACTATGTACTTATACAGTATTCCATGTACCAATAAGCTATAAAAAGCGACTCTATAAGTATTGCCGGATGTAATGATTACCAAAAATTACAACCTTCGGACCGACACCACTGTATGCGCCAAATTACAAAAACAAATATTCATTTACCGGCTCATTATGTGAACATACCAAAATGAAAAGGCAGTAAGTAAGGGTATCATTATAAAAAATGTTAACTAATCCAAAATAATTCTTACATTATTAGGTATACATACATTCATATATGATTTTGTTTGAATTTTTTAAAATCGAAAATTGAAATGTATTACTTTATGTACTTGTTAATGTCACTACGTATTATATAACAAATTTTCAGAGTTTTATATGGTTTTCCCCAAAAGATGGAGTGATGCATAAGGTTTAGGTGTTTAATTCATCAAGGTTTTCTGTTAATTCGCTGAAATATGAAGATGATTTTTGAAAATGACGGAAAAATCAATCCAACATGGAGATTTATTGGTGTGCGTCGCAATAACTAATAAAGTTATATGAAATTAGCGTATTACAATATCAATCCCCTGAAAAGATAGACGTAGCAACGAGCAAAGCAAAAAGCAAATAGAGTAAGTAGTATTTAATAATAATTGTTAATGACCAACCGCGAACAATATTTATAGAGCTATTAATTTAAATACATTTATTTAAAAGCGCAATTATTATCAGTATACAGTTTTTGTGCTGAAGTCTTTATAAGTTGGATCAAAGGAAAAAGCACTTAGAGTATAAGTAACATTAAGGTAGTCAACTGTTATCGTTACGAGAGGAAATGTTTAAAGGCTGAACCAAGGCCATTAGACCGCTAAATGAAGACAAAAACGTGAAGGTCAAGGCACTACGCCTTTGATCAAAATAAGAACAAAGAACAATACACCATAAATCTCATATTACAATAATTTTGGTTTTTACATATCTAATTCTATTCATTTTGCAATAATTAGCTTTTTGTTTTAAAACTAGGATGTCGTTTTTTTCGTGTAAATTACATTTATCTGCAAAATAGGATCAAGAGCTGTGTTTACGGATTTATCGCAGACATCTTGATCTATCTGACTATTATCAGTTTGTATTGTAGTTAAGAAGATCCCAAAGTCATCGTAGCTATGTATTTTTTTATGTAGAGCATAATTTCGATCAAATATATTTCAGATGTCAATGCAATAAGTTAGTAATACAAGCCTTTTTAGGAGCCAGGAGGAAGATACTCGAAATCACATAATATGGCTACTAGTGTCTAGTACAATTTAATTTATTCTTTGTAATGGTTAGAAAACGTGCATTTTGAGCATACTTACTACACTAATATTAATTCATCATAGCAAGTTGTGGTATGTTTGAGGTGATTTATATTTAGATTTAGGTTTGACTGTTTAATTTTTTCTGCTTTAGCCATTAACAACATCGTATTTTTAGCTTATTAGTAAAATATTGATATTATGAATTTATTTAAAAATTGTCATGCCATTATATAAACATTCTATAATAGATATGTATCTAATATTTTAATACGACTACATAAAATTTGACTAGTCTAAAGAAACAGAATTACAGATTTTGTTGTAGTAAAAACATTTGGCGTCAAATGACATTACGTTGACGAATATATTAAAAGTACTTTCCAATTTCATATCTTCGCTACAACGAATACAATAAAAATAAATTTTCCATATATAATAAAAAATAAAAATCCATATGCATCGTAGGTATGTATTGTAGGGATTTTACGTTTATTATTTTCTTTCTGGTTTTTTTTAAAATCGATTAATTTAAAATTAAAAATAATTGAATCCAAACATCTTTCCCACGTATTTTCACATGTGCTTAGTAATGCCAGAATCTGCATTAATCAACATATTTCACTTCTTAAGAGCATGGACGAGTCGACTCACGCGTCGATTGTCAGCCTCCTTGAATGGACCACAAAAACGAACGTTAAGATTTTTATTATGTTCGAAACGAGATATTGCCTTGAGGACAAACTCGTGGCGGCACACTGTAACCACTGTGTGTTGAACTGTTTCGAACAAATGCCTATCTTCGTCCGAAGTATAGGTACATACCTATTGCCTATTTAACGCTTTATGTTATTTCAAATAAAGCAAAACGGGTATTTGTTGCTACAAATGATTAAGAATCGCACAATTATATTTCCTTTATCTTTATATGGCACAGCAAATATTTTAGTTATTATACATATTTGAATGTGTTAAAATCAAAAATAAAACAAATAATATTATGGTTATTTAAAAAAATAGACATTACTTATTCTTAAGAACTCACATATAGAAACCATCGTAAAGATAAAAAAAATCAGTCAATCAATTCACAATAAGCAAAGACATCTGGTACAATTCAAAGAATGTAATAAATATAATGTAAATATTTAAATTT
The DNA here is from genome assembly GCA_905231865.2 of Boloria selene. Taxonomy (NCBI): domain Eukaryota; kingdom Metazoa; phylum Arthropoda; class Insecta; order Lepidoptera; family Nymphalidae; genus Boloria; species Boloria selene. The sequence goes on along the minus strand of HG993146.1, from coordinate 5,270,841 downwards.
AGTACCTACTCTTAACTACTTAACTCCTGTTAATATTATTTGATATTTTTCTGAGTGTGTTTTCACTTTTCAGTGTGGAAGATATATTATATACCTAATAAATATAAATAAGAAATGAAAGCGCTTATTGTTTTTCAGGAACTCTACAACCAGTTCGGAAAATATACTTACATTATTTTCAGTTCTGAGAAGAACTGCCTTAAGAAAAATAACGGGACACTAATATATACTTTATTTAGATAAAAGTAATAATAACCGTTGGTATTGGTATTTCTTTTAAAAACATGCATCAAATTTTATATATTGCGGTATAAAGTGGATTTTTTTTTATTCTCAAAGTTTATAATTTAAACAAAAATTAATGATCATGAATCCAAATTCCATTTATAAAATTAGAAATTATAATATTTAAATAAATTGTTAAATCTTAGTACTGTTTTCGATATAACATTTTTTACTTGGATAGGTATTACTGACACAACGACAGTTCAGAACCGAGGTCAAGATTGCGAAGTGGGCTTATTGAGGCTGGCTGGGCGTGTAGGAACAACCGCACGTACATATGTGCTTAGGTAGAGGTCAGCGTAAATTGGTGTGGCGCTAACCGAACTTCATTCTTCCAACTAACCATTGTGTAAACCGGTTCAAAAGAATCTGCCTTGCGTCAGTCATCCACGTGTAAACATTTTAATTGATGATATGCGGAAAACAAAAATATACGATAGAAATCACCGTGACTCGGTCGTTCTATTCATACGCCGAATTCCACTTTGCAGGCAAAGAATACGGTCTTCTAATTTTACTTACAAAATATATACAAGAAAATGCTACAATGAATTGCAAATAATAGCTCTAATTTTTATTATTGATGGATGATGTCGATTTCACATAACCCTTGGACTAGGGTTATCACTAATTTCAAACTTTTTTGTATTGAAGCACTACTTTAGATTACAAATATCATTTTCTATTCTATCCCAAAGCAATTTGCAAACATCTAACTTTTTTATATTGAAAATTATCAATAAAATCAATAGTTCTTATTTAACTAGCATTCACGTCATAAATCCTTGACAACTTAACATTTTGTTTATTTAATAGAATACTCAATGTATCCAAATAATATTTTAAATGTATTCAAAGATATAATTTTTTTTCAATTAATTGTTTGATTCATTAATAATAGATTAGGTAACGTATTCGTGTACATTTTAAATTTAATATATACATTTTTAAACGATATGTAAATAGTAATTCAACATAAATGGTTTATTTGTGTAACTTTAATTAATTTTTCTATTATTCTGAGGCGAGGCCTTCGCCTGTATGCTAACTCTGTACTAAGTAAACATTACTGACAACAAGTATAATTAAATATTAGCTTTTACCGCATACCACATTTTCGTATGTATAAATTTCTGTTACATATTAATTTGATCGTCGCTTTTAACCACTTATATATACAAGACGTTAATAAGCGTACCAAATGATTTAACAAAAAATCTTTAATACCAGTTGTATAATTATTAAAATATACCTGCTGCAATCGTTTTCAGTTTCATACTCAAGCTAAATAAGGAAATACACGATGAAATATCCATATCGAGATTGTTAAATAACGAACCGTCGAAATATTTGAACGCACGTATTCGTAACTGGTTCGTCGGTAAAAAACAGAATATGTTTCAAGGACAGCGACTCTATTATCACTGTAATTTCGTCTTAAATTATAATAATTGCTTTCGTTGGAAAAATCAATAAATCTTGTTTTTTTTTGCATAATTATTACTACATATTTTGATATTGATTTATGAATGCAATTTTATTTAGTACTGTGAAGTTGAAATATCATATTAAATAATACCTACATTGCTATATATTATTTGATATAATTATAGTAAAGCCTTAAATATTATATGAAATGTATTCTTTCGAATAAACTCGAAAAGCTAATTGTATCGGTTTAAAAGTTTATATCGATATCAACTTAACCTACCTATAAATGTAACTCTATATAAGACATTGTTTTATGGATAATATTTTTTTAATTTCTATCCAGTTATTTGACTTTTTGTTTATTTCATAAGCAATGTAAAGGTCAAGTTTAACTAAAATACGAATAAGTTAAAATGGTAGGATTCATCATTTTATTAATTCAAGAGTCAACAATTTAATTCTACCATACAAAACAATGTAAAGCTACTAGGTCATATTTTATTTAAATTTCCACACTCATTAAACGAAGCTCCATTGATCAATAAGTATAGATAGCTTAAGTCATAAATACATACATAGGTATACAATAGTTTACCATTCATATTTGATTTATTTGTATTACGATGCAATCTTTACTATTATAAAGCAATAATCGTTTTCGTCACAAGATATATTAAGCATTATGATAGAAGATAAGTTTAACGTTGTAATAAAGTAATCGTCAAAGACAGCCATTACACTCTATACATACGCCGTAACGTCCATAATAGGCGTGTTAAACTATAAATACCTCACAAAATGACGCTTATTGCAGCATATTTCACAGGATTAAATTAAGTAATAAAATAATGAAAACGGCCAGAGGACATTAAATTATATTTATATTCCAAAAATGAAATGAAAGAACTACATAGGTATAAGACTCAACAGTCATTTCATTCTTAATAAATAATTATAAATAATTCTTAATAAATAAATAAATTATAATGTTTACCACATTTAGTAAAACATGCATGCAACATACCTAGGTATAAGTTTTACTTTTAGTAATAAATAAATAAATAAATGGATGGATGGATATAATATTAGTGTGGGGATACTTATTTCATGCGACAGCAATATCAACTCCAATAAATAATAGTGGCTCATATCATTTTATCAGAATGTTTGTCGTGTGAACGTGATTTTCATTCGTGATGTAGCCAGTTACAATTTAACGTATGATGATATATTATCTGTAGTTCAGTTTGAACTATTCAACCGTTTCAATAGGGTTTCAGCACTATGAATTGGTTTGAGTGGCGGTATTGCCAACTATATCTCGAATACATATATATCAAAGTTTCACATGGTTCTTAGTGCACGAATACAAGTTTATTGCAGACACTTCGTCTTTGCATGTGCAAGTCTGTTCAACCATGTTATTAGGTAGCAAGTTGGTATATTATATTAGCAAAATGTTTTTTTCTGTTATAAAAAATCTTACTTAGGTGGGTTACTGTACTAGGATATGTAAACGTAATAGCTCCGACTGGCGACTGTAGGGTAAATAAAAAAATCTAGTCTTCGTCATACAATCCCGTCTAATTTTTACTTAATTCTATAAATACATATATATGTACCAATTAACAAGAAAGAAAAAAAAGTTAAAAAAGTTACGCAAGAAATACCTAAACAGTAAATTCGTTAAAACATTTTGCCTTCCTCCGTAATGAAACCATGGTTTATAATGAAAAAACTAATATCTATAACTAAGTATTCATGTTTATAAGTAATTATAAAATTTGTAATTTTAAATATATTTTTAAACTAGCAGTACCAGCGGCTTCGCCCGCGTTAATTTTTTTAATCGCTACTAATCTTTATTCGATCACTCGCAATTGGTTGATCTGTAGATTGCCTGAAAATTCTCAAAAATTACTCCAGCTATTTCAGAGCCCATCGTTAATATACTCCTGAGCAGCGCGGCTACCTCTCCTGCTCTTAGCTCCCCCTCCCTCTCCTCGCCCGCTGTGCTGCGCGTTATTTTATTATTATTATTTTTAAATTCGTAATATCCTTTGAAAGGAGTGTCCAATTTGTAGAATCGTAAAAGTTGTCTACTAACTATACACAACTTTTATACAAATATCTCATTATTTTGTATACTGACTTTTATACAAAATAATGAGAGCCCTCATATCACCTTAATCCAACCCTGACGCAAAATTTGTTCTTAGCGGACGTTTACTAACAATTAACTACGTCCCTGCCAATTTTAAAGTTTATAGCAGAAAAGATAGAAAAACATCATACAAACTTGCGAGAGTCCCTAAACCACCTTAATCCGGGCCGGATGTTCAAAACCCATTCTTAGAGGTCTTCTACTAACAATAACTACCTCTCTACAAAATTTAAAGTTTGTAGTACATAAGGTGAAGGACTTTCATACAAACTTGCGACAGCTCTTGCACTTTTCAATCCGGCCCTGTCGCAAAATTGTTATTTGCGGATGTCTACTCATTATTAACTACCTCACAGCTAAATTTTAAGTTACTGGCATAAAAAAATTAAAGACTTTCATACAAACAAATGAGAGCCCTTAGATCACATAAATCCGGCCCTGTTCCAAAATACATTTTTAGCGGATGTCTACTAACTATTAACTTCCTCCCTGTCAAATTTAAAGTATGTAGCACAAAAACTGAAGAATTTTCATACAAACTTGCGAGAGCCCTTGGACCTCCTTAATCTGGCCCTGGTGCAAAATATGTTTTTAGCAAACGATTACAAACTATTAATTACCTCCCTACAAAAATAAAGTTTGTAGCACAAAAAATGAAGGAATTTCATACTAACTTGCCATAGCCCTTAGACCACCTCGATCCGGCCCAATCACAAAATCCGTTCTTAATGGACATCTACTAACTTAAAACCACCTTCCTGTCAAATTTAAAGTTTGTAGCACAAAAAATGAAGAATTTTCATACAAACTTGCGATAGCCCTTAGACCACCTCAATCCTGGTCAAATCCTTAATAATTTTACTTCACTTTAAACTCAAATATCTTTTGATAGACTGAACCGATTGCAATGAAACAAAAACTAAATGTTACATCAAGTAACGTTCAATCGTTGTGTATAAAAGTTATCTACATTGCTTTTGTAAATTTTACGTGATGCCCGGATAAATAAACAGACAAACCGACAAACAGACAAACAGACAAAAATTCTAAAAATGCTGGAAATGAGTTCTATTGGTTATCCTTTAACACCCTGGCTTTTTTTTTTGTATTTTTTTTTATGTACAAAAACGACTTTTCTACAGTTTTATTATATGTATAGATAGTGATTACAAATATAATATTTCTTTTCTTTTTTAAATATGAATAGTAAATTTAAATTCAGTCACGCCTAAAGTAGATAACTTCAAAAAAATTTTTACGAATATATAATATTGCCCCAACGTTAATCCTAGCTAGCAAAATGTCCGCCGGATTAACTGTCCCACTCGTTATCGCGCGTGGCGTAGCGAAATGGATAATTTGTAGACAGTTACTTTTTCAATTAATAGACGCTTTAATTAAAATTCATTAGCGAGTTTATAAATTAAAGTATTCAATAAAGAGAACTTGGTAATTAAATTATCTATTGTCTGTGATTTCGCTTACGAGTATTAAGCTCGAACTAATATTAATAGAGTTCTTTTAAGATCTTATTATGTTCGGCTTGTACATTTTAAATGTAGGTAGGTACACTGGTACATGTACTGATTTATAGGAGATGACTTTTTTGAAGTTATTACATATTACATTTATATTTGGGTAGGTACCGAGGTAAAATTTCATAATTTAAAAAAAAATATAATTCATGTCGTATGGAAAATTCGAAGTATTATAGTACCTAAATTGTGAGAATATGACTATTAATGTCTGAAATAAACATCCTCATTAATCTTTTGTGCAATAATCTTAGAACTTAACGATATTTATAATATGTTTTATTTCGTTTTCTACATTCCAGGAAAACGGATTTATGAAATCCCATGTTATCTTTTCAGGTACTAAAGTATACTCTGGTCCCATCAATTTTAGTCAAGATTCATAATTTTAAATATAAAGTATGTGTGTATAAAGTGAGGCTAGACTCATTTAGATGAAATTAAAAATGGAGATAGATTATAGTCTAGAGTCGCACATAAACTACTACTTTGGAGTACATTGCTTTTCTAGGACGCGTACTGCGGCGTACATACATAAATAGTTATATGTACGCATCATGGAAAAGCAACTTATAGTTGCTATGAATATATTATGATTTGATTAATTTTAACTGATTATATGATGGTTAGATAACTAATACGAACCGAGAACGTATGAATAGTGGTTAGTTTCATTTAATATTAATAAAGCTTTCAACCGCAAAACGCAAAGCTAATCCTTGAAATTTCATTGACATTGAGATAAATCTACGAGTTAATTATGTCGAAATTGTTAAACGTGAGAATAGCCTTATGTTCATAAAACAATGGACGTGCTACAGTGCTAAGTCGATTTATCCGCGTCAGACATCAGGTCGCCGAGCCCCAAAATGAGCTGCGAATTCCTAACGTGACATTTCGAAGCGACTATTCCGATATACCATGCTTGCAAGTTGCGGTTGCAGGTCGTTGATGGATTGCTTATACAATATTTGAAATTATCTTGAACCTTTCGTTCTACAGAACCCAAATTAGAACTTATACATACTTTGTTTAGTTCCAAAAAGATACTTTTACCTCAGAACAATAATTTTACGTGTAATTAAGTTGGGCTTTTCGAGAAGTTGTTACCTACGCTGTTCTACAACGGTATAAACATTTCGTCTTTTAAATTCTTACTAGTTTAAGCAGTGTAAACGTGTCATTACGTATGAAATTCTATATTCTAGGTACCCTGGAAATGTTTTAAACGAAATATTTAAGAGCGGAATATACAATTTATTTTCATTCATGTCCTAACAACATAATTAACGTAAAGAGCAGAGCCCGTTGATTTGCCTGCCTACGAAGTTGAACTTTTCAAATACATACATTTTACTTTATTTATTAAATCAATTTTACATTCCAAATATTCAAATCATTTTCGAGTGATCAATTACGAAAATACTAGTTTAAACTGTAAAGTATTGGAAAGATTTGTGGTACATTTTTATATAGAAAACAGATATTATGTACCAATATAGATTTGATAAAATCTTTGTTTTTCTTTAACTACACATATTGTGTATGTCATGTGAAAAAAATGCGTACGTAAAAATAGGTACTTAATAATTTCATAAGACTTTATAATAATGTAACCTTTTTGTAAAGTACGATCAGATTACGTATATATAAACAATAAAGATTTCTTGTATAGTTTACAGATCTACATAATATATCTACATTTTACACTTGTATTTCACTCAAATCAGAATTTTACAATGATTATGAAGTTAGATTTAACATTTACCGTTATATTAAATTATAATTAAAAAGTATTGTATTACTCCATTTATTGACGAATGCAAAAAGTTGATGAAATAAGGCAAAATATCGTCAGGTAGGCATCGAGGCCGGCACGCGGTGTCGCTTACATTACATAGAGGAGTTCCACCACGTTGCGATACATTGGACAGCCTACTTCTTTCATGTTATGTATTTATAATAAAAAATAATTAGTTAATAATAAAAACGTATGCATGTTTCCATTCCTTCGTGCAACTGGGTACGGGTGCGCCCACTATCCCAGTCAGAAAAGGCACAGTCCACTATCCCAGTCAAACAGGTTGGTTTTACAAGACATCTTTCGGGAACTTTTTAGGTTAGTATATTATATACTGACGAGTACTGGCCATCGTTGAGGTACGAGAGCTGGAGTTTTAAATCACCTCCTCACTTTGAGTTCCAAAGCTTCTAGTCTTCACTTATATTGAAACATTTAAACCGATTTTAAATGAAATTCGGCAAAGACACGAACGCAATATGACGACATATGTTACCTTTTATTATCTTCAAGTTAAAACCATGAAAAGAGCCATACTAATCAATATAGCAAGTTATAGCAAATAAAAGGGCACACCAGACCCTAAATGTATGTAATTAATAAATAATACTATTCATTTTAGGTCAGTATTTTTTACTTATGCGTCTCCTAGTAATCCGTAAGTGGAATGTGATTAAAGATTTAATGAATAAGTATTAAACGCACGGTCTCATATTATAGTAGCTGTTTTGTGGTTACCCAGACGCGGCCAACGCGGACGGATCCGGTTACTTATTAAGCGTAACACATACTTAAATATAAAATACTCGAATTGCGATTTTATTAATTTCTGCACGAGGACTTCTTGTGTCACAATATATCAAAGTAAATTTAATCCGTACATTTTTTCATCGGTGTTATTAACATCAGTTCATTGGGCATTGGTGTGAACAAAATTTTAAATGCAGTTGACAGCCAACCGGGCAGTAAATGGATGCCGCTCAGTATATAGATACAGTTTTATGGAGCTAATCTTCGTGTTAATAAAACGGGAACTCTTTTGAATTTCGTTAATCACTCTCAGATATGGTATAGGAAATTCTTTATAAGTATATCTTATTTGAAAATCTATTTGTAATTTAAATACTTAAATATGAAAATATTCAATTCTTACTTTAGTCTATTAAATTTCAAATTAGCATTAAAATGTTTTATAGAAATAGACAGTGTAAAAGCCCAAAGAATTACAATAGAAACAATATAAATTAATTAATTTTAAATATAAAATCAAAATATATTCGAGTTTTTTACGCGAAGTAAGTATAACCAATATTTTAAATAAATTTTTGACAGAAAAATTAATCGTTTTTGTAAAAGGCAATAATATCGAATTACTTTTGAATTAAAAAGAGATATTTTTTCATTTAATTAATTATATTATTAAAGCGATTTTGTGTACGTTTTCCTGTCAATCAACTACCTACCTATTTAAGTTGAAAATGTTCGATTATATTCAATCTGCATTCGACAGCCTCAAAGTTTGTTTCGAACCAACATTAACTCGTCAACACAACAAGGATTTGTTAACAAATGGTAAATTACAACCCTATTCTGTGATATGTAAAATATAAAATAACAACAGAAATTAATTATATCCCGTAATAACTTTAACGTTACACTGAACGTTGTACGTAAGACAGAAAACGATGTGAAAAACCCCAGTAATAATCGTTTCATTTTATTACTTGCATAATGATGTTAAAACTATATAACAGTATATTAAACTCGTACATGAATATTATGGAAGAGCTTTGGACACTATAGTAGTATAAATAAATTGGTACCTACTGAACTATATAAACTAAGGCAGATGAAAAATAATACTTCTATTATAAATTACAAAAGCCAGCCACAAAGCAACCAATAAATAATATGTTGAAATATTATCACAGCACCATCTAGTTCCGTGATAACTACGTGGTGGCTACGAGGCTTATATTACGGATAGTAGATAGTTGATACACTACATAAGCGTTAAATACATAAATATTATAAATACAAACACCCATGACTGTAGTACAAACATTCGTGCTTAACAAATGAATGCCCCCAGCGGGACTCAAACCCGCGACCGCTGGCGCAGCAAGTAGTGTCACAACAAACTGAGCCAAACGTGTCGTCAAAACGAATATACCTATTATGGTTCATCAACATAACATTTTAGCTGTCGCGAATACACATATCTTATTTAGATTTGAATAATTCAATGCATGTTACGGACAAATGTAATTTATAGATGTACCTATCCCTCAAAATGTTAATACTGTGTATTTTGCACATATAAAATCTATATTTTGTTTTAATGTTCCAACTCTCAATGGTATGAGGTAAACAATAATGTGTTATTATAACAGTGCTTTCTCTGGACAACATATTATTGTTTTAAAATATTGAATGTTGTAATTTTTAACTAATAACCAGTTTATGTTAGATCCTCAAAAAATCATCTAAATTTAGAATAAAGAGATAATACATACATATATTGTATAAAGCGTTTCCTCTATTTTTTATATTAATTGGTTTTTTGATAATCGAAACCAAAATAATACTGTAGAAATCGTTATGTTATGTATAAATAGATCCTCCTACAAACGTTAAAATTGCTAGTACTTAATATATTTAAGTCACAGTACCACACATACATAACATAATTCAATATTTAATCAGAATAAGGTTACAACCAGCGCATGTGAATTACTATAGTTTGGCACTATTCGATGCAACTAAAACATAGTTTCGAACGTAAATATGTTTCTACCTACCTACTAACTCCTAAATATATATTTACTTTATTCACGTTTTCATACTACAAGTCAGTAGAATGAATCAATAAAGGCATAGATATATTAAAACCGTAGCTCTGAAAAAGGAGGTTTGAATTTTTAACTTAAATTTTTTTCATTATTTCTAAAAATGAAATAAAAACTTTTAAATTTTTATTTATTTATTTAAAGTTAAATGTTTACACACATACGAAAAAAAACAGCGCAATAAAAACCATGTGTGATTTTTCTGTACACTGCGAATAAGTAGCTAATAAATGTCAGTATATATTTAAACCTGAACCATACGTAAACTACAAGGTCTGACCGTTCTATGTAAGTAAAAGTTAAATTGAAATTACCGTCTCTACATTGATGTGATCAGTCTTAGTGTCTGTATTTTTCATATTCACCGATCAGTCTATACATATCGTGTATTCTCCATTCTACGCGACATTGGCGAAGTCAACTGTGCCTAACTGGCGCTTATGGAAGCCATTAAAGGAAATAATTGAATTGAATTGAACAAAATTTAAATTTAAATTATTATGTGTACAAGGTATAACAAGCATCGAAAGCATAGCATTTTTAAAATAGTAAATAAATAGGAAAATAAGTTACTTATGTTAGTTACTAATAAATTAATCTGGAATAATAGTTGTTAAGACGGACTACTAAAAACACTCGTTCAATATTCCATTAGACGCATACCTATGTAGGTACCCGCCAAAGTAATAAAAAACGTATTAAAGGGTGGATACTGACTTAACAACAAAGAAACAACGAACATTGAAGTAGCAATTTAATACATACTTCAGTTACATATTTAACTTATTCATGTACACATAACAGATACGACAAAGTGCTTAATGCTGTTCATTAGCTTTCTCTAAAGTTATTCACTTCATGTTCATCAAATGAGACTCCATCTTTTACTTTAGCCTTCTTTGAAGTTATTATTAACATAACATAACAAGTATTCTTAAATTTACCTGAAGTTAATGATATGTTTTTCTGAAGTCAAACCATGTTATTAAAATGAATTCCGTTTTAATTAACGGAGTACGTGAAATCCAAAAGATTCATGACAAAGAGTACATCAGCTTTTCAACGGAGGTCAATGCCTTCGTTCAGGATGTGCACAGAGACAAAACAAATGAGCACAAAAGCATCTGCTCCACAATACAATGTTTTATACGCCGCAACGTCATATGAAACTGTTTGGTCCAATCGCGACCACAGCGGTATCAAATTTTCAGTTACCCTATTTAACTCGAATAAAGGATCGTGCGGATCTTTGTTCCTTTGCGGATTTATTATTAAAAAGAGAATACTGCAAAGATAATAAAACAATGTGTATTTCCTATCTAATTCACTTGTGGGTTCATGCTAAATAATAAATTATAATAATAAATATTTTAGGACAACACTGTACAGAATTATCTAGTCACATGATAAGGTATGAGGCTTTTGTTATGGTTACAATATAGTTGATACACTACACATTGACATATAACGATTATAATACATGTTATAAATATGAATATATACACCAATAACTGGAGTACAATATGTATAACTGAATGTATATTACATATATGATAAATGGTTACTCTTATATGTTTCTGTGTCCTGTCAGTACCAATGAGACCAACAGAAATCGCAATTTGAGTTCATGCGGATACACTCTTGACTTTATTAATGTACAGATATGGATAGTCTTAAAGAATGCCATAAAATTAAGTTCTCGTTACACAACAGCTCACTAATTTTTTTTAAAAGAAAAATGAAAATATCGATCGGTATGAATCCCGCTACTGAAATCACATTTTACTACCTTTCGATTACAATAATTGCTTGTCTGGCATGAAGGCGCCTATAATATACTTCTAAGTGGCACTTTCGTGTAAACTTGTAGTTAATGATAATGGAAGCCGAGCTATGCGTAATTTAAGTAACAGCGAAACTGCTATTACTAATGGCATAATAGTATACCAGGTGGTACACTGAACTAATAAAAAGAGGACTTGATGACACAGATTCATGGAAATTTCTTCTGCTATAACCATCTCGGCCTAATAATTTACGATGCATAAAATAAAATTCAGTAGATACTGCTGTAGTTACGGTTTAGTTAGTCAGTGAATTGAGTTAACTCTAATTAGTTTACTCGATTTGCAACTGACATAAAATAATCTCTGATTATATAAGTAACACAATACAATAAACATACCAGAATATTAGTGTAGGTATACATATATAATACCATTTTTCTTTTTATGGACTTTTGCACAGAATAATAAGGTTTTACAAATATATTTATGACTCTACAACAAGGCATACTACAACGTTCAGGCCCAGTCCCCAGATACAGATGGTGGGACGGGTGAAATGCCTTCCAGAGTGAGATAAAATATAAATTTTAACCTTCTATTTTGTTTCTTTATATAGAGGCTAAGTTTAAATATTAAAATACAGAAGGAAATCTTTAATCTTATCGTAAATCTAACTTGCATCAAATAAGTTTATAACTACATTAAGAAAAATTTCCGTGCCATGCTCCTTTCACAAGCTATAAATTTTAAAATCCTTTTAACAAAAGCTCGAATAAAAAGGACATGTAACAAAGCAAATATTCATAAACCCATCTTATTTTTAAATTGTAATGATATTTTTCCCAATGCCTCTTAATATAGTTAATTTATGAGAAGATAATAAAGAAAAATCATGATACATAGTTATTTTAATATATATAGATATAATAACAAAAATAAACACATTACACAATTTTATTTCACAATATATTATAAATGAAAGTTTCATTTATAATGTCAAACATTCGCGTAAACCTAAGAAAGTATCACAATATATTATTTAAAGTTCCATCCAAAACTTATAAATTCTAAATAACTTGAATGAATTTATAGGTTCGAGACACATACACATAATTTTTTAACCCAAAACCATAACTTTAATCCTTGCGGGCGAAATTCTACAGTTAGCCTCTTTTATAAAGATGAAATATTAAAAATGAAGATAAATTATCATCTAGGGAGCAGTTGCTAAATTTTGTCAAGGGCTACAAAATGTCAAGTTTGGGACAAATTATTATGAAAGAACGGGTATACGTTGATAAAATAAAGCGAAAAATGTTATATGAATATTAATTTTGCTAATACTTTGTGTTTCGACGCAAACGAGTCAAGGTGGAGCCTTACTAAGCTTAAGACCATAGTTGGACCTTTAATAGCTTTTTTGGTTCTTGTAATATATTCTTCATGTAATAATTTGGTATTACGCTATGACAATAAACTTTTATCAGCCTATACGTAATAAGGATGCAGTCTAATAAGCATTTTACAATGTTTACTTAATACGTTTACTGAAGTGGACTGTTATCAAAATCATGTTAAGTTCATGTATTAAATTTTTAAAAGCATTATATATGTTAATTAAAAGTAGCTTTAACTAATATGAGTTATAGAAATCCTTTTTTATGACACCGAGCTGCAATTTATAAGTGAATTTTTCGAACTTATGATAAAACCCTATTACAGTATATTGAAAAGTATTGGCGAAAACGTTACTTTACGTAAAGTAATCATTTTTTATTAGTTGATAGTTAAAGTATTTTTACATCCAATATAACATTATTCTTACTCAAAATATGGTTTAGAAACTTTTATAGTTTTATTTATTATACTAATAAAATAAAATATGTATAATTAAATAATTTAAGTATACATACCAAATAATGGAATAAAAATAATAATTATAGGCGTACATGATCTATAATATTTAAAAAATCGAATATATTCAGTTAAATTAGAATATAACAGTATGTATATTACAAACAAAGCTCGGAAAAAATGTCCACACAAATGTCATATTCTAGCAATTTGCGTAAAAATGTGAACATCATTTCCCGACGTTTATGACCGAGCAGCTGCTCCGTTTTACCGTTTTATTACCGAACGTTTCAATAGTGCGTGCCTAAAGATTGATTTCTCTTTTTTGTATACGTTTTTAAATAAGCAAGCCTTATACAACATGAATGATGAGCCTTATACTCTACATACTTATAAAAAGTGTACAGAATATAGTAGTTAGATAGTTTATAGATTAAGTATTTGTTGAAAAGATAATTTGGTCAAATTCGGGGATTTAGTAATTGAAGTCGACCTAATCTTATGTTCGTAGTATTGAGCACTAAACAACTTAAGATAGCAATTCCAGTAACATTTAAAAAGCTCTATCAGCAAGGCTAATAACTTTCTACTAATTGAATATAGATTGGCATCGGGTCCCGATTGATAGTTTTAATTACTGATCGCTCTTTTACCTACCATTCCGACGTGGGGGATGAAATAATGAAATAAATCTTTTATATGTTTGTTTAAAAACACAGTACTCGAAACTTCAATTGAAAATTTGAATGAATATCAGCGTTTACAAGTGTTCTTTCACATGATATTAAATGTATGAAGTAAAGTTTAATTACAAGACTCTGAAAGTAGGCTCTACTTTTTTGTTATTCATTTAATTTATATCCTAGTCATTATAAAAAAGAAGCATATTGTGTTATAATAATAAGATATAAGGTGATATAATATGTAAAATAGTGTCAATAGTCTTACGTAAATTTACAGCGTTTTATTAATAATATAATTTTTTATCTCCGCCATATTCATTTAAAAAGCTATACTTACTAGTTTTTTAACCACGTCATTTTACCGTTTCACGATAGGTCAGTTGTATGGCGCGTGCCTAGAGATTGATTTCTCGTGTCCTCACGTACATCACAAATTGCTCCATTACGTAGTGATTCAATTCGTGAATGACTAGCGATTTCAATGCTTACTTTAAATTAGCTTTGTTCCCAATACAAAGTTACATTTCTGAGAGATATTTTCCAGCAGTAAAAATATCCTATATGTGGACCCGGATAACCAGTTATCGTCATACCAAATTTAGTAAAAATCTGTCTAGGGCTTTCCTTATTATGTGATGAAAATGGCAGATATTCATCACACTATGATATATGATAGATTTACGAGAAGAAGTAGAAATGCTGCTTACGAACGAAACCATGTTACGAGTATTAGTTATTACTTTAAACCCTTTCAGGTCAGTGATATGAAGCCATACTATTCTACGAACCCTCTCATAATCCACACCTTGCTACTAAGACGATACCGATATGGCACGTGCATAAAACCATAAATTTAAAAAGATGTAAAAGAACTATAATATTGTTATACCCAAGCTTAACAGCGGAAGTATTTGCAAGCAACGCGTAGGAGGTTGTTTATGAGCTTTAAAATATGTGAGCTTTTCCTGGATAGGAAACTAAATTATAAACGCTTTTCATTTTCTTGTTAAAAATAGCATGAAGTAAATGTGTAAAAGTTATAAAATTGTTTTATGGCTGAAAATATTTGATATAATTTTTTTTTAAAATTTACTTCTCTTAAATAGAATATGGGGTAAAAACGTGTGCTCTTAAATGGATACGGTCGCTTAAATGACAGCGGTTGTGATGAGTCTAGTGGTGGGGGGTGTGTTTGCGCATGGGTACATTCGCATACGAAATTACTAAGCCTATTCTTTTTTTTTAACTAGTCTTTCGCTCGCGAAGTATATTGGTTATTGGCAGGTACATTTAAAAATATATTACATAGAATTTTATTGAACAGAATTCTATTAATTAATAAAATATGTTTGATTCAGCGTATAATGTTTTATCTACTTACAAAAAAAATAATTAATTAGTTTAATATATATTTTTTAAATTATTAAGTGCATTATTATCAGACTTTCTCTTTATAAAACAATATATGTCATAAATATTTTTTCTCAATTTTTTATATAAAACCATTTCGTAATTATTAACTTTTGTGTGCGCGATGGTATTTTGAACTGACGACCCAAGAGCGAGCCGGAAAGCATGCGGCGCGTGCCTTGACGTCCCGCGCCCCGCGTCTTACCACCAAATTGGCCGATAAATCGCCTCTGCGCAACATGACAGCCAGCGTTCTTTTTACATGACGCGAATTATACATAAGTATATACGAATTAATTAGATTTGAGTGATTTGACCCACAGATGATAATAATGACAATACGGGAGTATTTATGCGAAACAGCTGGTGACATATACAAATCTTAATGGAAAGACATAGAAATGGCATAAATGGTATATTTATTTAAATGTTTTCTTTATTATCTTAATATTTTCATTTACTAATGAGTATTTTTATTAAAAGGATCAAAATGGCCATACTAAAACATATATTTTACTACAAATATTATACCGTAGTAGAAATATAACTACTCTACATTACAAGAAATATGTAAGGTGCTGGTAATAAGGCCGAGCTAAGGGAAATTTGAAATAAAATAAAAGCTACACATTGAAATCAACCAATTTTAACGTTAAGGAAATAAGTATATAGAATCATTAATATTTGTTATAAACAAAAAATGACAAATTTAGCCGTAAACAAAAATAATATTTATCATTTTTTTAAAACCCTGTCCATAGGCCTTATTATATTGGGTAATAAGGCCTTACACTTTAACATACATAAATATGGGTTCTTATATTTGGTAATTAAGACCAATAATCATAGGTATGCATAAATTATACATGTGCATGTATTATACATATACATAGACTTTTATATTTTACCTTAAAACAATGATAATGCCAGTAACTTAATAAAGTAGGTAATATTACGTTTATGATCGAGTGCATGTTTGATCCCATTTCTAAACAATATGTACGTGAAAGGCTATTATTCATCTTCGGTGAAATCAACATCTGTCACAGAGACCTATCTTAGGATTAATTTGCATAGCAAACTGCTTTCTATAAATCCCACCGACGGGATACACGGGACTAATTGTAAACCACTTGTAGATTACGTTACCTTTTAAAGCGGATTAACTAGATATGTTCATGGAGCTAATGAAAGTTTATATCGAAGTACGGTATTATATGGACCGTTTATTTTGAAAGTGGTGTAAGTCCATTTTTGAGAAAAATGAGCTATCACGTAATTCATGCTTAATTTAATGTAATTTTTTTATATATAACTAGTCCGTGTTTAATTTCTCAAAAAAATCCCATGTTTTGTACAACTTAAAATCGGTCGGTAAATGAAATTGCATAATCATCGATTATGAAAGTGGTGTAAGTCCAATTGACAGAGGTAGGTTATAGGCATAGCAGATGGATGACGATCAGTGTTTTGTTATTTTTCATTTATTATTTGTTATTTTTAATTTTGTGTACACACCACAATATTACTATAATGTAATAGCGCAATGTAGAAAACAGGATAAATTTATTTTATATGAAATGAAACGGGAGAATTTTGTTTTAACAAAAAATCTCCAAAATGCAATTAACAAACAGATAAAAAATAAATATAAAATAAATAAAATATACCTCCGGTTCATCATGCATATTTTGAAACAACATGCAGAGAATAAGTAATTTCTTGTAATCAGTATCTTGTAATGACAATGTAATTGCCGTCTAAAACAAAATTTTATGTGTTGTTATGCGTAGTTGTAAACAAAATTATATTAAAATGAAGTATATTTTAAGCGATATTTGATTTTTCAAAATTGAAATTAAATGCTTTTTACAATTGTCTAATTTTTAAAGTGGTGTAAGTCCATTTACAGCACATGAAAATGTGTTATCGTTTAGCCAAAAACAAATTTATATAAACAAATTAAATGTTGATAAAACAATAGAAACAATGCCAGACCTCATATGATTTGCCTGTATTTTTAAATCAACAAATATAGTAACCTTTAATTTTCTCGAAACAAAAGAAAATGGACTTACACCACTTTCAAAATAAACGGTCCATATTTCAATTTGTAATAAATTAGTAATTACTTATAATGTATCCATATTTTGACTCTATAACAAATCACAAGTATTTAAAAAAATATCTCGGCATAATACTTCCATAGATTTACGCGAATATTTACGCGAACATTTTAAATAAAACTATTCGAATTTTGTCGCGGATCCGCGACATTTTAAATGTCTCGGCACTTAAAAAAATAGTTCTGCAAGCTAACTTATTAAATTCAAATATCCATAACTCATTCAGTTCGAGGACAACACTTTGACACTTCGTAGCTTGTTCCTAAATTCTAATTATAAGGACACCACTGAGAATATGTTTAGCTTTCAGACATTTATTTACGACCAAGGCTGATATATAGGTTTTCTAGTTATTAACTATTTTCCATAATAACATTATGGCCTCGGTCGGTTTCATTGTCAGAAGAAATACCGAAGTATTGTAATTTATTTCTCGAAACACTCTCGTTAGTGCTCAAGAATACCTATTGCTTGCTAACATTTATTATTTACTGGTAGGACAAGTCTTGAATATAAAATACCCGTATTTAACTATGTTTTAATTGAGCCAATCTTTGTTGTTGTATAAGAACCGGTAGCGCTGAAATAACACTGACGTAATTATTATATACATGCGTTTATGAGACAGTAGTTTTTTTCATTTTGTTCGGCATAAAGTTAAAAAAATAAGAAAATTTGAAATTGAAAAAACTTATTGATGTATTTAAAACACATTTTCGGACCTTTTTATATAGAATATTTTTAATTGTAATTCGTAGAAGTCAAATCAACACGTTCATTTGGTGTTTGTATTTCAATTTATTAGTTGATTGTTTTTAGGATCAAGATATAACGTAAGCACAAACAAATCACCGGTACCTCTAATCTCAATGAGAAAATAATAAAATTTACTAACCATTATGTAACAGTAAATAGAAAATATTTTCAGAAAGCTTGTAGGTTACATTTCGTAGTTGAAGATAATAGAATGTCACAGCGCGTTGGTGATCGATATTGCACGTGGGCTAGATAGGTACTTGCACTGAAAGCGCAGATTGTGTAGGTTCCGACTTTCGAGACGACGCAATGACACATCGGTAGAATTAAAAATTCTATAAAACATACTACATTACTCTAATGATATTAAATTAAAATGTTATTTAAAATAGTGATTTAAAATTAACAAAGGTAGCCTTTATATATATTTATTTATCTTATAGAATCATTTCATACTTAGGTATTTATAAACGCGAAATACCTAATACTTAGTCACTCACTGCCTCCTGATCGATCGTGTATGTTTTATCAAATGTAAACTCTAATGCTTAACTGCGCTGTAGGTAACTCGAAAACTTATAGAAAGGTTGTAAGAAGATTAATTAATTTTTTATTTTTTTATTGGCCTTTAATTATGGCGACGGCAGCGTAAGATTAATATAAGTCTCAAACTCCAAATATTTGAACGACCCCAAACTGTATTATATAATGCCAATTTAATATTGAGAATAGTTAATACGTAGGAAAGTATTCTATAAAATTGAAATACTGAATTTGTATATTCGAAATGCCTTAAGGCCTATTATAGTCATAGTTTAATTTAATCATCGATATCAGAACTTGCGTGTCGCGCAGAGGCTTTAAGACGCCTACGTACAATATTCATAGGAGGCCATTGTTCTTAATCAAAATCAAGTTCAACCACACGCGAAAGCTAATGATTTTTGCTGCCTATCTCATACAAAACACAATGAAGAAAACATTTCATAGCTTTTATTGATATATGAACACGTGTTTGACGAAAATAGGCACTCGTACTGTATGGTATGTGCCTGGTTCATTAGTCAATCCCACGCACTGTGCTACAAGGAAACAAAATTCCATTGTTTATTGTGATTTTGTAATATTTGTAAGTTTATACTTCGGCAAATAAGTACCTAAAGGCTAAATGAGATATGCCAATACGATGTATTCAGTACCTACACAAAGTGTGTATAAACTTACTACAATCGTAATACTATAAGCTGATAATATAAAATTTCACCAATAAAATATTTGCAACGACAAAAAACATAACAAAATCAATCTTATTTCAGAATCCCAGCTCATAAGAGATCAAAGAAATCGTTCGCCTCAGGCGTCCCGCGTAGGCTTAAGCGGAGCTCAATAGTTTATGACGAGGAGCAGAGATGGATTCAAAGTTTTAAACAAGGATATTTGGCAACGAAAATGTAAGCCACTAAAATATTTTCTGGATAGGTAATAACATTTGTAGCCTAAAATAATATAAAGACGAGAGAAGGCTTAATTATTTATTGTAAATAAAAATAGGGACTTACATGATTTAAAAAGTCTATGCGTAAATCTACAGATTACTACAGTATTCTTAAGTTTTACTAAATACTAAGTTACGGTAAACTGATCATAGCGAAGCATTTTTGCGTTAACACCTATCCAAACATTTGAATAACCTATTGCGTATTTGCTGAGGTATATTTTTTTAACCTACTTTATATAACTTTCACGTTTCAGTTAAGAATAACATGTGAACGCCCTTTCGTGGGTGGAATGCTATTTAAATGAAGGTAGTTTAAGAGCGATCTTTATCTACGCACTATTGGCTTTGCAAATCGGAGAAACTGGTCAAGTGCGAATATATCTCATCGATTAAGGTATTTTCTTTTCTTTAACCTTATAAATACACTAGGGACCTCTCAATTTATGGAGTTGTTAATTTATTAAGTAAACCAAAATGTATGAACTTGTACTTGAATTATACGTTTATGCTTATAATTTTTTATTCCAAGCCACATAAACAAGCTTAAACATTTAAGCGAGCACCTGCGCCACGATTTATAAATTATGTATAAGAACTTATTGTAAAAAATAGCAAATATTTTTTTGCTACTCTGGCACCTAACAACGATGGTTATCTATACGTTTGATATGATTAGCATGATTAACATGACCTGTTTTTTTTATTAACACCATCGGACTTAATTTTTTTATTATATTAAAAAGTAATTTATCTTAAATTTAATGGAAAAATGATTTGTTTTTTTAACTGACTGCCTTTTTATCATAGGTAGTTTTGTAGTATGACACCGAGAAATACTTCCTTTTTATCACGGTCTATTAAAGTGGTACTCACGTAACGCGTTAATAATAAATATATGCCCAAAAAATGTGTAAAACTGTACGTAAAAAGCCAAAGCCACTAGTTATGTTTTCTGGTATATCTTTATCTAATCTACAAAATAATGGTTTTATATGATATATTGTGGGACTCTAAAACACGTAGCAACGGATAAGCTTGGCTGAGTGCTTACATTATTGACGTAACAATTGTTATTTTGTCTGCAGAACTAAAGATATTCGTGTTCTTAAGTAGTGCATGAATTCGTGCTACTCAACCACGACAACACATCGTATGTTAAAAAAATCTATTTCAATAGTCCACTATACTTTTAGTTGCTATGAGTATTTTTAAGCATTTATGCTTATTTGTTTAACTAACAATACTTGTTGTATGTTCATTAGAGACTTTTTACTCTTTTTATTCTTTTTGACAGTTTTTACCTTAGCTTCACTACTCAGATTTATATAGGTATATTACACAGATAAAATACATTTTTTTCAGATTTAAAATAAGCACTGAAACTTATAACGTATATCTTTAATATATTTAAATTCATAAAGCAATGATTTAAAAATACTCAGTTAAATAGATTTTTCGAAAAATCTTAGTCTCTAAACATCAAAATGCATGTGTTGATCAGCGTGAAGTACTTTAAGCAATTTGGGCAAAGTGATCGATCAATTAAACGTAGAACAATAAAACTCACAGTCAGTGACCCCTACACAGTAATTAATACAACAACGGTACCATTAGCCAATCAATAGATACTAGTTATTTGTAAATATTATTTCTGATAGACACTATGTATTTAAATTTAATTTTCAAACACCATGTCTGTAACAATAATTAGATTTTAAATATTTTATATGCAATTTCAAGCATGAAATACTTACGCATTATAGGTATGTATGTATGTATATTATATGTAGAGCTTAAGCAGAGTATAATATATTTTTATTTTATTTTAGAAAGATACACCATCGACTTATTATAAATACTGTATAATTAATGTTACAATATACAGTTCAGCATGATTCGCCTTTACATGTGTATATAGCATTTACTTAAATCACAGTAAAAGTAAAAATTTTTACTGTGCTTAAATTAAGTGGACTAACTATTACTTATTAGTATAATATAGTAAAAATCCTAGTAAAATATGTAAAGACGATCTCTCTGAAAACAATTAATAATTATTCTATTATGTCGTTAAAAGTTATATCTTAGGCTATAAATGAAGCATACATTTCTAATTGAAACTTTATGGGTAACAAAAGATATCTCTTTTGTAAACTATTCACTAATCAACTTTTACTTTTTCAACAAACAGCTCTATAAATAACTTTGACACAAATTTAAATACAGAATATATTAAACTGTTTATCTTTCACGATTTATATAAAATTAGTGTAGGCGTTAGAACCGGTTTCGGTGACGGATGAGCTGAATGTTAAATCAGTAGAATAGAAAATTAAAATAATTTTATCGAAATATGCTAATATATAATGTAAGTACATATCTACAAATATTACCTACTTCAATTATATTCAAACTTAATTCCATTAATTTTTTGTAAAGTATAGAAGCTTTTATTTTCCTCAAAGCTACCCATCTATGCAGCTCTTTGATGCATAAACCATTTTTAAACAAAAAATCTTATCGATTCAATACTTAATTCATCCATGAAACGAACACACTAGTACATTTTATATTTTTGTGTTCATAAGTTATGTTTATTAAAACTAACATGAATATGCTTTGCACGTTTCATTTGACGCTTAAGCATCTGCAACAATTTCTTCAAATTTATTTGATGTTCGTCTTTACATAGTATAAAACATCGTTTCCCGCCGTCTGTACGGTTATGAGCTTTTAAGCTACGCAAAGGATTTTAACGCGGTTTTCGTCAATAGACAGAGTGAATCAAGACGAAGGATTGTACTTATAATACATGCATATGATAGTAGAAAAAAGTCTAAAGTTCTAAACTATTCGTAAAAACTTAACAAACGTTTGTTATATATAGATATAAATAAATAAAAAAAATTGTGAAAGAGTTTAACTATTTTATTAAAACTGTAAAAATGTTAACGCCTCTAATGCATGTATGTCCAAAGGTGAAACGCATAACATTTTATGATGTTGATGGTATAAATATCGAAACATTTCATAAATATTACAGTTTATTTATAAAAGTATAAAGTAAAAAGTTACAAACAAAAATATTCTTCTTTTGTTTCAGATATAAATTAAAATACGATATAGCTACTACGAAAACACAGGCTGTTTTTCAATCTTTTAGCAAACTTTTTTATTATAGAAGGTTAACTTCAATGTAATATTTGTATCTAGATTTAAGCCGCATATATCATTCGGTCCTGAGGGCTTCATTTGACTAGTAGAATTATTGATGAATGTCTTTCCGGCTGGGCCAGACAGCGCATGAATTTGAAATTTTCATGAGCATTGTTATTTGAGGGATTGTATGAGTTAACTTACCATATTATGTGTATTTCCTTCAGAATATCATAATATATTGAAAAATTACTATTGCGATTATGATTTTATACTAAAGATTGATTCTAGAAGAATTAATTATGAATTTTTATATTACCTTCTATTATAAATAGTATTCTATTATCAATTTTTCTATTAAAAATAGTAACTATTCTATTAAAAATTCTTCTTATAGTTTCTATCTAAATCTAAAATCTTTTATTTGGTAGAAATTGTTATCGTTACCTATGTCTTATCAGTTACTTAATTGATATAATCAAGCAATAACTACATGGCGTCCTTTAACTCTATAGTTAGATTTTAAATATATAGTTCTTTTGAAATGTGCACTTTTTACGACTATGCATCATCACGCTCTAGCACGCTGTGAATAAAGAGGACTTCTTTAATTGCATAATCAAAAGTTATATAGGAACTTACAATTTAGAACTGTTAGTAGTAGTTTAATGTTATGAGTATACATTTTTTATTCTTAAATCCGCTACTTAACTAATCTTTAAATATAGATTTCATAGATTCTGCTCGCAGCTCCGAATTTATTAAAAATGAATATCACTTACAGCGTGAAAAAGTAATTAACTTCCGAAACTTTTAAAACACGTTCATTCGTTTAAACTAAGTTTATACAATTCACATATCACATTTATAATACTAATGTGCTTTTTCCATGTGCTTATTAAAAACTTAAACTTTAAACAAAACCAAATATCATTTAATTTTTACATTTGTTTATGTCTATGTAATTTTACCACGTTAACAAAATATACATACATACATTTTGTGCAATGAAAGATAAATTATATGAATAAATAACGTAGCTGGTGATTATACAGTCCATTTGTTAGTTTAGACTGGAGGCAGCGTAACAATTTTGTGACTAATCGTTTCAAAGTGTCTATACATAGGTACTCATACTTATCCGTTAGACGTGACAAGTCAAAGAGCAACAATGCAAAGGTGTTGCCGCTCATTAGATCGTGAGGGAGCTAATGAGGCGAGATGCTATCGATGGAGCTAGCGCACTTTCACTTTTAAGGGACCAATGAATATGTGAATAGATACGAAGCTTTTATATTGATACACAATGTACAACAAATGTACAACATTTTACAGCCTAAAATTGGGGAAAAATGTAGAATTAGTAATTTGATTTTTTTATAATACACTAACCTTCCTTTTGCACTTGTTATTATTGGTTCTTAAACTTTGTAGATGAAATATGATTTTTTTATAATACACTAACCTTCCTTTTGCACTTGTTATTATTGGTTCTTAAACTTTGTAGATGAAATATGATTTTTTTATAATACACTAACCTTCCTTTTGCACTTGTTATTATTGGTTCTTAAACTTTGTAGATGAAATAAGCAATGAACGTAGTAAATTAAGAATTAAAAGCGTTACAAAAATAATTATTTTATGTGATCGTAACAAAATAAACGAGAAAAATCTTAGCGGTTGAACTACTTTCACTTTTAAGGGCGCTCAATGATTATAGAAGCAGATGCGTCTTATTTATGTTTCTTTCATTTAAAGTTTAAACCGTACGGATTATTAAGGCTTCTGTGGCAAATTAAGTATTCTGTCCTTATTACTTTTTTATTTCTAATTTTTAAAAAAGTATAGAATATTCTACTAATTTATTTTGTAACGAGACTTATTTTAATCTTAATTTATGAAAAGTATTCATAATTTCAGGGTTACATTGCAACTTATAGATATATAATTTTTATTAGCAAATGATATTAAATAGAAACATATAAGTATACAACAAATACTGTATATATCACAAATATCTGTAATAACTACAAATGAGCATAAATTCATAATTTAATTAAGAACCCATAAAATAATTAATAATATATTTACAAGTATGTAAAAAGCGGTATAATTATGTTTTCAAATGAAAAATAAATAATTTTCAAACGTCTATATAATATAAATGTAAAACGAGTAGGAAAATGTCCTACATAAGACATTGTATCCAATTGATAGGAATTGGAGCGTATCCCGTCTACATTTCAACCTCTTTGCCAGATGTGAGCGCAAATCGTACAATGCCAGTTGACCATATTTCAACTCGTGGCTTCCTAAGAAATACGACCTCCTCCATATTCGGTTTGTTTGATCTTTGACTAACCTTATGTTTGCAATTTATTTGTACTCAGAAAATGAAATAACCATTTTATGTTAGTTATACATTAAATGGTTTTCATCATAAAGACTGTGAAAATATATATATATAAAAAAATATGTTATTATTATATAGGTGTTGAGACATGATAAGAGTTCCCCATTACCTAACCTTCGCATAAAAGCTAAGTTATGATCCCATAACATACACAAACCTTATCTGCTATCATCCAGTGAGAACTTTCTTTTTGACCTACATCTGTTTTTACATAACTACCAACAACATCATAAAGTCAATAAATAGAAATAATCACATCCAAATCTATATTATTTTAATCATTAAAACCGTTTTTTGAAACACAAAATAAATTTATTTATTATACAAGTATTTCTCATTTATTATAATAAGATAAGATAAAATATGTAATATATCACATATTTGTTGGTAAGTTCGCACTCAGAAATACAGAACCATTAACGAATCGTAGCGATTTCGAAGCGTAGAAAGCAAGATACCCATACGGACAGGGTTTACAGAGCACTCACCTTTTACCTAGTAACCTAGCTCATTTACGCCGTATAATACGCCCGCTACTTCCGAGTCTCATTTGAATAATTCACGTAATTATTGCAGATGTTGTACCGTATTATTTTGAAAAGACGTTTATTCTCTATGGGTTAAGAATTAAACGTCTTTTACGCTTAATTAATTGACCTCGTTTTATTGGTACTTATTTTGTTTTACACATTAAGAGAATTTTTATGAATGGAATAAGTAAATGACAATTAATTGTAGATGGTAAGATAATCTAAGAGTTTTGTATTACAAATAACATTTTACTCTAATTATGTTTTTAAAGAAATCGCAATAACAATAAGCTATAAATGGTCAGTCTGGATTCTAAATTTCTATTGCCCTTTGAGCCACTATTCAAAATAAAGCATGGGAATCATTAACATCTAAGTTGCTTAACCTGACCTACTCATTCTAACAACTAACTGTATCTCTAAGGGTCGCCCTTAATAAGATACAGCACAATGACGACCTCTCCCTGTACGAAAACTAGGTTCATTTGAAACAT
Source organism: Boloria selene (assembly GCA_905231865.2). Taxonomy (NCBI): domain Eukaryota; kingdom Metazoa; phylum Arthropoda; class Insecta; order Lepidoptera; family Nymphalidae; genus Boloria; species Boloria selene. The sequence continues at coordinate 5,244,069 of HG993146.1, read as the reverse complement.
ATACCTACGGTTAATTAATATATTATCATCAAGAATTATAATAAGTAATATCTATTATCTATAAACAAAACATTGACAAAGATTTTGATATTTTGAAAAATGTTTTTATAAATTTTATAAAAGAAATTTTATAAATTAAGCAAAGTATCGGTAGCATCTCCTTTCTTACTGACCTCACCTTAAATAAATTAGAAAAAAAGGAACAATAATTTCGTAAAAAATAGAGCTTAAGCTTTAGTTTTAAGCTTAAAGCATATCAGTTTAGAACTAAAACAAAATGCTGTAACATGTAGTTCTAGTTCTATGTGTTATTCCAGGATGTACTCTCCTTATTTTCAAATTTCAATTTTAATCGAATTCGTTAAGCATGAAAGAGTAACAAATACAAACTCATATGTTTTCGAATTTCTATTATTAGTGTTAACTGTTATGTATATAAAATTACTACAGCAAAAATCTTTAAAAAAAATTATACGCTTGAATAAATAAACAAAGATTAATAAGAACCTAAAGTAATTTCTGAATGAGAAACCATGTCACAATACTATTACTCTCAAATACCGTTCACTCATCATACAAGCATCATTTAGACGGGTCACACGCAACCTCTATGACTATTTTCCATAATTATCATGTCGTAAAGATGTATTTTTTTAAAATTGCCAATAACGGTAAAACCGTTAAGCAATTCTGGATGAAGTTGGTATATTATATATTCTATATAAAAGTTAAAAACTAACACTATTTTATTTTTTAAATCAATCAATTCATCTTCATAAGTTGTTTTCAAACAGCTTTGCTGATATTAGTAGAAGAATGTTATTTTTATAAAACTAATACGGAACAAAAGTATAGAAAATTACTTAAAAATTAATGATTTTCGTCGGATACTAAAAGCCTATGTATCATCACTACATAGTATAAAACAAAGTCGCCTTTTCTGTCCCTATGTCCCTATGTGCGCTTAAATCTTTAAAACTACGCAACGGATTTTGATGCGGTTTTTTTTAATAGATAGAGTGATTCAAGAGGAAGGTTTATATGCATAACTAGCAGATCCCGCGGCTTTACCTGTGCTAAATCTAGGGAAGAGCCCGAGCGAAGCGAGGGCGAGTCGCTAGTCTTGTATAAAACAAAATCGCTTTCTCTGTCCCTATATCCCTATGTACGCTTAAATATTTAAACTACGCTACGCAACGGATTTTGATGCGGTTTTTTTTAATAGATAGAGTGACTCAAGAGGAAGGTTTATATGCATAACTAGCAGATCCCGCGGCTTTGCCTTTGCTAAATCTAGGGAAGAGCCCAAGCGAAGCGAGGGCAAGTCGCTAGTCTTTAATATTTCATAGTAGCGGTAAGAATGAAACATACTTTGTATGGACTTAATCCAAAAGCCTATATTTATCTCTGTCTAACCTATGAAAATCACACGTTTTCAGATTATTAAGATCCACCGTTTATCTGTTTGTGTTTATCTAAGCTGAAAGTGCCCTTACGTGACTGCGAAAGTAACCTCAGTGGCATAGTCGCAGCGACAATACAGCGCATACGCGATCGTAACTAGAATTATAATGGTTGATAGTTTAGCAGGTTAGGCTAAACAATCGGGAAAAATGCGCGCATACATTTCTAACGTATAGCATAAACACAAACGATCAAACAATAACCTGACAGTTGTTTAGCTTTTCAGACTTTCTTGTAGATCAAATCGTTGCAATGATTGACTTGTACACATTTTCGTACGAAAAAAAATAAGTATTTTCAAAAAATTGTGTTTATCATGGAACTATTAATATAATCTTATCTTTGCATTTTTATATTATAATTACATCTATTATTTATAATAGTTATATTTAGTCTGTATACAAATTGTTTTGTTATAATTATTACTCTAAGTACCTACATAATTATATTAGTTTTCCTAACCTAGCATACGTAAGCACAACATACAGGTATGTATTGAGAAAAAAGAATACTGTATTACTGTATGAGAACTATAATTAGGTTCTATTATAATGACTACAAATTTTGTATAACATTCCAAAACGCACACTCGCTTAATCAAAACTCTATACTGTAGTCTAAAGCGTACTTTGGATACTTCTGTACTCGTTAGTGAATTTTTACCATCGTTATCATAGATTCGTATAAAGACAATCCTTTTATGGAACACAAAGAGCAATCTTGACAATGAAAAATGAAGCTCATTTAAAGTCACTATAATTAAAAGAAATACTTACAGACTTCACTAAATAAAATAGTCGAGTAAAAACTTAAAAACCTTGTTTGTGGAAAAATGTTGCATAAAAATACGTCATATTTATGAAAGTTTATTTAAAAAGCTCAGAAAGCTTAGTTCATAGATGCCACTGTTTATAATAGTAACAACCCTTTGCAACCACCAAAATTAAAGCTGTTATCTAACATCTAAATATTTCTTTTAATTAACCAAGCCCTAGATCGGAGAGAACTTTAAAAATAACAGGTACATTTAAATTCACAATTACTTTTTAACTAAAACATACCTACGGCTGTTATGAAATCTCATTAGAATAATTATCTAACCTATATTAATTATCTAACCCTTGTTCGTTATGTTTATACTTCAATTGTATAAAAACGCCTAGCTAGTAAACGTTTTATTTAGAAAAAATGATTATCCGTTAAAAACCCACGCTATAGAACCCCTTATTTTGGGGCAGTCTGGTAATAAGTAACTTCATGAAGAAATACTTCAATGAATATTCATACTGCTCACGGATCATCACGTTCCCACAGAACATTACCTTATAAACCTTCCCGTCTATCAAGTATAGACATTGAGTTGTTCAAGCCCGTTAAGAACAATTACATCACAGTAGCAATGACACATAATTGGAGTCCAGACGTCCGTCAGTATCGCAGGCGTTAAATTGTTCAACGTCATAGCAGGTGCAGCGGACACAAAGTCTGAACCAGTTATTTTCATAGCATTAGCGATCAATAGAGTCGATAAAAATAGAAATCAATAATCACTTAGGTGCACTGACAGATGTGTAAAGCTAAGAATGATTAATCACACATTAACAACAGCAAAGTAGAACAGGTGTTGTCAACATTCCTGCCCAAAGTTACTTTTACTTTTTAATAGGAAACTAAAGAATTTTCGCCAAGAATTAAAGAAGAATATATTAACATTTTTTGAATAATATTACGATTTGGCCTTGTATATTAAAAGATATTTCGTTAAGCCTCATTAGAGATGACCGGAGCGTCAAAACTATGCATCATTAGCATAAATCGTCGCGTGCGAGGTCGCAGTTATCTGCTCACTATAACGAGTTTTCATAACGAAAAAAGGCTTACAATTTTTGACAAAATATTCTACTATATCTACTGTATCAATAATATGTTCTGTATCTATGAATAAAATTGAAGGTTCCGTCGGTAATTGCAAAATAGCTACCGTAATAAGCCATTAAATATAAGATAATATTGTCTGCCCATATGTACTCACTGATCTCTAGGATACTTGGAGAAATTTGAAAATTAATTGCACAAAACGGTATGGGGTACCTATGGCTGAAAATAATACAGCTAGTTAATTATAGTCTAGCATGCGTGCAGAGATTCACACCAAAGGTTACTTAGCATCCAACACGAGACAAGAGCAATGAGTATTTTTAATAAATAATAATAGGATATGTAAGTTAATGCAAAGTTATATGTACTTGACAATTACTGTTAAAGACATCTCTATATTGAACGTGTTCTAATTTGTTATTCATACATTGCAGAGTTGAAAGATTCAGACATGCAAAACTATTTAATGAGTGCCAGACTAATGACTGACACAAGTTATATTTGAACTATAATAATTTAACGACAGCAATTATTCTACACTATACTGCGCACTATAATCAAAAGAAGAAACGTGATCTTTTCAGGCTTGCGTCAGAATCAGGTAAATTGCCAACATTAAAGAAAATCATGTACACTATCAAGAATTCATTATTTTGACGTATCTACGAACTGCATACCACCTCATTATCCTATATGTCAGATTACAAGCCACTTTCTTCTTTATTATTGGATACAAATAGATTATGTTACAATGTTGATTAATTGGTTTTCAAGTTTCCCCGCGTATAAAATGAGAGTTTAAATGCTTTGGAATAGAAGACCGACGATATAAAATCTACGTAATAATCTGAGCTTAGCTCCTTTCAATTATAATAAAGAATACATTCGACTTTAAGTTACTCTCAATTAACTGTAGCAATATAAGAAAATTTTCTGTTTTTAAAATAAACATGTATCTACCAATAAGCGAACGAGAAAGGTTGCATCTTCAAAACAAAATTATATGGAAGACTAAGTTGCTGAGTCACAAAACATCTACTAAATATGAGGTGACGTTTGTATTGTTATAGAAGATAGCGTCGGTCCGTCAGTCTGTCAGCGCTTGAGAGGAACAAATTGTCGACATCCAGCAGCCTTGACCTGTCAGAACAACAAAAGACCTTGTTGAAACGAGTTTTGAAAACAGATTATTTACTCAGCATCCATTGAAATGGTATCAAAATTAATAGTGTTTTAACTAAATTTGCGCATTTTTCAAATTTAATCACGTTATCAAATACCATTTACCATCATTTCCTTGATATAAAAAGCGTCAACTCAAGTTCCGGGATGTCTAGCATTACGTGTAAAAGTCCCGGGACTTCTTGTATATTTTGTAGTCTCGGGTCTCGGGCTTTCGGGTCGAGACTTGATGTCTAAAACCGACCCGAAAGTCTTGTCATTCGAATTTGAGTATAACAAATAACTGCATTTATGGCTAATGCGGAAGAAAAGTATCGTATAACCACTTTTTGAAAAGCAATGGAACCAAAGTTGAAAATCACGTATGGCTAATCATTTACCTAATTTTTATCTAGTCATTGCCGACATTTATATTAAAATTCAAATAGTACCAGCAGGTACAGGAACTATTATATGTTATAACTAAACCGCAATTAATTTATAAAAAATAACATTACTTAACACTGTAACTCTATCTCCAATTGCAAAAAATATTAATAGGTATAACTCCATCCAAGACATAAACATATCCTGGATAAAACAAATTATCCATTAATTACCTTAGCCCGCATGAGCAGAATCGCAACGAAAATCAATGTGGAAATTTATGAAGAAACTTAACTTACGAATCGTAATTTAGAAAAGGCTACTAGCGGTGGTGTCAATATTTGCTCACGCTAGAGACAACCTAAAAGGTGCCTCAAAACACTTAAATGCTCTTCGTAAATAACAAAACGAATAGTTTTGAATACGAGTGCTTTGTTACTTACTATTTATATTTCAAGATCATTATTTAACTTAGAGGCTTAATGCTGCACAAGGTAACAACAATTTAAAAGGAAGCATCATTTTAAATCTTGAAATTAATTTTGAAGATAATAAGAAAATTAGATAACAACAAAGAACAATGGAAGTCAATCTTCGGTAGTACAAACGCATACTTCAGAAAAAATTGCCAAATTGTAGAGTTCGTCGCTCTCACTAAGAAAAACATTATTATATAGTTACTGTTATGTATATGCAAAGCAAATTAACAGTTCACATAAGCATTAGTCATTGAGTCTTTTCTATGAGGTATTCAAAAGAACATTGACATTAAAAACATTTAATATCTCAGGAGGAAGTAATATTTTTGCAAACCATTGCTTGTAGCAACATTTAAATTAGCCTAAATGTAAGTAGTATACGATATATTTTATCAAGATAATGACGTTAAATTTTATTTTCATCATCATCATGAGACATTGATCAGGAAACTACATCACTATGGAATTAGAAATAAGGCACTCAGCCTCCTGAATTCCTATTTGAGTAATAGAATTCAGAGGGTTGATGTAAATGGTAAGAGATCTCCTGGGGCTCCGTTAGATATGGGTGTTCCACAAGGCTCTATTCTTGGTCCATTTCTCTTCCTAATTTACATAAATGATTTGCCATTCTTTGTACAGGACAAACATGAGATAGTATTGTTTGCAGATGACACTTCACTTATTTTTAAGGTGAAACGTAATTTACTAATGTACGACGATGTAAACGATGCTCTCTCAAAGGTTGTCTATTGGTTTGATTCGAATAATTTATTATTAAATAACCAAAAAACTAAATTAATTAAATTTACAACACCTAATGTTAAACTTGTTGATAATGGTGTAGTATTGGGAGGGGAAATGTTAAAACCAATAACATCAACTAAATTCCTAGGCATTATCTAGGCTAGCAAAAAGGCTCAGCTCTGCAGCGTTCGCGGTAAAAAAAATTAGACTTATTACAGACGTAGATACAGCTCGTATAGTATATTTTAGTTATTTTCATAGTGTTATGTCCTATGGAATCTTATTATGGGGAAATGCTTCTACTGTTAATACTATTTTTGTCCTGCAGAAAAGAGCTATTCGTGCTATTTATAGTTTAGGCCCTAGAATATCATTAAGAGAAAAGTTTAAAGAAATTAAAATATTGACTGTTGCTTCTCAATACGTGTACGAAAATGTTATGTATGTTCATAAAAATATACACGAATTTCCCAAGAATTGCGACATGCATAGCATTAATACTAGGAGCAAACATAAACTTGTAATGCCTGTAACTCGCTTACGCCGAGTTAGTAATTCTTTTTATGGACAATGTATACGCCTATACAACAGGATCCCAGAAAACGTTCAAAAAGCTTCTATTGCCAAATTTAAAAAAATTGTGAAGGAACGTTTGTGTACTAAGGGTTATTATACGATTAACGATTTTTTAGAAGACAGTACGCCTTGGGAATGATGTGATCGCCGCCAGGCTATTTCAACATATAGAATTATTGTAAATATGCAATTTAATTTAAAAAAAAAAAGAATGAGATTAAGATAAAAAAAACATTAGTCCCGCTGAGTTTCTTTCGCCAGTTCTTCTCAGGTCAGAGGTTTCTTCTTTCCGAACTGGTGGTAGACTCATGACGTTCAGTAAGAAATTGTAACAATTTTTATGCTGAATAAAATATTTTGATTTGATTTGATTTGATTTGATTTGATTTTTACATTCTATTATCTCTACTGTTTCCGCTTCCTTCTTGCCCTGAGTTTATTTTAGTTTCCGTACTCCCACTCCAGTATCCTTCCCCTCTATCCCTTTCTTTCTCGGCACAGTTAGGAAAAGGATTCCCATACATAATGGCAAAAAACGGCGCTGTCACGGCATCGTGTGAAAACGTCCATTCTAGTACCTACAATCCTACAATATCGTTCGCGGAACCGTTTAGGTCTTGCGATGAAACTGTGTAATTTGTAAAGGCTTAAGTATGTAAAAAAAAGTTGGCCATACATTCGATATTTTCCAAGGCTTGCGTGAGTGCGCCCAAAAACAGCCACCCAACACGACATAACATAAAAGTTATGAAATGGCGACATTTTTCTTTATTTGTCCCATAAAATAAAAAGGAAATAACTTTAGTAATCTACTCCGTTCATAGATTTCTTTATCTATAAATAGTAGGTACTCGTACTTTTCTATACTAAAGAATATATAGGTACCAACAATAAATTATATTGATGATTTTATACAGGATAATGAGTGAACATGACGATCAATAACTTAATGTAAAAATACTATGTGCATAAGTAGATAACAAAATGAAGCTTTTAAAACGTTTTTTGCATTTCTACGTCTGCATTTTGCTCTACAAACGGAAGGCAAACGAGAATGATATATTAGTAAAATTTATTGCATTAATCGTAATTTAACCTATACTTTCTTAAAAAAAGCTTATTTATGAATTATTTTAAGATGTGTATTATGCACCATTTGATATATTTTAATTAAATATAATCGTAACTTCGTAACAGTTAAATATTTAGTCATGCTATATATGTGTATCAGCAATTCTATATCTTCAGTGGTAAAAATCGGATACTTAGATGAAAACAAACACCGCGAGCAAATGGGGCGGATGCATGATCGAGTACGGCGAACCACGAGGTCTCGGCATCCATGTACGCACTTAAGAAAAAGTGTAGAAAGAGCACCTACCGTGCGGAACGATCCTATTAGAGAAACGGCGGACAGCCAAACTAGTTTTACTTTACAGTTACGAGACGAGACGATTTGATTCTGCGACGATACTTAGCCGAAGGTCGCGGGATCTCGAGCGGGGCTAATTCGGAATTCGTTCTGCAAGTTGACAGCAACGACGTGGACCGATCGCTTCAAAGATTTCCAAATGTTGAGATGAAATAAATAATTCGACTTCATACTTCATCGTATCTAAGATTTGATTGAGTATCGGCATCTTAAATAGATTTGGGCGATGACTTGAAAAATAGTAATTAATAGCAGTCAATCATTGGAATCGAATATGAATCATGCGATGCTTTGATTTACAACTACTTATAAGCACATCGATAAGTTGTCTATAATTATTAGTACCTACATTTACAACGAAATATACATCAGAAATAAATTATTTTCATGATAAAATTTCAGCCGTTTTTAGCCGGGCCAGTTTTTCATGCATTTTAACGGCTTATATATTGTATTCAATAAAAAAAACTTAGTTCATTTTTTAAAGTAATTGTGACGTAATCAAGGGACAAACGAAAGGTTCGTGAATTGTGTCGCGTTTCTGTAAACATATCTTTATGTAACGTTATAAGCGTAATGATGCCACTATGACAAGCAAGCGGATTACTAGCCTACCTTCTTAGGTTTCTAGATAATTTAATATGGGTTAATTGCTTTAGGCATCTTTACAGTGACTAAACTTTCTTACATTTATAACGTTGGTACTAGCGGACCCGACAGACATTGTCCTGTACACAGAAAATTTTTATAAACTTTAGCTCCCGGTGAAATGTTTATAATTGAATATGTCATTTATTGTGCAAATGTATAAATAACTAATTCATTTAAAAAATACATTTTGTAGTGGAGCAAATTGTGAACCTAAACCAACTCGAACACACAAAATATTTCATCAAAATCGGTCCAGCCGTTTAGGAGTTCAGTGACATAAACACGTACAGTAGAATTATATATATAAATAAGATTATAACCAACAATACGAAATAATAAATATGTCGATTATTACCATTAAAGCAGTAGGTATGTGATAACAATATATTATAACTATTTCGTAATATATTTTCGACATCTTAGTATAATAAAAAACTAAACAGGTGAATACATTTATTTTATAAGCTTTTAAGTTGTAAAAATATAATAAAAGTCATAAATTTTACATAAAAAAATCTCTTGGATAAAATACACAACCAAAAATTGAGTCGTTCCACATGAAGAGATATCTAAACAGTAAAAGTGAAATAAAATCGTAAGAAATACTACATCATAAAGTAAACTAGTACTATTTACTTAACGATCTTATTTGCATATCAATGAAACGCCATTTAAATTCCCACGATTTATTGTTTCTAATATTTGGAAAAGTATGATCATATAAATCAACGGCTGCTATTAAAATAAATGAGGAATATAATATAAGACTTTTCTTCGTATAACCTATTTTATGTGGGTAAAGGTACTTTCTACTAAGTTCATGTTCCATAGTTATTAAGTATAATTAAATTAATTTTAACCAATTTCATTTACGTTTTACAAATATTCTAATCATAGTGGACTCCTAATAACTTTGATCACTCTGTTTACATAAATTACGCCCAACTGGTTTTAATAGTCCAATTCAATAATAATAATGTAAAGTACTAATAGTATTGCCGTTTTTATTAGAGTTGTAAGCTCTGGACACACAAAAAAAGTTAAACAATTAATTAACACTAACAAAATGAAATTTATTATAACCCGGCTCCGTATGACCAATTCGCAATAATATTCGCGTAAAGAAAGTATGTAGGTATTTATTTTGGATAAAGTTTAACAAAATAATTCAATATACGTACACATTTTTAAGTAACGAGTAAATTTCATGTAAGTACCTATGTAAAAATATAACTTTTATAATTAACAAAGACTTAAATAAACTCTACTACTCATTCTCATATGAATGTTATTTTTAAACATAGCATCACTAACCTGTTCAGGTACTAATTAACACTGAAAAATCCAATTAACGGAACACAAACACGCCGCATTATACATAAGTATAAAACACGTACCGAATTCACTATATCGATAATCGTAAAGTCAACAAATCACAAAACCACAACAACACTATTCGTGATATACCATCGATCAAAATAATTTAAGACATGTCACACAATCGATTATTTTATTAATTCACTTTTTATAACAAATTAAAACATCGATTATAATCGCTTTAATATTTTGTCATGACATCCGAACGCGCGGCATTTAAAAATCGAACGGCGTTATTCGTAGCGCGAAAACTGAGTTAAGCGAAGTGCGCGCGCGACTCACGTGCATTTGCCGCATGTGCCGACAGCTGACTGAATCGCAATTCGGAACAACGCAACAACAATAATTACACGGTTCCAATTTTTCTATCCATCTTAGCGACCGTTAACTGAGATGGATCAGAGTAGTTTAAAGTACTTTGTATTCAGTGGTTCAGATCTAACTTGCGTTTTCAGTGTGTCGCAGGAGCACGGCGGAAGTCGCGTACGGTAATGTATAATAAATTGTACAGATTTACCTCTCGCTGGAACTAGGTGTGATTTATGCACGGAACTGTGTCGAATTAACAATTACCGTCTCTATAGTATTGTCGGTAGAGCTAGACAACCGTTATGAGTCGAGCTGGATGGTATCACGATATTACATATTTTATAATATAAAACCAATTTATAACATTCATTCATTAGTTATTTAATAATTAATTGTAGACACGACCATTCATCTTTTTGTTATAATTGAAATCGTAGTATAACTAACACTTTGATCTTATTAGAACGGTTTCAGTAATAAAATATTAGCATTAAAATTACTATGCTACTCTACTTTTATCATTTGATGATCCACATAACATTTTTAAAGTGAAATGAAAATATTGTAATTTTCAACATAAGAACTTTCGGTTACACAATGTTCACTCGATTTTTCCTGGACGTGCTGCTTCAAATAAGCTGGTATAAAATAATGAGGTACTTCTAAAACTCTATATTATTTTCTAACTTTTCACGAACAAAAATTTATAGGTATAACCGTTCACCAGATTTCCCAAATAAAACTCAGATCGTGGGAATTGCCAATCCGTTCTGCATTTATTCATTGAATGCGAATTTGATAAGGGTCCTCGATCTACCTTTTTACCACATACGCAGAGGCGTATTTAATAATTTACGACGGTATTGTAAACAATTGATTGGCTTCCAAGAGTTCGTTTTTTTTAATTGGCAATTAAAATATAGACTACTTATAATAAAAATATTTAGAAGGCTTCACCGCCCCTCATAGCAGGCCCCCGAGCCATATCCCCCTTGGCTCTATGGTAAATATCTACCTGCTGACATACGTCATGAATAATGATGGATAAGTACAATTATGTATGATATGGAATATTGTAGTATTGAAAGAAAAATACAATTCAATTGCGATAATTGTATTTCAATATATAGTAGGTAATAGGTATATAATATAAAGATACAGAGTTAAATCTTAAACTACACCTACGAAGTCTAGAAAATCAGTCTCGCTTTGTAATACATCTTGCTTCATGGAATGACAGTATTTTGATTATTATATTAGTATAAGATTGGGTTTATACATTGTACTAAATATTCAAGAGCAAAAATTCTAATTCACATTTGCGATTAAATTCTAATGCATCATCTTAAATTTTTGCAACACACCTTAAAATCAATTTATTCTTTTATCGGTTTAATATGTATAAATGATCTGGAAGTGGGTGTTAATAACTAAGACACAGTTTTAAAGTACTGTAGTCCTTATCGTATATAATTTTATATATTCTAATTTTAAAAACGTTTCCAATCAAGATTTTTATTTTTATTTATTTATATACGATTAATTTTACTTAAGGAGTGAATATTATAAAATAGCCATATTTTAACACGAACACATAATGTTCACTTTCTTTTAGACGATTTATATTCCAAAATATTGATTTTAAATAACTACAAAATATAATAACACTTACACCTAGGTATCGCTTAAAAATAATTTTAGAATATGCGAAATTTACAATTTGCATGTTATCAAAACTATGTAATATTCAAATAAAAGTATAAGTTGCTAATATATCACTCAAAACCACTAAAAAGTACTTATTAATTCCAATAAACACTTTTTTAGGCCAAATATCTGGTAGCATTAGTAGATAATTAAACTTAAAGTAAACTAATTTATTTACACGTGCATAAGTATATTATATAATAGCAATTCCTACATTTTTTACAATTATTTTATTTCCTTATATTTTGTATTGTGTGCAGGCAGTACATAAACAATAAAGGGTCGCAGATTCTAATACATCACCCAAGCTTTGTGTATATAACTAAATGGGGTAGAGAGATCAATTAATTAATATTTATTAGAAACTAGGCAGGCTGATATTACGAAATTCCAGTACGATTAGTATATGCAGATACTATTTCTATAATATGGTACACACATTGTATATTATATTTCAGTATATACCACATGAATGATGAAATTATAACGTTTAAATTTAAATAAATATGAGTTTAATGCAAATATCATCAACTCTGTGATCTTTGAGTTCATACAAAAATTGGGGAAGTAATCTGTACCTACTCAACTGGCACGCTTTTAATCTTCAAAAATATTCATTAATAATAAATTTGAATTGAGTTCATCCACTCGAACAGGTATTAATTACGCACATTTTACAAATAAATGAACCAAATAGATAAAATATTTATTTACTATAATAAAAAGCCTTATTTATTCGTGTACTTACCATAACATTTTTATTTTACATTACCTTCAAAATTTTCGTCTTGAAATCTATTTTCAAATAATAGCAAATGATTACAATAAATTATTGGTACATTTTAACAATAAATAATACATTTAAACGTATTTTGAGGGAAGGTATTGTAAGCTTTACTTTAGAGCCAAAGCGAGCTTTCACGACTTTTATAGTATACAAAAAAAAGATCGTAAACAAATCGTAGAAATCATATTTAGTTATATTTATTATTATAAGCTAATTAATTCTCATATTCGACTTGATGTAATAAAATTATAATTATCGTGTATAATTGTGAAGCTAAAATACCTAGTGACTATACTGTATATTTTGTAACATGCTTTTTATTAAATCTACTAAGTTATATAAATTCGGAAACCCACCCCTAAAGGAATATTGTACTTTGCATATAGAAATTATGTCATATTTTAATTTTAATTTCTTGTAATACCATTGTCTTTAAACTTGCATAATATTTACATAGGTCTATATGTATAGTATAGCCTATTAGGTAACATGCGTCATTTGTGAGCATATAAAAAAATTAAATAAAAATTTGTTATGTTTACTTTAGGAAATCTTTAAGTTATGCGTAATCTCGTTATGAGTGGAAAGTGGCCAGAAAATTAATATTTTACTTTGCTTTTTACGCGAAGTATTCAATGAATACACGAAACTGAATGTTTTTAAAATAAAATAATAATAGATTAATTATTAATGATCCCTCTACAAGTTGTATTGTGGTAAAAGCGGTAATGCTTAAGCGGTTATGACTTATGATTATGTTAACCAGCGTTCTATTATTCTATTACTAATATATTAATGGATATAATATGAAAAGAAGTTTATATTAAGAAATCAGCACAATAATGTCAGATTCAAATATTATTATTAAATAAAAAAAGATATTCTAAAATTGTTCTAACTATTAGGAATTAACAAAATAATTTCTTCAATGATTACTCTTATTATTATATTGAAATATGACCAATTAACTGCCACTGGTGTGATTTACATAATTAATAATATTGATTATATATATTATATCATGTCTAAAATTTACATAATATGAAATGATGTTTCATGTTCTATTATAAATGTAAAATTTTTAAAGATTGCATATCTGATAATGACTGATTCTTTTTTCAAATACATACATAATTTAACGTTATAATAAGCCTTAAATAATTAACAAAAAATAACCGATAAAAAAAACAATTAACACATATCAAATGTCTTTTTTTAGGTGTAGTAAACATGACCTAAAATACTACAATACTACGTTATGATTCATCGGCAGTGGCCCTATTTGGTCAGATCATGCAAACGACATAGTTGAATAATTTATACATAAAATATAAATATGCATTTAAGTAAATATCAATCTCTATCAAGAAATATTTAAATGAATCTTGTTTTGATTATTAATTATATTAATCATGACTTAGTAAGCAACTATTTTAAATATATTCTTTTACGTGTGCACGAAACATAGCTTTTTCGAATCTTTAGCTGTTAATGTTAGAATCTTCATATTAAATAGAAAAAGTTCACAAGAAACACTATTTTATGCGTTTTTATTTTAGGTGTAGTGTCAAAACCCACGTGATACATTTGATAAATTATATAGTGTTTTTTCTTATATTAAAATAGATAAAAATTTTAACAGATACGCGAGTTTTGCCAACTATCAAATATACTTACCTTTAAAATTCAATTATTGCTTATAGGATTAGTTTCAGAAAAAACCCCGCTGTTACAATCCTAGCTTAACTATTTTTTTAAGAAAATTAATATACAATATATAGCAGGTAAGTAAAACGTTTTAGTAGTTTTTATTCGATCTTATAATTAAAAAATATTTGAGTAAAAATACTTCAAGTACTTGTATATAATATAAGTTACAATACCTATAGAATCCTATATGATATACTTGTAGGTATAAACAAATAAAGCATGTTTATGGTGAGTTTCATAGTATTTAGTAGTTCTTATCTTATATAATGTTAATAGAATTATTTTGCTGCCATTCATAAAATATCACCAAATAAAAAAAATATAACAGATCTTTGAAACATTAATTAATGTTCATACCTATTACCCCATAATTATGAGTACCGCCAATATTAATGAAACCATTAAATCTATGATTTGTGAATTCATCTATTCTACCGCAATCTTCTACATTATCGTTATTTAAAGATTTATTTACTGTTTCTTGTATACAATGTAGTAAATGTTCAAAGAAATTAGGGAAATTATCATAACTAGGAAATACATTAATATCAATGACGGCATGGTTACCTGTCACATTGTCTATGACCACATCAAAACCGGCTAGTACTAAGCCAATTTTCTTTCTCAGCACTCGAATAATAGTTTTTATTTTGTCTTCGTTAAGGGTCATTTTCATATCAGCCTTGTCATGGGGGTCAAGAATTGATAATGTCGATTGACTGTCTGCTTTGCAAACTTCTCCTGTACTGTAGTGTATGGGATCCAAGTCTTCTGATGTATAAAAGTTTTTCAGGCTAGGTCGCTCAAATATATGATATCTAAAAGAAGAATATTTACCATTAAGTATATTTTAATAATGTTGTCAAACAAATAATAAATTAGCACATAACATAATACATTTATATGCACATTTTACAGATAATATACACCTGGGTCAAAACCATACATTAAATATGCATCTGTACTACTTGTACTTTAACAATTTTGAAGAAATTTGGTAAGATAGCGAGTTATCCAGAGAAAACAAGTTGAGCAAGGGTGAGTCACTCATGCTTTAACTATCTCAACAATAGAAATATAAATTGAGCATGCTGTTTATAAAATTAAAATTATTGATACAAAACTCTAACTCATTATTTGTATGATTGGTTTTAAATGTAATGCATACACAGATAAAAGTTATGTGTATTTTACAAGTTGATTGACATATTTACTTTAACACCATCTATTTAGCTTTAAATGACATATAGAAAAAAATAAAACCTAATCTTGTAAAACATATTATGTAACATAAACATAACATGTAAAATGTTGTAAAATATTATGAATTTAGTAGGTATTATTACTAACCTATTTCCAACTACAAAAACTTTATGAAGAACTGCATTATGATTCACAAAATTTTGCACTACACAAGGAGGTTTACACACATTGAGGCCTCTTTCATTGAAAACAAGAACCATTTCATGAGCTGATTTTGATCCATGGGCTATAGTTGGCTTGCATATAACAGGAAATCTCACCCCTCTTTGTTTCATTATCTCAATATTTTGTCTTATATTGCTTGTTGTGAACTCCGCAAAAGCTGGTGTAAAGATACCTTGACTTTGTAATGATGACTCATTTTGCAATATTGAATAGTAATAATATCTGTAATTCAATTCATTTGATGTTAGTATGTAGTATGTATTTGAATATTAATTAATAAAAAAATAAACATTTCTTATAACTTGTTAATATTTTTTTTAATTTGTATAACAATTTAAATTAGTCTTAAAAGGTTTATTTATACAATAAATATGAATATGTTTACCTATTTAATAAAATTCTGACATTATCCAAGGGATCAATCACAGTAACAGTTGGGTGATTAGATAAGTACTGCTCCACTCTACCAATTATACTTGCAGCCTAAAAATTGAAAAAGATTAAGTTTTACAGTTTCTGGTACAAAATAATTAATAAAAATAAGATGTGATTTAGCAGCAGTAAAATTGTTTAAAAACTTAAACAATTTTATTTGATCAAATTAAATTTATCATAGAGCAAAAACTAAATAGAAAAAATATTACCAATTTTATTAATAACAGATTACCTTGACATCACCTTGATCAGCTGCAGCTATGATGTCAGTCAGTTTGTGAAGTAAAACATCAATTTTTCCTTGTTCTTCAAAAGGTGTCTCTAAATCTAACTAAAAATTATCAACAAAAAAAAAATTAAACTCGCGTCAAGGTTCAAACATTTACATTTCTTTATTCTTATATTTTTTATATTCAACCTTTTTTATATTGTATTTACTTTTATATTTTTATCAAACTAGAAAAAATGTTTCATTACCTTTATCAAGTTGTATCCATGTGAATTACAAGCTTTTATCAACTCTTTCCAATTCAGTTTTTGGCTTTTCTTATCCGACATCCAAATTCCTATAGTTTTTTCGAAATAAATAGTTTCGCTCATTTTCGAAATTTAGTATATTATTTATTACTCATTATGCTTTCAATATACAGGAATATTGTTATTAATAACAATATAAACTTTATTTAGAATACTATGAAAACAGTCACATTCGTAAGGGAATTTTAATGAAGAAGAAATTAGAAAATATTAGAAAAAAATTAAGTTAGGTGTATAACTTTGCGTAAAAACTTATGACACATTTTATAAGCTTTGCACTAAACGTAAGAATTGTAGGAGACCAACAAGAATAAGTAAAAGGCAATGATACTTATTAGTCATTATTACTCATTGCGAATTACAAAATAAAAAAACGACTGTTAAAAATTGCACATTTACTTGACATTTGACATAAATACATTTAACACAGTGACAGTTGACACTTGTCACACAAATGTATGGTGTAACTTCTAACTTAATAAAGTGTGAAACTTTTTAATATTTCATTTTTTCTCTTAAGAAATAAAAGTTTCAAATATTCATTATAACACTAAAACATCTATATTATTTATTAATTAATTTAAAAAAATAATGACTGAGGAAGTATTTGACAGCTGAGGGCACAGAACAGAAGTACATACTACAGAACACTTAAGGTCCGCGCGCACTTTGCGTAACTGCACTGCAGCGGATTACACGATGCGATGTGACACTCACTGCTGACTGCACGGCACAGCCACGTAGTGCGCTATGTCTTATACTATTTCATACAAAGAATATTTTGCAGTGCAGGGCCGCTGCCGGCCGCGTCGCGTCGCTCCGCTGCAGTGCAGTTACGCCTAGTGCGCGCGGACCTTTACCGTAATAATTACCATCATAGATGACTAATAAAATGATTACCATGTTAGTTACATAGAGTATATTACTATTGGTTAGTTACAACTTTTATTAGTCATCTATGGTTACAACTATTATAGTTACATTCTCTTTGGTTACAACTTACATTATTATAGTAATCTGTGATTATTGGTTACATTCCAGCGTTGCCAGAATGTTACTTTTGTAACATTTTACGTTACTTTTCACTACCTCATGTTACCTACATGTTACACGACTCAAAATGTTACTTTTACGTTGTAAAAATATTTTTTTTCATCAACCAAAATTAGTCATGAAACGGAACGCATCTCGTTTCGGAAAGGAAATTCGTTTGTTGTATTGGCGTACATGTCACGTAATGTCATAGTCACTATAAGTCAGTCTCAGTTCGTTTCATGGTTGCCATTTACACGGCAATTGCCGTGTTACACGGTATTTGGGGGCCATTACCAAAAAAAATGGTATACGGCAGAACAATCGTTGCCGTATCCTCAGGGCCGGATTTAAACTCAATGCCGCCCCTGGGCACCGTAAAAGAATCCGCCCCAATATTGGAACTTTACTTAAACTTATAGTTTATATATTTTATTTCTCAAAATTAAAATCTCTAATTTATTGTTTACAAATTTTTTTTTGACTTTCAAAGTTTTCCCGCCCTAAAAAATTTGCCGCCCTGGGCACTCGCCCCGACTGCCCCTAGTGTAAATCCAGGCCTGCGTATCCTGAAACACGGCAATCAGCGCACACGCACAACACACGCGCATTAAGCCGCGGGTAACAGCTAGTCTATATCTAAATTTAATATAATCTATAACACCGTTCAACTGATTAACTTTACTGTTTATGTTTAGTCGATAAATGATTTTATATAACTAGTATAGGAAGTCAAACTAATTTTAAACCAACCAAACAAATGTTAGATCAAAATACGATTTAAAGAAAGAAAAAGTAGAAGAAATAAGTATTAGTGGTATCAGACAGTTATATTATGGTTATAATTTTTACCAAAGTTGTTCAAATAAAATTTGTTAATCTAATATATTTTAATAAATTATCTAAGGAAACCTGGTTTTTCGCCACTAAAACTATAGGAACAATTTACAATTAGGTACAAAAGTCTATATTTTCGTTACATTTGTATGAGACACGGCAATTTTTTAACTTTTACCATAACACACGGCAATCTGACATCGGCAACACGGCAAAATAAAATAATGTTACTTTTTTTTGTAAAAATGTTTCTTTTTGAGCTGTCTCGTGTTACTTTTCAGTTTTCACCATAGAGTATATTGCTACATTTTCACTATCTGCCACTGGCAACACTGTTACATTCTCTATGCCAAAGAGTAAAGTAACTTACTACCAAAGAGAATGTAAAACCTAGTTTTATTAGTCATCTATGGTTACTACCACAAAAACAACCAACAGGTTATGCAGCGTTGCCAGAATGTTACTTTTGTAACATTTTACGTTACTTTTCACTACCTCATGTTACCTACATGTTACACGACTCAAAATGTTACTTTTACGTTACTTTAAGTTAAGGAAGTAGCAAAAATATTTTATTTCATCAACCAAAATTAGTCATGAAACGGAACGCATCTCGTTCTCGGAACGGAATTTCGTTTGTTGTATTGGCGCACATGTCACGTAATGTCATAGTTTCATGGTTGCCATTTACACGGCAATTGCCGTGTTACATGGTATTTGGGGGCCATTACCAGAAAAACATGGTATACGGTAGAACAATCGTTGCCGTATCCTGAAACACGGCAATCAGCGCACACGCACAATACACGCGCATTAAGCCGCGGGTAACAGCTAGTCTATAACTAAATTTAATATAATCTATAACACCGTTCAACTGATTAACTTTACTATGTATGTTTAGTCGATAAATAATGTTATATAACTAGTATAGGAAGTCAAACTAATTTTAAACCAACCAAACAAATGTTAGATCAAAATACGATTTAAAGAAAGACAAAGTAGAAGAAATAATTATTAGTGGTATCAGAGTCGACTAGTATCAAAAGTGGCAATGTGACTTTAAGACAAATGTTGGTAAATTCAAAAAAACGGATTGTTAGTTTTGTATCTCGTTTGTAGTTTCAAAACTCATTTAAATAAGATCTTAGGTAAATAGCAGGATGAATTAATGCTATATTACCCTAATAATCATTGTATATCAGTTTTAAATACTATTTCAATTTTGAAGATTTCCGGCTTTGATGCTATTTTTTTAAGAATGCCGTATTTGAAATTGAGTAAGGCACAGATAACCGTTTTTGATACTATAGATGTTATTCCAGAATTAGGGTTGTCATACAAGCATGGAACGACTCTTTATTTTTTGGAATAGTATATTGTAATTAAAAAATAATGCATTTGGCAGTTATAAAAAATCTTTATAATTAACTTATGAACTAAAAAATTAAGTAACTCTAAAAAGTTTTTTGAGTTTTTTTAAACTAAATTTAAAATTATATGCGCATGTCATGTCATGAGCCATTGTTAAAGTAGCACATTTTAGTGCTTTCGAATTATGGCTGTACACTCTATCGACTAATGATTTCGCCGAGTTTCTAAAACAAAAAAATAATAATACTACAATATTATACCCTTTTACATGACAAGAATTGACAACCCTACGGGTAAACTTACTTCAATTCCTTATCACGGTTTCTTGTCCAATTTCTGGATTCCTCTTGAGTTTCCGTGTAAAACTATTTATTACTAAAGGGGGGTGGCTTTCCATAATACTACTTCCACTCCTTTATATTAGTTTAAGTCACAAAAACACGTAGAAAACATTAAAATTCACAGAACGAAATGTTCCTGGGCCGTTACGAAACGCAAATGAACTCTCGCTTCTGATTGGTTGACAGCGTAAGATTGCCGGGTTTGATTTCAAAATTTTACAGATTGCCGGCTTTGATGCTGATGTCAGTTTTTGACCTGTTTTTACTATGGTTTATTGCTAGTTCAGAACCGTATACTCCAAGGGAAACGTTTTTAATCAAATCAATCTGAGTCGCCATATCATTAACTACTTTTTGTCAAAAAGCTCAGATTGCCACCTTTGATACTAGTCGACTCATTCAGACAGTTATATTATGGTTATAATTTTTAGCAAAGTTGTTCAAATAAAATTTGTTAATCACTACATAGTATATAAATTATTTTTTAACAAAAATGAAAACCGACTTCAAAACGTTACAAATCGAAACTGAAAAGAAAAAAATAATAATTTTAATTACTTAGTTATTGTTGGAGTCGGTGCCAGCCAAGAAGGACAGTTTTATCCTACCTTTGCAATGAACTTTCGGACGGATATTTTGATTATATTTACAAATTGATACATTAATTAAGTGGTATTAAGATTATTTTGCTTTGACTACCTCGGTGGTGTAGTGGCTAGCATGTACGGTCATACATCGAGAGGTCCTGGGTTCGAATCCCAGGTCGGGCCAAGTTTAATTATTGAGTCTTTCTGTTTAATAAGCCTCAGTAATAGCCCGGAGTTGGGAAGTTGGCGGTGAGTCACCCCCGTGCCTCGGAGAGCACTTAAAGCCGTCGGTCCTGCGCCTTAGCTCTCACTGGTCGTGTCGAGTAGTCGTCCCACCGGAGTATGAGAGTGATAGGAATAGAGAGTGCACTTGTGTCTGCGCATACACTTGTGCACTATAATATCTCCTGCGCAGTTGGCCAGTCTCAATGAGATTGGCCGCTATGGCCGGAATCGGTCGGAGAACATTATATTATCCCTTTGTACGCTTAAATCTTTAAAACTACGCAACGGATTTTGATGCGGTTTTTTTAATAGATAGAGTGATTCAAGAGGAAGGTTTATATGCATAACTAGCGGATCCCGCGGCTTTGCCTGTGCTAAATCTAGGAAAAAGTCCAAGCGAAGCGAGGGCGAGTCGCTAGTCTAATATATTTTAATAAATTATCAAAGGAACCCTGGTTTTTCGCCACTAAAACTATAGGAACAATAATTTACAATTAGGTACAAAAGTCTACATTTTCGTTACATTTGTATGAGACACGGCAATTTTTTAACTTTTACCATAACACACGGCAATCTGACATCGGCAACACGGCAAAATAAAATAATGTTACTTTTTTTGTGAAAATGTTTCTTTTTGAGCTGTCTCGTGTTACTTTTCACTATCTGCCACTGGCAACACTGAGGTTATGTTATATATAATATAACCCTTTGAATTAACTTCAGTTTAATTATTTCATAACCATTTTTGTATAAACAAAAAATGTCTGACGACGGCATAATAAGCACAAAATGTCAATTGCTAGAAATACTATCTGAATTACAGGATACAGAATTGGAAACGATTGAAAACTGGATTAGCTCACAATCATATAAAAAAGTTAAATATTTAATATTTTTAATTGCTTACATAATAAGTTACACATATTTGATTATTTTATAACAAATAATTATCTTACAGATTTAGAAAATAAAAAGGCTCTCAAAAATTCCGAAAATTTGTTAAAAAAAATTGGAGAAACTATCAAAAAAATTGTCCCTTTCGAAGCAGAAATGCCTTCAGAAAATATTGTACCTCCAGTAGTTGGCGATCAAGCTGATTGTAACAAAGTCAACACATGCCATGTAGATGAATTCCTATATGATGAAAGCCAAGTTGATCAATTGGTCAAGAAGGGACAACTTCAAAGACATTATTGCTTAGACTGTAACTCACGTAATATTCAAGTAACTGTTTTTTATTTTTATTTATTTATAATTTTTTTTTTCAAATGAAATTATTTTGCCTCAATATTGTTATTGTATTGTTTTCTAACAGGACCTGATACTGATCTCACATTCAATGTCAAGACAGGCATTGCAATATATTTTTAAAGTTTTACTTCCAAGAGATTTAGAGGACAAACAACTTCTTGATGTAGGGTCGCGATTAGGAGCTGTATTATATGCAGTAGGTGTATTATTATGTTCAAGTTTAAAGTATTTTTATTTTATGCCAAGAAATTTATTGAATACTTTATTTATTTTGCAGGCTTATTACTTCTCCAATGTTTCAAAAATTGTAGGTATAGAAATGAATAAAGAATGCTGTGATGTTCAAGAAAAAATAATACATCAATTTTCTATGGATATTGACAGGATAAAAATTGTACATTCAGATGTAACTTTGAGACCAGATATTGTTGAATGTGCGAACATAATCATAATCAATGTGTTAGATTTTTTTGTTGATGTGGAAAAACACAAAGAACTGTGGTACTTCTTCAAGAAAAATATAAAAAAAGGAAGTTACTTAATAGCTAACAGAAGTATGGCTGAAACCTTAGGCAGCTTAGAAATATTTGAAGAATTCATGAACTGGTTAACCATTTGCAAACCAAATCAACTAGAAAACGAAATTTTCTTTGATGTAGAAGATTACAGTGAATTATATCTGTATATAATAAATTAATATTAATGATGTGCTTTTTTAATTTTGCGTAATCTATTATTTAAATATTTAATTGTTACAATATTAGACTTATAAATGTTATTTATTTATTATCTTATAATAAAAGTTCTTTTCAAGTGCAAGTCTCTGACTTACAAAAGAGCTAGTCATCTAAATTGTATAAGCATGCAACTCTGAGGACTATTAGTAATTGACGTCAACTATGTATGTATGGGGACACCTTTAATTTTCAACTTTTTTATTATTTGGAATTTTTCCTTTATTTGTGCTGTAAGATATTGCTTTTTGCCTTCTGCTTTACCTTGAATTGTCAATTTTGGTTAAAAGGTCTGTCAAGGTCTTACAGCACAAGTAAAGGGAAGATTTTGAAAAATAACAAAAGTTGTAAAATAAGGTTAATTTTTGAACTTGTAAGTTTTCACGAAAAATTTAATTTGCTCATAATATGTTTTTATCGTGTTTCCTCAAGACCATGATTTTTATACACTTCATAGAGACTATTGTAGACCTCGGTATCTGGTATAAATTTCAACTTGCTAGTTTTCGTTCCTCAGAAACTCGAGAGTGACAAACGGACACACGGACGGGAGTGATCTTATAAGGGTTGTTTCTATTTTACCTTTTGAGATACTTACGGAACACCAAAAAGGATGTTTAAAATATAGAAAACAGAAATGATGTTTTAAAAATAATATTAAAATCCTTATTTCTCGTTCACTATATACGGTATAATATGCAGGGGTGGATGAATTAAAAGGTTTTTCGGTTGTAGCCCAGAGTTGGGGAAAAAACCAATATCATACAAATTCGTCACTCATTGAAACGTGAAAAAAGGAAAAATAAATACACTTATAGCTCGCGCCAAACTTTGTGGCCGTCCCGAACTAGGCTCATTGCATTGCGCAGAACACAAAATCAGGTATTAGCGGGACGCACAAGAGCTTGGGGGCAGGGCCACACCCCGCGCGCCCGCACCGCTCACCCGCGACGCGCGCTGGCACCCACGCCTTAGTGTGAGTGCTACGTCCGTACACGAATCACGCACTTGTGAGCTCTGAGAGTACTGTAGCGTTCAAAATTCGTTCGATCGTTTCGTTAATTTGTTATTATAGTTTTTAGTTATTGTTACTTGTTGTTATTGTTACTCGTTGTTATTTGTTTATAAACATGCCTACCGGACGTTGTAATGTTTTACGACGCCAGGCTCGTAAAATGGTCTACGATGTTTATAAATTTATGAAAAAAGAAGCTGAAGAAGGCCTTAAATACGATTTGAAGGCAGTACATAAACGGACTGCAGCCGCTACAGGAGTATCAGAAAGAACTGTACGACGTATTATATCGGTAGCTAATGAACCAAGTTCCAATTTATTAGCAGTTTTTCGTACACCCGGAAAGAAGAGGCAAGGGGTAAAAAAGGTAACCGGAATCGACAATTTTGACCAAGGTGTCATCAAAAGATGTATCCACAATTTTCATTTAACACAGAAAGAGTTGCCGACAATTTCTCAACTTTTAAAAAAATTAAAAGAAGATATAAATTTTGAAGGATCCGCAACGAGTTTGAGGAGAATTTTGAACGAAATGGGATTTAAATGGAAAAAAACTGAAGACAATCGCAAATTATTAATTGAAAAAACAGATATTCGCTGTAAGCGAATTGAATATTTGCGTGAAATAACGAAATATCGCGCAGATGGAAGACCGATAGTTTACACTGACGAATCGTATGTCGATTCATCGCATACCACTTCGAAGGCATGGAGTGATGGTAGCACTAAAGGTTTAAAAAAAAAAGATATCAAAAGGTCAACGTGTCGTCATTGTACATGCTGGATCCAAATCAGGATTTGTACCCAACGGCCTTTTGATGTTTAAAGCAGGTACGAAAACCGGAGATTACCATGATAATATGAACTATAATAATTATGAAAAATGGATACGCACACAACTTTTGCCGAATCTCCCACCAAGATCGGTGATGGTGATAGATAATGCACCCTATCATAACAAATTAGAGGATGCAGCGCCGACGTCAAATAGCAAAAAGGTAGAAATGGTGGCATGGCTTACGGCAAAAAATATCCCTTGCAGTTCTGACATGCTGAAACCAGAACTGTATAAATTAATTTCAATACATAAAGAAAAATTCAAAAAATTTAATATTGATAAAATTTTAGAAGAACACAATCACACAATATTACGGCTTCCACCTTACCATCCCGACTTGAACCCCATAGAAATGGCTTGGGCATCCATAAAAGGTTACGTGGCGAAAAAAAATGTCACAAATAATATAACTAATATTATGAAATTAGTGGAGGAAAAAGTAAATAGCATGGGTGAACAGGAGTGGACTGCACTATGCGATAAAGTTATTAATATTGAGGAAGAATATAAGAAAAGTGATGTCATCATAGATGACCTAACTGAAAAAATAATAATTCACGTGAGCGATAATGAATCAGATGAAGAAGATTTGGATATTTTTTGGGAAGAGAGTGATTCGGATGCGGAACCATCCACTAGTAAGGGAGATGTTTTTATGGAAGGTGTGGCCCCATTGTGAATATAGTTTTTATTTATATTAATGTTTTTTATTTACATTTATCCTATTATTACCTAACCTATATGTTTTACAAATAACACATACATTGTATATTAAATTAAATAAAATAACCTATGAAATAAACACGAACTTTATAATCAACAAATAAAAATAAATTGACATAATATAATAAGTATTAAAAATGTTAGAAAACGAAAATTGTTTGGTTGATTACGTATTGCCCACTCGACTGTACCATGCGCAAGTTCGGACTCGCGACTATACTCAAGGCGGTCACAAAGTTTGGCGCGGGCTGTACATTTCTCAATTTTGGATATTGGGTAGCAGTTTACAATCGCTTGGCAGGACGATGACAATGGTAGGGAGTGGATTGCTAGGGTAGATGCTCCCTATTATCCCTATACTACTCCCATTACAAGGTAATTCATACTTCATGAGAAAATAAATTTTGAATGTAGCATTCACCGGCCGCCGCTGCGGCACGCTCGATTCGATCGCGTGTGTTGTGGTCATATATCTAACCTAACCTAACCTACCTAGAAAGAACGAAAAAAAATTAAGATAAACCTTCTGAACCTATGTTATCCAAGTCGA